>CACTHL010000247.1:0-2450000 GCA_902712375.1 Dioscorea dumetorum
GAAGGTGAATTCTACTGAGTGGGAAGCAAGACTCGGCCGTGAGTAAGCGGCCTACCATGACTTTCTTCGGACGAAAAGGAGGAAGAAGGAGCGGTACGCCATAGGAGCTTTCCCCTTCCTACCCCTCGGCGCTTTCTTTGGGAAAGGCCTAGAAACACTGTATGCCGCGACACATCGAGATGACATGAATTTGCTCAGCTGTCTCACCAGTGCGAGGTGGGCTGCGTGGACCAGCCCAGGCTACGAAATGCTCTCGACTACCACATCTATAGCACGCGCCGGTGCGGCGTTTGCACTCATTGTGAATGGCGCCCCCCACAAGTAGGGCACCGAACCTCCTGATCTACACTTTGCTAAAAGGCCATACCACCTCCAGGCGAGATGATAAACACAGGGGTCTACTCTGGCCATGACCGAGGCGCCCCCCTTTGAATGTTTGGGCAACTCCCGGGAGGTGGCTCTACCAGGAGTTATGGCTAGGTCTCAGCCCAGTGCTCGCGTACGCACAGGTCTGTGTCTCTGCCAAGTGATCTTTAAGTCCTTAGCGTGTTGACCAACTCAGTAAACCTTGCCTCGGGAAAGTAGCACAATAGCTCGCTGAATGTGGGTCTTCAAGCCTTCTACAAAACTGACGGGACTTGCTGCTTTCATGGCACCCAAGGATGAAGCAAGCTGCGACAATCTATCAAACCTTCGCCTCGTACTCTTCTACACTCATCGACCCTTGCTTCGAGCTAAGGAACTACCTCTACATCGAGCTCAACGACTCGGAGGAAAGTACTTGGTATAGAAAGCTTCCTTGAATTGATTCCAAGTCTTGAAAGAACTCGCCCCCTTAAGGCCTGTGGTCGTTCTCAAACCAGCGTAGCCGCACTATCCCACAGCATGTACGTGGCCAACCCAACCTTGTCTTCTTCAGATCTCTACATGGCCCGGAAAGTCCTCTCAGTGGCCCGATCCAGTATCACGCCCGCGACGTGTCGGTAGTCCCTGCGAAGGATGGAGGTGCATGTCGTCGAACTCAATCAATAAATCTCAACCACTGCGAGTAAGTATGATGCGACGGCGAGCAAGCATCATCAACATCATTTCTCTCATGATATCGATCAAGGAAGTGGGATTTGGTTGAGCTTCCCTTTATACTTCCTCATCGAATGATCCAGGAGCATCCTGCTCCTGTTGTATAACCTCTGGGGGTGGGCTTGCGGCCTTCTGCGAAGTCGCCCTCCACCCCTTGGCATGATTACTGAAATACAATTAATAGTCGAACTTGAGTACAAATTACACTACCCAACCCCACTCTCGGAAAAAAAAATACTTTCACGGATTGACAGAGTTTTTAACTCCGGAAAGGTGACATCTGGACTGTAGCCTCGATACCACTTTAATCGTCATGCCCCATAGCCGGGCCCAACGACGACCGGCCGCATCCCGATGGAGCTGGGCCCCACTTGGGTGCACGGCCTCGGATGACCAACATAATCGGAGTCAACTCCAACAGCATCACGAGATATCAAATAATACGGGACTACGAAAATAAAAGTAATAACAGAATTTATACTGGTACGGGCTTTATGAGCTCTACATGAAACAATACCACACAAATAGTTTGCGAGACCGAAAAGACAAAAGAGAATACAAATCTCACTCATACGAGAAAATACTCTAAAAGATCCTCAACCAACGATAGGAAGTCGATTCCCAGACGAACCCGCGGTCCTAAGCTTAATCTTTTCCTCGCGAGAGTGAAATTCGCGAGTGTATGAGCCACGGGGGCCCGTGAGGATCACATATATAAATGTAATCCAGAAATTTCAGAATAAATATAATTCAGGCATAAGTACAGTAAAATGCCCAGAATACAGAAATAATCGAAATACTGAAATACGCGAAAACAGACGTGTACATCACCTCGACTAATAACGGAATCACAGTCGTAGCTGGATCGTTGACTGTGAAGTCAAAACAGAACAGAATATCAATGACCAAAACCGGATCTTCGACCGTAGTCGGATGGTAGCGCTACTACAGAAGACATGTGCACATGGCTAGGACTTACTCCTCCTACCTGGGTAATTTGCTAGGAATGGAGATATACCAAAAACCGCAGAAAATGTGGAGTACAAACAGTACAATACGGAATAAAACACTTTACCAAGTAATTATCTTAAAATTAAATAAATAACAAATATAACATAATAAACATAATAAACGCAATAATTAAACAATTTTATAACCATCCCCCAAAAATACCAAGTTATAGTATACAAGGTGCGAGACCCTACCGGTTCCGAGCTACAAATGTGTAATTAATAAATCCTGCGAATTAAGGGTTACGCTAAAACCAACCACAAGCTCTAATTCCGCTGTTTAGACTGCGAACCTATTCACAAGACGAAAAATACAACTAAGCTACAAACTAGGACCACCAATTCACAACCAAACAGATAATTTAGCCGTATTCACGCAAATACTTAACAAAAGCTACCTACAAAAAATAATTCGGCCAAGTGCATACTAAATCACAAAAAGTCGCAACACTTCCAAGCTAAAACTAGAACGTTAATGTACTAAAAAAGTGTAACATGGTATTCTTTTTAATTCCAAATCAAAGTTAAACTCAAGGTGAAGTTTTTTTTTTTTAATTGCACATTCTAATGAAGTTCTTTTTTTTTCTTTTTTTTTCCCAAAATCATGTGAATAAAGTGTTAGCCTTGCATATCAACACTCAGTTTACAACAACGCCTCCATGCATTTGCATGTTTTCACCAACACTATGTTCGTGAGTTGAATATTCATCCTTTCGTTCACGAGATTCCCAAAGCCATTGTTAAGCACTTGCCAAATGATCGTGAACTCATCTCACTAGCTATAAAAGGACCATAAGTCTGAACATGATATAATGAAACCAAGGGAGAAGAAATCTATATATATATATATATATGGAGAGAAATAAAGGATTAAACAGGTGTTATTAGATACGTTCTTGTTATGGTTCTGATGATAGCATACACCACTAGAGTTGCAGGCTTTAAAAAAAATTACATCCAAGGAAAGTGAGATGCAAGTTAAGTTTCTACCCAAAATGCTACCTTGTCTCTTTACCAAGACAATCCTCAACTTCAAAATAGACAGGATGAAAACAAGATTCAAGCTCATAAAAATAACAAGACAAACCATTCCTACAACCTCAACACAACTCACAAGTGACAAGCATGCTTAATCCAAGATTAAATCACCAAGTAAACTCCAAGCTTCAGCTTCTCCAAACCTAAGAACTAACCTTGAACCTCGACGACGAACAACCGCCGAACCTCGTCCTCCCACGTCTCCCGGCGGTGCCGAGAAGTCTAGATAAAGTCTTCACATGCCTGCCTTCTTCAAACGCCGGAGCTCCAAGAAAAATGGCTAGTTCGCTTGAAAGAGAGGAAAAAGAAGATGGTGGAGAGGTTAGGAAGAAGCAGCCCTTTTCCCTCCCAACTTCCAGCTTTAAAGAAGGAGAATATCAGCTCTCTCTCCATCCCCGACCAAATCCGAAAATCCCATACCAAAGGAAGGTTAACTACAAAGTGATTAGCAAGTGATTAGGGCTTAATTCAAAATGGTCAAATCGGGTTGACCATTACATATTATATGCCACGTCTTTCTTAGTCTTCTTTTATCCACAAAGTGTGGAGATTAGGCATGGTTTGTTTTCATTCATCTCAAGGTGTTTTGAAATTCAATAAGAAATAACATGTTCGTTGCCGGGTAGGATTAAAAGGTAATTTGATTGGAAAAGGAATAATTGAAAAGTATACTAGATTGCCAAAAACCTGTCTAGGAAGAATAGAAACTTACAAGGATTTATCAATAATTTTATCTAAATTAAATTTATGAGTATTGTATACATGCCTAATAGATTTCAAGAAATCCTCACCCGAATGATGTGGCGGCCGATGTGGTGCCCATATCACCTAAACTCTCTCTCCTAGTCAACATGATTAAGAAAAGCAAAAAGTTAAAAAAAACCTAAAATAGTTAAAAAAGAAAATAAAACCCCTACATCATCTCCCATCTTCCATCTCACCGCTCACGTCTTTGTCCCGGTACTAATCACAGCCGTCATCCCAAGCACTAATCACCGTCGTCCCCTGCTCTCATCACCTCCGTCTTCTTACCCGCAGCCCCCCCTCTCTCACTACTCGCCATCCCCTCGTTCTTGGTTCTCAATGTCATTGTTGCCATCTCTCACCTCGCCGCTAGCGATCTCAATCCCCCTCTCAACGTCCACCTGTCCCTCCTCTCGCCTCTACGTCATAGGGTTTCAATATCTCCGATCTCTCCTTGTGGCCCTTCTTTGATTATTTTCAGTGCAATATCTATTAAGGCAGCTCAGATTTCAGTTTATTAATTTAGTTATATTTTAAGGTTTGAATCACATGTCGCTTCAATGAGATTATTGGTTAGTGGTTTCATATGAGTTCCTTGATGCTTGGAAATTAGGGTCTTGCTTTGTCTATAATTAAAATTCAATTCTAGTTCTTAGGAATTCTCCAAATTCAGACATTTTCTCCAATTTATTAGGAAATAGGCAAGACATATGTGGGGAGTTCAATGATTTCTAAATTGGAACAATGCTAATCAATAAGTATAGAATTCTAAGAAGCCGTTCTTGGAGGGACATGATTTTCATATCTAAATTTTTGTTTTCATGCTAATATGTTCCACAATTAGCTCAAAGCATGGTATAATTCAATAAGAAGGAGAAGATATGTTTTTTTTATCTTTTATTTAATATATTCTTTGTTCATTTTCATTCAAAGTTTTGGTGCTTTATTGCAAAGGCAAACATGTTGTATGCCTAAGGCACTCGAAAACAATATTGCATTGATTTCCTTTGTTTTGATTTTCATATCTCCGATTCTTGTTTTCGGGCCATTATGTGTTGGGTATGTGGAGTCATGATTTGGATTAGGATTCATCTCTAATATGGAAATTTTGATTAGGATTAGGATTTATCTCTAATATGAGAATCTTGATTAGGATTAGGATTTATCTCCACCGTGGGAATTTTGATTATGATTAGGATTTATCTTTTTCCATAAATATCCTAGTTATCTCCTCTCTATAAATAGCACTATAATTATAAACCCTAAGGTGTGTATTGTAATTGAAATAAATTGATATTAGTGCGACCGTGGACGTAGGTCTTCAAGACCGAACCACGTAAAATTCTTGTATCTTCTTATGTATGTGCTTTCTCTTCTTGCCATCGCTCAAGATTGCTCGATCCACAACAAGTGGTACCGTAACTATAGGTTGTAAGGCGAGTGGGAGCGATGGCCGATGAAGGAAAACTCCCGATCGACAAGTTCAACGGCAGTGACTTCGGGTTTTGGAAGATTCGGATCGAAGATTATCCGTATTAGAAGAAGCTACATAAACCTCTATAAGGGCGAAGACGGATCGATGAGCAAGAAAGACTGGAATTATTATATCGCCAAGCTCTTTGTGTGATCGATTGACGTTGGTGAAGAACATTGCATACAATGTTATCAATGAGATGATTACTCACGGTTTTCGGAGGCATTGTCAAATATATACGAAAAACCATCCGCTTCGAACAATGTATTCTTGATTCGCTAATTAGTCACTATATCTTGACTAGATTGGTCTCGGTAGATATTAAATTCGATGATGAAGTGCAAGCTTTACCGTTGTTATCCTCATTACCCGAGAGTTAGTCAAGGATAGTCACAACTATTAGTAGTTCATCCGTAACCGCTAAGTTGACATTTGAATGGATTCAGGATTTGATCTTTAGAGAAGATATTCGGAGGAAAACTTCGGTGGAGTCATCAGGTTTTTGCTGAATACGAGAGTAAAGGCAAAAAACTTAACAAGTGGCAAAATCAATGCCGTAGTAGATGAAAGTCAAAAAAGAGGGGTCAATCTAAAAATCGTCAGTATATAACATGGTGGAATTGCTAGAAGACCGGTCACTTTAGAAATCAATGTACGGTTCCCCTCGGCTCCCAAAAAGAAAGAAGATAATTTCTTTAATGCAAAGAACAGTAAAAGGTAGACGACGCATTGGTTTGTTGTGTTGAATGCCCGATCGAACACCGGATTATAGATTCTAGTGCTTTATTCGATGCTTCTCCTTGTAAGGATATGATGCTGAATTTCAAAAGTGGAAATTTGGGTAAAGTACGCCTTGATGATGATGAGAGTCCTGGAGATTGCAGGTATAGGAGACATAAATCTAAAAACCTCCTTGGGTATTGTTTGGACACTTTAGCACATGAGATCTATCCTCGGTCTCAAGAGGATACTAATCTCTCGTGGGACAGCTTAGATGATCAAGGATGTCGTGTCATGTTTGGAAACGACGGGTGGAAAATAGTCAAAGAAAATCTAGTCGTGTCTCATGGCTGGGAAAATGGGACTCTATACATGGTTGAATTACCGTCGATGAAGCTAATGCGGTTACTAGTGGAGGTGATAATTCAATTCCGTGGGCACTAAAAACTTGGTCACATGAGTAAGAAAGGTATGAAGATGCTAGGTAGAAAAGGAAAGATTCTAGATTTGAAGAATTTGGAAGTAGGTTTCGGTGAACCATGTGTGCTCGAGAAGCCAAAAAGGGTTACTTTTGCAAAATCAAGAAAGACACCCAAGGTTAAGAAGCTGGAGCTAATTCATACAGATGTATATGGGCCAGGACGGTTGCCTCGATGGGAGGATCACGCTACTATGTTACTTCTATAGATGATTCCACTAGGAAGATATAGGTTTACTTCTTGAAACATATGTCTCATGTTTTTACTACCTTCAAGAAGTGGAAAGCTACTCTTGAAAATGAAACAGGGATGAAAATTAAGTGTTTGAAGTCCGACAATGGTGGTGAGTACAATAATGCTGAATTTATATATTACCGTGATGAAAATGAAATACAAATACCGAAAACTATCCCAAACGACACCACAAAAGTAACGAGGTTGCTCGAAAGAATGAATAAAAGCTTCAATGAAGGGTAAAAAGTATGCGACTATAAGGTGGTTACCGCAGATGTCTCCGGGCAGATTCCGTAAGTGCAGTAGCTTATCTAATTAATCGAGGACCCTCGTTTCTTTGGAGTTCAAGATTCCTAAGGAGGAGTGGCAACGGCAAAGAAGTGTCACTTTCACATTTGAAGGTATTTGGATGTGTTTGTCATGTTGTTACTAAAGATTGTGACAGAGACAAACTTGATCCAAAGGCAAGGAAGTGCATTTACTAATAAGTATACATTTATACTATATTTTATATATCAATTTGTATACTTATTAAGCCGGTACTAGAATGATTATGCCGAGAACGATCCTAAATCAGGTGTGAATTATCATCACAAGCACTAGGTGGAGCTCAATGACAAAGGAGAGCAAAACGAAGCAACTAGGAATCAAAATACGTAAGATGGCACTTTCCCCGCCATACGTTCCTGGAAGCTAGAACCATTTACGGGCTGCTTACGGCACAGGTTACGGCGGTAAGCCTTATTCGAAGACCTTGCAGCATTCTTATGCTTGTAAAGTAGATAAATTGCAAGCGAAGGCCTTATGATCATAAGTCGGACCATAACGGATGTCCATAGAGGCTTACGGAAGACACTAATACCGGTAAGGAGAAGTGTAAACCTAGCAGGACAAGGTTTACGGTCTCCCACTTACGACTCGTAATGGGGATCGTAACCCGAAGACAAACAGCCTTACAGAGCAAGTTGTGGCCGTAAGCGGAGTCGTAAGGCATGCAATCAATGGAGATCATGACGTTTACGGCCACGACTTACACCCATAAGCCTCCCGTAAACTTAATGGTATAAAAGATTTTACTCAATTCGAGAGAAAGGGGGCTTTTAGGTTTTAAGGATTATTTGGTAGAAAAACGGGCTAGAGGAAAGAAGGACGAAGAGCCGCGAGATCAAGGGCGACGTCTATCCGTCTAAGATAAGAAAACCCATGCCGTTGTCTATCATCATCATCATCATTATCATCGGTTAGGGCATTGGCGCGGTCAAGATCCATTACTCCGTCAACGTCGCGGGGAACTTCGCGTTGAGGTTTTCATATTTGATTCTTGAGGGAGTGTTGCTTAATTTCATATTTGATCCATTACTTGTTCCATTGTTTTGTTCTCTATAATGAGTTGAAACCTCCATTGGAGCTTGGACTTTAAGCCTTATGGAATTTGTATTGGATTCTATACTTACTTGTTCAATTGTAGTAGATTACGTAGCAGGGGGTACTGTAGCACCCGAGACATGTTTTCTCGGAAATTCCCGGGAGCCTTGCGGGCAAGCATGTGCCCGCAAGGCCGAGCGCATAGCCACCCGAAAATCATCTCTTAAGGGGCCTTAGGGCAAAAGAAAAGGGATTTTTGGTGAGATTTGAAGGGCTTCTTCATGGAGCTTGGCGGAGGCACAAATCAAGGAAAGAAGATGTATTTTCTCATCAATTAAAGAGTGAAGATCAATGGGAGAGTGAAGATTTGGCAAGATCCATTCTCTATCTCAACGTTGGAAGCTTGGAGAAGAAGAGGAAGCTCCCTCATTGCGGCGTAGGTGGAGGCTCGTGAAAACGATCCGGCTCACCTTTTCATCACCAACAATTGAGGGAGTGTTTGTTATGGCTAGATTAGTTGTTTCCATGATGTGTTTTGTGTTATTTGCTTGTATGACCAACTAAGTCTCAAGGTCACCGGACGCCAAATGAACCTTGGGATGAACAAGTTTGTCTCGGATGCTTTAATTTATGTTTAATGCAAATTGTTTGGTTTGTGGTTCATGCTATGTGTGCTTAATTGCCTTCAATTACATGAGAACTCGTAGTTCAATTCCTAGGTTGTACTTGGAGCGTGGGATACACCCTTGTATTAGACTCACATAGTTTGAAAGGGATACATGTACCTATACACCGAGGGATTCGGGTATTTGGTACCCTCCAACCATTAGGCCCAAACCTAGGTACCGAGTTTGACCCTAATCAAAAATTTCCCTAGTTGTAGTGCAATCATAGGTGGATTTGGTCAAAACGGATTTTGTCCAATACCCGTATGGGATTAGGGGTTAATCACCGAGGGATTCGAGGTTAACCTACTTTAGGAATCTCTTGGCCCAAACCACAATAGTGACCTTAATCCTAGCATCCTACTAGTTCCAGTAGTCCCGTGGGGATCCGCGTCTATGACCGTCTTTTCCCTTGTGATTATCCACTCAATTCTTCTACAAAGCATGACAATTAGTTTAGTTGTCTTAAGATCCTTTTGTAGTTTATAGCACTCAACCTTGAGATATTTGGTTAGAAAATAAGTGAAGAGGAAATAAGGATAGATCCTTGGCCCCGAGGAATACGACCCCTGTGTCACTCACAGGGTATTACTTGACGACCCCGTACGCTTACGGGACGCCCATCAAGAACTAGCACGCGGTGAAACCCATTAGATCCCGATAATTAATATGCCGTGAAAACCCGTTAATACATCACTTTTCTAATCAGCTCTCATCCATTATAGTGAGAAGTATCTACAGGATTTTATGCCTCATTGTTAAGACCCTAAGGGATTATTGTCCAAGTACTCCCATTGTATCCAACAGCTTGTCTAAATTCTTAATCCAGTTCTTGTTTCGCTTTTAATTATTCAAATAGTAGTTTATTTGATTATCACCTAATGTTTTAAGGCTAGATATCGTTTGCTAAAGTTAGTCATAGTTGTCCTACTCTTTATGGTTCGACAACCCAACTCTTCACCAGGTCCACTTTACTACTTAATGACCCGTGTACTTGTGGTGACACAAAGGGCGTGTTAAGTTTTGGCGCAGTTGCTGGGGAGCTAAGATATTAGAAACGCTTTAGTTTTGTTAGTCTCACTAGTATTTCATTATTCTTTTTACATTATCTTTCCGAATCTACCGCAATTAGGTGCTAATAATAATGTATTTGTTACATCCTTGATTTCAGGTGGGGTGTATAACTTTGAGGGAATCCATCAACTTGGGTTGATGAGAATGATCAACGAGGCCAATTTGATTCAGAAAATATCGGGAATGTTGATCGACATCCAAAACAAACTTGAACATTGGTACCAACAACCCGTTACATTAGACCGTAATAGCGTGGCACCCCGTAGAACCCCGTTAGAAATAGAGTAGGTAGAAGATTCATGTTGGGGTGGCAATAGAGAACAAGGGAAGGAGATCATTAGTATTCTCGCAAGATGTACACGGACCGAATGCGCTTGAATGCAAGAATGTTGAGTCAAGAACCGACAATCCAACGGGATCGAAATCTGTTGGTAAAAATCAACTTGAAGGAGGGTATTTAAACCCCGAAGACTATGAGAAAATCAGTCCATTAAGAGGTAATCATCTCAGACCGTCAAAAAAGGACCCCCTTGAATTGGAGTTAAAAACCCTCCCGCATCATTTGGAGTATGCTTTCCCGCAAGAGGGTCCACATTACCAAAGTGATTATAGCTTCGAATTTAACTCTTATACGTAGGACGGATTAATTGCCATGCTAAGGGTTCATAAGACAGCCATTTCTTAGAAGATTTTAGATATAAAGGGGATGAGCCCTTCGTTCGTACTCATAAGATCCTCTTAGAAGACAATTTCCAACATGAAAGAAGTTGTGCGAGCCGAGGTTATGAAGCTACTTGATGCCGACATCATCTACCCATTTTTAGAAAGTGTTTGGGTGAGTCCCACACAAGTTGTGCGAAAGAAAAGGGCCATGACAAAGGTGAGAAATGCGAAGAATGAACCAATTCCCTTTACCGTTCATTGATCAAATGCCCGAGCGGTTAGCCGGTCATGAATTTTTACTGTTTCATGGACGGAATGTCTAGATATTTCTAAATTCCAGTTGCCCCTAAAGATCAAGAGAATACCACATTCACTTGTCCATATAGTACATTTGCATATCGAAGAATGCTATTCGAGTTGTGTAACGCACCTACCACCTTTCAGCGCTGTATGACAACCATTTTCGATGATCTGGTAGAAGACATCATGGAGGTATTCATGGATGATTTCTCCGTGTTTGGGGATTCTTTTGATCAGTGCTTGACTAATTTGGAACGGGTTTTAAAAGGGTGTGAGGAGACTAACTTAGCACTGAACTGGGAAAAATGTCATTTTATGGTACAGGAAGGCATAGTCCTTGGTCATAAGATTTCCAAGCACGGTATAGAAATGGACAAGGCAAAAATTGACCCCATCGGGAAGTTACCTCCTCCTTCTAGCATTAAAGCGAGTCGCAGCCTTCCTGGGGCACGCAGGTTTTTATTGTAGATTCATTAAAGATTTTTATAAGATCACATGCCCCTTGACAAGATTGCTAGAAAAAGACGCCCGCTTCGACTTTAATGCAGAATGTATTGCATCTTTTGAGCCGCTAAAAGATAAGCTCACTCAGCACTCATTCTCATTACCCCCAACCGGAATCAACCGTTAGAGATAATGTGTAATACCAATGACTATGCAATGGGAGCCGTTTTGGGCCGTAGGCGAGAAAAGCACTTTCAGCCTATATATTATGCTAGCAAGACTCTCACAAGTGCTCAAGAAAACTACACTATAATAGAAAAAGAATTATTAGCGGTGGTTTTTGCTTTTGATAAATTTCGGCCATACCTTATCCTTTCTAAAGTCGTTGTGTTTACAGATCATTCAGCCCTTCGATACCTAATAAATAAGTCGATGCAAAGCCAACCCCGATACGTTGGGTGTTATTACTTCTAGAGTTTGATATAGAAATCAAAGATAAGAGAGGGGTTGAAAATTTAGTCGCTAACCACTTATCTCATTTGGGGGAAACTATTGGTAGGGAGCTCGAGCGATCATAAATTAATGAAATTTTTTTCCCAAGGAATATTTGTATTCCATGCATATTAATCGGGAAAGCAGATACCCTTTAGTTTGCGCTGCGCAAATTACATATCCGGAGGAGTTCTTCCAAAAGGACTCACACATCAGCAAAGGAGAAAATTCTTTAGTGACCTCAAGTATTACATTTGGGATGATCCTTATCTTTTTTGGCTTCATGCATATCAAGTTATAAGAAGATGTGTTTCTAGAACCGAGGGTTGGAATATCTTGGAACATTGTCATTTGGGACCTACAGGAGGACACTATGCCCAGAGCCGAGCTATAGAGAAAGTTTATCAACAGGTTCTCCGGCCAACTTTATTTCAAGACACTTGGGAATTTGCTCGGAGATGCGAACAGGGAACATATCTCATCGAGATGAGATGCCACGTAATCATATGCGCTTTGTGAAGTGTTTAATGTCTGGGGAATCAATTTCATAGGACCATTCCCTAACTCCAACAGAAATAAGTATATGTTAGTCGCAAAGGGACTATGTCTCCAAGTGTGTGGAAGCTCAAGTATTACCTATAAACGATTCCACCGTTGTAGTCAAATCTCTTAAAAGGCTTTTCGCACGTATCGGAACCCCAAGACTTCTCATTAGCGACAGCAGTAACTCATTTTTGTAATACTCAACTTGAGAAAGTGCTAAAACGTTACGGGGTCACACATTAGTTAGCAACCCCATACCACCCTCAAATAAGCGGACAAATGGAGGTAACTAAAGGGAGCTGAAGCGGATCTTGGAAAATCTGTAGAACGTAACAAGAAGGATTGGTCGGAAAAGTTAAATGACACCTTGTGGGCATACAAAACAACATACAAGACAATAATGGGGAGCACACCAAACCAGCTTGGTGTATGGAAAAGAGTGTCATTTGCCGTGGAATTGGAACATAGGGTGTACCGGGCTATTAAGGCCATGCATTTCGATCTTCTCTCGAGCCGAGCAACAAAGGCCGCTCCAAATCAATGAGTTGGATAAATGGAGAGCCCAAGCTTATGAGAACACGAGACTATACAAGGAGCGAATGCATCAATGGCATGATAAAACACATTCTTGATTATAAAATTTTCAAACTAGGGAATCAAGTTCTCCTATTTAATTCCTCGGCTCCGACTATTTCCAGAAAACCGAAATCCGGATGGTCGGTCCCTTCACAGCCACTCATGTAACACCTTATGGAACTATTGAGATCTCTCATCCAGAGCAATGTCAATTCAAATTTAATGAACATTAATTAAAGGCATACAATACGCAACTTCAAGCAACACGTAAGAAGGTTCTCCGGTTGGAGGAACCTCCATGAGGTAAGAATTTCCGTTTTATCAAGCTAAAGACACTAAACAAGCACTTCTTGGGAGGCAACCCAAGTTCTTTTTCACATTTCTCTCTTTCTTTAATTTCTTTGCTTTGTGGTTTTGGTGTGTTTAATTGGTTATTTTTCTTCTATACCCGATGATCCAACTTCATGTTTTGTGTTTTTTGCTTATTCTTGTTGATCATGCTACGCCTCAAGTTAATAAATATTGTGTTTAGGCATGTATCATGGAGTAGCTGAAGCTCGCCGAAATTTCAGGAATGCTTGCGGGCGCATTGCACCCGTAAACAAGGCCGTAATGTCTTTGCTAAAATGATTACAAGAGGACTTACAGCCCATAAGTGTCGGGCAAAGAATTCAGAGAACTATACGATTAACTCTTACGCCCGTAAGCTTTACCGTAAGTGGAAGACAAAGAACTTTACGGGGAATATCAATAGCCACTTACATCCCGTAATCTTTTGAGAGATTTTTCCGAGAACTTTACGGCCTCACTTATGGTCGTAAGGCGAACCGTAAGAGGTAGATAGAGAGCCTTATGTCTCGATTTAAGTCCGTAAGTCAGCCGTAAGCGTTTAGGTTTAAGGAAAAGTCGGTGACTTTTGAAATTCATTCTTAAGTTTTCTTTTTACTACTCACAACCTCACCTTTGGTGGTTGTTCTCGCTTCCTTTCACCTCTCCGAGCACGTTGGGACTTTGTTAGAGAGATTAGGCACATCCGGGACGCCGTAGGACTTACTTATCGGTTATTCTCCACATTTTTTACTTCAAACTTAAGGTATTACTTGTTTTACCATTTCTTGCCGGCATTTTAGCTTTTAAATGATGGGTTATGAATGCTAGTTTTTTGTGTGTCATTCTTTATGCATTCCAATGTCAAAATTGTAAAACTTTTGAGCTTCAATAAACAAGGAGGACCCTTACGGCCCGAGCTCATGGATTACAGCCGTAAGTTGCCCATAAAGGTGAACCTCCCGAGCTTACGGCCGTAAATAGACCTATAACCAGGCCATAAGTAACTTTGAACCGGAGTTTTTCCGCAAGTTGCACTAATGCCATAATTTTTTTTTTTTTTAACTTGCAGGATGCCTCAAACCAAGCGTGTTGCCTTCCGATCCGCGATGAAAGCTTGGGTCAACACAAAGCAGACCTTCTTCGGCCGCGGCGCCCGCAGGTTGACTTTTCCTTCCCGCGTTCCAAGAGCGATACAACCGCTTGATGACGAGGCGGTTGATAGTCCCACACCGTGGACTCGACCTGCTTTTGACCCAACCGGGGATGGAAAGAGAGGTTCGAGGGATGCCGCAGACTAGAAGTTGGTCCCATCTCGTTCTCGATAGAGGAGCCAGCCCTACCAAGATGCTACGCCGAGGTTTTGAACTCTCTTGACCGAGGGCTAGTGGGGCTTGACCGAGCCGTAATGAGATGTTTTCGCTTTTTTGGAGAGCACCGGACATAGACGTTGTCCGAATTTGAGAGGATCATGGGGCTATATGACAAGGATCGATCGAGCACCCCAATATCGGGAATTATTGATTCATTTCCGTATGGATAAAGTTAGCGACATGCAAGAACTACGAGCCCGGCCTCACCAAGGGCACTCGCCTTGATCGCCCAGCCCCACACGTGTATGTACACGTTGTCCCGGTGCAATCCTTGTGTGCGGCCGACAAAGACGGGGGTAGTGGGGCGGCGGGAGCTTCTATACCCGCAAAGCATGATCGAGTGCCGCCCCTTACACCTCGGGTACGTGCCGGCAGACTTCATTGCACTTCGGGTGGCCACAGACACCCGTCTAAGTGAGATATTTGCTGGCCCCTACATTCCACGATTGATTCGAGGGATGGGGCTAGTAGATCGCCTTCAGGGGTAGGAGGTTGTGAGCACCACGACATCTCTCGGCATGGATATCCTCCGTCTTATGGGGATGGTGATGCGAGAGGAGATCCAGGTACATCCTCACCTAGAGGACAGCAGATCGATGACCGATGGCGGCGAGGACTCCGAGGAGGATTCCAGCTCATCGGCACCACCATCAACCACGTGTACACCACCTATTTCCAGCGACCTCGAGAAGATATTCGTGAGCGCTGGTAGCGATCCGAGTGGAACAAAGCATGCTCTCCGAGTAGGACAGGTGAAGATTCGAGAGTCGGTGGCGTGAATGGAGGCCGGCCACCGCCATGCCTTGACACTATTGGCGAGCCTCGCTCCCTCCTATTGGAGCCGCCCCTAAGTCTCGCGGCACCCGAGTCGGCCGCCGCTAAGACCACCCTTGCAAACCCATCACTAGACTCGAGGACACTACCCATGCATCCTAGTTCTATTTTCTCTTTTTCTTTGTGTATTTTTGTTTACATGGCAAGGGTTAGAGCCGCCACTCCTCTATTTTTTTCTCGACTTTTCATGGATGCTTATTTCTCGTTATTTTTCGTGTTCTTTTCTTTTTCTTTTTATTTTGTTGAGCTCTAATTGTGCCCTTGCTTTCGCAGCCATTTTATTCTCCACCCACCACCTCAATTTACAAAGGGGGTGCGCACTCGGTCCATTTTGACTTTGAGTGAACCACCGCTCAATTGGACCTCAATGAATTCGCACCTCTTGGTCATTTTCATGGTGATAATTATTTTGATCGGGGAAGTACTCGTATTTCCACCACCACTAATTATTTTAAGTACATTATCTTTATATCTTTCTTCTTACATACATTGAGGGCAATATATGATTTTTAGTATGGGGAAGGGTTTGCATGATTATTTCACTCTATACTATATGACCGATGACAACCTACTACAATAATTAGTGTGAGTTCATTAGTGTAGATTTTTCACGCGCTAGTATAGTTATCTTTAAACCCTATTTTTTTCAAGTCCCGTTCTATTCTTTAACCAATGTCTTTACATGCACGACTCATCTCTTTTAACTTTGTGTCAATGCATGTCTTTTGCAAGATTTTTGTTCCTTATTTTAACTCCGCGGAATGAAAATTGAGAAACAAAAGTAAATGATCATATTTTATGCAATGAGATGGAAAAAGCTACCCTTTTTGTTGTGTGAATCTACTCTTGATAAGTCGGATACAAAGTGTATGCACTAGCAAGAGAAATAGCTACCACCGAAGGTGACCGAAAGCTACCAACCTCTTAGAAATTGACCATGAAAAGAGCTACCATCCCTAAGCATGAAAGCCACTCTATAGGATCCGTGAGAAAAATGCCGCCGTAGGTAATGTGTGAAGCTACCATGTTATGATTTTTTAAACCAGATTTTTGCGAATTCATACCTCATAAAATTATGCTTATTGTACAAAGTAAAACAGATTCAGTTGACACACACACACACTTATTGGTCTTGACTAGAACTTAACTGATTTTTAGTTTCTAAAATTTTTACTATTCTAGCACCGTTGGTCGATGCTTTTGAACTCACCAGCCTCTTGCTTGCTTAAAGTCATTAATGCACCGCCTTTAGGTTTTATTGCTGGTTTTCTTTTTCCTTGAGGACAAGCAAAACCTTAAGTATGGGGGAGTTTGATAAGTGTACATTTATATTATATTTTATATATCCATTTGTATACTTATTAATCCAATACTAGAGTGATTATGTAGAAAACGATGCTAAATCAGCTGAGAATTATCTTCGCAAGCACTAGGTGGAGCTTAACGACAAATTAGAGCAAAAAGAAGCAATTAGGAGTCAAAATACAAAAGATAGCACTTTCCCGACATAAGTACTTGGAAGCCACAACCATTTATGGGCTACTTACGCCACTCGGTTACACCCGTAAGCCTTATTCGAAGACCTTACGGCAAGCAAAGGCCCTACGGCCATAAGTCGACCACAACGGATATCCAGTAGAGGCTTACCCGAAGACACTAACGCCCGAAAGGAGGAGTGTAAAGCTAGCATGACAAGGTTTTCGGTCTCCCTTTTCCAAAGGGTAATGGGGACCGTAACCCGAAGACAGACACAAACCTTACAGAGCAACTTATGGTCATAAGCAGAGTCGTAAGGCACGCGATCAATGGAAACTCTGACGCTTACGGCCACGACTTACGCCCGTGAACCTCCCGTAAATTTAATAGTATAAAAGACTTTACTCAATTCAGAAAAAGGGGGCTTTTAGGTTTTAAGGAGCCTTTGGTAGAAAAGAGGGCTAGAGGAAGGAAGGATAGGAGCCGTGAGATCAAGGGCAATGTCTATCCCTCCAAGATAAGAAAACCCATGCCGTTGTCTATCATCATCATTATTATCATCGGTTAGGGCATCTCGCTAGGTCAAGATCCACTACTCCATCAACGTCGCGGGGAACTTCACGTTGAGCTTTTCATCTTTGATTCTTGAGGGAGTGTTGCTTATTTTCATGTTTAAGACTATGATCTTGTTTACTTGTTCAATTGTTTTGTGCTCTATGATGAGCTAAAACCTCCATTGGAGCTTGGACTTTAAACCTTAGGAAATTTGTATTGGATTCTATACTTACTTCTTACTCTTATTGGTTTATGAAGTTTTGATTTTGAAATGAATGTGTAATTTGATTCGTGTCATATTGCTCATTGTGTGACTATTGATGTGCGGTGAAACCCCGTTAATTATCGAATGCTAATGTGTGGTGAAAACCAATTGGTTCTTGAAAACTAGCGCACTATGAAAACCCATTAGATCCCGGCAATTAATGTGCGGTGAAAACCTCGTTAATACATCAATTTTCTAATCAGCTCTCATCCATTATAGTGAGAAGTATCTACAGGATTTTATCTCTCATTGTTAAAACCCTAAGGGATTATTGTCCAAGTACCGCCATTGTATTAAATAGTTATCTTAATTCTTAATCCATTTCCTATTTCCCCTTTAATTTTTCAAATAGTAGTTTATTTGATTCTCACCCAATGTTTTAAAGCTAGATATCATTTGCTAAAGATAGTCCACTTTATTACTTAACGACCTATGCACTTGCAAAGGACGCAAAAGGCATGTCATTTACCTTGATTATAGGTCAAATGATATGGGCTACCGCTTTTGGGATGAGATAAGTAGGAAAATTATCGGAATCATAGATATCACTTTCAATGAGAACGTGATGTATAAAGATAGGCTCACAACCGTAATCTAGGGCTACAGGGAAACATAATGAAAAGGAAAATGTCATGGTGGAAAGTATTCAAGAAGCTGATTTTGCATAAAATAGTGGGAGTTCAGTAGAGCGTAAATGAAGAAAATATGATTTCAACTCTTCCAAAAAGGGAAATCGAAGATCCATTAGAGTTTCACGACCTCCATAGAGATATTCTCCTTCAGCAAACTATTTGCTTTTGACCGAGGATGGTGAGCCTCAATGTTATTCCGAATCAATGCAGATGAATGATTCACCTCAAGGGGAGTTAGCTATGAAAGAGGATATAAGTTCTCTTGAAAAGAACGATATTCGGTCATTTACCGAGTTACTAGTAAAGAAGAAAGTTTTGCTGAACAAGTGGGTATATAGGATCAAAGAATAGCTTGTTGGTAGCAAAATATATAAAGCAAGATTAGTGGTCAAAGGATATCAACCGTAAAAGAAACATTGACTACAATGAGATTTTCTCTCCCATGGTCAAGATAACTACTATCGACTCTTGCTAAGTATTGTGGCTGCAGAGGATTTACATCTAGAGCAGCTTAGATGTTAAAACCGGTTTCTTGCATGGTGATCTTGAGGAAGACATCTACACAATGAGAAGGTTTCAGGTATTTGGAAAAGAAAACTTGGTCTCGTAAGTTGAAGAAAAGCTTATATGGGTTGAAACAAGTTCCAAGACAATGGTACTTGAAATTTGACAGTTTTATGAGAATGAGTGGATATAAGATATGTTCATTGGATCATTGTTGCTACATAAAGAAATTTGATTCATCATACATCATATTACCGTTGTACGTTGATGACATGATTGAAATCAACAAATTAAAAAAGCCGATGTTTGAAGTGCTTAAGATGAAGGACTTGGGTGTTTCAAAAAAATCCTTGGTATGAGCATCAACAGGATAGATCTAAAAGCACACTTAAATTATCCCAAGAGAAGTATATTAATAGGGTCTTGGAAAAGTTCAGCCTCCACGATGCTAAGATCGAAGTACACTTTTGGAAAGCCACTTCAATGTCACGAAGAAACAAAAGAACCTTAAATAGATGAAGACACGAAAGGTATGGCTAAAGTTCCATATGCATCTACAGCTTGGTAGTGTTATGTATCCAATGGTATACACGTGGCCGATATTGCTCATGCAATGATAGTTGTTAGCAAATTCATGCCCAATCCAGAAGAGAATATTATGAAGCGCTTAAGTGGCTATTATGCTATTTAAAATGTGCTTCTAAAGTTACCTTGTGTTACAGAATATAAGATGTTATTTTGGAAGGATTTTCTCATGCACGGGGGTAGTTGTTTTGATACAAGAAAAAGCACTACATGGTATATTTTTACAAGGGTGCCACAAATGTGAGTTAGATGTCTCGACTTCAAAAAAGCTTTGCTCTTTCAACCACGTAAGCATAGTACATGGCCATCTCAGAAATCAAAAAGAAATGATTTGGTTGAAGAACTTTTTGAAGAGTTGGCCCAAAAATAAGTTAACAAAGTGTTCTTTATAGTGATAGTCAAAGTGCTATTGGCCTTGCAAAAATCCAAGTGTTTCATGTTAGGACAAAACATATTCAGCCGAGGTATCATTTTATCATAAACTTAATTAGTAATGGTGTATTGTTCTTGACCAAAATCCTTGGTTCAAATAATCCTACAGATATGTTGACTAAAGTGCTTACTACAGAAAAATTAAAGCTTTGCAAATCTTCCACTGGCCTTTAGAGTTGATTGATGAGAATGCACCATAATAGTAGAAGTTGATCTCTAATATGGGAATTTTTTATTAGGATTAGGATTTATTTTTTCCCATGAATATCCTAGTTATCTTCTCTCTATAAATAGCCATGTAATTGTAAATCCTAAGGTGTGTGTTGTAATTGAAATAAATTGATATTAGTGAGGCCGTGGAAGTAGGTCTTCAAGACCGAACCATGTAAAATTCTTTTGTCTTCTTGTATGTGTACTTTCTCTTCTTGCCATTGCTCAAGATTGCTCGATCCTCAACATTATGTTCCACAATCAGCTCAACTCATGGTACAATTCAATAAGAAGAAGAAGATATTCAATTGAAAAGGAATAGCTGTGTCGGTGTGTGAATTTATATGTGAGTTGGAGTGTTGGAGGGTTGTGACCATGTAAAGATGGTATCTCCAAAACATTGTACAATATTTTTTTTATTGAACGGAAAGTATTCTTTGGGGTGAAGAACTCATAGTTTTTGATGTAAATTTTTTATTATAATGAACCAAATAAGAAAACATCATACTTTTCATTTCAAATTTGTGCTTCAACCGTTGTTCAATATCGTAATGTTTAAAGAGTTAGACAATAATGATGGATGCTTGCAGCTGGCCTTCAAATAAAAAATAAAAATTATCAGAATATAGAGAGCTTCATATCAAGCAACAAAAGTTGTGATAATATTTCCACATGAAAATGTTTATTGAAATAAAAACGAAAACAAAGAAAAGGTACAAATAAGTAGCAATTTATTATATCTATCCCCTTGCAACCATCTTGGTGTATTGTTTTTCATGTTCAAAGGAGGAAGATTAGTAATATAACAAGGGAATAGGGTGAACAAAACCCTTTGCTAAAACAACCATTTCATTGTAGGTATACATACATACACTTGATATCTCGTAGAAGTTCTCAAAACATTTAATAAAAGAGTAAAGTAAAAAGCACACAAAATTCATAAAAAGCAAGCTCTTTAAAATTGTTTCACAAGTCGAAGGTTGAAGCTTTTTAATCTATCTCTTTCAACATTACATGAAACTCTTTAAACTTTCCTCCACTACTTCAGGTGTAGACATAATATCCCGCAAGAAAACAAAGCATGATTAAGTATTTAAATTTCTAAAAGCTAGTAGAGAGTGTTAAACAAGGTATAATGAAATATTATCAAAATACAATTAAATACATGGATGTGGAAGATGAATCATTGTTACAATTGAGTACAATTTAAATTTCTAAAAGCTTTACGTTTGAAGTACCTCCCCGTCCAAGAATTTCAACAATTCTTCATGAAACACGATTAGTAACACCATCCTCAAAGAAAAGTAACATGACCAACCCCCTCCGTAATACAATTTGAACAAAAAAAAAAGAAGAAATGAATTGATAAATATAAATCTTCAACTTTCAAAGAAAGGCGTTAGACAACTGAAATCGCATATCATGCACGGTTCCTTTTTAGTTACCTCGTGATGAACTATCAATGCCTAGATTTGACAAATTACAGCTATCAACATGCATATCCATGTAGTGAATCCTCCAGCTTGTAATATATTTTCTTTTTACACAAGATTTCCTTACTAGAAGATCCATCTTCCGTCCCATTTTTGCTCTATTTAGAAGACACACATTCCAATTCCATCATACTATTCTTGATTTAGATCTATATTGATTAAAAAGTTTATAAAATAAGTGTAGTATAATTAAATATACTATCATAACAATTAAAGAAGTATATGAACTTGAAAAACTTGATAAGAATAAATGCTTGTTTAAATGTAACTCAAATTTATCTAACTACTAATCTCTTCAAGCACCAGTAGAAGACACACATTCCAATTCCATCATACTATTCTTGATTTAGATCTATATTGATTAAAAAGTTTATAAAATAAGTGTAGTATAATTAAATATACTATCATAACAATTAAAGAAGTATATGAACTTGAAAAACTTGATAAGAATAAATGCTTGTTTAAATGTAACTCAAATTTATCTAACTACTAATCTCTTCAAGCACCGGTGGAAAACTTTATTTTTACTTACTATTAAGATTTTAATGTTACTGGGAATGTCACATGAATAAATAAATCATGAATTGGTGACAAACCTCTTCTAAAATTATATATTGTATCATTAGATAATAATGGGGAATGAACTCAAATGTAACAAAATGCGACTCCGTTATTATTATTTCCCTTTGAAATGTAACAAATGTAACAAACTATGAATTGGTGATAAGCCTCTCCACTATCAGGTACCTTTACATCCATAATAAAAAAACCTCTCCAATTCCCGAAAACAAGATTCGGATATGAAAATCAAGTTCCTCCATGAGCTCCATCGTTAGGAACCTATACTTATTGATTAGCATAGTTCCATTTTAGAAATCATTGAACTCCCCACATATGTTTCGCCTATTTCCTAATAAATTGGAGAAAATTTTCAGAATTTGTAGAAATCCTAAGAACCAGATTTGGATTGTAATTATAGAAGAACAAGACTCTAATTTCCAAGAATCAAGGAACTCATATGAAACCACTAACTAATAATATCTATGAAACAACATGCGCTTCAAGAATCAAAATATAACCAAATTAATAAACTAAAATCTGAAGTCCCCCGATATATATTGCATAGAAAATAATCAAAGAAAGGCTTACAAGGAGAAATCTGAGATATTGAAACCCTATGACATGGCGGCGAGAGCCGAGATGGCGGTGGCGAGAGGGGGGACTAAGGACAAGAACGGGGGGATCGGGATCACGAGCGGCGAGATGGAAGATCCCAACAATGATGGTGAGAGCCGAGAATCAGGATGGTAAGTAGTAAAGGAAGGGACTCGCGTCCGAGAAGACCGAGACTACGAGAGTCGGGACGGTGGCGACGAGAGTGGCAACAAGAGGGGGGGAGGGATTTCTTGTAACTCGTTTTAGTTTTTTATTTTTTATTTTTTTTTTTTTTTTTTTGTTGTTTTTAATCATGTTGACTCGAGACAGAGTTTCGGTGATGTAGATGCCACATCGGTCGTCGCATTAGATGAGGATTTCAGAAATCGGTTATGAATGTATAGCATTACTCTATGGAGCCGTTGTTTGGTTCGTGGTAATGTGAGAATATTGCCATGTATTATGTGGTAATATCAAAAGATTACTAAATTTGGATTAAAGCCAATGCTAATGTTGATGGTAATATGAGATTACCATCCTTGAAATATTACCAAGGAACTTTGTAATCTCTTTACCGCCAAAATAGGTGGGTATCTTGGATTACTAAAAGGATGGTATTGTGATAATTGGTTTAGGTCAAATGTATCCCTTTCTAAAAATAATTTTAAAAGAACACAGGGTGTGATATAAAAATTCACATAAATCTTTTCCTTTCTCTCATGCCGTGGTTTCCACCTCGATGAAAGTTTTTGGGTTCCATCCGGAGTGAAGTGCTCGCTTCTTGCGTTTCATCCTCGACTTTTTCTCTCGCACTAGGGTTTCCATCCGGTAAAGAGATTTTGGTTTCCAACCGAAGCGAAGTGCTCTAGCAATTACATCTTCCACTTTTTTTCTCTTACATTAAGGTTTAATTAAATATAATATATTTGACTTCGTATTTTAAACAAGTATATATACACACTTATTTAACTAACTTTTATCGAATGACATGCCTTATTATTTCATGTTTCATTTATCTAGTTTTTTTACTAAATAGTGAATTCACTTAATCAAATTTGTAATGTGTGACTTCATTGAAATAATTTTGAATTATTTTTTTAAATATATCACAAGGGTTTTTGTTATATTAATTTAAATATATACATATGTGTGGGGCCCTTTCTTCTCAACCAGCCTTAATATCATTAACCGGCCAAAATAAAGGCTCATAAATCGAATTTAATTATTTTTTTTACTTCAAGGGATTGTGGGTTTCCAACTTCCACTAGGGGCAAGCCGATCGACACAAAGTGTGAACACCCGCAAGCGCACGGGGTCGTCAAGTAATAAAACCACTCGTGCACGCATGAGTGGGTCGTATTCCCAAGGGGCCCGAGGAGCTACTTTACTCACTTCTTACTTGTTGTTTAGCTCACGATTCGATTTCAAGAGACTAAATAGGAAAGAAAAGAAATAATCAACAAGAGAAATTGTTTAAATAAATGCGATGAAATCAAAATGCGGGAGATGCTCAAGGATGGAAAACGGTCATGGATGAGGATCCCCAAGGGGACTACTTAATCGAGTAGGATATTTGAGAAATTAAGCACGTGGCTAGTTGGACCAAGAAAACCTAAGTTTAGGGTCAACCCGATGGTCACGGCAATTGACCCCTAATCCGGTACAAGTGTTGAATAAGGAATTTCTTCCACTCAACCTCTCACACGGTTGCAAGGAGAATGATGGTTTCCTCAAGTTAGGGTGGAAACACTAGTTAGTTTTCAACCCTAGAAATGGAGGGGTACAAATACCCGATGGTCACGGTGTATTTATACAATAGTCCCTTCCAAGTTTGGTGGAGTCTAGCACTAAGGCAATGGTCATGCTACAAAGTGCTACCAAGAAATTAATACATCAATCAATCACATGTACCAAAACAATCAAGAACACCAAACAAGGATCACAACAAGCCAATCATGCAATAGATAACTCAATCAAACCAAAACCTCACAAGTTTGCCCCCAAGGTTCCCCTACATCCGGTGACCTTGGGGTTTAGTTGTTCATATTCAACAAATCAACCAAACAATCCATACAAACAACTAAAATAAACAAGAGGAACACTCCTCAAAAGGTGAAGGCCGAATGACGCTTGAATCCCCGGAGAAAACCTTCCGAAGTCGCCACTCGAAGGGGTGTCTTCCCGTTGTCTTCAACCTCCAAACAATGAAGTCCTTGAAGTGGATCCTCCTAGATCTTGCTCTCCCCACCGAAGAATGCTCGGATTTCCTCTCCTTTTGTCCTCCTAAATCGGGTGGAAGTGATATCCAAACCCTAGCCTCCCTTCTCCCACAAAGATGATCCAAAAAGTCCCCTCAAAAAGATGCCCTAGATAGCCTTTAAACACCCAAATCCCGATAGGTAAACGGGTCAGCATACGACCGGTATGCCGACCCCTCGGGATTTCTACTTTTCTCGCCGAGAAACCCGTGATGAGCTACAAGAAATGCTACAAGCATCGCACCGAAGTATCCCCGTCTCGAAAACGCCGTTTTGATGTCGAATTGTTCCCCATCTCGTCGTCGTCGAGTTCCCTGTGGCTTCGACCGGCCTGAAGTACAAAGATAAAGCAATTTAGACCGAAAGGGCATAGATTCAACAATAAAATGTGAAACTAATACATACCACATACATGCAAAATACGTATTTTTAGACGTTTATCACAAGCCTCTAATGTTAATTAACCTCGGGGGTATTTGATGAGTGCATTTTATATATATATTTCATATGCATTACACCCAATATTTACTTATTCTTTTACTATTACTTCTTTAGTTCGGTGCTATTTAAGGTATTTTGAGTTTATTATGCAGATATTTAGGTCCTGGAAAAAGTAGAAGGGATTTAAAGGAGAATTCACATAAAAAGGACCTAAAAGGAAGTTCGTCAAGCCAAGCACGGCCTCAACACGGGCGTGCTCTTGGCCGTGTAGTTCCCAGGAATTGAAAAGCACGAGGAAGCACGGCCAGAATGCCCTAAGCACGGTCATGCAAATGCCAACACGGCCTCAACACGGGCGTGTTCCACCCCGTGCAAATTACAGCCGGCGAATTTTCGGGGGAAAATATCCGTAGCACAAGTACCGTAGCACCGAAGTTCGCCGAGCACGGCCGTGCAAACCCTCAAGCACGGCCTAAGCACGCCCGTGTTGTACCCCCGTGCAGATCACGAGAATGTGAGTTTTCTAAAATTTTATTTGGCCGTAATCTGCACGGCTTGAAGCACGGCTTCAACACGCCCGTGCTCACATCGGGAAAACATTAAAACCCTAGAAACTTAGTTTCAAAGGGGACTTTTGGTGGGCGAACCAATGGAGAAGGAAGGAGAGAGCTTTGGGGTTCATCCTCTTCTTCATCAAGGGAATGTCAAGCTTATGGTAGACCGATCGGGAGGAGACTTTTCAACATTATAGATCCTCAGAAAACCACAAGGATACAAGAAATTAGGGAGTTTTCAACTTCTTGTCTTTCAATTTCTTTGGCATTGTGCTTCTTGGCTGTTGTCATGAGGGGCTAAACTCTTAAGGGAGCCCCGGGGTGATTTTGTATGACGTTGTAGCTTGAAATGATTTTCTTTACTTGCAGTATTTAGGAGTGTCTTGTTCCTTTCAATAAATCTGAGTTATTGGTTATCTTGTGTGTTGTTTAGTGCTTTAATGCTTGGAAGTTAGGTTTTCTTATCTAGGCTTGTGAATCGTGATTGATATTCGCAAGCAGTAAGATTTCAACTTAGAGCTCGGAAGCGCTGGAAGCAACACCCTTATAGCATAACTAGGTTTAGAACTGAAGTTATCTCCAATAAATGCTGAGAAAGACCGAGTTAGTGAACGTCAGACATTCAACCCCGGGGCCCCATCTCCTCCATCGAGTCAATCCTTACATTCGGCTTTGTGCAATTCTCTCCCTCAATCTCCTTATTTTCAACCTAGAGTCACAATCCATCCTTCTTTGCTTGTTTAGATATTAAGCACCCCGTTAGTATTAGAAGCTACACCGCCCCCTCGTCGATTCGACTCACCCGACCCTACGGGTGCACTTTACTACTTGTACGACCCGTGCACTTGCGGATACGCAAGGGGCGTACCAAGTTTTTGGCGCCGTTATCGGGGACCGGAAACTTCTTAGAATTCGGACAGCCTTAGTACTCTAACGTTTTCTTTTGTTATCGCCTCACTTAATTTGTTCTTTCTTTTTGCTCGCATTCTTTTATTTGTTTTCGTTATTATTTGTGTTTTATTTAGACTGTTTTTGTCTTTTTTTGCTTCAAGCTTAAAAGTTCATATCTCACTCTCTCTTTTTGTTAGTGCGCAGCGTAGTGTATGACCCGGGGAATTCTTCCCAGCCTAGCATCTTCGGATCCGGACATCGAACGGACATTTCATCGGAGACAACGGCAGATTAATTTAAGGGAAACCGGGTCGATGGAAGTGAGCATAGAAGTGGACCAAGAAGAAAGCGTGGCAGAAATTAGAGGAGTATCTCGACTATGCACGCCCTAATTTGGAGGGATCCGGATCAAGCATTGTTCGGGCCCCTATTGAAGCCAAATTTTATCCAGACGGTGCAAGAGATGTGCCGGCTTGACGGTTTCCGTGATGAGGACCCATATGCACATCTCGCAAGTTTTCTCGGAAATTTGTGACACTTTCAAGGCGAATAATGTGTCCGAGGACGCGGTTCGCCTCCGACGCTCCCTTGCGGTGCGAGGAAGGGCCAAGCAATGGCTAAGTTCCTTGCCGGCGAGATCTATCACAAGTTGGGCACAGCTGGCCGAGAAATTCTTAACTCGATACTTCCCACCGGCCAAGATCACCAAACTCAGAAGTGATATTTTCTTTTACCAACAAGCAGAATCGGAAACCTTGTACGACACTTGGGAAAGGTACAAGGAATTACTAAGGAAGTGTCCACAACACGGGATAGTGGAATGGATGCAAATCCAGATTTTTTATAATGGGCTTAATGTGGCGACCAAACAAATGCTGGATGCCGTAGCTGGAGGTTCTTTGTGCAGCAAGAGACCAGAAGAAGCACAAAACCTCATCGAAGACACGGCATCCAATGGTTACCAATGGAGTTCTGAGAGAAACAAACCGGTGAAGACAGACTGCCTTTATATAGTTAATGTACTCACTACCTTGGCGGCACAAGTGGAAGCGATTTCTAAATGGTTGTACACAATGCAAGTCCAATCGTCGGCCCGTAATTTGAGTACCGATAGTTGGGCAAGGCCAAACAGGCCTAGTTGTTCATCGAAGGGGTTCGAGTGATCGAACAAGTGGACTTCATCGGTCAAAATCAGAGGTATTCAGGCAGCCCCTACAAAAAAGCACCTACAACCCGGGTGGAGGAATCACCCCAATTTTTCTTGGAAAGACCAAAATCGTGGGCAACAACAAAGAAGAAGAAGAACAAACACAAACCTCAATTTTCGAGGCCGTCACCACGAGAGCAAAAGGGACCTTCTATTGAGGCCCTCCTTGTCCAAGACATCCAAGCCAATGATGCCCAAATCACAGGGCATGAAGAGATGATGAGGAACCAACAAGCCTCTTTACAAAATCTTGAGCGTCGAGTCGCACGCATTGCCAAGACGCTTGCCGAACGACCCCCGGGTGCTCTACCTAGTAACACGGAAATCAATCCCAGGGAATCTCTCAAGGCAATCACTTTAAGAAGTGGAAAGGAAATCGAGTCTCCACCTCCTCAAGTACGACAGGATACTCAAATTGAACCAGAGGTGGAAATCCTAGAGAGAGATTCAGGGTCAAGCTCAGGAATGAAAGTTAAGGGTAAAGAGAAAGACCCGGTGGCAGAATATAAGATTCCTTTGCCTTATCCTGCGAAGCTCAAGAGAGACCAACAAGAGGCGCAGTTCAAAAAGTTTCTAGAAACGTTCAAGACCTTACATATAAATGTCCCGTTTGTAGAAGCCCTTTCACAAATGCCCAAGTACGCCAAATTTCTTAAAGAGCTTCTAACAAACAAAAGGAAGTTAGAAGCAGTCTCGACGGTGACATTAAGCGAAGAATGTTCAGCGATCATCTCCAACAAAATCCCCAAGAAAGAGAAGGATCCGGGAGGGTTCATCATCCCATGTATAGTTGGGGAGATGAATGATGAGAAGGCCTTGGCTGACTTAGGTGCGAGTATCAATCTGATGCCTTTGAAAATTTTTCAGAAGTTAGGACTGGGGGAACGCAAGCCAACTCAGATGACGCTCCAACTTGCTGATCGCTCCACTCGCCGACCTCTGGGAATTGTGGAGGACGTCTTGGTTAAAGTGGACACGTTTATATTCCCGGTGGACTTTGTTATTCTAGACTTGGATGAACGGGCTGAGGTACCTCTGATTTTTGGGCGGTCATTCCTCGCTACTTCACAAGCCATCATTGATGTGAAGGATGGTCGCCTAACATTAAGAGTGGGGGATGAAGAAGTTGTGTCCAGATTGAAATAAGCTATGAGGCACCCAATGGCATTTGATGATTCTTGTTATTTTCTTGATGCCACTGACGATGTAATTGATGAGTGTGTGCAGGAAACTTGGCGAAAGGACCACCTCACTGATTTGCTAGGGGAGGCGCCTTCAGATGAAGAACCTACAAGGTGAGGACCGAGGAAGCAGTGGCATTTCACCGAATGCCGATAAACCACCCATGTCTCGCTAAGAAAAAGAAAGTATCGAAAGCTCGAACTTGGTGGCGTAAGGTAGAGGAAAGGAAGAAACAAAGCAAGCTTCTACCCCAAAGCAGTCCCCGTTAATGTACTCGGCACTCGGTGAGGTGTTTTTAATTAATTCATTGGCTCCTTTCTTGGAATGTTGTGTTGTAGGACGCCGAGAGAGAAGGTATGTCTTTGAGCCTTCGTGAGGTGAGTATAGGAATGTCAAGCTAGTGACGTTAAACGAGCGCTTATCGGGAGGCAACCCGATTGGTTTCTATCTTTTATTCCTTTGCCGTGTTTGTTTGTTGTGTTTTGTGTTTTTGTTGTGTTTTGAATCGAGTCCGGTGTGTTTTGTTTTGTTTTGGCAGGTGTTTCGTGCTCAAGACGGGCATAACACCCCCGTGTTGATCGCGGTGCAATTTACGTGTTTTCAACGTTCTATTTCTCTTTGGCAAAGACGGGGGAAAACGCGGCCGTGCCGTGGCCGTGCTGAATCCCTTAACACGCTACCCGTGCACGAGGCACCGGACGTGCCGCGTTCTTCATTTTTTTTGAATTTTATTAGCACGGGCACACCATGGCCCCGTTGAGGGCGTGTTCGGCGCGACGGATCGTCTTCTACGAGTTTTTCTTTTAAAATCCGGCCGTTCACTAATTTTCCTCACTTTCGCTTACGCATTCTTCCCTTTCACTCTCGATTTTCTTGCGATTTCGCTCATCATTTGCGGGGTTTTAGGGATCTTTTGGAGTTTCACCGCTTATATTTTTCATGTCTTTCACCACCGCGACCGCATCGTGCCGCCGGGCCCTCCACCTCTCGAAGTGTGGGAGTGGACACTACCGACCTTCCATCGGAGTCCGACTTCGATTCCTGGGAGCATCGGATTTTGATTCTCTCGTATCTTTGTGCTGCTTTGTTTTACTTTTCTCGTCGTTGTACTTTGCTTTTATTTTTTGTTATCTTTTGTTTTCTTTGAGTCATTTAGCAAGGGGAGTCCCCTACTAAACTGATCTCTTTTTAGTGAGTGTCTTTTATTTATCTTTTTTGCCTCTCTAATGCTTGCATACTTACCTCGAGACGTATGAATGTCTCTCTTGCTGGTTGTAGCAAAAGGCTCTCCCTAGATGGTGATCACTACACTCCCTTGTGTGACCCGGAATTCTTCTTCGGCACATCTCCCTTAACTTGGTGAAAATTCCTCAACTCTCACTTCACTTTTACTTGAAATCTTTTTCTTTGCCTTGCATGTAAAATCTTTAACCATTGAGGACAATGTTCCATTCAAGTGTGGGGGGAGGGTTGTGTACTTATGTATTAATATGTTTAGATGTTGTGCATGATTTAGGACGATCTATGAAATTTTTGGTTGAGAATTGCTAAGCTAGGAGTTTCCGAGCATACTAGTGCACTTTTGTTGAACTTAAAGTTTTATTTTGCTCTTACTTTGGAAACTTTAATCCGAACACTTAGCCCTTGTTGTTTTGTCACTCTGTTAGAGGAAGGGCTAGTTGCAAGGCTTGTGAGCAGCTAGTTCCCCGACTCCAAACTCAAGTAATAAGAAGGAACATGGAAAGAAATTGGAAAAATGAGAAAAAGAAAAGAATGTTGTGACAAGTCGGATTCCTTTTTGGGATGGTCTGTCAAATTTTGTGAGAAAGATGGTAGAAAGAGCTATCACTTTAGAAAAAGCAAAAGCCGCACTTGAGTAGTCGGATCTGAGGCATCACAAATGTCATTTTTGATGACCTACCAAGTGAAATGGCTGCCTCTAGGGTGTATGAAACTATTACCCAGTTTAGGAGTCAGCAGTGAACACAGTGAAAAGTAAGAGCTTGTACTAGACCCCCTCAAGAACACTTTTGACATACTCCAGAAAGCGACACACACACACGGTAGTACGGAGTAAGAGTAAAATTTTTCATAAGCTTTCAATTGACTAAGACACTAGTTCTTAGAAACTCCTTAAGCTTCAGTAACTCTCTTACTTTGTTGAGATCAGAGGTCATGCACTCATCACTTTATTAGGGGATTAAGGTTGCTCGAGGACAAGCAACGATTCAAGTTCAGGGGTATTTGATGTCATATGCATTACACCCAATATTTAATTGTTCTTTTACTATTACTTGTTTAGTTCGGTGCTATTTAAGGTATTTTGAGTTTATTGTGCAGATATTTAGGTCCTGGACCAAGTAGAAGGGATTTAGAGGAGAATTCACATAAAAAGGACCTAAAAGGAAGTTCGTCAAGCCAAGCACGGCCTCAACACGGGCGTGCTCTTGGCCGTGTAGTTCCCAGGAATTGAAAAGCACGAGGAAGCACGGTCAGAATACCCTAAGCACGGTCATGCAAATGCCAACACGGCCTCAACACGGGCGTGTTCCACCCCGTGCAAATTACAGGCTGGCGAATTTTCGGGGGAAACTACTGTAGCACGAGTACGGTAGCACAAGTACTGTAGCACTGAGTTCGCTGAGCACGGTCGTGCAAACCCTTAGCACGGCCTAAGCACGCCCGTGTTGTACCCCGTGCAGATTACAAGAATGTGAGTTTTCTGGAATTTTATTTGGCCATAATCTGCACGGCTTCAACACGCCCGTGCTCACATCGGGAAAACATTAAAACCCTAGAAACTTAGTTTCAAAGGGGACTTTCGGTGGGCGAACCAAGGGAGAAGGAAGGAGAGAACTTTGGGGGTTCATCCTCCTCTTCATCAAGGGAATGTCAAGCTTATGGTAGACCGATCGGGAGGAGACTTTTCAACATTGTAGATCCTCAGACAACCACAAGGATGCAAGAAATTAGGGAGTTTTCAACTTCTTGTCTTTCAATTTCTTTGGCATTGTGCTTGTTGGCTGTTGTCATGAGGGGCTAAACTCTTAAGGGAGCCCCGGGGTGGTTTTGTATGATGTTGTAGCTTGAACTCATTTTGTTTACTTGCAGCATTTATGAGTGTCTTGTTCCTTTCAATAAATCTGAGTTATTGGTTATCTTATGTGTTGTTTAGTGCTTTAATACTTGGAAGTTAGGTTTTCTTATCTAGGCTTGTGAATCGTGATTGATATTCGCAAGCAGTAAGATTTCAACTTAGAGCTCGGAAGCGCTCGAAGCAACACCCTTATAGCATAACTAGGTTTAGAACTGAAGTTATCTCCGATAAATGCTGAGAAAGACCGAGTTAGTGAACGTCAGACATTCAACCTGGGGCCCTATCTCCTCCATCGAGTCAATCCTTACAATCGGCTTTTTGTAATTCTCTCCCTCAATCTCCTTATTTTCAACCTAGAGTCACAATCCATCCTTCTTTGCTTGGTTAGATATTAAGCACCCCGTTAGTATTAGAAGGTACACCAGTCCCTGTCGATTCGACCACCCGACCCTACGGGTGCACTTTACTACTTGTACGACCCGTGCACTTGCGGATACGCAAGGGGCGTACCAACATTTTTGGGTGCCGTTTCCGGGGACTTCCAAGAATGCTAGGAAAACTTCTAGCTCCCATCTCTAGTCATTTATCTTTCATTTTGTAAATATTTGCCTTCCTTCTATTTTTGTTTTCTTTGTCATCTTGTATTTTATAATTTTGATTGTTTTCAGGGGCCATGGGTTTTTAAGAAGCTTTGTTGGCCTCCCAAATTGATGCACTTAAGCAAAAGACGGAACAATTTTTTGCCATGAAAGCAAGACAAAGCCATCCGCATCATAATGTACACAATCCATACTTTGGAGAGCGCCCGAATTTTTTGGCAAATCATTATACACGACAGTGGGAGCACCCTCTCCAAGGATTGGCAGAAGAATCCCCTATCAAGAACCATGCCATTATCATCCTCCAGTAATTCAAAGAGAACAACCGCAAAGAAGACAAGATAGTACAGAGGATGTTTTGGTAAGATTCATGGTGCATACAGTAAGAAAAATTTGAAGCGACCGATGCACAATTTGCACACTTGAATGCCACAATTCTAAAGGTGCAAGCATCTCTTCACAAGCTAGAAAACCAAGGTTGGGGAACTTCTCAAGAATACCAATGATTATGAGCCAAAAATAGAATCCCCATTTGAAAATAATGATGCAGAGGAAGAGAGCAATAGTCCATCTAAGGATACCATGAAAGAAGAAAATGGGGAGGATGAAGACATGGCTACGTAAATATGTAAGGAAGTAGAAGAAACCTAGTCGATCAAAACTGAAGATGCTACTTGTCTCAACATAGGCCAATCCATCAATCTTTCACTATTGTTCAAGTGCAAGAGAAAAATTCCGGGAATTGTATTTGAAGATGTGGGTATGAAGCTAAAGCCATCCATGAACCCACCTATGCTCGGCTTAGACAATTCCCAACCCAAAATTTTTCCTTGGAGGCCCAAGCAAATTTTGTGGGCAATTGTGGTTCATCGACCCAAGGTTGAGAAAAACCATGTGGATAGGATGTTGAAGCCACCCAATGATCCACCCATTCCAAGCTTGACAAGTTCTCAACCCAACTTGTTTCCATGGAAACCCAAACAACACTTCTAGGTAGTTCGAGGAAATTTGGAAGGAGTCGAGGAAGAAAATGTGGGTAGGAGGTTGAAGCCGTCCCAGACCCATCCATGCCAAGCTTGAACAATTCTCGACCCAACTTATTCCCATGGAGGCCAAAAGGTAATTCTTGTATGACCTCCATCTCAACATCGTCTCGGCAGGTATGTTTCGTATTTTTGGTAGCTCTTATGCCGCTTCTAGAAGGGATGAACACACCGTCTTCAAACCTCCATGAGGTAAGAAAAAGGTATGTCGAACTAATAACGTTAAACAAGCGCTTCTTGGGAGGCAACCCAAGTTTCAAATTCTTCATTTTTCATTTTCCATACTCTAGTTGGTTGATGTGTTTGGTTTGTTTATTTTTGTGCTCATGCTATGTTCGTATTTATGTTTGTTGGATGATCCATGCTTGTCTTTAATTTCATGTGTTCATCTATTGATTCGGTGTAGTTTGAGTGTGCTTAATTGTGTATTTTGGCAATTAGATGTTGTATATTAATTATTCTTGAAGTAGCAAGGGAGTCCATGCCCGTTTTTAGTTTTTCCAGGGCCCTTGCGGGCGCGTATACGCCTGCGAGAAGGACTTAGGAGCACTCTCTGGGAGCCTTGTGGCCGCCCTTGCACCCACAAGGTAACCCGTGAGGCTTCCTGCCTCATGGGGGGCTGAAAACCGGGGGCCTTGCCCGCAAGGTAGCTCGCAAGCATGCCCTGTGGCCCTGGCGGGCAACCATGCGCCCGCAAGGGCACTCGCGAGGAGTGGACAGACTCTTAAGGCTGCCTTTTTTTCCCTTTCTTCCATCTCCAACTTTTCCCTCAAGTTGCTCCTTCATTTCTCCTCCGTTTTGCCTCATTTTGTCACCTTTTTTCTTCATTTTTCTTCCTCTAAACCCCCTCCTACCTCTAGCAACTTCAATCTTGTGGTTTATTTGGAGTTTTACCATCTATTTTGCCGAATATTTTTGACTTGGGCTTTGAAGCCCTAACCATAGGTTTGTCCCAACCTTCGCTTTTGTTCTTGGTTTTTCACGCTTTTCGGATGCAAACTTTGTGGTTGAATGAATGGATGTTATTTATTTGAATTTTATGTGCTTTAAGCCTTCTTTGTAAAATTTCCAAAGCTCCAAATACAAGGGGAACTCTTGCAATTTTTTTTTTGGGGCATCCAATTTTATTTAGTTCTATGCAACCATGAAAGCCCTAAACCCTTGTTTTTATTATTGTTCGGTTTAATCTTGTTCATTGTTGTTTGTAAACATGCCGAACACAAATCTTAGTGATCACCACATCCATGGCACCGACGGAGCTTACGGCTGGCTAGCATCTTAATCGACTTAAGGACTTGCTTGGACTCTTTCGTATCTACTTTTTTTTTGGGTTTTGTTTTATTGTTTTCCTTTTTTGTTTGTTTGTTTGTTTTTGTTATTTTCTTTTTGTGTGAGTGATAGATGCCTTGAGATGACGCTATGCTCTATCTTGCGGGATAGAAGCAAGCGCTCGTTGCACCCTCTTTCTTCCTCATCTACAGGACCCGACCACGGCCACCCCGATCTCATGGACTCCCGCACTTATACTTCGGGACTCGGGGAAGTTCACAAAACACTCCTACTCTATTCTCATTTTATATCTCTTATATGCTGCTAATTTAGGTACATTGAGGACAATGTACAACTTTAAGGTAGTGGTGGGTTTTCGTGAACTTTAGAAATTCTTGAAACACTTGCATGCAAATTTTATCTATGATAGCTATGATCAATGGTGAGAATTTCCTAGCTTGAAAGAATGATAGATATGAGTTGTACTTTATTATTGTACTGAATTGAAAGTCTTGTTTTTATCTCTAGTGTTTCCCACACACTTCATCACTAAACTTTTGTCTCGCACACTCTGACCAACCCATCATGTTGATACTAGTCTTAGTCTGTTAAGGACTATTTTTAATGGGCCTTTAAGAACTTTTGATTCTTGTGAGCTTTAGACCTAGTAGCATCATGTCATGTAGATTATACCTGGAGACATGGGATAAGTTGTAAATAGAACTAAAGCAAAAACAGTATTCCTCCACTCTCATTGGCTAAGTAACTTAGGGCACAGGCTCCTAACCAGAGTGCACCTTCAGCCAACATCTAATGAATCATGAATGTGTTCATGTAGATGTGTAATAAATCGAGTAGATGGGTGTTCCGGTGCCTAAACAGCATGCGCACCCAGTCGAAAGATAATGTACAGTCTGTGTTAGTCTCTAAAAAGAATCCTATTGATCTTCAAGTTTGTCTACAACAATTAGAATGAGTCTAGAGTTGAATATAGGAATCAAAAGGGTCTTAGTCGACTATTGAGGGTGTTCTTAGCATTTCTAAGATCGGTAATCGGTGTGTGTGGGGTGAATGGACCCCTAGACTGATCTAGGGTAAAGAGGGCGAGATAGGAGGTTCACACACTCACGATAACACTCTAGATGGAACATGACTATCTTTATTTGGGTTCTTTTAATACAATTCATTATCTTGCATTCTTTTCAATCTGTACTTGTGAAATTCTACACTCTTTGAGCTTGAGGTCTTACATTTAGCCACTTATCATTTGTCCCTTGTTCTTCATGTTTTTGTTTACTTGAGGACAAGCAAACGCTTAGGTGTGGGGATGTTATGATAAGTATCTAAATGTATACATTTATATATAGTATTTTGGTACTATTTTGTATGCACTTTATAAGCCGATGGCTGCTTTTGTGGTGAAATTGGTTGTATTTGTGTTGCAGGCCCTGAAGAAGCCAAAATAAGCTCAAGAACGTATTTAGGAAGAAATTAACACCAAATACGGCGTTTTTGGAGCTTCATCACTGTAGAAGTACTGTAGAGGATTACTGTAGCAGTGTTGTAGAAGGGCACTGTAGCACTGAGATGATTTTTCTGGGGAAATTCCTGGGAGGCTTGTGGGCATGCATGCACCCCGCAAGGCAGCCCGTATGGCCGCAAGAGCTTCATCTTTTAGGGTCCATTAGGGCGAAGTTGAAGGAGGATTTTGGTCGCCCTTCTCCACCATCTTCACCTAGGGCTTCAAGGCTGCGGGAGAGAGCTAATTTAAGGGGCAAATTCAAGGGAGAAGAAGGGTACACTCAAGGGAAGGCATCTAGGGTACACTCAAGGGAAGGCGGGAATTCTCATCACCACCTTCTAGTCTTCATTTTAGGGGAGTTTGCTAAGATCTTTTATATTGTATTTATTGTGTTTCTTGCTTTCTCCTTTGTTGATGATGAACTAGACTCCCAAGGTCACCGGGCATCCGGTAAACCTTGGGATGAACTTGCTTGCATAAATGCTTAATTTGCATTTATGGTATTTGGTTTGGTTTGTGGTTCATGCTTTGTGTTCTTTGATGTGTAGTTTGGGATGAGAACTCTGTGATTCAACTTCTAGATTGTACCTGGTGTGTGACCATCGCCCTTATGCTAGACTCACATAGCATGGAAGGGATTCATGTATGAATATGCCGTGACCATCGGGTATTTCATGCCCCTCCAACCATTAGGGCTGGACCTAGGTTTGGTATCGGCCCTAATTAGAGATTTCTCTAGGCAGCCATAGTGCAATCGTAGGAGGATTTGGTCGGAAGAAATTCCGAGACAATACTCGTCCCGGGTTAGAGGTCATCGCCATGACCATCGGGGTGATCTACTGTTGGACGTCTCTTGGCCCATCCACCATTGCTTGTGTAATTTTAGCATCCATCTAGCTTTAGTAGTCCTGAGGGGATCCTAGCCCAGGACCTCGCGCTTTCATTATTATTTGCTTCCTTAAATGTGCTCATGTGGTGTGCCCGAGTCCATGTGTACATAGTAATCTTTTTCTAGTTTTAAAGCTTAATTCCTATCTTTGGTAGACTAGATAGTGCCGTCTAGGAGGAAGTAATAGCAGCTCTTGGGGCCCCAGGGAATACAACCCTCTCATGCGTAAAAGGTATTACTTGACGACCCGTGCACTTGCGGATTACATCAAGTTCATTTGTCGATTTGTATAAATTTTCAAGCCTTGACTCTTTCATATATCGAATCTTGACTTGACTGCTTTGACTTTGGCTTTAACTTTGGAGTTTGCATCTTGGATTAGATTTTGCACTTTGGATTTGATTTGAATTTCAAGTTGTGGATTCTCTATGGTGATAAATCACAGACTTGATTTTATATGATTTTGACTTTTCAAAAGTTTCAGCTCTCGTGCTTGTGAAACTTCCTTCAAGTCTTGACTTGTGAAACTCTTCGAGTCTTTGACTTCTGATGTCTTGAGACTGTTGAGTTCATTTGTTATTCATTTGAGTTTTTTTTTTTTATCTTTACTTTCCCTGCTTTAAGCATTGGGTTGCACATCACCAAATTATAATAATTTCGTTTTACATGATTGCTTTGACTTTCTTGGTTTCAAAGTGGGTCTCAAGTTATAATCATGAACTTGATTTCTTTCGATCTGGGTGTTTGAAGACTTCGGCATTTTATTCTTGTGAAGCCTCTCAGATTTTGGGCTTGTGAAGCTCTTCGACTCTTTGATTTCTGATATCTTGAGCCTTCTGAGCTCATTTGCTTATAAATTTAACTTTTTTTTAAGTTTTTTTTACTTTTTTTTTCATGCCTTTGAGTTTTGGCTTATGCATTGTCACGTCGCGAACTCTCACATAATTGGTCACTGACTTGACGGCTTAGACGTGTGTACTTTTTGTTTTTTTATAAGCCCCAAGTTACAAGCTTTCCTTATGAAACATAAGCTTAGTTACTTTTCTTTCTTTTTTTTTTTAAGGCTTCGACGTCTTATGTTTGTAAAGTCTCTTTCTTATCTTTTGCAAAGTTCTCTTCTTCTTTTTTTATCCTTGCATCTCTTTAAGCATTCCACTCACTCAAAAGAATTTTTTTTTAAAGAGATAGTGGGGAGCTCTTCACATAGAAATTTTCTTCTACCATACTGAGCTCAATAAGATTTTATAGACTTCACATAATATTCCTCCACTCATTCAAGAGAGTTTCAAGAGGTAATGGAGAAACTCTCACATGGAGAACCATTTTCTACCACATTGAACTCAACAAGAGCTAGTGGTCTTGGGAAATATTTTCCACTCACTCAAAAGAGTTTCAAGCGGTAGTGGAGAGGCATTCACAAGGAAAGCTGTCTTCCACTACATTGGATTCACAAAAACGTTTCGTGGTCTTCAACATCTTCCACTCACTCATGTGAATCTCAAGCAGCAATAGAGAGGCCTTTAAAAGGAAAGCTGTCTTCCACTACATTGGATTCACGAAGAGTTTTGCGGTCTTCAACATCTTCCACTCACTCATGTGAATCTCAAGCGGGAGTGGAGAGGCCTTCATAAGGAAAGCTGTCTTCCACTACATTAGATTTATGAAGAGTTTCGTGGTCTTCAATTTTTTCCACTCACTCATATAAATCTCAAGCGGCAATGGGGAAGCCTTCATAAGGGAAGCTGTCTTCCACTACATTAGATTTACAAAAATTTCGTGGTCTTCAACTTTTTTCACTCACTCATGTGAATCTCAAGCGGCGGTGGAGAGGCCTTCACAAGGAAATCTGTCTTCCACTACATTGGATTCACAAAAAAGAGTTTTATGGTCTTCAAATAGTAGATTGGTAAATTTTTTGAATACAACCCTAATTTTCACTAAAATTTCTAGTTCAATGTTCTTTTGCATATTAGTCACCTTTTACATCAAATTTGCATACTAGACCTTGGGTTATACCTTATTTTTTTTATGATTTATCCAACTACGTCCCTGAAGTTCTTAGTTTTCTATATTTCTATCAAAATTTTCAAATGTGCCCTATTTTTTTTATTTTGTGTTTTTGCAGATAAAATGTCTACTTAACCTTAAATTTGTCCTAAAAATTTATTTTCGTAGCAAGGATGTATATGTATGTATTAAAGAAAAGAATCACAATAAAAAAACTAATAAAAGTAATATTATAAAAAAATTATATAAAAAAAAGGAATCATAATCTTGATATATTTTCACAATATATAAATAATAATAATTATTAAGATAATATGTAAAACATCTCGATACACAATCGCGACATACATATCTTGTGTTTTTTTTAATAAAAATATATTCATGTTTTAAAAATATGTAAATAATAATATTAATAAAATATATTAATGTATATATATATATATATATTCAAAATATATAAATATCATAATATTTAAAAACAATCCATAGCCGTGCGATATATATATATATACCAATAAGAAAAATATTATCAAAATCATATCCGTGGAGTAGTAAGATAGATAGCCGTGAAATATATATTTTTTTTTATTTTTTTTTAATAATAATACTAAAAATAAAACAAAATCCACAATATATATATATGTATTAACTAATAAAAAATCCACGGAGCATACGGAACTAACATTCAATTGATGCAATAATTAAAATAAATAAATAATAAATAAGTGCAAAGCATAGCATAGATAAATTAGCATAGGATTTAATGATTCATGGTTTAATTAACATACATTAAATCATACGAAAGGAAAAAAAAAATTTGTTTAATAGTGATTACCTAGGTTTTTTTATGTATTTTCTCCGGGTTCCTACTCCTCGAATAAATCAAATTGTTGTTTTAGTCTCCACTCGCAGACAGACATGGTACTTCCTTGTCACGATCTTCTTTTGATTTTTTTCGATTTTTCTTCGCCGTCGTTTTTTCCTTGTCTCTCTCTTTTCTTTTTTTTCTTCCTTCTCTCTTTTTTTTTGTCGTGTGTTCTTTCAATTTTTTTTCTTGGGAGAGTCTCTTTGTTGTTCCATTCTTCTTTTTCCCGAAAAGTCCCCAACCATCTCCTCACACTTCTCCCGAAAATCCTCAACCGATCCATTTTTTTTAATTTGATTTCTTTTTAAATAACATAAATCCAAAATTTCAAAATTTTGAATTTCAAATTTTGTTTTATTCTTATCCAAAGTTTTTTTATTTTATTTAGATATATATGTTTAAAAATCCTATCCTAATCAGGATAAAATTTTAATTTTATTAAAATTCTTATATATATTTTTTTATATAAACAAAGTGCCCCCTCATAGCTTCCTCATAGACAATCAGGATGGAGAGTTATCCAAAGTTTTAAGAATTTTCCAAGCAATCAAGTTTAGTCAAATCCTCATCTATTTGTTGTTTTTAGTTGTTGTATGCCAAGATGCATTATATTGCATGTGTTCATGTGTCTTGATGTACCACATGATAAAATTATCATCCTTCTTGGCATCATCATCAGCATCAACACCATCAGCATGTTTATAGTGTTGCATATTATATATCAAACATCACTGCGTACTCGTTATTAAATTCAAAAAAGCAAGCCAATTATCATCATGCATCAGCAGCATCACATGTATCATGGTATTGCATGTAGAAGATCAACATCAATGCCAATTATCATCATCAGAATCATCACTATCAACATGTTTTCATCATATATTTTTTTTTGGCCGATCATCATCATCAGTACTATCAGATATGTTCATTATATATTTGTTTTTGGCCGATCATCTTTATCAGCATCATCACTGTCAACATGTTTTCATCATATACTTTTTTTTTGGCCGATCATCATCATTAGCACCATTATTAGCATGAGCATCAGCATGTTTCATTAATATCTCTGAAATAAGGCCAATCATCATTATCACCATCGCGATTTTTCCATACATTATATATTATTTTTATTGGTTGGCCCATATATTATTATTTTTTTCTGTTTTTTTTTTAAATCTGTTTAGACAATTTTTTTTCTCCTCTTTTTTTTTTAGCTTTTCCAATGGGTCCGACCCCAAAGGGCAAAATAGTGGAGCCTCTCTACGGGCCATATGATGATCGTGATAAAGCTTCGGATGGGCTATCTTTCTCTCGACACTACCCCATCAATGCAGAAAAAGGTATTCCCTATCAAGGGAGCGATTTCAATGAGTAGATCACCATACCGAGAGGACCTCGAGACATTGGCAAGCTCACATCAACTAGCTTTGAAAGAATAGGAAGCCTTGAAGTGATGTTGTCGAATCCTTATGAGCAAACTGCACCAAAACTTGAACCAAAGACACTTGGTAGCCGAGTCAACGTTGATTCCAGATCTATCATATCGACCGAAAAACTCCCTTTCATCAAGTACATCCCTCATCCAAACGATTACAAGAAATGGGCTTTAGAAACGCTAAGAAAGTCATCAGATAAACTTAAAGAGGCAAGCATCCTTGGAGCTGTAGCAGTGTTCGCGGGCTCATATAATTTTGACCGATCTATAATGAAAGGAATCATGGAGATATGGTGTCCAGAGACTAACACCTTTATCACCCCTTTTGGTGAGGTTGGAATTTCCTTGTGGGATTTAAATGCGAATGAGGGCTACCCATCGTAGGAGAATTTTACGAGGAGTATATTCCCCCGAATAATGACTTATATTCTGCAAACAACTCTTATGCCATCTTAAGAGATCTTTTCAACATCTATCAATGGCTTTATTCTTATGCTTCAAAAACAGCAAAATTACTTTTTCTCAATGGATAGATTTCTTCTACAGGGGATTCCATAAAGCTGCGGACGTTGATACTCATCACGTACCTCTTGTTTTAGAAGAATGCAAATTAGCAGCTTTCTTATCTTTGTGGTTATGCCGTTTCATCATCCCAATTAAAGGATTCCACATACGCCCAGAAACCTTCTTGATGGCTACGAAACTAGCCAAAGGTACAAAGATTGCTTTAGCTCCCGCGAGTTGTTCGCATATATTTGTACCGGCTTAGACGCAATGGCTCGACACCCCAAAGGACCATGTGGTGCTTCAATTTCTTTACCATGTCATTTTCTCTCTTCTTGGATAGACTTCCATTTTGAAGGAACTTATGCTCGTCGAAAGACACCAAGTGACAAGTATTAAAATATAAAGAGCCTAAAAGAGATCCATGATATGGCATACATTTCATATGTAGCAGCCTAGCACATTTAACCCAAGAAGAGCTCGGAGTATACTTAGAAGAGAGGATTATCTTATATGGCGTCCATTCACATGTGGCGAATTTAAGAGTGAAGGGTGGTTTGAAGACTACAAAGACCCAAATGATAAAAACAAACTAAGTAAGACCCAGGCGGAGTACTTCATCTCTTTTCGCCAAAGTATTATTCCTCTGCTTCTTGGAAAGGATTTTTACGCCCAACAGTACAACCCACACAAATTTGCTAGACAGTTTGGCTATGATCAAGGGTTTCTGACAGACATTCGAGTACCTAAGCGTCCTTAATCTATAGGTCTTTTGGTAAGCTATTGGTATCAATTTACTAAACGAAGAACAAGATCGAGGTTCTATATTCCTTCTCATAATCGTGATGGGCATCCTTTACATACTTATGCACACTTTTAGTCAACAAAGTTACACACGATGTTGAAGTCGATTCATGTTCGCCTTATCGAGAATGATCCTTCCAACAAAAAACATAACAATAATGCTCCTCTTGAAAGAGTGACTTCTCCTCGAACCAAGAAAAGGGACCATCATGAAAAGGAAATTCAATTTGAATGGGTTGAACAAGGCCAAGGAGAACCTTCTGAATCACCAGTTTCAGTAGGATCAAAGAATCCCTCAAAGAAAGCTCAAACTAGAGAAGATTATACATCATCACAAGCTTTTTCTATGCAAGGAGATGTTCCACATGAGACACATATTCAAGGTATGTCTTTTAGAAAGAGATGGCTTTATTCATTACTTTTAAAATTTCATTACTAATTTTCCTCTCATTACAGCTGACGTTCCCAGCATGAGCGAGCATGAAAAGGATCAACATAGCGCCTCCGAAACAAGATCTAGTCCAATAGGTATATTACTTTAAACTTTTCCTCTTCTTTTTTTTTTACTCGATTTACTTTTACTTTTCTTTGTTATAGGCCTTCACCGAGCTCATCCCCAAAGGTCCAATCCCTCAGTCTATGACTCTTTATCCTCATATCATGCAATTAACGATGACTACACTCCCATCCTCGATGCTTATCCTCTTGCCGAGACTTCTTATCATTGAGAAATTTTGAAATCCGTAGAAGAAATTCCTCCTCTTCAACAACCAGAAGAGACTTTACATCCTGAGGCTACTATTATGGGTGACCAAAAAGCAATGGCGTCTCCACAAGAATCGGAAATACCTTTAGCTCCAAGTGCTACTTTCATGGATGACCAAGTAATGGCTTCTCCACCAGAATTAGAAACAATTCTAACTCCAAAAGTTAATGTCATTGATGATCAACCTCAACTTAAAGCATATCCAAATCTCAAGGTTGTTTCTATTGATAGTTCTTCTGAGCATAAGAAGGCTTTAACCACTGACACAGAGTCTACAAGTTCTTTTTATTTTCAAGCTACTAAGAAGACTTCTAGTTTGCAATCTTTTTGGGCAAGGAAGCTTCTTCAGAGAGTGTAGGCATCTCATCCTCATGAGCATGAGTCCTTGAGGGAATAAACCGCAATATTGTATAATAACTTGATGATGCATGGAACTGACATTTCAACTGCAAGGGACAAGATATACGAAGTGCTCGATCTTGCAAAAAATTGTGCATGACATGGAAAGTGGAGGAAATGATCCAACTATGAAGGAAAGAAGGGACTTGCTAACAAGTATTGATAATATGAACGAGACAAATTATCCCTTACAACAGTGTCTCAAAGTGTGGATGAGGCCAAGCATAAGTTCATGCTTATAACGGAAGGGCTAGAAAAGTTGAAAACTCAAGCAAAAGAACAAGAACAACTCATCATCTCATGGACAGAGTTACTACCCACTGCTCCTTCTATTGAGGAAGTGAACCAGTCCTTAGCTATTGCTTTAGAGAAGCTTGAAGCGCTTGGAGGAAACAATGACTTACAACTCTCATTGTCACTTGCAGAAGCTCGAGCCAACTTTGAGAGAGCGAAGGCTCAACTACACATTTAGCTTGATTTATGTTTTGAAATTTTCATTACTTAGCTTTAGACATAGTTATTTTGTTCACTTTATCTTCAGCTTAGTGTAATAAATGGACTAAGACTCCATAACTTAGAGTTGTCGTCTTTAGCAATAAAGCTACTTTTTTAGTTTTGATTTGTTTCACCTGTATATCAAACTTCGAATATGATCTCCTCCGTTCACATAACAGGACAATCGTCCATAAGTTTCCATAAAAAAATTCATCAAGATCCAAAATGATTCTGGTACTTGATTACCAATTTAATTGTGAAAAATAATCGATATATTTCATCTTCAAACTATGAGATTTTCTGAATAATCAAATGAACTTCAAAAGTGATATCCACCGTCCACATCCAGGATAATGATGTCATAAGCACATATAAAAATTTCAATAAAGATCGGAAGGATTTTCACCATTAGATCATAAACTTGATGGCTGCTAGTTGTGAGAACAGTAATCAGCAAATTTTGTCTTCGATTCACCAATTTTTATTTAGTCTTTAAGAGCTTCAAACAAGATCATGACCGTCCATATCATAGTATGACATGTTATAAAGCTTCAATAAAATTTTTAGACATATAAAAGAGAATATGATAGTCCGATGAACACATTGATTGACATTGGTGTTAGACAGAGAAAAGCCGAATTCTAGCTTGAATCTTTGATTTTTTTTCTATAAATGGTCCGAGCTTCAAATTTAATTCTGACCCTCCATATTGTAGCATGACATGTTGTAATCCTCCACTTAAAATTTAAAGGCAATTGGAGGTGACCATAGTATCCTATAGAGGGCTTGATCAAAACATCAATTGCGAAGAACATGCAAATTTGTAACTTCAATAACCATTGTTTTTTTTTCTTTTTTTTCACTTATTCATTTTCTCTTCCTTTTTTTTCTTTGCTTATTTTTATAATTTTTTTCTTTGGATGAAATAGTAGAACGGCTAATCAATATCTCATTACAAAAATTGTTGAGAATTCATGCTCGCATGATTTTATTCATAGAACAGATAACACAATGAAACTTGTGTTTTACTTTAGGAAGCATAGGGAATACTTAACCAAATTACATAAACAAGAGCACTAGACATCCCATCATGTTTTAATTCACTTTGACAGAAAGGAACAATATGGTGAAACTAATGTTTTGCCTCGAGGAGCATAAAGAATGCTTGACCAAATTGTTCAAATAGGAGCACTGGACGTTCCGTCATAGACAAACACAAGTCTCTCTTTTTTATTAAGGATTACAAGTATATCATGGATAATATTTTTTTAAAAACCTAGCATTAATAGGCGGCATAGGTCTTCTTCCATCGCCATCAACTAGCTGACAAGCTCCTCCGGCATAAACAGTTTCAATGATATAAGGGCACGTTTGGATGGAAGTAATGGTTCCCCTTGATTCCCATAGTGGTGTTCGATTGGTTTTTAAGCTTGGTAATCATTACCCTGGGGGGTCCCCATTAACCCCCCCAGGGTAATCAACCATAACCCAAAAATTTGGGGGGAATGGCTCATTTCCCCCTAGTATATTACTTCACTACCCCTGTCAATATTAAAAAAGACAACATTATATAAAATTTGTGAATATATTCATGATTAATATGAAATGAATATATTCATGATTAATTTGTGATTAATTAAAATAATGAAAGTAATAGTTTTTTCAAGCGTGCTATTTTTATTTAAATATTAATCGATAATAATAAAATCCAAATTCTTTAATTGTATTGATTTAATAGTTGTTCGAAGTTAATTTTTAATTAAACAATAATCAATAATAAAAGAAGTATTCACATTGTTTTGTTATTTTATTAAGAATATGAAGTAAATATTATTTGTAATTAATTAAAATATTATAAGTACTTATTGAAATTAACAATTATCTAAAAGTAATTTTTAATTAAACATTAGTCAATAATAATAATATAAATATTTATGTTTTCATTATTTTATAAATAATAATCATTTGAAATAAATATCATTAATTAGTAATAATAAAATAAAAATTTTCGTTTTCATTATGGAATAAATATTAATTACTTCAAATAAATATAGTTTGTGATTAATTAAAAAATTATAAGTACATAATATTAACTTAATCTTTATTTGAAGTTAATTTTTAGTTAAACAATAATCAACAATGAGGAAATAACTATTCACATTTTCATTATTTTATAAATTTCAATTATTTCAAATATATATTATTTGTAATTAATTATAAATTATAACTACAGAATTAAATTTAATAGTTATTTGAAGTTAATTTTAATTAAACAATAATAAAAATATTAAAATGACTATTAATATTTATGTTTTCATTATTATAAGAATAAATACTATTTCTTTATATAAGGGTAAAAGGGTAATATTAATATAACTCCTCTTTTTACTTTTCCCATTCCCAATGAATTACCCCTCCAACCAAACACCTTTTTCATTACCATCCCCTACCCATTCATTTCCCCCTTTATTCATTACTTCATTCCCCCTCATTCCATTACCCCCATCAAAACGCACCCTAAGGGCTTTCCCAATTTGGCTTGAACTTGCCCCCAGCATGCTTGTTGGTGATGATCGGTCTTCTTAACACTCAAACCATTTCCCCTTTCTCAAAGGTTCGAATACGAGCCATTTTGTTGTATACTCGTGCCATCCTTGCCTTGTAGACTTCAAGATTTTGCTGAGCCTCTAGTCTTCTTTCATCTAGAGAGTCAAGCTCATCCAAATGCAAAACGAACTCTGTCTTCATCAGTGAATTCAGTTTGCAAGGCAATCCTCAAAGACGGGATTTGAACTTTAAGGGGTAAAACAGCTTCAGTACCAAATACCAACGAATATGGTGTTGATTGTGTTGGCATTCGGTAAGTTGTGTGGTATGCCCAAAGGACTTCAGGGAGCCTCTCATGCCAATCTCTTTGGCTTTTTGAAACCGCTTTCTTCAATAACTTTGAGAAAGTTTTGTTGAATGCTTCTGCGAGACCATTTGCTCTAGCGTTATAGATGGAGGAGTATCTCCAATCTATTTTATGATGCTGAGCAAATCTCCCAACCTTGAAGCTTCTGAAGGCTCGCCTATTGTCAGAAATAATTCTTCGAGGAGTCCCAAATTTATATAACACATGATCCTTGAAAAACTTGATAATGTTCTTCGCATTCACCTCCTTTAGTAGAATAGCTTCCGCCCAACGTGAGAAGTAATTTGTGGCAGCTAATATGAAGCGATGCCCTCTTGATCATGGTGGCTCGATAGGGCCTATAACATCAATTTCCCATATCTCAAAAGGCCATGAAGAGATTATAGGGTGTAGAGGGTTCGGGTGTTGGTGAAGGAAATCCCCATGGGCTTGGCAAAGCTTGCCCTTTTTGCATACTTCATACAATCCTTGATCATACTTGGCCAATAGTATCCCATATGCTTGATCTTCAGCCGCATCTTAGGTTTTGACTGGTGAGCACCACAGATACCTGAATGAACTTCATACATAACTTCTTCGGATTCCTCCTTAGAGAGACATCTCAATAGGAGCTGGTCATATAATCTTCTATAGAGAATGTCATTAATAAGAGTAAATCTCATTGCTCGCTTCTTTAATTGTAGTGCCAAAGACGTTTCTTGCGGAAGCTCACCATACATCAAGTATTTAATGAAATGACCCATCCAATCATCTTCAACTACTGCTAGAGCTTCTTCTATTCTTAAGTGATTTTCATTCTTAATATCTTCATCAAGGCATGAACTCAGGACTCTTGTATTTTGAATGGTAACTTGAATCTCCCCCATATTTGGATTAGCTAGCTCCTTTGCAAGTTTTGCCAAGCTATCCGCTTTTCCATTAACTGACCTTGAAACTCTTTCCACTTTAATATTTGGAATTTGCTTCATTAGCTCTACAACTCTTTGATGGTATTGAAGGAGCTCTTACTTGTAGGTTTTGAAACTTCCTTCAACTTAATTTATAATGAGTTGAGAGTCACCATATATGTGTAAACTCTGAATTCCCATCTTGATTGCTAGCTCAAGTCCAGCGATAAGAGCTTCATACTCTGCTTCATTATTAGTGCATGGCTTCAGTAGAGAAAGAGAGTACCTTAAGATCCCACTTTCAGGAGAAATGAAGATGAGCCCAATTCCAGCTCTAACTTGAGGAATTTGGGCCTAACAGCTGGTTGTATTGATGAAGCTCCATCAAAGTACATCTTTCAACGTTTTTCCTCCTCTATTATCAAGGTCTCTTTATCAGGAAGATCATATTTCAGAGGAGAATCATCAGGCGAAGGATGTGCACCTAGAAAATCTGCTAACACTTGCCCTTTAATTGCTTTTTGTGGAGTATAAGTTATATCAAACTCCATTAGTATCAAGGCCCATTTTGCTAATCTATCTGTCAGGAGTAGTCTGGTCATCAAGTATTTGAGTGGATCCACTCTTGAAATAAGAACAATTTTATGTGAGAGCAAGTCAAGATCCCACCTTCAGGAGAAATAAAGATGAGCCCAATTCCAGCTCTAATTTGAGGAATTTGGGCCTAACAGCTGGTTGTATTGAGGAAGCTCCATCAAAGTACATCTTACAACTTTTTTCCTCCTCTATTATCAAGGTCTCTTCATCAGAAAAATCACATTTCAGAGGTGTGGAAGTTCGACTCTCTTTACTTCTCTTATGCTTTGTTTCTTGTGTAGAAGTTGCGTGTTTAGGTTTTCGTCGAGTTTTATTTTTGTTGGGATCTTAGTTAAGGTCTTTTTGAGGGGTTAAAAGATGGGGGAAAAGTGTTTTAAAATGTGTAAGCAAGGAAGGGATCTTGCGGGCACTTAGTGTGCCCGCAAGGAGCCAAAAAAGGGGCCTTGCGGCCTCCCATGCGCCCGCATGAGAGCCCGCAAGGACCGCATGGCTTCCAGGATGAGGCCTCGCGGCCTCCCTTGCACCCGCAAGGAAGCCCGCGAGCCCTCCCGCGCTTGGGGGCCTATATATACCGATTTGAAACTCAAAGGGCCTTTATAAGACCCCATTTCCCTCTCTTTCTCTCCGCATCTTGAATCCTCATTCTCCCCTCTATTAGATCTTCATTCTTGAGCTCCAAGAAAGAAGAAAGGTGTTTATCTTCCCCTCTCCTCCATTGGTGATGATTCTCCTCTAGTTCTAGCAAGATTTGAGGTGGGTTTTCTTCTCTTTTTCAATTCCTTGTTCTTTTATTCAATTCTCTTTAGATCCATGAAGAATTAGTGTGGATTTAGTATGGATCTAATGTTTAAGTGGAATTTAACCATGGATCTTATGTTTGGATTTTATAGGAGTCTTGATTTCATGTTTTGTGAAGAATGAAGGAGATCCTTCATCTCTAAACCCTTGATTCTTTTAGATCCGAACCCAATTAGGATATTCTTGATTTTATTTTGATTTTATTGGTTTAAGGATTCTATTATTGTTAATTCTTGAATCTAGAGCACTTAGTAAACCCTAGAAGCCATGAGATCTAATTTTGGATCATTCTTTCCTCTCTTGTTTATTGTTTGGGTTATGTAATTGATTCTTGTTTTTCTTGGATGGTTAATGACTTCAAGGAGGTGGATCTAAAGGCAAGGGTAAAGATCAAGTAGGCGAGTGATCCAAGTATTCGATCTCGCCAAGTTTGTGAGTGGGAATTGTTTAATTAAAGAGCTATGATCATGCTTGTTTGAATGCCCAATAATGCATGCTTTGAAATGAGAATTCTTGATTTCAATGGATTCTTGAAGTGTTTCTTGAAAACTGAAATTATGATGCTATATGATCTTCTTAATTCTTGATTTCATTATAATGGACTCATGAGATGATTTCCTTGAGATCTAGAAACCTTGATGTTTATGATCTTGCTTAACTATTGATTCTATTACAAAAGGCTCATGAGATGATTTCCTTGAGGCCTAGAAACCATGATAGTTTATGATCTTGTTAAATTCTTGATTATTTATATTTCATGAGGATTGGAAATTCCTATGGTTTGAACTACATGTTTTCAAGATTTGTGAATTTGAGAATTCGATGTTCTTGTTATTTTGACCGAATAAGGGTCTATGTAAACCAAATTGAGATTCTCCACGATGTTATCGTATTTGAAATGAGTTTTCAAAGAATACTCTTGTGTTGATATTCTTGATGAAAATGACATTATTGTTGATGCTTTCACACAAGGATTTACTCTTGGATTAAAAGTTGTATTTTATGGGAATTTATGATCTCTTGATGAGATATATGATTTTATAATGATACGTTTATGATGAGCCTACTGGCAAACTATTTGTGATCTCTTGATGAGATATATGATGTTATATTGATGTGTTCATGATGAGCCTACGGGCGGGATGGATATCCCAAATGTTTCAATGGTGACATTGGGGGGATCCCCGTCTTCTGCAGAAGCGAGTCTCCACGGACAGACCTAGTTGGGGTGGCGTGGAGTTCTCGACTGACTAGCCCTTACAGGAGGCGCGTAGAGAACCTGAAGGTGCTGTGTTGGGTTCCTAGAGTCACCACACGGGATTCCCAACGGCCAACGCCAAGATACGCGCATCTTGGTGGCTCCCGACCTAGCCACGGCCATGGTTAGTGATGGAGGGTTTTCATAGGCTATTGATGATGCTATCGATAGAGGATTTCCGCATGTGTTGCACTATAAATCCTTATTTCGATGGGTTTGATCTTTTGATCTTTTATCGAGTATTTTTAACTTGAATTTTCAGTATTGAATCTCTTTACAAATGATTTTCAAAGTTTTATTGATGCCTTTCTTTGAGAAAGTTGGAAAGCTTGTTATATTGAAATGTGTATTTAAAGCATTTTGTAAGTTGTGGTTGTTAAGGATTTACATATGTTTTTGGCATATCATTCTTTACACTAGTATGAGTTATAGCTCCATGTTCAACCCCTCACTAAGTAACTTAGTTACTCACCCATTCTTCTTCTCTTCTTTACAGGTGTTAGCACGGCAGCAGGGCGTGAGACGTGATAGTGTTTGGCAGATCTATTCTTGCATTTACCTTCGAGTAGTGTATGATTCATAAACATTGTTATCATTGTTGTATATAAAAATTGCATTATTATAGCCTTGCATTTAACTAATGATCCATCATTATTCATGCACTTTTCTTAGTCTTTGTAGTGTTTCTTTCCTTTTTGTACAAACTACTCTTTTTCAGTATTCTTGGTTGTAGAAAGCTGGGAACTGACCGAGAAACCCTGAAGACTGTGCATCAGCCTCTCCAAAAACAAATGCACAACTCCGCCCGTGGTCTCGTAACGCACCCGTGGTCCGTAAAGCAATTGAAGCAACCGGGCCCCACGCTTATCTCTAACTATAAAAAGGGGCCAAAAGAAAAGAAGGAAAAAAAGTAGGGGTGGCGGCTGAAAAGAAAGAGAGAAAGTTCTGAAGCTTGGAAAGAGGAGGAAGAAGGAAGAACAAGGATGAAGAGTTAGAGGCTAAAATCCCGCCGGCATCATAGGGAGTCTACTCGGCCTTCTTTGTGTTGTGTCCTGCATTACTCTTATTTTCTCCTTTTCTTCGTAATTGAGACAATGTGTTTGTAAACTTTTCTTAGGTTTGGGATTAGCCCTGAGTGATGACTTGTTTGATGTGTTAACACTTTCGTACGGATCTTTTGTGCTTTAAAGGTAGGTTTCTTGAGTTGATTTCTGATTTGAGTACACGGCTTGTAATTGTGAAAGCATTACTTGCTTATCTTAAAGATCTAGGATTGCTTGAAAAGATAATTCGGGCCTTGGAACCTCTTAAATCACCCCGAATCGCTGAAAGGTAATTCTTGAGGGTTCACCACTTGATCACTGAACTCATTTGGGTTTTGAAAGGGGTTTATCTACCACGAAGGTAGGAGATAGCCTTAATCAAGACCAACTTGTTATCTCTTGAAAGAGAGTAACAAGTAGCTTAGGATTAATACCCTTCAAGAGATCTACCCAAACCCGGTCTAGATCCAACACATCATTCATTCACACTTTGTGGTGAGTTCCCAAATCTAAGCTTATCAAAATCTGATTTTAATCCACACCCTGTGTTCCTGTGTTCTCTGGTTGTGTTTTATTTCTTGTTGCTTGTTGTTTCTATTTTCCATCATCTTTGACTGTCTAGATAGCCTATTGTTGCAATAGATTGGTAATCGTACTTGGTCCTCGTGGGATCGATATCTATTTACTACTTGGCAAGACCGTGCGCTTGCGGTTGTGCAACAACAATCATGCATAAGATGGATCCACTAGAACCTATGTTTTCGCATTTCCATTTTGGTCTTGTATAATCTTGATTGGTTCATTCAGGGCCTTAGGTTGTATGAGGTTTACACCCAGTGTTTGGGAGAGACTATGATTGTGTCCATGATCATTGATTTTGTGATTTTCGGGGATATATACCTGGTGTGAGTATATTGATCTTGTACAGGGTTGTGGTTGAATACCTTAGATTTAGAATATTATTGTTGTGATGTTAATATTGTACGGTGTAACGAGGTTAGCCTTGCGGTGATCTAGGGTTGAGGCAAGTGCCCGACCTCCCCGGGTTGTCGTGGCGGTAGTGTCATGGGCCAGGACCCGAGGGTCGGGGCGTGACAAGAGGAGAATCATCAGGCAAAGGATGTGCAGCTAGAAAATCTGCTAACGCTTGCCCTTTAATTGCTTTTTGTGGAGTATAAGTTATATCAAACTCTATTAGTATCAAGGCCCATTTTGCTAATCTCCCTGTGAGGAGTGGTCTCGGTTATCAAGTATTTGAGTGGGTCTACTCTTGAAATAAGAACAATTTTATGTGAGAGCAAGTAATGCCGAAGCTTTTTTACTACAAACACTAATGAGAGGCAATACTTTTCAATAGGAGTGTATCTATTTTCAGCACCGACCAACATCCTACTAAGATAATATAATGTATTCTCCTTGCCTTCTTCATTCTCTTGAGCAAGCAAAGCTCCAAGAGATCTCGTCCAAAGCGAGTTGTATATAGGGTCAATAGTTTTCCAAAGCAATTAGCGCCGCCAACACTAGAGGATTTAGCAACTATTGCTTGATTTCTTAAAAGGCATCTTGGCATTCATCATCCCACTTGAAAGGAGCATTCTTCTTTACTAGCTTTGAGAATGGCTTACATCTCCCTGAGAGGTTAGCAATAAACCTTCGAATATATGCCAATCCTCCTTGAAAGGATCTTAGCTGCTTTAATATCTTTGGAGGTGGTATGTCGATGATTGCTTTAATCTTGGACCGGTCAATCTCTATTCCTCGTTGTCTCACAATAAACCCTAGAAACTTTCCAGATAGTACCCCAAATATACACTTCATAGGATTCATTTTTAGATTATATTTTCTAATTCGATCGAACACTATTCTCAAGTCATCGAGGTGTTGATCTTTAGATTGTGTTTTCACCACCAAGTCATCTATATAGCATTCAACAACTTGGTGAATCAAGTCATCAAAATTTTGGTCATAGCTCTTTGATATGTCGCTCCCGCATTCTTCAACCCAAACGGTATAACTTTGTAACAATAAATGGCTATCGGTGTCCGAAACGCAGTGTGCTTTTCATCCTCTGGATCCATCTTGATTTGGTTGTACCCAGAAAAACCATCCATGAAAGAAAACATCTCGTAGGAGGATGTATTATCAATCATGATCTCCATAACAGGAAGTGGAAAATCATCTTTAGGGCATGCTTTGTTTAAGTCTCTAAAGTCCACACATATTCTAATTTGCCAATTCTTTTTCTTAACTGGCACTATGCTGGTAATCCAGTCAGGGTACTTCTCATCCCTTATGAAACCAGCTTCAATTAATTTTTTAGTTTCTTCAATGACTTTCTCCTCCAAGTCAAACTTCATCTTTCTTAGTGTTTATTTTACTAGTGGAAAACTGGGGTTGATGGTGAGTTTATGAACAGCTATCTCCACATCTAGACCCCGCATCTCATTATAACTCCAAGCAAAGCAATCAATATACTCCACAAGAATGCTTTGCATAGCTTCATTTTCTTTTTGATTTAATTGTGCACTTACGAAAGTGGGTTTAGGATCATCCTCACTTTCTAAGTTGATTTCCACCAACTCATCAATTGTAGCTTGTCCTCCATCTTCAAGCTCAGGAGGTGCATCTTTCAATTTTACATCTTTTGTGAGATGTTCATCTGTTGTATGTTCGACTGAATCTTCATTGCTTCCATCAGATACATTAATAGCTGATACCATATGGCATTCATACACTTGTTTATTATGAAACCCGAGTCCCCTTTTACTCAGACCTTGGCCTTGCATGGCTTTCTTAAAAGGATGTCAGAGCTTTTCAAAGAGAATATGTCTACCCTTTGAGTATTTTGAACTGACTCTAGCTAATTGCACTAATCTTCTGAGCGTAGGAGGATAATAGTTTGGAATTTTCCAGGGCCAAGGTTCCTCATCCTCCATTGTTTTGATTATCAAGAAGTCTTCCTCATTGAGCTCATACGGTTTTTACTTATAGAAGAGAATCCCTCTCGCTCCTTGATGATGGAAATGGACATCGAAAGTAACTAGCTGTTCCACTAGATTAGCACTCAAATCACCAAGAGCTTTATAGAGGCCTTCTGATATCCTTGTAACATGAAGAGAGGTTTCTATTAGAGTTTCATCATCATTTTCTTCCATTTTGATTAGTGGGAGTGAAGCTTCTCCTCCATCAGAGTCATCACTACCAAAATGTTGGTTCTTCTTGGAAAGACGAGAAAATGGGTAAGTGACCTGTATACCTTCATCATCCTTTTCTTCTTCTGAGGACTCAGTATCACTTCCAAAGTATGGCTTCAGAGGTAGGAATAAAACCTTCTTCTGAGTAAACTTTGTAGTCTTGGTGATTTTCATGAGGGCATCATCTTTGGTTGCACTCAGCTTGCCCCCTTTAGGTATATTTGCAAAATAACGTGCATCATCATAATGGATTTCGTGCACACCAAATGGTTGAATCTCTCCATCTAGGCGATGCACTTCATCATCCTTTACAAACTTCAAACACTGATGCAAAGTGGAAGGAACCACGTAGTTCTCATGCAACCATGGCCTTCAAAATAATGCTCTATAAGAGGCATCAGTGTTGATGGCATGGAATTTCACTTCTGATGTCAGCTTCCCAATCTTGAAAGGCAGGGTAATTGATTTGAGAGCCTTTTGACTGTGTTGATTGAAGCCTTGGACAACAATATTTTCTGCTGATAAGTGATATATCTCCAAAGTTAAAGAGTGTAGAGTTTTTAATGTCATCAGATTTACTGAGGAGCTGGGATCAGTGAGGATTCTGTTGACTCCAGTCCTATCACAAGACCCAGTGACATATAAGGGTCTATTATGCTCTCTTGTCCCTAGTAGCAAGTCTTTTCAGAAAACTTGATTGACGGAGCACCAAAGCCATAAAGAGCTTCCGTCATATAAGCTTCTGCAAAATATGCTTGGTATTCTTCTAAGTTTTGTAAGACATGGATTAGGGCATCTCTAAGCTCTTGAGACATCATTAGTGCATCAAAGACACTTAATTGAGCTGGAATCTTTTTCAAGTGGGCAGCAATGTTATAATCTTGCGTCTTAGAAGTAGAACTTTTCGTGGCTGCACAAGATCTTTATTAATGTCAATCGTCTTCTACTTTCCTTTGTGTTTTGTCCCTCTGGCTTGCTCGAGAAGTCTTCGCACATTGTTAATTATTTGAGGCTCCTCTTCCTCATCTTGGTGGTTGTGGCCGTCACCATGTTTGTCTTTAACAATTAAGGCATAGCACGTACTAAATGACTCCAAGTATTCCTCGGTCAAGCTTATAACCCCGAGACTTGGTTGCCTTGTGTAACCAGCCTTCTAAAACCACGACAATCTTCAAGTACATGTCCCATCAAATAGTGAAAAGGGCAATACTTAGGATGATTCTTCACATGTGGGTTTGCATCATCTTCGATCTTTAGAGATAGTACGCCTTCTTCAATCATCTTATGAAACAACTCATGAATTTTATCACCTTTCACGATGAAGCTTTCACTCCTTAGAAGCTTCGGCTTTCGTGCTTATGAAACTTTCTTAAAGTCTTGACTTGTGAAACTCTTTGAGTCTTTGACTTCGATGTCTTGAGACTATTGAGTTCATTTGTCGATTTGTATAAATTTTCAAGCCTTGACTCTTTCATATCTCGAATCTTGACTTGACTGCTTTGACTTTGGCTTTAACTTTGGAGTTTGCACTTTGGATTTGATTTGAATTTCAAGTTGTAGATTCTCTATGGTGATAAATCACAGACTTGATTTTATATGATTTTGACTTTTCAAAAGTTTCAGCTCTCGTGCTTGTGAAACTTCCTTCAAGTCTTGACTTGTGAAACTCTTCGAGTCTTTGACTTCTGATGTCTTGAGACTGTTGAGTTCATTTGTTATTCATTTGAGTTTTTTTTTTATCTTTACTTTCCCTGCTTTAAGCATTGGGTTGCACATCACCAAGTTATAATAATTTCGTTTTACATGATTGCTTTGACTTTCTTGGTTTCAAAGTGGGTCTTAAGTTGTAATCATGAACTTGATTTCCTTCGATAGGGGTGTTTGAAGACTTCGGCATTTCATACTTATGAAGCCTCTCAGATTTTGGGCTTGTGAAGCTTTTCGACTCTTTGATTTCTGATATCTTGAGCCTTCTGAGCTCATTTGCTTATAAATTTAACTTTTTCCAAGTTTTTTTTTACTTTTTTCTTCATGCCTTTGAGCTTTGGCCTATGCATTGTCACGTCACGATCTCTCACATAATTAATCACTGACTTGACGGCTTAGACTTGTTTACTTTTTTTTTTTGTTAGCCCCAAGTTGCAAGCTTTCCTTATGAAACATAAGCTTAGTTACTTTTCTTTCTTTTTTTTTTGAAGGCTTCGACGTCTTATGTTTGTAAAGTCTCTTTCTTATCTTTTGCAAAGTTCTCTTCTTTTTTTTTTATCCATGCATCTCTTTAAGCATTCCACTCACTCAAAAGATCTTGTTTTTAAAGAGATAGTGGGGAGCTCTTCACATAGATATTTTCTTCTACCATACTGAGCTCAATAAGATTTTATAGACTTCACATAATATTCCTTCACTCACTCAATAGAGTTTCAAGAGGTAATGGAGAGACTCTCACATGGACAACCATATTCCACCACATTAAACTCAACAAGAGCTAGTGGTCTTGGGAAATATTTTTCACTCACTCAAGAGAGTTTCAAGCGGTAGTGGAGAGGCGTTCACAAGGAAAGCTGTCTTCCACTACATTGGATTCACAAAAACGTTTCGTGGTGTTCAACATCTTCCACTCGCTCATGTGAATCTCAAGTGGCAATAGAGAGAGCTTCACAAGGAAAGCTGTCTTCCACTACATTGGATTCACAAAAAAATTTCGTGGTCTTCAAAATCTTCCACACACTCATGTGAACCTCAAGCGGTAGTGAAGAGGCCTTCACAAAGAAAGCTGTTTTCCACTACATTGGATTCACTTGAGTTTCGTGGTCTTCAACATCTTCCACTCACTCATGTGAACCTCAAGCGGCAATGGGAAGGCTTTCACAAAAAAAGCTGTATTCCACTACATTGGATTCACAAAAAGTTTCGTGGTCTTCAATTTTTTCCACTCACTCATGTGAATCTCATTCGGCAGTAGAGATGCCTTCACAAGGAAACTGTCTACTACATTGGATTCACAAAAACGAGTTTTGTGGTCTTCAAATGGTGAATTTGCAAATTTTGTGAATACAACTCTAATTTCCACTAAAATTTCTAGTTCAATGTTCTTTTGCATATTAGTCCCCTTACACCAGATTTGCATATTAGACCTTGGGTTATACCTTATTTTTGTTTTTATGATTTATGCAACTACGTCCCTGAAGTTCTTAGTTTTCTATATTTCTATCAAAATTTTCAAATGTGTGCTACTTTTTTTTTATTTTGTGTTTTTTCATATAAAATTTCCACTTAACCCTAAATTTATCTTAAAAATTTATTTTTCTAACAAGAATGTATATGCATATATTAAAGAAAAGAATCACAATAATAAAACTAATAAAAGTAATAACAAATCTCGATACACAATCGCCACATACATATCTTGTGTTTTTTTAAATAAAAATATATTTATAACAATAAAATAAAAAAACATTCCACAAATATATATAAAAAAAAGATATAAATGATCATATTAATAAAATAATATTAAACTAAATCCGGGATACGTATGGATATATATATAGTTTCAAAAAAAATTATAAATATAATTAAAATAATATTAAAACAATATCACAGCAAATACTGTGAGTTATATATATATCTTTAAATAAAACAAAATAATAAACAAAAATCCACGTACACACATAACCATGATATATTATTTTTAAAAGAAAATATAATAATAAAATAAAAAATTCCGTAGGATGATAGATATTCATGTTTTAAAAATATATATATAATAATATTAATAAAATAATATTAAACAATATCCTAATGTATATATATATTTTTTCAAAATATATAAATATCATAATATTTTAAAAAAACTCGATAGCCCTGCGAGATATATATATATATATATATATATATATATATATATATATATATATATATATATTATGATGATAATAATAAGTGGAAATTGCCAAAAAAACCCCATAAGTTTGCGATATGGCCAAAAACACCCTGTTAATTTCTCAATACCTAAAAACCCCTTCCTTTTAAAGTTAATGTTTGCCAACCCCCCAAAGTTTGCAACGGGCGTTAACGGAGTTATGTTGGAATTTTATGGACGAAATTACCCTTTCTTGCATGGGAAGTCGTTACACTGGAACTTTTGACGGGTGGGGCAGTTTCCTTTAGGGTGATCCCAAGAGACGTCCGTATACGCTTTTCTTCTCGAACGCGCCTCTTCGGCTTTTCCATTTCTGAAGTTGTCTCTGCGTGGACATCATCCGCAACTTCAGTTCTCAAAACACTGAATCACTCGTGGCAAGCATTCGGCACTTTCATCAGTTTGCAGTTCAAGGTATTGAAGAAGTTGTGTTTTAAGTAAGGGTTTTATTTGAACCAATATGTTACACAGAGATATTCGTCTGTTTTGTTTTGTGGTTCTGTTTTTAGCGGAAGACACTGAAGTATGCGGGGGAATTTCTCGGCTGGGGTTTTTCTAGTCTAAAGGCAGATTTGCCGGCTAGGGTTTTGGCTTGTCTTACATTTTCGGCTGTGTCCATGATCACCGAAAGAGTTTTAGGTTGTTTTTATTTGTGTAATGTGGACAACGTGCGTTTCCCCTTTCATTTCATACGGTTGCAGTTTGTAAAATGAGTTTCCGTGTAAGAAATGGGTTCTTGTTTAAAACCTTAGGTCTCTGTTTAACGATTCATATCTCTCGTGTAATAATTGAGCTTTCCGCTTAACATCATATATCCCTCGTTTAACAATTGATGTCTCCGCTTAACAAATGTTGTCATTGTTGCGGTTTTGTGATTATGGCGGTAAACCTAGTCAACGGCAGATGCTACCGACACCGGTGGTGGGGACATTGGCCGAATTGAAAGTCCACATGACATCTCGACATTGGGAGATCATCCAAAGGACACCGTTCGCAGCATTCACTGAGGTGGAAGCTGTATTCCGAGAGAGGGCCGTTACGGACTCGCTTCGCAGAGGTACGATGGCCGCACCAATAAATTCAGGATCGGGGGAGCTTGCCGAGCTTCGGGACCGAGGATGTGGCTCGATTCCGGGTCTGCGTTGCGACGGAGACGCGGTCCAGCTTTAAGAAGAAGAAAACACAGTCGGCATTCGAGGGAAGGTATTTATCAAAAAGCTATGAGAGACACCGAGAGTCCATCAAGGCCACTCTCCGGCGGCTTGTGGGACGAGAGGGGGAAGAGGAAGATTTCGCGAAGCTCTTGATGGTGTACCTCATGGGGACAGTCCTCTTCCCGACTACCTCATCCTTGGTGCCCAATTGGATCGTCGATTATGTCGACGATCTACCGTGCATGGGGCGTTACGCATGGGCGCGAGCGACGCACAAATGGCTTATGGAGGACGTCCCACAAGCCGCAACTCGAGTGCAAGCCGGATGCGCGGGGGGAAGGTAAACACGGGGTACATTAAGGGTTGCTCCATCGCGCTGTGCATCCGGTTTTACGAGGTGACCGGAACCGGAAAGCAAGTCCGTTTCGGCAAGACCCCAAGGGTGTTTGTGCTACGGTGAAAGTACTTACCGGAAGCATGCGACGATAGAAACCAGTTGGGCAGCTCTCGAAGGAAAAGAGGTACTAAATAATGAACAATGTGTGTAGAATGAGTAGTTAATGTTTAATTATAGTCATTACCATTTAACAACTGTGTAGTTGTGTTTAACTTTAGGTTTCTGCGTTTAATATTATTAGTCTCCGTTTAACTATGTGCTATACCGTTTACGTGAACATGTCAAATGTTTAAATACCCTTGTTTTTGATTCAATTGAATGGTTTGACTGAGATTGTTTTGTTTACGTATGTTAGTTTCCGGAGCTTGTCCCTGCGAATGCTGAGGAGGAGATATTTCTTCGGGCCAGCCGGCGGAGGGATGCTATTGCGCCGGAACCAGTTGCCCGAAGGCAAGAGGAGAGGGCAGCCTCTTCAGTGCGTGGTCGACGACGCCGTTCCCCCACTTCCAGCCCAACACGCAATCATCGGCGTCGGGTAAGCCCTCCACTACCCCGCCCGACGGCAACACCCCACGCTCCGGCCGCGACAACGTCAGTTCCCCCGATCGCCACAGGCCCCCCGTCCGCGGCAGTCCCCTCCACGGTAGTAGGCGACGAAATCACTTCAGCGTTTTTCCAGGCGTGTCAGGTGATGATGAACGCTTTCCCCCAGCTTGTCGCTCGGGTTGAGGCATTAGAGGCACGGTTTCAATCGACTGCACCGTCTGGCCAAATAAAGGAAGGGTCCGAGGCGGAGGGGGCGTCATAATTAGGTGACGAGGACTTTATCGGGATGGTCATTCCAAGACGGCAACGTTTGAAGAGGCTTGCGAAAAAGGCGAAAGCGATAAAGCCTCTCTGTTCACCACTAGCCGACGATGAAATAATGGCAGCACCATCGGCGGCCGATGCTGTTGTTGTGTCCGTCGCCAATGTTGACGTGGCCGCCGAGGTGGAGACCGCCGAGGTGGAGATCGTCGATGCCGTTGCGACCGCCGCGCTTGAGGATGCCTCCGAAATCCCCGTCCCGGTGGAGCCGGCGGCCGACGGTGGCGCATTGAGGGTGGTGGCCACAATCCCTGAAGAAGATGAACCAGCCGAGGATGTGTCTCCCCTTGATGATGTTGCCTTGGCCGCGGTTGAGAAGACCGTTACCTCTATTGTGAAGGAAATCCTGCACACGGAGGAACAGGCGGCCGACAGTGCCGCATCCAATGTAGGCGCGATCCCGCAACAGCAAAAAACATCTACGGATGAACCCAAAGCTGTTGACGAGGGGCAAGGGAACGTCACCGAAAACAAAACGAAAGCTATGATCCTTGCCAACCAGCAATATGAAGAAGTTCGGAAGGACTTCGTTCCGAAGAAGAAAAAATACGCTGGTCAATCGCGCCTCAGCATATTCGAGAAGGAGTTGATCAAGATCTTCCTCAACTTCCCCATGGACACGTAAGTGTGTTATTTTGTATGTTTTTATTTACATACAGATGTTCCCATTTACTTTTTGGCTTTTGCGTTTAACTATATACATTACCGTTTAAGATTATACGGTTACCGCGTAAGATTTAGTGTTCCGTTTTAATTACACCTGTTGCCGTTCAACCGCAGGGCCGTCGTATGGAGGAATGACTATGTCAGCACCACACGGGCCAACCTCTTCGTACTACTCGACGGGAAGGAGATGGTGACGGATGATGTGATGGACGCCTTCGTGTGCATAAAACAAAAGTCACTGACCAAAGTACCATATCCCTACAAGAAGCGCGCCTCCATCACAAGACCACTGGCATTGTTTATGTCAAAGCAGGAAGACGCACACGAGACGACTTTAGCTATGATCGGAGATGCCACCAAAGTCGTTCATAACGTTGACATTGCCATCCTTCCCATAATCATGAATGGCCACTTTCATGTCGTGGTGCTCGACAATAATAACCAAGAGTACAGGCATTACACCTCATGCCAAAGTGAAGAGTACGACAAAGACGCGGTTGCAATGGTAAGTTCTTTGGGAACTGAATGTATCGATCCAAAGAGTTTCATAGATGGTTGTTATTCTAACCTCAACTTGTACACCTTGACAGCGGAAACTATTTGACACCTGTCTCGAAATGGAGTATGGAGAGACGGTGACCAAACATTACCCGCTTGTTCACGACAATGAAACACCGCGACAAAAAAAAGGAAGTGTCGACTGCTCCGTGTATGTCATGGAGTTTATAGAGCAATTACTCCAGGGCGAGAAACTACACATAACGCGTAAAGACCTATCTTATCTGAGATTGAAGTACACTGCCCTCATACTTAAGGAAGGGTGTGTGGCCGGCATCCAACAAAAAGGGATGCCCCCACCTTCGGTGAAGTAGAATTGTTTATCTTTATCACGGCCATTCTTTAACAAATGTAAAGCAGTTTTGTCTTTGTTGTTTAAATTCAATTTATTATTTGCCATCGACATGGAAGACATGTCAATGTAAATTTAGTATTTGTCGCTAGTCTTTCAAATGCAATTCATTCTTTCAAAATATTGTCTTACAGTTTCCTTTCACTGTTTCGTTTGAATTATAAGGTTTCCCGTTTAACCACGAGAGTTACCATTTCAGGCCAGCCGTATCTGTTTAACTCTTACTCGTACCCGTTTAACAATCGCCTTTTCTGGCCAACATACGTTGACCACATCCAATTCTGCTAGTCTCGATTTAACTTCCGCTGTCTTTGCTTAACTATCAACGCTTGAACACAAACCAGACTTTGTCCATCTAGCGAAGTTGAAGGACCAAGCTTCAACAAAACCACATAACGCCTAACAAGGGTTAAAGGCGAAATACGTGCGGATGTTTGCTAGTTTTTGTTTTGTATTCAACTCGGCGTTCTCGTAAGACAATACGTGCGGATGTTTACCAGACTTTGCAATGTAAATATACCATCTTCTGTTCATCGTCTTCCGGGCTTTGTACTTCGCATTCTTCGCTTGAGTAAACAGCCAAAACTTATTTGTCTCATTTAAGAATTATTCTTACTCGATTTCATTACACCTTTCCGAATGGCTGCCAACACTTCAGTTCAAACGAAACCGTACACTTTTTAATGGAGATGACTACTTCTTACGCGTAATAAAATAAGTCTTATGCTAATTAAATAGTAATAAAAAGAAATTAGATAGTAATTAACATGTAATAAAATAAGTCTTATGCTAATTAAATAGTAATTAACATACCGAACTAGATAATGAAGCTCTCCATGTTTATAAACAGGGGTCACTTGCAATACCTATGAAGCACTGTCCGGATAAACGACTATGTTTCCATTTTCACATTCCGCGAATAAGGTGAAATATGAATGAATCCCAAAATGAAGTGGTCTATGTTCAAATAATCGTTTAAGTTTCAGTTATCATATGAAAAATAAAGTACTATCTTTTTAAATATTCCCTGCACCATTTGAAAAATATGAATCCCGTTTGATTTACGGTTTCTCTATGTAATTATGTATGTTACCAGTTAAGCTCAACACTTACCGTTTAACATCAGAAGCATCCGTTTAACTCTATACGTCCCTCTTTAAATAGTAAAAGTTTACACTCAGACAAATGTCTTTCCCTTCATAAATTATTCCTTCACGATGGTGTTAGTCGACGACGGTTTCATTGCAGGATCTTCGATTGTGCCCGGACGCGTGGCAACGGCTGCAATGCAACTCGCGGACCTCAAATGTTTGGGACTCGATCCTCCTTCGTCTAGGACGCCCAGGCTGCCTTCTCGTCACAGGCGGACGCAAACGCAGATCGCGATTTTCATCCGTAGGCCGCTCATTGTCGGGTATGGGGAATATGGCTGCTTTATACGCTAGCTTGTAAGTGTCGACGGTGAAGTAGCCGCTTATAAAACGATGGACGTTGGTGTCCGTCTGCATTATTGCAGCGCAAGCGTGTTTGCACGGGATACCAAAAACTTGCCATCTGCGACATGAGCAAACTCGGGTGGCAAGATTTACAGAATTGCTGCACTGGTCAATAACTTCGTAACAGTCATCGACACATCGACCAACGTGAAGACTTCGGCTGTCCGCAACAAGCGCCTCAACCTTCGAATGTATATCCGAGCATAAGTAGGTCTCCCATTTGTTCGCTTGCTCACGGCGAGTGCATAACATGCGCATCAACTTGAACCTGCACAACGAAGATCATAAAGTTTGAATAAATTGAAGTGAATATATTGATACTTAAACAGAAATCCAAAGCGTTAAACGGTATTGTCAAAAATTAAACGTTACTCCCGAAAGTTAGACGAAGATAATTATATTGAAACACTTATGTGGTATTTTAAATATGGACAATGTGTGTTAAATGATAAAGCAAAATGTTAAGCGGTATAAGCGAAAAACCTTATCGCGTTGACCATTTTCGTCACCGGCAAATGACGAGCTTCTTTGATCCAAGCATTGAACGACTCCGCGACGTTTGAATACATCTCCCCCCAGCGTTCGCCTTTGAACAGATAATTCGACCAATGTGCCATGTCCGACTTATGAATCAACCACTGATAGGCTTCGTGTGATGCGGCCTGCAGTTCATTGACGGTGTCATCGAATTCTTTAGCCGTCGATGCCCACGCAATGCGAAAGTATATAGACCAGCACTTGGTGGTCGTCCCGCAAGCGCACGGGTCGTCAAGTAATACCTCTCACGCACGCGTGAGAGGGTCGTATTCCCTGGGGTCCGAGAATCTATCCTTACTTCCTTCTCGCAATGTTGTCTAGCCGATCAATTTCGAGAGTAAAGGAAGAAAATGCAAAAACAAGAAATAAATGCAATTCAGAAAGCTAATTAAACAGGGCAATAGAAAGTGTGAAATCAGGGTGAGAAAGCGGTCCCGGATAAGGATCCCCTCAGGGGCTACTGAAGTGTACAGGATGCTGGGTTAACATGTAAATGGCTTGTTGGACCGAGAAAACCCTAGATTAGGTCAACCCGATGGTCACGGCAGTTGACCCCTAATCCGGTACGAGTATTGAATACGGGCTCTACCCGTATAAATCCTCATACGATTGCAAAGGGTGAGGTGGTTTTCTCAAACTAAGGTTGAATTACAAATAAGCAATTAACCCTAGAATTGGAGGGGTACAAATACCCGATGGTCACGGCGTATTTATACGTATTTCCCTTCCAAGCTTGGTGAGTCTAACACTAGGGCAATGGTCATGCAACCTAGTATTGGCTAAGTAGAGATACACGAGTTCTCATGCATACCCTAACATTCAAAAGCACCAAACAAGGATCACAAACAAGTCTACAAACATTAATTGAAACCAAGCATCCAAAATACACAAGTTCACCCCCAAGGTTCACCTACATCCGGTGACCTTGGGGTTTAGTTGTTCATAATATCAAAATACATACTCAAAAGCATGAAAACAACTAAAGAAAGCATAATCACTCCCTCAAATACGAAAATGGAGTTCCGAAGACGCCACTCAAGAGGTGGCTTCTCTTGTCTTCAACCCTCCTTCAATGATGCCCTAGAGTAGGATCTTGCTCCCAAACGCACTCTCCTCCAAGATCTCGCCGTGAAAACGCCCTCAAAGCCCTCCTCCAAGCCGGATTTTTAGATGGTTGTGTGGAGCTCCAAGGAAGAAGACTTCTCTCCCAAAATGCCCTAGAAAAGCCCTTTAAATCAAGACATCGCGATGCCTTGCGGGTGGCCTTGCGGGCGCAAGGTTGCCCGCAAGGCATCCAGAGAGTTTCTCAGGGATTTTTCCATTCAGAGCTACAGTACCCTGCTACAGATATCTGCTACAGTAATTGTGCTACAAGTAATTCCGCTACAGATCTGCTACGGTGATGAATCCCAAAAACGCCGTATTTGGTGTCGATTTCTTCATGAATACGTTCTTGAGCTTATTTCGGGCCTGTAACACAAGTAAAACCACATTAAACAAGAAAATAGAAAACAACTTAACAAAAAGAGAGAATAAACTATACACAAGTACGTATAAAATGCGTATATTTAGACGTTTATCAAACATCCCCACACCTAAGCGTTTGCTTGTCCCCAAGCAAACAAACATGAAGAAACGAGGGCAAGAAGATAAATGGCTAAATATACGACCTCAAGCTCAAATGTACAGGACTTCACTAGCACGGGTGGTTAGAAATCGGGAAGTGAGTTGTTCGGTGTATAGACAAGTAATATCGGCTCTGTTTCATCCAAAGTGTCATCGTGAGTGTGTGCTAACTCCCACATCGATCTCCACACCCTGGATTACCCCGGGATGTCCATTCACCTCACACAGATTGAAGTTGGTGTTAGGAATGCTAAAGACCCTCTCAATAGTCAATTAAAAATCTTCTTCGGTCTCCAAAAAGGAACTTTAACATCAAGTGAAGATAGAACAGGTTTCGGGCGTTTTTTTTTTTTTTTTTTTTTTTTTTCGAGTCCGCCTAACGTAGACTCGCACAAAAATCTTTCGGCAGGATGCACATGCCGGCCGAGCACAAGAGCCACCCAACTTACTTGACTACAGATCTACATATACGCATTCATGCTTTTATAAGCGAGAGGAATACCGACATAGACTCTCTCGTTTTTTTTTTTTTTTTTTTTTTTTTTTTTTCACAACGCCCGATCAAACCTGCTAAAAAACTTCACTTAAAAACCTTACGAGGGTTAAAGCAAAAACGAGGAGACTCAAAAGTTTTTAAAGGACTATTGAAAGAAGAATTTAACATCCTAACACAAAAATCAATAAGATGGGTTAGAGCGTCGAATTGGGAGTTATAGTGAGCGGTATAAATATGCACTAAGGAAGAAACAGAACTACATTCATGCACATGTAAAGTACAACTCACTACTGTCATTCTACCAAGCTAGGAAATCCTTAACAAAAAGATCATAGCTATCATAGGTAAAATACAAGCATGCAATACAAGTATAAATACTCCATCCCCACACCTAAAGCTGTACATTGTCCCCAATGTACATAAATCAAGCAGTGAGGGTGGGAAATAAATATAACAAGAATTAAAAGATGGAGTAAGAAACTTCCCCAATCCGTCAATGAAATGCATGTGGGTGGCGGGGTCCATGTGGTGAGGGTGGGAGTGTGAAGCATTCCTAAAGAAATTCCTGGAAAAAGACGAACACCGATCACAACTCCATAATGAGAATGATAAAGAAGAGTGCAAAAACAGAAAGTGCAAAATAAACGAGAGAAAGTTTAGTAGGGTCGGAACCCTAACTAACTTAAAAAGTAACACTAAAGCAAACAACAATAAGAGCAACAAAATAAATAAAAAGAACAACAAGAACAACAACAAGTGCCGTGATGATGGGAGTCTAAGAGTCGGATGGCCGTGATGATGCAAAGCACAGTGGTAGGCTGCGGAGGTGGTGCCTTGAAATGTAATCACACTTGGTCGGCCGGCACACCATTGTTTTGCAACTTCAATGGAGCTTAAGACTTCTAATGTGAGCTCTTTGTAGGTGGGTTCTTCAATGGAGAACAATTTGTCCCACCCACCATGAGAGATAAGCTCCAAGATGACTTCATCTAAACCCAAGGCTCTCAAAACATTCCAATCAATTTTTCGTATGGTGCCGAATTGTTTCCTTGACAAAAGGGCGAATCGGGTCTTGTGATCGTCCTTTCGAAATCGTGGTCCGTCGCCGGGCGGAGAACGGTCTCTCCGTGTCCTCTTATGAGCCACTTTCTTGGTCCTCATACCTACAAGACCAAGGGGACACCATTAAACCAAATTTTAAAGAAATTGAGGCTTCATGGAATGAAAATTAAGGAGAATGGTTCATTGCTACAGTAAATCCGAGAAATTTTGGCAAGAGTTTTGCTTGAAAAAGTAGCCAAAAATTTCTACAATCATACAAAACCAATCTCATAATGCTATATTAAGCAAAGAGAACCAAAAGCACAAAGATTACATCCCAACAATTCATTAAAACACAAGATATAAGAATAAAAATCAAACCTTAACCCTAGAGTATGAGGGATGAATCAAAAGCTTGAAACGGCTTGAAAAGGTTGTAATCTTCCAAAATCCTTCCACAAAAGAGTTTAGAGGAGGATGAGAGTGATTTAGAGCAAAAAAAAATGAGGTGATTTGGTGGAGAAATGAGTGAGAAATGAGAGGAAGAAGATGGGAGTGTGAAGATGAGAGAAAGAGAATGGGAAGAAGCCTTTTTAGGGCAAGTGTCGGGCATCCTTGCGGGTAGCCTTGCGGGCGCAAGGTTGCCCGCAAGGATCCTCGGGAAGCCTTGCGGTTGGGCTTGCGGGCGCAAGCCCACCCGCAAGGCCCCTCTCGGATGGTTCACGGGCAAGCTTGCGGGCGCAAGCTTGCCCGCAAGCTTGCCAAATCCGACCAAAACGATCTCTAACGGTCATAAAACGGCTCTAAACTTGTTTAGCATCAACATAACCTCCTTTAAACCCTAAAAACAATGAAAACAAAGCCGATATAATCCCATAAACACACAAGAAGCAAGCTTCATGGCATCAACACATCAAACAACTCAAAGAATCCCAACATCAAGCAACAAAGAAATGACAAAGAAGAAGAACAAAATAACTAAAACAAAGACAACATCTAACTACTACAAAATTAAAGAATACGAAAACTAGAGTGCAAGGAATTTTAAAAGCTTGGGTTGCCTCCCAAGAAGCGCTTGTTTAAAGTCGTTAGCTCGACTTGCATTACCTCAAAATTTTCATGGTGGGACAAATGGAGGAAAGTTACCTCCAACCTTTGGAGCTGGGTTGCCGCTTGGAAAGTTTAATGAAAGGCAAGAAAAGACTTTGAATTTACCCGCATTTCCAAAGAAGATACGATCAACCTCATCCGGAGGCGATGTGGATACCTCTCTATTCTCTTTTTGTTTCTTCTTCGATTTTCTCCACATCTTCTCAACACCCCTAATTTTCTTACCATTATTGGATGAATTACCCTCCACTTGATTAACTTGTTGTGTTGGTGGAGGAGAGAGTTCTTCCTTGACATCTTGGCATGTTAACTCATCCAAGTACTCATCCAAAGGGTTTAAGGCAAGTACCTCCCGCACACAGTCGAAACAATTATATCGGTACTATCGGTGAAATAGAGTTTATCATCATGATCAAGTGTGTGTTTCATTGCTTCCGGGAGGGTAAAGACCACTTGCTCATCTCCAACCCTCAAGGTCATCTTGCCTTCTTTAACATCAATTAGAGCACCCGAAGTGTTCGGGAATGGGCGCCCTAGAATTAGGGGTACCTCGACATCATCATCCACATCTAGAATCACGAAATCTACGGGAATGATGAGTTTGTCGACTCGACAAGGACATCTTCAACTACTCCCCGAGGTCTTCGCACCGACCTATCTCGCAAGTTGTAATGTCATTCGTGTAGGTCGTAGGTCTTCCAATCCCAGTTTCAAGAACAAGTTGTATGGCATTACATTTATACTAGCCCCGGGAATCGGCTAGAGCATGCTCGATTACTCCTTCACCAATTACACAAGGGATCACAAAACTACCTGGATCTTTTAACTTTTTTGGAAGTTTCTTCTCTAGAATTGCTGAGCAATTACCAGTAAGTGCAACAAGTGCCTTGTTCTTCTAACTTCCTCTTATTGGTGAGAAGCTCTTTTAAAAATTTGGCATACTTGGGCATTTGAGCTAGTGCCTCAATGATTGGAATATTTATGTGGAGTTGTTTGAATACATTGAGGAACTTCTTGAACTGGGCTTCATCTCTATCTGGTTTGAGTCTCGAGGGGTAAGGTACCACCGGCTTGTATGTGTGCTCCTTTGAAATGTCGAATTGGGAGAGTCTTCACCAGTTTTCCTCCCATTAGCCTTGCTTACATCTTTATTCAAATCAGGGTCTTCCCGGACGGCTACCCCATCATTAGAAGCACTTGGGATTCCTTTTTCCCTTGCTTCCAACTGTCTACCACTCCTCAAAGTAACAACTTTTAATTGCTCTCTCGGGTTGTTTTCAGTATTGCTTGGCAAACTCCCCGAGGGTCGTTCGGATTGTCCACGAGCAAGTCTGTCCCACTTGATTCTCCGGGAGATTGGATGGATGCTTGAACATTTCTCAATATAGTACCAAATTCATCCATTTTCTTTTCATTATTCACGAAGCGTGCCTCCGTGCTAATCATGAATCTGGCTAACACATCCTCTCGTAGAATATTTCTTCTCTTGTGGGGGAGGAGCTTGGTATTGGCTTCCCTGAGATTGTGGAGGTCTATATTGAGATTGACCTTGAGTCCAAGAAGGATTTGAAGAGCCTCTCCATCCATAAGTGTAAGGGTTGCTAAACCGATTTCCAGGTCCTCTTGGTCCACCCCCAACATAATCCACTTGTTTCCATCGGCGGTGATGGGGCAACAACAATGGGGCATTGTGATGTTGCATGCCCCGCCCCACAAGTATCACATGACATAACGGCCTTTGATCCTGAACTGGATCCTATCATGAGCTGATCAACCTTTTGTGCTAGGGCGTCATACTTCGAACTATTATCCATGACATGTTTTGTTAGGGCATCAATCTTCGCGGCCAAAGCCGTGGATTCGATCACCTCATACAACCCCGCAGCCCTTGGAGGCTTCGTCGAGTGCTCCAATGGCACTCATTACTGGCCATGTTCTCAATTAACTCCTCGGCCTCTTCGGGAAGCTTGTTGCTCGAGAGAACCTCCCGGCGCCGCATCGATGAGCCGCCTAGTAGCATAATTCAGCCCATTGCAAAATGTTTGCACCCTCATCCATGAAGGGAAGCCATGATGAGGACACTTGCGAAGAAGGTCCTTAAATCGTTCATGGGCTTCAAAAAGTGTCTCGGTATCACCCTGTCTCGAAGGATGATATTTCCTGTCTCAATCTTGCAGCTTTGCTTGGGGGAAAATATCGGGCCGGGAACTTCTCAACCATTTCCTTCCAAGTGGTGATGGAACCGGGAGCTAAGGATGTGAGCCATCTCGTATCTTTGTTCCTCTCAAACCGAACGGGAATAACCTCGGCCCGATGGCATCGTCTCGATACCGAGTTGATCTTAAAAGTGGAGCAAATCTGAAGAAATTTAGACAAGTGAGCATGCGGGTCTTCATCGCCTAAACCATCAAACGGACTGAATTCTCGTATCATTCCTATGGTGCTGGCCTTGATTTCAAAATTATTGGCCGGAACAGTTGGCACTTGGACACTAAATTCTTCTCCCGTGAATTGTGGCCTTTCATAATCTGATAGCGTTCTTCTTGGCTCGGCCATGACAAGAGGCTCACTAGATTCGACCCGAATTTCTTGTTGCCTTGAGCTTTCAGTAACTTCTCTCAAACGTTGATGCAAGGTTCGTTCAATCTCGTCGTCAGGATCAACCAAATTTGTGTGACTCGCTCGTGTCATAAGATAGGTACCTCGCAAGAAAATTCAAGGCGGGTGTCAAAACTTGAAGAAAAACAAACAGGAAAAATGCAGGGAATAAAATAACGGAATATAAACAAGAACGGCAAAAACGGCAAAACAAAAGCCAAATCAACACGCTAAAAGTTTTCCGAATATTTCTCGAGGGTCCCCGGCAACGGCGCCAAAAACTTGGTGGTCGTCCCGCAAGCGCACGGGTCGTCAAGTAATACCTCTCACGCACGCGTGAGAGGGTCGTATTCCCTGGGGTCCGAGAATCTATCCTTACTTCCTTCTCGCAATGTTGTCTAGCCGATCAATTTCGAGAGTAAAGGAAGAAAATGCAAAAACAAGAAATAAATGCAATTCAGAAAGCTAATTAAACAGGGCAATAGAAAGTGTGAAATCAGGGTGAGAAAGCGGTCCCGGATAAGGATCCCCTCAGGGGCTACTGAAGTGTACGGGATCTTTGGGTTAACATGTAAATGGCTTGTTGGACCGAGAAAACCCTAGATTAGGTCAACCCGATGGTCACGGCAGTTGACCCCTAATCCGGTACGAGTATTGAATACGGGCTCTACCCGTATAAATCCTCATACGATTGCAAAGGGTGAGGTGGTTTTCTCAAACTAAGGTTGAATTACAAATAAGCAATTAACCCTAGAATTGGAGGGGTACAAATACCCGATGGTCACGGCGTATTTATACGTATTTCCCTTCCAAGCTTGGTGAGTCTAACACTAGGGCAATGGTCATGCAACCTAGTATTGGCTAAGTAGAGATACACAGAGTTCTCATGCATACCCTAACATTCAAAAGCACCAAACAAGGATCACAAACAAGTCTACAAACATTAATTGAAACCAAGCATCCAAAATACACAAGTTCACCCCCAAGGTTCACCTACATCCGGTGACCTTGGGGTTTAGTTGTTCATAATATCAAAATACATACTCAAAAGCATGAAAACAACTAAAGAAAGCATAATCACTCCCTCAAATACGAAAATGGAGTTCCGAAGACGCCACTCAAGAGGTGGCTTCTCTTGTCTTCAACCCTCCTTCAATGATGCCCTAGAGTAGGATCTTGCTCCCAAACGCACTCTCCTCCAAGATCTCGCCGTGAAAACGCCCTCAAAGCCCTCCTCCAAGCCGGATTTTTAGATGGTTGTGTGGAGCTCCAAGGAAGAAGACTTCTCTCCCAAAATGCCCTAGAAAAGCCCTTTAAATCAAGACATCGCGATGCCTTGCGGGTGGCCTTGCGGGCGCAAGGTTGCCCGCAAGGCATCCAGAGAGTTTCTCAGGGATTTTTCCATTCAGAGCTACAGTACCCTGCTACAGTATCTGCTACAGTAATTGTGCTACAGTAATTCCGCTACAGTACTGCTACAGTGATGAATCCCAAAAACGCCGTATTTGGTGTCGATTTCTTCATGAATACGTTCTTGAGCTTATTTCGGGCCTGTAACACAAGTAAAACCACATTAAACAAGAAAATAGAAAACAACTTAACAAAAAGAGAGAATAAACTATACACAAGTACGTATAAAATGCGTATATTTAGACGTTTATCAGCACTCCTCCCTCAATGCCTTCCCAAGTCTGACATTGGCTTTCATAAAATTGGCCTCCAAGTGTCGAAGGCAGTACGCATGTGGGGATGAAGGGAAGACTCTAGCAATCGCGTTGACAAGGCCCTTTGACCTGTCCGACACGAATGTAATTATCTCCTCGTAATCGCCCTCGTCGTATAAAGCATCACCTAACTTGGAAAGGAACCACGTCCAGTTGGCGTCAGTCTCATTGTCGACAATAGCGAAGGCGACATGAAAGAAGCCATTGTTCCCATCTTTACCTGTGGCACCCAACAGAGTACCCCGGTACTTTCCCAGGAGGTGGGTACCATCGAGAAACAGCAGCGGCCTGCATGCCCGCTTGAATCCCAAAATGCATGCACTGAAAGAGAAGAACGCACGCTTAAACCGATCACCGTCCCTATCCACACACGCGATGCTGCCGGGGTTCGTCTCAACCACCTTATCGACGTACCAAAGCAACAAGTCGTAGCTGGAGACATCGCTGCCGTCGAGGGTCACCCGGGCATGTTCTTTTCCCAACCAAGCCTGCTTGTATGGAATGTGGACACCATGCTCCCGCAACATGTCCTTCTGAATGTCGATGGCCTTGTACAAGGGCCGGTCCTTGAGCTTCTGGATCACTCGTGCGCTTACCCATTTTTTGGAAGCTTTCGGGTGTGACGCCGAGCCAATTCCACCGCCGCAGGTGTGTGACTGGCCCATTGTCTTGACTCTGAATGTATTTCTGTTATATTCCTTTGATGCATGCACGCGCCATTCACAACCAGTGGCAGCGCATTCCACAGTGACCCGGTGTTTTTCGTTCTTTACAAATTTGAAGTCAAAGTTCCGTTTGATGGCAAAATTTCGAAGTGCGTCTCTGAAATGTTCAACGCCTTCAAAACGTTATCCGACGTCCAACGACAACATTTCAGGTTGTTCTGACGAGGAAGGTACGCATGCAAGACCGTCAGGGTCGCTATGAGGTGGAACAGAAGCGCTCTCAGATTCCGAATTCCTACCAGCACTTCAGTTCAAACGAAAACGATTAGGATTTAAGCATAAACATCATTTTGTTAAATGGTAAATATCAAATTGTAAACGTTACAGCCAAACATTAAACAGAGACTCCATAATGTAAACGGTATAGTCAATAGTTAAACAGTAACATGAGAACTTACACGGTGAACCCCAAAATTAAACGGTAACGTCTCTAACTTAAACAGAAGAGAATTACTAACCAATACCTAACATATACAACTACATAACTATCTGGCACTACCACATTACCACGAGAGGATCTCGTTTTCAGTAGGATGCGATGACGCGCCATCCGTCTCGACAACAAGATCAACTACATCGCCTTTTAAGATGGAGAAAACATGACACATGCGCTGGAAGTCGATCTCGTTCTCTATCGGGCAAACCGTATTATGTCCATCGGGTGTGACAAACTTCACCCTCACACGGGAAGTATCGAGACCCCATCTCTGACATATCTCAGCTAACACCACCTCCCAAGTAGTCAGCGCCGTGAACATGAGCACTTGTCCCTCCCCGTTGTATCTAGCAATAGCACAAAAACTCTCCATAATACCGGAGAACGGCCAGACCTCAAATGCGAAAGAGAAGAAGAAGAAGAAGATGTAATTGGCCTTCTAAACTCTCTTTCACAAAAAGCCAACATGAAGGGGAAAAAAACCCACAATTGTGTGCATTAAGGGCGGACATGACGTGATGTGATCGGGCGGGTTTTTTCCCCGCCATTTCAAAGGGCAAATATGGAATTTCATGCAAAAGACACATTTAAAGTGACTGGCAGGGGGTAGACGGGAAGTAAACTATAACGGAGGGGCTGTCCGGGGTGTGCAAAAGTTGGAGGGGGGTTTTAGGAAGTTTGAAAATTCGCGAGGGGTGAACAGTAATTTTCCCAATAATAATAAATATATATTAATACCAATAATAAAAATATTATCAAAATCGTGGAGTAGTAAGATAGATAGCCGTGAAATATATATATATATATTTTTTATTTTTTTTAATAATAATACTAATAATAAAACAAAATCCTATATATATTAACTAATAAAAAAATCCACGGAGCATAGAGAAGTAACATTCAATTGATGCCATAATTAAAATAAATAAATAATAAATAAGTGCAAGGCATAGCATAGATAAATTAGCATATTATTTAATGATGTGGTAATTGCAGAAAAAAACCCCTAAATTTGCAATATGGTCAAAAACACCCTGTCAATTTCGTAATACCTAAAAACCCCTTCCTTTTAAAGTTCATGTCTTCCAAACCCCAAACTTTTCAACTTTGGTTAATGGAGTTATGTTTGAATTTTATGAAATTACCATTTTTTTGCAGGGGAAGTCGTTACACTGGGATTTTTGAAACGTTTGGATTTTTCCTGAGGATAATCCCAAAAGACGTCCGTATGCGCTTTTCTTCTCAACCGAGCCTCTTCAGCTTTTCCTTTTCCGAAGTTGTCTTTGCGTGGATATCATCTGTAACTTCAATTCTCAAGCTTCTGAATCACTCGTGCGCAAGTATTATGCACTTTCATCATTTTGCGGTTCAAGGTATTGAAGAAGTTGTGTTTTAAGTAAGATTGTTATTTGAACCACTCTGTTACACAGAGATATTCGTCAATTTTGTTTTGTGGTTATGTTTTTATCGGAAGACACTGAAGTATGTGGGGGGATTTCTCGACTGGGGTTTTTCTAGTCTGTAGGCAGATTTGTCGGCAAGGGTTTTGGTTTGTCTTATATTTTTGACTGTGTCCACAATCATCGAAAGAGTATTGTGGTTGTTTTTATTTGTGTAATGTTTACAACATGTGTTTTCATTTGATATGGTTGCAGTTTGTAAAATGAGGTTTCCGTGTAAGAAATGAGTTTTTGTTTAAAACCTTTGGTCTCTGTTTAACAAGTCATATTTCGGTTTAAGAATTGAGATTTTCGCTTAACAATTATAACTCTGTTTAACAAGTGTTGTCATTGTTGCAGTCTTGTGATTATGGTGGTAAACCTAATCAACGGGAGATGACACTTGACACCGGTGGTGGCGACCTTGGCCGAATTGAAAGTCCACATGACCTCTCGACATTGAGAGATCATCCAAAGGACACCGTTTGTGGCATTCACTGAGGTGGAAGCTGTATTCCAAGAGAGGGCCCTTCTGGATTTGCTTCTGCAGAGGTACGACGGCCGCACCAATAAATTCAGGATCGGGGCGAGCCTGCTGAGCTTCAGGTATGAGGATGTGGCTCTCGTTCTGGGTCTGCGTTGCGACGTAGACGCAGTCCTGTTTAAGAAGAAGAAAACACCGTCAGCTTTCGAAGGGAGATATTTATCGAAAAGCTATGAGAGACACAGAGACGCTATCAGGACCACTCTTCAGGGGCTTGTTGGACAGAGGGGAGAAGAGGAAGATTTGTGAAACTCTTGATAATGTACCTCATGGGGACAATCCTCTTCCCGACTACCTCATGCTCGGTGCCCTATGTCGACGATCTACAAGGCATAGGGCGGTACACATGGGCGTAGGCCACACACAAATGGCTTATAGAGGACATTCCACAAGCTGCGGCTCAAGTGCAAGCTAGATGCGTGGGAGGGAAGATAAACACGGGGTACATTCAGGATTGCTCGATCGTGCTGAGCATCTGGTTTTACGAGCTGACCGGAACCGGCAGAAAGTCCGTTTCGGCAAGACCCCAAGGGTGCTGTGCTACGGTGAAAGTACTTACCGGAAGCATGCTACGATAGAAACCAGTTAGTCAGCTCTCGAAGGAAAAAAGATAATAAATCATGAACAATGTGTTTAAAATGAGTAGTTAATATTTAATTGTAGTATTTCCCGTTTAAGAACTGTGCTTGGTGTTTAACATTTGGTTGCTTCGTTTAAATTTGTTATTCTCCTTTTAAATTTGTGCGATACCATTTATGTATACATGTCAAATGTTTAAATACGTTTGTTTTTTATTAAATTGAATGATTTGACTGAGATTGTTTTTTTTACGTATGTTAGTTTCCTGAGCTGGTCCCGGGGAATGCTGATGAGGAGATATTTGTTCGGGCTAACCGGCGGAGGGATGCTATTGCGTCGGAACCACTTGCACAAATTCAAGAAGAAAGACCAGCCTCTTCCATGCGTGCTCGCCGTTCCCCCACTTCCAGGCCAACAGGCAATCCTCGGCGTCGGGTAAGCCCTCCCGTACCCCGCTCGACGGCAACACCCCCCCGGGCCGTGACAACGACAGTCCCACTGATCGCCATAGCTCCCCCGACGGCAGTAGGCCACGAAGTCACTGTAGCTTTTTTTTTGTAGGCGTGCCAGGTGATGATGAACGTTTCCCCCCAGCTTGTCTCTCGGATTGAGGCATTGGAGGCAAGGTCAAAATGGACTGCATCGTCGGCAAAATAAATGAAGTGTCCGGGACGGAGGAGGCGTTGGAATTTGGTGAGAACGACTTTATCAGGATGGCCATTCCAAGACGGCCACATTTGAAGAGGCTTGCAAAAAAGGCGAAAACAATAATGCCTCTCTGTCCACCACCGACCGATGATGAAACAATAGCAGCACCATCGGCGGCTAATGCTGTTGTTGTGTCAGTTGCCATTAATGACGTGCCCGTCGCGGTGGAGAAGATCGTCGACGCCGTTGGCACTGTCGCATTTGAGGAAGCCTCCAAAATCCCCATCCCGGTGGAGCTGGCGGTCGACAGTGACTCATCTCTGTCGCAAACACTGAATTGAATTTAAAATAAAAATGAGAAAACTGATAGGTATTTGTTTGTTATCTTTGGTTAGAAGTTATGTAGTTTCTGTTGCAGCTTCGGTAATGTTATGCAACTTCGTTCAATGGAGAAAATTTGTTTTATTGTCACTCGTTGATATTTAAACAGAGACAGCGAAAGTTAAATGGAGAGTCGTAACCTTAAATATGATCACTGTATGTTACACAGAGACAAGAAAAGTTAAACGTATACATTTAATATTTAAACAGAGACTATGTTTTTTAACCAGATACCTTCAATGTTAAACGGGGACAGTGAATATTATACGGAGATCCTTATTATTAAAGTGTAACACAATATTTTAATAGTGACATCGTCGTATTACATCGACATATCTGCCATGTCGCTGGCAAAGAATGAATTGAATTTAAAATAATAACGACAAAACTATTTTACATTTGGTAAAGAATGTCAGTGATAAAGAATTCTACTTCCCCAAAGGTGGAGGCATGCATTTTTTGTTGGATGCCGGTTGTGCGCCATTCCTTAAGTATGAGGGCAGCATACTTTAATCTCAGATAAGAGACTTCCGTACGCGGTTTATGTAGCTTTTTGCCCTGGAGTAATTGCTCGATAAACTGCATGACATACATGGCGCAGTTGACACTTCCCTTTTTTTAGCACGATGTTTCATTGTCGTGAACAAGCGGGTACTGTTTGGTCACCGTCTCACCGTACTCCATTTCGAGACAGGTGTCGAATAGTTCCCGCTGTCGAGGTATACAATTTGAGGTTAGAATAGTAACCATCTATGGAACTCTATGAATCGAATAGAGAATTTCACAAAGAACTTACCATTGCAACCGCGTCCTTATCGTACTCTTCACTTTGGCATGAAGTGTAATGCCTGTACTCTTGGTTGTTATTGTCGAGCACCACAATATGGAAGTGGCCATTCATGATTATGGAAATGATGGCAATGTCAACATTATGCACGACTTTGGTGGCATCTCCGATCATAGCTAAAGTCGTCTCATGTGCGTCTTCCTGCTTTCACATAAACAATGCCAGTGGTTGTGTGATGGAGGCACGCTTCTTATAAGGATATGGTACTCTGGTCAGTGACTTTTGTATTATGCATACGAAGGCGTCCATCACATCATCTGTCACCATCTCCTTCCCGTCGAGCAGTATGAATAGGTTGGCCCGTGTGGTGCTGACATAATCATTCCTCCAGACGACGTCCCTGCGGTTAAACGGCAACAGATGTAATTAAATAATAACACAAAACCTTAAGTGGGAACCGTATCTGCTTAAACGGTAATGTATATTGTTAAACAGTAACATGGAAAGTTAAACTGTAAAGCACTATCGTAAACGGTAACCCATATACTTAAACGACAACAAAATAACGTAAATGGTAACATCTGTATACAAACAATATCATAAAAACTATCATACTTACGTGTCCATGGGGAAGTTGAGGAAGATCTTGATCAACTCATGCTCGAATACGCCGAGACGCGATTGACCAACGTATTTTTTTTTTCTTCGGAACGACGTCCTTCCGAACTTCTTCATATTGCTGATTGGTAAGGATCATAGCTTTCGTTTTGTTTTCGGTGAGTTCCCTTGCCCCTCGTCAAGCTTTATTGGGATCATCCTTAGATGCTTCTTGCTGTTGTGGGATCGCGCCTACATTGGATGCGCACAATCGGCCTGCCGTTCCTCTGTGGGCAGGAGTTCCTTCACAATGGAGGCAACGGTCTTCTCAACCGCGGCCAAGGCAACATCATCAAGGGGAGGCAGACCCTCAGCTGGTTCTTGTTCTTCTGGGATTGTGGCCACCACCCTCAATGCGCCATTGTGGCTGCCGGCTCCACCAGGACGGAAATTTCGGAGGCTTCCTCAAACGCGCCAGTGCTAACGGTGTCGACAATCTTCTCCATTGCGACGGGCACGTCATCAACGGCAACGAGACTCAACAACAGTATCACCCACCGATGGTGCTGCTATTGTTTCATCGTCATCTGCCGGTGGACAGAGAGACATTATTGTTTTCGCCTTTTTTTTTTCAAGCCTCTTCAAACGTAGCCGTCTTGGAATGACCTTGGTTGGGCTAAAGTCGTCGTCACAAAATTCCGAGGCCTCCTCCGTCCCGGACACTTCATTTATTTTTCCCGATGGTGCAGTCAATTGTGACCTTGCCTCCAATGCCTCAATCCGAGCGACAAGCTGGGGGAAAGAGCTCATCATCACCTGGCACGCCTGTAAAAAAGCCACAGTGACTTCGTGGCCTACTGCCGTCGGGGGGCTGCCGCGGTCGTGGGGGCTGTGGCGATTGGGGGACTATCGTTGTCGCGGAAAGGGGGTATTGCCGTCGGGCGAGGTAGGGGACGGCTTACCCGACGCAGAGGATTGCGTGTTGGGCTGGAAGTGGGGGAACGACGTCGTCGAGCACTCAAGGTAGAGGCTGCCCTCTCCTCTTGTCTTCGTGCAAGAGGTTCCGGCGCAATAGCATCGCTCCGCCGGTTGGCCCAAACAAATATGTCCTCATCAGAATTCGCCGGGACCAGCTCAGAAAACTAACATACGTAAAGAAAACAATCTCAGTCAAATCGTTCAATTTAATCAAAAACAAACTTATTTAAACATTTGACATGTATACGTAAACGGTATCGTACAAATTTAAACGGAGACCAAAAAAGTTTCAACAAAGTCACCAAAAGTTAAACACCAACCACAGTTCTTAAACGGGAAAGATTACAGTTAAACATAAACTACTCATTTTAAACACATTGTTCATGATTTATTACCTCTTTTCCTTCGAAAGCTTACCAACTGGTTTCTATCGTAGCATGCTTCCGGTAAGTACTTTCACCGTAGCACAACACCCTTAGGGTCTTGCCGAAACGGACTTTCCTGCCGATTCTGGTCAGCTCGTAAAACCAGATGCTCAGCGCGATCCAGCAGCCCTTAATGTACCCCGTGTTTATCTTCCCCCCCCGCATCTGGCTTGCACTCGAGGCGCAGCTTGTGGAACGTCCTCCATAAGCCATTTGTGCGTCGCCTGCGCCCATGCGTACCACCCCATGCCTGGTAGATCGTCGACATAATCAACGATCTAATTGGGCACCAAGCATGAGGTAGTTGGGAAGAGGACTGTCCCCATGAGGTACACCATCAAGAGTTTCACAAAATCTTCCTCTTCTCCCTTCTGTCCAACAAGCCCCTGAAGAGTGGCCCTGATGGCGTCTTTGTGTCTCTCGTAGCTTTTCGATAAATATCTCCCTTCGAAAGCTGACGGTGTTTTCTTCTTCTTAAACAGGACTGCGTCTACATCGCAACGCAGACCCAGAATGAGAGCCACATCCTCATGCCTGAAGCTCAACAGGCTCGCCCCGATCATGAATTTATTGGTGCGGCCGTCGTACCTCTGCAGAAGCAAATCCAGAAGGGCCCTCTCTTGGAATACAGCTTCCACCTCAGTGAATGCCACAAACGGTGTCCTTTGGATGATCTCTCAATGTCTAGAGGTGATGTGGACTTTCAATTCGGCCAAAGTCCCCTCCACCGGTGTCAAGTAGCATCTCCCGTTGATTAGGTTTACCACCATAATCACAAGGCTGCAACAATGACAACACTTGTTAAACAGAGACCTCAAGTGTTAAACGGAGATATAAGTTGTTAAGGGGAAATCTCAATGCTTAAACAGAGATATTACTCGTTAAACAGAGACCAAAGGTTTTAAACAAGAACTCATTTCTTACACGGAAACTCATTTTACGAATTGCAACCATATCAAATGAAAGGGGAACACACGTTGCAAACATTACACAAATAAAAACAACCGAAAAACTCTTTCGATGATCATGGACACAGTCGAAAATGTAAGACAAACCAAAACCCTGGCCAACAAATCTACCTGCAGATTAGAAAAGCCCCAGTCGAGAAATCCCACCGCATACTTCAGTGTCTTCCGATAAAAACAGAACCACAAAACAAAATCGAGGAATATCTCTGTATAACAGAGTGGTTCAAATAAAAGTTTTACTTCAAACACTTGTTCAATACCTTGAACTGCAAACTGATGAAAGTGCCGAATACTTGTGCACGAGTGATTCAGAAGCTTAAGAACTGAAGTTGCAGATGATGTCCACGCAGAGACAACTTTGGAAAGGAAAAAACTGAAGATGCGCTGTCGAGAAGAAAAGCGTATACGGACGTCTCTTGGGATTACCCTACGGAAAATACCTCACTTTTCAAAAATTCCAGTGTAATGACTTATCATGTAAAAAAGGTAATTTTGTCCATAAAATTCAAACATAACTCCGTTAACCTTTATTGAAAACTTTGAGGGTTGGAAAATATTAACTTTAAAAATAAGAAATTTTTAGGTATTGTGAAATTAACAGTTTATTTTTGACCGTATTACAAATTTATAAAATTTTTTTGATAATTTTTATATTATTATAACATTCTCATTCTATTCTCAGTTATAAAACATTTTCATCTTTATTACCGAGGTAATCAGTGATATTATTTGACCCAAACATCCCCTAAATTTATATGGTTTAAAAAAAATACGGTGCGGAAGAGGCTCATGCTTCCGGTAAGATGATTCGTTTAGGGAAACCCTAGCCGCCATGAAGGATTCCTTCTCCGCCATTGATGTGGAGTGTGGCAATCTCTCCCTTTCCCAAGATTCCCGTCTGGCTCGCTTCCCTTTCCTCGATGATGAGGGATACTCTCCCTCCTCCTCCGACGATGATGGCGCTTCCCTCCCTCCTGCCGACGCCCCCATCCTTTTCTACTCCCCTCCCAACTCCCCCGTTGCCGGCGGAAACATCTCTGACCCCACTGCTGTTTCCACCGAAGCCTATCTTGCAGATGTTGCGAACAACATTGATGACGCGGCCGCGGCGATCAACGTTGACAACACTGATGTTTTTACCACCATTGCTGCTGTTGCCGATGCTGCCACCCCCACTGATGTTGTCGATGTTGTTACCGCTGTTGATGTGGCTGCTACTACTGATACCGCGGTTCCAGACCCAGGGTTACCTCCGAAGGAGACCCTTACAGATCACCCTCCCAAGAGATTCAAGAAAGGAAGCAGAGGCCCCAAGCTCCGCTCACCTGGCCCAGAGGAAGAGGATGATGATAAGTACCGCTACCAATCTGTGGACGTATTGAAAGACCTTCTGGAAACGCGAAGCTGTACAAGAGCAGCTGATGGTAGGCGCAGACTCCCCTCTTCGTTTGTGGATCAGGTCCTTGAAGATGATAGAGAAAAACAACGAAGGGGCGTGCATTTCCCAAGGGATCTTCCTGAACTTGTCAGAATCTTTTTTAACAAATGTGATAAGAGGTTTGCAAATACTGATATCTTGGATATTGTCAAGATGAAAGGGATGAAGTTCCCTCCAGTCAAGTGGTGGCGAGATGGTGGTTATGAGGCCAAGGTAGTGTTCTTTATTTGAGATCATGTTGTTGGTTTCATGATGCAAGGTGTCACCTTTGATTGGTTTTTGTTTGTTTTGCAGAAGGATAAAGAGCCTGGAGGCTCCCCGGATGTCTGAGACCGTGTGATTTGGTTAGTTCTATGGGTTAGTTCTTGTAACAAATGTTTTTCAGTTGTGTTTGATAATCATGTTATAACGAGAATCATCCATGTCATGTCATATATGTTATGCTGCCAATTTCTATAGCCTTGTTCTCTAGTGTGTTGGGTAACTTTCTTCTTAAGTTATGTGAATTAATGGAATCTTTAACCTTTAATGTTTAGTTCTTGATGTAAAAACATTGACTTCAGTAGCCTTTTGGATGGTGTCATAAGCCTTTTTTTGCAACTTATTACTTAATAATTAGGCCCTTTCTTGCAGAATGCAGTGCTTTTAGTTTTAACAGACGAATTATGAAAATTTTCTTGGTCTTAAGTCAATAATATACTGGAATTACCAGTAAAGTCCTTGAAGAAAGGGGACACACACACACACACATATTTTTATTGTTGCATCACGGCATTGCACACATCCAACTGACCTTTTGAATTTGATCCTCTTTGATATTTCTTAAGAGTATCACAGGTCACAAGGATGTTTATGCTAGTGATCATAGCTTTGGTTTTAATCAATTTGTAGTGTTTTCCTGTTAGGGCCTTTATGTAAACCTTATGTTGGCTAATTTTCAGAAGACAAATTGACAGGCAAATTATTCTTGTTCACTGAGCGTTACTCCTCCCCATAGGTAGATCCTAAAGTTAAGAAGGGTGTATGTTTTATTTTTTGTTTCTTCTAAATAATGTTTATGTCCTACAAATTGATGAGTTAGGTTGGGTTTATGAGTTTGTGAAGTGAGCCACCTCCTTTATCGTTGATGTTGTATTTTTTAGTAATTTGGTTTGCCTAAAGACTTCATTAGTTACTTTAAATTAGATCCTTTCTGGAGGCAGAAATGGTTGTATACAAGTTGTATTATGATGTGGCTTTCTTCCTGCATACAGTTGGTCATTATCTTAGTTGAGTGAATTTTTTAATTGAGGTATCGTCCTTATGGGCTTTAGAAATTGTACAATTTATCTTTCCCATTCTATGTCACTTTCATTATGAATGCAATTTATGCATTTGTCTACTTGGAAAGCATATAGACATGGTATTGTTGCTGCCTCAGATATGGTTATTCCCTTCATCTTGAGGTAATTGTGGATCTGATTTCTTACTCTTAATTGGTTGAACATAAGTTTTAAATGAATTGCTTGATACAAAATTGAAGTTAACTAGTGTTCAATAGTAGTCCATGAAATAGTGTTCTGATTTTTGACTAGTTGATGTTTTACTCCATTGCTAGATGAATTATTGTTCGAAGCATTATAGTTAGCTAGTTAAATTTATGAAGATTATTGAGAAGAGAAGTATTGGGAAATGATGATTTTTTGATGTCCTTACTGCGAATCTTGGCAGTTGTTTGGTTGATGTGGCAGTGTAGCTGACGCTTTGAGCTCCTTGCCAAATGTAATTTCCTTCTGATTGTTCATCTTTCTAAAATCAGGTCCTTAGGTCCAAATTGTTTTCTTTAATTTGTCCTCTGATCCTTTTTGATAAATAGATTTAGATGCCCTTCCCAAAAGCTAGTTCTTTGGCCACTAGACTGTTGGTGACTGATTCTATGTTACCTCTAATAAAATTCTTGCAAATTAGTTGAGTTTTAAAGCTGAATAGTCAAATGAAATCATAATTGTGGAACTACTTTTGGATTGAGACCTGATTCTAACTCATTCTAGAAATTATTCAATAAGAATTTTAGAAAACATACGTATGCTGAGTTAGCAAGATATATTTGCTTCAATAATGAATTTCTTAGGTTATTAAACATTTTTGTTTACACAATAGATTTTGCATGCTTAGGGTGTGCAGTCTCATTCATTTTCTTTGTGGTAAAGGATATGCCCAAGAAGAGGCCTGCGGGGGTCAATCGTGGAGATGTGGAAAGAATTTAAACATATCACAAGGTTTATAAAGTGCCATAAGGAAAATTAGGTTTACTACTAAATTTTCCTTGCAGTTTTTCTAGTATCTCTAAATAGTAGTAACTAAATCCTCTTTATGCTCTAGTTCCTTCATATGTGGTAGTTAGTACATGTTTTGGATTTATTTCTTATTATCTTGTCAAGCTTTTTTGTGCGTTGAGCGGGTACCTTCCGGAGGCCTTCTCGTTTTTGGGAAGCATTTATTTGTTCTTAACTTGATCATTGCTTCAATAAGGTTTGTTTTGCCGTTGCAATTGATTTATGTGTTGTTGACTTCATAAGCTTTATTTTTCTTAATCATCCTAATACAGTGAAACCTTGAAAATGAATATTTGATAAATTAATATCTCATCAGAATAAATTTTTTTTCTCGTTCCTGACTCTAGCTAATGGGTTATATTAGTAATTTTTCTAAATGCGTAAGATACTAATTTTTTTAAAAAATTCTTTAAGGCTTATCGAAAATATAAATTAATAATTCATCGAATACACAGAAAAAGTATCATACAAAATTCATAACATTGAAGTTTTCGTAGACTTTAAAATTTACTCATTTTTAAAATTTGTATCTAAAGTCATTTGTCCTTTGTTTGTGAGTCAATTGTATATTGTGCTTGCGTTGTAACAAGTGATTTTTAAAATTTCCATTACTAAAAAAAGCTTCTTCTAGAGAATTATATAGTAAAACACAACTATTATTTGCATCTTGATCATCATCAACTAGCTCATCCATTATCTCGTAAATAGTTTTTCACTTATAGTTGATTTCATCATAGTATCATTTTTATAAATATTATAAATGGGCTACATATAATTTTGGTTTCTTTGGTTTTCTTTTATCTTTGTTTTCCAAGTTGTATAAAATATAAAAAGACCTGTCGAAATTAATAAATATTCATTTATTGACAAATAAATAATCTCTATAAAATAATAGTTCTTTTTGGTCTCAACTCTATTATGTTTTTGGAGATTTTACTATATTTTGGTTCCATGTCTCTTTGAAGTGCCATTAGATTGTGTTGCTTTTTGAAGAACTCTTTTATTGAGGGTTCAAACTCTGAGAAGGTAGTGTTGATCCAAAAATGAGGTAGATATACAGAGGGATAGTTGCAAATCAAAATGTATAGTATATGCATGCGTAATTTCACCAACTTCTGATACTGCACCTTGAGCGGTTATATTCGTGCTCCTGCTTGGAAATTGCAAGGTCTTATCTATAGTGAAATTCTTTTTTGAATATGCTTGAAATTAATCAACATAATATTTATTGAAATTCTTTGTGCAACTTATATCCTAATGTCCTTTGATACTTAACTTCTGTAAATTCATACTACTTGTGCCTTCTAGGAAATTTATATAATAGAGCTTGTATTTTTTTCCCCTTCATAGCATAAGCAAAATAATGAATATCTTTCTCATTTCTGATGTCCAAATGGCCACTTAATTCATTTTATATTTGCTAGGTTCAGTCCAGAATTTTTGCCATGTGTGAACTTGAGGGATATGTTCAATTAGAGTGAAAAAAATAGAATCTCATTTTCTCAGAGTATAGTTCTTTTGAACATGCGAATTATCAGAAGGACAATGGTTAGAAAGGTGATGGACAAATCATTTTACAATTTTGTTTAGTCTCTTGTATATGGCCTAATAATTGTTGTAATCTGGTTTTCCTTATGTGTAGAGCTGGATTACCTATTGTGCATGACTCATGGGTTTTCATGGTTTACAGCACGCTTATAAGAGGCCAAGCTGTGTCGATCTGAGCTACTTTACTTTTTTCAAATGAAAGAAAATCTTAAAAATAGTAAAAAAAACAGAAAAATATGATTTTTTTTAAGAAGATAAATATATTTGGTTTTTTTGACAATTTGCCTGAATTTTTTGTGCTCAAGCTAACGAATTAAAAATGGACATTACATCTTTACATATGAAATGTGGTATATTATAAAATCTAAGGAATAAATCGGTGTATGTTAAATGCTTGCAAATTGTAAAAGTATTGTAGTATATCACAGTAGTTTGGGAACAAATTGTATTAATAACATATGAGAAATTGACTGCTGAATTTATTTATTAAGTCATCTTGTTTGGTTGGTTTTGACTTACAGTTTTGCACATGTAGTATTATAGTTATTGTCTTGTATTGTTGTACTTGTTATATTGTAAGCTTATAGTGTTGTAGCATTGTAGTATTGAAATTTTTGCGAATTATTTGTGCACCTTTTGTATTGAATTAGATGAGCACTGTTCACCTCCATCATCAAATAAACTATTGCATGGTCTTTTTATGTTTTGAATTTGATCATTAGTATCGGCATTGAATCAATCCTATAAACATATGCACATCTATAAAGAGTTATGACTTAGGCAGCTTTTCCTCTCTTACCATCATTCTTAATATTTTTTATGTCTATGCTAGGTCATGACTAACATAAGAAGGTTATGCAATGGCTTATTTGGTGAACAAGGTGAACAAGATTCATTTAGTTCAATATAAGAGGTGGATGGATAGTTTACAAAATTACAAAGCAGTAAGGCTACGAGACTAGAAGCTTGCAGCATAATAAGTACAACACCATGAGACAACAAATACAATACTGCAAGTGCAAAACTACAAGTCGACAAAAATTCACCAAAACAACACAATACCATGGCTTGATAAATAAATTCTGTATACAACTTCTCACATGTAAGTAGTTTATTTTTTTCCCCAAGATCATATAATATACTACTCCAATGTTACAATTTGTTTGCATGTAATATATGACTATAATTTTTTTCATGATTTTATAATCACTTCTCACTTGTAAATATGCATTGTTTATATTTAATTTTTTAACATGAGTTTAAAATTTTTCATGTTTGTTGTTAAAAAACATGTTATAATGTTTATCATTTTATTAAAATCACATTTTTTCTGTATTTTTTTACTATTATTTGCGATTTTTAAAGATCTTTTTTATTGTAAGCAAGCATTAAATTGGTCAGACATGAGCAGAATCTAGTCTATATTCTTGTTGTGCCTGTGATGAGCCACAACCCGACATCACATGTACCATGCTATGCATTGTGCTTGGTGGTCCGGCAATCTAGCTCTGTTTCTGTGTAATCTACAGTCTGAAGGGCGCACTGGTTGGAAGAATTTTTCCTTAAGGTTAAAAAATACAAGCCAAATGCAAAGGTAGTTAATCCTTTCTCTGGTTATCCTTTCTCTATGAGCTCTAATTTATTGTGATTTTCCTTCCTTTTTATTCTTGCAGTTCCACTGCTACTTCAACATTTGACTTTATACCTCAGATTGAGCTGGAAATATATGAAAATGATATCAATATGGCCATGGACACACATGTTTGAGTTGAACCTTTAAAGTTATGGCCTCAGACAATTTATTGCCGCTGATGATTTTGATGGACAGACGACAACATGATTATGTATTTTACACTTTGTTCAGATATGTTCTCTTTTCTCTATTTTTGTTTTATCTTGTTGTTACATTGACAATTTGGTAATCAAGTATTCTGCGTGTCGATCTTAGTTAGAAGTTGTTGACATTTAGCCATTTCTTAGTTATTTGAATCGACATGCAAATAACACCTACAGCTGAAATAGTATTCTATCTGGCTCCTCATTTCTTGATTGACGAATGGTTTCTGAACCTTCTCTCAATCCAAAATGTTTGATTTTTGGATCTTGTAGAATGAAATTTTGCAATCTCTTTTTGGTATGAAAATTGGGACGGCTGAAGTCTAGTTTTCCCAATATTTTCCAATTATAGGTGTTATTTTGTTGGTTCCTGAAAATCTAGGTAAAATTAGGTTTGGAATTTGATTGTTTCACTTTGTTTTGGAAGGAAAAAATTTATTTGAAATCAAGCTACAAATCGAAATAAATATTTTAAGATGAAATCATATATTTGTAATTTATAGTGGGTGTTTATTAATATTACTTATTTATTACTAAACAGTAAATTTGTAATTTAATTAAACCAAACTGAGAAAAAAAGGAAGCTATTTAATAAGACAGTTATCCTTGAATATTTGGTTGGAGGTGCTTTAACAACTTTTTGGCTATGTTTTTGGCATTGATCTGTTTTGTATGTTAGTCTTCACAAGTGGTTACTGACTTTGTTTCAGAAAATCATAGTAAGCAGTCTGGTTTTGTAATGTATTGTTTGCTTTTGCTTTTTGCAGGATCATACCATGAAGTGCCTTAAATCTAATGCACTTTGTCTCTAATGCGTCTGATATATTTCATCATAACTCCTTTGAAGCAATGGAATTATGATCCTTAAACAGTTGTGTCGGATGTAACACAATATGAATTTAAGTGTGCATTGGCAATGGTTCTTAATTTTGTGGAAGAACTATTGAAAATCTTCTTTCTTCTATGTAAGCCTATTATATTTGAGGGTTGATGTTTATGGTATTAATTCCATGTTCTAGCTTTTATCTTTTTGAATTTTTTTTTGGTTGATAATGATGAAATATGCTTAAATGTTGAGTGAATTGTTGCATCTGAACATCAGAAATATCCAAGTGCTTTGTGAACCAATGACTATTGATTTCCCGTTAAAGGATGTTTCTGATGCTAATATGATTTTTAATTTAGAGCGATTCGAATTCTTTGTATTACTTGCTTCTCTTTCAATTTAAGCTCTTTCCACAGTTTGTTTTCATAAGAAACAGTTATTATAGGTTGAGTTATGTTTCTATTTAATGGCTCTGAAGTGTTCTTTTCTGTTATATGTAAAAAAGTGGGTTCACAAACATTATGAGTCTATGACTTCTGAAATAACGTTGTGCTGTTGCTATGTGTTGGAATCTAGATTTTTAGAGGTTGGAAGCGTTATTTCCTCAACATTGTTTATGTTTCGTAATATGCTTAATTGTTGAGTTTTTAAATTGAAGCATAGCTTAATCTCAAGCAATATTTTTTATGAACGTGCTCTTCCCAACTGTTAGATTGTTTGCTTCAAATTGGTGGAGGTACAACTGGAATTATATGGATCTGATAAGGGTGCAGCGTGCTTAGTTCATATGCTTGTTCATTTTGCTAGTTTGAAGTGTTTTTCTTTTTGTGTTTTTAACTTGATTTTCAACTTTTAGGTGGATTGTGAGACGGCCTTTTGGATATGGATGGGGTTATGGGTTTATTAGAATGGATTCTGGGCAAGGATCGAGAATAGATGGGGTTGAATGAATGAATTCCTACCTATGCTTCTGGGTAAGATTATTTAGAGAGAACCCAAGATCTCGAGTTTAAAATCCTCATAAATTTTGCTGAATTTTTGAGTTCTTTATTATCAAAACTCCTCTAAATATAATGCAAGTATTGGGAAATCACAACTTAAACATAAAAAGAGGTGTGAATCTCTGGTATGTAATAACATTTCTCCCCTCCTTGAAATTCTGCTTGTCCTTAAGCAGGAAACTGGGAAACTGTTGCCAAATGGAATGGACGTACTCCCAAGAAGCATCAGCTGGACAAGAATCTTGCCAATGCATCAAAACGTCTTCAGTATTGTGGGTGCTACGGTAATCAAAGGCAGCCACAGGTTGAGGTGGTGGAATAGCAAGAAATGGACTAGTAATGTGGATTCCAAGTTGTGTTCTCCTTCAAGAAATGGCTTTAAACAAAATACTTGGAACACAAGGTTGATTGTGGTAGTAATGGGTAAATCTAACTTGTACACCATGGAACTAACCTTTGCAAGATTGTAAAAAGCCCATAGAATGTTGGTAAGAGTTTGGATTGATGTTTGTGTTGAGCAAGGTCTCTGTATATGAGGAGAAGAGTAGAGAAAGAAACCAGAAGGATAACTGATGCTCTATTAGTTCAAAAGCATGCCAAGGTGAAAAGATACATATGAGGCTTTATACCCTTACGTTACAACCACCGATCAAAAAGAATATAGACTAGTTAGCCAATTAATGGCTACAAGGTGGGGACAAAAGGAACGGCTATTAACGGCTATTAGGGGCGCTGTGAGTCCGCAGCCAATCACATCATTTTCTTATTTTCCAGCTCATCCTGTGTTTGCTGAGTCAGCAAGTTAACCATGGAGGCATTAGTTGACTGAGCAACTTCAACATCCTCCCCGTGCTCAGCCAGTCCAAGTGCGCTTCTGAATGCTTCATGCTTGTGCACCGGCAGAGATTTCGTCAGTACATCGGCAACTTGTTCATCAGTGCAGCAATGGAGCAAATTGATAACGCCCTCTGAAATAAGATCCCTGAGAAAATGGAAGCGAGTATCGATATGTTTGGTCCTTCCATGGTGTGCAGGATGCTTTCCGAGTAGTATTGTGGACTTGTTGTCACAATGAATCGTTGTCCCTTACTCTTGGCTTTTGTCTAAATCAGTTAAGATCCTGCGTAACCAGATTCCTTGACATGTAGTCGACGCCGCAGCCATATACTCAGCTTCGGTGCTGGAGAGTGCTACTAAGCTCCGTTTCTTAGAGCTTCATAAAACAACAGTGTCTCCTAGATAGAAGACCCACCCAGTTGTGCTGCGTCTGTCATCCAACCAGCCACCAAAGTCGCTATCTGTATAACCAGAGAGTCTAAAATCAGAGCTCTGTCTGTAACTAAGTCCAAACTGCAATGTTCCTGATATATAGTGCATTATTGTTGTACCCTGTCTTGATTTAGACCTCGAGCCTATTTAGATTTTATGCTTGCATTAGGGGTAAAATGGTCATTCAGCCATAGTTGCATTTTTGCATGTTGCATAGTAGCTTTTATGTGAAAAATTGGGGGCAATTCCATCATTTGGATCCATTATCCATTTTTTTAGAAGGGCAAATTGGACATTCAATTTGTTTACTGCATTCAAGGACCTTTTGGTAATAATAGTTTAGACTTCAGAATTTATTTTTGAAGCTTCTAGGGACCTATTTGTGAGACTTGTCATTCGTAGGGACTAAATCACAATTTCGTGTGAAAATTCTGATACTTAGCTGAGTCTGGATTCTTCTCTTCTTCATCACTTTCCTTTTTCTTCACCCCTTGTTCGGCCGACCACAAACATTAGAAAAGAAAATTTTCCGGCGAGCATTTTCCGGCGAACTCAATACCAAAATTCTTCCTCCCTCACTCCTGAATTCGGTAAGCCTTATACCCAATGTTTTTATTTTGTATTTCTCCCGTATTTCTTTGTTTTTGGATATATATATAAATTTTGAATTTTCCATGGATTTGGGTATTCTTAGGCTCAAAATGGAGCCATTGCTCTTGTTATTCATTCTTGAGGTTGTTTGTTAAGGAAATTTGTTGTTAGAAGTTGTATTTTCGGTAGAAAACACTTGTATAAAGGTCGGGGGTACTGTAGCAACCCTGAAATTTATGTAGCAATCCTGAAGTTACTGTAGCACCGAAAATTTTGAGCCTTTTCTGATATTTATTTGATCCAAATCGAAGCCCTTCTTACCCTAAACTCATTGAAACTAGGTTTACTCCATTCTAATGTCGTTTGGGTCCAAAATGACGTTGTTTTGCCCTAAAACCCTAAGGTTTTGTATTATACATGTATAATTGCATTTTCATGCATTTTCTTTTGGTTATCATTCTTTTGTTCATTAGAATTTGGATCCCCTGCTGGTATTTAGGTGGCGAGGCATTCTCTAAGGGGAAGGAACTCGCCAATAAGTGAGCGCGTCTCGGGATGAGACGACTGGTTCTGTGAGTGGTTAAGTTTATACTTGCATAGATTTAATAAGAGTATTATAGTATTTTTCTTATGTGTTTTAATAGCATAAATTTGATGATAAGATGTTTACTTTGAAAGAAACATGCTTACATGTGTATGTATTTGTATGCAAATGGAATATGGTTGATGTACTTTTCCGTATTTAAACAATTTATGATGAATTCCTTGAATTGGAATTTGGCAAGAATTATATTGTGGTATTTGGTTTGATGGTGACTACGGACCTTAATCCGACACTGCAGTGTGGGGTTTCCACGGGCCAGCCTATTGAGAGGTGGCGTGGTCAACCCTGGTACCCTGGTCAAGAGGAGCGTAAGGCCATTGATAGGGTTTGATTCATATTTTATTTGAGAGACCCGGGTCACCACACGGGGATCTCAATGGCCAACACCAAGGGAAGGCAACTTTTTTAGTTTTAAAAAGTTTTAAAACTCCTTGGTGGTCCCATAGCAAGTCGCGGCCACGATTAGTGTGGGAATTGTTTTTAGGCCAGCCTGTATTTTGGGAGCCTTATTCATTGTGTTTTAAAAATGTTACTTGTTTTAGTATTGATAAACTTTGTGTTACTTGTTAATCTGTTGGACACTTGGAAACTGATTTTTATATATTATTATGCTTGTAGCATTACTACTTGAAAAACTTTGTCAATCTGTTACATCTCTGAAAACACCACTCACTGGGTAACATCGGTTACTCACCACTCCCCTTTCTTCTTTTCAGACTGCGACGTTGGGCAGAGTTGTGCCGTGCAGGCAGTAGAGTGATTTATCTGTTCTCCTTGTTTAGGTTTGTTATAGTGTGCATGTAAACTTTATGGATCCACTAGACTTGACCTTTATATGCTATTCATGTATTTGTAGTTTCTGTTTGTATATGAAAACCCTGGTTTGTACTGTTTTTTTTGTTTTTGGTGCTACTTGTGTTTAGGGTCCCCAGAATAAAGGAACCCTATGGCGATCTTATTATTATTTTGCTTTCTAGCTATGTGATTGTGATAACAGGTCTATATTGAGCCTTACGGCGACCTGAAGGTGGGCCCGTTGTGGGACCCGCTTCTTGTCGTTGTGGAGGTTGCCACGTGCCCGGTTAGTTCGAGGCGTGACAATTATCCTCTTTACAGCTCCCATATGATGATTGCTTGGATTTTGCATAAATCTTGAGACAACTCCGACAGTAAATTGTATGTCGGGTCGTGTGTGTGTTAAATAGAGCAATCCTCCAACTATTCTCCTGTATCTCACTACGTTGGTAGCACCTGACCCATCCTTCTGCTTCAGCTTCTCATTAGAATTCATAGGAGTAGGAAGACTTTTGCAATTAAGCATCCCATACTCTGTCAGCAATCTTTCAGCATACCTGCATTGTGATACATGAGTTACAGAACTTCAAGAACCAGGAAGTATCTTAGATCACCCAGATCTGTCATCTCAAAAGATTGCATCATCTCCTTCTTGAATTTCTCCAGCATAGTGGACGAATTGCTCATGTAGATGATGTCGTCCATGTATAGACACAGAGCCAGGAATCCTTGATCCTTTCCTCGTTGTATATACAGGGTTTGCTCATTTCCACTCCTTTTGAGTCCCAGCTTACTGAAGTGAAGATGAATCTTACTATACCATGCCCGTGGCGCTTGTCTGAGCCCGGATAGGGCCTTCTTCAGTCTGTAGACCTTCTCTTCTTGCCCTTGAACGACAAAGCCTTCCGGCTGGCATACATACACCTCCTCAGAGAGTTCACCATTGAGGAATGCAAATTTTACATCCAATTGGTGTATTATCCAGTGTTTTTGAGCTCCCAAAGCAAGGAGTATCTGGATTGTTTCAAACCGAGCCACAGGTGAGTAGACTTCAGTGAAGTCTTCTCCTTACTTTTGGCTGTACCCTTTGGCCACGAGCCTCGCTTTCCTCCTGAGTAGAGAGCCATCTGCATTGAACTTCGTTTTAAATATCCACTTCAGCCCTCCAGGGTGTTTGCCTGCCAGAAGTGCTGTCAATTCCCATGTTTCATTCTTTATGATGGCGTTTATTTCTTCCTTCATTGGATTGCACCATTCCTTACTCTTACTTGCAGACTCAAACGTGATAGGATCTTCAGTTGCAAGTGCGAACGAACAGGTGTTATAGATATCAGTTAGGGTTCTATATCTCTGATGACTATCATCTTCTGTTGCTGTGAAGTCTTCATCAACGTGAGAAACTTCAGTGGTTGGAGTTCTATGTGACTGTGTGGCCTTGACATCCTCTTCAATGATTTCATTCAACCCTTGTTCAGTTGTGTGAGTTTGACTAGATTTGTTTTCCCAGTCCCACTTTGTTGTTTCACAAAACGTGACATTCACGCTGACTATTACTCTCCCGGTGCCTGGCACCAGGACTTTATAAGCCTTTGACTCCGAGCTGTAGCCTAGGAACACACATCTCTCCCCTTTGGCGTCAAATTTACCTCTAGAGTGAGCCTCTATAAGTACAAAGGCGACACACCCAAACACCTTCAGGTGACTCACAGTTGGTTTATCACCGATCAACCGTTGATATGGTGTTTGATCTTCAACAGCGCTGGTTAGGGATCTATTTATCACATGAACGGCCGTGGACACCGCCTCAGCCCAGAACTCCGTTGGCATGTTCATCTCAAGAAGCATGGTGCGAGCCATTTCGATGACCGTCTGGTTCTTCCGCTCGGAGATGCCATTCTGCTGGGGGGATATATGGCGCCGTTAACTGTCTGCTAATGCCATGATCCTTGCAAAAGGAACTAAAATCATTCGAAGTGAATTCCCCACCTCTATCGGTCCTGAGAGTCTTAATGGCATAAGAGAACTGGTTCTCAACTTTCACTTTGAACTCCCTGAAACACTGCAGTGCCTCTCCCTTCGAAAGAATAAAATAGACCCAACAGTAGCGGGAGTAGTCATCTGCTAATAGGAAAAAGTATTTGTTACCTCCAATTGATTGTACTTGCATGGGCCCGACCAAGTCTGCATGGATAATCTCCAATGTGGCACGAGCTCGTCTTGCTTATCCCTTTGGGAAAGAGGCCTTAGTGATTTTGCCCTGCATGCAACCTTCCCAGGAACCAGTCGTCAGATCATTATGTATTCCCAGCACCATCCTCTTCTTCGACATTCACTGCAGGGCTAGTTGATTCAGATGCCCGAATCACCTGTGCCACAAGATTGAATTTTCGGGCTGCTGCATGGCCATTTGTGCAACTCCATCATCTCCCACTTCAAGAGGAAACAACCGGTGCAACGTCATAGGTACCGTTATCAGTACTGTGTTGTCATTCTGATCACAAATGCAACACTCGAGGTTGCCAAACGAGACTGAGTACCCGTCAGCGATGAGTTGGCCAACTCTTAACAAGTTGTGGGCGAGCAGCGACACATATTGAACATGCTTAAGTATCTTTATATCTCCTGCATTCGACTGAAACTTTACCGTTCCAACCCCTGCTACCTTGAGAGCCTTGCCATCTCCAAGTCTCACCTTCTGCTCCACCCCTTCTTCAAGCTGAACAAAGAGGTCTTTGTCTCCACTCATGTGATTGGAACACCCACTGTCAATGAGCCAGATTGATGAGCTCATTGCACAAGTGCCATCCCTTGCCATGAAGAGTTTCTGCTCATCCATACCAGGTTCTTCTTTGGTTACATTGGCTTCACTATCACGATACCAGCACTGAGTCTTGACATGCCCGTACTTCTTGCACACGTGACATTGTACATTCGCCCTATCGAGACTCCTTCCTCGTTCTCGACCTCTGAAGCGTCCCCTGAAACCACCTCTTCTTCCTCTATATCTAGCATTGCTGGTTTCTCCTTCAAAGTTAGCGTCTGTCCTAACATGCAGGACTCGCTCCACTTCAGCCTCGGTCGTGAGCGCGAGAATGGCTTCGTGGCTTTTCAGTGACTCACTAAGCTGGTCAATTGTCATTGTTGAAATGTAATGACTTTCCAATATCGAGGACACGACATGGCTGAATTTTGGGGTTAAGCTCCGCATAATCTTATAGACCACCATGTCATCCTTAAGCGTATCGCCAACTACGCGCAGCTTGTACACTATATCTAATATCCTGCTGATATAGTCTTGTATTTTCTCCCCTGTCTTCATTCTTATGTTGTCTAGGTCGTGTCGCAGGGCGTAGAGATTCACTGTCATGATCTTGGAGCTTCCTTGGTACTCAGTTTTGAGTGCCTGCCACGCCTGCTGTGCTGTAGAAGCTTCAGCAATTTGGATGAGCATCTTCTTATCCAGTGATTGTTGTATGAGATACAAGGCGTACGCGTCAACTTTCCTGACCTCATTCAGTTTCTTTTCATCTCCCTCTTTGCCTAGACCTTCCTCTACGAGGTGCCAGAGGTCCTTCGAGCGAAAAAGCGTCTTCATTTTCAAGCTCCAAAGGTTGTATTTTTCTCCTTTAAAGAGAGGTATGCTGACGGATGATCCTTTTGCAGCTAAGCACATCTCCGCCATGACTGTTAGCTCTGATACCAGTGTTGAGCAAGGTCTCTGTATATAAGGAGAAGAGTAGAGAAAGAAACCAGAAGGATAACTGATGCTCTATTAGTTCAAAAGCATGCCAAGGTGAAAAGATACATATGAGGGTTTATACCCTCACGTTACAACCACCAATCAAAAAGAACATAGACTAGTTAGCCAATTAATGGCTACAAGGTGGGGACAAAAGGAACGGCTATTAGTGGCAGTGCAGTGCTTCATATGTATAAACCCTCACCTTGTGTGAGTCCGCAGCCAATGATATCATCTTCTTATTTTCCAGCTCATCCTGTGTTTGTTGAGTTAGCAAGTTAACCATGGAGGCATTAGTTGACTGAGAAACTTCAACAGTTTGGGCGACAAAGAGAATTGGCAGTATGGATGAAGGCAAAGGCGAACCTTGTCCCTCACATTGAATTCAACGAGGTGATGCTATTAATGGCTACAAGGTGGGGACAAATGCAACACAAGGGAGTGCAGTGCTTCATATGCAAGAAATTGGGCACATGAAGTCCCAATGTTGGTACAGAACTAAGGAGGCAAATGTTAGTGAAGAAGCCAAGGAGACAGAGGAAGATCTGTTATTCATGGCCGATGATGGATTGAAAGACGAAGCCGGAGAGACGTGGTTGATCGACAGTGGTTGCTCCAACCAAATGTCGGGAGATAAAAGTCTTTTTCAACACATTGAAAAACACTTCACTAGATGATCAGACTAGGAGATGGGAAGTCCTTGCAAGTCCCAGGCATCGGCATGGAGGCTCTGCGGACAAGTTCGGGAAAAACCAACATTTTAACTAATGTTCAATACATCCCTGATCTTGCATGGTGGAGTGTTTAGATGGGAAGTGTGCCATTAAAGATAATGTTTCGAATGCTCAAGTTGCTAGTTCAGATGACCTCTCATAGGTTATTTCCTCTAGATGCAAAAGATATTGGCTCTGCCTATGCCATCCAAGGAGAAGAAGCTGCAGCTGTACTTTGCATAAAAAATTCAGACATTTGAATCAAAAGAGCTTGCAGAAACTATCACTTGAACAACTAGTAGATGACCTTCCACCTATTGCACCAACACAACCAAAATGTGAGGCATGCTCACTTGGAAAACAAACCAGACATGTGTTTCCAAAAGGACAACCTAAGAGAGCAGTTGTTCCGATGGAACTTATACACGGAGACTTGGTTGGACCCATGCAGACCCCTTCCCTTGGAGGTTGTGTCTTTTTCTTCTTGTTAACTGACGATTACTCATGTTACAATTGGGTTTACTTCCTCCGCAACAAGTCGGATGCACTTCAGAGCTTCAAATCTTTCAAGGTATTATTGGAGAAGCAACTTTCACTGTCAGTGAAGACTCTACGAACTAACTGGGAAAGAGAGCTTGTCTCTCGTGAGTTTAGTACCTTCTATGAAACCTCCAGCGTGAGATGACAACTCACTGCACCACGGTCACCGCAGCAAAACAAAGTGGCCAAACGTAAAAACATAGCCGTTACGGAATGGTAAGGACCATAATGATGGAGAAGAAGTCACTAGTGGTTCTCTGGGCGGAAGCGGTGGCGACCGCAGTTCATGTTTTGAATCGCTCTCCGACCAGTGCTCTCAACCACCAAACACCATATGAGGCACTCATTAGGTCAAAACCAACAGTTGACCACCTTCAGGTCTTCGGCAGCCTTTGTTATGCAATGGTTGACCCCTAATCCAGGCGCAAGTTTGACGCCAAGTCACGCAGTAGAGTCTTCATTGGCTACTGTGACCAATCAAAAGCTTATAAAATCTTGGATCCAAAGACCAAGAAAGTCTAGATAAGCCGAGACATTATGTTCTTTGAAGACAGAAGCTGGGATTGGGCAAAGAATGATGAGTCAACATCACTAAAATTCTCTTTTACTAGTGATCTAGGAAATGATAATACTATGGAACACGTGGAAGCATCTCAACCATTTGCGTTTTCTGATGAATGGCCAGATAACGTGCAACTTTCATCAAATGCATATTCAAATAGAGACCTGCACACTTAAACGAAGAAGAAGAATATCCTATAAGGTATAAATCTCTATCAAATATATATAATACCTGTTCTTTTGCTCTAACTGCTGCAGACCTGACAACTTATGAGGAGGCATTGAAGAGTAAAGATTGGGTTGCTGCAATGCTTGAAGAGATGAATGCAATCAGGAAAAACAATATGTGGGAGCTGTCCACTTTGCCTCAAGGAAAGCGAGCAATTGGACTTAAGTGGATCTTTAAGTCCAAGTTTAATCCTGACAGGTCTTTGTTGAGGAAGAAAGTGCGGTTGGTTGCAAAGGGATATTTGTAGCTCGAAGGAACTGATTTCAAAGAAGTATTTTCCCAAGTGGTCCGAACATAAACCATACATTTGTTCTTGGCCATAGGAGCTCAGAGAGGGTGGAGTATTCATTAACTTGACCTTAAAACTACTTTTCTCAATGGTGAGATAAAGGAGGAAGTGTACGTTTCACAACTAGAGAGGGATTTGTCATCAAAGAAGAAGAAGAAAAAGTGTACAAGCTTTGAAAAGCATTATATGGACTTTGCCAAGCTCCCAGAGCTTGGTATAGCTGCATAGATTAGGATTTCCAACAAGCAGGTTTTGTATGAAGTGCCAATGAACCAACAGTCTACAAAAAGCATCAAAGGAATTCAGATGCTTTGTTGTTATGCCTGTATGTAGATGATGTTATATACATGAGCTCCTCAATTGAAATGCTAGTTGAATTCAGAGATGACATGCTGAGAACCTTTGAGATGTCTTATCTCAGGCCATTAAGATATTTCTTAGGACTAGAGGTAAAGCAAAAGCCAGGATCTCCGTTCGTCTCTCAACAAAAATATGCTGAAGATCTATTGAAGAAGATGGGAATGCTAAACTACGAAGCAAGCTCCACCCCCATGAATTCAAATGAGAAACTATACCTGAAAGACAATTCCGGAAGTGCTGATCCCTCTCGCTATAGAAGGATTGTGTGAAGCTTGCTATTCTTAACACATACTAGACCCAATCTTGTATGTTGTCAAGGTTGTCACGCGATTCATACAAGCTCCTACAGCGCATCACATGGGTGCAGTTAAGCGTATATTGCACTACACATGGGGAACACTGAGCTACAGGCTTCACTACACTCATAGCGATTTATTCAAGCTCACCGGCTACACGGACAGCGATTGGGGAGGCTTGTCGGACGACAAGAAGAGCACTTCGGGTTAAGTGTTGTCGCTCAGGTCAATAGTTGTGGCCTGGAGTTCAAAGAAGCAGCAGATAACCGCTCTCTCCAGTACTGAAGGGGAATACATCTCGCCTACTTTGGCAGCATGCGAAGCAATTTGGTTGAGACTTTGAAGCGGAATACATCTCGCCTACTTTGGCAGCATGCGAAGCAATTTGGTTGAGACTTTTGCTTGAAGACTTGGGTGAGAAACAGACTAGACCGGGCACCTTTCTCTGCGATAAGTCAGCAATCTCCATCACCTGGAACTAGACCTTCCACTTCATCTGAGATCTGGTGAAGGACAACACACTTGAAGTGATTTACTGCAGCACAAATGGCCAAGTTGCAAACATATTTACCAAAGCACTACCCTACCATAAACACGAGCGGGATGAAAGAGTTTTGAGCAACAGGAGGATGTTGAGGTTTACAGCAGAATGCTAAGAACCAAGGATGCTAGAAAAACAAGTTGACTATTCTGAATGTCGGGCTACTGTGTATGTGCATAGTAAAGGGGTCACTGATTGGATGTTTACTTTTCACGATGTTTATATTTTGCTGCTATGTTAGTTTAGTTAGTCTACTTTCGAGTCTTTATATTACGTTGCTTGTCATGCAATGAAGTCAAGCTGATTATTGCTATCATCAATTGTTGCGGTTGAAGAAATTTTTATTATTTTAAAAAATATATATTTAAAATTATTAAAAAATATAGATTTAAAATTATATATTTAAAATAGGGCATGAAATATGATAAATCTAGGGCATGAATTATATATAATTCATGACATTATTTTGGGATATATGATAAATTTACAATGTCATGTGTGCTATTTACAATGTCATGTGTTGTTCACTAAAAGAGATTTACAATGTCAGGCGAAATAACACACATGACAATGACACTTTATCATATATCCCAAAATAATGTCATGAATTATATGTAATAATAAACTCTGCAATCCTACAAAGTTGGAGAATATAATTTTTTCAACATGGATCTTAGTGAACAATGAGTAATACTGACGAGGGATTCAATTCTCTATCTCTTCACTCACTCATGTTGTTTGTATTTAAATTAGATGGCAAGGACTGAAGATCTACAATTTTTCAGAGGAAATCTATCGCATATTGGCCGAATCATGCTTGAAAACCAGTGGGTTGCATTAGAATGCATGTTGATCATTTTTTTTAATTGTTTTTTTTTTACTTTTGTCCATTGAAGTTTAACTTAGAAGGGATTTTTAATTGTTTCTTTTTACTTTTGTCCATTGTAGTTTAACTTAGAGGGGACATGATCGGGTTAACCGGCCCCATTGAGCAAAACTTGACAAGTCTGAGTGACCCAAAGGTCAACCGTAACCAGTTGGACGGGCCAAGTTGGTCTGGTGGACTGGGATGATCACGAGTTACCTTAGGCTGACTAGAACTTGGTCAAACGATTAGACACACTGGATTTTATTTATAATATAAAATTATAAGATTTTATTTAAAAATAATTTAAAAAACACAAACAAAGTCTGTTGGTTATGACTTTTTTTCTAAGTAGTTGTCAAGAATTTTTTTCTATAGATGTGGGATTAAATGTGAATAGTATAAAACTTATCTGTTATTTCTATTTTTAACTAAAAAAAGTTAACAAAATAATTATTGTTCAATCGGTTAGAGTTGACAAATGTTGCATAAAATCATTAAAATGATTTTAGCAACAACTGTTACATTCATTGGTACTGACGCTTATAATAACATTTTTACTTATAGAACACAAAACAATTTTCATTTTACGACATTTCTTAAAATTTTAGGGACATTTGACGAAATATTGGTGTAATACTATTTGTTAAGACGTTTATTACCATATTCCTGATAAATGTTATCATTTATATAACTTTTATTATTTAAATCTGTTATAATATAATGGAAATCATCATTTTAAGTTGAAAAGTCATTCTAAAATGGTATTTGATGTAAAGATTGTTATATTGTAATTAGTATTGATATTTAGAACCACCCAGTATCATTAGCAATTTTTTTTTGTTATTTATGAGAATGTAAATTAAATTAATTTACATGATTGGGTGACTTGATTGAAATGTAGATTAAATTAATTTATACAATTGCTCTCTTTGTTTTAGTTACTTTAGTGAGAATGTAAATTAAATTACTTTTACAGAGAGCTGGTGTACATTCTTGGCTTTCAGCTATTTGCATTGTTAAAGTAAAAGTAATCTATATTAACCTGGACATGTTAAGGCCATTTAGGTTATAATAATTGTAAAAGCCATTTAGGTTATAATAATTGTTAACCTGGACATGTTAAAGACATTGTTTAAGCCATTTGAAGAGAACTGCAGAATTCACAATCTACAGGATTCACAAACTATATTTGAATGTTAAATTTGGACATGTTAAGTCCAATCTACAGAATTCACTAAACCTACAGAATTCACAAATCCCATAAGCTGCCAAACGACACAACCAAAAGGAGTATCTAAAATACAGAACTTATAAGTTTTACAAACCATGTTGTTATACTTCAAACCTGCAGAACTAGCATATAAGTTTTTCAAACCTAGAGAACCAGCATATAAGTTTTCCAAACCTGCAGAACCTACAGAAGTACATTAAACAATATAAGTTTTACAAAAACTCACAATATAAGTTTTATAATAACCTGCAAACCCTGCAAATTTATACATTCAACAAGAAATGTCTGGTTATATTTCAGCCTCATAGTTCACAAGAACTCACAAAAAACTTGCAGGTTCACACCATATTTCATAAGAAGTCTGCTAACAAAGTCTTACTCAAACAAAAAATATGGTTCACAACAATTCCAAGACAAAGTTGAAAATTAAAAACAAGATTACTCAAACAAAGTCTTAAACTCAACTAAGTTTGTCATGAAAATATTCCATCTCCTCCCCACTACCCCTGTTCGAGGAAGAAGGAGCATTTGTAGTTGGAGCTTCAGCTGGCCTTGTGCAGTAGATCATATTCCCCATGTTGGCCACACTAACATTTGTAGACCTGCTTATGCTGACATTTAGTACTGGGCCTTGGCTTGTAATTTGACTAGTTGGCCTTGTTTGTGATTGTTGTGTATCTATAAAATCATGAACATGCTTAGCGGTAGCTGCAGTGCTTCCAATTGAGCTAGCTTCTACTGCAGATGCCCTTCTCTGTCAAAAATAAGTGAATGATAAATTACTGCATTTATGACAATTCATCATAAATAATAAGTGAAAAGTAAACTTAGCATTACAATAGGTAGTTTTTGTCTTTTTGGTTGGCATCTGCAGGTATACACCGATCTCCCTGACATAATAAAAAAAACTGGTGTTTTCAACAGAGGACTTAATTTTTCAAAAATGTAAACCACAACAGACTTACCTTTTCGTGATGCCTCTTGTTATGCCCTATTGTATGGCATGCACTGCATTTAGCTTTGCTTACTCCCTTTCTACTTAATTTCTGTTTGCCTTTTCCAAAAGATGAAGCAATGTTGGCTTTTGATGCCTTCAAGGCATTTCAATCTCTTCAGCCTCCTTTCTCCTTTTTGTTGCTTTCCTTCCTTTTTTTTTCTTCTCCCAATCGGAGGTGGGATTACTATTGTACCATCATTCACTTCTGGCCACATGTCTTCATTGTTGGTGGGGTTTATGTAATGATCATAGACCTTAAGATATGTGCTAACCAAGTAGGAAGCATGCACATAGTCTGTAGGCTATTGATTGTTGCCATATATGGCACTAACTGCATGAGGACAAGGCAGCCCCGTCAACTCCCATCTTCTACATGTGCAACTCTCCTGAATCATGTTAACCACAAATGAGCCTCCAACACCTATGACTTGAACCTTGGGCCCTCCCGAGAAGTTTGCTATGTATCACTGTGCTTTTTCCTTGAGCTTATCAAGCTTCTTTTGAATCCTCGGGCATATCTTCCCATTGTAGTTCAAAATCTGATCCCTTTTCTTCTTGATTCTCCTCATTAATTTGACTTTGATCATCTCAAGCATAGTGATGATTCCCTTGTCCCTTGCATCCAGAATGTACCTGTTAAAACACTCACAAAGATTGTTAAGGAGAATGTCACACTTGCTTAATGTTCAGAACCATGCCCTTATCCAACTTGCATGGGGTCTGTCTTCATGATCTAGCCATCTTCTTGCATCTGGATTCACTTTCTCTATTTCTCCAAGCCAGAATTTGAACCTCTGCACATATGTTGCTCTTGCAACATTCCATAGAAAGTCCTTCAAGGCTTTGCCTTTGAATTTTCCCATGAAGTTGGTGTAAATGTGCCTCAAACAATTTCTATGTTCAACATTTGGAAAATTTTCTTCAACAGCCCTTATTAATCCCTGCAATTACAAGCAAAAAAATTAAATCAGAGTTAACATCTGTAGAAAATTGATTACCCCCACCTCAGATGCTGACCTTTTTCCGATCACTCATTATGGTGACATACCTGTTGTTCCAAATCCCCAAATATTCACTTAGTTGCTCCATAAACCAAGTCCATGTCTCTGTGTTTTCTGTCAAGACCATTGCATACGCAATAGCAAGAATGCAGCCATTTGGGTCAATGCCTACTGCTGACAACACTTGTCCTCCATATAGACCCTTCAAAAAGCAACCATCAAATCCTATAAATGGCCTATATCCCGACCAAAATACATCTTTTAGGGCTTCAGGCAAACATAAATTCCTTTGAAGACACCCTCATCCCTCCACAAAATCACACTGCTCCCTGGGTTACTTTGCCTTAGCTCAGCTGCATATCTAATGAGCTTTGTATATTGCTCAGCTTCATCACCATTAACCCACTTCAATGCTAGATTTCTTGTTCTCCAAGCTTTCATGGATGAAATTGTGAGACCATGGTCATCCTTAACTTGTTTAACTAACCCATTGCAACTCTAATTTGGGTCACACCTAAATTTGTCAAAATATTTCAAGGCCAGCCACCTTGAGGTCACATGAAAATTCTTGAACACCTTCCCACAGCTATGATCAAAATTGGCAATCTTAATTTCCACTGATGGGTTGTCTTTGCTCATATGAGATGCATAAATACTAAAAGAACATTGCTTGTTGTAGCATGCACAAATAACTCTTTTCTTGTCATTTTGTGGGAACCATAACTGAATTCGGTTTTTAATCCCCCAATTTCTACAAGCCTTCTTTAGTTGGTCAAAGTCCCTAAACATCATCCCAATCCTTAATATTGGACGATAAAGTTCCTTCTATTCATTAAACTCTACACCCTTACTGTGAGGTTCACCATCTGAATCTGGCTCTGTGCACAATTCATTAGAACTAGCCCCTTCGGATTTACTTTCATCTCCAATAATTCCTTATGTTACACCACTACTAAGAGGGAAAGATGGGATATCATTGGGTCCTTCATTTCTACCTATCTCTTCATTTATGACCTACTGAAAATTCTCATCATCACTTTGTATGTCATAGTCACTATCTACCAAGTTATCATCCTCATCACCAAGTTCATGAACCACATCACTGTTTAACACATCTCCATCACTTATGTTGCTAAAACCATATACGTTTAGGATAATTAAACTAAAAAATAACTCAAAGTACATCATTCTACATTCATAACATTATATTCTTCAGCATTCTACAAAATTAAACTAAAAGAAGAAATCATGACATTATATTTTTCATCATTGCAACATCTTAGGATAAGTAAGCTAGTAAATACATCATTCTACATTCACAACATATTTGAGCATGGCAAAACTTGGTATGCATACGCTTATCAGGTATTAAGTTGTACTACTGGAAAATGTTCAGTATTCGAAAAAATATCAATCCATATGTGACCACTTATCTAAATTCAGAATTTAGAGAAAAAAGTCACTATGTATGGGAAAAATCATAACTTTGATATAACTCTTCCCTAATATAAAGACCATACACACAAATGTTACTTCAGAACCAGTCTTAAAATCTCTGTAACAAATTGTGATGGGTTTTCTGACAAGTATCAGTACAACAAAAAAAGAAGAAAAACTTTAAATTAGAAGAAAAAAAAGTCAAAATTTAGTGGGGCATCAGTGTCCTTAAGGGCTAAAGGAAAGAAGTAACTTCAAGAAGCACAGGCTAATGACAAGTGCAAACATGAAAGTTACCGAAGGTTAACCATTTGTCAGGTTAGGGCCTGTTTGGTTCCCTGAAGTGGGCACTGAAATGGCTGAAATGGGGACTTCCAGCCCATTTCAAGTTGTTTGGTTGACCGATTTTGAGCCAGAAGTGGCGAAATCACCACTTCACCCTTCCCCATTTCAGCCTTCCACTTCAGATGAAAAAAAGCCTGAAACCATCACTTCACCCCTCCATTTCCCCTCACGCGCAAAACCACAATTGTAAGCAATATATAACGAATAAAATATACATGTGATATTTTATAAAAATAACCAAAAAAACATATATAAAGAATATATAATTTCCATACAAAAATTTAATAAACTATTTTTGCATAAAAGTATGTATATATATATATATATATATATGTTTTCTAACTTTTCTTTAAGATTCTAAATAGAAATTTACAAAAAAAAAAGAGAGTGAGGATTTAACTGAAAAGCTAAAAAACCAATGCCCAGGGGTCGCTCAAAGAATGTGAAGCATAAAGTGAGACTTTAAAATATGACCTTTAATTATTTAATAAAAATTAATTATTTTTCATGATTTTTAATAAAATATAAATATTTTTTTTTATTTATTAATATACACTGATATAAGATATTTGTTCATTATTTCATATACTAACATGATAATTTATAAAGGGTTTTAGTTGGTAAAAAATATATAATTTACTAAATGTTAAATTAAAAAAATATGAATTTATTATAATAGATAATTATTATATCACAATGATAAAGTTTTATAAAATTTTAAAGTTTGACATAGTGTGGGCTCTCCGGTGGATATTAAATTAAAAAATTTTAAATATCAAATTATTATAATTCTGGGGTCAATTGCACTAGTGGTCACAAAAGTTTCGAATGTTTAATACTATGGCCACAGAAGTTTTTTTTATAACGCCGGGGTCACCTAATTTTTTTTCAGGTTGCATGTATAGCCACAAAGTGTTGTTTCAGACTGAACTCTAGTTACTTATCCGACGTGGCAGCAGAAATGTTTCTTGGATTTCTGGAATGGGCTGATGTGGCGCGACCAGCTCATCACTGAGTTGGTCTGAACGCCGCATCAGTAAAATAATTGGATGCCCGAAAGCTCCTCTCCCTTTTTCTCTGTGCACTCTCTTGCCCGGAAGCTCTAATTGTTCCTTTGAAACCAGCTTTCCCCGTCGGCCATCCGACGTCAACTACCTTCCCCGTCGGCCATCGGCTGTCAGCTCCAATTTGGACCAACTCTGCATTGTCAGCTCCAATTACATGCCAGTCTATGATTACCCCCACCTCAGATGCTGAAGTGCTTCTCCATTGATCTAGGGCTCTTCGCAGCCACCCCCCTCGCGTCCATCAGTGAAACCTCGCCGCTGAAACCTCTCCACACTTGCCCTGACCTACTGACCCTCCTCCCCTCTGCATCGGTGGTGTTTTTCTAAGGGGAGAACCACCATGCTGAACCTCTTCTCACTCTGAGCCAAGGCTTTCTTTCAGATTTTCATAGATACATACACACATGTTATCTAACTGAATTTCGCTCATGGTCCTATCTTGTTACAAAGCTTCCTGAATGTGGAGATTTGCTTTCAGCTATAATTTTGTTATTTCTTTGATATCTATTTTGTTTCTTTGTGATGGATAATGGAATTGCTTTTGCTTATGCTTTACTACCTCTTTTCACTAATGGGTCAGGGTTTTAGTTTTGAGAACCACAGAGTGTTTTGTGGATGGTTAGATGAGGTTAGGATATTTAATTGGTGTTGAGTTTTGATTTTCCTAATGATAGGTGACTAAATTGGTGTTTGATTTTCGTTTTTTAGCTGAAATTTCATATTGAAAATCTGCTGGTTCATTGTATGATGATCATGACTTTTATGCTTTTCTCCAGTTTTGAGTTCATGGATATGGCTTATCAAAAAATGTGGAGAATCATAGAAGTTTTCTGAGAGTTGATTCTAAATACAGTGATGGTAGAATGCACCGAGTTTTGGGTTTATCAGTAGATTGCTGGCATATTTTCCACTTGTGCAAAACAACCGCAATCTATTTCTTTGTGTAAAGAATGGTTTTATTCTGTTTATACTAGGATGGCTAGCTCGTTAGTTTCGTTTTTTCTCTAGGATTTCTGAATTTCAGCAGCCTTCAGGAACTTGTTGTAATGTTTGTGAATTTCTCCACCTGAGTACTGGACCATCAACTCCACCTGAGTAGTATATGCTTGCTCCACATATGTTTCACTAATTTCCTTTGTTGTTTGGTTCTAATTTTGGTTTACAAGTGCAGATGTAATGGCGATGATCCTGATTCCAATGCAAACACTGAGGCTTGACTCCTTTTATACTGGCGAGGCGATATGAAAGGCTGAATAAGCCACTCTATTGCAGCCAGGTGGTGTACTGATTGGTTTGTGGAGGAAGTATTGGTTTTGTTTTGGTGTGAAGCTTTATGAAATTTGACAAATCTTTCTTTGAGTGCGAGCTTAATGGTTTGTTGGGTTATTTGTTGCCATGTTTTATTACCGATTTGGAGATGTCGCTTTCATTCTATTTTAATGATTGACGTGAGTGGCAATATTCTGCATTTGAAAAGTTTTTTTTTTGTTAGCTGTCTGTTTTCTTTTTTTTTTGGCATGGTCCATTGGTTCTATGTTTGATAATGTTGCCATTTCTTCATAGCTTTTGCAGCTCTGTTTTTTGTCCCTTTTTCCCACCAATTTTTGCAGGTTTTTTAGTTTTTCGGTCGTGTGAAAATTGTATTCTGTTGTGAGTTTTGTTTGTAAGTTTTTGTTGTCTATTCCCTCCACAACTCCGATGTGTGTTTTTATCGGGAGTCGTAACGCCGATGAAAGTGAGTGGCTAACTAAGCCATTAAATGGTGATGTGGATGTCTGGTATCAACAAGGAGCAAGAGGGTCATTTTCAGCATATGGTAGGGCTTCCAGTTACAATGTATGTGAGCCTCACATGTATGTCAATTTTGTTTTTGGGTGGATTGTAATTAGGTGTATTTTTGCAGGTGAACTCATTGCTGCTTTCCCCACTCTCCCTGGAGATCACCAAGTTTTGCAAATATGAGTGTTTTGGCTTTGTTTTTTTAAGGCTGTATTGGTCTTTCCTACATATTTGCAAACTCTTGTATATTTGTAAAACATGAATGTTGAGAACTACCAAATCTATAAAGAATGTGATATTCCCCCAACTTTATTTAAGGTTTGTTTTACTTGTGATTCAATTGTGTTCATTGTAGCACTTGGTGGGTGCAGCTATCTTTCAAGGGGTTTCCATAAAATTGCATAAGTTAAAACCATGACTTGTTAACCAACATCAACAGATGAACACCACAGCTTTTATTTTTGGATGCAAGTGAACATGGTACACCAGAAATTTTGTCATCTTTTAGTGAAGTTATTATCAGCTAGCTTAATGAATTATTTGATTCGTCTCTTAATAACTTAATTAACTTATATTACATTATTAGCAGAAAATATGGTTTACACGAAATTCTTTTTTATGTTTAATTAACTAATTACATTCTTAACTTCCTTAATTTAATTAACTTAAAGAACTAGATAATCTAATTAGAAAACATGAATTTAAAAAAAAATTAAAAAGGGGGTAACTTTACCTGATTACTTAAAGTGGTGATTATATCCCCACTTCGGTGTTACCAAACACATGAAGTGCTCTCGAAAGTGGATAATTCCAGCTGAATAAACACACTGAAGTGGATAGTTCCAGTTAAACTGTTCACTTCCACCGAAGTGCCACTTCCAGACTTCTACCACTTCGGCAGTTCATTTCCCAACCAAACAGGCCCTTAATCATTCAGCAAAATATTTGGAAACATGAATTCTCATTCATTTACATATTTAATGTCATAAACAACATATTTCGGTACCCATAAATGTGGACTGTCACAATAACAAAATACAATGTATGCACACCCGTAATTACATAAAATGAATATCAATATATGCAATTAACTTCATTTCCATAAGATAATGTTCTTGTCCACAAAAAAAACGAGTAAAGAAACATGACTACTAGAAATGATTGTGCCCTGCCACAATACTTGGAGCTAAAAGGAATGTGATGATACTCAATAATATCATATGCATATATGACAACCTGAACAACAAAGTCTCTTGTTAACCTTCCGAGGGGAAAATACAAAGATACGAGGAGAATAAATTAAAAAGATGAGGCTATCTTCAACCTCACTTAAAGAATAGCAAAGAAGGGATTGTGAGATGAGAACTGATCTCTCAATAGAACAAGGTAGACTTAGACACAAGAGATGGAGGGACAACCAAAATGACTAGTGCTTTGGAGAGTATATCACCAGAAGTAACAATCACTACTTTCAATGGTTCTTCCATAGGAGGAGTTTGGTTATTAAAGTTACCACTACTTATCTATGCCAGCAGAGAACATCTAACAAGAAAAAAGTTTCATTTCTGATTTATGAAAATATGAGAACAAACAGTTCCTTGCTTCATAAAACAACATACACTATCACAAGAAATTGACAGTGCCAGAGACTCAATAAAAGATTGCATGCCTACAGTGCAAAAAAATGGACATTATAAAATAGCATAGAATCAATAAAATGGCAAAGAACATATGAAAGCAACCTCGAAAGAAATTGAAAGAAACAAGCAGAATATGAAAATATGGAAAACTATAGCTTCAACATGTGAGCTTTGAATAAGGTTAGTTCAAGAATTAATGCAAGTATCTATTAATTAATGAGCAACATAAGCATAATGACACCAAATTTATATGCACACATTAACAAATGATGAGGCCAAGATGAGTTACCATGCTAATATGGAAAAACTCATTGACAATTCAAACTGAATAATGATACTATGATTTCAGCACCAACCCAACACAACCCAAGACAAGCTACAAATACAAAGCCACCTCAAAAGATCAGCCTTTCATTAGCTTACTACCCTCTTTTCAACTTACGGCCGAATTGACATCCTCTGGCCGACAGAGAAGGGAGGTGGCGTAGAGAGACGAGGAAGGTAGGTGGCATGGAGAGGTAGGTTTGGTGGTTTCAGAGGAGCAATTGTAGCTTTCGGGCAAGGGATTGCAGAGAGAACAAAAGAGGAAAGGGCTTTCGGGTAAGGGATTTGGGGAAGAAAAGGGGAAAGGGATTAGGGCTTGCTGACTGGGCATCCGATGTGGCAGTTGACGTGGCCTTGGGGTTGCTCGTTGATGAGCTGGTCGTGCCACGTCAGCCCATTCCAAAAATCCACGCAACACATCTGCTGCCACGTCGGACAAGTTGCCGGAGTTCGGCCTGAAACAGCACCTTGTGACATGCATGCAACCGGAGAAAAGTTTGGTGGCCCCGGCATTACAAAATTTTTTTTGTGGCCACAACATTTAACTTTCGAAACTTTTGTGACCACCAATGCAATTAACCCTATAATTCCGTGGAGAAGGTTTTCAAAAATTTTAAAATTTGGTATGTGCCCTCCAATAAAAATTAAATTGAAAATTTCAAATAACAAATTTTATTATAATACTTAATTATTAGTCATTGTAATGAGGAGTCTCAAAGACAAAAGTTAGTACGAGAGCTCAAAGTTTGGTTGTTTTTTCCTTCTCTCTCAATCTCTCTCTTCTTTATCCATCCCGCCTTTCATCCTCATCCCCATCGACTTCATCTCATGTCCTCACATAGTTGGTCCAAGTTGTTTTTCTTGCCTTTTGAGATGCAGAATTAACAATTAAATTTTGATATTCCAATTGTGATACCAAATTATTTTTTCAATAAAAATAATGGTTGATCCATTTAATCATTCTTGTAACATAGTTGAAGGTAAAAATGATTTTATCAACTTTAATTTTGAAAATCTTCTTTCTGCTTAAGCAATAGTAATATGTAATGTTAGATTGAAATCCCCATAAAATATTACAAAACCAAATTTTTTATAAAATTTATAGTTTAAAAAAACTTAAATTTTAATATCATAACCATATTGTAATGTTAAAACTAAGTGATTCAAGTCCTAATATTAACTTCATTAATCTATTAATACTATCAAATTTATTATATCTTGATATATCATGAATTAATTAAGATAAATTTTATAATTTAAAAAATTTAAATTTCAATATGAATAGATATTAGATAATAATAAATAAAATTTTTAAATATAATTAAAAAATTGTGGAGCCCTAGAAAACTGTGGGGTCTATTATAATAATAAATTTATTGGATATTAATTATAAATTAATTTTTATAATTTAAAAAAAATTAAAATTTATGAAATAAGATAATAATAATTAATAATTTTAAATATATATTTTAAATAAAAATAAAAATCTAGGGCTTTTAGGCATAGGCCTTAGCTGCCTATGCCTTTTATCTCTCACCGACTAAGACAAAGATGACCCTCAAGGGCGACAACCTCTCACTATTAGTGATTTTTTTCCAATGGCAACATTATCATCTCATCCTAAAAAAACCTCAGTTTCATAACTCACACCACACTTTGCCATCTCCGGTGAAATTTCACTACCACTTTTGTTCATGTAGTTAGTTGTATCACTATGACCCCTCAGACCTAATCGGTTCTATGTAGTTCACTCGTATCCAATTTCATAATTTCATAATATTTATAATTATTCTATAGATGATACTATTTTCATAACATTATTTTGCATTTTTAAATTATAAAATTACAAATTTTATTATTTATTATTATTCGCTTTTTTTTTTTATATAAATTCCGCCATTCACTAGTCTACTTGTATATCTTCCTTTATCAGATGAGACAACACCATAATCAGTAACAAAGTGATGGCCCAGTTGGTTAGGCCTTGTATGCATCGAAAGAAGTCTTTGGTTTGGAGTCTCATGTGGAGCAAGCCACGTTTTTAATGAATAAATCAACTTAAAATTAAAAGAAAAATAAATCAACTTACCGATTTACAGGTTACCAGCCTGATCTATCAGGTGAGTTGACCCGATAGATTTTGGTTGGCCTAGCTCAGTCAAATCTCAACCCGTGCCCACCTCTAATTTAACTTACAATAAAGATACAGGTTCAAGGCTCCAATGGATCCATTGTAAAAACATTTGAGAAAAAAGTCACATGAATGTTTTCATCCAAATTTTTTGTTTTATTTTTAATGGCAGCATGTGAGAATATATAAAAATGTTGAGTAAATAGCATAGAGCATGATGGGTACGTTTTTAGTAACAACTTTTTTTTTCTGAAATTCACCACTAGGTTAATTTGGTATTAAAATTGTTAAATAAAAACAAAGGAAAAAAATTATCATCCGTGGAATTGCTTGAATTTCAATTTATTAGGGCAGTTTATTACAGTTTGGGTTGACGATTTTATCGTGTGCAAATTGTTTAACAAAGTGGAAATTTTAATTATTAATTTTTTCCTCCTTGCTGCCCCTATCCCAAACATATATTGCAATATATATATATATTTGAAAAATAACTTATAGATAAAGACATGTAATTATTTGTGTATTGTGTACTCTCATGGTTTGATTCCAGGTTTAAAATGAAATGGCATTGTTACATTGCAAACACAACCTTAAGGGGGCGTTTAGTTGACTGTAATGATATATTATCATAGTAATGAGATTACTGTGATAATGTGGTAGGGAATGTTATATGAGCAGGAATGTGTAGTAATGTGGGATTATTATGTTTGGTTGATAACTTATATTACTGGTATATTTTATTACTGTGTTTGGTTAATCATGGTAATTATCTCAGTAATATATCAAATTTACCCAAATACCCCTACATATAAAATTTTAAAAATTTTAATTTAAAGTATTTAGATAAATAAATAATTAAATTCTAATATATATATATATATATATAATTAAATAATTATATATTAAATAAATTTACCCAAATACCTCTACATATAAAATTTTTAAAATTTTAATTTAAAATATTTACATAAATAAATAATTAAATTATAATATATATATTGTTATAAATATCTAAATAACAATGGAACAAAACTAGGGTTTTAATCATGAGTATAATATGAAATTAGATTACATGACTGGGGTATAATTGAAAAAAATATATTTCAGATTACCACCACCCTGGTAATCCAGATGGACACCTGTTTTGGTGGTAATCAGATTACCACCTTATTTGGTAATATTTCATTATTTGTAATCTCACATTAGCATTAATATTACCATTGCTACAGTACCAAATATCGTAATTTAACCACATTACCACCAGATTTTCGGTAATATTTTCATATTATCGTAAACCAAATACCTCCTAAAAAGTATATTTAACTAGACAATTGCTTGTTCCGTTGTAAAATTGTAGAACTTCTTAAAACCTCTCTCTCTCTCTCTCTCTCTCTCTCTCTCATCATATTGATGCCATTGTAGATTTTCTTACCTTTGGTACCTCTGTTACTCTTTTCTTGATTTGTGTGACTAATCCACTTTGAAAAAATAATAAAACAACTGTTCGAGATGTATGAATTAATCAAAGTAGCCTCTTAATAAATTTTATAAATTTCTATTTTAAAGCAGTTGAAAAAGATTTATGATGGTTTGTCACAACTAATAATAAAAATCTAGCATATATGGATATAATCCATTTTGTTAAACTTTTCTTTTAATGAAAACAAATATTAGAATTTTTTATGGTAAAGAATAGTTGAAAATTTTTAATTATTATAATTTCTACAGTAATAAAAATCTAATATTATTTGATAAAAAATAAATGTAGGAATTTTTTCAATCATAATAAACCACATAAAATGTGGGGGTGGGGGTTTATGATCTAAAATTAAATGGTTCATAAAATTATAAAGGGCTTTATATGACCGAAAATTAAGTGGTTTAGAAAATCATATACTCGATGTGTTTTATTTTCTAAATTCCCTGAGAATCTTTGAATAATAGTAATGAATGACTTAACAAAAAACAACAAAGGCACATGCTGGATGCCAGATCAAAGAACTCTGGCATTTGGGATTCAGCCAATCAGTGATGTCTGATTAAAACTCCTAATCCATGGGTTTTTTGCATTTATAATTTCATTTTCTGTATTTTTAATAAAAAATTTTGGTCAAGTTTTAAATTCATAAAAATAAATATAAAGCCTCCCCCCACTTGCACCACAAACAAATCAATAAATTGGCTCTGCATGCCATGCATATATTATTATTAAATTGGGATTGATGTTATTGAGAAACTCTAGAGCACATGCATGCATGTAATACAATAACTAGGGAAAATTAATTATAGGTTCATGTATGTTTCCAAACATTCTGATTAGTCCATCTGACATTTGAATATCCCTTGTTCATCCTTCCTTTTTAAGTTACATTCCCTTAGGTTGCGTTTGGTACTTTACTATGGGAATGTTGTGATGGAATTTAATTGATGGGAAAGTGATTGATGGGAAAGTGATTCCTAAGAAAATAACATTCCTTTGTTTGGTATGTGTGTGATATTAAAATATATTCTTGAGAATCTTTTGCCAAAATGACATAAATACCCTTGTATTTGTATACTTTATCAACAATTTTTCAATCATTTTTAACATTAAAGTAATAATAGTAAAATATTTTTAAATGTGTAAAATGTTTTTTAAAAATTCAATTAAATAATTTTTTAAATTTAATAAAATAATTTATTAACTTAATCAATTGTTTTAGTTGGTACGGTAATGGAGATGTGGAGAGAAGCAATGGAGGCTCGGGGCGATAGACGTATTGTCGGGTTTCCTAGAGAAGCGATGAATTAGGAGTGTCCAAAAAACAGACTTATTTTACTATCCCATGAGAATCCAACTTTCCCACCTTGTTGTGAGGGAATCACTTTCTCTCATTTTGGTGGAATTACTCTCCCATGGCAATGTTAATTTTTAACAAAAAAACTCTACCAAACATAGTAAAGAGATTCCTTATGTTACTTTCCTGGAAAGTTGGGTACTTTCCCATGTACCAAACGCAACCTTACAGGTCCTTTCGTCCAACTCCGTCACTAGTCTTTTTTCATAATACCAACTTTGCCATTGGCTTTGGTGGGAAAGGGTCCGCCCTATCTTCTCATAATTTTTTGAAATTGTACTGCGAAAAGGGAAAAAGCAGGCTTTTTCAGGCAACTTTTCTCTTACAATAATTACTTTTGTAAACGAAGTTTCCATCCTTTGTCTTCGAGTTCATTTTGTTTCTTTCCTGTTTTGCATTAGCAAGTGGTAACGTTTGTCTCTTCCACCAGTGTTCGAGTTGGCGCCAAAGAGTAGGCATACTTGTTCACATTGAAGGTTGTGGTGAGTGAATGTTTTTTTCCCTTTCCTTTTGTTAGTGCAGAAGTTGTGAACATTTGTGTATTTGTAATGCATGGCAGTTTGAGTGTTTCGTGCAACGGAACTCAATAGATACCTTCTATACAATAGCCAGATACAACGGAGAGGGTCGAGTGCCGCAGTTCACTGTGTTAAGTACATGGGAGTCGGTGCTGCAGGAGATATGTTAAAGATGGAGTCTCGAAATCGGGCGTGTTCGTGTGAAGTTTGTCACCCCGAATGCGAGATTGATTTTCAGCGAATGTGTCTCGTTCACCATATAATCAACTGCCTTGCCGTCGATCTTATAATTACATCAACTGACGATGACGATGCCATCGATGAGGCCCCGGGCTCCTCCTTACTTTCGTAAATACGACACCTTCGTTTGTGCTACTTTCCGTAAATTCAACTGAAGCGATTATGTACTACTTTCCGCTTAGTTTTTTGGAGTTTCCAGTTAGCCTGTGTAGTTTTCCTTTAGATTGCACTGTTTCTGTTTACGTTTGGGAGTTTCTGTTTATGATTAGGAGTTTCTATTTACGTCTGAGCGATTCTGTTTACTTCTGGCGTTTCCATTTACTTATGTGAGTTTTCGTTTACTTTTGGGCGTTATATTTACTTTTAGGAGTTTGTGTTTAGTTTCCGAAGTTTTTGTTTACGTCTGTGAGTTTCCATTTACTTTTGGGCGTTTATGTTAATTTTGAGGGTTTTTGTTTATTTCTAGGAGTTGTTGTTTACTATTGTGAGTTCCTGTTTACTTTTGGGCGTTTTCGTTTACTTTTTGTTTACGTTTGGGATTCTCCATTAACCCGTAGCCGTTTGCGTTAATCATTCATTTATGTTTACTTTTATGCTTATGTTTTTGATCCGGTAATCATTCTTTTAGTGCTCCGACTTACCTTTTGCTTATTCCGCCGACTTCTCTTTAGAACCCTCCCTTCCCATTTACTTATTATCGTTTCCGTTTACTTTTACGAGTTCTCGTTTAGTTCGCCGATTTCCCACTTACGTCTGTGAGTTTTGGTTGACTTATTGACGTTTCCGTTTACTTATTATCATTTCCGTTTACTTTTACAGGTCCTCGTTTAGCTCGCCAATTTCCCACCTATGTCTGTGTGTTTCGGTTTACTTATTGACGTTTCCGTTTACTTATTATTGTTTCTGTTTACTTTTACGAGTCCTCGTTTAGTTCGCCGATTTCCCACTTACGTCTGTGCGTTTCGGTTTACTTATTGACGTTTCTGTTTACTTATTATTATTTCCGTTTACTTTTACGAGTACTCGTTTAGTTTGCTGATTTCCAACTTACGTCTGTGCGTTTCGGTTTACTTATTGATGTTTCTGTTTACTTATTATTGTTTCTGTTTACTTTTACGAGTCCTCGTTTAGTTCACCGATTTCCCACTTACGTCTGTGCGTTTTGGTTTACTTATTATTGTTTCTGTTTACTTTTACGAGTCCTCGTTTAGTTCGCCGATTTCCCACTTACGTCTGTGAGTCCTCGTTTAGTTCTGATTCAGTTGTAGCAATTCCCGTTTATGTTTTGTCCATCTCGTCCGCTTCATTGCCTCTCACCACTTATACCAGGTTCAAGCTCATGAACATGCTGTGTAACCGCCATGAACAATCTCGGCGGTGGGAGACCAATCTGTGCCCTGACATACAAAGCAAGATCGAAGAAAGTGGTCGAAGAAAAGCATATGTTACTTGTTGGGAGATCAATTGTAACTGCTTCGAAGTTATCGATCGGAACAGCTTCTCCGTCAACCTGTCATCGAGGATGTGCTCGTGCTGACGATGGCAAGTATACGGGATCCCGTGTAAGCACGCCTACGCGGCTATAATGGAAACAGATGCAAACGCCCACAAATATGTTGACGATTACTTCATCGACACGTACCGCAAGTCTTATGCAGAAGCAATTTTCCCTGTCCCTGATAATAACAAACCAACAGATGACTCTCGTCCGTTGGTCGTCCGGCCACCAACAACAAAGAGACAACCCGGGCAGCCAAAACGGAAAAGAATCGAATCGCAGCCTACTTTTGTAAGTGATTTCAAGTGCAGCAGGTGTAGGGAGGTTGGTCACAATTGGCGGTCGTGCAACGCACCCATCGCGGATTGAGAGTCCAAGCAGAACACATTAATGTGAACATGGACACTTGAATCTAAACGAGAACACTGGAATGTAATCAGAAACTACTAGATGTACACAGAAACACATGAATGTAAACAGAAACACTAAGATATAAACGGAAACCTTGGAATGTACACAGGAACTGTCCATTCTAAACAGAAACACAAGAATGCAAACCGAAACACTCAGATATAAATGGAAACCATGGAATGTAAACCGAAACTGCCAATTCTAAACCGAAACACAGGAATACGAACAGAAACACTCCGATCTAAACAGAGACTTTGGAATGTAAACAGAAACTAGGGTAAGTGAGTAAATGAAACTATGCAAGCGAGTAAAATTTTACGAAATCATTAAAACCTATTTACATTCATAAACGCGGGTATGTAAAACGAAAGTAAGTAATTACATATGTAGAAAACGAATTGCTTATTGCATGTTCTTCTCAATGCGAGGCCGCTCCCTTTGCTGAGTCAAACATCGCTCTCTTTGCTGCCGGCTCCGCCATCCCTTCCCTCCTTGCGATGCCATCTATAATAATACGGGCTGCATATTGCAGATGCATAAGTGGCACGTCAGACTGAGGCAAACGAGGACTCTCCCCGTTGAGGATTTATTCGATGAACCGCATTGTGTAAAGGCAACAGTCTAGGCTGTCGGGCTTCTGCCATGGTCAGTCGCGGGCCTCAACGGTGTCACCCACCTCAACGGCCAGGCAGTGATCGAAAAGCTCCCTCTGTTGGTGGCATGTAAAAATGTGTCAATGTCGTTGTTTGATGGTAAAAAAAAAAAAGAAAGACAAAGACCGATAAGGCAAGGAGACGGAAGACCCCACCATGGCCTTCGCGTCGGCGTCGTATGTGCGGCTCTGCACAGAGGTGTAGTGTAGCTATTGCTTTAGCTGCTTGTCGAGGACGAGGAGGTGGAAGTGTGTGTTAAATATTATGGGTATCAAAATAATTTCCACCTCGTTGAAATTGGTGGTGCCCGCCTCGACCAATGTCAGCGCCACCTCCACACTGTGGTCTGCCTTCGACATGAGAAGCGCCAGCGGTCGAGTGACAGCAGCTCGTTTTTTTATAGGGGTAGGGGGTTCTCTTGCATGATTCCATGATCATGACACACCAAACGTCCAGCACATCGTCGGGCACAACAACCCCGTCCACCAAGGTGTACAAGTGGTCTCTAGAGCTGAAGGAGAGATCGTTCTTCCAGACGAGGGTCCTAAATGCGGGCCATTTCAATTATTAGAAGCCAACACTCAAAAGTAAACAGAATCGGGAAAATGTAAATGGAAACACACATAATGTAAATGACAACACCGTATTCTAAACTAACTCTCAAACGTAAACGAAAACTAGAAAAGCTAAACGAAAACGTATATAATGTAAACGGAAACCTACATAAGGTAAACGGAAACTCTCAAAGGTAAACGAAAACATCCAAAAGTAACCGAGAATCAATATAATGTAAACGACAACACATAAAAGTAAACGAAAACCCATATAATGTACACGAAAAATGGATACTCACCTATCGATTACACAGTTGAGGTACATCCCCATTGCCGCCTGCTCGATTTGAGTCAACCGATAAAATGCGGTCGGTCGTTTATTTTTGGGGCGAAAGACAGTCTTGACAGATGACGACTCTTCCTTCCCAATGACTGCTACCGTATCAACATCGACAATGTGCTGTGACCTTTGCTTTATGGGACCATGATCATGTTATGTCTATGCCGTTGAGGGCTGAGGTGGAGCCTCTTCTTTAGCCGTGGGGGAGGGGGATGTGATGGACCTTCCTCCGCAGCAGTGGCCGCACCGGCATTTTCGTGCAATGTGGGGAGCTACGGTAGAGCAACCTCTTCTGACAGGGGGAGCTACGGTGGAGCCGCCTCTTCCGCCGGGGGGAGTTGTGGTGGAGCCGACTCTTCCGTCGTGGGGAGATTAGCTTGAGGTTCCTCTACGATAGTGCTCGCATCTTCGTCTTGGGTGGGGAACTGCTATTGAGCCTCCTTTTCCGCCGTGGGGGGTCGAGATGAAGCTTCCTCGGTAGCGGTGGACGCACTCGCATTTTCATTCGCCATGGGGGTCTTCGGTAGGGCAGCCTCTTTAACGAGAGAGCAGAGACGGAATGCCGTCTTGTACGTCCTCAGCAACCTCTACCGGGGGAATAGGGAGCTCAGATTGGACACCTTCGTCATCGGAGGTATCTGGAGCAGTAGCTGTGCAGGCTGGAGTGCGTTCTTCTGGGACATCTTCGTCCATGACTTCCACAGAGGATGATGGGCGCGCGGCTTTGTCTTGCGCCACCATCGGCGAGTGCATGCGTCTCTCATCCTTGACAGTGGCTTACATGTCAGAGTCACCCTTGGATGAATGCCATCTATCAAAATCAAAGGTCGGAATGACGACTTTACCTTTCATCTCGGTTAGAGAGACTATGATGTTGTCGACGTCGACCGCGTCGGAGCCATCATTGCCGGATGAGATTACCGAAGGACTTCTTTGGGACATCCTTTTTCATTCCGAAGGAGTTGTCTTCTGTCATCCAACCCTTACAGGTCTCTCAGGGACGTCGACGAGCTGTTGTTCTCCTTCCCGAGCGACAGTCCTAGAAATGCGTCGAGTGGCGACCTTCTCAACACGTTGTGCGTCTGCCGGAGATGACACCGAGTCGGACTTTAGTGTGGCGTCTCCTGAAGACGGGGCGAAGATATGAAGGGGTCGTTGATTGAATTCCATGAGGGAAGCCAGACGTTGGATGTCCCGCAACAATGTCTCGAAGGCCCGCTGTAGCCAGGTGGGTACATCGTCTTCAATTGTCGTCGGGCGGGGGGGCGGGGGGACACCCGTGCCTCGTGACGAGGCTGATTGCCGCCGGGGGGGGTGGAGGGGGGGCTAGTACGTGGAGCCGGTAACCGACCACGTTTTGTCGGACGCGCCACCGCTGAGAAGGGTTGCGCTGTCAGCACAGGAGACGACCGTGAATGCTGCCTTATCTCCAACGCCAACGTTTGCTCATCGACGGTGTCGACGGTTTGCTCGGAAAACTGTGAACAAGAGAGTATACACTTCAGAAAGGTAAACGAAAACCATTAAAAGATAAACGGGACCGTTGGATCCTAAACAGAAACAATTAAAAGGTAAACGAGAACGCAGGATTCTAAATGGGAACCATTTCGAGGTAAACGGGAATTGCGATTCTAAACATGAACCTTTAAAAGGTAAACGGGAAGTCCGGATTCTAAACGGGAACCTTCGAAAGGTAAACGGGAACCTTTGAAAGGTAAACATGAACTTCGGATTCTAAACGAGAACCTATAAAAAGTAAACGGGAACTCCGGAATCTAAACGGGGACAATAAAAAAAGTAAAAAGAAACTCCGGATTCTAAACGGGAACATTTGAAAGGTAAACGAGAACACTGGGAAAACATAGACTTCATACCTGTTTGTCATCGATGGATGACATTAACTTTTCCAGCGATGCTTGTTTCCTAAAACTGCCCTCCCCGTAACAGAATATCCGGGGAGTCTTCCCAACACGGGCCTTCTTCTCTGTTCCAGTGACCTCGTAGAACCATAGTTTGAGGGCGATGGAGCACCCGCCCAGATATCCCGTGTCAATGTTCTCCTCCCGGGCTCTTGACTGCACGCGAGCGGCCATTCTAGGGACGTCTTCCATGATCCACCTGTGGGTGGCCTCCACCCACGCGTACGTTGGTAGGGTGGAGAGGTTGGAAGCATAGTCGACCAGCCATCTTGGGACTGAGATGGTGGTGTTCGGGAACAACACCGCCCCCATGAGGTAGAGTACCAGCAGCTTCACAAAGTTCACCTCCTCCCCATTTATTCGGACCATTCTCAGAAGGGACGCCTTCATAGCATCCCGGGTCATTTCGAAGCCTTTGGACATGCATTTCGTTTTGAAATTAGACGGTGTTTTGTTTTTCCTGAACTGCACTACATCCTCGTCTGACCGGAGACCCATGATAATGACCATATCTTCCGGTCGGAAGCTCACCAAGCTCACCCCGATTCTGAACATTTTGGTCTAGTAGTCGTATAACTGCAAGATGGCATCAAGAAGCCCCCTCTCTTGCAGCAACCCCTCGACCTCCATGAGATGGCAGAATGGTGTCATCCTCACCATCTCCAGCTTCCCTCGTGACATGTGATGCCTCAATTCGGCCAACATATCCACGACGGGCGCCAGATAGCATCTGCCGTTCATCGGGTTGGATGCCATATTTGCGTTACATACAACAACGCTAAGCCAAACATGCTTGAATTCTAAACATAAACTTTAAAATGTAAACAGAAACTCCGCATTCTAAACAGATCCGTTCCATAAACGGAAACCGCTAGCCCTACACTAAACCGCCGGTACAGAGCACAAAACCCTAAACTACAACCGACGGTGTGGGAAGGGAATAAAACCATATTAATCTTACGAGAGAATATTGTGTCGGAATTGACTGAGAATCGGATGTTCGTTACGCTGGCGGTGTCGGAGCTACAAGGTTCGTTCTCGCTATCGCTTTCGTGTGGGAGAAGTTGAAATGAAGCCAAAGAGTCGTTCATAACTCTGAAAGGTCTCGGGACACGCACCGCCGTCCCAACTCCCATTCTTGCGTCAGTGGAGGAGTATTACCGTCACTCCACTCAAGCTGTAACGGTGTTAGCCCAAGTATGGACCCAGATGAAAGTAAACCCAAAAAAGAAAGAATTTTTGTTCATAATAAAAAGAGGGGGGTTTGTGGTGAATATATTAAATTGGAAAGAATGTTTTGTTCATTATCATTAATAACTATGTTCAAGATATAACATCCCATCAAGTGTGCCCCTTATTGTGACACATTTGAGAATTAAAATAGGGCCAAGATTAATTATATGAATGCATTGATGTTTTCCTTTTTTATCAATGCAGTATAGTTTCCCAATAAAAGAAACAAATATAACATTAACCCAACAATTCATAAAAGGTTTTATGATAAAAGAAAATTATTTTTACAAAATAATTTTAGTTTTACAAAATTACAGTATAAAAAATTGAGAAAACCAAAAGCCACTGGCATTGGCTTGTTCACCTTGTAAAACAATAGCCAATATTATTAACACAGAATTATATATATAATTTGTTTTAAAAAAAGATCTATAGTGACACAACATTAAAAGAAGAGAAAAAAAAGAACATTGAGAAAATTTAGAATTTAAAGTGAACTAATTTTATTTTGGATTTTTCTTTAGAAAAACAAGATAATTGAAGCTAAAATGATTGTGTTTCAATTTATTTATTATTTATTTATTAATTGGTTCAAGTGATGAATGTGCTAGACATCTATAACATGAACAAAAGAAGATGCTTCCTACCTGCCAGTTCCTTTCTTTTCCTTGCCCAACTAAAAACTTGTAACAAACCATGTGACTTAATAAAGTCTAGCTCATTATCATGCAAAAATTAGGTGTTCTGTACCAAAAATTGATAGCGTAATTCATTAATGATTCCTTTTTTTTAAGGAAAATAAATATGCATAATAAAATATTTGATATTTTCTGTTTGTACAAAGGGAGAAATTAAAGTGCAAAAAAAAGGAACTATGTGAAAAAAAATTGTTTCAACATCAAAACATAAACGCTGAGATGATAATAATAATAATAATAATAATAATAATAATAATAATAATAATAATAATAATAATAATAATAATAATAATAATAATAATAATAATAATTTTATAAACAATTTTCAAAAAAAATCTTTTGGGATTGACATTCATGAATTTTTTTTTTTTTCAAGAAGCCGTGGTTTTCAAGATAGCAAAAACAGTTAATTCATTTAAAGTTAATGTCATTTTTTTCTTTTTCTGTTTATGAAAATTATAAGGTTTTTTTTAATATGTGAAATTATAAGGTTTTTTTAAAACTTTCCCTAAAATTTAAACCTTTTTTATTGAGTTAAATAATTCGGGAACTCCATTAATTTGTAATATACTATGAAAAGAAAAGTAATCAAAGAGTTAGATGTCATGTCATGATAGTGACCTTGTTTTTTGTGTGGTCTTATTTTGCACCCTTTTGCTACGATGTTAATAACCAAAGCACACCAAAACTATGGTCATCATTGTCTTTGTTTAGGTAATCTGATGAAAATAAATATATTAATCAACTTAATCATGAATCATCACTAATATTTTATATTTTATATTTTTTTTAAAAAGTAAAAAATTTAGCTCTCATGAATCTTGTTTCACAGATGCAATCATATCTATAATTTTAAAATTATTATATAAAAAAATCATATAGATATATTTTAAAATTTTTACTTTTTATCTGTATAAAATTCAAAAGCTTGATTCCGTATCTTTTTTAACTGATCAAACTAAGAAAATATTAACGAAACAATAATATTGTATTGTAATTTCAATTACACAAATAAAAAACAATATTGATTTCATTTAACCGATATATTGATATGAATGAGAGCAATATAAAAAAAACTTAAACAAATTTAATTGTGAAAAGCAAAATAATAACACTTCTCTAATTAATAGTAGATGTTTACTAAGGTTCATACTTTTAAAAAGCAACTGTTAAATATATTTATTTAAATATTAACTTAAAAAATGAAAAAAAAAAGGCTTCTAGAACAACTCTAGAAGTTGGTGACCAATTAAAAAAAAAAAAACTAGAAGATTTCTCATAAAGATAAATAAGAAAAAACTAAAACACTTATACACGAATATAAAAGTTCATTGAGTCAAAACTCCATAATTTTTACATTAAAAGCATTATTAGTCCTCCTACTCCTTCAATGCACCTCCCCCTAACGGAGTGGTCCAAATGGCATCAATTCCAGAGAAATAGAGAGCCAAAGAAGCACAAAAAAGAAGGAAGAGACCGTATAACAAACAACCAAGAGAAGCATGATGTTCATGGTGGTAGTACTAGTATTATTAGCATGGGAGGAGGAGGAGGAGGAGGAGGAGGAAGAAGAAGCATCAAAACTCCACTCCTCTTCCAATCTAAGCTCTTCTGCCTTTCTCTCTTATACTTCCTTACAACCGCCATCTTCTCTATCTACATCTCCTTCTCCCACTCTTCTTGTCTCTTCACCTCCCTTCCCACCTCCCAATCTCACCTTCCCAACACCCTTCTCTTCTCTTACCCTCCTTCTTATGGGGAACACAAGTATGCAATTCCTTCTCTTCATTCTTCTTGTTCTTCTCCTCTTCTTTTCCCTGGTATGTATTCATCTCTTTTTTTTTTTTTTTTTTTTTTCTCTCTCTCTTTCATTAATTTCTTCTTTTGCTTATCATCATATTCATCATTTTCTTTGTTTGTTTGTTTGTTTGTTATAAGAGTATAGAGTTGCTGTGAGGGATATTCACGATGCGTTCAAGAACTTCTCCTTGTCTTCGTCTTTGAGGTATTTGACAGGGAACAGAGATAGTTTTTCCGGCAACTTTTCCACTGAGAAGAGAAGATCATTCTTTAGCTTTGCGGCTGATCCCTTGGTTCAAGTCCCTTGTGGTTTTCTCAAAGAATTCCCTATCAAACAATCCGGTTAGTTTCTCTTGCTTCAAAGTTAAGCAAAGTTCTTTTTTTTTGTTATGATTATATATGCTTAGATATAATTATGTCTTTTTTTTAACATATATAGGTGAGCATCTTCTTTTGAATTTAACATAGTTGGATATTCTCTTAGATAAATTGGAGATGGAGAATTGCCATGGTGTAGTTGTGGCATCAGTAATATTCGGCGATTTCGACAAAATACGGCAACCGAAAGGGTTGGGAATGCATAGCTTGCAAGCTGTTTGCTTCTTCATGTTTGTGGATGATTCCACGGTTAGAGGCCTTCAGATCCACAAATTAATTCTCCCTGAAAAGGATGAGAAAAATAACAAGGTTGGAGTTTGGAGAATTGTGAGGCTTCCTAAGAAGAGCATGCCATATGAGAATGATGCCATGAATGGTGTCATTGTTAAGCATCTCATCCACAGACTCTTTCCGAATTCTAAGTTCAGTGTTTGGATTGATGCCAAATTGCAACTTTCAGTGGACCCATTGCTGTTAATTCATTCTCTTCTCATCTCCAAAGATGTGGATATGGCTTTGTCCAAACATCCTTTTAATGTGCACACCATGCAGGAGGCCATGGCCACTGCAAGGTGGAACAAGTGGAGAGACGTTGACTCTTTGAGGATTCAGATGGAGACTTATTGTGAAAATGGTTTGCAGCCTTGGAATCCTAGCAAACTTCCACACACAACAGGTACTTCATTCTCTCCCAATTTTATATTTTTCTTCTTTTTAGACAGATGTTATATCTTGATTAGTAAATATAAGGTAAAAAGTAAGTTCCAAAGCCACCTTGGATCTCTCTGCATTATTATTAATTAACAAGAAGAGTTTTTTAAAAAAAAAGTTTATTCCATTTTACAATTTTTTTTATAGGAATTTAACATCAAGAGTTTCACTTACTTAGACTCCAAAAGTTTCTCTTTTAATGGTGAAGGTAGAGGTAGTAATTTAATATAATTTTGCCAATGATATTCATAGTTTACTGGCACCGGATCCCTGCACATGGGCGGAGACCATGGCTCGAATATATTTAATAAACCGGCGCGTGCGTGCCACATGCCATTGCTAATTAATTAACATAATTTGGATGAATGTATTCTTTATTATTACTCCTAAGCATGATGTTTTCTTTAGCGCTATGTGAGGAATGACATGAATGAATGAGTGCTCCAACATATGAAGGAACATAATGCATGCATTTTTCCCCTAAAAATAACCAGCATATATATATATATATATATATATGCCACATGCAGATGTTCCTGATACCGCATTGATTATAAGACGGCATGGATTAGCTAGCAATTTGTTCTCTTGCCTTCTCTTCAATGAACTCGAGGCATTCAATCCGAGGGATCAACTCGCATTCGCATATGTTCGAGATCTTATGACGCCGAAGATCAAGATAAACATGTTTGAAGTTGAGGTGTTTGAGCAGCTAGCATTGGAGTATAGGCACAATCTTAAACGTGAGGGTTTGAATACAACAGAGTACTCAACTGAGAAAGATCAGCAGATAAGAATGGCATACTCTGGGGACATCAATGGAAGTAGTTGTGAAAGATATCTTTTGAAAATGTGGGGTGAGTCTAGTGACTGATGGGTTAGATATATAGAAACATAAACATATACATTGTTTGTTTTTTGCATGCTTGGATGATTAACATTCATTGATTACAAAGGGGAAGAGAATGTTTATTGGTTTAGCACTCCAATTTGCCAGATCTGAATGTGATATGATTCTGCTAACTAAACATTATTTATTTATTTATTTGGTTAGGCCTGTGGTGGTTGTTTTGCCTTCATTCAGTTGCAACCTTTATGCAAATATTGTTCAATGGGGAATGTATTGCCAAAAAATCAACATTGTTAAGGTCTAATAATAAAAATTGTATGCGAGTGATTTGTTCACATTAAAAAAATAACTAAATAAAGAAATAAAATAAGAAAAAATTTAATAACATAAATAACTCGATATAAAATTATTTCAATAGGAAAAGTTACTTATGTTATTATAAAATTATTTCAATTTGAAACCTTGCTTTTATGAGATCAGTCTATTTCTATATTCAGGCGAAACCCTCCTTAAAATCACTATTAGTCTCATGTCTTCCCTTAGTTTTATAATTTACTTTTTATGCCTAACCAAAATTTCAAGTATATTGAGATTTGCATTGTTAGCTAAGTCATTTGGTACCTCCTATCATAGAGTACTCTGTTTACTGTACTGCACAAAACACCAATGCGATTGTGGATATTAGTGAATTAGTAGATTATATACCATGATTGCTAGCAAAGATAATTATATTCGTGTATCTCCAAGATAAAAAAAATTATCGAAGCTATCAATTTCCTTAGAAGCAAGAAAACCATTAAAATAATTACTTAAATACATATTTAATTCATGCAAAACATTTGAACTAGTACTACTAGTATAAGATGTAAAGAAGAAGTACTACCAACAAATTTTCTTCTAATCATATTTAGAACATGAAATGCAGATTTAGATTTTGTGGGTGAAAAGGTATTTTCCATATTTTTTTATCTAAATTAGATGCTGGTCTATTCCCATACATTCTATTATATTCATCATCCATTTCATAGATGAAGTAACAATAATTGTCTTTTAAGACAAATGATCAAAATTTTTTTTTTCATCTTAAGAATCAATTAACGAAAAATGTGCCATCAATTTTAAAATGCAGGCCAAAATGGGAAAATTTTTAATTTTTTCAAAATATTTTTTAAATTTTAGTTTCACGGGAGCGACAATAGGAACAAAACGAAAATTACACTAATATATTAAAAATAGCTGCTTAATAAAATATAACTGACTAATTGTTATAAAACTACCAGAGTAATAAACATCCAAAATAAAATTTCCAAAACACCTTTATCATATTAGTAACATTTTAATCATTACTTCCAATTTGAACTTCTAGAAGATGTTCATTCCAAAACTATTAAAATAATATCTCTATAATAAGATGAATAATCTAACATTACATAACTTGAATCCCAATAATGCTAACATCAATAATAAATTTGCAAAATGTTTTTGGGCAGCTGAATATAAAACTGTTTTAACTCTTACTTTCATTGTGTAGAATTCACACAAATAAAATTCAATCTCTAAATTTTCAGTATGGTGATAAATTATTTTTAAACTATTTTTAACTCATAAATTTAAATATGCCACAACCATCTCTACTGCTGTCATAAATAGGGCACTAAGCCGAAAATAAGTTATTTTTCCTATTACTAATCACACTATTTAAAGACAAAAGACTCTTAATAAATACAAAACTAATAACTAAATTGGAATAAGAACATATGCAACAATTATATATGATATGCACAAGGAATAAGACTTAGCTTTACACATACTAGTACAATCATCACAATACAAAGCTAAAACTAACTAAAAGAAGACTCCTTCGTAAGAGCAACTATATTTTTTCTCAAACTACAATACTCTCAATGGCAGTCTGCTGGGGCTTGTCTTCCTACATCTGATTACTCAAACTTCATTTGATGAGTAGTGGTTGTAAAGAACAAGATTATTCAATAAGCCAAGTTGTATTGATAAAGAGTGGTTACATATATAGAGAAAAGAGATGTGTATATACACGTATAATGCAAGTATAAAAGTAGGAAATATGTATGTACATATATACATATAACTCTAACACGCCCCCTCAAACTCACGGTGGATCATAAACCGAGAGTTTGCCAACAAGAAATTGGAAATGAGAAATAGTATGGGCCTTGATGAAAAAATCAGCAAGCTGGTGGGCGGAGGCAATATATGGAAGGCGAATACTGCCGGTTAGGTAGTGATGACAAACAAAGTAAAGAGCAACCTCAAGATGTTTTGTGCGCTCATGAAACACTGGATTAGCGGCAATTTTGATGGCACTTTGGTTGTCACAGTAGAGAGGAGTAGGAGTAGAGACGGAGACACCAAAGTCTATCAAAATCTGTCGCAGCCAAAGAACCTTTTTGGCAGTAGAAGACATAGCACCATACTCAGCCTCGGCAGTAGAAAGGGCAACTATAGATTGTTTCTTCCCTTTTTCAAGAAATAAGGGAATCACCAAGGAAAATACAGAAACCAGTGGTAGATCGCCGATCGGTAGAATCACCAGCCCAATCAGCATCACAGTAGACACGCAGCTCCAAGGAGGACGTGGCCGAGAAAAACAAAGATCGAGTGAGGGTGCCACGAAGATAACGAAGAACGCGTAGAAGTGCAGCATAATGAGTAGAGCGAGGAGTACTCACAAACTGACTAAGAACACGAACAACATAAGCAATATCGGGTCGAGTGATAGTCAAATAAACAAGAGCTCCAACAAGTTCTCGATAACGAGTAGGATCAGGTAAAAGCTCACCATCAGTAGAGGAGAGACGATGATGCAGCTCAATAGGAGTAGAGGCAGTGCGAAGATCGGTAAGACCAGATCGTCGAAAAATGTCAGAAATGTATTTTTGTTGAGATACCAAATAACCACGACGAGAATAAGCAATCTCAAGACCCAAAAAGTAACGGAGAGGACCTAGATCTTTCATCTGAAACTCAGTGTGTAACTGCTGTTTCAAAGAAAGAATAGTATCAGCATCATCACCAGAAATAACCATATCGTCGACATAAAGAAGAAGTATAGTAAGACCATGAGGAGTCTGGCGAGTGAACAGAGCATAATCATGAGAGCTCTCGATGAATCCTAGAGCAAAAATCACACTGCGAAAGCGCTCAAACCAGGCACGAGGAGCCTGTTTGAGTCCATAAATAGCCCGACGAAGACGACATACATGCTGAGAGGGATGAGAAAAACCAGGAGGAGGAATCATATAAACCTCCTCAGAAATATTCTCATGTAAGAATGCATTAGTCACATCTAACTGATAAAGCGGCCAGTGACGTGCTGCAGCAATAGCAATAAGAAGACGAACGGTAGTCAACTTGGCTACAGGAGCAAAGGTCTCCTCATAATCAATGCCGTACTCTTGAGTAAATCCACGAGCAACAAGTCGTGCCTTATAGCGCTCAATAGTGCCATCAGGGCGGGTCTTGATCCTATAAACCCACCGACAACTGATAGGAGTAACACCGGAAGGAAGAGGAACGAGATCCCATGTATGCATTCACTTAAGAGCCCGGAGTTCTTCTGTCATAGCCTTCTGCCAATGGGGAGGCTGGGCGGCCTCACGATATGACTGTGACTCATGATGAGTGTGAACAGTAGCAAGAAACATCTGAAAAGAAGGAGAGTAGGTAGAAGAGAGAGAAAGAGCATACCGAGCTGGAGGGTGATGAACACGGTCTGGATAACGATGATAGACAGCAGGAGCATCTTCAGGCAAGGTGGGACTCATGGAGGAGGCGGGAGAATCACTGGAAGTATCAAAGAATGCTGGGGGTTGGGTAGAAGAAGGATCTGTTTGTGGAGTTAAAGATCCGGCAGGAATGTCAGAGGGAACTGTGTGGAGTCGTGGAGGGGGGAGGGATAGAAGAACTGGGTAAAATAATAGAAGGAAGAGGAGGAGAATCGGAAGACTTAAGAAATGAAGGATCCGGAGAAGGAGAAGAAAAGAATGGTGTGTCTTCAAGAAAGGTAACATGACGAGAGTGAGGATCATAGCAGCGATATCCCTTGTGTTCAGAGCTATAGCCAAGAAAAATGCACATCGCAGAGCGTGGAGAGAGTTTAGTTCGCTCAATGGGGGACAAAAGCATGAAGCAAACACAACCAAAAGTGCGAAGATGCCCATAAGAAGGAGAACAGGAGAATAGACGTTCATAAGGAGTAACACCAGAAAGAGTAGAGAAAGGTGTTCTATTAATGAGATAGATGGATGTGAGAACAGCCTCAGCCCAAAAATGTTGTGGAACAGAAGAGGCAAAAAGAAGGGCATGAGTAGTCTCAAGTATACGGCGATGTTTGTGCTCAACAACACCATTCTGAGCAGGTGTGTAAGGACATGACTGTTGTGAAAGTGTGCCATGAGAAGAAAGCAAAGCGCGAAAAGAGGTTGAAAGATACTCTTTAGCACCGTCAGTGCGAAGAACTTTAATCCGTTTACCGAACTGAGTATGCACCATTTGTGTAAATTGAGAGTAGATGGTGAATACTTTAGATCTAGAACGCATAAGGTATAGCCAGGTGTAGCGAGAAAAATCATCAATGAAGCTTATGTAGTAAGAAAAGCCAGAAAGAGAAGAAGAAGGAGCAGGTCCCCATACATCAGAATGAACTAAATCAAAAGCAGAAACATATAAAGAGTTACTAGAGGAAAAAGGAAGAGCCGAATGTTAGCAAGTTTACAACCCTTACAAGACGATAACGAGCCTGAAGAGACAGAACCAAGATGGCATAAACTAGTTAGGAGTTTCAGGCGATCCTTAGATATATGACCTAATCGAGAATGCCAACGATCTAAAGAACAAACAGCAGTAATAATAGCAGGAGTACAAGTAGAAGAAGAGGAAGATACAGGAAGATGAAGGGATTCAAGGTGATAAAGCCCGCCAACTCTACGTCCGGTCCCAATCCTCTGGCCTGTAAGATGGTCCTCCACAGAACAATCAGAGGAAGTGAAGGTAATAGTCAAACTATGATCAGTAAGCTGACTGACAGAAATAAGGTTTAACGCTAAACCAGGAACATGGTGAAGTGTGGGAATAGTGAAAGAAGAAGACTGAAGGTGACCGAACTGCGTGACAGGAAGAAGACTTCCATCAGCAGTATGAACATTAGAAAATGGGTTAGTACTAGAAAGGTGAACTAGGGTAGTAGCATCCGCAGTCATATGATGGGTAGGCCCAGAATCTAAAATCCATGAGGAGGAAGACATACCAGAAGCATCAGACATGACAGAGGAAGAGCTGGACTACATAGCATGAATCTGCTCTGTAAGCTGAGCAACCTGAGAAGTAAGAACCCCAGAGGAATCAGGAGTCACGACCTCAACAGTAGCAGCATGAGGTGAAGAAGAAACTCCGGAGGATCTCTGTGGAGGACGAAGGTGTGAATGCTGTGGTGGTCGATGCTGAAGCTTCGGACAATTAGTTTTCACATGTCCCTACTGTATGCAATAACGACAGAAAGAAGAGAATCCAGGGGAGGAAGAGGACTGAGCACTAGCAGTAGATATCCGAGAAGAGCGCGAAGATGTGACAACCATGACTGTATCAGTAGAACTCGGACGAGAAGATGAAATAGCATGGAGCCGAGTCTCCTCAGCCATAACACTGCGCACAACATCATCGAATGATGGAATAGGATCGCGATTAAGTAACTGGTTACGAACAACCTCATAATCAAGACGGAGACGCATCAAGAACTCAAAAGTCCGCTGTGTCTGGCGGGACTGAAGACGAGCCTTACAGCACTTGCACGTCATACAAGTGATAGGCTCCAAAGAGTCAAGTTGGCGCCACAAAGATCGCAGCTCAGTCACATAGTCTCGAACAGAACGCTCCCTTTGCTGAACATAAGTGAGATCCTGTAAAATAGCATATTGGCGAGCAGAACTGGACTGCTCAAACATATGACGTAGGTGATCCCACATAGCAAAGGCGGTCGGAAGATGCCCAATCTCCATACGGATGTCAACCTCACAGGACTGACAGATGAGAGTCATGGCACGATGGTCAGCAGTGAACCATGAAGTGGAAGAACTATCAGTCTCTTTAGGGGAGGAGGAACTGTCATCTACATGATCAAGTAACTCCAATCCAAGTAAAATGATACGCACAACCATGTACCATTCCTTGTAATTAGAGCCATTTAGTTTGACATCAACCGGGGTAAGAAAATTGGGAGAAGATGAAGAAGCCATTTTTTTTTTAAGAATATATATAGAATATACTATAATAATATAAACCAAAAGCAAAGAGACAAGGGGTTGGGACAGGTGCCCTTGTTTTCTGGTTTGCTATTTATTTTGTTTTTTTAATATATATATATGTATAATATTATATTATATTATAAAACAATAATAAACAGACAAGGCTTGGGACGGGCGCCTCTCTTGTCGGTTTTTTTTAATATATATATATATATATATTAGAATATTAGAATGTGAGAAGAGACAAAACAATGGAGCCAAGGAATGCCAGACAATGGATCACGAGAAAGGCTCCCATTTTCCAAAGTGAGGGAAAGGTTTTGAATTTTGTTTGGAAAAGCTTGTCGGTGGTAGAAGCTGAAGATGAGGACGAGATTGGTGAAAGCCTCCGGTGGTGCCTCGGCAAAGGAGCCACGGGCTGCGTAGCAGATGCGCGGATTTCGGAGGCTTAGAATCACGGCGGAGGAAGAGAAGCGAAGTGGCGGCAGCTTCCACGGTAAGGTATGGAGGACCGGCGCTTTATCTTAATGGACAGCGCATCGTCATCGGAACCGGTGAGGTGGAGGACAGGTTGGGGAGTTGGAGAGAAGCTCGGTGAGAACGGTGGAGCGGGGAGGTGGTGCGCAGGCTGCGCTGAAGAAGGCTCTGGTTCGGGGACGGTCGACGATCGCCGGAGAATAGGCCCGGAGGAACGAAGCCGGGGCCTCTGATACCATGTAAAGAACAAGATTATTCAATAAGCCAAGTCTTATTGATAAAGAGTGGTTACATATATAGAGAAAAGAGATGTGTATATACACATATAATACAAGTATAAAAGTAGGAAGTATGTATGTACATATATACATATAACTCTAACAGTGGTTATGCATATTAAAGTCAAATAATGTAAATTAAAATGTATAAGAAATTTTATTCATGTTGAAATTAGGAGCTGTTTGGTTGCCCACATTTGAAGTTATAATGTAAATGAAATTACTATATTTTAATTTACATCATGCTTGTTTGGTTGTATGTAAATGAAAATACCAAATTTATTTTTAAGTGTTTGGTTTGATATAAGTTGTGAGTTAAAATCACTATGTAAAGTAAGTGGTGAGATTACCTTTGTTTTCATAATTTTTTATATTTTATAATTTTTTTAATATTCATCTAAAACCCATTTTATTTATTTAAAATATATTTCACTTACGGATTTAAATTAACTCAAATTTCTCAACCAACACCAATTAACCATATAACGATGCAAATACAATTTCCCACAAATAAAAAATATTAAACAACAATTAGATAAAAATCCCTACAATTTGGGCATGATAAAAAAAATATTTTTTAATTACAAGGGGTTTGATAGAAATATTGCATGCTATAGAATGCTGAATAATTGTAAAAACTGATAAGAGAGCTGATAAAACTTGCAATCAACATAGCATAACATTTCACATAAAAGTCATAATGATGAATTAAGTCTCACATATCTCCGATCTCAACACCTCTAATCATACTATGAATATAGCATAACATTTCACATAAAATTCATAATGATCAATTAAGTCTCACATACCTCCGATCTCAACACCTTTTAGTCATACTGATAACTGATAGTTGCCTCACTTGCACATGCAATCCCTCAAAATACAGAACACTGGGCAATGCTTCTAAAAGGTATATGTAGGGGGCTTTAATAAAAACTATGATTTTAAAATTCTCACTCTGAAATGTGCGCAATATTTAATGTATCAAGATAAGACGTAAAAAATTATTCATTGAGTATTAACATAATAGGTAGATCTCAAGGAGATGAGACTTTTTAAGAGTGAGTTAAGAAGTGCACTAGTCATTTTAAATAATACATATATATGAGTCAAGCATCGAATCCCATGAAAGCTATAGACTTAATGACAATAATATAACCATAATTTATTGTTATTTGAGAAATCAAATAGTTGAATGGGTCCTAAAAGTAAAATTAAGACAAAAATAAAAAAATAAAGGTCAAAATGAATTGAATATCCTTTAAGAACAGTTTCAATATCAAAATAATGTTAGGGTTTGAGTTCCTCTTGTGCTTATAAAGGATCTATCGAGTCATTAATTTAAGGATTAATGAGTTGGTAGACTCTAAAATGGTTCAATTATACCAAGGTTCTTTCCGTCAAGCAACCCTAGCTAGTTGTAAATTAAGATTCTAAAATAGGATTCAAATCAAACAGTAGAACTTGTTAAATATGACTCTCGTCATTAAGAATCCTTACTTGTGGTATCCCTCATTTGAATTCGAAAGATAAAGAACAAGGCCTATGACTTGAAGCCCAAATTCTTTCTCTAAGCAACTTAGTTAACATTGTCATGCCTTGACTCACAATAGTATGTGAGAATCACCACGATAACCCAAGAAGATGTGGACCACACCTAACCTTGATCTACTGTAAGGCTTACAGATACACATGGTATCATGATATTAGAGCAAAAACAACTATCCACCAATCAAATGGAATAGACATGAAGAGACACTAAGCATCCATATTCAAAATACTGACAATGACAACTCAATACTCCCTTCAGCCTCGTACACGACTCAACGTAGGAAGAAGAAGTGAGGAGTGAGTAATATAATTACTCAATAAGTTGGGTAGTACAGTCGAAAAAGAATTAGTGAAAAGGTATAATGCTAATATATCTCATGTACAAGACTCAGTATAAAAGAAACGTAATTAGGAAAATAATATGTAATACAACATCTACAAGTTGAAAATTTTTAAAATCCATATTTAGCTCAAACACCCTTTTGGGTTGTATGAGCGATGTGTCCTAAAACTTGTTTAAGTTCAAATAAATATCAATATAGGTAACATTTTTCAAAATGATACATTTTTGTAGGCTTTCTTGAGAGAAATAAAAAAGTAGTTCAAAAATAAATTAAAGAAGTTCAAATAAAGAGTTATGCAAACCATCTTTTCGAAAAGAAGGCCAAATAAATAACTACTACCAAATATGATATACACTTCCAAAAGTCAACTCAAGACCCAATGTATAGCTTTTGAGCCAACAATCATAAATGAAAACCACGTGCTACTTATGTCTACAATTTGAAATTTGTAAAAGATGTCTCATTCAAAACTCATAATCTCATATCCCAACTTTGGCTAGTCCAAAAGCTATCCCAAACTAGTCGATGTCATGGCATATTTCTAGGCCTACGACAGTCTTGTTTTGAATTTATGAAACACACTTCAAATAAATAGCCATATAGTGACGGTATAAAAAATATTGGTAAAAACCAACAAATAAACATACAAGACCCACCTTGGTGTCAACCTCAAGCCACCATGTGGTGAGTATAGTGATTTAGCGCATTAAGAGGTGCTCCTCCCGTCCATCAGGATATCTCCACACCATCCCATAGAGAAAAACATACCCATAGTCATCCATGCAGTTTTTAGATAGGCTTGTCCGTAGGTAGATGGCCACTATAGTAGATCGAGCCACTTTTTAGCTCACCACCATCACCTTTCAAAATCTCATCTGCAAGATACATGTGCCATGCATGTGTACATCGTTATCAAAGTCCAATAACACAGTTTCAAAAGACATTCAATCAAATTACATGGTGCATATAAAGCAAGTATTAAAGCTAAGAAACCTCAATATCGAATATATCATGAATATGGGAACCATTCTATTCATATTATCAAAAATAGTTGCCATAGGCTTGAGAACCCTATTTAAATCAAAATATTACAACAACATGGTGTCAAAGCCTTTTAGAAATCCTTTCATCATGCTATATATATATATATATATATAGATATATATCAACATTTTCAAAATCACTTCTGTGGAAGAAACACAAATAGTTTCAAAGGAGGACATGAAGCACACTTTAGAAGTACATGAATATCAAATCGAAGTAAGTTATTAACATAGTATAGTACCAATAGAAAAATCTAGTTCATCAGTTGCGAATCTTGTAGTTTTATATATATACATGAAGCATTTATAACACATCCAATTCATGTATATATATGTACTAGAGTTAAATGTGTTATGTCTTGAGTCTTGGCCTATGCGAAATCTGGTTCATCTGGTTTAGACTATGCAAAAAATAAATTAAAAGTTCCACTTACAGCACTAGCACCTCTAGGGTTTGAGTTCTCGCTAGTTTTATGCCAAACCTCTACCCATGATCAAGGTTGTGGTATTTTCGCTTTTATGCACGTGTATTGTTATCTAAGCAGTCTTAAAATAGTTATGTCTTGAGTCTTGGCCTTTTTTTAGTCGTTTTAGGCTTAAACCGTAATTTCCGAAGCACGGCCGTGCTCTTGACCGTACTCTTATCAGGTTGTCTTGGACATTATTTTCTGCAAGTGTAACTTCACCTGTAAAGTACACGGGCATAAGCACACATGTGCTTCCTGCTCCTACTTCAAAAGCACATTCGTGCTAGGGACATAGTAGCTATGCTCTTCTCGCCTTGATTTCTTATAAAATGCAGGGGTCGTACTTCTGCCCTTGCTTGCATCGGGATGAATATTTTTCACTCCTTTCAGAGAGAAGCACGGCCAGGCTAGAATTTGTACAACCCCCATGGGTATTTAAAGTCTTGAACTTGAGCCTTAATTCTCAGAAATTTCTTCTTTTTCCTCTTCTTTTCTTTGTTCCTATTGCTTTGGATGAGAAGAAGGAGCCATTGCTTGACCACTCTCTCTTTTCTTGGTTGAAGATCCTTTGAAAAGGAACTCTTCTTCTCCCTCATCTTTCTCCTTATTCTTCTTGATTTTGGATGAGCATGTTAGCCCTAGGTTTTAGATTTTGAATTTTGACTTGATGATGATGATTTGTTGAGTGCTTTGTTCGATTTCCTTCACCCTTTTTTGTTCATAAAGTGGGTGTGAAGATCCATCTTTTCCACCATGATGAAACCTTGGATCCTCTTGTTCCTGAACTCTGGTATTGTAGTATACTACTATAGCACCAAGAAATCCTTTGCAAAACCTCTAGTTTCATGGTTATGTTGGGAGTTTATCTCCATGAAGGTTCTTTGAAACCCTTAGAGCTCAAGTTCATGATATACCCAAGTCTTGTTAGCGTTTCTTGGCATGTAGCTTGAAGAAGCACATGCTTGCTTGCTCTTCTTGTGTTTTTTCGTTTGATTTTTGAGCCCTTATGGAATGTGTTGGTAATAAGTGGTGAGAGTTCAGCTCTATTCAAAGAGCTTGAGCACAAGTAGCACTGTTGAGGAGTCGATCTCCATAGTTTGTGAGTGGATTATGTAATTGCACAATTCTAGTAGATTTCTCTATGAATATATATATATATATATATATAGTTGATTTTAATGAAATCCTTGGTTTTATCATGCTAAACTGATGGTTTGATATGCCCCTTGCGTATCCGCAAGTGCACGGGTCGTATAAGTAGTAAAGTGTACTCGAATGGATCGAGTAGTGGAATCCACACGGACTGGTGTAGCTTTCAATGCTCGTTAGATTTCTAATATCTAGCTGGCTCAACAAATTGGGTTAAAATATAATTTCAAAGAAAAATAAAATAAGTAAAAATATAGATAGACACATAAGGTTTCAGGAGGTGAGAAATCAGTGGGAAAGGACAGCACCCCGGATTACTCCTCTTGACAAATGTACTGACCTAAGCAACGATTACTGGTAAACCCCTAAAAGGACGGTTTGATATCGTATGTCCTATTTCTAGGAGCGGACTTAACCCCTTCCCTAATATGTGCCCTAGCTAGATGGATTTCTCAATCAACATCTAGATAGCCAAAGTGCAACTATAGTTAACATGCTATCAAGATTACAATTACAACTATGGCGAACATGTGTATCAAGTTTTGGTAACTTAACTATGGCAATTCCCACGCCAAGTTTTGTAACATACATATCAAGGCAATCAACACAAGAGTTTTGCACATCAAAATAAATAAAAGGGAAATCACAAGAAAACTCAATAATCAAGCATCTAACTCAGTACATCAAAAGTAGAGATTCATAATTCGGGGCACCGGAGACAGTTAAGCCCTCATAGTTCTACAAAACACACAAGGAAAACAACAAGAGAATGAAATGAACTCCATAAACTATCATCTTGCTTCACAATCCTCGTCGGAGAATGTTTGAGGATGATCTTGCCAGTGTCCCTTCACTCCCACGATGATCTCTTAGTCCAGATTTGGCCCTAGACGGTGTGCCGCTCTGCGCTTACCCTTGTCTCCAGAAAGGAGGAGGAAAAATTAGGCCAAAACCCCCAAGGAAAACCTAACTTTGGGATTAAAAAGTCAATTCCCAATGCAAGTATGGCCATGCTCTTGACCATGCTCTTGATCGTGCTTTTCTCGGGATGTCTTGGAACTTGTTTTTTGGTACTGTAGCCAAACTTGTAAAATGCACGCGCATAAGCACACCCCCGTGCTTCAGCCCATGCTTCAAAGAGCACGATGGTGTTAGGAGAAGAGAAACTAGGCTCTTCTAGTCTTCAAAATTCCTGTAAAGTGCATAAGCATAAGCACGCCCGTGCTTACTGCCAGTGCTTCCCAGCATGGTTGTGCTTTTCAAAATGACTTATTTTCTTGTATTCTATTCTGCATGTTTTGAATTAGTGAAGTTTGTTCAAGTTTGTTTATTCTCAGGAGTTGTTAACCTTGCGACGATTTGAGGGTTGAGTGACGCGGGTGTCCCTCTTAGGGTTGTCATAGCGGTTATCACGTGCTGGTCCCACGGGATGGGGTGATAGAGGTTTCCAAACCTATGCACATCAAACCAACCGAAGAAAACTGAAAAAATCAATTTCAAATAAACCCTACTTAACTCATGCATTAAAGGTATAAAACAAATAAATGCTAGCCCCAAGCCTCATCTAACCTAGCCTAAACTCAAGGATGATACAAGAAATATTAAAACACCTGTATATGTGAAGAAGAGTATATTAATACTTGAGAATAAAAACATCAAAGTTTTGCGTGAATACATCCATTCCTCTTCAACTTTTTGGAGGAAACAAAAAGGGAAAAATTACCCAATTTAGGGTTATTAAATCACCTAAATTCACATCCGAACTCAATAAACCAAACCAAGAAAATGAGTTCCATTGATGCATACAAAAAAGTGGTTTTTCCAAAAACTTGATACTCCATTTGCATTTACATTGCAAGTACACGTGCCACAAAACCTAGTAAAGTATACCCAAAAGTCTGGTAGATGAATCAACAGGGACCATTGCTCTTAGTATAAATTATCCTCTATTATCTAGCTATATGAAATGGATTGGTATTGCAAATTTAATTAAGAAAAACAAAATTGAAGAAGAAGAGATGACGAGCTTGGGATAAAATTAGGAGATGAAGAGTGCTTCAGACTCAATCCCTCAAGACATCTTTGCATCAATTTCTATATTGGCAAAGTACTCTTGAACCATGAAGATTCCAAAATTAATTGATTTCTTTTATTTCTTTTATTCAAGCAATTAACCCTAATCCTATACAATAATAGATAATTATCCTATGGTTGCATGACACTCTGTGAATCTCTCTATTAGGTGTAACCCATATTCAGAGAGTTCGACACCCTATACCCTATCTCTAGGTTTGCACTCCACCTCTATCTCCTATATGTGACCTAACATGATTGATGTCTTAATTCTAATTATGTTAATCAAATATGCAATTAAGGTCCTAGTACTAACAATTTAAAGCATGAAAAAACATAGAATATTCACAAGAATACTCATAGCCAAAATAAATAGAAAAAAAATCAAATACAAATAGTCTTGAGATTCATGGCTCGGTTTAGACTCATATGTTACAAAGTAACCTATTATAATCCAAACACAAAGACAAGACTTGAATCATTATAAAAACTCCCTTACTCTTCTTCCAATGGATGCAATGGAACTCCAAGGTTGAGGAGACCAAGTTCTCAATCGTGAGGCCTATGAATTACAAGAACGGCGCCAATCCTCCTTTGAATGGTTGCTTACAACTTTCCCTTCAAACTCTATCCATCCTCTCTTTTTCTCCAACAAAGGCCCCTCTTGATTCTAACTTTTGGGTTTAAATATGCAGATTTGGAAGAAGCATGGGCATATTTGGTTCGTGTTTATGACCGTGCACTTTAATAGTGAAATTGAGGACTCGAATTGTGTGAAAAAATCCTTCTCCTAAGGTTTTCACGGCAGCACAACCTTGCTTAAGGAAGCACAACCATGCAAGGAGCAGGGGGTCTGTGGTTGGTTGTGCTATGAATTTCTATCTTTTGTAGTTTGTAGAACCTGAAGCATGCTTGTGTTGAGGATCACTCTTCTCAAGAATAGCCCTTTTCTGCTTGTTTGACTTTGATTTTTCTTCTTTTGCTCCGCAACCTATCTACCTCCTCATTAGAGCACAAAATTGCACAAGTATTACTAGAACATGGAAAATTATACACGAAGACAAGTAAAGAGCATCCACAATGCATGTAAACATTGTACACATTAACACATCAATCGGTTTCCTACTATAATCATCTTGTGATATGAGAAGGGTTCAGTGAAGCTCAAGAATATAAAATGCGGAAAGTAGAAATATCACTCCTGGACACCCTTATGAAGATCATTAGTGCTGATCCCCACCTCCATACATGAAGTAGGTGTTGCCAAATTGAGAGTAGAGTCGGGGCTTAAGGCTAACGTGGTTGGCGATCTTGTATAGGGCATCCACATTCCACCCATCCATCATCATATGGTAGCAATCATAGTCGGCAGCTGGTAAGAGGATGTTGTCGATAGGATCCATGGGGCCTATTGCCTGTTCTGATCTACATCCCGCTCATCCTTGGCCTAGTCTATCTTAGGGGTGCTAATGAGGATGTAATGTAGACCACTTGCTATCCTCTATGCTCCGACCATCTGCATCACCTGCAAAGTCTCGAATAATAGGGGATGGTACCACCTACAAAGTGCATCATGTTGGTCCTCCTCAATATATCCATCCCTTGGATTAGATGTGTCATGTATGGGCTAGCAAATAACACCCCCGTGTGGGCATCAACCCCTTGGTGCAACATAAAGTGCTTTATCGCTATCCAAGATGCAACATCACATGCTCCACCATTGTTGTCAAATAAGTGAGGTCAAAGGAATTCACCACTCTTATGATGTCACCTTAGCTAGTTAGGGTCTTGCTCAAAAGAGCATGAATGTAGCATAGTTTGGTATATCAGTGATGCCTTCAACCACACCATATGATAATATGGGCTCATGTTAAGGCACCCCTATCTCTCGGCATGTGGAACCCTGAGAGGCAGGTATGTGCGAAGTGCCTCATACTCACCAGTCTTTACATAATCTGTATCATACAAGCCTACGTGCGGAGAAAATTCAATGTTGCTCATCTTGTGCATCTTCCCATATACATGGATTTGGATCAAATCGCCTCGGTGTCAACTGATCAATGCTCAGACAACTAAACCCTACATCGAAACTAGTGAGCTTGTGTTGATAAATCAACAAGTTTCCCTTTATCATTAATTAGGAAACCAAATCAAACAACTCACTAAGGGGATCCTTGAGAAGCAAACAAGTAATGAAGTGGGAGTAACAAAAGATCTTTGTGGAAGTGATGATGAGATGAGAATGAAAGATGAGCAAGGTAAAAGCAACATGCTACTGTAAAGAGAGGAAAAAGAAAAGAATGCTCAACAGTGTTCACTTGTTGAAGAGGATTGCATTAATGGGCCATATCAATTTAAGTAGGAGGTTATATAAGCGGATCAACTGGAGCTAAGTTCCTCTCAAGTTGATGAGTTATATGAAGCTCACCTAATTAAAGTGGAATAAAAAGCCTACCTTGGGCCTAAGTAATCCATGATATGGAAGAGACCATTTGAGGTAATTGATAGAGATAAGGTGAAATTAGACAGTTCCCAATACAAACTATTTCCTTGAAGGCTGAAGAATATATATCTTAGATACCCCTCAGTTAAGCAAGTTTGGAAGAAGATGAATAAGGAGGTTGCTAGTGAGAAAATACTAAAGATGAAGCCACCTTTTACAACTGAATACATATGTTGGAGTTGGATAATCGGCTCAATGAATTTCCAAATAACCTTAAAACACTTTATATCTTTAGGAAGTAGCTATGGGAGTTGTAGTAAGTGCTCCTTTTTTTTTATGATTAGTTTTATGCTTTCATTTTTCTGGCATTAATGCTTATTTTGTTTTCAATAAGGTGAATTCATGATCCATCTTGCATTTTTGATAATTTGCCATCTTTTCATGGAGATTCATGTTTGGTTGTTAAGGGATTTTGTCGGTGGTGATAGTATGCTCATGATAATGATAATTAGATTGGAATGATGTTCAAGTGTGCAAAAAGAAGAATCACCCTGCCCCATAACACACCCTATGTTTGGGTGGTGTTGTTTGTAGGAGAAAAAGGAAAAAAAATAGATTAGCATGACAGTTGAGAAGCACGGACCGTGTTAGACCCTTGTCGAGGGAGTGTTGATGTATGTCCATGACTAGTCTTTGAACCATGCTCATGATTGCTAAAAACTCATCAAAACGGTCATCACAAAGCAATGAATTGAATGATAAACAACTTTCTCATCCCAAAGATTCAAAATAATAGTAATTAAAATATGTCCGGTTACAATTTCATTTCATTCCCACGCCAAACTATCTACGTTATTGTGACTGCAACATTTTTTTGTTAACATTAATCACTCAAGTTCATAATAGAAACTTTTGTCATAAAATAGTGTTAAATTGAGTGTTAAACAACTTTATAGTGACGTTGAATAAGAATAATAGTGTGAAAAATATATTTTTATCACAATCACAATTAATTCCTTTCAAAACTTCCTTGTTGCCAAAATATCCATACCATTAGAGACACATTTAGTCCGACAAACCACTTTTCAATACCATTATTAACAAGATTGGCTCATGTGGTGGAGCCACGCAAATTGCCGAAGGTCCAAAATCCTTATATATATATATATATATATATGAAAAAACACCCTTTAGGAGAGACGTCGATCTTTAATGAGGTTCTTACTTCTTAGTACATGTCTTGCCGCAGATGTGGTACACCACCAACATAAACTAAAAACATTTAATATTTTATTCACCGAAGTAAACTAAAAATATTTAATATTTTATTTTTTAGAGGATGTTTGGTTCACGGTAATGTAAAAATATTACCGAGAATCTGATGGTAATGTTGTTAGATTACCATGTTTGGTTATTGTAGCAATGGTAATGTTAATGTTAATATAAGATTAGTAATAGTGAAATATTAATGAATAAAGTGGTCATCTGATTATCACCAAAACAGGTGTCCATCTGGATTACCATGTTGGTGGTAATTTGAAATATTTTTTTTGCAATTATACCCCCAGTCATTTAATCTAATTTCATATTATATTGATTATCAAAACCATAGTTTTCTTCCGTTTTTATTTAGATATTTATAACATTATATATACATATATATATATATTTTGACATCGCTGGGAGAAGTGGTTCATGCCAATTTGTTTTTATTTTCTACAAAAGCATATCTTTTAAGAAATGGATGATTTCGCCATTTAATTTTTTGAAAACATTTTTAAAATTTATTTTTTTAAAAGATAACTATTAAAGTATTTATTAAAATATAAATTTAAAAATCAGATTCTATACTGATCCATATTTTGAAAAAAAAAAAAAGATAAAATAAAAAATGTGGTTGTTGACTTGTTGGCTACATTGCCTAAGCATGTCATTGAAAAATGTAGTAAACTTCTTTTTTTAAAAAATAATGCAGCACATCTATTCATTATGCTATTTAAAACTTTTTTTTTAATTAACATGTACAAAGCTCTGGTGTGTGTCTGCTATTTTAGCATCGTTTGCATCTTTACCACTTAAAATTCCACATTAACATTATTTAAGAGACTTAGATTCAAGGACTAAAAGTAAATTGTATGAGTCTCGTTGAGAGATCAAAATTTACTACCATTGATTTCTGAGTTTTAATATCACCGTGATTTTCCAGGTATCTTAAGTGGCTTAAAGTGCACTTTCACCTTTATCTAATCAACAAGAAAAATTACAAACACCATGCTTCCATTGAAATAATTCTTTTAAATGTTAAATCATAACACATTAACACATGAAACAATCCAACATGATAACTAGCAATGTTGCATAGCACATCATGATAAGATGACACATAATATAATTGAGCTTAGAAATATTGCATAGGAACTAATAATACCTAATTTTCATTTATTTGATCAGAAAATCTTAATTTATTTTTTTGAATAGGTGGAATTTCATTCTTAGATTTATCTTCGGAAGCATCTTTAATCTCCTTTTTGAGATTGCTGACGACCTTCTTAAATTTATCAAAATTGAGCCCCATGTCATTTACTAGAGATTGCTCTCTAATGTTATATATCAGGTAGAAGAAATTGCTTTGCATGTCCAAAAACTCTTCGTAGGCCTTATTAGCCTGTTCAATATTCTCCAATAGGATGTGGATAACTGCCTATACAAATACATAAACAATTCAAGTCCTCTAAATGAGATATATCCCAAATAAATTTAAGCACACAAGAAAATACACTTAATCACATATGATAATTTTTACAAATAAAAGTAAAAAATTGATTAAAAAAATTTTAAGCATGTTCAAATATTTTGTTTACATTATTATAAAAAGTTATCACAAGAAGATTGATCATATTATGATAAATATCAATTTAATAAACACTTATACCTTATAAAGTGGTCTGCGAACATCAGTTATCTCTTCCTCTTTCAGACAGCTTTTACTCAAAGCTTCGACAAAATGTCCCTTAATAAATAAGAAGATTATTTAAAATTAGAAATATATATATAAGGTTTTTCATTTCAGGTTTTTAAATTAAGTTAGCTTTATGCTTTTATTGTCCAACTTACAAAAAAAAATATATATTTTTGGTGATGTCTGATCTTTCAACTAGTTGTTAGAAGAAGTAAAATAATGGTAGTAAAATAATAACAAATATATAGAGATCAAGTAAGGAGAAGCTAACATTGTAAATAAGCATTTCAACAAGCAACATTTCAAGCTCATAAGCCTCATGTGACTTCCCTTTATTTTTAGCTTTCTCATATGCCTCAGTCAGCAATTTCACTGCCTCATCTTCCTGCCCTGTCATCTCCAACTTTGCTGCCTCTTCCTGCCATAAATGCACATGCAAGGATTCATATCTCAATTTCTACTACAATAAACTATTAAAGTAATTATAAGATTTATGCATGACTATAGAACCACCAACCTGCAACTTAGTGAAATGAATTGGCTCAGACTTAAGAATCCCTTTCAACTCCTTAAGAGCAAGATAAGCAGCAGTACTATCATGCTTAATCTGAGCTGAGGCTAGGATAATATTATTCAATGCCACCTTGCCGCCATGTAGTGCAGCTAAGGACATAGATCTTTGTAGCAAATTTCTCGGCTTATCTCGTTTCTTGTATGCAAGGAAAAGGCATACACATGAGAAGATGAGAGGTCCTGAGCTTGCTATACCCTGCACAATTGCACCACCGATTCGCATGGCGTTGTTTGTCCATCCAGAAGTTTGAGGGGTAGAAAAAGGCTCCTCCAATTTGAGATGACTGTTTGTAGCTGCTTCACTCATGCTATCTTGTATTTGTGTTGTCGTTTATGTTGTAATTAATTTGGTAAATGGAAAGTAGGAATTGAAAGGATATAGATAAGTGGAAGGAGAAGTTGGTTTTCTATCTCTTGCTTGGAAGGAGAGGATAGAAGATCTTGGACTTTGGGTGCAAGTTAGTGTAGGCACATTGTTGTTGTAGGGGAAAAGAAAGGTACTAGCTTTATGGGACTAGTTTGATTCTTTGGGTTGTAGCTTAAATTCCGAGTTTGCTCACAATTGTTCCACCAATTTCTACAATTTTTTTTATTTATAAGTCATGAAAAATTTTATTTATTTATTTATTTTGTCAAAATATTCTTTGCTAGTGTTTTCGAGTTTAGCTTTGACATTTATTTCTCTTGATTTGATTTATTGTATTTGAAGATCGGGAAGTTGTCTGTTAATATATAATATCTTCTACACTATGTAAGTTATTTTTAAAATTTTAAAGGTTTAATATTTAAGTAAGTGAAGATAGAACCCGAGAGGTTATGAGAGCCACTTGCAAGGTTTTATCACCCAGAATTTTGATGAAATCTGACATGGGTTTGTCATCCAATCATCTTGTTATACTCAAACTCTAACCCCTTTACACTTCTTTTTTCTTCTTGTTTTCCTCCTTCGTATGCTAGCTTCTCACACTCATATATCTTCCATAATAACTGTAAATGTTGGTATAATTTCATCTTTTATCATTAATTTTTATTAGTGGGACCCATACTTATCCTTAGGTCCACCTAAATGGAGGCTGACCTAAAGATTATCTTCCTCTATAACTATTTAGCGGTCTCAACTAAGTATATATGCTCTTTTCTTACGGGCTTGAAACTTCTCTTTATGTAAAATCTTGGTCAACATATCTGTCGCATTCTCACTAGTATGCACTTTCTCCTAGTATAACTACTTGGACAAGAGAACATCCCAAATCTAATGATATTTGACATCAATGTGTTTGGACTTTAAATGAAAATTTGAATTTCTAGAGAGATGGAAGCCACTTTGGTTATCACTATAGATAATACACTTCTTTTGTTGCATACCCAAATTTTCAAGAATTTTTTTCATCGACAAAGTTCTTTGCAACTCTCTGTAAATGGCAATGCATTCAGCTTTTGTGGTGGAGAAAGCAACACCCTTCTTCCTCTTTGACAGCCAAGAGACACATGTAATTATTGGATTTTAAAATTTAAATTTAAATAATTTTTTTACTATTATGCAAAAATGGAATTTAATTAAATGAACCGAGAAAATGCTTAAATTAATTACATTCCCATTAAGTTTTATTTGTACATATACAGACTAGAATGAAAATTTTCCCATTTTAAATTAACTACATTCCCATATTATATATATATTTTTAATTATTTGTTTTTACCAAATCTAATTATTAAATTCAGATTTTATTACAGGAGTATTAACGTAATTTAAAATTTTTACAGGGTAAATATGCAAATACCCCCCTTTAGTATTAAAAAGTGTACTAAAACTCCTACCAAACAGAGACAGTACCAAAACTAAACTCTGTGAACAGTGAAGAAGAAGATGAGGACTCTGCTTCTCATTGTGCTCTTCTTCTTGAGCTCTTCGGCCATGGCACATCACTTCCAGGGGGTTCCAGGACCAAGAGGACAAGAGGAGAACCCTTCTTTCCAATGGCCTTGGCTTGACTCCTCCCATGGGGTAATCTCTTCACACATTTCTCTCTTTCTCTTTTGAATTTGTTCAGCATCATCAGCATCCATTGTTGCTTTGTTTGTGAGTTTGTTTTGGTTGATGTTTGTGTTTTTGATTGCAGATGGAACAGTTGGAATCATTTTGGATGCAACATTGATGAGAAGGTCATTAGAGAAACTGGTGGGACTTTGATTTTGGGGATGATGATGACAAAGATTTGTTCTTTGTTGTTTTTGTTGTTGTTGTTTTGTTTGATTTTGGTTGATGTTTTGTTGTGTTTTTGTTTGTAGCTGCTGATGCTCTGATAAGTAGTGGTCTTGCAAAACTTGGATACCATTATGTCAATATTGGTACTTATTGTCTTTCGGAAATTTGTCTCTGATTTCTTGAGTTTTTTTTGGGGTTTGATTAATTTTTGGATTTTATCTTTTCAGATGATTGTTGGGCAGAGCTTCATCGTGATTCACAGGTGTGATTTTTCTTGAACGTTTAGCATTGAGGTTTTGTATTTAAAGACTGTTGATGTTTCTTTTGTTGTCTAATTTCATTTGTGTTAACAAGAAATGAACAAATTATTTTTCATAATTACTTGTTCTGGGGCAAAATTAGGGTTATTTGGTGCCAAAAAAGGCGACTTTTCCGTCAGGAATTAAAGCATTAGCTGATTATGTTCATAGAAAGGGGCTTATGCTCTGAATTTATTCCGATGCAGGGTATGTTTTTCTTCAGCAATGTATGTTTGTTAGGTTTCTTGATTTTGATTGTGTGGTGATGATTCAAATTGAGAGGTATTGACAGGTATCTAACATGTCGCAAGACAATGCCGGGGTCTCTTGGTTATGAAGAGAAAGATGCCAATACTTTTGCAGCATGGGTAAGTCTCCCATTGATTGAATCGAGTACTTATTATGCTTGTTCATGCAGAACAATTACTTAGTCTTTTACAGGGTATTGATTAGTTGAAATATGATAACTGTAACAATGGAGACACAAAGCCGATCGAGAGGTTAAATTCAAGTTTGCTAAATCACCGAAGTAGAACTTATGGTAATGATTTGTTAATATTGAAAATGGAAACTGCATTTAGGTATCCTATAATGACTCGAGCACTGATGCAGACTGGTCGTCAAATTTTCTTCTCACTTTGCGAATGGTAATGTGCTAATTTGTCCTACAATGCTGTTTATTTTTCAAACCACGTTTTGAGTTCTTTTCCGCTTATAGGGGTGACATGCATCCTGCACTCTGGGGTTCAAATGCAGGGAATAGCTGGAGAATGACTAACGACATAACTGATACATGGACTCGGTACGTTTGTTCAAAGCTTTTGGCTTCATACACAAATGAAAATACCAAATCCTTTTTCTTCGGCTTGCAGAATGATCTCCCTAGCTGATCAGAATGAAGTGTATGCATAATATGCAAGACCCAGTGGCTGGAATGGTTGGCTTTTTAATCACTTCTAACATATGGAAATGCTCTTTTGGTTGTTGACATGAATGTTACTTTATCTATTCCGATATAGATCCCGACATGTTAGAGGTAGGGAACGGAGGGATGACTTTCGAGGAGTACAAAGTGCTTTTCAGTATATGGGCCATTTCAAAGGTAATTTTCAGAAGTTTAAATGTTTCTCTCTCATTTACAACTGACTAAACTCTAAGTCATAAAAATGTAGGCTCCACTTATCATCGGATGCAATGTAAGAAATATGTCAAAAGAAACAACAGAAATTCTAGGCAACGAAGAAGTCATTGCTGTCAACCAAGGTATATTATCTACATTTCGCTTGAATTTCCGCTGAATGTTACTATGTTCTAACTTTATTGTTCTGATCCCAAACAGATCCTCTCGGTGTTCACGCTAAGAAAGTTAGAATGGAAGGAAATCTTGAAGTATTGTCTTCATATTATTAAAATTAACCAATCGGCAATTCCTGGTTAAATCATTCATTCTTTTGCCATTTTTCTTTCTGTGGATTTGGGCTGCTCCTCTGTCTGGATATCGAACAGCTATTGTTCTTATAAATCTTGCTGATGATTTTGGCTCTCCGGATAATGTTATTGTCCATTGGGATGATATCGGCATTCCTCCCGATACTGTTGTACAAGCAAGAGATCTCTGGGCGGTATTAATTTTGTCTCATTTTCGTAATCTTAATTTCTATTCACAGTGCTTTTTCATTGATGTTTATGAATTCCTTTGCATTGTAAAACAGCTTCATCATTTTAGATTTAATACCACCATAATATCAATGCATTGTAAATGTTATTTCAGTAGACAAACATCCTTTCATTTGATTGTTTGATACCCATTAATAATATCGATGAAATGTACTCTCTGTTAGTCAACTCAGCAAAATGTGAATTTGATATTAATCAAATGTATTTTCTTTCATTTCCTGCTTTATTTCACTCTGATTTCTTTCTTATTAGTTGTCGAATTACTTGGATAATACTTGCGTTGTCATTGAACATAACTAGTGCAAAGCACACATAAGCAATGTATCAAAACCTTAATTTATGCTAAGGTCTATTCTTCTCTTATGCAGCACAAGACTTTGAAGGAGCATTACGTCAATAAAATGTCGGCTCACGTGGGCATTCATCAATGCAAAATGTTCGTCTTAACGCCGGTTTCCAAACATTAATGTATTTCAAAGTGATTGATTTATTTATAAGTTGTTCTTTCTAAGTGTGAGATAATTCGAAGAAACTGGTCTCTGGTTTTGAGTTGCGCCAACCTTGCCGCATGTTTTAAGTTTATGTGGTATGTTTTTGAGAATGACATTATGTAATTGTTGATTGATGGACAAATCTATTCTTGATATTGTGTTTTTGATATGTTTTCAAGTATATTATTTGTATTTAACTTTTTAAAATATTTGTTTGGAGTAAGTTGAATTATGGTTTTGAAGTCCAAATTTCTGTTTATAGGGAAAGAGTTTTACTTTAAAAATAAATTAGTTTGTAGTTAGAGTTGAGTTTTGAATCAATTGTGATTTTTTATATTAATTTCTGATTTGTGCATTTTTTAATTAATTAAAATCGGTAAGAAATATTTATTTGTTAGCTCACTCAACTATATGGGAAAAATATATATAATAGATATGTATATATATAGATAATCAAATTAATAAAATGCCATACCCCAATTACCTTTTTTCCCGTATGGATTTTGTAGTTAATTTATAACCCTCTAATTTTTATTTTATTTTATTATCTATCTTTTGTTTTTTTTTAAATGTGCACAAATGTTTTTTTTATTCCTTTTTTTGAAATATAATAAATGTTTATATAAAAATATTGTAGCTAAAGTTATGCTTGTTTTGAATTTCAATAACAAAAACACTATCAGCAATTGAAAAAAAAATATTTTAATTAGTGAAACTTAGAGAAATTAAAAAAAGTACTCTCTAATCTTCATCTCTCCTAGAATATATATATAAGAAAGTGTGTAGATTATTATTCATTAGAAATGTTAATTGAGAGTCGTTGGATTACAATCAAATGAATATTATTTATACAAATACTATATATTGTATGGTATATTTTTTACTGTTTTTGTATTGTTTAATACTATTTGACAATATTTATCACTCTACCTAAATCTTTTGTAATTGATATATATATATATAATATTTAGATTATTGTTCACTAGAAATGTTAATTGAAAGTCGTTGGATCACAATCAAATGAATATTATTTACACAAATACTATATATAGTATGGTATATTTTTTACTGTTTTTGCATTATTTAATACTATTTGATAATATTTATCACGCTACCTAAATGTTTTGTAATTGTTATATATATATATATATATATATATATCCAATGCTAATTGTAATATCCTTAGATTTTAAATATAGGGAGGTCCATGACGGGTCTTTGAAATATTATATACAAACAAAAAAAAAAATCTTTATAATTTTAAATAAATAAAACAAAATCTACTAAAAACAAATACATAAATAAGTGGCTTGAATTATCAATATGAATGGAGTAGCAGGACATGCATCGAAGGAAGATAAGATCACAACCCTAAAAACAAAAGAAATAAAGGAAAATTCCTAACTAATTTTGGATTCATTGACCTTTGAACAAACAAATAAAGACACATGTAACCGAGTTGAATATAAATTTCATATTTATATTTATATTTATTTATATATGTCCAAATTAAATAGTCTGACACCTTGCGATGCACGTCTCTTGTGAATATGATCCAATGATTCTTGGATAAATCCAATGCCTTTGTCCTTCTTGTCTTTGATCCCTTCATTCTTGTCCCAGTGGACATCATTTTATTTGATTTTATGTAAATTAATATTGTCAAATATTTGTATTTATTCTTTGTTTTTTTTAACTTCTATTTAATAAGATGTTGAGAAATAATCTTAATGATAAATTTCTTTTACCAAAACTCTTACAATAAAAACATTCATGCGATTTTTTCCCTAACTCACTAGAAGCATAATCAGTTAAAATTTTGTAATTTTTTTATGATAAAAAAAGTTATTAGATATCACCATCAAAGTGGCTTAAAATTTTTGTCAAACTAAAATTTTTTATATAATGTCATGTTATAATTCTCTGTTTTTGGAGATATTTTATAACCTCCTTCACTTCTAATTTTTTTTTTAATTATATACATTTGCTATGTATCACTACCGCGCAAAGGAATAATCCATGCAAAACTTGTGATGTAACTAAATTTCTTCTTTATTTATAAAAAAAACAAATAATGTAATTTTTTGTAAACAAATTTATTAAAAACAAATAATGTAACATTACTAGGATGCCCGATTGCCGCCGTTCCAGGATGGCATCTTTTCGGCATCTTTGATGCCAGCCGTCGATCCATCATGGATCAAATTAACCACGTGTCACGCATCCGTGAGGATGCTCTCTCTCAATATACACACCACGTGTTACTCATCCGATAGGATGATCGTGTACACATACACCTAATCAACCGTATATACATGCATCCATATGTGTATACCTACATAATAAAATACATTAGGTTGTATATCTCATTAGGTTATGAATTACGTCATGGGTGACGCACCTGGTCAATTGCTTGTGGTGGAATCAATTGACCGGCATTATTAACCTATGTTGTTAGGTTAATGTTGGTGAGTACACATTGGTCATCAACGTCCACTCACATCCCGTCGGGTATGCCAAGTTGATGTTAGGGTGACTCAACCTAACCAGTTAGGCACATTATTGGGCATGTGCCTCATGCCCATCCACCAAATAATAAATAACGATTGTGTTATTTATGAAAGAGCCATTGTTTTAAGAATAAATTCGGTAAATCATAACCTAATGTTCATCTTCCTCCATATTATCATAAAGTTAAACACCATTATATAAATTAATGCCGACTCATCCGAAGATGTTCCGTATAAATGCAAAGAACATCTTCCTCACGTACCCAAGGTGTTCTCTAACCAAGGATGAAGTAATGGATCAGTTGCTAAAAATTCTTTTACCGAAGAGCATACAATACGTGGTCATCGCAAGGGAATTGCATGAAGATGGGCATCCGCATATACATGCTCTCATTCAGTTATGTGGCAAAGCGTTCATATCTAATGAACGCGCATTTGATTTAGTACATACTAGTTCCAGTAGAACATTCCATCCTAATATACAGATCGCAAGATCACCCCCAGACGTTAAGACGTACGTAGAGAAAGACGGTGATTACATTGATTGGGGTACATTCAAGGATGACAAGAGATCCAATCGTTCATCAAAGATTGATCTCACTTATGTTTATACAAACGCACTGAATGCGTCTTCTATACAAGAATAACTTGATAACATACGTATCAATGATCCGAGGACGTATTACCTGCAGTATCATAACATAAGATCCAATGCTAAACGTATATTCCAGAAGCCAATACCTACGTTTCAATCCACATGGCCGTATTCTACGTTCATCATACCTCCTGATGTACAGCATTGGGTTGATTCCAACTTCATATGCGGGCCAATGGAATATGATGATGGGCCGCGACAGTTGATCCGCAAGCATAATGTGGAACTGCCCATCAGTTTGATAATAGAAGGCCCAAGCCGGTTTGGGAAGACTGCATGGGCCAGATCACTGGGCCTTCATAATTACATATGTGGGCACATGGACCTGAATACTCGTACATTCCACAACGAAGCCATGTATAACGTATTGGATGACATTACACATACGTATTTACGTATGAAGCACTGGAAGGAGCTACTCGGTTCACAACGTGATTGGCAGTCTAATTGTAAGTACGGGAAACCGGTGCATATAACAGGCGGCATACCGTGTATCGTATTGTGTAATCCTGGACCGGAATACAGCTTTAATGAGTTCCTAAATAAGCCGGAGAATGAATCATTACGTACATGGACACATACAAATACAATGTATGTCACCTTACATAAACCAATGTATCATGTATCATCTACCTTGTAACTACGGGCATCCTATTAATGTTTTGAATGTATGGGGTTATAAATAGAACCGGAGACGTAGAAGATGCTCTACAGCTTACTGCGGTAAACAAAACTTACGTTTTTTTTACGAGACAGCGAAAGACGTCATGAGGCATCTGCTGTACGCAGATAGTGTGGAGTCGATCCGAAGGATGAAAGAGTATATTGATAATCTACTTCGTAATGTTGATGATAGTAGATTCAACCACGGGTTTTCCGTTCTCAAACGGAAACAAGACTGGTTATACTATGTTGAACTCTACATTCAACAACGTATACAACGAAAGGTTGATTATCTTAGTCGGATACATGATCCAAGTCTATCGTATGAAGAAAAGTCCCTTTTACATAGACAATTTCATTACAGTTTACAATGTCCTGCAAATATTAAGAATCAATTACTAAATATGTACTTGATGATCGAATCATCATACTGTTAATTTACATCGGGCATCCTATTAATGTTTTGAATGTATGGGCCACATGGGCCGTAGGCTCATTTTAAAAAAAACAATTCTTATTAAACATAATGGGCTTGCACATGTATAAACATAATCGTATTGTATTGTAATACACTTACGATACTGTGATATAAGAGAATATCACAGTTGAGTACACCCTTAAGAGAGAACCAGTGATGAGAGGCACCATAGCAATACGCGAGCGTATTAGTATCACCCGTCCATATAGTGTATATGGACTTTCAATACTTGATGTGTATGTGTACTGTCATAGACAGTGACCTGTATGAATGAACCCTAATTGTTAACCTCTAATGATGGATGCATCCTAGCAATACGCTAGCGTATTAGAATGTTCATGTCATATACATCGTATATGACCATTACATTATTGTTACGTACGTGTACTGTCAGGGACAGAGTGACATATGTGAATGAACCCTAGTTATTAAACTGAATTGATGAGAGGCATCCTAGCAATACGCGAGCGTATTAGTATGTTCATGTCATATACATCGTATATGACCATTACATAAATGTCTCATACGTGTACTGTCAGAGACAGTGATATGTGTGAATGAACCCTAATGGTAACCTGTATTTGTTTATGTTTTAAATGGAATGGGCCTGCGGCCCATTGGGTTTGATGATAAATATATTGATTATTTCCCCATGTTATGTTTATATAAGCGTATTGTATTGTCTGTTTATGTGATTCAATGGGCGGCAGGCCCATCATGTGTTATAAACAGATGTTTATATATTGTTTTTATAAATATAGGATATTTACAGGGTATTATGTTTTTATCATATTGTATTGTCATATACGTATGATACTGTGATATGTGATGATATTACAGTTGGTATACGTTTTATAAATGTATTCATGACATAATGATTATGTCATATGATAACAGTTAGACATATAATATGCAAACCTAACCATGACTCGGGTCAATTGATTCATGAGGAAGCAATTGACTTAACCTGTTCAAATGCGTCATGGCTGACGCAATTAATAACCTAATTATTAATCCACTCTGATAAGTGTATTCTGAAACAGAGGTATACACATGTGGATGCATGTATATACGGTTGATTAGGTGTATGTGTATAAGATCATCCTATCGGATGAGTGACACGTGTTACTTCTATTGAGTCAGATGTATCCACCTGAGTTAATTTTTTGTATTTATAAAAAAGGGTTTGGTTCGTTCGTAAATAAAAACTCATTTATTTACGATCGTGTCCCGAGGGTAGTCTTGGCATTAAGTAAGGTTTTGCAACCTTTGCAATAGTGTTTTGTGACTCACAAAACCCATATGTATACAGGTTGAGGTTGAAAATGATTTTTTTAATCGGGCATCTTATTAATGTTACTAGGATGCCCGATTGCCGCCGTTCCACGTGGTGCCCATCCGTGGTGTCACACGCATCTTTACACAATGAGCGGCGTCCGATGTCGCGTTGTGTGTATCCCGAGAAGACCCCTTTTAGTCCTTTCCATGTGGTGGAACCCTACCACTCCGATTATTTTATTACGAGAATGGCATTCTCGTAAATAAAGTGTCAACCTTTGCAATATAGTTTGTTGGCATAAATATAGGATATTTATAAATAAATCGGAATTACATGAAACCGGTACGGGTGTTGCAACTGAACTCTACGCAGCTGCTGATATTACTATCCCATAATACATACATTAATATACCGTTTTTGGTGGTGTTCGAGTAATTACCACCGTGTGCACCATCCTCGTCTCTGAAAGAACTCCATACGGGGTACTTAGATGACATACGTATGTATCTCCGTATGTCACCAATGTATGAAGCACCCCGTTTATTTACTATGATCTTCTTCTTCATAAGTACGGTGTAACGGTGACGACAATCTGGTCGGACCAGACCATCGGCTCGGCATAATTTGGATGATGTGAATATGCTGCTGAATGGAGGTAGTGTCTGACCTCTCGGTCTACGGTCCAATACAATGAACATACTTAGTACACCCTGTATTATCATACCACCCTCGTCTACCATCATGTCGTGTGTCGGCATGTTCATCACCATGAATGAACCGGTTACATATATCGAACGGAGCATGATGTAGCTCCGCTCCCTGTCGTTGGCATCTCTACCAAGAGACGGCAAACTGATGAACTGGACAAGCACTCCGCCGTGCTGGACTATGTTCCCGTCCACTTTGATAGACTCTGTCATGAACCTCGGCCTCCTTCTCGACCCAATGCTCCTTCGTGGGCCGGATCGGAACAAGATAGATCCGTCATGGGCCGGACTATCATTACGCCTGACACGCCATACACGACGGGCGTTGTATTGGGTCAGATTCCTATTAACTGGGCCCGTATATCTGTTTCTATATATGGGTACATAATTACGATAATGCATATTGTATTCTATGTCTATATGATACATAGCGCATTCTTCATATAGGCGTGAGCATCCTAACGGATGCGTGACACGTGGTTTGATCCATGATGGATCGACGGCTGGCATCAAAGATGCCGAAAAGATGCCATCCTGGACGGATGGACGCCACGTGTCTCTCCAAGGGGAATGGACGATCAGCAACCTTTACTATTGCAAAGGTTGGTAAAAGCTCATTAATGCCAACTTTACCCCTCCTCGAGATGGGGTATGTGGATGAGATTTAGCCACGTCATCATTTTCCTATTGCATTGGGTACTGATTTATTTACGAGAATGCCATTCTCGTAATAAAATAATCGGAGTGGTAGGGTTCCACCACATGGAAAGGACTAAAAGGGGTCTCCTCGGGATACACACAACGCGACATCAGACGCCGCTCATTGTGTAAAGATGCGTGGGACACCATGGATGAGCGCCACGTAGCACCACGGTAATCGGGCATCCTAGTAACATTAATAGGATGCCCGATTAAAAAAATCATTTTCAACCTCAACTTGTATACATATGGGTTTTGTGAGTCACAAAACACTATTGCAAAGGTTGCAAAACATTCATTAATGCCAAGACTACCCTTATGGTACGATCGTAAATAACCCAATCGTTATTTATACAATGCAATTTATAACATAGGTTCATAATGCCATTCTCGTAAATAAAGTGTCAACCTTTGCAATAGTAAATTGCATACGTGGTGCAATCTCATCCACATACCCCATCTCGAGGAGGGGCAAAGTTGGCATTAATGAGCTTTTACCAACCTTTGCAATAGTAAAGGTTGCTGATCGTCCATTCCCCTTGGAGTGACACGTGGCGTCCATCCGTCAAGAATGACATCTATTCGGCATCTTTGATGCCAGCCGTCGATCCATCATGGATCAAACCACGTGTCACGCATCCGTGAGGATGCTCTCTCTCAATATACACACCACGTGTCACTCATCCGATAGGATGATCGTGTACACATACACCTAATCAACCGTATATACATGCATCCACATGTGTATACCTTCATCCGTTGATTGATCATCAATCAATAACACGTGTCACGCATCCGTGAGGATGCTCCCGTATATACATGCATACTCATGTGTATACATCTGTTTCGGAATAGACTCATTAAAAACCATTTTGTTATGAATTGCGTCATGGGTGATGCATTTCAACAGGTCAAGTCAATTGCTTCCTCATGAATCAATTGACCGGCATTATGAACGGATAGCATGGGCAAAGATCTCGAGGCAGAGTATGAAAATAGACCACTGCAAGATAGAGTACAATCCACAAGTGCCGTTCAACGCATCAGGTATCGTAGTGGTAGAAATACATCATGATTGTATGGAAGAAGGACAAACGCTTCAGGCCAAGTTCTGTTTTCCAATCGACTGTCACATAGATTTACATTATTACTCTAATACTTATTTTTCTGTACATGATCGCATACCCTGGAGGGTGTATTACAAAGTAGAAAATACAAATGTAAAGACGGGAACATATTTCACCAAGATGAAGGTATTTCTGAAACTATCAGCCGCACGCAAATCCGTGAACGTCGCATATCGGTCACCGGCTGTTCATATACATTCTAACAAATATACAATGGCAGACATTGATTTTCGGCATGTTGCCGCAACTCCGGCATATCAGGCCGTATGCCGTAGTCAGTCGGCCATACATTCTCAACCGAGACTGTGTCTCGCACCTGGATCGTCATTAAGAGATGCTTGTTCTGTTGTTGGAGGCCCATCGGAAGACGGCCCCTTACATGATATTGGGCCTTCTGTATCTGAAGTAGGTCTTACTCATGTTTCTGATCCACGGAGCAGTATAAGTTTAAACCCAGACCAGTTGGGTCAGATAGTCGGTAATTCTATTGTACATGTAATTGAGAAGATGAATACATCTGTACTACAATCAAACATGTTTAAAAAATTTATTACAGAAAACAAATCACACAAAACTCATTTAAAAACTTTTCAAAATATGTTGTTTTGTGTTTTAAAACATGTAAGAGTTTTTAATTAATTACAATTAACGGTTAAAAGTTTACGCAGTTTAGCGCACGAATTTTACGCTATTTTTATTTAATGAGTTTCAAATAATTATATTAACAATTTCCAAGGGTATTACTAATATGATAATATCAATTTTCATGGGTCGGACAAGGGGTCACATACAACCGGATGCACACGCAATCCTGAGATCGACCGTACTGATAAGTGTCTAAATACACCATTTTGTAATGGTGAAATACTTATACTTTCATGCATTAATCGAATAAAACAGTTGCCCTTTGATGTGTTTTTCTTGTTTTTCTTAATTCAGGGCATCTATGGACTAGTTGCGTTGTGAGGAGCGTTTACACCTAGAAAATCGAGGCCGAGGAGCGAAGAAACGAAGGATAAACGAGCTCCGGAGGGCGCCCAAGAGTTCCTACACAACCCAAGGACTTTTAGGGCCTGTGTGCGGGCTGTACGCAGACCGCACAACCCTGGCAGAAGGGTGTGCGGCCTGGTGTGCGGCCACATGTGCGGCCCGCACACAGGCCGCACACTGGTCTGGGTATTTAAGCCCGACTAGGGTTTTTCTTGGGGGACTTTTGCCACCGACGCCTCCGAACACCCCCACGCTCAAAGCTTCATCAAAGGAGGTCGTTTTGGAGTGAAATCAAGGGAGAGAAGGCAGAGGGACTTGAGGATCATCATCCTAGAGCTTGCCGACGCGGATTCGGCAAGTGTCTTCATCAACCCTAGTCGACACGGTCAAGAGAGAGTTTTGAGTTCTCTTATTGATGTATTCTTATTTGTGCAAACTTCCCTTTTTATTCATGTCGAACTAAACCTCCCAAGGCCACCGGGCAACCGGTGAACCTTGGGAGGAATACTTGTATTGGATGCTTTGCTTTTAATTCAATGAATGGATGGTGTGGATTTTGGTTTCATACATTGTGTGCTTAATTGTAGTGATTTGCATGAGAACTCTGCATTTCATTTTATCGAATGTGCTTGGTTGTGCGAGGTGCGCTCTTGCATTAGATCCACATAGTATGGAGAGGGGCTCATTGTACCAGTACACCAGAGGTTCCGGGTGCCGGTAGCCTCCCGTAGGTTGTAGAGTTCATCTTAGCGAAATTGCTTATAGATAACTCCAACCAAGACTCCTTAGTCCCAATGATATCGTGTGAGTATCCTTTGGATAAAGGAACTTGTACTGGATTAGGGCTACACTACGGAGGTTCCGGGGTAGTCGACTCCCGAGCCTAGACGGACCAAAACAATATTCCATGCATGCATTACCTGTTTTTATAGCATCCTTACTTGTATTTCTCCCGGGGGAATCCTCGCCAGGAGCCTTGTCTTCTCTATCTGATTTTCCATTGTTGTGCGCAACTTGTCTTTGATTGAAGTTTCTATCGTTAGTTTTAATTTCATTTCATTACAACAACTTCTGTTTTGATTCGACTAAACAATTGTCGAAGAGGAAGTAATAGTGGATTTCGGGACCCCAGGGAATACGACCCTCTTGTGCCCGCACAAGAGGTATTACTTGACGACCCGTGCACTTGCGGCCGGGGAGCCACGTGCCCGCTTTCTAGCGACGCGCGCGGCGACCATCACGTACCCGCACGGTCGATCACCAATGTTTGTACAAACAACATACGACCTTTATAAACAAATACCCAATAAAAGTGTGCCACGTAATACTTCTACAAACGTGGCGAATTTGCCATCACTTTAAACGCAAGCCGTTGTTCAATAACAGACAGCGAATCAAAAGGATAAGAAGTTGGCGGAATACGTGGGATGCCAACTAGCGCGCATTTTCCCAGAAGATTTATTCAAAAAGAAATCCAAAGTACTGAAAACCAAAATAATAAGACGAGAAGAATCAAAGTGCCAAAAATGCCACAAGGATTTATATATAAAAAGGTTTTCTCCAAGAGTACGAACAAAGAACAAAGTTTCTCTTTAGAGAGAGAGAGAGAGATGGCATGGAGGGAAGGAGTGATTGGATTCATGATGTTATGGACGGTGGTGATGGCAGGGAGGATGATCATCGATGGAGAATCAACGGCTGGGAGAAGAAGAAAGCTCTTTGATAATGGCTTTGTGAAAACTCCTCAAAATGTGGTTAAATTATCATATTTGGTTACTGTAATAATGGTAATGTTAATGGTAATGTGATATTATAATAGTGAAATATTACAAGATAAGGTAAAAATCTGATTACCACCAAAACAGGTGTCCATCTGGACTACCAGGTTTATGGTAATCTGAAATATTTTTTTTCCCAATTATATCCCTAGTCATTTAATCTATTTCATACTATGCTCATTATCAAAACCCTAGTTTTATTCCATTTTTATTTAGATATTTATAACAAAATATAATATATGTTAGTGTTATCTCGCTAGAAAACTTCCCTATCCTATTATCTCCTTCCATTGCTCTGTCTCTTCAGACTTTTAGTCACTTCCAACCCAATCTTTATTGGACTAGATATTAATTGAAAAAAGAGTACTAAAAGCTATACCAGTCCCTGTGGTACACTTTACTACTTACACGACCCGTGCATTTGAGGATACGCAAGGGTCGTATCACGAGGATTTTACAATTGCTGAAACCAATATTTACCTGTAAAAAGCATAGCCCAAGTACACCCGTGCTTGGGTCGAAAACATTCTTTTAAGTCCAAAAGTTAGCTTTAGAAGGGGACTGGGGCTTGGCCCCGGCTAGGGCTTTTGGAGGCAATCCGACCAGGATCATCCAATACCATCTGGATGGGATCTAGAGCAATGAATGGAGAGCACATTTAGGAGTGGAGCTTCGTCTACGGTAAGATCCTTGGAGCACAACCATTGCCACAGAAGCATAGGGAGCCTATGGGCTTTGTCTTAAATATATTTGCTATTATTTCAATGTTATGGGAAACCATGAGGGGCTAACCGTCTCTAGTGCCTTGGATTAAGAACTTAGATGTTAGTTTGTAATTGAATACCATTTTCTTGCAATGCTTATTGAGTCTTTTTTATTGCTATGTTTAATCTTGTGTTGCATAACTTGATCTGCATGATTAGTGTAGTTATGATTGTAAAACTTGGCGTGTGTTAATTGGCTTAGTTGTGATCACCTTAGGGTGGTTGCAATCCTTGAAGTGCATGATTACCGCAATTACTATCATAAACATTGTAAAAGAGTAATTGCAAACTACTCCAAGGCATTGATCGGGGGGCTACTCCTGATCAGTGCTATTTGTTAGAATTTCCCCTACCTTTCCAGGCTCCTCATGTTCTATTTTTCTTCCTGATTCTTAGTCCCAACAACTCTAAATCTTTGCTTGATTAGATACCAGAAGAAAAATGAGTACTGAAAGCTACACTAGTCCCTTTGGATTTGACTACCTGATCCCATATTGGGTACATTATACTACTTGTACAATCTGTGCACTTACGGAGACACAAAGAACGTATCAATTATATGATACACGGCCGTGCTTTTTTCATGCAATTGTTCTGGTGGAACCACAGGCGTGGCTAATTTATCCACGCCCATGGAAAAACATCTGAGAATCATATTTGATTTCTAGAAATATCCACGGCTGTGGGTGTTACTGCACATGGCCGTGGACTTATTTCTGAGACGTTTTAAATAGGGCATTCATGAGCAACCCTGAATTCAACTACACACCCCCACACCAATAGTCCCGACCTTTCTGCCTCCCCAATGCATCTCTTCACCTTTACATAAGGGATAGGGGATTCCATCCATTCCCACACTCAAATCTTGGGCTTGGATCAGTGAAGGGGTCTCTCATTTTTCATTTTCTTCCATTAGTTATCCTATCTTTATGTTGTTCAATTTGTATGCAATATTATGGTATTTCATCTATGTATTCTTGCTATCTTTATTTTCAAGCATGCTTTTATCTTTGTATGGTTGGTTTTTGGTGGGGGTTTAAGGGTTCAAGGTGTTAGAAACCGTTGTTCGACCATCATCACGGCTACGTGGAACTCTCGGGATAACTTTCAGAAGTGATCCACGATCTTAAGGTAATTTCCTATAGCCATGGATTGTCCTCTTGATGAGTGTATTTCATATATAGTTATTTTATCTCTTACTCCCATGATTCTTGAATTTATCGGTGTTAATTCTCTAATTTCAGTGCTATTTGAGGTATTTCTAGTTTTCCATGCAGATATCAAAGTCCTAAAGTAAGAAGAAGTGATTTAGAACGATTTTCGGAGCTAAAGGCTTAGAAGAAACCTCACCAAGCTCAACATGGCCTCAACACGCCCGTGCTTGCAAGCCGTTCAAATTGCAGGAGAATTCAGCTAAGGTTAACACGCCTTCTGGTCGCTAAGCACGGTCGTGCAACCCTCAGCACGGCCGCAACACGGGCGTGTTGGACCCCGTGCAAATTACAGGAAATTGAGTTTCATGAGTTTTATTCGGCCGTAATCTGCACGGTTTGGAGCACGGCCTTAACACGGCCGTGCTCACATCGTGAAAAGGTTAAAACCCTAGAAACTTAGGTTTTTGGGGACTTTTTAGCTGGGAGAAAGAGGGAGAAAAAGAGGAAAGCTTGGGGAGCCATCCTCACCATCAGAAGGGGAATGTCGCACGAATGGTAGGCCGATTGGGAGGAGAAATCATTCCACATTAGAACCTTAGATAGCCGCAAGGATGCAAACAAATAGGAAGTCTTCAAATTCTTTTGTATTTGTTTCTTTGGTAATTTCCTTGTTGTCTAACCCTATGAGGGGCTAAACTCTTATTGAGAGCCACGGGGTGATGTTCTTATGCTTGCACCTTGAACTTGGATACTCTACTTGCAGTATTTATGAATGTCTTTGTTCTTTACATTAAATCTTGGTTGTTGGCTGCTTTGATTGCATGTTGAGTGGTTGAATGCTTTAAGTTCTTGTTTTCTTATCTTAGCTTGTAAATCTTTATGATAGTTGCAAGAAGTGAGATCTCAACTTAGTGTTCAACAGCAGAACGATAAGTACTAAATCCCGGGGCACTTAGAATTTAGGGTTCTAAAGACATTTCCAATAAGTACTAAGAGAGTACAAATTAGCTAGCATCAAGAATTCAACCCCGGGGCCCCATCTCCTCCATTGAGCAAATCCTTACCTACCCCTTATTGTGATTCCTTCTCTTTCATCTCCTTTAATCTAACCAGAGTCATTTCAACCTTTCTCTAATTAGTTAGATATTAAGCAGAACGATAATATTAGGAGATATACTAGTCCCAGTGGATACGACTACCCGACCTTAGGGTACACTTTATTACTTATACGACCCTTGCATTTGCGGATAGGCAAGGGGCGTATCACCTCTCTCAGCGCATAACTGACTTACTAAATTTCTTTTCCTCAGGAAATGGCTCCCGGCACCAAGAGACTCACTCACAAACGTGCACGTCAAGCTTCCTTGTCACCACCACCTATCAAGCATGAATTTTCAAACCAGGAACAACAACAGAGATTTGAGCAACTTTGTATTCTCTGATTCTAACAAAGCCATTACATTGATTGGTCCACGCTTTGAAGTATCATGCTTGATGCTGAGGTCAAGGAACTAGTTAGCCGGGGGTTGGGACAAAGTGCTCACCATAAAAGCTGCATTATACCGAGAAGCAATTGTTGACGTTCTCTCCACATTTGAATTTAACAGATATATTGGGGACTTCAGCCAACCAGATACCATCCGATTCCAATGCCTCGGGAAGTATTTCACTTTTAGTTTAATGGAGTTTTCTGTACATTTGGGATTGTATGATAAGGCATTTGTCGACACCGATAAGTATCGTTAGTTGACCACTGACTATCCATGAGTGATGATCCCCTATACCATGTATGGCCATCTCTTAGGGGTTGGAAACTATGAATCCATGGTGTTGAAAGCCTCCACCCTTCACCATCTCTCACACCGCTATATTCACCCCGTTCTCAATCGGACAATGACAGGGCGAGGGGATAGTATGAGAGTGCTCAATCAGAACGACTTGCTCTACCTCTACTATGTGTCCCAAGACATTTCCATTCATGTTAGGTACGTCATAGCGGATCACATGCGATACCAGATCCATTATCGTCATACAGGAGTGCTTTTCTCAGGCGCTTACGTGATCCATCGCCCTTGGGCCTGCCGACACTTAGAGCAAAGATGATAATCCACCGCACCGACACCGCAGAGTATATCTTGAATTTGATAAGTTTATATTTATACTATATTTTGTATATTTATATAGTTTGTATTAGAGTGATTGTGAAGGGAATGATGCTAAAGGTGTAAATTCCTTGTTATCTAGCCTCAAACTAGTGGTGGGATGAAAAATTACATAAGCAATTGACTTAAGAACCGAAGCAAGCAATCAGTAATAAGAAAGAACACAAGATTAGAGTATACAATCAGGTTTTCACAAATATGGAATTATGCATGGCATTTAGAACACAAGATTAATACTCGACAATAATCTCAAGTTAGAAAATAAAAAGTTAAATATAACAAAGATAAATTTTAGAGTTCATATGCACAAGTACTAATGAGTGCATTTTATATATATATTTTGCGCACATTATACCCATTATTTAATTGTCCATATGCCATTATTTTCATAATTCGATGTAATTTGAGATATTTTGAGTTTATTGTGCAGATATTCAAGTCTTAGATAATTTAGAAGTGATTTGGAGAAAAATTCATGATGAAAGGACCTAAGGGATAGTTCATTCAGGCAAGCACGGCCCAAGCAAGGGTGTGCTCGCAACAGTGCAAAACACAGGAGTTTGGAAGAACAAGGAAGCACGGTCAGGATGCCCTGAGCACGGGTGTGCAGACCAGATCACGACTTCAACACGGGCGTGTTCCAGCCCGTGTACTTACTTCCTGATGAAAATTGCAGACTAGCTGAATCCATTTATTTCTTGTAATCAGCAAGGCCTGAAACATGGCCTAAGCACGACCGTGCTTGGGTCGAAACTTAGGTTTTAAGCATCGAATGTTAGGTAAAAGGGGACTTTTGGGCTGGGAATAGCGAGAGGCGAAGGAGAGAATCAGTGTACAGATCTCACCACCATCAAGGAAGGACTTAAGCGCAAATTATAGGCCAATTTCAGGGGTACATTCTCATCATCATCAAGACCTCATATCTCAACAAGGATGCAAGCAAATAGGGAGTCTTTGATCATTTTTGTATTTGTTTTCTTTGGTATCATCATGTTGGTTGAACCCATGAGGGGCTAATCTCCATGGGTGTCCTGGGTTAAAAACTTGGTAGTTGATTGTACTTGAACACATTCATTGCAATATTTATGGAGTCTTTATTGTTTATGCTAAACCTTGTGCTGTATGCTTGATTTGTTGGTTGATTTGCGTAGCTTGAGTGTTTCTTGATGCTTGTTGGTTCCTTAGCTCAATCCCTTTTGTGATTATCCCTTAGAGGAATTTAGACCGCGTAGTGCCCTCAACTCCTTGTCGTTTATCTCCACCATAGCTGCAGCAACTCTCTTTGAGCATTGGAATCCCGAGACATACTTGATAAATCATGCGAGTAATTGAGTACAATTGGCACCAAAGGAATAACCCGGGGCCTTACCCCTAATTGAACAACTTATTAGGAATTCTCTCGGTGTTTCTCCTCCTTCTCTTTACCTTCGTCCTAGGCTTTAGTTCTTTCAACCTCAATTGTGGTCGAATATATATTAAGTAGAGAGAGAGTATTGAAAGTTATACCAGTCCCTAAGGATTTGACTACCTGATCCTATTGGGTACATTATACTACTTGTACGACCGGTGCACTTGCGGATACGCAAGGGGCGGATCAAGTACCCAAAGGGCTTTAGCTTCTCATTAGAGAGCAATACAATATCCAATCAAATAATGAATAAAAACAATTAACAAAAATAGATAATACTCCCTCTTGGTTCATGATGATTGCCTTGGAGGGTTACTTCCAAATCTCCAAGGAATACTCTGTCAACAAGAGGATTCAATGGATGTCAATAGTGAAGCCTTTCTTGAGTGTCAAAACCCTTTTCTCAAACTCTAGTCACCTTGCCGACTCAAACTTATGCAAAAAGATATCGAAAAGCTCAGAAAAACACCTTTTATAGCAGTTTGTTGGGGACACATTATGGCATGTGACTACTTGTGTGGTTGTTTGTGTGAAGCCGCATGGCTGTGTTGCAGGCCACGTGGATGCCCATGTGGGGCCACGTGGCCTAGATAATGGCCTTGTGGTAATGTGTGTGAAGTTCCGTCTTACTGAAAACTTTGACTCCTCTTCAGGAAAATATACACGAGCTTATATATGGACGTGTGATTGCAAAAACCATGTGGATGCCCCTGTGGCTTGCAAAAGAGCTCCAAAAGTGCTCCGAACAACCATCTTTGCTTTATTTCTTCCAAATTGCTCTTCACACACCCTAGCTTCTCAAGAAACAAAATGTACACACACGTGCGCACATATCTGATAAACACTATGTTCACACTATATGAATTATTAAAGGAAAACATGTATAAAAAATACTCGACACCCTTTAAAGGGGATAATTGCTATTATGCCTTTACAAAAATCCATATTTGAGTAGAGTAGAATAATAGCTTGATTCTTTCATCTACATCTTTCCAAAATCTTTTTTTGTAATACTCTTACTTATTAGCCTATGAACCATTACAACATCATCGGTGTCTTTAAGTCATTCTTGCATACCATTAAATATTGTAAAATTTATATCATTGGCAAAACTAATAGGGTTTATTCTCAAACATATGACAAGCCAAAAACTTTGATTTGGGTAAGAATTAAAATTTTTTGCTTTAGCCAGATAAGTAACACTAGATATAAATCTATGTGTATATATATACATATATATATCTATATATGTAATTTTTTATTAAGGGCAATTATGAAGTTATTTGTTTATTTATTTAAACTTTTTTAAATCATGTATATAATATTTAATAGTCGGGTATTCATTTATTATCTCTTATTGTTTGGTCATTAAAATTTGGGAATTATTATTCTTTCTCTGAATCATTAATTCCCTAGTTTATATCATTATATTTGTTTATCATTAAATTACTAAGTGTGCTGGTTGTTTCGAATATAATTGAGTGATTTTATATAAAAAATGGGGTCTATCCTTGGTTTGCAATCATGATATTCTACCTAATTTTGAGAAATTAAAGTTATTTTTGACATAATCTCTTTAGTTTCCAATTAACTATATATTAATCTTTTCATCAGGGCCTAAACACCAATAATGCATGTCAACATGAAATTATGAAATAGAGACTGGGTTACAGCCAGTGAAACAATAACGAGCTTTGATATTCTAGGCCAAGTCACCTATAAACAAATGACTTTTAAGTCATTGAGTTTAAACAAATAACCTCTAACATTCTATTTTAGCCATACTAATTGGGAGGCTTATATTATGATAATTTGATCCGTTCTGTATTATATTTTTGTTGAATTAGAATTTTCAATTAGTATTTTTTTGATAAATTTTATACTATGATATTTATTTATCTTTTGAATTTGATTTTTTTTTTGAATTTTTCCTGATTTTTAATATTTTAATTGTCAAGAAATATATATATATTGTTCATCTATTTATTTGGGCCGGGGCGTGGCTAACCGGGCTAAAATCTATATGATTCAAACTCAATAGGAAATTTGATTGGGCTTAAGTCCTCAAGCATAACAAAGCTATTTGGACCGTCTTCCTAAGCTCAGTTACCATATTCGTTTGAATGGGCTTCGTCTAGCTCATTGGTCGCCAAGCCCATGACCAGTCCTTTTGATTGCTCTTATTCTCTCCGACAAAACTTGCTATAGCGGGAAAAAATGTCGCGCCCCGAACATGGCTCACCGGACTCGAAGCGGCGACAAACGGCCGTATACCCACGAGGCTGAGACCAAGTGAGCACACAAGGCTCAATACCTATCTCTCAGATATAAATCATAGCAGCACACTAATTTCAACCAAAACCAAAAATTCAAGAACGGAAATAATCAGATTTACAGCCAAAATTCACAGAATATTAAAGGTCTTAACAGACAACAGACTTATTAAACAGAAAACTAAACTCCTACTAGCCACCTGGTGATCACTCAACAGTCCCAGCTAAGCTAGTCACCACACACCTACCCTTGATCTGAAAAAGATAGAGCAACTATTTATGAGCTAAACAGCCCAGTAAGCAACCACTAAAAGCCAATAGTAATATAGGGATCACAAAAATTCAATGATTTCCAAAAAACGTACTTAAACGTGATGTTGTACAAACATTATCAAAATCAAAACCCAGACATCAGAATATTTCAGAAACATACTTAAAACTAACGTTATATAGTAAATATCAAAAATAAATATCAAGACAATAGAACATTTCAGGCAAACAAAATTTTCAGATAAACAAGTATATATGTCCCCCAAATAACTAATGCCAAAAACAAAATATCAGAGGCTATTTGTTTACTCTCGATGACCCGAGTCAGAATATCATAGTTCATTTGTTTACCCTCGGCGACCCGAGCCAGAATATCATAAGCCGTTATTCTCTACCGACGGAACGGTGTGAAACTATAGTTTCTTATCAGAATCAGAATTCATGTCGACATGGTCGGTGTTTAACCCCCAATGACAGGGTTATTGCAAAGTTAATTTTGGACTATAATTTGCTATGTCAAAATATGTCGGGTTCAAAATCAGTGTCAACACAAAATATTGAAATTCGGTGATCTCATTTTCTAATGAGCATAACTTAAACTATTTCAAATCAATTATATAAATAACAATTAGATAAATCATTAAATAAATAAATATATGCATAAATGATCAATAATTTTGAAAATATTAATATGCATAATATCTTAAACTCAAAACAATTATATATAACATCATGAAAATTATTTCGCAATAAAACCCAAAATAATTAAATAATTATGTAAATTATTTTCATAAATCAAAGATTTATATATATAAAAATATACGGGTTTATATGTGGTTTACTTACCTGGAACGACGCCCCTAAGCTATAGGATCCCTGCAGACACTCAAAATTAGGATTCGAGCAACAACCCTAAACATGAACATCACACTTGTCTTAAATTTCAAACTAACAAACAAATATTGACCACTGGTTAAACATGCTCGAGGCTCTAAACACTAACTATGCTAGCAACACCGGAATGCATAATGTATTACTTACCCCATAAGTATGCTAAAATCAAACCCACAACTATATATATATATATACACACATGTGGCTAATGAGCAAGGGTAATGCAAAAGAAGTTTTCAGAAGGGTATAAATGCAAAAAGGGTCAAGATCTTATTTTCTAAATTCGGATTCTTTCAAGTGTATAAAATCAATTATCAAGTCTAAAGAAAATATGGACTATTCCAACATGACCAATAGGGCCTAAAATATGTATAACTTTATCTAACATCCTCAAAATCTCAAAATTCTTTCTTTAATGACAGACACACAAGGCTATGACATATCCAAAATTCTCATTGATCCGAATACTATTAAATTTATAGCATCAATTTGAATGTTCATCTATTTCTGCAAATCAGTAAAATAAGATATGATCCTTTTAACATGCATATCTCTCATAATACATCCTCAAATAACATAATATTTTTGGACTAGATAGTTACGTCAATCAGGAATAACTTTTGTATTTTGCATCTTTCCTAATTCAACCTTTAAAACCATCAAAAATATTAATCCATCTCCAAGTTCTGCACATAATACTATTTGACACAGCTACACTAATATGGCCGTGTCTTATAAAATACAGATGTATAAAATCTGACATTTTGCAGGTAATTAGTTGATATCGAACCCTATAACTTTCTTATTTTTCACTTGGCTCAATTCAATCCCTAAAATCATGTATTATGCAAGCCAATCTTCAGGTTCGACAGAGAATATCATATTACAAAACTATACTAATAGGTTTATACTTTATAAACCACAATTATGAAAAATATAAAATTTAGTAGGACAACTAAAATCTAGGGTTATTTACTTGGAAAAATCCCCAATCTGATCAATAATTAAAAGGAAATTTATAAAAACTATGACCTCAAACAAATGCACATTAAATCAGAGTGACATTGGTAATCAAGCCAAGGTGCTTCCTTAGGCATTGGTAAAGGTTACGAACGATCTACAACCCAATGAATCTAAAAATGCTTTCCATGTAAATTAAACGAATTTGAAAAACAATTTAACATAAAACCCTAATTGGTGGACAAAATCAATGAGACACAAGAAACAAAAAAAAAGAGAAGAGATCTCACTTATGATCAAATAAACCTAGATTCGAGAAAGCGGGTGCTTACCTCAAAAAGCAGAGAACAAAAAAAATTGACGTGAATCCTCTCTTCCTCTTCGTCATCACCGGCACTTCACGAAACTAAGGAAGAAGGACGCGGGCTAGGTCTCGGGTGAAATTGTCTCGTGAGTTCGGAGGCCTTCTTTCTACGATCTAATGGTTATAAGGGATAAGGTTCGGAAAGGTTTAAAGTTTAAAACAAAATAAAGAATTAAAAATCTAATCTAAGGATTGAGATTAAAAGATGGTTTTACAAACAATAAGGTGGAGGTTTAAAATTTGAAAAAAATATCTTAAAAAGATAATCCGATGGCTATTAAAAGGTGGGTTTTACAAAAAAAACAAAAAAATTCACTAGTGGGGATAATGTGCATGAAGTGACAAATCAAAACTCTTCACTGTTATGTATCATGCGTGCAAGCATTCATTTCAATAATTCTAAGATCCATGTTTATAAGTGAATAACATAAAAATGACAATGTCCGGATAAAATTATTCACTGTTATTTGCACTACACATATATAGAAGCGATTGAAGAGCAAGGAATTGAAGCTTCACACTCTCAAAACAAAAACTGTTTTTGAAAAAATTCTAGCACACCATTACAAAGCCTAAAATCTAGTAACATGCTCGAGAGCAATATCAACTAAATTTAACTAATAACTCCTCTTTATTTGCTAGAACTCCAAGTTGTGTGGCCTTCGGTATGTGGGGTTTCTATTTGTTATTTGATTTATCCCCAGAGCTTTTTTTTTTGTCAAGAAGAACGAAACCCCTAATGGGTCCGTTAAACTAAGACAAGGGCGTGCACACGTCTCGACTGTGGCCTATGGGGCCCGCACATACGTGGGCGCTGGGACCATCCACAGTTCATGCTCACAATTCTCAGACATGTACCCTCACCCCAAGGATTCGAACTCTCGCCACTTGCGATGAGTCCTCATGGGGGACCCAAATGTTAATTGACCTAAAGGCCGTTGACGATTTATCCCGAGAGCTTTGACCTTGTATGTAGTTGTTTATGTTAGTGCTGCTTGTGAATTATTTGTATGAAATTATTATTTAAATACTGAATCTTATAAAATTGAGTTGTTCAAATAATTGTTGGGGGTTTAGTGAGGAATGACGTCACCAATTCGCACACTAATTTAGAGATCTTAAAAATCTTTAAATTATTCGTCAAACTTGAACCGCTTCTTAGGCAGGTTTGAACCGTCGTCTTAGATGACTTGAAAAGAAAACGTAGCAACTAGATAAAATAATAAATTTAATATATCTTTGACAAAGAAAAAAATACATTTATATATGCCACTTGTAACATCGTAAGGTATTTTCAAAAATCAAACAAACTTGCATTAACTGGTCCGCTTAATTATATACTCTGATAGTTTGACCCAAATACTTTATGGACGTGATACTTGTTTCCTCATATGCTTATTGTTCATTAAACAGTCAATTTTATTACATTTAACCCGTTGAATATTAAACTTGCGCTGTTCAACCGCACAAACAAACCATAATAATTGCGTATCCTAGGACAAGTGAACATGCAGAGGAGGGGCAGGAGAAACAACTCCCAACAACTCCGGATCAGATTCAAGGGCAGTCATGAACTCGGGAAGAAGGCAAACCTCCAAGTCAACACTACCACCTCCTTCCCAACCGGGGTAAAACATCACCTTCCCATCAATCTTATTAGCACTCCCGCTCCTCAGCGCGACAGCCTTGCCCCATCCAAACTCACAACCATACATATCAAACCTCGGTGAACTCGAAATGGCCACAGTGGAGTTATCAACCAAGCTCAACTTAGATAACACTGGAAACTCCATCCAATTTCTCACAATCCCACGTATGGTGTCATCCTTGTGTGCTATCACTGCTGCATGGATCCTCCCGGCGGCCCACCCAATCCCATTCCCAAGAAGCTCCCCTGCTGTTGCTTTCATGCAGAGCACGTTGAAGGAGTTGCCGAAGTAGTTTGGAGATAGAGGTGGCTGCAGCCTCGCACGGTTCTGAATGGACACACGGCAGGTGGTCAGTTTATCCGCCGCGAGACAGCGGGCGCGGCTGATGCATCGCCATATCAGTGCGCTGATGCACTGGTAGGAAGATATGTTGTTTTTCCCACTCTCTTCGTTGGCTTTTGCTTTCAGTTTTGCTATGGCTTCTGAGGAGAAGTGAAACATTTTCTCTCGGAGAGGTGGATGGCAGACGCTGTCAATGAACTCAGACTCATGAGAGAAGGGTAGTTTCAATGGAGGGATAACTCCATCGATGAAATATCGATCATGAACGGGAGGTCTTGACGGAACAGTAGTTTTCGTCCGTGAGATCTCCGCCCATGTGTTCATGAAATGCCAGAAAGAAGTGCCATCTCCAGCGGCATGGTTAAAAGAGCAAGCGAGGAAAATCCCATCAGCTAGTACTGTCAGCTGAACAGCTACGAGAGGAAGAGAATGACCATCATAGTTACAAGCACCATCAAGCTGGAAAAAAGATTGGATAAAGGTAGGCACATCAGAGGATGGTGCAAGAACATCCCCCACTGAGATTGACTTAGCCTCCGCATGAACAAACTCGACTCCTTCATTGTTGCAATCGATGAACACAAACATCCCTGTTGCCTTACCATCACTGTCAAGTTCATGTTGGGTGGCAAAACGGCCGGCCAGAGGATAGAAGTGGTGAAGGGCGGCAGAGAGGGAGGTTTTCAGGTTGCGGATTATCTTATCAATGGAGAGGGTGGCGGGGAGATTGGCAAAAAGGTGGCCTTTTTGGATGTAGTTAGAAGGGAGCTTGGCTAGGTCCCATGTGGCTAAGTGGCATTTCTGGCCGGCAGGGTGCTTTGGTGGTGGTTTGGCTTTCACCATGCATTTGGAGATGAACTGAACCATTGTAGCAGGAGGCGGTGTCAGTTGTTGTGTACTTTGAATGAGGCATCTATGTTTTATATATATTAGCAAACATGGAAATGTTTTTACAGGACAGTCAAAAATAGAGTCTGTATATATGTATATTATATTAAAGCTTCTCTTGAAATGAAATAATAATGCTGATGCCCTTGTTGTTTCACATGAGGACAGTCAAATAATTTGCTTTTATTTTGTCCTACGTCCACATAAAGGGAGGGAGGTTAATTTTTTATTTTTCACATATGCGTCATCCATGACATAGGGGTGAAGATTAATTTTAAAATAAATATAAAAACCCCTCGTGTTGGGTGGCGAGCCGGAACAAGTACCTTATGGAAAGCTCTTTGTAAAAATTTACTATTTAAATTAAGATATTTATTAATAAATTTTAAGATATTATCAATTATGTTAAATATTTACTCTAATTAAAAAACAAATCACTCATTTTAAATACTTATTTTTAATAAATACATTTTCTTTTGATGAATGTGAATAAGTTATACGATAGAACTTATAATGTTTTAATCGGGAGAAAAGTGATACATACTAATAAGGAAGGATGAATCTTTTTTTTTTTTATGAGATAGTTAATGATGAAGTCTTCATGAATTACAATAAAACTTCTTTTATAATGAAAGAACGCTAAAGTCTTTTCTGTATTTAAAGACAAAAATATGCATCTTAATGTTTTTTATTTATTTATTTTATTGACAAAGCGTGCAAACCACTGTTTACATTATTATGTATTTTAAATTTTTGGTTTTAGATGGATAGAAATGGAGGAGGTTAAGAGGTTGTTTGTATTGGCTTTAAAAAAAAGTGTTTTTTTTTTAGTTTTTTAGAATCACTTTTAAAAAAAGTGTTGATTCAGTTAGGTGCTTTACTACTTTTTATGCTTGGATATGTTAATGCAGAAGTGGTTTTATATGTTTGAATTTGTTTGGATGTGGATTTGTAAAAGCATTTTTTAATATGACAAATAACTAAAATGGAAATTCATTGACTTTACATTCAATTATCATTATATATTCATATTAATAATGATAATAACTAATGTTATGATAATAATAATAATTATAATTATAATAGTAATTACATAATAATAGTTATTATCATTGTCATTAAGTTATTAATGTTTAAAATTATAATTATAATTATAATTATAATTATAATATTAATTATATAATTATTATAATGATTATAATTATAATAAAAATCACGTAAAAATTATTATTATTATCGTTGTCATTAAGTTATTAATGTTTACAAATATAATTATAATTATAACTATAATATTAATATTAATTATATTATAATAACTGTTATTATAATAATTATAATAGTAATCACGTAATAATTATTATTATCCTTGTTATTAAATTATTAATGTTTACAAATATAATTAAAATTATAATTATAATAATAATTATTATAATTATTATAATTATAATAGTAATTACATAATAATTGTTATTATCATTGTCATTAAGTTATTAATGTTTACAAATGTAATTATAATTATAATTATAACTATAATATTAATATTAAATATATAATAATAATTATTATTATTATAGTAATTACGTAATAATTATTATTAAGTTGTCATTAAGTTATTAATGTTTACAAATAATTATAATATTAGTTATATAATAATGGGGGAAATGTAATGAAAGAAATGTATTATTTGTGAAGGTTATTTGGGTAATTTGGCAATCTTAAAATAGCTTCTCAGAAATGTTTTCTGAGAAGCACCTATGGGGCAGCTTATGAAAAAAAGCTGAATTTTAGCTTTTTTCACACCTTCTGCTTCTGCCTAAAAGCCCAAACAATATATTTTTTAAAACCCAGAAGTGCTTAACTGATAAAAAAACACTTCTGGGCTAAAAATAAGTCCATCCATACACCCCCTAAAATTATATAAATATAAATATAATCAAGTTGTCATCGAATTCACAGCATTTGCCATCCAATTCACGTTGTTGGCTCGAGGCATAAGATCGAGTGAAATTTTTGGGAAGAAAAATTTTAGTTCACATATTTGTGAAATGAAGATAAAGAAATTTTATTTTGTTTTTTTAACTAAGTAGTTTTTCAAGCTAACAAGAAATGAAAAACTGTTAACAATGCTAACTTTTTTTTTTACTATAGCAAAATCATTAATTTGTTTAGAAAACTGCTAGTTGGTATAAACAAAAACATGATTTTCAGCATGATTTTTTTCGAGTTTTGAAATTTAAGCTTTTCTTTGTTTAATCGAATTTTTTAGAGAGATTAATAGATTTCAGAAAATATATGTTTTTGTGTCATATAAGCTGATTAAAAAAAGGGTAAATTACAAAATTAGTCACTAAACTATTCACCAGTTCCTATTTTGGTCACTAAACAAAAAAAATTTCTATTTTGGTCATTAATCTTTTAAATTGCTTTCAATTTGGTCACTGTCGCCAACTTCGTTAACGACGATCTGACGTGGCTTAGCCATGTCAGCGAACTTAGCCACGTCAGCACCTGTCTTGCTTATTTAAAAGGGTAAATTACAAGATTAGTCACTAAACTATCTACCAGTTCCTATTTTGGTCACTAAACAAAAAACAAAAAATCTATTTTGGTCACTATAATTTATTCTCCAATAGGGGTTCCCAAAAAAGTGTCTGCTAATTGAATTTGATCTCTCTCCAACTGACACAACTACAATTAATTTAGTTCTAATCAACACTGCAGCTCTATAATCCAGTACCCAATCTTGCAAATCGACACCATCTATGTCTAAAAACAACAGAAACCAATGACTACAAATTGCACAACTCTTACACAATTAATGCTTAATCCTTGTTTATTCTACTTCGCAGATTCAATGAACAACTTGCACCTCCCTGAGAACACACTCACAAATACTTAAAAATTAATTATTTGGCCAAACAAAAACAAGGGAAAAAAACACAATAAGCAACACAGAATGTAATAATACACAGAATTCTGCAGATGATACAGAATAACCAACACATAATTTTGCAGATGATACAGAATAACCAACACAGATATGCAGATAAACTGGTAATTCTGCAGATGATACAAAATAAGCAACATAGTCATCTAGTAATAACATAATGACATTCAAAATTCTGCAGATAATCTGGTAATTCTGCAGATGATACAACATAAGAAACATAGTAATCTGATAACAACATCATGGCATAATGATATTTGTGTGTGTGTTCTCAGGGAGGTGCAAGTTGTTCATTGAATCTGCGAAGCAGAATAAACAAGGATTAAGCATTAATTGTGTGAGAGTTGTACAATTTGTAGTCATTGGTTTCTATTGTTTTTAGACATAGATGGTGTCGATTTGCAAGGTTGGGTACTGGATTATAGAGCTGGAGTGTTAATTAGCACTAAATTAATTGTAGTTGTGTCAGTTGGAGAGAGATCAAATTCAATTAGCGAAGATTTTTCCGGGGACCCCTATTGGAGAATAAATTATAGTGACCAAAATAGCATTTGTTTTTTGTTTAGTGACTAAAATAGGAACTGGTAGATAGTTTAGTGACTAATCTTGTAATTTACCCTTTTAAATAAGCAAGACAGGTGCTGACGTGGCTAAGTTCGCTGACATGGCTAAGCCACATCAGATCGCCGTTAACGGTGTTGGCGACAGTGACCAAATTGAAAGCAATTTAAAAGATTAGTGACAAAAATAGAAATTTTGTTTGTTTAGTGACCAAAATAGGAACGGATGGATAGTTTAGTGACTAATCTTGTAATTTACCCTTAAAAAAAAAGAAGATGATTTTGCCCCTCTCTGTTTAGACTGTTAATGGGTGGTTGGTAGCTGTTTTTTCATTTTTTTTCTTGTTTGCTAAAGAAACCACGGTACGCAATTTTTAAATATTGGTAATTATTAGGATAAATCATAAGATTAACTCTTATTATTTGAATTGGGAGAAAGTGAAATAATATTTTTTACGAGATGCAACTGACAATTCTTTGATGAGACACAGTGTATGTGTGTTGTGCAAGTTTATACTACAAGTGTACGGGTCATCAAGTAATAGTTAGGTGAGAAAAAAGGGTTATTGTATCGACAGGAATTAAAAAACACTAGTGCTAATCTTAATGGCGCAATTTAATTTAAAGACAAAGTGGTAACTATTTGTTTCGAGGAAAGTACTGAAAATAACCAATCAGCTGGGCAGGCAATTAGAGGAGTGATTGAATTAAAAAATAAGACAGGTGCCGGGAGAAGATATTGGTCGGATTAATAAAAGATAATTGATCTCAATAAAGATTGGATGTAAGGATTGTTGGACGGAAGGAATTCAAGATTATATTGAGTACTCTCCCGATACCCCTCAACAACTAATTTTATGCTACGAAAAGTCAAAATCTCTTTCAAACCTACTTTCACATGATTGCAAATAACTTTAAGAATACCATCTCAAGGATCAGAGATAAACTATGATGGTAAACTATGATGGTCCTAATCAGAAGATACACAACGCCCTATCTCTAGTGCACGTTAATGGAACCTATTCATCTATGGGTGATCTCTCATATAGATCTCTCGATACCTAATGTAAAATCATAATGCTAAAGCCTTTCTTGATACACTAAACCAACATCAAACAACAAAGATGAATCCAACAAACTAAATGAAATCTAAATTAAGAACAATATGAAAGTAATAAATTCAAGCTACATCAAATCTGGACACCTAAAAAAGTTAACCCTCTATTGGGGTCTTATTCAATATGAAGAAAGAAGTACACGAATAGAACCCAACATCTATAAGAAGTCCCTTCTAGCCCGAATAGTGTGGAGATCAATCAAAATCGTTGTGGCAGCTATCACATATCACCATCTCGACTTCTACGGTCTTCCTTTTCATCTTCTCTGGTGCCCTGAATATCATGTGATCATACAAGGATAATTGAAGATGCATTTATCACCGATCATGTGAAAAAGTTTAACTCTATCTTAACTAGATTGGTCTCGGTAGATATTAAATTGGATAATGAAGTAGAAGTTTTGTTGTTGTTATCCTTGTTGCCTACGAATTGGTTAGGGATAATCACGGTCGTTGGTACGTCATCCGGAACTGCTAAGTTGACCTTCAAAGGAATTCTGGATTTGAGCATTGGAGAAGATATTTGGAGGAGAACTTCAGGAAAGTCGTTAGGTTCCTTCCTGAATACAAGAAGTAGAGGCAGAAAACTTGAAAAAGGGCAAAATCAGTGGCATGGTCGATTAAAGGCGAAAAAGAGGGTCAGTCCAAAAAAAGATAAGGATTACATGCTAGAATTATCAAAAGGGCAGTCACATTAGAAATAAGTGTGTAGCTCCTCAGTTCCAAGAAAGAAGAAAGACAAATCCGTTAATACAACAATTGAAAAGGTAGACGATGCATCATTGAATCCTGAATCATTGTTGTGTTGAATGTCCGATTGAATCCTGAATCATTGATTTCGTTGCTTCATTCCATGCTTCTTCTTGTAAGGATATGATGCTGAATTTTAGAAGTGAAAATTTTGGTAAAGTATGCCTTGCTGATTATGAAAGTTTGGAGATTACGGGCATGGGAAACATAAATCTGAAAACATCCTTGAGTACTATTTGGATGCTGAAGGATGTGAGATATATCCCAGGTCTCAAGAGGATGTTAATATCTGTGAAACAGTTAGATGATCAGGGATATGATGTCATGTTTGGAAACGGTGGATAAAATATAGTAAAAAAGAAAATCTGATCGTTGCTCATGGCTAGAAGAAAGAGACTCTATACATGGTTGAATTATCGTCAAATGTAGCTAATACAGTTACTAGTGGTGGTGATCCTTCAATTTTGTGGCACCAAAACCTTTGTCATATGAGTGAGAAGGGCATGAAGATACTAATTTCAAAAAAGAAGAATCTACATTTGAAGAGTGTGGAAGCGGGTTTCTATGAATAGTGTGTCCTCGAGAAGTAGAAAAGGATTACTTTTCCAAAATCAAGGAATACACCTAAGGTTGAGAAGCTAGAACTAGTTCATATAGATGTATATGGGCCAACATCAGTTTCCTCAATGGGAGGATTATGCTACTATGTTACCTTCATCAATTATTCTACTAGAAAGGTATGGGTTTACTTCTTGAAACATAAATCTGATGTTTTTGCTACCTTCAAAAAGTGGAAATCTGCTGTTAAAAATAAAAAAGGTTGAAAATCAAGTGTTTCAAGTCTGAAAATGGTAGTGAGCACAGTAGTGATGAATTTATAGATTATTGTGTTGAAAATAGAATAAGGATGCTTAAAACTGTTCCTGAGACGCCATAACAGAATGGTATTGCTGAAAGAATAAATAGAAGCTTGATGGTAGTAAAAGGTACAAAGCAAGACTAGTGGTCAAGGGGTTTCAGTAGAAAAGACACATTGACTACTATGAGATTTTCTCTCCTGTGGTCAAAGTGACTAATATCAGGCTTGTGCTAAGTATCATTGCTACAAAGGACTTACATCTAGAGCACCTAGATGTTAAGACTACTTTCTTGCATAGTGATCTTGAAGGAGATATCTATATGGCACAACCAGAAGATTTTCAGGTATATGGGAAAGAAAACTTGGTCTGTATGTTGAAAAAAATTTATATGACTTGAAGCAAGCTCCAAGAAAGCGGTACTTGAAATTTGACATTCTTGAAATTTGACATTTTTATGAGAAGGAGTGGGTACAAGAGATGTGCATTGGATCATTGTTTCCAATTGAAGAAATATGATTCATCCTACATCATATTACTGTTGTACATTAATGACATGTTAATTATGGGAGTTTAAATGAGTGAAATCAACAAATTGGAAGGGCAGATGTCTGAAGTGTTTCAGATGAAGTACTTGGGTACTTCAAAACAAATCCTTAATATGAGCATTAACTGGGATAGATCCGAATGTACACTTAAATTATCCCAAGAGAAGTATATTAAAAGGGTATTGGAAAAAAGTTCAGTCTCCATGATGCTAAAATCAGAAGTACACATTTGGGAAGTCACTTTAATCTCACGAAGAAACCGTTACCTCAAATGGATGAAGACAAGAAAGGTATGGCTAAAGTTCCATATGCATCTCCATTTGGTAGTGATATGTATGCAATGGTATGCACGTGGCCATATATTGCTCATCTATTGGGAGTTGTTAGTAGATTCATGTCCAATCCTGGAATAGAGTAATGGGAAGTAGTTAGGTGGCTATGACGCTATTTTAAAAGGTACTTTCAAAGTTGCCTTGTGTTATAGAAGGTAAGATGTTATTTTGGAATGCTTTTCTGATGCAGACATCGGTGGTTGTTTGGATACGAGAAAAATCACTACAGGATATATTTTTATAGTCGGTGGCATAGCCGTGAGTTGGATGTTTCGACTTCAAAAGAGTGTTGCTCTTTCAACCACAGAAACAAAGTATATGGTTATCTCAGAGACCGGTAAGGAAATGATTTCATTGAAGAGCTTTTTTGAATAGTTGGGCAAGAAATAGGTTAACAGTGTTATTTATAGTGATAATCAAAGTGGTATTCATCTTGTGAAAAATCTCGTGTTTCCTGCTCGGACAAAACATACTCAGGTGAGGTATCATTTTATCAGAGAATTGATTAGTAGTGGTGTATTGTCCTTGATAAAGATCCATGTTTCAAATAATCCTGCAAATATGTTGACCAAGGTGGTTACTATAGAAAATTGAAGCTTTACAAAGATTTAACTAGCCTTCAGAGTTGATTGATGAGAAGACACCGCACTAGTAGAAATTAATTATAAAAAATTTAAGGTTTACAATTGTGTTAAGTGAAGTTGATGTAATCAATCTCTAAGTGAGAGATTGTGGGGTACGTGGAGTCTTGATTAGTATTTATCTTTTCAAATTCAAGGCCTACATGAGAATTTTGATTAGTGTTTATCTTTTCAAGTCCCAAGCCTATGTGGAGATTTTGATTAGGATTTATTTTTTCCCATAAATATCCCAGATATTGTTTCCCTATAAATATCCCCAAGATATCCTGTTATCTTTTTCCTAAAAATAGCCCTGTAATTGTAAAACTCTAAAATGCTATGAGTGAAATAAATTGATATTAGTGTAGTCGTGGAGAGACCGAACCATGTAAAATTCTTGTGTCTTCTTGTCTGTGTTTGCTTTCTCTTCTTGCCATTGCTCAAGATTACCTAATCTTTAACATCTATACTACTGTTCAATGCTCTTAAGATTATGCTAACCCTAGAGGTATTCGACCGTGTATCCGGTCGTGTATTTGCCAATATAACTCTCGGGATTTCATTATGTTTTATACAGGAAGGTTGAGTGGGCGTGTAACCAGTCCATGTATAAGTACACGGTCATATACATGACCTTGTATAAGGCGTATATTTCTCTGGATGCTTCTAAATCGGACCCTGAAGTTACATGGGCAAGCTACATGGGTGTGTACTTGGCCATGTAGATTTCTAGATACTTTCCATTATTCTAATTCTACTTTGTTTCACTTCCCAATTCATACTTTGGCTTGAGATACATGCAAATTGGTCTAGACAAACAAGAAGAATTAACTAATTACCAAACAGTCTGAAAATAACTTTGAAAACAAGTATAAGAATATAAAATCACATGTCGAAAAGTATATAAATTAGCATTGATTATTCCTCCATAATTTATTTATATGTAAATGATCCCTTCAAATCATGATATTCCTAATAAGTCACTCTTTCCCATTTCATTTACTTTTCAATCCATATTCCCATCATATGTGTTATAAAGGGGTTAAGACCACAATCAAATAACGGGAATGCCCTTAGTTAAATTGAGTAATATATTAAGCAGTGAAAAGACAGGAATGCCCCCTAATTAAGGGCCATTTGTTAACATGCAAGGTGTGTCGAGTTCTTTTCCTTCTCCATCGTTTCTTAACTTGGGCAAAAAATTGGGCGAAGTCGGACTTAGGCGAATCTTGCTGACGTGGCCGAAGCCCAACTTCGGCCGACCACTTCACGTGTGTGTGTGTGTGTGGGTGGAGGTTGTGGAGGGGGGAGGGAGGAGAGGGGGGTTACAACACCTCCTCTACCTCTTTCCCTTAATCTCAAGAGCACAGCACCCATGACCAGCCTTCTTCTTCTAGGGTTTTCGGCCCCCGACAACAAAGACCTCTCCAGCGTCTCCACAACCTGCTCGCTTCGCCGCCTATCTCATTCTGTTGATCGGCTTGCCGTGAGGGTCTTGTAAACACCACCCTCCCCGTGTCTTCGCCAGCTGCTCGTCATCCCTTCTCTTCTTCTTCCTGTTCATGTTTTTTTGTAGGGTTTTCAGCCTCCGATCTCCTCCCCTCTCCCCGACGTCTCCAGAACCAGCTCGTCACTCTATCGATTCGCTTCGGCCGACTAAATCCCGGTCGCTGAAAACACTCCTCCTCGGCCGTGACTCCATAAGCAGGCCGTGATCTCGTATCATCTTCTTCTTCTTCTACTTATTCTTCTTCTTCTTCTTGTAGGTTATCAGACCCCAATTTGATTTCCAGCCCCGACGTCTACACAGTACGAGAATCATCGACGGTCCATCCTTGCCAGTGGTAAGCCATCAGATCCCTTCTTCGTTTTTCTTTGATGCTACGAATCCCATCTCCTTAGCCCCTTTTGTTCTTTCCAAATACAGTGGACAAGATCAAATAGATTAGCCCATATTGCTTCTTTAATTTCTTCCACCATTTCAGCTCATAACATGACCATACTCTTCTCCGGCAAAGACCTCAAGGTGACATTTTATTTTATCCTTTTATTTATTTATGGCTGCAGCTACATGTTGTTCGGACATTTCCAAGTTTTCATCTTCACTTATATTTCTATTTGAATGTCCATTGTTAGAGACAAACTCTATTAACTCCATACTAAATGATTCTTGTCATAATTCCACACCTTCATTGCCTACAATTTGTTTATCTTGCTATTAAGCACCTTGTAAATGTAAATTGTTGGTATTTATTTATTTTTGGGTGCATGTATGTCTTGTTTGGACATTTCGAAGATTTCAAATCTACTTATTTTTCTATTTGCATGCCCATTGTTAGATCTGAAAATCCTTATTCTATTTAACTGTATGTCTGTGATACATATCTATTTGCTTCAAAATATAACTGTATTTCTTATCGTTATATATTTGGCTATAACTATGAACTGTTTGGACAATTCCAAGGTTTTAACGTTACTTAAATTTATGTTTGCATACCCATTGTGAGATCTTAAGTTCCTTACTCAATCGAACTGTATGTATGCATCACATGTGCATTTGCTTTAAAAAAAATAACTGCATTTCTGATCGTTATATTTTTGTTTCAATTCTCCTAATCCTCAATTTATTTTTGGGTGTTGGAAAGAATTTTTTTAATATATCATTGATCACTAAGGTTGGTATTCATTGATTGAAGGTTTTTTTTTTGGAATTGTCCAGGCAGAGAATTGTCATTCACTTATTTGTTTTTGGCTACAACTATGAATTGTTTGGACAATTCCAAGTTCTCATCCTTACATATATTTTTGTTTCCATGCCCATGGTGAGATCTTAAGTTCCTTACTCAATCGAACTGTATGTATGCACATGTGCATTTGCTTTAAAATACAACTGTATTTCTGATCCTTATATTTTTGTTTCAAATCTCCTAATCCTCAATTTTTTTTTGGGTGTTGGCAAGAAGTTTTTTCATCTACCATTGATCGCTAAGGTTGGTATTCATTGATTGAAGGTTTTTTCTTTTTTTGGAATTGTCGAGGCAGGGAATTGCCATTCACTTAATTGTTTTTGGCTGCAACTATGAATTGTTTGGACAATTCCAAGTTCTCATCCTTACATATATTTCCGTTTGCATGCCCGTTGTGAGATCTTAAGTTCCTTACTCAATTGTTGTGTATCTATGCACCACATGTGCATTTGCTTTAAAATATAACTGTATTTCTAATCCTTATATTTTTGTTTAAAATCTCCTAATCCTCAAATTTGTTTTTTGGGTGTTGGAAAGAATTTTTTTCATCCAAGTTCTCATCTTTACTTATATTTCTGTTTGCATGCCCATTGTGAGTTGTCAAGTTCCTTACACAATTGTTGTGTATGATGCACCACATGTGCATTTGCTTTAATATGTAACTGTATTTCTGATCCTTATATTTTTGTTTCAAATCTCCTACTCCTCAACTTTTTTTTTTTTGGGTGTTGAAGAAAATTTTTTTCATCTACTGATAAACGTCTAAATAAACATATTTTATTCGTATTAGTGTGCATTATTTTGTTATCTTTTTGTTAAGCCAACGCCTATTTTTGTGCTTAAATTGGTTTTATTTGTGTTACAGGACCTAAATAAGCCAAAATAAGCTCAAGAACGTATTTATGAATAAATCAACACCAAACACGGCGTTTTTGGGCTTCACCACTGTAGCAGTACTGTAGCAGGGATTACTGTAGTAGGGGTACTGTAGCAACTGAGCCGAAAAAATCTGGGAAAGTTTCTGGGAGCCTTGCGGGCAACCTTGCACTCGCAAGGTAGCCCGTATGGCGTCGCGATGTCACCCTTTTTAAGTTTTTTGAAGGTTTTCTTTTGGGGGACTTTTGGCCTTCTCGTTGGAGTTCCACACCACCATCTTCAAATCCAGCTTGGAGGGCGTTTTCATGGCGAAATCAGCGGGGAGAGTGCGTTTTTGAGCAAGATCTACTTCTACAGCTTGTTGGAGGAAGATTGAAGACAAGGGAAGCCACCTCTAGAGTGGTTTCTTTGGAACTCCATTTCTATCGTTGAGGGAGTTGCTCATGCCTTATTTAGTTATTTTCATACCTTTGATTGTGTATTTTGAGATTATGAACAACTAAACCCCAAGGTTACCGGATGTAGGTGAACCTTGGGGGTGAACTTGTGTATTTTTGGATGCTTTGTTTTAATTCATGCTTGTTGGCTTGTTTGTGATCCTTGTTTGGTGTTCTTGAATGTTATTGTATGCATGAGAACTCTGTGTATCTTTACTTAGGCAATACTAGGTTGCATGACCATTGCCCTAGTGTTAGACTCACCAAGCTTAGAAGGGATATACGTATAAATACCCCGTGACCATCGGATATTTGTACCCCTCCAATTCTAGGGTTAGGTACTCACTCGTATTTCAACCCTAACTAGAGAAAACCGCCTTGCCCTTTGCAATCATAGAAGGATTTGGACAAAATAGATTCCGTATCCAATACTCGTACCGGATTAGGGGTCAATTGCCATGACCATCGGTTGACCTAATCTAGGGTTTTCTCGGTCAAACTAGCCACTTGCATGTTAGTTCAACATCCTATACACTTTAGTAGCCCCTGAGGGGATCCTCATCCGTGACCGCTTTCTTATCCTAATTTCTCCTGTTTATCGCCCTTGTTATTTAGCACTTCGAATTGTGTTTTTTCATTTATTTGCATTTTCATTCTTTACTCTCGAGTTTGATAGGCTAGACAACATCACGAGAAGGAAGTAAGGATTGATTCTTGAGCCCTTGGGAATCGACCCACTAGTGCGTGCACGAGTGGTTTATTACTTGACAACCCTTGTGCGCTAACAGGGAATCCACCATCTACCATTGATCACTAAGGTTGGTATTCATTGATTGAAGGTTTTTTATTCGAATTGTCCTGGCGGGGAATTGCCACTCACTTATTTGTTTTTGACTGCAACTATGAATTGTTTGGACAATTCCAAGTTCTCATCTTTACTTAAATTTCTGTTTGCATGCTCATTGTGAGATCTTAAGTTCCTTACTCAATTGTTGTGTATGTATGCGCCACATGGGCATTTGCTTTAAAATATAACTGTATTTATGATCCTTATATTTTTGTTCCAAATCTCCTAATTCTCAAATTGTTTTTTTTGGTGTTAGAAAGAATTTTTTTAAACTACCATTGAACACTAATGTTGGTATTCATTGATTGAAGGTTTTTTTTTTTCGAATTGTCCTGGCAGAAATTGCCATTCACTTGGTTGTTTTTGGCTGCAACTATGAATTGTTTGGATAATTCCAAGTTCTCATCTTTACTTAAATGTCTGTTTGAATGCCCATTGTGAGATTTTGAGTTCCTTACTCAATTGTTCTGTATGTATGCACCACCTGTGCATTTGTTTTAAACTATAACTGTATTTATGATCCTTATATTTTTGTTTCAAATCTCCTAATCCTCAAATTCTTTTTTTTTGGGTGTTGGAAAGAACTTTTTTCATCTATCATTGATCACTAATGTTGGTATTCATTGATTGAAGGGTTTTTTTTGGAATTGTCCTGGCAGGGAATTGCCATTCACTTATTTGTTTTTGGCTGCAACTATGAATTGTTTGGACAATTCCAAGTTCTCATCTTTACTTAAATTTTTGTTTGCGTGCCCATTGTGAGATCTCAAGTTCCTTACTCTGTTGTTGTGTATGTATGCACCACATGTGCATTTGCTTTAAAATATAACTGTATTTATGATCCTTATATTTTTGTTTCAAATCTCCTAATCCTCAAATTTGTTTTGGGTGTTGGAAAGAAATTTTTTCATCTACCATTGATCATAAGGTTGGTATTCATTGATTGAAGGTTTCTTTTCGAATTATTCTGGCGGGGAATTGCCATTCACTTATTTGTTTTTGGCTGCAACTATGAATTGTTTGGGCAATTCCAAGTTTTCATCTTTACTTAAAATTCTGTTTGCATGCCCATTGTGAGATCTTAAGTTCCTTACCCAAGTTTTGCCATTTACTTATTTATTTTTGGATGCATGTAGGTGTCGTTTGGACATTTCCAAGTTTTCATCTGTACATATTTTTCTCTTTCCTTTAGATTCTTCTCAAGCTTATCCTTCATTCTACTGTTTTCGTAACCATTTTTGTTGATTGATTGCAGTCTACCTTTAAACTCTATTAACTGCATACTAAATGATGATTGTCATAATAACACACCTTGAGTGCCTGCAGTTTGTTTATCTTCCTGTTAAGGACCTTGTAAATGTTAAGTCTTGCTACTTATTTATTTATGGCCGCATGTATATGCTGCTTGGACATTTCCAAGTTTTCATCTTGACTTATATTTCTGTTTGAATGCCCATTGTTAGAGTTAAGCTCAATTAACTGCATGTTAAATGATGCTTGTCATAATTCCACACCTTCATCGCCTGCAATTTGTTTATCTTGCTAATAAGAACCTTGTAAATGTAATTTGTTGCGATTTATTTATTTTTGGAAGCATCTGTGTGTTGTTTGGATATTTCCAAGATTGATAAACTACTTATTTTTAGTTTGCATGCCCATTGTTAGATATGAAAATCCTTGTTCAATTTGTATGTATGTGTATACCACATGAGTAATTGCTTTGCGGTCATCGATTATACTTTTTTTTGTTGTTAACAACCATGCATTGTAAATTCTGCCTGTCTATCAACGAAGCTTCCTTTCTAATGAAGCCATCTGAATTTAGATCAACGATTAAAATGCATCTTGCCAAGTAAAAGACACATTGTCCTTATGCACCTTGCAGATTGTTTAGAGGATTACAATGCATTTCGAGTGTACTCCCTCCAATGCTTTTGATTGCTATTATTCTTAAATAACGTCCTGATGTTTGTTTGGAGTCTTAAATGTTCTTTAATGAATGAATTCCTAGTTTTCTGCGAAGTCAGGATTTGGTTGCCTATTGTTCATTGGATAAGGTAATTTTCCCTCTCCAACGACGATGAATTAGGTTTTACTATTTCTTTGGGGGATAGGCCTATTTCTAGGTTTTGTGTATAGGTTTTGTGGATTTCATTACGACCTCGTACTTCGCCTTAATTTGTAGGCCATTGTTACAAAAATCTGGGATACATGTTATCGGCCTACTCTATTAAAAACTTTAGTGTATTTAATTTTGTGAATAATATGCATTTGTCCACCCTATATTATCTCACTTCGGGTTTAGTAGACATTTTTAATTTTTAGGTTCTTCTACTAAATGGTTGATTGTGTAGATGGATAATTGGGCCACGGTCAAGCGCGCGAGGACTCTCGTCGCAGCTTTCACCACAATCGTCATTATCGTTGCATACGTAAGTGAAGATCGCCGATCGAGTAGGCTTAGGAGATACGTAAAGCCATCATTATACCGGGACCTCCCTAGGAACAAACATATGAACCGTGTTTTGATTAGTGACCGTGACTACTGCGTCAAGTACCTTAGGATGGATGTAAGACCTTTTATGCATTTGTCCCAAATTATGCGTGATAGGCACCTCCTCGTCGACACACGCCATGTGTCTATAGAAGAACAACTCCCGATTTTTCTGTACATAGTGGGGCATAACACGAAGAATTGAACTATGTGGGTGGAGTTCCTTTGATCAGGAGAAACTATTAGCCTGCATTTCAACAACATCATTCGATCAATTTGTGCCATACGGGACGACTTCGTCAAGCCGCCCCCTGCCACTTGCCATCCTGACATAGAAAATAACCCGAGTTGGTATACTTTTTCCAAGGTAGGTGTCAATGGCATATGTAGGTAATGTCTATGTCTGTTAAACATGTAGAGCATAACTCAATAATGTGTGCATGCATTATAGGATTGCATTGGATTATTGGACGAGACACACATTAACGCATTAGTCCCAGCGCACGAATTGCCACGTTTCCATGGTAGAAAAGGTCCTACACAGAATGTGTTTGCCGTGGTCAACCCAGATTTGAAGTTCACATATGTCCTAGCCTGTTGGAGGGGTCCGCCAATGACTTCATTGTTTTGCGGGATGCACTTTCACGCTCACACCCTGAGGGCCTAAAGATTGTAGAAGATAGCTAAAATATAGCATAAATGTTGTACACCTTAACACCACCGATGCAGCAAATGAATCATGGTTTTTTTAGGGAAGTACTACTTAGTAGATGCAGGATACACAATAATGAACTGTTTCATAGCTCCGTATCGAGGGGTGTGATACCATTTGAAGGAGCATAGTGGAAGGTTGCTGACGAACCCGAAGGAATTATTTAATCTTCGGCATTCAATGCTACGATCAAGGATTGAGAGGGCATTCAGCGTCCTGAAGAACCGGTTCAAGATCCTCACACGACGACCATTTTTCCCATTTAAGACTCATGTCAAATTGGTTCTCACATGTTGCGTTCTGCACAATTACATAGCAGGTGTCGACCCGAAAGATGCAATACTGCATGAAAGTACCACACAAGAGGATGAGCAGTTTGTGTCATCTTAAAGTCCAACGCGACGAGAACAATAGCATTAAAATAGACAATGGGTCAAGTTGAGGGACCAAATGGCTACTAACATGTGGGTCTATTACATCGGCCGCCCCTAGTCAGCATAAATGTGTGATGTACCTGTTTATAAGACATATGGTTCATTATCACTGTTCTTGCGATGTCTTGTGTTTGTCAGTAACAACAATTGATCATCTGGCATTAAGAATTTCTATATGTTTGGCATATTCTTCATTCATAAATTCCTCGTCCTCAATTTCTTTCATGTTTGAAGGATTATGGACAATGGGAATTTTGACCACGAGGGGTCTACCTCGAATATCACTTTAGGCAAGCGTGGAACACCAAACAAGAGGTGGAAGTTAGATTTTAACAACCTCCTAATTCCCGTGTTGGTCGAACAAGTGCGGCGGGGTCTCAAGTGTGGCAAGTCCTTCAAACGGGCTGCAGTTGGCCATGCGGCCAATGTCGTCAACTCAAAGTTTGGCACAAACTTCACTGCCGAAAATGTAGAAAACCACTACAGGACTTTGAAAACACAGTACGTGGAAATCAAGAAACTGAAGGAATTGAGTGGAGCTGGATGGGATGATGCGCTGAAGAAGATCACACTAGACCCGATAGTTGCTGTGACATACGTTGATGTAAGATAACGATATTTCGCTTGCTAGTTTTTAAACAATGTCGTTATTAATTTCCACATGTCTTGGTTTAGGAACATCCTATGGCGAAACCCTTTATCAACAAACCCATCGAGAACTACGATGGGCTTAAGGTGATTTGCGGTGAAGACAACGCAACTGGATCATATGGTACGTCATTGTATTCGGATTTTGGTGAGAATCCTGATAATGATGATGCAAACAATGACAATGTCGATTCAGGCCCCGTTAATAACATCAGCGATAACGAAGACAACGAGAATCCCTCGACGCCTGTTACTAGTAGTCCGGCCACATCGTCCACCACTAGATCGGCCCGTTCAAACAAAGGTCCTAGAGGTTCATCGAAGATGGCAGACCTAATCACAGTTGTAAGTGAAATGGCAACTGCAATTAAGAATCTAGTCCACTGGGTGGGTGGATATCCTATATGAGAAAGTCATGGAGATTGATGGGTATGAGGAGCATGAGCTAGTGCAGGTACTGGATTACCTTCAATGCCGTGAATCTAAAGCTAGGGGTTTTATGGTGAGGAAGTTGGCGTTGATAAAGAACTGGGTGAGCAGGTTCCTGGCTAGGATGGAGTGACCAGTGCCATAGATGCCTACTTTTATTTTTCGTAGTTAATTTTTCTTCCTTTTGCATTTCTAGTGACTTGCGTAGTTACTTTATGTTGCTATGAACTTACTGCATGTGTTGCCCTCCATTATCTGCATTAGGTGGACTCCGCACATGCATTTTTATTTTCTGTTGCATATAGGGAGGTCTCTCGGTGCGCGTCATGGTGTTTGTTCCTTTGCGTAGTACTCTTTACTTTATGTGCGTAGGGGTCTCCATAAATTGCTTTCTTATCCATGATCGGACTGTTGCATTATGATGTAGTTCTTTACTGTTCTTTGCTTTTATGTGACTGATGGGTCTTGTTGTGCTTGTTCTATTTTTTGGTTGTAGGTGTTTGTATCTTGGCAATGATGAGTAAATCATTACTTTTCCGGCACTGAGGCATAGATCACGTGGGGGTGTAATACACTAGCGAGGCAATGAAAGGGAGAAACCTTTCTTTTGCAGCTAATACAAGCTGGAAAACCATGGGGGTGAAGCCATTTCGACTGGTCTTTACTAATAATTTGCATGGTTTTATTTTTCTCACAAGTATGTTTTTGTTCCCTAATCCTCATTTGGATTGTTTGATTTTCGTCCGGCGTTTGTTTTTTGGTTGTTAGCTTTAGAAGCCTATTTTGACCAGTTTGATATTTCCCCCCATAAGTATGTGCACTGGCAGGGCAATTGTTGGGGTGTAAACCCATCTTTAGCAGCGAGAACACTTTCCAGAGGTAGTGGTTTTTCTTTTCTTCCTGATACTTGTTGTGTTCAATTTTTCACATCCCTACTGATTTTGCTAATGTTGAAAAACCTAATTTCTTTATTTATTTCGACAATCAATTTTGTTACTAGCAGGGCAATTGTTCAGTTTTTTCATGTTCTTTTGTGTTGTTGTGGCTGCATGGTTGCTATGTTTGTTTCTGCAATTTTTTTGTGTGTTCAATTTTGTTTTCTTCACAAAAAAGGTATGTTGACTTGTAAGCAGAAATGGTTTCAAGTTGGGCCAATGATGTGCGATTTGGAAAGTAATGTGCGCTAAACGATGTTGCTAATGGTCAAGTACACTAGTGGTATTAGATGGGGGGGGGGGGTCTCTTCAGCTGCAGGAGATTGCTTTTATACTAGATTTGTAATGAGCACTTTGTGAATGTACTTGGGCATTTGCTATTCATGTAAGGAGGTGTTCAATTTTGCTGATTTCTTTATTTGTAATTATGGAACCGTTGAAGAATTTTTACTTGATGGAAAGCTTGATATTTTGTGAATGTAGTCGAAACGTTGTAATGTGGAATAGAATTCATACTTTCTTCAAAAATGCACAGTGCTATTTAGCTGGTTCTCATGCACAAAGGGTGACACTATTTGCGAGCAAATTGTTTTTGAAATATTGGTTTGATATATGAATTCCTCCTCAAGGTTGGTTATGGGATTGCATAATTAATTGAGCTTAATTAGTGCACATAAATATTTTATAAATATCATTTAAGTGGAAATAATGATTCCTTGTAAATTTTGTCGATTTTAGTATGACGATGTAACATTGGCCGAATTTTATTTTAAAATTTTGGGCATTACGAATACAACATGTACACATGCTTGGCATAAATATTGAATAATATAAAAATTACGAATAATGTATCATCACGTAAATTAAATTGCGACATACAAAGGCAAATTAGGGCTAGTGAAGAACACCATAGTGTCATACATAGAAAAATTTTACAAATTCAATAAATAAAAGTATACAAAAATTTAGTTCACGTTTAAAAACTTAGTACATTAAGACTCATTATCGAAAAATCAAAACCTAATCACGCAATTTCGAATTTAATAAACAAAATTGATCAGAATTTAGATCACACTAAAAAAAGTAAATAAATGAACACTCATTATAGAATAATTAAAACTTAATCCTCCAAAAGTACGAATTTAAAAATTATATTTGGAAGAAATTTAGATCACGTAAAAAAATTAAATGAATGAACACTCATTATTGAATAATTAAAACGATTTGATGAAATTACGAATTTAATAAATTTCAATAAACAATATTTAGTTCACGTTAAAATAATAAATACGTTAACAATCATTAACAAAAAATCAAACATGAAATTAAAAATTTTAATAAACAAAAATTGAATGAAATTTATATCACGTTAAAAAAATAAATAAACACTCATTATCGTGTAGTATAAACTTAATCATGAAATAGATCACATCAAAAAAATAATAGACAAAGTTGAGCTGAATTTAGATCACGTTAAAAAAAAAGTAAATAAACACTCTTTATTAAATAATTAAAACTTAATCATGAAATTACAAATTTAATAAACAAAGTCTAACTTTAATTAGAAAATTACAAATTTAATAAACGATCTTCAATGAAATTTGGATCACGTTATAAATAATATCAAATAAACACTCATTATCGAATAATTAAAACTTAATCACCAAGTTTAAAATTTGAATCAACAAAATTTAACACTCATTAAAAAAACTTATTACAATAATTAAAAACTTATTAATCACAAAAATTACATGGGACGTAGGCATACCCCTCAGAAGTGATAACCATACACCCATTTCACCTCTTACCAAATACTATGAACGGTCGAAGTGACAACTTTCAGATTTAATTTCAACCAACCAAACACTGGAAGTGGTCACTGACATGACACTTCTAACGATAACCAAACACACAGAAATCTGTATTTTCAAATGAAATACACATTTCCATTAAAGTGTCACACTTCCGGAAACTCATAATTTCAAAAAATCACTTCGGAACCAAATAGCCGGGGCTGAAACACAATCAAAATAAGGCTAACTACTACTACTATTAATAATAATAATAAAATAAATGTGAGTTCCACAAGTGAGGATAAGAGGAAAAAGTATATTTAGTGGTGAGGTCCATATATAATTGAGTTGTTGAAATGAGTTTAGCGCGTCTAGCTAGGGAAGCCATAGTTTACAATCTAAATTTTTTATTAAAAATATTAATTTAATTAAATTACTCGTCAAACTTGTGCAGCTGGTTTAGGCTGATTATAACAAACATCTTGGAAAATTGGTAAAGATGGCTTAATCAACTTGATAAAATAGTAACTCTGATCACTAAAATGGGCAAAAAAAAAACATTTGTGTTTAGGTGCCAGTTGTAACTTGAGAATGTATTTTTAAAAAAATTAAACTAATTACTTGTATCATCTGGTCTACTTGATTATATACTAGGATAATTTGACGCCACTCCATCTGTGATGTCAGTTCCAAATAAGTTTATTGTTTATTGAACACTTAATTATTATTACAATATTTAAACCGTTCAATACCAAACTAGCGGTCGTTCAATCACAGAAGCAAAGCGTAAAAATTGCTTATCCTAAGACAATTGAACGTCTAAAGGCACCCCAGGAGCAACGACATCCTTGAACTCCGGATCAGATTCAAGGGCAGCCATGAACTCGGGAAGAAGGCAAACCTCCAAGTCAACACTACCGCCTCCTTCCCAGCCAGGGTAATACATCACCTTCCCATCAATCTTATTAGCACTCCCGCTCCTCAGCGCCACAGCCTTGCCCCATCCAAACTCACACCCATACATATCAAACCTTGGTGAGCTCGAAATCGCCACAGTGGCCTCATCAACCAAGTTCAATTTATAAAATACTGGAGCTTCCATCCAGTTGCTCACAATCCCACGTATGGCGTCATCCCTGTGCGCCACCACTGCTTCATGGATCCTCCACGCCGCCCACCCAATCCCGTTCCCAAGAAGCTCCTCTGCTGTCGCTGTCATGCAGAGCGCGTTGATGGAGTTCCCAAAGTAGTTTGGAGACAGAGGTGGTTGCAGCCTAGCACGGTTCTGAATGGACACACGGCAGGTGGTAATTTTATCAGCCGGGAGACCGCGGGCGCGGCTGATGCATCGCCATATCAGTGCGCTGACGGATTGGTAGGAAGATATGTTGTTTGTCCCACACTCTTCGTTGGCTTTTGCTTTCAGTTTTGCTATGGCTTCTGAGGAGAAGTGAAACATTTGCTCTCGAAGAGCTGGAGGGGAGAATCTGTCAATAAACTCACTCTCATGAGAAAAGGGTAATTTCAATGGAGGCTTAATACCATCGGTAAAATATCGATCATGAACGGGAAGTCTAGACGGAATAGTAGTTTTTGTCCTTGAGATCTCCGCCCATGCGTTCATAAAATGCCAGAAAGAAGTGCCATCTGCAGCTGCATGGTTAAAAGAGCAAGCGAGGAAAATCCCATCAGCTAGTACTGTTAGCTGAACAGCTAGCAGAGGGAAAGAATGACCATCGTAGTTAGTAGCACCATCAAGCTGGAAAAAAGATTGGATAAAGTTAGGCACATCAGAGGATGGTGCAAGAACATCCTCCACTGAGATTGACTTAGCCTCGGCGTGAACAAACTCGACTCCTTCATTGTTGCAGTCGATGAAGACAAACATGCCAGTCACCTTATCATCTCTGTCAAGTTCATGTTTGGTGGCAAAACGGCCGGCCAGAGGATAGAAGTGGTCGAGGGTGGTAGAGAGGGATGTTTTGAGGTTGTGGATGATGTTGTCAATGGAGAGAATGGCGGGGAGATGGGCAAAAAGGTGGCCTTTTTGGATGTAGTTGGAAGAGAGCATGGCTAAGTCCCATGTCGCTAAGTGGCATTTCTGGTCGGCTGGGAGCTTTGGTGGTGGTTTGGCTTTCACCATGCATTTGGAGATCAAGCGAACCATTGTAGGAGGAGGTTGTGTCTATCGCCGATTACTCTGAATGTGGCATCTGTGTTTTATATATATCAGCAAAAGACGGAGATTTTTCCATGAGAGTCAAAGGTGGAGGCTGGCTGAATTACATTGAAACTGCATTTCTTTTTATTTTTGAATGACAGGTCACTGTGGTAAAAGGGCTCCGCATTGCTGCTGCCAACTTAGGCCGTGTTGTGCTCGTAGGAATGGAGGTTGAAGTTACCGAAGTAGACTGTTATTTATTTGATTCACGGGAGTAAAAATCAAAATGAAAAAATAATCTAAAATATTTCATTTTATTTTTTAATTTTGAAAACATTTTTATTGAAGTGGAACTTTAGTATCCCACTCCACCCATTTTTATATTTTTTTTATTTTTAAGAATTTTTTATTTTTTATTTTCTGTATTTCTGTATTTTTATATTTTTTTTATATTATTTTTTATTGTTTATGTTTTTAATTTTTTATTTTTTTGACGTATTTAAGATGTTAATTTCAAAAGTTATAAATTATATCAAATATAATAAATTTCAAAATAATTTATTGGTAAATTATATTTTTATTTTTTTATTTTTATTTTTTTTAAAAATGTTTTTTGATTTGACATTTTATATCAAACAAACATTTAGAATTAAAAACTTTCTATTAAAAATTTTTATTTCTCACCCTTTAAGATTTTTATCAGTTTGATAAACTACTTCTGAACTAAACATACTCTTAGACACTTTAGTTTTTATTGAGCTAGCCACATTGATAATACATTTACGGTGATTTCTAATTACAAATGTAATATTATATGTGTCCTCCAACAGGGACACAGTGAATTTTTCATATTTAAAAAAATCGATGTTGATGCTCAACTTAAAATTATTTGCCCTTCCAAACTTTCTAAAATTGTTTCAGAAATTAAAAAAATAGTAAAATTCTTTCCAATTTTGATGTGAAAAGTATGCATCTTATACATCCACAAAAATGGAGGTTGTTAATTTTGTTCATTTTTAAAAATATTTTTAATCCAGGGTCTGGGAATGAAGATGGTCTGGGAATGATGATTAATTTTAAAGTAAATTCAAACACTCTTGGTGGCATCTATTGGGGGAACAAATACTTAAAAAGTTATTATTTAAATAAATATATTTATAGTTTATTACAAATTTTTCATTAAAATATTCAGGCAGCAAGTTTTTTATATTCTTATCTTTTCTTAGGCTAGCACCTAGGCCGCCTAAACATTGCTTGCCAACCAAGAAAGAACTTGGACTTGATTTCTATGACCTCTCGCTAGGGGCAAATTCTATTATCTATGATGCCACTGAGTGTGCGTCGTTTATTTATCTGACACCACATAGATGGAGCTTTTTTCGTGGAAGCAGTGAAAGTCGCCTTCGCTTGTGATTTCCCGTGATACTTCGCAGGAAACAGAGAATAACAGGTTTTGTTTTAATATTATAATTTTTTTTTTAATTATGAATTATGTATTTCACATGTTATTTAACAAAATATGTAAAACAGTTAAAACAATAAAAAATACATCGATTTTAATTTAAAACAATGAAAACTTTACCTTAAAGCTCTCCATTTTTCATGCTTTTATCAGATTTTCTAAATTACTTTTAACACTTTTTATTACATGGTTGATGTAATTCTTTTTCAATGTTTAAGTTTTGTAAAAACTTTTATATTTTAATTCTTAAAATATTTTGTATCCTTAATTTTTTTTTACAATCATATATAAATAATTTTTTATCACACTTACACTGATGTGTTTGATTCGGAAGTGATCCACCGAGTTGATGGAAGTCTGAAAGTGTGACTTCAATCGAAGTCAAATTTTCATTTGGAAAATTTTCATTTGGAAGTCTTTAATTCATATGTTTGATTGAGGGAAGTGTTAAATTATGAATTATTTTTTTATTTTTGTTAAGAGTAAAAAAAATGAAACTATAGTTTATAAATAAATTATTTATTATATTTGATGTAATGTAAATTTTTTTAAATTATAATCTTAATTTTGTTGAAAAATAAAAAAATTAAAATTAAAAATAATAAAAAATAATAAAAAATAATAAAAATAGAAAATAAAACAAATTAGTAAAAAAATAATAAAAGATTTATAAAAATATACAAAATGGGTGGAGTGGGATGCCAAAGTGCCACTTCGGAAAAAAAATTCCGAAGTCAAAAAGTGAAGTGTGAGGCTTTCGAAGTGGCCACTTCCCCACTTCGGTTTCTATTTCAGTGAACCAAACAAGTTTAAGTGTCACATCAGCTCCCACTTCAGCCACTTCAGTCTCCACTTAGGCGAATCAAACATGCCCTTATAATGGGTTCATTACGGTGCAAATGGGAGGAATTCAGTAAGCGAGGCAAGTACCACTTCCCTAAAGTAGTGGAAAGTGGTGGAACTGATATGATTTCCCCACTTTCTATGTTTATTTTGCAGGAAGTGTCTCTTCTATAAAGTGCTAATTTTTACACTTTTGGTGTTCATTTCGGTGTAAGTAGTGTCACTTTTGAAAACTCTTTGGAAGTGGAGGGAAATGAGCTTTATAATAAACTCACTTCTCTCACTTCGGAGTAAAAAATACTGAAGTGGGTTTTAACTAAAACCCACTTCAGTCTGAAATGGGGGAAGTGGTCACTTCCCTATTTTAGAGGAAAAGAACATTAAAAATGTAGGAAGTCAGTCCACTTCCCCCCTCCCCCCTTCTCCCCACTTACCCCAAAATAAACACCCCCTTAATATATTTTTCTCACTTATTGTTTTCATCTTTTTGTCTTCCTTCTTCCTTTTTATTTTAACTCTCAATTCTAAATGACATAAGTACACATCTCATCAATTCTATTGGGAAGATATTTATTTTAATAAATATTTAATTTGATTATTTTAAAAAATTTATATTGATCGCAATGTTATTATGTTAAATTGGTAAGGTAGTGTATAGCAATGTTTGTTTGTAAACATATTGTTTTATGAATTTGATAATTTATAAATTAGTAGTTATTATATTAGGTTGTATTATTACATAGTAGATTATGATAAAATACTTAAGAGAAAATAATTTGAACAATGCCAATAAAGTATTTGATAAAATGCTAACAAAGTGTTTGATATAGTGACTAAGAGAAGGTGTTTGAACCAACAATGTGTTTGATAGAATGCCAACAAAATATTTAAAATAATGCCCAAATTTTTTGATAAAGTGTCTACTTTCATGCCTTATATCTTCTTCATCTTTGTATCTCTAGGTTTTTTTTAAATGTGTAAACATATTAATTGAATGCTTAATAGGTTGCGAACAAAATGTTTGGTAGATGTTGTTTTAATGGTTATACAAATTGTCATTGCTATTTATTTCATATAATCATATTTTTATTTTTTATTTTTCATGATTTTATTCAAATTTATTAATTTATAATTTTTACAACCTGATCGAGTTTTAAGATGCAAACATATTTCTATTTTGGAGCCACCAACTCAAATCACGAGCATGTTAAGAGAAGCTGGGTTATGCCATGCAGCCCAACTTCGTCATTTCAGATTGATTATGGTCTCATCAATACATTATTGGAGAGATGTTGGTCAAAAACAGGCACATTTCATTTATTTTGTGGTGAAGCAACATATAGACTTGATGATGTGGCATTATTAATGGGCTTACCCATTAATGGCACTAAAGTCAGTGGGCAAACATCTGATTCAGATATTGATATCCATGGGGCATTGCTGTGTGTTGTCTAGCCTCCAGAGCAAAGGAGAGGCCAAATAATAACCCTTGGCTTCAAGAAACATTTGGTTTGTTGTTGTATGATGCAAGCCAACAGTAAATTAAGCGATGCCCTCGTGCTTAAATTCTAAGGCTCAATGTGTCATGCCTTGACCCATAGACAAGGCATGCGACAACCTCTAAGACAACCCAAGGAGAGGTGCACACAACACCCTAACCCCAAGTTGATGCAAGGCATCAAAAGAGATCTACTTGATATCTTTATACCTATACATGCAAAGGATCAGGAAATTCAATATATGTAAGCAAATTGTATACAATGGGTATACAACAGGAGTTCAAGTAGTTGTACACAAAATACAAGGAAGAATATAAATAGAGAAGAGAATATACAAAAATTATCAATATATAATACACAACAGACAACGAAAGTAGAAAAGAAATCAAACAACTTAGTGGATCTAACACATTGGTTGTGTTGTCCTACTGCCAGATATGTCACAAAATAGAGTTCATTTGAAATGGTTATCACTTCTGTGGGACATCACAAAGCGGGAAGATACATTTGGTGATCGGCCTGCTTTGCAACCTTATATAAGTCCTTACATCATCCATGCAACAAGGATATGAAGAATATTAGTGGATTCATGATACTACTTCAGTCATGGGCATGGTATAGAATCTCCAACATATCTCTAAGAACTCAATCTAATGTGTCATTTCCTTTAGCCCGTAGGTAAGAACAATTTTTAGTAAATATTCATTTCTCAGCCAAGTAACTAAAGTGGATACTAATTCATTTTGCTTGTCAGGTAGACACACATTCAAGTGGATGATGATAAATGCAGTAACAACTATAACATTAGGGTATACAGACAGCTATTTCATCAATTGATTAGGGTAACTTTTTAAAAAGACAAAATTAATTATATACATAGCTTTACACATTATGACTGGTATACTACCAATACCATGATCTTTCTATCATCAGACCAATACCTATAAGATCCTCGCAAAGGAAGCAATGTTCTCCCAGCTCTATTTCATGCCTTTTGGCATGCCCTTTGCATCTCCACAAGTGCATGGGTCGTATGAAGTAATATAGTCGACCCAATGAAGGGTTAGGTTGTCGAATCCACGGTGAACAAGACTACTAGTACTAACTCCAATAAAAGTTATCTAGTCTAAACAAACAAGATGTAGCGCAATTGAAAATAAACATAGCACAAATAAAGAAAACTAGCTGAAATGAGATCGAAAAAGTCTGTTGGATGAAATAAGGTTACTTGGACAATGATTCCTTAGAGTCGTGACATGAAGCAGAGGATTCTAGATATACTTCTTACTCTAATAGATGAGAGTCGCCAAGAACCTATAGTTCCCAGACTCCGCTTTCACGACAGACTAGGGTTAGGTGGGTACAAGGTGCGAGTGGAAAATTCTCTCGACAGTGGGCCTTGCAAGGCTGTTCTTCACTCTAGGGTTCCTAATATGGGTCAACTTTGGCTCCCGAAATTAGGCTACTCAATCTTTCGATATAAATAGACCCTCATCCCATGTAACTCCCTTAAGGAGAATTCTCTCGACTCTAAGGTTACACGATTGCTTAGAGTTCAAGGGAGCACTAAAGTAGGATAACCTAAGTGAAAGGGAAAAAGGACCCTCCTCTACTTATAGGCTCACTCTCTCAACCTCCTTTAATCAAGAAAAATGATACGCTAATGGATTTTCACCGTGTATTAGTGAACGAATACTAATGGGTTTTCACCGCACATTAACAAACATACAATCAAGCAAGATGAACAATCTAATAATTCAAATTGAACACAAGCCTTTCAGGATAAAAAACTCAACATCCATTACAAATAAGGAGCATATATAAATCCAATACAAAATAGCCCTAGGGTTTCATGTCCAAGCCCCTAAATAAAGGTTTAGCTCCTCATGGAGCAAGAGAAAGTCAAGCAAACATACAAGGTCATGTCCATATGCATAAAATAAACAACACTCCCTCAAGAATCGATGGTGAACAGATCAATTCGAAGTTCCTCTCGAAGTTGGCAAAGTAGTTGCTCTTGACCTCGACGATGCCTTAAGATGATGATGATAATGATGATACGGAGCACCGAAAAGTTCTCCTCTCTTTAATAAAGGATTATTGCTTCTAACCACACAGCAAAAGTAAATCCTCTCACCCTCACACATTTACTCTCCAGAAATCTCCCCAAAATTCCGCTCCCCTTTTTAGAAAATCCCTAATGTCTTTTATACCTCACCCTTACGGGCGGTTTACGGCCATAAGCCTAGGCCGTAAGGAGCGGGGTTTGTGTTCATCTCGTGCCTTATGGTATGGCTTGCAGCCGTAAGCTCTGCTAGTAAGGTCTTCTGTCTCCCTGTTACGGTCCTACTTACAGTCATAAGTGTGGGACTGTAAGCTCATCCTGCCATCTTTGTGATCACTCCCTATGGGTGTTAGTTCCATCTGTAAACTCCTCTGGATAACTCTTACAGTCAGGCTTACGGGCGTAAGACCAGGTCTTAAGTTCTTCTGTTTAGCTCCTTATACAGGAGGTGAGATCGCGAGGAATTATCTTCTTCATTCGAGCTCCATATTGGTTCTTTTTACTCCCTTTTTTCCTCTAACCTCCACCTGTTATCTGCAGGAATGATTTGCACTTAAATTAGCACCATTTCTCCTACAATCACTCAAATACAAACCTGAGAAATGTACCAAATGATATAGAAATTATAGAACAAATATAAACGTATCAAACTCCCTCACACTTAAAGGTTTGATTGTCCTCAAGCAAAAAGAAAGTAATGAAGCCCAAGGGTGGTGTGTTAATGACGTCAAGCAAACAATAGCTAGTGAGTTCCAAAGTATCAAACAATAGCGCAAGAACAGTAAAAATTTTAGAAACTAGAAATTAGAAAAGCTCTATTTGAAGCCAATGAGTGTGTGTGTGTGTGTGTGTCAACTCAATCTGTTTCACTACTTATGATGCGCATAAATTCTGACATAAAAATTCCCAAAAACCTGGTCTGAACAAAAAGGAATAGTAGCTTCACACACCTTCTAAGTTAGCCATTTCTCTTAGGCCCTGTAGAGTGGCTTTCATCCTTAGAGATGATAGCTCTTTCTCCAGCCATTTTCTAAGAGGTAGTAACTTTCATCCGTCTTAAGTGGTAGCTTTTTCTTTTGTAAGGGCATACACTGTATCTGACTTATCAAGAATAGCTTCAAACAACGAAAAGTGTAGCTCTTTCCACCTTTATATAGATGAATAAATATTTATTTACTTATTCTTTTGGTTTCTTCTTCCTTTTTAGGATCAGAATAAAAAACAAAATTACTGAAAAAGTCATGCACTAAGTCTTATAGTGGAAGAGTTGTGTACTTGTAGTCATTTAGCAAAGAATAGAGCAAAACTAAAAAAGAATAGTGTCCAAAAATAACTATTCCAACATGCGTTAATCCCAAACTAAGGAACTCACACTAATCATTGTAAGATGTCATCATCATTCATAAGATGTATAGAGTGTAACAAGCATACAAATCCTGTCCTCTTTTAAAATCATACCTTGCCCTCAATGCATGTAACAAAGGAATACAAAGATAATGTACTTAAAATAGGGAATGGAGGTGGAAAATGAGTACTTCCCAGGTTAAAATATATATTGCGAGTGAGATGATCGAGGTGGCGCGAGCCCTTTACATGCCTAGTGGAGGAGGGTCCACTCTAGATGAAAAATCGATCAATCGAGTATCCCCTTTATAATTTGGGGTTGTGGAGTGGTTCATATAATCTCCTACGAGGTCAACAACACAATTAATGCTCAAAAAGTAAAAACAAAAAAATAAAGAAAACTAAAGAAAAATGAGAATAAAAAAATATCCACTAATAGTCAAAAATAAGTACAAGAAGTTGTAGGCCCAATCCTTGCCAATAAAATATACAATAATGGAAGAGAATAACGGAAAAGATAAACTAATCCTCAGTGTGGTATGGACTGTGGTTAGGATCGACCTCAGGAGTTTGAGCTGGAGTGGGTGCGGGAGCCGGTGTATTTCCAATCATTGGGTTTTCAACCACTATATATATAAATGATCATTGAACATAATCAAGAAGAAAACCAAATCATAAAGCATCATGATTCTAGGTTCCATGAAAACATCTCAAGTTTCCTTTGAAATCAAGAAAACCACCATCCAAGAATATGCAATATTAGGCATTCAATATGCATGATCATAGCTCATTAATTAAACAATTCCCACTCACAAACTTAGCGAGATCAAACACTCCGGGTCACTCGCCTACTTGCCTTTTTTCCTTGCTTGTAGATCCACCTCCTAGATGCCATTAAACATCCAAAAAAATCAAGAATCAATCACATAACCTAAACAAGATAACAAGAGGGGAAAAATGAACCAAAATAAGATCTCATTGCTTCTAGGGTTTGATAAACACCCTAATAGGAGGAATTAAAAAAATAAAATCCTCATAACCCTCAAGATCACAATAAAACCAAGAACAATCCAATTGGGTTTGGATCTACAAGGATTATATTCTTAGAGATGAAGGATCTTCCTTATTCTTCACCAAAACATGAAATCAAGACTCTAATTCCATCTAAACTTTAGATCTATACTAGATCCAAGTTTTTCATTCACAAATCTAAGAAGAAATGGCATCAAGAACAAGAGATTCAACAGGAGGAGAGAACTCACCTTAAGCTTCACTAGATCTAGAGGAGAAATCATCACCAAAGGAGGAGAGGAAGAGATCACCATCATTCTTCTTTCTTGGAGCTCAACAATGGAGATCTAATAGAGGAGAGAATGGGGATCCAAGATGGGGAGAAAAAGAGAGGGGAAAGAGGTCTTATGAAGGCCCTTTGGATTTCAAATAGGGTATTTATAGGTTAAAAACACGGGAGGGCTCGCGGGCTCCCTTGCGGGCGCAAGGGAGGCCCTTGCGGGCTGCCTTGCACCCCCAAGGCAGGCCGCAAGGCCCTTTGCAGCCTCCCATGTGGCCCGCATGGGAGGCCGCAAGGCCCCCTGTTTTGGAGGGCGGGTCTTGCGGCACATTGAGTACCGCAAGCCTTCGGCTTTGCTTGCACTCCTCCAAGGGTTTTTCCTCCTTGTTTTCCTCTCTCAAAAGAACACTAATTAAGATCCTTACACGAAGAACACCCGACAAAACTTGAACACACACTTCCTACACAAGAAACAAAATGCAAGAGTAGAAAAGAAAGTCGAACTTCCACACTCTCAGCAGATGGTAAGATTGGTGATGGAAAGACACTGAAGGTGGCAGGAGTAGGCACAGCCAAATTCCAAACCATTAAAGGGAAGATAAAACTCCTGAGAGATGTTCAATTTGTACTTTAGCTAGCCCATAATCTCTTAAGTGTTGGGCAACTCATTGCTGCTGGGTATTATGTGATATTCTCCAATTAGGAGTGTAGCATACGAGATCAGGATGCAGATACTCTCCTTGTCAAAGTGCCAATGACTCCACACAGGTTATTTCCACTTGAAGTTGAAGATATCTGATCAGCTCAAGTTACAACACAACAACCAAAACATGGTGTTTTATAGCACAAGAGATTTTTGCATTTGAATCAACAAAGTTTGCAATGAATGGCCAAAACCAAAATGGTGACATGTATGCCTCTCATTTTATCGACAGGAACATGTGAAGGATGCTTAAAAGGGAAACTAGTCACCTAAAGGACATGCAAGGAGCCTAAAGGTTTACTAGAGCTTGTACATGGTGACCTAGTAGGGCCAATGCATAAACAATCCATTAGAGGTAACCGATATTTCTTTATGTTAACTGATGATTACTCAAATTATATCTGGGTCTATTTTATTCATTCAAAAGCAGAAGCACTGCATTGCTTTAAAGCCTTCAAAAGCCATGCCAAGAAGCAAGTGTCACTACCTATCAAAACCCTCAGAACAGACCAGGGAAGAGAATTCATATCAAAAGACTTTGCTGCATTCTGTGAAGAGCACAACATTCATTGGTAGTTAACTGCACCCTATACACCCCAGCAGAATAGAGTAGCTGAGAGAAAGAACCAGATGATTGTAGAGATGCACGTACTATGCTACTTAAGATGAACGTTCCCACGGAGTACTGGGCTGAGGCAGTGTCCCTCGCTGTCTACTTGTTGAACAGATAACTTACAAGTGCTGTCGAAGATCAAACACCATATGAGAAGCTGATAGGGATGAAACCGGCTGTGGATCACTTAAGAGTATTCGGTTGTGTAGCTTATGCACTATCAGAATCTCAATCCAGGGCTAAGCTTGATGCTAAGGTGGAACGCTGTGTATTTCTTGGATATAGCATGGAATCAAAAACCTACAGATTGCTGCATCCAACCACTGGAAAGGTAATAGTCAGTGTGAATGTTTCATTTTGTGAGACCACAAAATGGTACTGGACCGGGAACAATCAATCAAGTCAGGTTAGTGCAAGTGAAGAAGGGTTCAGCGACAATGCAAGTGAAGAAAATATAACTGAAGAAACCACAAATTCATCCACACAAAAGACTGATATTCCTCACAATGGAGAAGAAACAACTATGATCAGTGATGAAGATCACCATGTGAGGTATAGGACATTGACAGATCTCTATAACACATGCTCATTTGCTCTTGTAGCCGATAACCCAACCATATATGAAAAGACAAGCAAGTCTAAAGAAGGAGTGATGCTATGAGTGAGGAAATGAACTCAATCATCAGGAACGAGACATGGGAACTTACTACTCTCCCGGCTGGAAAGGAAGCTGTGGGTCTGAAATGGATGGTCAAAACCAAACTAAATCCAGATGGTATATTGCTTAAACAAAAGGCCAGGCTCGTGGCCAAAGGGTATACCCAAAGAAAAGGAGTGGATTTCACAGAAGTCTTTTCTCCAGTGGCTAGGCTAGAGACCATTTGAATTATACTCGCTATTAGAGCTCAAAGAAGATGGCCAATTCACCAACTCGATGTGAGGTCAGCTTTCCTCAATAGAGAACTAAATGAAGATTTGCTTGCTCATCAACCTGAAGGATACATTGTCTCAGGGAGTGAAGAAAAGGTTTACAAACTGAAGAAGGCTTTATATGGAATTCGGCAAGCACCACGAGCATGGTACAGTAAAATTCATCAGCATTTCATAAATATGGGGTTTGAACGAAGTAACAATGAACCCACTCTATACAAACAACAAGGTAAACATCAAGAGACTCTGATTCTTTGTTTGTATGTAGATGATATCATCTACATGAGCAACTTACACGATTTGCTAGAAAAATTCAAGCTGGAAATGATGAGATCCTTTGAAATGACTGATCTCTAATTATTGAAATACTTTCTTGGCTTGGAGGTGTCACAGCAAGAATGTGTGATCAATGTGACACAAAGAAGGTATGCTGAATCCCTATTGAAAGAAGCTAGCATACTTAATTGCAAAAAGATGTATACTCTAATGAATTCAAATGAGAAGCTGCAACAAAAGATGGCTTAGGACCAACGAATGTAGGAAGGTATAGGAAACTAGTTGGTGGATTATTATATCTCACACACACACGCCCTGATATACAATTCGCAGTTGGAGTGGTACCTAGATTCATGCGAAACCCAACAAATCATCATATAGGAGTTGTTAAACGAACAATGCATTATATTTCTAGTACAATGGAGCTTGGTTTTAATTACAAACATGTCTCAAAATTGAAACTGACGGGATACACAGATAGTGATTTTAGAGGATGTCTGCATGATAGAAAGAGCACCACAGGATGGGCCTTCCATCTGGGATCAGCTGCTTTCTCTTAGAGCTCAAAGAAGAGGATGTGGTTGCACTCTCAAGCACTGTGGCAGAGTACATGGCCGCTACATCGGCTACATGTCAAGCCATCTGGCTCCGAAGGATACTACTGGATCTTGATCAGAAGCAGAGCGAAGCCACTGTAATACAATGCGGCAACAAGTCAGCTATACTCCTCGCTAAGCACCCAGCACAGCACCGCAGGACAAAACATATTGATACTAGGTTCCACTTCATCAGGGAGCTGGTGTCAAATGAAGTAATACTGCTAGTCCATTATAACACCTATGAACAAATCGCTGATCTGTTAACTAAGTCACTGTCTATGCAAAAGCATGCCGTGTTTAGGCAAAGCTGGGAATAACTGAGCAAGGTGAGGATGTTGACAATGCTCAATCAAATGTTGAAGCAGTTGACGAATTGAGTCAACATGGAAGTTGAGAGTGACCAAACGGTTGGATGGCAGTTATTTGATCCATTCCACAAAACTTAATGAGCCGTTGCCTTTATGTCCAATAGCCGTTTACTTTATATCCTTTCTGGAATGTTTTGATTGGGTGTTAAGATTTAGTTTGCTGAAAGTTATAACTATCAACCTTTTGTATTAGCTTTGCACTGAATTGAAGTTGAAAATCAATGAACTGAAAAAAACCTGAAGCTTGAGAACTTCAGTATATTATCTTCTACTCTACTTCCACCCTCTCTTAGCTTATCAGTGCTAAGACTTGATCTATAAACAACTCTGTTTCTCTCTGCATGCATGGGTTAATCAAACAGATGAGGAGTCTAGTCTAAAATGTTCAAAAATCTCTCATACTGAATTTAATGAGCGGATTTGTAAATATTACCCAAAACCAATGGATGACATCCTAAAATATGGAAGCAAACGAAAACGTCAAAGTCATACATGAGTTCGATATTTTATAAAGGCATATCATTAATAAGCGAAATATATCTTACATTTGGTGACATTATCACCAAAACCAGATTGACATTACAACCGAGCTCTTCCTTATTCCAACCAACCAACCAAAACCAACCAAGCACAATAAGAATTTTCTCATATTTCCTGAGATGTCTGAACATGCAGAGGAACAAACGGTGAAACGGCGGCCAAAAACTCCGGGTCAGCCTCAAGAGCAGCCATCGACTTTGCCGGGAGGCAAACCTCCAGGTCAACACTACCACCTCCTTCCCACCCTGGGTACGACGACACCTTTCCATCGCTCTTGTTCGCACTCCCACTCCGTAACGCCACGGCTTTTCCCCATCCAAAATCACACCCATACATATCAAACCTCGGTGAACTCCCCATCACCACACTAAACTCATCAAACATGCTCAACTTGTAAACCACCGGAGCTTCAACCCATGCCTTGACCATCCCACGTATGGCATCATTGGTGTGGCGCACCACTCCTTCATGAATCGCCCACGCCGCCCACCCAAAATCCTTCTCAAGAAGATCCCCTGCTGTCGTTGTTATGCGGAGTGAGTAAATGGAGTTGCCGAAGTAGTTCGGCGATAGAGAAGGTTGTAGCCTAGCACGGTTCTGGATAGCCACCCGGCAGCTCGTCACTTGCTCGGCTGGAAAGCTCCTGGCGCGAGTGATGCACCGCCACATCAGGGCGCTGAGCGACTGGAACGATGATATTTTGTTTGTTCCACGCTCCTTATTGGCTTTTGCTTTCAGTTTTGCTATGGCTTCCGAGGAGAAGTGAAACATCTTTTCTCGGAGAGGTGGAGGGGAGTACCTCTCAATGAACTGAGACTCATGAGTGAAAGGTAGTTTCAGAGGAGGTTTAGCTCCGTCCAAGAAACAGCGGTCATGAACGGGAGGTCTGGAAGGAACAATTACATTGATCATGTTTTTCGAGCGGCAGATCTCTGCCCATGTACTGAAGAAATGCCAGAATGAAGTCCCATCTCCCACCACATGGTTAAAAGAGCAACCGAGAAAAACGCCGTCCGCCAATACTGTTAGCTGCACTGCGACAAGAGGAATAGAGTGGCCATCGTGATTAGTAGCACCGTCATAAGGAAAGAAGGATTGGACAAAAGCCGGGACGTCAGAGAAAGGTGCGAGAACATCCTCCACTGATATTGATTGAGCATCAGCATGAACAAACTCTGCTCCTTCATTGTTGCAGTGGATGAAGACAAACGTACCGGTGATGTTACCATCACTGTCAACTTCATGTTGGGTGGCAAGACGGCCGGCGAGAGGGTAGAAGTAGTGGAGGGTGGAGGAGAGGGAGGTTTTGAGATTGCTGATGATGTCGTCGATGGAGAAGCTGAGATGGAGATTGGCAAAGAGGTGGCCTTTCTGGATGTATTGAGGGGAAAGCATGGCCAGATCCCATGGAGTTAAATGGCATTTCTTGTTGGCAAGGAACTGCGGTGATGGTGGTGGCTGGGCTTTCACCATGCATTTTGAAATGATATCGACCATGGCCGGAGATGTAGGCATGGCCTTTGATTGTCGATGTCTATATTGTAGGCCTTGGCATTTATATAGCTCTTTTGTGTACCAACCCCCCACCCACCCCACACCAAAGGCTTGGACAACTCCACAATGTCAAAGGTGCTCTGTTCGGAGTCGGTGAAATTTCTTCGAAATTGTACTCCATACCAACTCAATTGTGTTTGTAGAACGGAAGCAACCGGGGCACTATTTAAAATTCTTTTATGGGTTTTGTTGGACTTCCTGACCAAGTACATTAAAAGTTAAATTTAATTTAATACTTGCAAAAGGTCGACGACAAAATCCATAAAGATATCGCATCGCTACTCTCGTCAGAAATCCATGCCAGCCTCTGTTGCTTGGGGAGTAAGAAACCAAATTCTGCGTTGAACTGGTTTTTTTTATCTGTTTAGTTTACTGTAACTAAAATTATATATAAATAAAAATATTATATTTTAAATTATATTATAACTGTTTGGTTTGTTTGAATTTGAAATTCTGTATTTATTTTTTTTATTTGGTTTGATGTAAATTAAAAAAAATGGTTATTATATAAGTGAAATGATAACATTACCCTACCACGTATTTTAACACTAATTATTTAATATTATTTATAAGAGTTTTTAATTATATAATATGCTTAAATTTTATCTTTAAAACTATTAATTATATTAACACTCATTATTTATAATTAATACTAATTTAAAATTTTAATTAATTCAGTGGTGATTTATTAAATTTAAAAAATATAATGTAATTTAAGTATATGCCATTATAATATTTTTTTATATAAATTAAATAAGAATTGATATTTTAAAATACAATATTAAATTAAATAAAACATAAATAACTATTTTTGTAATCACGTTAATACTAATAATTATGTTAGTATTAGTTCTAATTATTTAATATTTTTTATAATAATTAATTAATTATTTATTTAAAAATATTAAATATTTTAAATTTTATTACTTAAAAATATTTTTATAGTTAATTTTAATGATAATTTAATTTATTAAATATTTTTATAATTATATTTAAGATAAAATGGTGGTGAATGGATGCGACTCACTTTACTGCATTTCAGCTTACAGTAAATTTTGATGTAAGTTGAAATACTGTAAAAGTGTGTGAGATGTAAGTCCACTTACATATAAATGAAGCTTTTATATCAAATCAAACAACCAATTACATGTAAAACCACTTACATCACAGCTGCTTACAGCTACTTACGACTACTTACAGCTAACCAAACAGCCCTTCTCTCTCTCCTTCCCACCCTGTTTTTACCTTTCTTTGTAAGATTAAAAAAACACAAGAAAAAGTCATTGGCCATACAAATAATGTATCTCAACTTAAAAATGCTTTTGGATGGGTAATGACTTTTTTAGTTGCCGATATTTTTTAAAACAACAATTAAGCTTTGTTTTTCAAAAATAACAAATAAATGCATGTTTTTGGGAGAAATTACCAAATTCATAATACCCAACATTTATTGTTTGTCAAGGCCATAGTTATCAGGTCTGACTCGGATATCGACTAAGTTTGGACTCTAAGTATCGAGTCAACTCATTCAATCATCAGGTCATTTCCATCAATGCTAGATTAATAAAAATATTTTAAATATTATGTTTTAAATTATAAATAAATTTTTAATGATATATAATACTCATGAATTATTGGTTATCAAACAAATTGTTAATTTCTTAAGTGGGAATAGTAGAAAATTAAAAACAAAAAAGGAGCCAACCTTTAGGCAACATAAAAACCATTACATAACATGACTTCGAAGTTCAAACTTCACATTAAACTAATCCACAATAAAATTTTAAATTTAACATCAAATCAAACACAATATAATATATAAAAAACTTCAAATTTCAAATTACACGTCAAACCAAACCACAATAAAGGTTTAAGTTTAACATCAAACCAAACTCAAATCCAATAAATACTAAAACTTCAAACTACACATCAAATCAGTCCACAATAAAAACTTAAATTTAACATCAAACAACTCATTCTAATATATAACAAAATTTCAAATTAAACATCAAACCAAACTTAACGTAATATCACACCAATTTATAGTAAAATTTTGAATTTAACTTCAAACAAGACTCAATCTAATACACAAAAACAATTCAAAGTACACATCAAAGTTTCAAAGGGAACTTAACATGACATCAAATCAATCCATAATACAAGTTCAGTTTTAACCAATTTAATAGGATGTTAAATTTAATCCAACACTAAGAAAACTTCAAAATAAACATCATCACATACTCAATCCATTGATGACCAAGGAAAAGGAGAAGTCAAATTGGTGCCAAGATTTGCATCAATATCATTTGTGTCACCATCATCATCATTATAAAATTAGAACTTGATGCCAATAATAATGGTAAACAAGCATAATTTATAAATACTACTGTGGACCCTAGTTTGTCTGGTTGTTTTTGTTAAAACTTGAAACTTTGGGATGCTTTGATGACATTTTTTTCTTTTCAAGTAGCTTTTCTTGATGTTCTGTTGTTAGCCATTATTGGCTCCATTGTCTCGCTTCGAAAACCATTAAGCAGTCTTCTTCTTCCTCTCGCTCCTACTTTCTTAGTGTAGTAGGAGAGAGGAGCTTCAAAGCCGGATCTCATCAAGGGAATGTAGATCCCTTTCCTCTCATTCTTAAGGGAATGAAAGGATGAAGAGAAGGGTTAGCTGACGATTGGTGTTCGGCGACCAATAAGCGGGCTGTGAAGTGGTGTTGGGGCACCGGCTTTTAAATCACCGAAAATCCTTAATGTGTGTAATGTCATTCTTTTTGGCGTGTTTTTATTGTAATTCTTGTGTAGTTGGCAGCCTTGTCTTAGAGGGGGTAAAAACCTAGTATGTTTGGGTTGTAGTGGAACCTAAAAGCTTTGTGCCCAGTGGTTTTTATTTGAAGTTTGTTTGTGTATGTTCTCATACAATTATTCCTGCATGCACGTTATTCTTGTATGAGAGAACTTGTAGACATTCATGTATTTGATGCTTTATGATCTTCAAATCCTTGTTGCTACACCTTGGTTTGTTGTTATACGTGTATGTCTCTATATACGTTGATTTTTTATCCACTAATTTTTTCATATAAATATGTGTATAAAATAAATATAGTTCATTATATATATATATATTTATACATATACATATTTGAATTCCAGCCATCCTTGCATTTTGATATATATATATATATATATTACTAATTGAATGTGTTCAACATTTTGGCAGCTGGTCGTGTGCGTAACACACAGACTCCGCAAGTGCACTAGTCGCCAAGTAATACCCTGTGCGTGACACAGGGGTCGTATTCCCAAGGGGGCCCGAAGAGCTACCTTTACTCACTCTTTGCTTGTTTAACTAATCATGTTAAGTTTAAGCAAGCAATTTAATGCAAAGCAATTTAAAACTCTAAATAAGAAAATAGCAAGAAACTCACAACGGGATCGGATCAAGGTAGAAAAAATGGTCACGGATGTGGCTCACCAAGGGGGCTACTAAAGTGCAAAGGAGGCTAAGGTTATCATGCTTTTGGCAATTTGGACCGATAGAAAACCCTAAGCTAGGTCAACCCGATGGTCACGGTGTTGACCCCAAATCCAATAGAAGTAGTGGATGAAGAACTCCTTCCACCCCACATCCTTCCATGATTGCAAAGAGAGTAGTGGCTTTCACAAATTAGGGTTAAAACTCCACAAAGAAGCCAACCCTAAAACGGAGGGGTACAAGTACCCGATGATCACGGTATACTTATATGACTTCCCTTCCAAGCTTGAATGTGTCTACAACTAGGGCAATGTTCATGCAATCCTAGTAGAAACAAGGAAATGATAAACAAAATTCTCATGCATATCAAGGCAATAATTCTCATCAAGCAAGGATTCACAAACCAACCAAAAGCATAAATAAATCAAAGCATCTAAAAATACACAAGTTCACCCCCAAGGTTCACCCACATCCGGTGACCTTGGGGGTTTAAGTGTTCATCTCAAGTCCACAAACAATATCCATCATAAAAACAACCAACAAATACATAGAAAAACTCCCTCAAAATCCGGAGGCCGAATGACGTTTGGAATTCTTCAAGAAGTGGCTTCCGAAGACGCCACTCAAGGTGTGGCTTCCCTTGTCTTCTACCTCCTCAATCGATGAAATTCGGAGTAGATCTTGCCAAATCTTGTTCTCCCTGTCGTTTTCCACCTTAGAATCACTCCCCTCGTTTCCCTAAGGTCTGATCAAAGGTTGGAAGAAGAAGCTCTCCAAAACCCTAGGCCTTTCCCCAAAAACTTCTCTTGTTTCTCTTTTTAAAAGCCCCAGTCGGGGGGTTATGCGGCCAGGTATGCGGCCGTATACATGCCCGTATATAACCATTGAAAGGTTGCCGATTTTTCCCGTAAGTTCTACAGTGATTGCTACAAGAACTGCTACAGTATCAACTATTCACGCTTCCCTAACTGTTACGCTTGTTGAATTTATCAAAAAAAAAAAAATCATGGGCTCCTTTGGCAAAGACAAAAGATCCAATGCTTCACTACTTTTAGCATTTTCATACTATAGTTGAAAGAGAAACTAGTTTTTTGTTGTATTAGTCTTTGAATAAATAATGGAGTGTACACTTCCAAAAAATTTGAAGAGTACTGGTTAAAACGTGGAATATTATGACATGAGTAGATAGAACATGTAATTCATAGTGTCACTGACAATTGATAGAATCGTTGTAGAAAAAGTCAAACAATATTATATTGAGAATAGCCAAGATGCCAAAGACATTTTTTAGTAAATTTATTCGAACTGTTCGCTATTTGAATGATAAACCTTCATGAGGGCCTTTTGATTTAGATATTCCTGGTAAAACTTAAAAACTAAGGGGGCGTTTGGATCACGGAATGGGAATGGGGGAATGGAAATGGGGGGAATGGAAGTAGGATGAATGAGAAGGAGGGAATGAGAAAACAATGTTTGGTTTGAAGGAATGTGTATTGGGAATAGGGAAAAATATGAGAGAGAAACTGTGTAAATTACTTATATGCCCTTTAGTTAATTAATGGTTGTAAGTATCTAAGATAATGAATTAATAAGAAACTACAAATAAATATCGTATAAGCATAATTAAAAATAGGAATAATTATTAATTTGTTATAATTTAAATAATTGAATTAGAAATAATTTTAAATAATAATAATTATTTATTTAAATTATTATAACTATTAAGTTAAATTATAAAATTAACTTTAATAATTATTGTATAAGTTAATTATTGTATAAGTATAATTAAAACAAGAATAATTATTATTTGTTATAATTTATCAAATTGAATTTTAAATAATTTTAAATAATTATTATTATTAATTTAAGTTATTATAACAATTAAGTTAAAGAAACAATTAACTTTAATAATTATTGTATATATAATAAATTAATAAGTAACCATATATAGATAATTATTGTATAAGTAATCATAGATGGGCAGAAAAGTAATTTTACCCCACATGAATCATATTACCCCCAAATTTTGGATCAATGGGACTCCTCTACTATTGGGCTTACCATTAGTTGGCCCTATTCATTCCCCTCAAACAAACATGAGATAAGAGTTGTGTAAGGAGTGCCATTACCATTCCTTGGGAGTCAAAGCTCCATCGAAACGCCCCCTGAGAGATCCTTCATATTCTTATTTGAAAACGTCATGATATAAAGAGGATTTCATGTTATATCATTCTCAAGAGCTAAGTCCATTTTTTACTTTTTCCTGAGTTATATGTTAATGATATGCTGTTTGTCGTGCATGATATATTTTTTTGGTTAATAGGCATGATGAAAAGTTAACTAAATATTTTTATATAAAGGAATTCGGTTGAGCTGAATAGATTTTGGGTATAGATCGTTCATTTATCATAGCGAGGTGGATTCCGCTGGTCTTCTTTAACATTAAGCTGAAAAAGTTTTTACATAAATTTTAGTGTTTAGTTTTTGTGGGACCTTACAAAATTGGCTGATGAATACATGTAGGACTTTTATCCTGGTTCTGTTGAGAAATATAGTCTGCGTGCTTGTGTATATCAGACTCGTGAAAGAAATTATGATAGAAGATTGGCTCGTGGAAGAATCAAGATAGGTGCAAGTGGTGCTGAAATTGCGCACATGTAATAATCTTATTCATCACTTTCTTTTCTTTTGCTGGACAAATTAAACAAAGGATTGTTCGTATACTAACACTTGATCCATAAACAAGTCTGTTTGGCTCTGCTGGCATGGATTTGTCAAACCGATGAGGAGTCCAGTCTAAAACGTTAAAAAATCTCTGCTATTGATTTAATGAGCTGATTTGTAAATGTTACACAAAACCAATGGATGACATCCAAAAGTATGGAAGCAAAAGAAAACGCCAAGTCATACATGAGTCCGATATTTTATGAAGGCATATAATTAATAAGCGAAATATATCTTACATTTGGTACATTATCACCAAACTCAGATTGACTTCTTCCTGCTGACCATTACAACCGAGCTCTTCCTTATTACAACCAACCATCCAACCAACCAACCAAGCTATTTTCAAAAAGAAAAAAAAAACCAACCAACCAAGCACATCAAGAATTTTCTCAAATTCCCTGAGATGTCTGAACATGCAGAGGAACGAACGGTGAAACGGCGGCCAAAAACTCCTGGTCAGCCTCAAGAGCAGCCATCGACTTTGCCGGGAGGCAAACCTCCAGGTCAACACTACCACCTCCTTCCCACCCTGGGTACGACGACACCTTTCCATCGCTTTTGTTCGCACTTCCACTCCGTAACGCCACGGCTTTTCCCCATCCGAAATCACACCCATACATATCAAACCTCGGTGAACTCCCCATCACCACACTAAACTCATCAAACATGCTCAATTGGTAAACCACCGGAGCTTCAGCCCATGCCTTGACCATCCCACGTATGGCATCATTGGTGTGGCCCACCACTCCTTCATGAATCACCCACGCTGCGCACCCAAAATCCTTCTCAAGAAGATCCCCTGCCGTCGTTGTTATGCGGAGTGAGTAAATGGAGTTGCCGAAGTAGTTGGGAGATAGAGAAGGTTGTAGCCTAGCACGGTTCTGGATAGCCACCCGGCAGCTCGTCACTTGCTCGGCTGGAAACCTCCTGGCGCGAGTGATGCACCGCCACATCAGGGCGCTGAGCGACTGGAACGATGATATCTTGTTTGTTCCACGCTCCTTATTGGCTTTTGCTTTCAGTTTTGCTATGGCTTCTGAGGAGAAGTGAAACATCTTTTCTCGGAGAGGTGGAGGGAAGTACCTTTCAATGAACTGAGACTCATGAGTGAAAGGTAGTTTCAGAGGAGGTTTACCTCCATCCAAGAAACAGCGGTCATGAACGGGAGGTCTGGAGGGAATAATAACATTGATCATGTTTTTCGAGCGGCAGATCTCTGCCCATGTGCTGAAGAAATGCCAGAATGAAGTGCCATCTCCCACCACATGGTTAAAAGAGCAACCGAGAAAAACGCCGTCCGCCAATACTGTTAGCTGCAGTGCGACAAGAGGAATAGAGTGGCCGTCGTGATTAGTAGCACCGTCATAAGGAAAGAAGGATCGGACAAAAGGCGGGACGTCAGAGAGAGGTGCGAGAACATCCTCCACTGATATTGATTGAGCATCAGCATGAACAAACTCTGCTCCTTCATTGTTGCAGTCGATGAAGACAAACGTACCGGTGATGTTACCATCACTGTCAACTTCATGTTGGGTGGCAAGACGGCCAGCGAGAGGGTAGAAGTAGTGGAGGGTCGAGGAGAGGGAGGTTTTGAGATTGCTGATGATGTCGTCGATGGAGAAGCTGGGATGGAGATTGGCAAAGAGGTGGCCTTTCTGGATGTATTGAGCGGAAAGCATGGCCAGATCCCATGGAGTTAAATGGCATTTCTTGTTGGCAAGGAGCTGCGGTGGTGGTGGCGGCTGGGCTTTCACCATACATTTGGAAATGATATCGACCATGGCCGGAGTTGTAGGCATGGCCTTTGCTTGTCGATGTCTATAATGTAGGCCTTGGAATTTATATAGCTCTTCTGGGTAGCCCCCAAGTCTTGTTCTGTTTGGAGTCCGTGACATTTCTTCGAAATTGTACATGATTGGTCCAGTCCACAATGTCCACTAATCAAAGGTACTCTGTTTTAGTGTCGGTGAAATTTCTTCGAAATTGTACTCTACACCAACTCAATTGCATTTGTAGAAGAACGGAAGCAACCGGGGCACTATGTAAAATTCTTTTATGGGTTTGGTTGGACTTCCTGACCAAGCACATGAAGTTAAATTTATGGGCCGTTTAGTTCGAAAGTTAATTGTCAAAGTGGCGGAAGTCTGGAAGTGGCACTTCGGTTGAAGTGAACAGTTTAACTGGAACTATCCACTTCAGTGTGTTTGGTTCAAGCTGAAAACTGGAATTCGGATACCACTTCCTATGTTTGGATGGTTGAAGTGGGGATATGATCACCACTTCGGTAATGGGATAAAGTTGTCTTTTTATGCTTTTTACATTTATTTAATTAAATCATATGATTTAATTACTTTATTACGATGTAATAAATAATTTATTTATTAAATTAAAAACTTTGCACATCACATAATTAATTTAATACCATGCTATTAAATTAAATTAAATCGGTTAATATATTATGCTTAATTATTAATTAGTGAGAGTAGTTATTTAATTATTTTATTACCATAGTAATAATTATTTTATTTATCATTGAAAAATATTGCAAAATGGGCTGAAGTGGAGACTTCGGGATTTTTCCAGTTGAAGTCAGACACCGAAGTCGCCGAACTCAGAAGTTGTCACATCATCACTTCCGGCTTCAAATCAGTGAAACAAACACACCGAAATGGACTGGAAGTGGTCACTTCGGTCACTTTGGTGCCCATTTCAATAAAACAAATGACCCTTAATTTAATACATGCTAAAGGTCGCAGACAAAATCCATAAAGATATCGCTTTGCCGCTCTCATCAGAAATCCATGACTGTCTCTCTTGCTTGGGGAGTAAGAAAGGAAATTCTGCATTGAAGATTGAACTCTCTCTCTCTCTCTCTCTGCTTTTGCCTTCCTTTGTAAGAACAAAAAAACACAAAAAAAAAAGAAATCATTGGCCAAACAAATAATGTAGGGGTTTTTTTACAAATTTGCCCTCCTTTTTTTAATTAAATCAATTTGCCCTCCTACGAACATCACATCACCCACATGGGTAATGTGATGCTGAAGTGGCATTTTTAAATAAAAATAATGACTTTTTACGTTTAAACCCCTGAGTTGTTTTATAATTAATAAGTTGATTTATTGTTGGATTTTTTTAACCAATTTGTTTTTTTAAAAAAATTAAAATTTATTAAAAATTTAAATACTTTTTTAAAAAATATATAAGTGTGTTTTTTAATTTAAATCTTTTTTATAATTAATAATTTATATTTTTTATTTACTTGTTTGACGCATTTTTTTTAAATATGAAATTTTCTTAATTTATTAAAAATTAATTTTAAAGAATATATATATAATTATAAAGAATAAAAGGGCTTATAATTTAAAGAATATATTAAAAATTATAAATCATGAAATCAATAATAACTTTTAAAATTATTTGAAGTTAAAAAACATAATTGCATTTAAATATAAATAAAATTACATCTTATATTTCTCCCTTGCCTAGAGCAAGTAGTTCTATAATGACCAGGTTGTTTACATATAGAGCATAAATTACGTCTAGTGGGATCAGGATTTCTAACTATATGCATTCTTCTACGTCTGATCTTTGGTCGGCCAGCAGTACGTCGTCCAACAGGTGGAACCATCTTTGGCCAAGGTATAGGTTGCGAAAATTGTGAACTCAGTACCGGATGAAATATATATATTCTTTAAAATTAATTTTTAATAAATTAAGAAAATTACATATTTTTTTAAAAAAATTGCGTCAAACAAGTAAATAAAAAATATAATTTATTAATTATAAAAAAGATTTAAATTAAAAAACACACTTATATTTTTTTTTTAAAAAGTATTTTAATTTTTAATAAATTTTATAATTTTTTTAAAAAAATTTGGTTAAAAAACCAAAGAATAAATCAACTTATTAATTATAAAATAACTCAGGGGTTTAAATGTAAAAAATCATGATTTTTATTTAAAAATGCCACCTCAGCAGCCTAGTCAGCGCACAATCAGCACATCACATCACTCATGTGGGTGATGTGATGTTCCTAGGGCCATTTTAACAATTAAAATGCCCGAGGGCCTTTTGATTTAATTAAAAAAAAAGAAGGCTAGTTTGTAAAAAAGCCCGAGAAGTTATGTTTTAATTTTGTTTATCAAGATTATACACTTTTACCTCGTTCACTCTCCTTGAAATAACAAAAACCAAATTGTTCGAAGTTAGTGGTTATAACAGAGATTAAATCTCTAGCCGCTTGAGAAATTTAATTTCAATAATCACCTCCACTAACTATATCCATTATCCTTCTTCCATGGCAGTAATGCTCCACTGAATTATAGAACAAATATTTCAAGAATCTCATCCATGTCAAGGGCAGCTTGCAAATAAATGTATGAAAATTTTTCAATATTCATTAAGGGCATCTGAGTCATTTTACTTTATTCCATATAATTTCTTTTTATGCTAATACCTCTTACATTAGGGAAAATTTTGTCAAGGAATAATTTCACCCTATTTGCCTATGTAGCAATGGATGGAGGAGGTCAATAACATAGCCAATATTTTTCTTTTTTAAATTAGTGATAATTGGAAAGTATGTAGCTTAATTACCCATTAAAAATACTTTGTACTTTCAGACGTGAACACACTGCACCTTCAAATACTTGTGAGGATTTTCATTCTCAAGGAAATGAAAAATGGGCGGCAAATGAATCAAACCAAAGATTATCTTAAAAAATACACCCACGAATTGTATTCAATTTAAAGAAGTTGTTGAGTTAAATCCAGTATTAAGAATTCTCTCAAAGTTCTTTCTTGGTCAGTCGAATCAATAAAAGATTTTGTCAAAGCAAGTGATGATTCCACTCCTAGAATTGAAAAGTTAGATGTTTTTGTGTTACCTAATTTAGCCTTTTTCCTTAAACGCATGATTGTTTTCTTAAACTTAGGGTTATATTGATGTATACTCACAAAAGAAGATTGTGGTACATAAGAAATAAAGTTGCCTTGACACCAATATCAAGTAGTGGTGCAAACATTTTAATAGGTATCCAATCTATAAAAGTTAATCCTTATCTACTAACATGAATTGATTATGTATAATAGTGAGAAAAGGGTGATCATGTAAATTTAATCCTTATCTACTAACACGAATTGATTATGTATACTAGTGAGAAAGCGTAAAACCATTGTTATCAATTCCTCTGTTATGTCTATGCCTCTTTATTATCTTCCAATCTATCCCATTCTTGACTCTATTTTAGATTGTATTTCCAAACTTGCTAGATAATTCTTTTGGTCCAAAAGTAGCAACAAAAATGGCATCCATTCAATTAATTAGAAGAATATTACTCTTGATCACGCTGAGGGGGTTTTTTTTGTTAGAAATTTTAAACTTTCCAAACTCTTCTTGATTGTTAAAAATGTGCTTCAGTCTCTTAATTCGGGGGAACACATTTAGGTTGATATCCTATTTCATAAATATGGTTTTTCAAATTTCTGGATTTATACTATTCCTGCTACGTATTCTTGGATTTTCAAAGATCTCTATCATGCTAATTTTGTTATTAAACCCTCATGTTGGATTAAATCCGTCAATCCTAGCCACGCCTCATTCATGTGGGATCCATGGTACTATTCCTCTTGCTCTCATGCCTCTTTTTCGAACATGGATTTGGATCTCGCTTCTTTACATAGTTCTGATTTTATTCTTAATGTTCGGTAGAATCTTTACATGCTTCATTAGGTTTCTGATGATCACTCGAACTCCACCGTCCTTATAACTAGTAATATTGACTACACAAGGGGTGCGTAATCGCTGGGTTTGGTTCCTTGTGTGGTGTATCGACACCATAATCGCAGCCTATAACTTGGTGACTTCATGATTGGTTGGAGGAAATTATAGAGTCTTCAGATTGCTCCAATAGAAAAACATTTTATTCGGTTATTCCTCCATGGTAAGGTCAAAACATATGATGATCTTTATTCCTTGAGATTGGGTCCACAAACCTTTTGCATTTTTTGTGTCTTGTAAAATGAAACGACTAAACACCTCATCAATTATTGCAAGTCACAACTAGTTTGGACCTTAACGGCAGTTTGGTGGGCAAAATCATTTCATTCGCTAATGGTTTCCTCTCGGGATATTGGCTCAATTGTACTGAGGAAGGTATCAATAATTTCATTAAGTCAGTGATTGAGGTTAATGCCTAGCTTTTATGGAAGACTAGATGGAATTTCATTTTCAGTCATGAACCTTCAAATTTTAGCAACATTCCCAAAAGAGCCTATGTGCATATAAAGAAATTATTTCCTGCCTCCAAGGCTCAAATGGAGAAGAACTTTCTTCTCTCTAATTTTAAATCCTCTGAAGGACTATTCTTATTTTCTATAGCTTTTTTGAACAGGGGGCTAACCCAAGGAGTTGCGTGTTTTTACATTGTAGAAACTAATTACTTCATCATTAATGCAGGTTTCTCCTGTATCCCTATCAGTTCATAGCTAGACGCCGAGCTCAAAATGGTTTTCTAAGAATTTCAATGTTGTAGAGATGCCAATATTCCTATACAGCATAACTTTATAACTGGCACAAACCTACTCGTAAGCACTAAACTCAGATGTTAACCAAAATTATAGGAGAGGTGAACACTGGATTAATACTTTGAAACATTTTTTTCTCACTACTGGAATAGCAAAAGTTCACATAACCCCAAAATGCTAAATGGGCGCTGCAAATAGGTTGCCTAGTCATGGTGGTAACTGTCACGGCCTCAACCGATCACCTTCGGCCGTGCGGCACCTGACACGCACCATAGCGACAGGTCAGCCTTCCTTGCAAGAATAGTGAGTGAATTCCTGTTTGCAGTACAAAGCACAGTGAAATAATAACAAGCGAGCAAAACCGGAAACCCCTCGATATGAGAAACAAGACACAAAAAAACTCATTTTGAGAGAGAAAAACTTAAACTCTCTTAGATTGAGAAATATTTACAACTATGGCCAAAACCAACACCAAGTGGCATTGTCTCCTCCCAAAGACTCATTTGACCCTAATACAAGAGCTACCCCAAATCCAAGGTTGATTGAGCCCCATGCCCAATACAGGTCTGGCGTGAATTCCCTGACTTCACTTAGCTTGCAGTGTCCTATGACTCGACTGTAGCTTTAACCAGCCACCATTGGTCACAGCGCGTAGCAGTACCAGTCACGCGCGGTAATACCGCGTGCCATCCTCGCCCCTGGCTCGGTAACGCTCCCGACCACGTGCCCACTTGCATACGCCTGCGCAAAGCCTTGTCAGATCCGGAATCAGCTCTCGGTCAACCGGTCGGCCTGATCAAGTGTCCCGCCCCGCCTAGACTTGCTAGAGATTCAACACTCTACATGATGAAGTCCTGTGACACTTGACTCTTGGTTAGGGGCGCGCCTGCCCCATGCGCTCATCGGGCACGCGCACGCCCACGGTCCAGCGTGTGCACGCCTCACGGTCTCAGTCTATGATCATGCGGGATATTCCACCGGCCCTTGGTCCCGACACATCACACGCGTCGCGCTAACCGTAGGCGCTACCAAATCCACGCAGCTGTGCGCTCTCGTGGCTTGGCCTATGTGATACTGTATGCCCGCTGACCAAGTGTAAGGTCATCAACCCTTACAACCCATCCCCACTAGTTGAACCCGACGTCCTCGTCGGTCTCGAACTCAAGAAGTCTTCCACCAACACTTCGAACTGCCAAAGAGTAGTATCACGCTCCCAGCTTGCCTCTGACATAGGCAAGTCCTTCCACTGGACAAAAAAGAACACCCTGCGGTTCTTCTTGCTTTGGCCTTCTACTCTTCGCTCTAGGATCCGCTCAGCCACCCTGCTGAACTCCTTGAGAATTGTCGGCGGAGCCCGACTCTTCTTCATCTTCGATGGATCCGTGGGGTCCTCGTGGCATGGCTTCAAGAAACTCACATGAAAAGTTGGATGGAGTTTCAGCCGATCGGGGAGATCCAAACGATATGCCACGTTGCCCAGCCGCTAGACAATAACGAAAGGCACATCATACCTCGCAATTAAGCCTTTGTGTACATCCTTCCGATGTAACTTCTTCCACACCTGTGGAGTGAGCTTCAACCAAACCTTGTCCCCTACTTGGAACTCCAAAGGACGTATCCCTTGATCTGCATACTTCTTCATCCGGCGAGCCACCTTGGCGAGGCTATCCCGAGCACTCTCCATCGTCTCTTGCCGATCAATAGCAAAATGATACGCGGCAGGACATTTCCCTCCTGTCCTCCTCTTCGCCAACTCTGAAGGAGTAATAGGTTGGTATCCGTATGCAAGCTCAAACGGACTCTTTTCCGTTGATCAAGACCGATGAAGATTGTAGCTAAACTACGCCACATCAAGCAGACTTAGCCAATTCTTCTGCGAAGCCGAAACATAGTGTCGGAGATACTCTTCCAACAGAGCATTGATCCTCTCCGTCTCTCCATCCGTCTGCGGATGATTCGCTGTTGAAAACTTCAACTCTGTGCCCAATAACCCGGACAACGCCATCCAGAACCGGCCAGTAAAGCGAGCATCTCGATCGCTTACGATGTCTTCCGGTATCCCAAAGTGCTTCACCACATGCTTCAGGAATAGCTCAGCAGCCACTTTTTCCGAACAAACTACCGGTGCGGGTATGAATACCGCATACTTTGTGAATCGGTCCACGACCACCATCACTGTCGACATCCCTTCCACCTTAGAAAATCCGGTGATAAAGTCCATGAAAATTGACGCCCATAGCCTTTTCGGAATACTCAACGGCTGGAGAAGACCAGCCGCCTGTCTTCTTTCCGACTTGTCTTGTTGGCACACGAAACACGTCTTCACATATGCTTCAATGTCTTCCCCCATATCCGGCCAATAATAATGTTGTGTGAGCAAGGCCTTCATTCGCTCACGACCGGAATGTCCCGCCCATGGAACATCATGATGCTCTCTAAGGAGCTCCTGCCGAATCTTCTCTCCTTTCGGCACATAGAGTCTGTTGCCTTTGGCGTAGAGAAGCCCATTCTCCACCCAGTACTTGCGCATGACTCCGTCTTGGACATCTTTGATCAGCTTCAAATACTGACTGTCCGCCTTTGCTACCTCCTCGATACGACTTTGCAAGTCATTCTCCACTTGCGCCAACGCAGCCACGTACTCAACCATTTGCTTGAGACTCAACGCATCAGCCACCTGGTTGTGTCTCCCTGGTTTGTGCTGCCATTCAAAGTCATATTCCTGCAAGAACTCTTGCCAACGAGCTTGTCTAGCCGACAGCTTTTTTTTTTTTTTTGTGTAGCAAAGAATGTATTGGCAATATTATCTGTTTTGACAAGAAACTTAGTGCCCAGAAGGTACACTCTCCATACCTGTAAGTAATGAACAACGGCGAGCATCTCCCGCTCATGCGCCGAATAGCGCTGCTCCGAATCTTTCAGCTTCCAACTCTCGAACGCCACCGGATGCCCGTTCTGAACAAGGACACCACCAACGGCCTTGTCTAACGCATCGGTGTGCACCTCAAAAGGTTCTTCGAAGTTGGGCAATGCTAAGACTGGTTTACTTGCTATTGCACTCTTGATCTTATCAAAAGCAGCCTGCTGCTTCTCGGCCCAGCCCCACGGCTGGTCATTCTTCAACAAGTCGGTGAGCGGCACGACCTTCCTTGAATATCCCTCGATAAACCGGCGATAGTACTTGGCTAAGCCGAGGAAAGATTGTAACTCCGGTACCTTGGACGGTGCAGGCCAGGACAAAATCGCCACCACCTTAGCCCGACCATACGGACTTTACCCCGAGAAATAATATTTCTCCAACTTCACATACAGTTGTCTCTCCCTCCATCTTGATAATCCCTGCTTCAAGTGAACAATGTGATCCACCATAGGATTCACTACAAACACCGTGTTTGGTTCAACGCTCGGTGGTCCGCGCACAGTCGAAGAGAGCTCTCCCGCTTCTTCTGGAACAACACCAGCGCACGCCATGTGGCTAAATGAAGCCATTATCAAGCTTTGTGAGTTATACCCTCAACTCTGTCAACTCCAAGTGTGACATAGGGAGCCCGGGCAGGGGGTTTGCAGCTCGGCATCAACTCAATCTGGTGATCTACTACACGCCGGGGTGGGAGTTCACGGGTTAGTTCCGGCGGCATCACGTCTTGAAACTCCATCAAGACTTCAGCCACAACTAAATGTAGATCACTCACCAGATCATCCTGCACTTCTAATACAGCAGCAATATATGTGGGCTCTCCATGTTTCAGCCCTTGCACCGCCTGGTGCGTAGAAAGCATTAGCTCCTTCCCTTTCTACTCCTTTGCAGCCACTCCCTCTACAAAGCATGGGTTCTTCTCATCCATTATAAGAAGACCACCCAAATGTGGAACAACAGCGGCCTTCGCAGACTTGAGGAACTCCATCTCCAGTATCAACTCGAAATCATCTAATGTGGCCGCCAGCAGATCAATCTTCCCTTGCCATCCACCCATGTGAACGATTACATCAAAGATCTTCCCAGTCACCGCCAGTGCTTGGGAGTTGACTGCTTTCACTCGGCTCGTGTGCGTCCCCACGCTCAGTCCCAACCGAGTCGCCACATCCTTCTTGATGAAAGTGTGAGTTGCGCCTGTATCCACCATCCCTTGTATGACCTTCCCATTCAAGGTAAGCTCCACATAGATCAGAGAATTCACCGCTCCGTCACCCTTGACAGTCTTCAAGGCATCCAACAGTTATAAAAGACTCACTCTTGCTGGGTCCTCCGAATCGCTTTCTGGTTCATTTCTACATGCAGCCAACTTCTCGCGCTTAGGGCAATCCTTTGCCATATGTGGTCCTTTGCAGATGAAGCATCCACTTATCATGCCGGAACCAATCGCTGCTTTCCCATCATCCCTGGGTCTATTCCATCTGGCCTGGCCGTTGGGCTTCCTCCTTTGGAACCCATCTCCGGCCCTTCTCTCGACTGGCTTCTTGTCTTTGGATTTGAACTTCGCCTTCTCACCCTCTCCACAGGGTAAGGTTCGCAAGTCCACCAGTGCTTCTGCTGCTATGATCGCGGAGGTGAGGTCCTTCGCGCCCTGCCTCCGTACCTCAATCTGGGCCCAACTCTGGAGTCCCGTAGGGAAGTTAAACAACTTGTCCTCCTCGGACATGTCCCTGATATCTAGCATCAAGGATGAAAACTCCTTCACGTACTCCCGGACAGTGCCTGTCTGCCGTAGCTTCTTCAGATTTGTACGAGCTACCCAAGCAGTGTTGCCAGGCAAGAATTGCTCCCGCAATTCCTTCTTCAACTCGACCCATGAGTTCGAACTTGTCCGACCCGCCTGAGCGTCTTCTTGCTGACGAGTTACCCACCATAGCTTTGCATCGCCAGTAAGGTACATCCCGACCAACGGGACTTGCTCATGGCCCGGTACCCTTGCAGCCTTAAAGTACTGATCCACGTTCCAAAGAAAGTTCTCCAGTGTCTTGGCACTCCGTGCGCCATCAAATGGGGAAGGTTCGGGGACCTTCACTCTCGTGGGCGCCTCCCACGTGACTGGTGAAGCGCTAGCTTCCTTGAGTTGGCCAACCTCGGTCTCCAGGAACTGCACCTTTGTTTTCAGGACTTCCACAGTCGTCTTCAGAACTTCGACAGTCATCTGGCTCTCGCGATATCCACTCGCAAGGTCTTCTACAATCTTCGACAGGTTCTCGAGCTGATCATCGACACTCCCGACGACGTTCTCCAAGCGCTCTGCTGTCTCCTCAAGGCGATCCATACGATTCTTCTTGCTAGTCGCCATCTCCACCGTCTTCACCTATGTGTCTTCTCGCGCTTCGCTTCAAGCCACAAACTCGTAGCTCTGATACCAGCTGTCACGGCCTCAACCGATCACCTTCGGCCGTGCGGCACCTGACTCGCACCATAGCGACAGGTCAGCCTTCCTTGCAAGAACAGTGAGTGAATTCCTATTTGCAGTACAAAGCACAGCGAAATAATAACAAGCGAGCAAAATCGGAAACCCCTCGGTACGAGAAACACGACACAAAGAAACCCATTTTGAGAGAGAAAAACATAAACTCTCTTAGATTGAGAAATGTTTACAACCATGGCCAAAACCAACACCAAGTGGCCTTGTCTCCTCCCAAAGACTTATTTGACCCTAATACAAGAGCTACCCCAAATCGAAGGTTGATTGAGCCCCATGCCCAATACAGGTCTTGCGTGAATTCCCTGACTTCACTTAACTTCCAGTGTCCTCTGACTCGACTGTAGCTTTAACTAGCCACCCTTGGTCACAGCGCGTAGCAGTACTGGTCACGCACGGTAATACCGCGTGCCATCCTCGCCTCTGGCTCGGCAACGCTCCCGACAACGTGCCCACTTGCATACGCCTGCGCAAAGCCTTGTCAGATCCGGAATCAACTCTCGGTCAACCGGGCGCCCTGATCAAGTGTCCCGCCCCGCCTAGACTTGCTAGAGATCCAACACTCTACATGATGAAGTCCTGCGACACTTGACTCTTGGTTAGAGGCGCGCCAGCCCCACGCGCTCATCGGCCACGCGCACGCCCACGGTCCAGCTCGCGCGCGCCTCACGGTCTCAGCCTATGATCATGCGGGATATTCTACCCGCCCTTGGTCCCGACACAACACACGCGTCGCGCTAACAGCACGCGCTACCAAATCCACGCAGCTGTGCGCTCTCGTGGCTTGGCCTTTGTGATACTGTATGCCCGCTGATCAAGTGTAAGGTCATTAACCCTTATAGTAACCTGGATGAACTTTCATTATAATATCAAGGTAGGGAGAATGCCAAAATGGCTCATGAAGAGCTTTTCCTTCGATAGTTATTCTGTGTAGCATCTCAGCTTTGTTCTATCTGTTTCTTTCCTCTTTGCTTTTGTTTCTTTGGTTTATAGCTTGTTTACTGGTTGTGTCTCTCTTCTTTGTATTTTTTGTTTGTCTTTTAATAAATAGCCTTTCAGCTCGTTTATCAAAAACAAAAAAAAGAATATTTCATTTATAAATGTATTGTATTAAAATGTTTTCCAAATATAATAATAAAAATAACTGGTAATGGCCAAAAACACCCCCAAAGTTTGGGAAATGGCCAAAAACACCCCGTTAATTTCCAAATCCATAAAAACCCCTTCCTTTTAAAGACAATGATTTTCAAACCCCCAAAGAATGAAACGGTGGTTAACGGAGTTACTTTTCAAATTCACGGACGGAATTGCCCCTACCTTGCATGGGAAATCGTGGTGCAATCATTAAGCCGGTTAGAGAGGAAGTGGAGTGTTTTTCGTAATGGGAATCCCAAGAGAGGCAGAGAGCCGTGTTCGTTTTTCTTCTTTGCTTAACTTTCTTCAGCTTTTCCCTCTCCGAAGCTCTCTCTGCTTCGACATCCTCTGTAACTTCAGTCCACCGTGCGCAAGTATCCTGCACTTCCATCAGTTTGCAGCTCAAGGTATGGCAGAAGCTGTGTCTGAAACAAGGCTTTTATATGAAGTACTCTGTTACACAGAGATATTCGTCGGTTTTGTTTTGCGTGGTTCTAGTGTGCGGGGGAATTTCTCGGCTGGGGTTTCTAGGGTTTTGGGTTTTGGTTTAGGGTTAGGGTTTTAGGGTTTAGGGTTAGGGTTTAGGGTTTAGGGTTTTCGGCTGTGCACACGATCATTGAAAGAGATATCGGTTGTTGTTGTTTGTGTAATGCTTACAATGTGCGTTTCCCCTTCCATTTGATATGGTTGCAGTTTGTAAAAGAGATTTCCGTGTGATGAATGAGTTCGTGTTTAAAAGAGTTTGTCTCCGTTTAACGGTGCATCTCTCTGTTTAAGTGTTGAGCTTTTCGTGTAAAAAATTTGTCTCTGTGTAGCGTTTGATGTATCTGTTTAACAAGTGTTGTCATTTTTGCAGTCTTGTGATTATGGCGGTAAGCCTAGTCAACGGGAGATGTTACTTGACACCGGTGGTGGAGACCTTGGCCGAATTGAAAGTCCACATGACCTCTCGACATTGGGAGATCATTCGAAGGACACCGTTTGCGGCATTCACTGAGGTGGAAGCTGTATTCCAAGAGAGGGCCCTTCTCGATTCGCTTCTGCAGAGGTACGATCGCCGCACCAATAAATTCAGGATCGGGGCGAGTCTGCTGAGCTTCAGGCCTGAGGATGTGGCTCTCGTTATGGGTCTGCGCTGCGACGGAGACGCGGTCCTGTTTAAGAAGAAGAAGACGCCGTCAGCTTTCGAAGGAGATATTTATCGAAAAGCTTCGACAGACACAGAGACGCCATTAGGCGCACTCTTGAGCGTCTTGTTGGATAGAGGGGGGGGAGAGGAGGATTTTGTGAAACTCTTGATGGCGTACCTCATGGGGATAATCCTCTTCCCGAATACCTCATGCTCGGTGCCCACTTGGATTGTTGATTATGTCGACGATCTACCTGGTATAGGGCGGTACGCATTGGCGCAGGCGACGCACAAATGGCTTATGGAGGACGTTCCACAAGCTGCCGCTCGAGTGCAAGCCAGATGCGAGGGGGGGAAGGTAAATACGAGGTACATTAAGGGTTGCTCGATAGCGCTGACCATCTAGTTTTACGAGGTGACCGGAACCGGCAAGAAAGCCCGTTTCGGCAAGACCCCAAGGGTGCTGTGCTACTGCGAAAGTACTTACCGGAAGCACGCGACGATAGAAACCAGTTGGTCAGCTCTCGAAGGAAAAGAGGTAATAAATCAGTGTTAATGTGTTTACAAAGAGCAGTTAATGTTTAACGATAGGCTTATCCGTGTAAGAAATATAGTTTGTGTTTAACGCTTGGTGTCTTCGCTTAACCTTGTTATATTCCGTTTAAATGTGTGCCATATCGTTTACGTATATATGTCAAATGTTTAAATACGTTTGTTTTGGATTAAATTGAATGATTTGTCTGAGATTGTTTTCTTTATATATGTTAGTTTCCTGAGCTGGTCCCGGCGAATGCTGAGGAGGAGACTTTTGTTTGGGCCAATTGGCGGAGGGATGCTGTTGCGTGGGAACCACTTGCACGACTGCAAGTGGATAGGCCAGCCCCTTCCGTCCGTTCGCGCCGACGTGGTTCCCCCACTTCCAGCCCAATACGCAACCCTCGGCGTCGGATAGGCCCTCACCTACCCCGCCCAATGGCAACACCCGCACCGGCCGCGACAACGACAGTCACCCGGATCCCCACAGTCCCTCCGACCGCGGTAGACCAACCGACGTCATCAGCCGACGACGTGACTACAGCCTTTATGCGGGCATGCCAGGTGATGATGAACGCTTTCCCCTAGCTTGTCGCTCGGGTTGAGGCATTGGAGGCAAGGTTTGATTCGTTTGAAAGGGCTGCACCGGCGGGACAAATACGTGACGTGCCCGGGAAGGATGAGCCGTTGGAAATTGGGGACGATGACTTCGTCGTGAAGGCCATTCCAAGACGGCCACGTATGACGAGGGCACGTTTGAAGAGGCTTGCACAAAAGGCGAAGACAATAATACCGCCTGTGTGTCCACCACCGGCCGAGGAGGAAACAATGGCAGCACTACCGGCGGCTGATGCGGTCGTTGAGACCGTTGCAGTTGATGACTTCACCGCCCCGGTTGCGGAGATCGTCGACCCCGTTGGCAATGCCGCGTCTGAGGAAGTTTCGCAACTTCCCGTCGCGGTGGAGCCGGCAGCCGCGCCCGACAACGGCGCATCGATGGTGGTGGCCACTATCTTTAAAGAAGAAGAACCACCCGAGGTTGTGCCGCCCCTTGATGAGACTGCCTTGGCCGTGGTTGAGAAGACCGTTGTCTCTATTGTGGAGGAGCTCCTGCCCACGGAGGAACGGCCGACCGACATTGCCACATCCAGTGTAGGCGCGATCCCGCAACAGCAAGAAGCATCTACGGATGATCCCAATAAAGCTGTTGCCGGGGGGCGAAGGGAACGTCGCCGAGAAAAAAAAGAAATCGGTCACCTTCGCCAACCAGCAGTATGAAGAAGTGCGGAAAGACTTCGTTCCGGCGAAGAAAAAATACGCTGGTCAATCGCGCCTCGACGTATTCGAGAAGGAGTTGATCAAGATTTTTCTCAACTTCCCCATGGACGAGTAAGTATGATAGTGTAGATGTTATTGTTTATATAGAGATCTTCCCATTTACGTTGTTGCGTTTCCGTTTAATTACAGTCGTTACCATATAGCCTAGTAATGTATTGTTTAACTAACGATATTACTGTTTAACACTATACATTATCATTTACGTATGTGTTGTTCCCACTTAACGTCTATGTGTTATTAATCAATCGCATGTGTTGCCGTTTAACCGCAGTTCCGTCGTCTGGAGGAATGATTATGTCAGCACCATCCGGGCCAACCTATTCGTTCTGATCGACGGGAAAGAGATGGTGACAGATGATGTGTTGGACGCCTTCATGTGCATCGTACAAGACACACTTACCAAAAAGCCATATCCTCATAAGAAGCGCGCCTCCATCACTCGACCACTGGCATTGTTTATGTTGAAGGTGGAAGACGCACATGAGACGACTTTGGCTATGATCTGAGATGCCACCAAGGTCGTCAATGACGTTGACATCATCATCCTTCCCATAATCTTGAATGGCCACTTCCATGTCGTGGTGCTCGACAATAACAAGAAAGAGTACAGGCATTACACCTCATGCCCAAGTGAAGAGTACAATAGAGGCGCGGTAGCAATGGTAAGCTCTCTGCGATATAGATTTTGATTATCAGAGTGACATAGATGCTTTCTGTTCTAACATCGGTTTATATAATGCGAGAGCGGGAACTATTCGACACCTGTCTCGAAATGGAGTATGGCACGACGGCGACGGCACAGTACCCGCTTGTTCACGATGACGACACTCCGCGTCAAAAGAAAGGCACTGTCGACTGCGCCGTCTACGTGATGCGGTTTATCGAGCAATTGCTCCGCGGTGAAAAGCTGCGGATAGCGCACACGGACGTCCCCTATCTGAGATTGAAGTACGCTGCCCACATACTTAAGGAGGGACGAGCATCCGGCATCAAGCAACGCGGGGAGGGTCCAGCTGTGGGGAAGTAAAACAGTTTTGTTGAAATTGTTTTCATTTCAATTGATTCAATTCATTCTTTGCCAGCGACATGGCAGAAATTTCAATGTACATCTAATAATGTTCGTTATTGTTTCATATTCAATCATTTTTTGCTTAAAATTTTATGGTACCGATTGAGAGTCGTCGCTGCTTTATAAAATTAAGTACTTCTGTAAAAAATGACGCTCTCACTATTAAAAAATTGTGTTACACTTTAACAATACGGATCTCCGTGCAATATACACCGTTACCGTTTAACACTAGGGGACCGGGTTGTTCACACACTCCTTGTTTAGACATTAGTCGTGAACGTTTAACTCCCTATGACCCTGTTTAAAACATGTCGGCTGTTGTTAAATGAAAGAGACCGTAATCTACTTCCGTTGTCTGCTTTTAAAGGTGAGAGACCCTATTATACATAACTTTTTAAATGTCTCCATCAACTGCGCTATGGGTCCGTAAGGACGGAATTCTTTTCTCAATGTATGTCACCCATTACGTGTTGTTGTCTCCGTTTAAAATGCAGAGCTATCAGGTAAACAAAGTATTCTCTATTTAGCTTTTCTCGTTACATGTTTAATACTACAGTCCCTGTTTAATATGGCGGCTATTGTTTGACGGGTGAGACCCTATTCTACTTGCGCTGTTTGTTTTTAAGGGTAAGAGACCCTATTATATGTATCTTTTTAAATGTCTTTATCAACCGCGATATGGGTCCTTAAGTACGGATTTATTTTTTTACAGTGTGTCACCAATTACGTGTTGTTGTATCCGTTTAAAATTTAGAATTATCAGGCCAAGAAGGCATTCTGTGATTATCATTTGCCATTACTGGTTTAATATCACCGTTCCCGTTGAATATTACCATTCCCCACGAAACGTTTCATGATAGTGTTTACTCGTGTCCGTCTCTATTTAAACCGTGCATGTCATGCGCACGAAGGGTTAGCATTTGCTTGAGAAACATTGTTTTCCATTTAAACTTCAAGCGTGGCTGTTTAACATGCGTCCGCAACTGTTAACATTTATGAGAGAGTAACAACGAAATTAAAATTTCGGAATGAGAGAGCGTTCCCATAATTAGGCAAAGTTCTTATTTGATGGATGAAAACTACACTAAGCAGGACAAAAACCGTCATTCCGTTTTATACATTTTGGTGTACCGGAGCAGCCTCTCCACATCCCTCTTATGGGATACCACTCGCTCGAGTTCTGCGGAGAGAGATGCTGCTTTTTCCGTCAGATCCCCGACCAAATCTTCCAGGAACCGCTCCCGGGGATAGGTCATCGCCCCTGCAAAGAAGACATCAACGATTTAGAGAAATATTTCTAAAGACGCATAGCTGAACCGTACGATATGCAGTACTTCCAGTTGTTACACCATCGACATCAGCGGGGGACGCACCCCTCGTCCTAAGATGCGCGGGACATAGCGCGTAGAACGCCACCAGGGCAGTAATGTTCTGGGCTGCCTCTTCTGTTCTCTCGGTTCTGCGGCTGGAAAACGTGGTCCCATCCACCGTGACTGTGGCCAGGAAAGCGGAGGCGCCCGGGGCGCCTTCCCTGGTTGTGTAGTACACCGGCGTGGAGCGGTGCGTCTTCTGGCAGTACGCATTGAGAATTGGCATATACATACTGTTAGATCTGCGAGTAATATCTGGGTCCGTTTCTTGTTTCCGATTCTTCTTTAAATACAAATGTATTCAACGGATGTTCGAACTATTTCTCGAGTCTGATGCGAATAACTACTCGACGTTTGAATTCCAAAACCAAATTTAATCGTAACAGATAACAGTAACGTCCACCGACGGGTTAACCAATGCACACTTTCCCAATGTTAACTAACCACACTTCTTCGAATGCATGTATTACTCAGAATGTCTATCCCCCGTTTACGTATCTGTTTAACTTTAAGACTTACTGTTCACATTAAGAATAACGTTTAACTTTCGAATCCTTCGTTTAACTTGTCGCTATTGTTAACGTTTAACGTTGAGGTAAAAAAATTTCATGTCGCTATTGTCACATATCAGTCATCACAATAAAAAACGTTTGTGTAATTCATTATCATGTAATTCATTATCCTAACTTAAACATATTAGTTGTGCGCTAAAGGTAATAGTCTCTGGTTAACAGTCGGTGTAAAGTTTGAAATATAAAGGCCTGCCAAAATGATTTGCTCTCCGTTTAAACTTCCTTAGCTCTGTTCAATTATAGTTCGTGCAGTTCACTCTTTAGACTTCCCGTGTAATTGTACGAGTCTCCGTTTGCTATTTCATTCCATGTGACAATAATTGCTTAACAAATATCCACAACTTACGCTTCTCGCAACGGAAATTACATGAATTTGAAATAGATGTCAGACTGATTTTAGTTTTCATAATTAATGGTGAAAGTAATTAATATTGGCTTATGATTCACGCTGTCAGTAACAAAAATGACCGTTTAGGTTTGTATGTTTAAATATAGATTACGCTGTTTAAATATTAATGATTACGTTTGGATTCAGACGACTCCGTTTAAATATAGAGAACTCCATTTAGATGGCGCAATTTACAAACCACATCAACTCGAACATAATCTCACTCCCCCCTTTTCTTGTCATTCAAATCTTGGAGCATCTTTTCCACACGTGCCTTTCGATCTTTTATTCCTTCAAGTTTTGCGTTTAGTGCACGGACCAGGTGTTCGAAAACCCACTCCAACTCTTCACCACTGGTGTAATCCCCGACGGGTCGTGAAGGCCCTTCAATGAAGAGTTGAAGGTTTACGTATGGAAGGTGGCTCTTTTTTTTTTTACACTCAACTGACAAGTCTTACAGTATGCAGTACCTGCGTCAGATACGTCATCGTCAGCAACCAGGGCCTTGGTAATCTCCACACTGCCTGAAGGACACAGCTGCTTGAACGCCACCTCGGCAGCAATGTTCTGCGCCTGCTCGGCGCTTTCCGCAGGTGAAGAACCGGAGAAAGGGGTCCCGTCGACCGTCACCGTGGCCAGGAAGATGGGGTTGGTGTCGGGGCCTTCACGGAGAGTGGTGTACTCCGGCGAGGGCCAGCGTGTCATCTGGCAAAATTCGGCTAGATGTGACTTAAACATTGTTGTGGGATGTGGATAATATCTGCGTCTGTATCTTGTTTCGGCTTGATGCTTACATACAATCATAACTATTTGTGAAAAAAAAGGCATTGGTTTTCGGTGAAATAAATGGAATATAGTAAATGGCATCTGTTACGTTCACGCTTTACTGACTCGCATTTCAACATTAAATCGGAGTAATTAATAATAAATTCACATTGCATGGTTTCCCTGACTAGGTTATACCGTAACTAGCCTAAATTCAACTCCATTTATCCATGCGACGTTTCAGCATTTTCCAATGCAAATTTTCTGGTTTTGAACCTATTTTGTAAACAGCAATGTGGTATTTAATCTATGTCTGCGAATTCACTGGGCGAAACTCCTCATCATTGTTTAAATATAACCGTCATCACTTGCCCTTACACTTTACCGTTTAACTATCGATATCTGCGGTTAACTATCGACGAACGAGAACGAGGGTTCTCTCTGTTTAACATTGTATGTCACCGCTTATTAGCGTGCGTCTTCACTTAGCATTCGATGTGTATGTTTGAATTGTCTTCTTCACACATCGAGGACTCTGTGTGAATACTATTCTCACTATTTACAAACACTCGCGCTTTTTAAATATTGTGCCCCCCCCTTTTACAGACGTCGACGTTTATAATTTAGTGCCGATGTTCAAATATACACGTATCGGTTTAAAGATCAAAACATAACAGGGGAACAAATTTCTTTCCTTCAAAAAATTTTTAGTTGAAACGGAGTTCTATTACAACCAGCGTAGGCATACTAATTTATACATCTAAAAACTAAAAAAAACATTATCATTTCGCCTTCAGTCCCTGGATCAGCTTCTTCACTTGGGCCGTGCGGGTTCTTGTTCGGTCGAGTTTTTCGGAGAGGACGACTTCCTTCTCCGCAAGCTCGACGAGCATGTCCTCTAGAAAGCACTCCAACTCTTCGCTGTTGGAGTGCTCGCGGGTGAGTGAAGCCGCTGCATCTGAAGGCGTTGCGGTGCGAGGCCCTGCAATGTAGAAAATAAATAAATTTTTCAAACATGGACGCAGAAATCTTACGGTATGACTTAACTCCACATAATCGATCGGCGGTAGCAGCGGGAGGCGTATTCATCCTCGCAGGGTATAGAATACGGAGGTCACTGTACGCCACCTCGGCCGCAGTGTTTAAATAGAACGTCTCTGTTTATGCGTCACTATCTTACATTCGTTCCCGAAGTTCAAATACAAAAGAATGACAACAAGCGATGTACCTGTTTAACGTTATTGGTTATCATTTATTACCAAGATTTTCCGTTTAACATTCACAGCGTACGCTTCAATTTGTGTCACCATTTAACATTAGGTTTATTCGATTAAAAATTCAGTGCATACAACGAAATTCGTTTATTCTGTGTTTAAATATCAGGGCGTCATAACCAAATAAATGTGTGCTCTTTAAAGATTATCCTTTTACGAAGCCTAATCGGTGACACTTTCATTGCAAGTTCTACGATTGTGACCGGACGCGTGGCAGCGGCTGCAATGTAACTCGCGGACATCAAACGCTTGCGACTCGATCCTCCTTCGTCTAGGACGCCCAGGTTGCCTTCTCGTCACAGGCGGCCGCAAAAGCAGATCTCGATTGTTGTCCGTGGGCCTCTCATTGTCGGGTATGGGAAATATAGCTTTCTTATACGCCAACTTGTAAGTGTCGACGGTGAAGTGATCGCTAATAAAACGATGAACATTGCTGTTCGTCAGCAATATCGCAGCAAGTTCTACTGGCAAGGTCTACAGAGTTACTGCACTGGTCAATCACTTCGTAACGATCACCGAGACAGCGAGCAACGTGAAGACTTCGGCTATCCTTCACAAGCGTCTCAACCTTTGAATGTATGTCCGGGCATAAGAAAGTCTCCCATTTGTTCGTTTGCTCACGGCGAGTGCATAACATGCGCATCAGCTTGTACCTGCACAACGAATATCGGATATCTTAAAGAAAGTTACGCGAATATATGAATATTTAAACACAACTACATTGGAGTAAACAGAACAGTAATAAACTAAAGATCGAAGAAGAAAAACATATACGACGATATTTAAACAGAGAGAATGATATTTACATTTGTTATGTTACACAGGATTCTACCGGACTAAACGGTTAATGTGAATATTAAACACCGATGATGGTATCAAACTGCGGACAGTGCATGCTAAACACAGATAACGAACATTAAAGGGTAACGGGTAAGCTTAAGCGTTACATGTATTTAAACTTCGAATACCTTATAGTGTCGACCATTTTCGTCACCGGTAGGTGTCAAGCTTCTTTGATCCACGCATTGAACGACTCAGCTACATTCGAATACATCTCGCCCCATCGGTCACTTTTGAACAGATAATTCGACCAGTGTGACATGTCGGATTTGTGAATCAACCACTGAAACGCTTCGGGTGATGCGGCCCACAGTTCATTGACGGTGTCATCGAATTCTTTAGCCGTCGTTGCCCACGCGATACGAAAGCATATGGACCAGCACTCCTCCCTCAATGCCTTCCCAAGTCTGCCATTGGCTTTCATAAAATTGGCCTCCAAGTGCCGAAGGCAGTACGCGTGCGGGGATGAAGGGAAAACTCTCGCAACAGCGTTCACAAGGCCCTTTGACCTATCCGAAACGAATGTAATTGTCTCTTGGTAGTCTCCTTCGTCGTATAAAGCATCACCTAACTTGGAAATGAACCACGTCCAATTGGCGTCGGTCTCGTTGTCGACAATAGCGAAGGCGACGTGGAAGAAGCCATTGTTCCCATCCTTGCCTGTGGCACCCAAGAGAGTACCCCGATACTTTCCAAGGAGGTGAGTACCATCGACAAACAGCAGCGGCTTGCATGCCCGCTTGAACCCCAAAATGCACGCGCTGAAAGAGAAGAACGCACGTTTAAAACGCTCACCGTCTCTTTCCACAAACGCGATGCTGCCGGGGTTTGTCTCAGCCACCTTATGGACTTACCAAAGCAACAGATCGTAGTTGGAGATGTCGCTGCCGTCGAGGATCACCCGGGCATACTCTTTTCCCAGCCAAGCCTGCTTGTATGGAATGTGGACACCATGCTCCCGCACATGTCCTTCTGAATGTCGATGGCCTTGTACAAGGGCCGGTCCTTCAGCTTCTGAATCACTTCGTGCACTGACCCATTTTTTGGACGCTTTCGGGTGTGACGCCGAGCCAATTCCAACACCGCAAGTGTGCGTCAGGTCCATTGTCTTGATTCTGAAGGTATTTCTATTATATTCCTTTGATGCGTGAACGCGCCATTGACATCCACCGGCCGCGCATTCCACAGTGACCCGGTATTTTTCGTTCTTCACGAATTTGAAATCAAAATTCCGCCTGATAGCAAAATTGCGAAGTGTATCTCGGAAATGTTCAACGCCATCAAAACGTTGTCCGACGTCCAACGACAACACTTCATGTTGATCTGACGACGATGGCAGGCATGCGACACCATCCGGTCGCCATGTGGTGGGACAGAAGCGCTCCCAGATTCCGAATTCCTGCCAACACTTCAGTTCAAACGCAAACGATCATAATTTAAGCATAAACTCCACTTAGTTAAACGCAGAAGTTAATATTTACACGTTAACAGACATAGTTAAACAGAGATGTAATAATGCAAACGGTATATGACAGGTTAAACAGAAACATTATAAATTAATCGGAGACTCCAAATTTAAACGGATAATTCATTCTTTAATACAGATAATGGTAGTATTAAACACTAACTGACGTACAACTGCATAATTGTTTTAGAGCAACGCATTACCACGACAATAACTCGTTTTCAGAAGGCTGCCGTGGCACGTCATCCGTCTCGACAACCATATCGACTACACCGCGTTTGAGGATGGAGAACACATGACACATGCGCTGGAAGTCGACCTCGTTCTCTATTGGGCAAACCGTATTATGTCCATCGGGTGTGATGAACTTCACCCTCGCGCGACAAACATCGAGACCCCAGCGCTCACAAATCTCACCTAACACTGACGCCCATTCAGTTGACGCGGTGAACGTCAGCACTCGTCCCTCCCCGTTGTATCTAGCAATGGCACAAAAACTGTCCATAATATCAGGTGACCGGAGGAATTCAAATCCAAAAACCAACTTAGCAGAAGGAAAAGGAGAACAATAACAAAAATATGTAATTCGCCTTATAAGCTCTCTATGCGAACAAGAAACCATTAAGGGGGAAAAAGCTCACATATGTATGCGTAAATGTGAGACATGACATGATGTGATCGGGCGGGGTTTTTTCCCACCATTTGCAGGGGCAAAAATGGATTTTCATAACACGGACCCTCTCATGTGACAGACGTAGAAGGGAACCAAACTATAACGGAGGGGCTGTCCGGGGTGTGTAAAAAAAGGACGGGGTTTTGGGCCAGTTTTGAAATTCACGATGAGTGAACAGTAATTTTCCCTAAAAATAAACGTCGAGTAAAATAAAGAATCTAAAAATAATTTTATTTTTTTAAATATCAAGTCAATTATGTTCTGGTCTTTACATGATCGCACTTTTAACTTTTCACAAATGTGCAATTCTGTAAGTTTTGTAAAAATTTAGCGCACAAGAAAATCATAAAAAGAATAAAAGCAACAATACCATTTTTTCCATAAATAAGAGGTCAAAACATCATAATCCATTTGCCCAAGTCTAGTCAATCAACTTAGCTGGAAGGTCCTTGTGGATCCGCACCGGTCCTCATGACAACCATAAAAGCAGCAATACCATTTTTTTCTTGTAAATAATAGGTCGAAAACATCATAAGCCATTTGCCCAAGTCTAGTCAATCAACTCATATGGAAGGCCGTTGTGGTTCCGCACCGGTCCACACGCCATGATGACCTTGTTAGTAAATATGCTTCAAAATGGCCGGTTATTATTTTTCCTTCAAACTTGTCTCATGTAGTCTCTTTTGGCCGGCCATTTTTGTCATCAATTTTGGCTTGGTCTGTTTGGAAGCCAACACTTTTAATATAGTGGGCAAACCATATGATTATTGTTACATGACTGACCTTTTATATAAAATTATAAGCAAGTCTTGTCTTGAATTGAAAATTCTACGAGTCGTTTTCATCTTCTTAATTCATGAGTGCTTGTAACAGCCTTGAATTGAAAATTCTACATGATTTTTTCATCTTCTTAATTCATAAGTGCATGTAACAGTCAAACTAACTTAATTACCTTCAATGATATATGACATCAGTTTTTATTGACTTGACAAATAAAAAATAATTAACTATGTTGTGATGCTCTCTTAACCAAATTCAAATGTAGGTGCGGCATGTGGCTATATGTACTACACATTAGATCTGGTTTTTATATCAATTTATGATGTCAATCTGTAAACTAAATAATATTTTCAAGGAAGACACACTTCTATGTGTCATAATAAGAAAAAACACTATAACTTAAAGTCTTATTTTCAAAATTTTAAAAATAGAAAACCATAAAATAATTCAAATCAATATAATTAGAAACAGAGGCTCCTTCACATTTATTAAAAAAAAGTGCCATGTAAGAGAAACTATGTATATGAATATGTACATTAACTATGTCAGACGGAACCCAAGGATAAACACTTCTAAATTTTTAATTTTTAGAAACACATCTATAAAAAGGTCATCATCTCCCTGTGGAAGCATTTAACTATAGGAAAACCAACCTACCTGAACCCTCCAAGCTATCCAAGTTTGAATAGCCAACTACTTTTCCCATCAAACGAAATCTCTAATTATTTAATTTATAAAATTCCAAAATCAAATCGAAACTTATAAAGCAATTGATTTTCAAATCAATGTAAATTTAAATCTGAATTATGTCCCCAACTAAATACTCTTTAATGATCCGTTATCAATTTCTCATACAATGAGAGTAAAAATAAATAGGTGCATATTCTATTATTAGTTTCTCTGAAATAATGTGATCCATTGGATTATATCCAATCTTCAAATTCAATCTTTTGTTTGGATTTTAATTAAGATTTCTAATAAGATAAATCTCAAATTTCACAATGCTACTTTTTGGTGGTTATGGTAATCGTATCTTTGGATATCCCAAAAGTGAAAGAAATTTTTTTTTAATTTGACTCAAAGCAACTAGGCCAAACACAAATCATGTTAACTTATTCAATAAAAAGATACTTACATCCGAAGCTGTTTTAGAAATCCTACGGAATAGCAAAAGAACACTTCTATAAACTAATTAAAAGTGACATTCATTTATTTAGGAAACTTAAGAAAAAAAACCATGAGAATTATTTAATGCGTTGTCTTGTAATTGCAAAATTTAATTAGTTCTAATAAGATATAAAAAAATAAATTTTAAAAATATGAATATCAATAAACATGTAATAAACTAAATATTTAATTTTAATTAATATTGGTTAAATTAAAAAATCCCTTAAATATTGTCTTCCATATATCTATATATAGTATATATAACCACCACCATATATGCCAGTGGGCGGTAACTCATTTTTTTCCCAACCTCGCACCCAATCTCACAGTAGTAATAGAGAGCTGTGATATATATATATATTATATATATATATATATTTGCTAGGCCACATCCTTTTCCTGGTAGTTTGAATTTGTCCAACACGAGGCCACCTTCTACCCTTTTCATGCTTTATAACGCCAAACCCACCCGTTAACCTTTCCAAGCAAGCAGCCCATACCCAACTTAAAAAATGTCGACTTTCTTGCTTGTTCTATCATTCACCACCCTCCTTGCTACCACCTCCATGCAAGGCACAGCAGCGGTGGACTACCAAGCCAGCAACAACGCCAGTGGAACATCGGGTGGGCAGCGCTTCGACTCCGAGATCGGCTTAGAGTACAGCAAGCAAGTACTTGCTTCTGCCTCATCCTTCATATGGACAACCTTCCAACAACAAGATGAAGGCAGTCGAAAAAACGTTCAAGTCATAACCCTAGTCATTGAGGACATAGATGGAGTGGCATACACAAGCTCTAACAATATTCATGTCAGTGCACGCTATATTGCCAGTTACCAAGGTGATGTAAAGACTGAGATCACTGGTGTGCTTTACCATGAAATGGTGCACGTTTGGCAGTGGGATGGGCAGGGTGCTGCACCAGGAGGGCTCATAGAAGGCATAGCTGACTACGTTAGGCTCAAGGCTAACCTTGCACCGAGTCACTGGGTTAAAATTGGACAAGGGGACAAATGGGATCAAGGTTATGATGTTACAGCTCGTTTCTTGGACTACCTTAATGGTCTCAAGGATGGCTTTGTCGCACTTCTCAATGCTAAGATGAAGGATGGATATAGTGATCAGTTCTTTGTGGACATTCTTGGCAAGACTGTTGATCAGCTTTGGAGTGATTACAAGGCTCAGTATGGGGGCTGATGTTTCCTATACAGTTAATATTATTATGTTTGCAATAAGTTCTTAGTGGAGTATTTATTAAAATAAGGCTTTATCATCCAATATTATAGATTGTGATGATCCGGTCAACATATTGGATAATTAATTTTTCTTCCTTCATTGGCTTCCAACTTTTGTCTTTGCGGCTTGGTGCTTTTTACTAATGTTGTGCCTTTATGTTTACTGTTTGTCTTTATTTTCGTATAATATCATATCCCTTCAAAGAGAGTTGCAAATGTTAATATTAATTGGCTTCTTACAAAATAATAATCTATTATTAATCAATTAAAAGTAAAAGAAAACACCTTTGATTTGATCTTCATTTTCCCATGTACAAAGTTTCAACGTCATATTTAAGCCATTAGAAATTTAATCCCGAGCACTTTTGAATCACTTTCCAACTAATTATTTCTGCATAATTGACCAAACTTTTGTAGGGCTGCTGTTGCATTTTGTGAGAGACTTTCTCATGGATTGAATGCTAAATGACCGCTAGTACTCTAGCGACTTTTTTTGAACGGTCAACCTCTCACATACATCGGAAATGAGTTTCCTACTCTCCTATCATATAGGTTGCGTTTGGTACATGGGAAAGTACCCAACTTTCCCAGGAAAGTAACATAAGGAATCTCTTTACCATGTTTAGTAGAGTTTTTTTTTTTGTTGAAAAGTAACATTGCCATGTGATAAGTGCTTGCATGTACATATTATTTGAGATGTTTTCCATGCATGAGCATCATATTTTTCAGGTTATATCTCTCATTTCGTGTGTTTTTGTGTTCTTTCATGCAATTAGGGTTGTGAAGAAGGTTTATGCGAAGAAAAGCAAAAATAGGTCATGATGGTGCCGAGTGGAGTCCTTTTGTGCAAATACAAAGTTTAAGATGCAAATCGAGCCAAACAAGAGAGTATGTGCCAACTTCTAAAGGTTTCAAGACAATTTTTGTAGAAGGACACGAAGGTAGTCATGCTCGCTCGTTCTGATTTGATCGAAGATTTCAAAAGCTCTCCAAGGGTTTTTCGACATCAAGAAATGCCTCATGACCTACCACACGATCGTGTGTCCGTTCGTGTGGCCTTAGAAGAAATAACGGGCGAAATCGGGGACCTATAGATGCAGTTTTGTAGAGGCTGAAAATCCACATGGGCATGTGGAATTTCCACACGGCCGTGTGGATTTTCCACATGGCCGTGTGGATCCTTGATTTTTGCCATTTAAAAGGCCGTTCTGAAGCGTTTTAAGGGGATCTTTTTCCTATCTTTCGGGGAGAGTTCGGCTAGGGTTTGAGAAGGTTTTTGCTACGTTTTGGGGGCGTTTCTTCACCAATTTCAACACCGATTCCTTCCAATGAGAGCTATTGGGGGAGCCTTCGACGACTTCGATTCGGCGAGGTGTGCCCTAGGCTTGGAGGAAGGATTCGTGGAGAAGAAGGAGCAGCCCTCATAGACCATCAGCACGGAGCTTAAGGGGGTTTTCTCTATGGTTTATTTGCATTTGTTTTCAATTATTTTGATGAACTTGTATTGCTCCATGGAGAGCTAAATCCCTAGTGGGTACTTGGACATGTAAACTCTAGAATTCCTTTGTTTCAATGACTCTATTGCTTTTATTTTAAATTGAGATTTATTTGAGTTTCAATCTTGTGTGCTTAATTGTTTCTCTCTTAGAGTGACACTAGGATTGAGGGCTAATCTAATCATCTTTTTGATGAGTGACCATCACCATTAGGATTAGATTAACCAAGATTGAAGAGGGTCGAGAGGGTGAGCTGAGAGGTAGCGACACGTCCCCTTTCTCCTCCGGTGTGGTTTACCTTACCTTCTTATTCCAAGCGTTATTTTCGATCTCAAAGAGAGTTAGGCGATGAGAGAGGCCTTTCCGTCGGGACTTATTTGTGATTAGGGATCTTTCGCCTGGACCAAAGGGATTGATCTATAGTTGGGAATAGGGTTTATCACTTGGAATCCCTAGAGTTTAGCACAGTCATACCTGGTATGAGGCGTTGAGAGTTTTCTCTCCACTGGGACCTCGTAGGGGACTAGTCAGGGTTGACCTTAGGTTTGAGACCTTGTGTCTTTGGATTCCACGACTCTTCAAATCTCGTTTAAGTAAAGGTAATTAGAGTTTTGAACTTGAAACAAGGAACCTAGAGGGAGCATTGTCCGAGTACCCCATTCTTATCTTGATATATTCCGTACCTCTAGTTATCGCTTTTAATCTTTATTTTTCTGTTTATTCACATTTAACTCAATCTCTTCACACATTGAGTTTTCATTGACTAATTGGCAAAGTGTATTTGTTTCTGACGTCTACTCCCTGTGGATTCGACTACCCACCCTTTGGGTATTTATTACTAAAACACCCGTGCACTTGCGGAGCACACACGCAACGGTGTGTCACCATGAGAGAGTAATTCCACCAAAATGAGGGAAAGTGATTTCCTCACAACAAGGTGGGAAACTTGGATTCCCATGGGATAGTAAAATAAGTTTATTGTTTGGACCAAAATACCCTTAATCTTTTTCTATAAATACTTTTCCACTCTCTATGGTTTTCTCAAAGACAAATATTTTTATCGCCGGTCCTTCATCGTTTATCTAGGAAACCCGACAACAAGTCCATCTCTCCGAGCCTCCATTGCTTCTCCCCACATCTCCATTACCGTCGTTTGGCCAACTAACACAATTGATTAAGTAATAAATTATTTTATTAAATTAAAAAAATTTATTTAATTGAATTTTTAAAAAACATTTTAAAGATTTAAAAATATTTTACTATTATTACTTTAATGTTAAAAATGATTAACAACTTGTTGATAAAGTATACTAACACAAGGTATTTATATCATTTTGGCAAAAGATTCTCAAGAACATATTTTAATATCACACATACCAAACAAAAGAATGTTATTTTCTTAGGAATTACTTTCCTATCAATCACTTTCCTATCAATTAAATTCCATCACAACATTTACATAGCAAAGTACCAAACACAACCATAGTGGTAGTACTATGGATTAATCTTTTTTATGTATCATTCAATTTATTTTTGACAAATAACTTAATTTAATTAATTAATTCATTAATTAAACTAAAAATGGGATAGTGACCGGTTACTTGTGGACCTCCTAGCAAGACTATAGAGAAGCTTTGCAGTGATTTGAAGGCTGGGTGTGCATATTAATTGTTTGAAAGTAACATATGCATCAGGATGCTCTGCAGTGTAATAAAGTTTAAATGAAAGGTGAATACTGTCACGCCCCAACCCAAATCCGGGCCTGCTGACAGACAGGCCACATCCAACAAGGTTGGGTCCCACCAGGTGCAAGGTCTAAGATTTCATATCCATTCAGATTTATCACCAACAAACAAAAAAAGAAGCAATGCTACAGAAATATAGCTAATTAATAGAAAACTGAAATAATTCGAGTATGGGCCAGCCCTACAAATACATAATATACCACACATAATAGTTTGAAACAAGAATACAAATCTCACTCACAGAGAAGAGAATTATTGCGAATAGAAATAATAGCTACAGAGACAAGTCTCGATAACAACGTTCCAGTCCTAACCTTATTCTTCACCTAAAAATAAGAAAGAAACATAGAGTACATGAGCCACAAGGGCTTAGTAGGATTGCAACAGTAACAAAAAAATATAGATAGCCAGAAATTTGAAGGTAACACAGTCAAAATCAGACAGAGAACAAATAACATGCTTGTAAAGGTATAATATCATACCGAAGTATAAAAATAAATAAACAGATAGAATATGACTGCGTTTCCGCAATAGAGGGTGATGTGTCAACCCCTTACATTACCACAAGTGCACGGGTTGTCAAGTAATAAAGTAGACCCCAAAGGGTCAGGTTGTCGAAACACAGGGAACAGGAGTACTAGTAGTTGCTCCTCTTTTGTTATCTAGCCTAATGAGTGTAGAGTGTGATGATCTAATGGCTAAGCCTAAGAGTGTCACTACAAGTGTATAGGGACTTAAAGGAGAGGGAGTTATCAATCAATAAAAGTGGGGTATCCGGACAATGCTCCCCTAGGATTCGGGCGTTAAAAGTAGATTACACGTGTTTCTAAATGAGCCAATTGAGTCGTGGGTATCCTAAGATATATCGGTCCCTTCCTCCAAACCACCGATAACTAGTCTCCTACGAGGTCCCAGTGGAGAATTCTCTCGACGCCTCACACCACATATGATTGCTTAAAACTTTAGTGATCCCAAAGATATAACCAATTCCTAAAAGTAGATCTAACCCTGTCTCCAGGTGAAAGATCCCTAAACCCCTACGAGGTCCCAGTGGAGAATTCTCTCGACGCCTCACACCACATATGGTTGCTTGACACTTAGGGAATATGGAGATAGAAAATATCTATCGGAAGGGAAAGGGGACACTCCGCTATCTCACAGCTCACCCTCTCAATCTTCTTTACTCATAGTAATTCTAAACCTAGCGGTGATCTCTCTCTTCACTAGATTGAATAAAACATGCAAGGCAATTAATAATGGAATCAAAAGAACAAGCAAGCATTAGGAACTCAAGAGTAAAACTCAAAGTAATAAATTCGAATAGAAACGCAATGTAAATCTAATAAAAATATGAATCCTAGGGTTTACATGTCCGAATACCCTCTAGGGGTTTAGCTCTCCATGGAGCAAGTCACAAAGCAAATAAAATAATGATAAACAAGTTCACAAGCCATAGAAAATAACCCCCCTAAATCCGTGATGATGGTTTTGATGGGTAACTTCCATGTCTGGATTGACTCCACTCCGAAGCTAGGTCACCGGTGGCTTCCTTGATGCTATGACGGAAGAAGAATCGATCCAAGTTTGTGAGGAAAGCTTCCCGAAGCCGCAAAAAACTCTGTCCAAGCCCTAGCCGCCCTGCCTCTTGAAAGTAGCTGAAAAGATCTCTAAAAATTATAACAATGCGGCTTTTATAAACTGAAATCGGGGCTTCACACGGGCATCCACACGGGCACTCACACGCCCGTGTTCTGTAGCCACACGCTCGTGTGAAATTTTCACACGGTCGTGAATAGTAATTTTGTTACAGTACTTTGCTACAGTAAATATGAATTTTGCTACAGTACTTTGCTACAGTGATTTCACCCAAAATCATTTTTCGAGGCCACACGGTCGGGCACACGCCAGTGTGGTAGGGTGTGTGGCTTTCTATCCTTTGAAATCTTCAAAACCTTGTCCTATTTGCGCGCAGAAGCTGGGACATGGGCGTAGTACTGCCTTCGTGCCTTTCCGGTTCATGTGATGACTTGAACTCCTTCGAAAGTTGGCAACACCTCTATGTATGCGAGCACAACTTCTATTTCTGATTTTGAAATGTGCCATCAGTCCCTATCTTTGCTTTCTTTCTTATATTTCGCACCTCCAAAGCCCTGTTTGCACAAAAGAACACAAAATACACCTTATTAGTAATACAACCTGATAAAAGTGATGCTCAATGCATGCAATATGATGTTATAAAATATATGTATACAAGTAGTTATCAAAATAAAATCAGAATATTGATTACACACAGAAAGCCATAAGTGTACATCTCAATGACTAATGAACAAATCAATAGCTCAAGACCGGATCTTCGACTATGAAGTCGGAATAGACAGAATATCAACAACCGAAGCCGAATCTTCGACAGCATTTGTAACGGACATGCATACACGGTAGCGCTACTACAAATAATATGTGCACATAACTAGGACTTACTCCTCCTAGCTTAGCAAATTGCCAGGAATGGAGATGTACTAAAAACTACAGAAAATACAGAGTACATACAAATAAATTCACAAATAAAATAAATTTCTAAATATTTAAAATAAATAAATATAATACTAGAAATACATAGATATACTGGTATGAGATCGTACCTGATCTAGGAATATAGTGTTTAACTTCCTCCTTTATACCGTAGTTTAGGGTCCTAATGTCGGATCCATCTGAGCTCCGACCAGGAAAAAAGAGGTCGCTGAGAAATAAAGTGATGAAGGAGAAGAGCAATGGTAGTTTCCAGCAAAGCCCTTTCCTTCCCTGCATTTAAACCAACACAAAACACGGCTCAATAATGCTCAATAACATATCCTAATGATGCTCCCGTAATGTAGTCCAATGCAGTCCAATAAGAAAGCCCTGAAATGTAAAAAATTCCCTGATTAAGCTTAACTCTAATTAAACTAGCTTAAGTATTTAAGACCGGGCTTAACATTAAAGACTCTAGTCAAAGAAAGGGGCAAGCCTCACAATCCTTCCACTTTAAAGGGAGTTTTGTCTTCTAAACTCGTATCAAGACTCATTAAACAACTCTTGGTAATGCTCCCTCATATCAGACTCCTGCTCCCAGGTAGCTTCATCACTGGTGTGGTTGCTCCATCGAACTTTAATAATGGAATAATACGGCTCCCTCATTGCTCTTTATAGTCAATTATCTCCACTGGTCGTTCCTTATAGGACAAATTCTTCTGAAGCTCCACGTGTTCATGCTGAATGACATGCGATGAATCAGACATACATTTTCTTAACATGAAGACATGGAAAACATTATGGACCTAAGCTAAGTCTTGAGGTAGGTCTAAACGGTAGGCCACAACCCTAACGCGCTCCATAACCCCAATATAGTAGGAGTTACGTTTCCCACATTTTCCAAATCTCACCACACCCTTCATAAGTGAGACTCTCAAGAAGACTGCATTGCTCACCTGAAACTCTAGGTCTGAGCAATACTTGCCTGCATAGTTCTTTTGGAGGCTTTGAGCAGCTTTTAGTCGTTCGTGATCAGTTTCAGTGTATTCTCCTCCATCTGCAGCATCTTTGGACCTAAAAATTTTTGCTCTCCTGTATCATCCTAACACACAGGAGATCTACACTTCTGCCCATAGAGAGCCTCGCACGGTGCCATCTGAATACTCGCTTGGTAACTGTTGTTATAAGGGAACTCCGCCAAAGGCAAATAGCGGTCCCAAGCACCAAAAACGTCGAGGACGCATGCTCGAAACAAGTCCTCCAGAGTCTGTCTCATCCTCTCAGATTGACAATCTGTTTAGGGATGAAACGTTGTATTGAAAGTCAGTTTGGTGCCCAATGCTGACTGTAAACTCCTCCAGAATCTCTAGACGAATCTAGTATCTTGATTTGATGTGATCGATACCAGTATACCATGCCGTCAGACAATCTTCCCCAGGTACAACTCAACTAGCTTCTCAAGACCCATTCCAGGTCTTAGATGCAGAAAGTGCAGTGACTTGGTTAGTCGGTCGACGATCACCCACACTGACTCATGTTTTCACCGAGTTCGGTGTAAGCCATTTACAAAGTCCATCGTGATATGCTCCCACTTCCACTCTCGTATCAATAATAACTAAAGGTATCTTGCTGGTCTCTGATGCTTTGTCTTCACCTGCTGACAGTGAGCTACGAAAATAGCTATCTCCCGCTTCATGTTGTTCCACCAGAAGTGGTCCCTAAGCTCTCTGTACATCTTTGTACCTCCGGAGTGAATTGTATAACTCGAATAGTGAGCCTCCTCCAAAATATCCCTCTTTAAATCCAGATGGTCGATACGCATACCCGATCTTCAAATCTGAGGATACCACTGTCTAGCACTCAGAGCTAAGATGACACTCCCTCCCAGAGTTTAGCATAGATCTCTTGCAATTCCGGGATACCATTGCCTTGATCCTTTCCAATAGGTTAGGTTGGATGTGCACATTAGCCACGCTCACCTCGGAGCTCGGATGAATAAGCTCCAACTCAAACCTCCGCATATCCTCTAGTAGGGGTCTCTGCTCGGTTAAGTCCACGGCAGCTCCATAGTTGTACCTCATACTCAACGCGTCAGCCACCACGTTAGCTTTACCGAGGTGATAGTGGACGCTAAGATCATAATCCTTGATTAACTTCAACCATCATCTTTGCCTTATGTTGAGTTCTTTTTGGGTGAAGATGTACTTTAGACTTTTATGATTTTTGTACACTTCACAAGGTTCCACATGTAGAAAATGCCTCCAGATCTTTAGTGCAAAAATGACTGCTGTCAACTCTAGGTCGTATGTGGGGTAATTTTCTTCATGCGGCTTGAACTGCCTTGAAGCATAGGCAATGACTCACCTATTCTTCATTAGAACACACCCAAAGCCTATCTTGCAAGCATCACTATAAATCACACATCCACACCCTCTTTCTCGCAAGGTAAGAGTAGGTGCTGATATGAGTCTATGCTTCAACTCCATAAAACAATGCTCACAAGCTTCAATCCAGGTGAATCGGGCACCCTTCCGGGTTAGTCTCATCAAAGGCCTACTAACCGGGAGAAGTCTTGTACAAACCTCTGATAGTACCCGGCTAATCCAAGGAAACTCCGGATCTCTTTGACCGAATTCGATCTCTTCCAGTTCATGACTGTTTCCATCTTCTTGGGATTTACTAAAACACCGTCTTTTCTGATGAAATGCCCCAAGAAAACCACGCTGTCGAGCCAAAAATCACACGTAGAAAATTGGTATACAGCTTATGCTGCCTCAGTGTCTCCAATACAATCCTTAAGTGTTTCGTGTACAGTTGTTAACTGCGCGAGTAGATCAGTGTATCGTCAATGAAGACAACTACAAATCGATCTAAGTAGTGTCGGAACACCGGGTTCATGAGATCCATGAATACCACTGGAGCATTAGTAATCCCGAATGGCATTACTAAAAACTCATAGTGTCCATACCACATACCTAATGATACCAAGACCGCAGATCTATCTTAGAGAAGGCTTGAGCTCTATGCAGCTGGTCCATAAGATCATCAATCTTCGGTAATGGGTACTTATTCCTGATCGTCACCTTGTTCAGTTCTCAGTAGTCAATACACAGCCTCAATGATTCGCCTTTCTTTTTTATAAACAACACTGAAGCTTCCCAAGGTGACATGCTTGATCGAATAAATCCTTTCTCCAACAGCTCCTGCAGTTGTTTATTCAATTCCTTCTGCTCCGCAGGTGCCATCCGGTATGGTGCCTTGGATAAAGGAACTGTGCCTGTAGCCAAGTGGATGAAGAACTCCACTTCCCTCTCTTGGGGTAATTCGGGGAGGTCTTTAGGAAAAACATTAGGGAACTCACTGACAACTAGCATGTCAGCCACTGTGAAGGTGACGTGAGTCACCTTCGAGATAGAAGATAGGAAACTAATACAGCCATTGCTGATCAGTTTCTGAGCCTGCAGAGAAGAAATCCCCCAGCCTAGTGTATAACCCTTAATGCTGCGGATGGAAAATTCATTCCGATCAGGAAAAAGAAAGTACACCTTTTTTGTATGACAGTTCACTATAGCATACACTGACGATAGCTAGTCTATGCCGACTATGACGTCATAGTCTCGCAACTCCATTAGGTGTAGATCGGCGACAAGCTCGTGTCCCTTGATCAAAATAGAGCATGCTAGTGCTAAACTGTTAACAGTCTTCACCGCTCCCATAGGAGTTACAACACACATGTCATGCGGTAAATTAACAAACGTAGAGAGAATTCTTAAGGGAAAACGATGTCAACACAAAAGAATGCGTAACTCCAGGATCAAATAATACACAAACATAGTTGGAATGAATAGAAATAGTACCTACTACCACGTCATGGGATGCTTGGGTATCCTGCTGACTTAAAGCATAGACTCTGCCCGGAGTTGTTGGTCTATCGCTGCCTACTGGGCAAGAAGAGGAAGGAGGCTGGTCTGACATAGGCACCTTCCTTTTCCTATCCTTAGGGGCGCTCTACTATGACTGACCTGGAGCATCAGACTGTTGTGATCCACCAAATGACTTGGGTTGCTCGCTTGCAGCGCCCTGGGTCCCACCGCCTAACGAGGTCCTAGGAGGGCTCTGCGGCATTAAGGCACAAAATGCTCATGGCTGCCACAACGATAACAAACGCCAGCTGGGCATCTACATTCTGCCTATGTATGGCGTCCTCCTCAAGTAGGACACCGAGTCAATAGGGCTAGACTACCAAATGAATCCTTACTTCCAGAGCCAGATGATGAAGTCGGGGGTCTACCATTAGGTTGAGATCTATACTCTCCCCTAGAATATCTAGAACTGCTTTCGGAAGACTGACTCTTCCGAGAATTCTAACCCTGGTTCCCCTGCTGCTCACACCTACCTGGGTCCAACATCTCCTGCCAAGTAATCTGATGTTCCTTGGCAATATCGACTACCTTCGCGTAAGTGATATGCCCATTTCGTAATCACAAGTGGACTAGTCATATAAGTAGCAAAGTGTACCCAAGAGGAATGGGTAGTCGATTTTACAGGGACAGGTATAGCTTTCAGCACTATTTCTTCATCTAATATCTAGTCTACTAAAGATTAAGATTGAATCTAAGTAAGGCTCAAGGAGATTAGATAGAGAACAAGGATCACAAGGTGGGGGAGTAACTCTAACAAGATAACAGAATGTAGGTGTAGCATCCCGGATCTATCCCTTGGTGTGGAAGGTAATTAAATTCTTGCAATACTTATCAGGTACATTCTACGAACTTTATGTGTGCTCCAAAAACCTTGTTACAACTATGGCATTGGCAAACGTCGAGGATTATGATTATAACTTCGGGTCTCATTGATGAGTGTATTTTATAAATATATTTCATGCACTGAATACCTATTATTTTCTTGTCCTCAATTATTTTCCTTATTCAATGCAGATGAGAGCACGGCCTAAGCACGGGCGTGTTTGAGCCCGTGCACTTTACTACCTGGCGAGTTTTTGAAGCTGTTGGAAGCGTTCATCTACCTGTAAGCTGCACGGCCGAAAGCAAGGCCTAAGCATGGCCTTGCTTGGGTTAAAACTCATGATAAAAGCAATGAAAGTTAGGTTTTAGAGAGCTTCTTGTCTGGCGACGGCTGGGGCGAAGGAAGGAGATCACTGCACATATTTCACCATCTTCAGGGGAGGATTAGAGCACCAATTGGAGGCCAATATCAGGGCTGGAGTCTTATCAATCATTCAGCTCTCAGAGCTCAATGAAGATGCAAACTTATAGGCAGTTTTTGAATTCCTCTGTATTTGTTTCTCTCATTGTTTTCTTGTTGAGTAAACCCAAGATAGGCTAACTTTCTCGGGTGCCCCGGGTTGTGAACTTGGTTTAAGATTATATTTGAACACTTGTTTGCAATACTTATGGAGTCCTTTGGTTATTATGTTAAATATTGTGTTGTATTCTTGATGTGCTTGATTGCATAGATTGATTATAAACTTGGCGTGTGTTGTTGGCTTAGCGTAATTGCCATAAAGCAATGACTCCCTCGAAGTCCAAGACCTATATAGTATAATCAATCCCTTAATGTTATCATAGCTATAGTTGTAATAAGGCTTCTAGAGCACACATAAATTTCATGGGATGCACCTAATAAGCCTTGAAAGAGTTTAAGTACAACTTGACACCAAAGGATCGACTCGGGGCCCTACTTCTCAATTTAACAACTTTGTTAGAAATTTCCCTTGTCTCTTATCCTTTCTCCTTTGCCCACATTCCTAGGCTCTTAGTCTCAATTCAACCTCAATTGTTAATCGATTAGATATTAAGCAAAGAGAGAGTATTGGAAGCTATACCAGTCCCTATGGATTCGACCACCAGACCCTCCTTGGTGTACTTTACTACTTGTATGACCAGTGCACTTGCGGATACGAAAGGGCGCATCATTCATGCACTTCAAGGAAACAATTACCCTAAGGTAATCACACTAAGCCACTCAACACCCACAAAGTTTTACAATCATACTACACTAACCAAGCACATCAAGTAATGCAACACAAGATTGAACATAGAAATCAATAAAACTCCATAAACATTGCAAGAAAATATTTAATTATAATTACACCAAGTTCACAATCCGGGCCACCAGAGACGGTTAGCCCCTCATGGGTTCACACAACATTAAATCAAGAACAAAAGTAATTAAGGAAGTATCCATATTCCCTAAGCTTTTGCCTCAACAATTATGCTCCGAGGATCCGCGCCATAGATGAAGCTCCACTCCTAAATTTGCTCTCCATTCATTGCTCTCGTCCTTCCCCACGAGGTAATGATTGATGTTGCAAAAACTCCTCCACTCGCTCCAGCCGTCGCCAAGCCAAAAGTCCCTCAAAATCTAATTATTGGTGCTTAAAACGTTAGTCTCAACCCAAGCATGGGGGGTGCTTGGGCCTTGCTTCTGGGCGTGCACTTTACGGGTAGATAATAAATTTACCAGCTTCCTAAAATCTTGCAAGATTGTAAAGTGTACAGTCCCCAACACGCCCGTGCTCTGAGGACCGCAACTGTTCTTCAGAGTTCTTTATTCTTCTTGGAAATTCTGTGAACTACACGGTTGAGGAGCACACCCTTGCCTAGGCCGTGCTTGTCTTGACGAATTATGCCTTGAGTTCTTTTATGCTGAATTTGTTCCAAAACTTCTTATGATCGCTCTAAGCTTGTGCATGTACACAATTACACAAAATACCCTAAATAGCACCGATCTAAGAAAAATAATAGCTAGAGGCAAGACAAAATTGGTTATGATATGAATAAAATGTATATATAGAATGCACTCATCAAATACCCCCACACTTGAATAATTACTTATCCTCAAGCAAACAACTTGGCTTATAAATGCATGACCTCTGATCTTAGTAAGGTAAGGAATCTCAAAAATCTAAAGGTAGTCTAAGTAGTAAGTGCATAAGTCAAATGAAAGCTTATGTAACCATTTCACTCCGACTCTGTACTTCCCATGTGTGTGTGTGTGTGACCTAAAAGGGTGCGCCTCATATGTTTCTTGAAGGGCCTAGCTAGAAAAAGCCTTAATTCCAACAGTTGACTCAATAATTGGGTAGTAGCTTCATACATTCTAGAGGCATCCATTTCACCCGGTAAGTCACCAAAAGAACATTTGTGATGCCCAAGATCTGACTACTGAGATGCAGCTTACACTCTACTAGAGTGATAGCTCTTTCTACCATCTTATCCATTGTTTTCAAAACTTCTATAGGGCATCCCACATAGGATCCGACTTTTTGAGATGAATGCACTATAATTGCTTTATTTTAATTTTGTTTTTACTCTTTTTAAATTTGATTTTTTGGTATCAAAATTTACAAAGGTTTTCAAACTAGGGTTTCTCCTTAACACAGTGGCTGCACAAATAAGGTGAAGTGATAGAACTTAGGTTTTCAAAGTAAGAGTGAGTCTACACTTAAATTCAAAGAATGTATACTAGCATACTCTTCGTCTCCCTAGCTTAAAAATTCCTATTCCAAAAGAAGAAAATTCATAGAACATCATAAGTCATGCACTAATCCAGTAAAAACATGAATCGTGGAACCCTCCCCACACTTGAATGAAACATTGTCTTCAATGTGAAAATAAAGAGCATGCGCAATAATTGAAAGAACAAAATAATTGGAATCGTAGGGAAAGATTTGGGAGACTACCCTGAACACTGAGAGTGATGTTGCTGTCCTCAATGTGTGTTTCGAAGTTAGAGTATTGTCAGCCATACATCCTGAGAACATAATACAAATACAAGTGGAGCTTCCATCAAAATAAACAAGAGTTCAAATAAAACACAAACACAAAATAACTAGAGCATCAGTTTAGTAGGGGACTCTCCTTCTAATTGAAAACAGTAGAAATTGAACAAAAGAGAGCACAAAAATGAAAAACGACAAAGTAAAATAGAAATAAAAGTTGTAGACGTCGGAAGCTCTTGCTCTCTGTGCTGGAGTCAGAGTCGGAGGAGAGGTCGGCAGTATCAACCCCCACACTCTGGGAAGCCGCAGCTGAAGAGGCCGATAGAGGTGATAGGTAAACGGCCAAACAGTCGGCCAACCGCTGTAAATTCCGTGTCATCCACCACCGAAATAGTGGGGAGCCGGCCTGTGGCGAGGTGTGGCTAGAAGAAGCTCGGGAGTGCGGAGTCCAGGGGGATGAAGGGCCATCATCTGCAGGTGGAGTCAGGGACTGCAGCTGAAGTGGTGGCGGCCTCATGGGCACAATAATCCACTATGTGGGAGGTGCTTGTGGCTCGTAGCATGCCCATGGCTCGTAAGGTATCCAGGGTAATGGGAGTAACAACCCCACTATCCTCATACCATAAGTCCCTGCTTCAAGGCCCATCCCCCAAATGAGTCGGGTGATGTACGGACCCAAAAAAAGGACTCCGATCCGACGATCAGTACCCTAGTGCCGAATGCTTACCGCTACCTCGCAGCCAAAATACATGTGGAAGCCGTCCATCATTCTGAGCAGGAAGTCAAAGTCACGGCGGTTGATGACGCCGGTGCTATCTCGACAACCTATGAGAGTGTGTCTAAGCAGAAAATAGATGTACATGAGTACTGGGGCACATAAAGAAGATGCCTTGTACTGGCATAGGTCATAGGCCCGGTCCACTCTCAGACGTCACCGACACTCCTCCTGAGACTCTCCAGGAGGTCGGGCGATCAGCAAGGGGTCATAAGCGGAAGTTCGGGTGAACTCCTCATCGTATATTCCAAGTTTGATGGAGAACTCCGTCAAACTCATCTGCTGTAATGCTCCAAACACCTGCAACTAGATGGTGTTAGTACGGTGATAGCTAACGAGGTACCGTGGCATCTCGAAGGTGGCGAGCACCTCCAGGGAGAGCTCTCTATACGAGATGTAGGTGATCTCAAATAGGTGCTCATAAGCTCCAGTCCTCAGATAGCGCTATACCTCTGCCTCAAGGTCCACTCCCTGCAGCACCTCCTAGTCAAGTGCTCGAGACTCACCAAACCGCTTCGCACATAAGTGGGAATATCTCTCCTGGTAAATCGGTGCTCTGAATGTGGGATCCATGGAAGTAGCCTGGGCCGACGTCTCACCCCGGGCCTCTTTGATGAAGGGAGAGATGCCATAGCCTTCCTCGACATGATTTGAAGGTAACATAGTTAAACCATAAGGAAAAACAATGTAAACACGGCAGTGCTTGTGTAAGCATGCCCATGTTGACATGACTTTGCTTGCCATTGAGAGCACGGTTGTGCTTGTTAAAACATGGCCGTGCTTCAGGAAAGGGCATATTCCCAGCCGAGCCCTAGCACTAAATTGACGGTAGTAAACAATTTTAGATCAACGAAATGTGTTCTAAATCGATTTTGTCATGCATGGTAAGGTTCTCAAACTGATTTAAAACATTTTAATCAAAGTTTAATTCGAAAAGAAACGAAACCATCGAAATTACCGCATGTCGAAGAAGAAGATGAAAAGTGAGGTAAAGACTCCAAAAACGCAGCAAATCTAGCGAAACCGTGAGCAAGGGAAACACAAAGGCCCCAAGGGAAAAAGGAAAACCGAGCCTTATTTAAAAGAAAATCATCTAGAAGGCGGACACTAGTACGCCCCTTGCGTAACCGCAAGTGCACGGGTCGCACAAGTAGTAAAGTGTACCCTTTAGGTCGGGTAGTCGAATCCACAGGGACTGGTATAGTTTCTGATAAGTGCTTGATTATATATATTTTATAATACCAGTTTATATACATTGAGCATCACTGTTATCTGGTTTTAGCATTAACAAGGTGTGTTTTGTGTTCTTTTGTGCAAACAGGGCTTTGGAGACATGACGTACAGGAAGAAGCAAAGATAGGGTGTGATGACACGTTTCAAGGCCACAATCAGAAGCTGTGTTCATATGCATGGGGGTGTTGCCAACTTTCGGAGGAGTACAAGTCATTACACAAACCGAAAGGCACAAAGGCAGTAGTACGCCCATGTCCCAGCTTGCGTACAAAGTAGAAGAAGGTTCTTGAGGATTTCAAAGCATAGAAAGCCACACACCCTACCACACGAGCGTGTGCCCGGCCGTGTGGACTCCACGGAAGACTTCGGGGGAAAAATCACGGTAGCATTTACTGTAGCGAAGTACTGCAGCAGTTTACTGTAGCAACAGTCTTCACACGCCCGTGTGGATGCCCGTGTGGATGCCCGCGTAAAGCCCGAATTCAAATTATAAAAGCCGCCTTGTGATAATTTTTAGGGATCTTTTCGGCCACTTTCGAGAGACAAGGCGGCTAGGGCTTAGAAGGAGTTTGTTGCGGCTTTGGGAAGCTTTTCTCACCAACTTGGATCGATTCCTCCTCCGTCATAGCATCAAGGAAGCCATCGGCGACCTAGCTTCGGAGTGGATTCAATCAAGACGTGGAAACTACCCATCAAGCCCATCATCACAGATTCAAGGGGGTTATTCTTTATGTCTTTGGAACTTTATTCTCAATTTATTATTTGTTTTGTGACTCGCTCCATGGAGAGCTAAACCTCTAGAGGGTATTCGGACATGCAAACCCTAGGATTCTTATTTTCATTAGATTTACAATGTGTTTCTAATCGAATTTATCAGTTTGAGTTTTACTCTTGAGTTCTTAATGCTTGTTTGTGCTTTTGATTTCATTATTAATCGCCTTGCATGTTTTATTCAATCTAGTGAAGAGAGAGATCACTGCTAGGTTTAGAATTACCAAGAGTAAAGAGGGTCGAGAGGGTGAGCCGTGAGATAGCGGAGTGTCGCCTTTCCCTTCCGACAGATATTTCCTATCTCCATATTCCCTAAGTGTCAAGCAACCATATGTGGTGTGAGGCGTCAAGAGAATTCTCCGCCGGGACCTCGTAGGGGGTTAGGGATATTTCACCTGGAAGCAGAGTTAGATCTACTTTTAGGAATTGGTTATATCTTTGGGATCCCTAGAGTTTTAAGCAGTCATATGTGGTGTGAGGCGTCGAGAGAATTCTCCGCCGGGACCTCGTAGGGGACTAGTTATCGGCGACCTGGAGGCAGGGGCCGTTATACCTTTGGATACCCATGACTCATTGTTTTCGTTTAGAAACACTTGTAATCTACATCCAACACCCAAATCCTAGGGGGAGCATTGTTCGGATACCTCACTTTTATTGATTGAGAACTCTTTTCCTTTTATTTCCTGCGGACTTGTGGTGACACTCTTAGTGTTGGCCATTAGATCATCACACACTACATTCATTAGTCTAGATAACAAAAGAGGGGCTATTACTAGTACTTTTGTTCCCTGTGGTTCGACAACCCGACCCTTTGGGTCCACTTTTATTACTTGACGACCCGTGTACTTGCGGTAACGCAAGGGGTTGACACACATCACCCTGTTGTGTTGTTGCGGAGACGCATCAAGTTTGTGTTGTTACGGGCTTACCACTGTGGGAGGCTGGGACCGGCTCCTTACTATTCGTGATCCCACTTATCGTGAGCTCACACTGGAGGTTCTGTCCTCATTCGACTTCGACCGCGCTCACCCTGATTTTGAGAAGGAGGACACTATCCGCTTCAGGCTATTCGGTCAGTACCACTCCATGAGCCTCACGCAGTTCTCTGTTTTTCTCGGTTTATATGACAGAGACTATGTTCACACGGGGGAGTACGAGCAACTCATTGTCGATTACCCTATTGGACTCACCCCGAGCCGTGCGTACGCGACCATATGCGGAGGTTTCCAGTACGAGCCGGGATCCTCCAAGGCCACCATGCTCAGCCGTCCGGCCTACAGGTATATACACTCTATCTTTAGCAGGACCGTGACGGGACGGGGCGACAGCACTGGAGTTTTGAGCCGCCTCGACTTGCTTTACCTATACACCATGGTCCAGAACATTCCCATGCATTTAGGCTTTGTTGTGGCGGATTACCTCCGCCATCAAAGCCATTACGTGCGGGTCGGTGTGGTCTTTTCAGGAGTATACATTACCCGACTTGTTCGTGGCATGGGGTTGTCCGAGGCACTTAGAGGGATGGAGAAGATTAGCGAACCAGCACCCTTGGGGCTTGCATCCCTCCGAGCCATGCGTATGGTGAAGAAGACGAGTATCGGCCGATATGTACTCGCAGTGGAGGCTGAGGAGGAGGATTCAGAAGAGGAGGCAGCCGACCCAGCAGACGCTCCTGATTTACCGGCACCCACAGCTGTGCCGATGGACACCGAGGCCCCTGCATCTGAGCCAGAGCAGCCTTCCACTCGAGCCCGTGACTGTTTGGCGAGGCTCGAGGTGGCAGTTGGAGCTCTCCAGGGGGACATGGCGACTGTGCTTGCCAACCAGTCCATGATGATGTCGCAGTTGTCCATCATTCGACATCTTCTGGAGAGCGACACCGCATCTGAGGTGACGACATCAGCACCACCAGCACCACCAGCAGAGTTTCCTGACGCATGAGGCGTCCTTGAGTCATTTTATTTTATCTTCTGTATTTTTATTTTCTGCAGTTTTATTTTCAGCATGCTCGTTGAGACTCTATCTTTTATTTCTGTCATTTTTATTTTGTGGTTCTAGTTGTTTTTCGTTGTTTTCTTTTCTAATTTTGTTGAGCTTCATTGAACCCCCCTGAATCCGCAGATAGTCTTGAGAGTCTTCGGAAATGGAAATCAAGTTATGTACATGGCCGTGTGGCTAGGTCACACAACCGTCTTACCTCCAAATGCCCGCTGAGCCAAACACACCCTTGTACAAGATTCCACCAACTATTTCACTTGGAATTCGGGGGAGTATTATTTTGATTTTTGCACACCCTCACATGCTTTGTTTTCAGAATTTATAATTTTATTGTGCTTGCATGTGTACATTGGGGACAATGTACATCTTAAGTGTGGGGGAGGGATCACTTTATACACCACTTTATTGTTTATTTTCATTATATATGCTCATGCAACCTATGAAGGTTCACTTTAGGGTTAAGAGTTAGATTCTAGACTATAGGAGAGCTTCGAACACTAGATTTCATCATGTTTTAGTTGTCATCCAATTTTTTGAGAAATTTTTGTCCGATTGCCATCTATGCACTCTACTCACTCATTAGACCTATAGAAGCTCTAGTTTAATGTTTTGAGACTTGTTAGTAGTTGTTTTATCTGAAAAAAAAAAAAAAAAGAAAAGAAAAAAATATATAGATATATTTATAGTTTAGCAATTGTGAATTATTTCGTGTATATAAGGGGTGAAAAGAGCTACTACCTTTGATTGTATGCAGCTACTCTCATAAGTTGGATACTAGTTATGCCCTAACGAGAGAAAGAGCTATCACAAGGGATATGTGAAAGCTAGCACCCTCGGTAGAAAGAGCTACCATCTCTAAACTGTGAAAGCCACTCGGGAGGCCGCCTGAGAAAGGGCTACCTTGGAGATTGTGTGCAGCTACTACCATTCTTTTTGCTATTATATGAGTCTCGAGCAATAAAAACTGTAAGTAGTGGACATAGAGTCAAATTGAGATGAGTTTTTCCACACACACACGCTTTCGGATTTTTTTTTCTTTCTTGTCATTGGATTGTTTTCTAGAGCATTAACTGAGCTGTTTGGTGTTAAATAGTTTTTCCCCTTTGTTATAGAATCTCATACTCTCATACTTTCTAGTGAACCTGAGGCCAAGCACTTATTCTTTCTTTCTTTGTAATGAATGTTTAGTTTGCTTGAGGACAAGCAAAAGCTTAAGTGTGGGGGAGTTTGATAAGTGCTTGATTATATATATTTTATAATACCAGTTTATATGCATTGAGCATCACTGTTATCAGGTTTTAGCATTAACAAGGTGTGTTTTGTGTTCTTTTGTGCAAACAGGGCTTTGGAGACATGACGTACAGGAAGAAGCAAAGATAGGGTGTGATGACACGTTTCCACACGGGCGTGTGGATGCCCGTGTGGATGCGCGCGTAAAGCCCGAATTCAAATTATAAAAGCCGCCTTGTGATAATTTTTAGGGATCTTTTCGGCCACTTTCGAGAGACAAGGCGGCTAGGGCTTGGAAGGAGTTCTTTGCGACTTTGGGAAGCTTTCCTCACCAACTTGGATCGATTCCTCCTCCGTCATAGTATCAAGGAAGCCATCGGCGACCTAGTTTCTGAGTGGATTCAATCCAGACGTGGAAACTACCCATCAAGACCATAATCACGGATTCAAGGGGGTTATTCTTTATGTCTTTCGAACTTTATTCTCAATTTATTATTTGTTTTGTGACTCGCTCCATGGAGAGCTAAACCCCTAGAGGGTATTCGGACATGTAAACCCTAAGATTCTTATTTTCATTAGATTTACATTGTGTTTCTATTCGAATTTATCAGTTTGAGTTTTACTCTTGAGTTCTTAATGCTTGTTTGTGCTTTTGATTTCATTATTAATCGCCTTGTATGTTTTATTCAATCTAGTGAAGAGAGAGATCACCGCTAGGTTTAGAATTACCAATAGTAAAGAGGGTCGAGAGGGTGAGCCGTGAGATAGCGGAGTGTCCCCTTTGCCTTCCAACAGATATTTCCTATCTCCATATTCCCTAAGTGTCAAGCAACCATATGTGGTGTGAGGCGTCGAGAGAATTCTCTGCCGGGACCTCGTAGGGGGTTAGGGATCTTTTACCTGGAGGCAGGGTTAGATCTACTTTTAGGAATTGGTTATATCTTTGGGATCCCTAGAGTTTTAAGCAGTCATATGTGGTGTGAGGCGTCGAGAGAATTCTCCGCCGGGACCTCGTAGGGGACTAGTTATCAGCGACTTGGAGGCAGGGGCCGTTATACCTTTGGATACCCACGACTCATTGTTTTCGTTTAGAAACACTTGTAATCTACATCCAACACCCGAATCCTAGGGGGAGCATTGTTCGGATACCTCACTTTTATTGATTGAGAACTCTTTTCCTTTTATTTCCTGTGGACTTGTGGTGACACTCTTAGTGTTGGCCATTAGATCATCACACACTACATTCATTAGGCTAGATAACAAAAGAGGGCCTATTACTAGTACTTCTGTTCCCTGTGGTTCGACAACCCGACCCTTTGGGTCCACTTTTATTACCTGACGACCCGAGCACTTGCGGTAACGCAAGGGGTTGACACACATCACCTTGTTGTGTTGTTGCGGAGACGCATCAGCTTCCAATACTAACGTCCTGCTTAATAACTAACCAGACAGAAGGTGATGGAATTGACTTAGGATTGACTTCAAGGAGGTTAAGGGAAAGGGCAGTTCACCAAGGGAAGATTTGAGGTTTGACTTGATGGAGGAGATGGGTCCCCAGGGTTGGATTTCCGACGTTCACTAACTCGGTCTTTCTCAGAATTTATCAGAGATGTCTTCAGTTCTAAACCTAGTTATGCTATAAGCATTTGGTTTCTAGCGCTGCCAAGCCCTATGTTGAACTCCCGCTGCTTGCGACAATCAATAATGATTCAAAAGCCTAGATAAGAGATCCTAACTACCAAGCATCAAGCACTAAACAACATATAAGATAGCCAATAACCTTGATTTATTGAAATGAACAAGACATTCATAAACACTGCAAGTAAAGAAATGAGTTCAAGCTACAACGTCATCCAAACAACCCCGGGGCTCCCTTAAGAGTTTAGCCCCTCATGACAACAACAAACAGAGACAATGCCAAAGAAATTGAGAGACAAGAAGTTGAAAACTCCCTAATTTCTTGCATCCTTGTGGTTGTCGAAGGATCTACAATGTCGTAAAATCTCCTCCCGATCGGTCTACCATAAGCTTTCCATTCCCTTGATGAAGTGGAGGATGAACCCCCAAAGCTCTTCTCTTCTTTCTCCCAAAGTTCGCCCACCCAAAAGTCTCTTTAGAAACTGAGTTTCTAGGGTTTTAATGTCTTCTCGATGTGAGCACGGGCGTGTTGACGCCGTGCAGATTACGGCCAAATAAATTTCCAGAAAACTCACATTCTTGTAATCTGCACGGGGAACAGCACGGGCGTGCTTAGACCGTGCTGAGGTTTTCACGACCGTGCTCAGCGAACTCAAGCTGTGCTGATTTGTGGCTGAATTCTCCTGCAATTTGCACGGGGAACAACACGGGCGTGCTTCGACCGTGCTGAGGTTTTCACACCCGTGCTCAGCGAACTCAGGCTGTGCTGATTTGTGGCTGAATTCCCCTGCAATTTGCACGGGGAACAGCACGGGCGTGCTTAAGCCGTGCTGAGCTTGATGAGGTTTCTTCTAAGTCCTTTAGCTTCTAAAATTGTTCCAAAACACTTCTTCTTACTTCAGGACTTTGATATCTGCATGACAAACAACGAATACCTCAAATAACACCGTACTTGGAGAATTACAGCCAAAATATTCAATAATGATTAGAGTAAAGCATGCAATACATATATATGAAATGCGCTCATCACACACTCACGTCTAACTACACGCTCTTAACACGGCCGTGTTACACCCGCGTTTATAAAAAGGATTGAAAATTTTTAGGGAACACGGCCGTGTTGTCCTCGTACTTGGAGCACAATTGTCGTGCTATGAGAGAACACAGCTTAAACACGGGCGTGTGATGCGTCTCCGCAACAACACAACAGGGTGATGTGTGTCAAACCCTTGCGTTACCACAAGTGCACGGTTCGTCAAGTAATAAAAGTGGACCCAAAGGGTCGGGTTGTCGAACCACAGGGAACAGGAGTGCTAGTAATAGCCCCTCTTTTGTTATCTAGTCTAATGAGTGTAGTGTGTGATGATCTAATGGCCAAAACTAAGAGTGTCACTACAAGTGCGCAGGGAATGAAAAGGAAAAGAGTTCTTAATCAATAAAAGTGAGGTATCCGGACAATGCTCCCCCTAGGATTCGGGTGTTGGATGTAGATTACATTGGGTATCCTAAGGTATAACGACCCCTGCCTCCAGGTCGCCGATAACTAGTCCCCTACGAGGTCCCGGCGGAGAATTCTCTCGACGCCTCACACCACATATGACTGCTTAAAACTCTAGGGATCCCAAAGATATAACCAATTCCTAAAAGTAGATTTAACCCTGCCTCCAGGTGAAAGATCCCTAACCCCTTACGAGGTCCCAGCGGAGAATTCTCTCGACGCCTCACACCACATATGGTTGCTTGACACTTAGGGAATATGTGGATAGGAAATATCTGTCGGAAGGGAAAGGGGACACTCCGCTATCTCACTGCTCACCCTCTCAACCCTATTTATTCTTGGTGATTCTAAACCTAGCGGTGATCTCTCTCTTCACTAGATTAAATAAAACATGCAAGGCAATTAATAATGAAATCAAAAGCACAAACAAGCATTAAGAACTCAAGAGTAAAACTCAAACTGATAAATTCGAATAGAAACACAATGTAAATCTAATGAAAATAAGAATCCTAGGGTTTACATGTCCGAATACCCTAGGGGTTTAGCTCTCCATGGAGCGAGTCACAAAACAAATAATGAATTGAGAATAAAGTTCCAAAGACATAAAGAATAACCCCCCTAAATCCGTGATGATGGTCTTGATGGGTAGTTTCCACGTCTGGATTGAATCCACTCCGAAGCTAGGTCGCCGATGGCCTCCGTGATGCTATGATGGAGGAGGAATCGATCCAGGTTGGTGAGAAAAGCTTCCCAAAGCCGCAAAGAACTCCTCCCAAGCCCTAGCCGCCTTGTCTCTCGAAAGTGGCTGAAAAGATCCCTAAAAATTATCACAATGCGGCTTTTATAATTTGAATTCGGGGCTTTACGCGGGCATCCCACACGGGCGTGTGCAGTACTTTGCTACAGTACGCCCGTGTGGAAATTCCACACACCCATATGAACACAGCTTCTAATTGTGGCCTTGAAACGTGTCATCACACCCTATCTTTGCTTCTTCCTATACGTCATGTCTCCAAAACCCTGTTTGCACAAAAGAACACAAAACACACATTGTTAATGCTAAAAACTGATAAAAGTGATGCTCAATGCATGTAAACTGATATTATAAAATATATATAATCAAGCACTTATCAGCGTGTTTAAGTCATGTAGCCGGGAGATAATTAAACTTACCTTCCTACAACATGCACGGCCATGAACACGGCCGTGCTCGACCTGTGTTTAACTTAGGAAGTTCTGCAGGCCTCTACTTCCTCTAAATTGCCAAGCTTATAATATACTCCGGCATGCCAGTTGATTTACACAACACGAGGTGATGTGTCAACCGCTTGCGTCACCGCAAGTGCACAATTTGTCAAGTAATAAAGTGGATTCAATGGGTCGGGTTGTCGAACCACAAGGAACAGAGGTACTACTAATTGCTTCTCCTTTGTTATCTGGCATAATGAGTGTAGTGTTATGATAATTTAATGGCTAAGCCTAAAAGTGTCACTACCAGTGTGCAAGAACTGAAAAGAGCGAGTTCTCAATTGATGAAGGCGGGGCACTCAGATAATGTCCCCTGAAATTAAGGTATTAAGTGTAGATTACACATATTTCTAAACGAAAGCATTGACTCGTGGGTATCCTAAAATATACAAGCCCCTGCCTCAAAGCCACCAGTAACTAGTCCCCTACGCGGAGAATTCTCTGTACGCCTCACACACATATGATTGCTTAGCACTTTAGAGATCCCAAAGATATGACCAATTTCTAAAAGTAGATTCAACCCTACATCCAGATGAAATATCCCTAACACCCTATGAGGCCTCGACGGAGAATTCTCTCAACGCCTCACAATAATATAGTTGCTTAAAACATAGGGAATACAGAGATAGGAAATATCTATCAGAAGGGAAATAGGGCACTCCGCTATCTAAACCTAGCGGTGATCTCTCTCCTCACTAGGTTGAATAAAACATGCAAGTCTATCAATATCTGAATCAAAAGCACTTGCAAGCATTAATAACACAAGAGCAAAACTCATTATATTAAACTCAAATAGAAACACAATGTAAATCTAATAAGAATATGAATCCTAGGGTTTACATGTCCGAACACCCACTAGGGGTTTAGCTCTCCATGGAGCAAGTTACAAAACAAGTAATGTAAAGATGAACAACTATAAAAGCCATAGAAAATAACCCTCCTATATCCGTGATGATTGCCTTGATGGGTAGTTTCCACGAATGGATTGAATCCACTCCGAAGCTAGGTTGGCTGTGACTTCCTTGATGCTATGATGGAGGAAGAATTGATCCAAGTTAGTGAGGAAAGCTTTCCAAACCCGCAAAGAACTCTCTTCAAGCCCTAGCCCCCTTACCTCTTGAAAGTAGTTAAAAAGATCCCCAAAAAATATGTCAAGGTGGCTTTTATAAACTGAAATCGGGGCTTCACACAAGTATTGATCCACACGCCAGTGTACTGTAGCCACACGTCGGTGTGAAAAATTCACACCACCGTGAACAGTACTTTTCCTGCATTACTGCTACAGTAAACCTGTTAAAGTACTTTCGCTGTAGTAAATGCTACAGTGATTTTCCTCGTAATCCTTCTTTGAGTCCACATGGTCGGGCACATGCCTGTGCCATAGGGTGTGTGACTTTCTATCCTCTAAAGCCCTCGAAGACCTTCTCTCATTTGCGTACAAAAGCTGGGACACGGACATACTATTGCCTTTGTGCCCTTCCGGTTCATGTAATAACTTGGAAACCTCCGAAAGTTGGTAACAGCTCCATGTATATGAGCATAGCTTCTATTTTGGTCTTGAAATGTGACATCATACCCTATCTTTACTTCTTTCTTGTACGCCACTCCTCCAAGGCCCTGTTTGCACAAAATAACGTGAAAAACACCTCATCAATGATAAAACTTTATAAAAGTAATGCATATAAAATGATATTATAAAATATGAATATACAAGTGCTTATCACCAGTCATCAAAGCAATTATATACAACCGAGAAACTCGAAATTAAATAGCTTTAATAGTGGAAAACAAAAAAAATGAAACACTAAACAAACACTAAAGAAAACAACGAAAAAACACTACGAAAACCGGAAATTCTTGGGTTGCCTCCCAAGAAGCGCTTGTTGAACATCATGAGCCTGACGTACCTGGCCTCCTCTCATGAGGGTTCTTGAATATGTGATGCCCCTTGTCACCTAAAACATGATTGCAAAAGTTGGGTGTTAGTGAGTCGATTAAAGAAACTTCACCCATACTTAAATAATCTGAACAAGAGGGCTATGTGGTTGCAGCGAGTGATTTCTTCTTTCGGGTGGAGACTCGCTTCCACCATTTCTGAGCCCGAGATAGCTTCCCCAGCGAGGGGAGTCGGGCTAGATTATCAACTATAGGTGAGCTGAGGTTAGAGTCTTCCATTACTTCGGCAACAACTTCGTTCAGTGGCTCCTCCTCTAAAAACTCTTGGAGCTCATTTTTCATCCACGTGTCCTGCACAAATTCAGCAAGATAGTCATCTACAATGTCTAAAGTATAACACATGTCATCGAAGTTCATGGAGTGTCGCATGGCGTCTTTCAACTTAAATTCAAAGAATGCACACTAACATATTCATTATCTCCCTAGCTTAGAAATTCCTATCCAAAAATTCACAGATCGTCCTAAGTCATGCATCATCACAATAAGCACGAAGATAACCCTCCCCCATACTTGAACATTACATTCTCCTCAATGTAATCAATGCATGCAAAAATAAATGCCAAAGAGGATAATTTGAATAAAATTGAGGAGAGTTAGAAAGGCTTTCCTGGACACGGAGAGTGATGGTGCCATTCTTAATGTGAACAGTTCACTCATTCTCCAGTCAGCATACATCCTATAAAGTAAGAAGGGTACATAAGTGAAGCTCCAAAACAAAACAAATTAAAATAAACCAAGCACAAAAAACTAACAATTAGCAAGAGAAAGTAAAACAGTTTTGCATGGGGTTTTTCTTGCTAACTTTAAACAAAGAACTCGTTAACAGCGGTACTTGATCAAACTCGAATTCAGTGGCATAAGGGTCATCAGAACCGGTGGCATCAGTACCGCTCTAAAGGCTTCCTTCGCTCTCTGAGTCATCTTTATCCTTTGTGTCAGAGGTATCAGACCCTCTGACTCCTGATCAGCAGCACATTGATTGCCCTAAATATAAAACAGTGGGTCAGAAGGGGAAGGAGCACGGGCATACTTTGTCTTGTGCTTCCACCCGTGCATCTTAAAGAAAATCTGTAATGAACGAGAAAAGAAGAGCACGGGAGTGTTCTGGGGAGCACGGTTACTAGCATGGGCGTGCTCATGACCGTGCTTCTTCCCATATCTCTATTTTATCAATTCCTACAAAGTGCACGCCCATAAGCATGGGCGTGCTTTGCCTATGTTCAGCCCAGGAAAAGTTTTCTGGAATCTGAATCCCGATGCTCTTCAAACTTTAACCCGTTGGTGCGCAGCCCTAACCAACAACCAAATGAAAATGTAATGCAGAGCTTGTGAACACCAAGAATCCCAAGATAAAATTAAAAATACCGCCAGCCAAACAATGAGTTTCAAAGAAAAATAAAGAAGTAACTAAAAGAAAACAAGAAAACACAACAACCAAAATTACTTGGGTTACCTCCCAAGAAGAGCTTGTTTAACGTTACGAGTCTGACGTACCTCTTCCTTACTTTAGGGAGGCTTGAAAAAGGTGTGCTCCTTCCAGCTACAGCTTGCATAGCTACTTCCCGTAAACATAATTTTATCTAGCTAGGGATACACTTTTGTTTGAGAGTTGAAGAATCTTATCTTAGGCCTCCATGGAAATAATTTGGACAAGGAATTGCTTAAGCTCAGCTTTGGTGGGTCCTTGGATGGTTTGAACCTCCTACCCATATCTTCTTCAATCCCCAAATCCATATTATTGCGTTTTGCAGGTTGATGAATTCCAAGGAAGACTACTTGTTTCATTACCTTGGGGTTTGCTTCATTTACCTTTTCAACTTGCAAGAGACATGGCTTCAGAAAACCCTCTTCTATAGCAGCCTCCTCATAAACATATTGTCTATTAAAACATTCATCATTTTAAAATTGAGGCTCTACTCTTTCCATTCGATTGTCTACAACAACTTCTTCTTTCTTCTCTACTTCCCCATTGTTCACGCATGTTTTCTTATCATCTTCAAAAGGAACCTCCTTAACAGATTGCTCAATTTGGATATCTAAGTTGCAAATGGGACCTATTTGATTTGGAGGTGAAATTGCAAAAGCTTGGATGCTAGCTTCGGTGTTTCGGATAAATTTAGCCATCATGTCTTCCAAACTCAATTCACCTTTCTAAGATTGTTCCTCTAAAGGGCCTTAGATCCTTGAGCATACCTTGCCAATAGTTTTTTTAGGCTGGGCTCTTGCTCTTGTGGTGGATCTTTAGACTCAAAAACACATTCTTCCACTTCAATCATTGAAAATTTTCTATCAGAGCTGTTGTTTCTGTTATCATCCGTCTCATCACCTTGAATTGAAGTGACCTGGAGGTCTCCCTAAGGGGTTCATAATAAAAGGATATGACCTCTTCTAGGCTGGTAGCACCATAGAACCCTCAGCACTACTGGCATAATCATCTTGAGCAAACCGAGATAGCAGATCAACCAAATTTGGCTTTGGTTGGAGGTAATTAGTATGATGGTTAAAAAAAGAAGAATAATGATGGTGTCCCAAGGCTGCTAGCAATTCTTCCATATCTTAACCCTCCTGACGTAGAGAGTGCTTGCAGAACAAATTAACCAAAAATCAAAACAAACAAAAGAAGAATAACTGAATGAAATATATACAGAAGTAAAGAAAAATGGCTAGAATACTAGAAATAAAAACTTTCTCAAAAGTTTCCTGTCCCCGCAAGTGCACGGGTCGTACAAATAGTATAATGTAACCAATGTGGGATCTGGTAGTCGAATCCACAAGGACTGGTATAGCTTTCGATACTCGTTGAATTTCTAATATCTAGCCGACTCAATCATTTTGGTTGAAAACTAATTACGACAAAAGTAAAGGGCATAAGGGAATGAAGGGGAGAGACAGGGTTCAGGTACATCTTATGATTTTCAAGTGTTCTAAAAGCCTTGTTGCAGCTATGGTGACGAGAAGAGATAAGACATTGAGGGCACCACGTGGGTTCTAATTCTTGAGAGGACAATTGATAAGTGCATTCCAGATAGATATATTTCCCATTTTATACCCGTTGTTCATGAGTATGTTGATATTAATTCTCCCATTTCAGTGCTATGTGAGGTATTTCCAGTTATCTGTATAGATATCGAAGTCCTAAAGTAATAACAGACAATTCTGGGAGATTTTGATAGCTAAGGGACTTAGAAGAAACCTCATCAAGCCAAGCACGGCCTCAACATGCCCGTGTTCCCAAGGCGTGCAATTCACAGGGGAATTTGAGCAAAGTCAGTAGGCCTTTTGGTCCCTAAGCACGGTCGTGCAACTGTCAACAAGTTCTCAACACGCCCGTGTTCTATCCCGTGCAGATTGCTTTCTGGCGAGTTTTTGGAAATTTGTTTTGGCTACAAACTGCACGGCTTGGAGCACGGCCTAAGCACGGCCGTGCTCACATAAGGAGAAGCTTAAAGACCACCGAAAGCTAGGGTTTAAAGGACTTTTAAAAGGGGAAAGACAGGAGGATGCGAAGAGGAGAGAAGAGAAGAGTGTACAGTCTCATCGTCATTAAGGAGGGAATCAAGCGCGAATGGTAGGACAATTGGAGGGAGAAAACCTACCGACACCAGAACCCCAGACGTCAACAAGGATGCAAGCAAATAGGGAGTCATTGATATCTTTTGTATTTGTTTCTTCAGTTACTTTCTTGTTGTTTGAATCTATGAGGGGCTAAATCTTTCTTGGGTGCCCCAGGTTAAGAACTTGAGTGTGTTTGAAACTTGGATTCTTTTATTTCAACATTTATGGATGTCTTTATTCCCCATTATTAGATCTTTGGTTGTTGGCTTCATTGATGGTGGTTGAGTGTTTTGAATGCCTTGAGTTCTTGATTTTTGCTTAGCCCACATATGTCTTTGATTGATGCGAGAAGTTAGAAATCAACTTAGGGTTCCAATGACACTACATGTATCTTCCACATAGCATAACAAGATTCTAGAATTCAGGGTTCATGAGAGACACTCCAGTTAAATTCTACAAGCATCTGAGTTGGATAGCACCAAAGGATTAACCCAGGGCCCAATTTTCTCCATTAAGCAATCCTAATTTCCCTCTCGTGTGATTCTTCTTTCCTTAACTCCTTTCCTCTCCAAGTTAGAGTCATTTCACCATAGTTCCATTTAGTTAGATATTAAGTACTAAGATAGTATTAGGAGATACACCAATCCTTGTGGAATCGACTACCCGACCCTTAGGTACATTATACTACTTGTACGACTCATGCACTTGCGGATACGCAAGGAACATATCAACAATCACAAAGGTGATTGCTAAGGGATCAACACGCATAAAAATACACTCAAGCTTTGCTAACCAACCACTCATCAAGCATACAACACAAGATTTAACACAGAATAAGTGACTCCATAAAAATTACAATAAAAGCATTCAAATACAAAATCTACCAAATTCATGAATCCGGGGCACCAGAGAACAGTTAGCCCCTCATGGTTCTATGAGAAGCATAAGGTAAATAACAAGAGAGTAAGATGAAATTCATAAACTCCCTTCTTGCTTCACAATCTTCATCGGAGAACGTCCAATAATGATCTTGCTAATGTTTCTCCACTCCCACGATGATCTCTAGATCCATATCTGGCCCCTGAAGGTGCGCCCCTCTCCTGTTCTACCGTCTCCCCCAAGGGAGAGGAAAAGTCTGGAAGTAAAGTCCCCTTCAAACCCTAATGTTTGGGTTTAAAATGTCAATTCCCGATGCAAGCATGGTCGTGCTTAATTCTGCACACCCTTGCTCCTGCCCGTGCTTTAGCCCGTGCAAATTTTCCCAGAAAACTCGCCATGCCGTAAAGTGTACGACTCTAAGCATGCCCGTGGTTAAGCCGTCCTTCCATTTGCACGTCCGTGCTCTGAGAACTAAAACCGTGCTTCTAAGTCCATTTCTCTTGAGACTCCTGTGAAGTGCATGGTTGAGAAGCACACCCGTGCTTGGGCCGTGTTTGTCTTAACGAACTGTACTTTAGGTCCTTTTGTTATGAAATCTTCTCCAAACAACTTATAAATCTTCCGGGACCTAAATATCTGCACCATTAACACATAATACTTCAATAGCACTATACTAGATAGATAATATCTAAAGGACAAGAAAATAATAGGTATAAAATGGATAAAATATATGTATAAAATGCACTCATCAAGCCACCTCTTCTAGCTTCCTCTTGTTAGTCAGTAGTTTTTCGAGGAACCTAGCATAGCGAGGCATTTGAGCGAGGGCTTCAACAAATGGAACATTGATGTGCAACGTCTTAAACATGTCCAGAAATTTCTTGAACTTCTCCTCATGCTGATCTTTCCTCAGTTTAACAGGGTAAGGTCAATTGGGTCGGTATTCAGGCAGTGGATCCCTATCCCTACTCTTTGCCCTCTTTTTCTCATTTTTATCAGCATCATTATCATCCCTCACAACTACCACTTCAGGCTCAGGTAACTCTTCCTCCCTCACTTGAATAGGAGTAGATGATAACTCCCTTCCACTTCTCAACGTGACTACCTTAAGTGACTCTTGGGGGTTAACTTCTGTATTACTTGGCAATGATCCCGGAGAGCATTCAGCAAGCGTCTTGGCAATCTATGCTACTTGATATTCTAAATTCTGAGGGGATGCTTGTTGATTGCACATCATCTCTTCATGACTTGAAAGACGAACATCATTAGAATGAATGTACCTCGCGAGAAGGGTTTCAAGTGCCGGGCCCTTTCCATCCTGAAAGGGTGCCCTGGGAAACTGGTTCTACTACTGCTTTTGGGGGGGTGGTCGCTACTGTCCTTATGCCGGTTGACTCCACAAAAAATTTGGGTGGTTCTTTTACTTGGGGTTATAAGTGTTGCTGTAGCGGTTGTTCTAGTACTAGCTATTCTGTCCAATGAAATCCACTTGCTCGTTGTTCGTGCCTCTATTAGAAAAAGAGCAGCTAGGCCCAGTTGGCCCTCCCCAAGTGTCACAGCTCATAACTAAACCTTGTAGTTGCACTTGCATTACATTTAGTCGCATGGAAATTGCTTCGACCTGAGCCGCTAAAGTAGTGAAAGCATCTATTTCATAAAGGCTAGTAGCCTTGACTGGCTTGTTCCTTTCGGAGCTCCATGGATACCCAATGGAGGCCATGTGTTGGATCAGGTTCAGTGCCGCCTCGGGTCTCTTACTACATAATGATCCCCAGCCACAGCATCTAACATCTGCTTGGTGACAATGCTCAGCCCATTGTAGAAAATCTGTATCTGCACCCATTCAGAAGTCCTATGCTGGTGTATTTCCTTAATAAATCTTTGTACTTTTCCCAAGTATCATACAAGGTCTCGGACTCTAGTTGGTGGGGAGGACTTAACAAAAAGGGAAGTAACAAGTGAGAAATTTCTCGATCAATTGGACCCAACCTGTGATAGAACCCGCCGGCAAAGAACTTAGCCAATGCTTTGCCCTTTCTCACACTGAAAATGGGAACAGTTGAAGGTGCACCGCATCGTCGGACACGTTGTTCACCTTGAATGTATCACAAATTTTCAGAAAGTTAGACAAATGGGGATACAGATCTTCATTTTGGAAGCCATCAAATTGGCACATCTGCTGCACCATCTAAATGAAATTGGGCTTAAATTCAAAATTATTCGCCGCGACGGGAGGGTGAACGATGCTCGATCTTGACCCTTTTAAATTTGGCCTTGCGTAATCTGAGATACTTCGTTGGTTATCGGCCATGGTTGCATCTTGATCTACTTCAATGCTGATCTCAACTGATCCCGATTCCCCGAGGTTGACTCCGCCTCAATCTCTTGTGTAGTGTGTGTTCAATATCCGGATCGGGGCTTGCCAATGGAGCCGAACTACCTTGGGTTATACACAATCACCTTCACAAAAGAAGAAGAAGTTAAGAGCAAGTAGAAAAGAGGAATATAAACACACATAAAAATAATGATAGGGGAAAGATAGAAATAAAACAAACGAACTAAAAACAACAAAAAATTGGTGCACACAAAATAAAATGAAAGAATGAAGGGAATACAGGAAATATAATTGACTAGATTACTAAAATCTAAAACTTCTTAAAAGTTGCCAGTCCTCGGCAACGATGCCAAAAACTTGATACGCATTGTGTAACCTCAAGTGCACGAGTCATACAAATAGTAAAGTGTACCGAAGAGGATCGGATAATCGATTCCATAGAGACTGGTACAGCTTTGAGTACTATTGCTTCATCTAATATCTAGTTGACTAAAGATTGATATTGAATCTGACTAAGGCTCAAGGAGATTTGATAAAGAATAAGGATCGCAAGATGGGGGAGTAACTCTGATAAGTGCTTGTTATACATATTTCATAACATCATTTTATATGCATCGAGCATTACTTTTATCAGGTCTTATCATTGATGAGGTGTATTTGGTGTTTTTTTGTGTAAACAGGGCCTTGGAGTTGTGAAGTAGGAGAAAGAAGCAAAAATAAGGCCTGATGACACATTTCAAGACCAAGATACAATGCTCATATACATGGAGGTATGATGAGTGCATTATATATATATATATATATATTATCATTTTATACCTATTATTCTCTTGTTCTATAGCCACTATCTTCCTAGTTCAGTGCTATTTGAGGTATTCTTAATTCATTATGCAATTATTTAGATCCTGGAGCAATAACAAGTGTTTTCAAAGAAGATTCATAGCAAAACACTAAAGGGGCATTCGTTAAGGCAAGCACGGTTGATAAGTGCTTGCATGTATATAATAATTGAGATGTTTTTCATGCATGAGCATTATATTTCTCAGGTTTTATTGCTCATTTCATGTGTTTCTGTGTTCTTTCTTACAATTAGGGTTGTGAAGAAGCTTTGTGGGAATTAAGGCAAAAATAGGTCATGATGGTGCCAAGTGGAGTTCTTTTGTGCAAACATAAAGATTAAGGCACAAACCGGGGTCAAACAAGAGGGTATGTACCAACTTCTAAAGGGTTCAAGATAATATTGCAGAAGGACACAAAGGCAGTCATACTCTCTTGTTATGGTTTGTTCAAAGATTTAAAAAGCTCTCCAATGGTTTTTCGACATCAAAAAATTCCACTTGACTTACCACACGAGCGTGTGTCCTTCCGTGTGGCCTCAGAAGAACAAACGAGCGAAATCGGTGGCCTATAGATGTATTTCTGTAGAGACTGAAAATCCACATGGGCATGTGGATTTTTCACACGGCCGTGTGAATTTTTCACATGGCCATGTGGATCCTCGACTTTTGCGTTTAAAAAGCCATTCTGAAGCGTTTTTGGGGGATCTTCTTCCCAACTTTTGGAGGGAGAGTGGCTAGGGTTTTGGTGAGGTTTTTGCGAGGTTTTGGGGGCATTTCTTCACAGATTCCTTCTAAGGATAGCTCTTGGGGGAGCCATCGATGACTTCGATTCGGAGAGGTATGCCCTATACTTGAAGAATGGAGCATTGGAGAAGGAGCAGCCATTATAGACCATCAGCACGGAGCTTAAGGGGGTTTTCTTTATAGTTTATTTGCATTCATTTTCAATTGTATTATTGATTTTTTATTGCGCCACGGAGAGCTAAACCCCTAGTGGGTACCTGGACATGTAAACCCTGCGATTTCTATATTTCATTGACTCTATTGCTTTTCTTTTAATTGAGATTTAATTTGAGTTTCAATCTTGTGTGCTTATTTGATTTTTTCTTAGAGTGACACTGAGGTTGAGAATCTAATCTAATCATACTTTTGACGAGTGATCATCACCATTAGGATTAGGTTTGAGAGGGTGAGTCGAGAGGTAGCGAAACGTCCCCTTTCCATTCCGGTGTGATTCATCCTATCTCCATATTCCAAGAGCCTTTAGCAATCACAAAGAGAGTTAAGCGTCATATGTGGACTCACTTGGAATCGATCTATTCCATGAGGGATTTTTAGCAAACCCTTTGTGATTAGGGATCTTTCACCTGGACCAAAGTGTTTGATCTAGAATTTTGAATAGGGTTTATCACTTGGAATCCCTAGAATTAATGCAGTCATACGTGGTGTGAGGCGTCGAGAGTTTCCACTCCGCAGGGACCTCGTAGCGAACTAGTCATGGTTGATCTTAGATTTGGGACATTGTGCCTTTGGATTTCCATGACTCGTTGAATCTTGATTAAGGAAGAGTAATTTGAGTTTTGCACTTGAAACTAGAATTCTAGGGGGAGCGTTGTCTGAGTACCCCATCTACACTTTGATCTTTTCTTACTTTAGCTATTATTGTTAGTCCTTTACTTCTATTTGATTATTTTCTATTGATCTCTACAACAACCGATTTCTTGTTAGCTAATTAACAAAGTGTTTTTGTTACTAACATTTACTCCCTGTGTATTCGACTACCCACCCCTTGGGTAGTTTATTACCTCGACACCCGTGCACTTGCGGAACACACACACAAGGGTGTGTCAAGTTTTTGGCGCTGTTGCCGGGGAGTTACGCGTTTTAGGAACTCTTATATTTTGTTACTTTAGTCATTCACCCTATTTTCTGTTTCACACTTCTTTTCCTTCCATTGTTCTGATTTTGTTTTCTTTTCTTGATTTCAGCTCCAAGTATGACCCGAGGAAACCCTTCGACATTAGTTGAAGGCAATTCAAGGATTGAGAGAAGATTTCATAGACCGGAAAGAGAACCTGAACAAGAGCAAAAGTACCAAGCTGAAATAGAAGTTGAGGAGTCCGCAACCATGGCTGAACAAATGAGCAACAGCGGACATTCTCGGATTATGCTAGGCCTACTATTTGTAGTGCATAATCAAGCATCGTCAGGCCACCGATTGCAGCTCACAGTGTTGAACTTAAGCCGGGGTTTATTAAGATGGTATAATAGTCTGCACAGTTCAATGGGTTGGCCGATGAAGACCCGAACAACCACATAGAAAACTTTCTGGAAGTGTGCGACATGTTGAAGATCAATGGAGTCACAAATGATGCCATCAGATTGGCTAATTAATAAAGTGTTTTTGTTACTAATGTTTACTCCCAGTGGATTCGACTACCCACCCCTTGGGTACTTTATTACTTCGACACCCATGCACTTGCGGAACACACACGCAAGGGTGTGTCAACGGCCCAAGCATGGCCATGCTCCCCAGCCGTGCACTTCACAGGAGATTCAAGAAATCATAAGCACGGTCATGGCTCTCAGGACACGGTCATGCAGATGAGAGCACGGCCCAAGCATGAGTGTGTTCCACCCCGTGTACTTTACAGCCTGGAAAAAATTATAAATCTCAATTGCCCTTAAACTACATGCCCCGAAGCACGGCCTAAGCACAGCCGTGCTTGAATCGAAAACTAGGTTAAAAGTGCTGAAAGTTAGGTTAAGAAGAGTTTTTTGTTTGGGCAATGGCTGGGGGCGAAGTGAGGAAGCTTTGCACATTTTCCATCACCCCCATGGGAGGAATTGCACACCAATTTCAAGCCGATATCAGGGGAGGACTCTCATGAAGATTAGATCCTTAGAGCTCACGAAGATGCAAGCAATTTAGGTAGTTTTTGTACTCTTTTGTATTTGCTCTTGTCTTTAATTCTTTTTTGAGTAAAACCATGAGGGGCTAATTTCCTTGGGTGCTTCGGATTAAGAACTTGTTAGATTTTGTACTTGAATGCATTTAATGTAAGGTTTATGGAGTCTTTATTTCTTATGTTAAATCTTGTGTTGCATGCTTGATGAGTGGATTAATTTGCATAGCTTGTTTGTATCTCATCGCGCGTCTTTATCTTAGGGTAATCACCCTTAGTGATTGCTCCCTTAAAGAGTAGAGGCAACGTAGTGCATCTATTACCTTGATGCTTATCTTCGCCATAGTTGCAACAGGGCTTATAGAGAACGCATAGAAATCATCGATGTACCTGATAAACCTTGTGAGAATTTGAGTACAAGTGACACCGAGGGATTAATCGAGGGCCCTACTGATGGTCACCGTGCGCGTCGCTAAAAAGCGGGCACACGGCTCCCCGGCCGCAAGTGCACGGGTCGTCAAGTGATACCTCTTGTGCGGGCACAAGAGGGTCGTATTCCCTAGGGTCCCGAGATCCACTATTACTTCATCTTCGACAATTGTTTAGCCAAATCAAAACAGAGATTGTTGTAATGAAATGAAATTTAAACTAACGATAGAAACTTTAATCAATGACAAGTTGCACACAACGATGAGAAATCAAATAGAGAAGACAAGGCCCCGGCCGAGGATTCCCCCGGGAGAAATACAAGCAAGGATGCTATAAAAATAGGTAATGCATGCATGGAGTATTGTTTTGGTCCGTCTAGGCTCGGAAGTCGACTACCTCAGAACCTCCGTAGTGTAGCCCTAATCCAGTACAAGTTCCTTTATCCAAAGGATACTCACACGATGTTATTGGGAGTAAGGAGTCTTGGTTGGAGTTATCTATAAGCAATTTCGCTAAGATAAACTCTACAACCTACGGGATGCTACCAGCACCCGGAACCTCCGGTGTACCAGTACAATGTGTCCCTCTTCATACTATGTGGATCTAATGCAAGAGCGCACCTCACACAACCAAGCACAATCGATAAAATCAAATGCAGAGTTCTCATGCAAATCACTACAATTAAGCACACAAGGTATGAAACCAAATTACACATCATGCATTCATTGAATTAAAAGCATAGCATCCAATACAAGTATTCCTCCCAAGGTTCAGTGGTTGCCCGGCGGCCTTGGGAGGTTTAGTTCGACATGAATAAGAAGGGAAGTTTGCACAAATAAGAATACATCAACAAGAAAAACCCAAAACTCCCTCTTGACCGTGTCGACTAGGGTTGATGAAGACACTTGCCGAATCCGCGTTGGCAAGCTCTAGGATGATGATTCTCAAGTCCCACAGTCTTCTCTCCCTCGATTTCACACCCAAACGACCTCCTTTGATGAAGCTTTGAGCGTAGGAGTCTCCGGAGGCGTCGGTGGCCCAAGTCCCCCGGAAAAAAGGCCCTAACCGGCCTTAATACTCGACCAGTGTGCGGCCTGTGAGCGGGCCACACACGTGGCCGCACACTGGTGTGCGACGGCACACCAGGCCGCACACCCTTCTGCCAAGGGTGTGCGGGCTGTACAGCCCAAAAATGGGCCTCGTTGTGTAGGAACGCTTGGGTGCCTTCCGGAGCTCGTTTATCCTTTGTTTCTTCGCTCCTCGGCCTTGATTTTCTAGTTGTAAACGTTCCCCTCAACGTAAATGGTCCGTGGATTAACTGAGATAAGAAAAGCACAAAAAACACATCAAAGGCACCTGTTTTATTCAATTAATGCATGAAAGTACAAGTAGTTCACCGTTACAAAAATGGTGTATTTAGACACTTATCACGTACAGCCGATTTAGCAACCCTTCAGGATTTTTCTCCATTCCTTCCTTCTCCTTCTTCCCTCGTTCCTAGGCTCTTAAGGACTGTTTGTTTCACTTCATTTTGGGTTGAAATGCCTGAAGTGGAGACTTCCAGCCCACTTCCTGGTGTTTGTTTAACTAATTTTGGGGCCAAACTGGGTGATTAAACACCTCCAACCCACTTCCCTATCCCACTTCAGCCAAAAAAAGGCTGAAGTGGGGATTTCAGCCATTCTTTTCCACTTTGACTGAAGTTATCCTTCAATGATATGCTCACCTACTTCCGCAGCCCAATCTAGGTTTTTATTTTGCTTTTCTCTTCTCCTCCATCGTCTCCTTCGTCGCCGATGTCCGCCATCACCTCACAGGAGTCATAGATCTCTCCACATGTTCTCTCTTGTCACTCACCGGTAGTGAGCTCAAGCTGATCTCTGTTTGTGGCTTTTTTTGGATTTTTCTTTTGCAAGTTTTCCGTGATGATCTGCAGGTGCAGGCCAACGTTTTCCCCTGTAGCCTCTTTCCTCTCTTCCATCATCTCCGTCATCACCGATGTCTGCATCACCTCACAGAAGTCTTAGAACTCTCCACACGTTCCCCCTTGTCACTCACAGGTAGCGAGCTTGAGCTGATCTCTGTTTGTGCCTTTTCTTGGATTTTCTTTTGCAAGTTTTTTGTGATGATCTGCAGGTGATCAAACGTAAGTTTTCCCCTGCAGCTTTTTTCCTTTCCTCCATCGTCTCCGTTGTCACCAATGTTTAATTTCTTTTGTTTTTTGCAATTTCTTTGTCACAATCTGCAAGTGTCCCTCCTTGTTTTGATTGTTCTCTTGTTGCAATTGTTTTATATGTTACTTTTAATTTCTTCACGTTGAATTTCATGTGTGGGATTCCTTTTACAGCTATTGCTACTTCGTCAAAACCATTCATTCCTTCTGGTTTGTCAGATTACTTGTTCTTTATTTTTTTTGCCCTATGTGCACTTTTTTTCCTGCCGGCTTATCTGTTTAAATTCCCCCAAATTATGGCTTGCTCATGATGATGTTCTGTGTTGGTTGTGTTTTAATTTTATCCCTTGATATAGTTCTTTATCTACTCAATCTGTTTTACCATTTCTTCGGATGTTGCTCTCTTGCTAAATGCAAACTTAGTTCTCATTTGTGATATTCATTATTGTTTATTTTTTCGCCCACCTCCGTAGTTGTTTTTTTTACTGCAAGCCCTGAAGCTGACTGATTGGTCCCCTTTTTTCTTCGGTATCACTCACTAACCTAGATCTGTCCATGTGGGTCTCGATTTTCTTCTACGCAAATTATTGTGATGGTAATGGATTTTGTGTGTTCTTTCCAATTTGGTGTTGCCTGGATTGTCTTCAAGTTTAAATGCTATTTGTCCTTCTTTTATTTTTTTATTTTTTGGCCACCTATGTAGTGATTCTTACTCCATAAGTATAAACGTGGCTGGTTGATCCACTTCGAGGTTTTGTTCTACCTTTGTTATGCTGAATTGTTCCCATTGTTTACTTAAACTCCACTACTGGGTTTTTTAAGCAAAACAAGCATGTTACTCATCCAGTTTTCCTTGATGTTTATCTGTTTAAGAATTCCCCAAGTTATGGATAGTTTATGACGATTTTTTTTTAGTTGGTTGTGTTTTAATTCTGGTCCTTCTCACAATTTTTTCATTTACCAATTCTGTTGTGTGTTTTTTTGGGATGTTGCTCTTTCACTAAATTTAGTGGTAGATCTGGTTTGTGATTTTTGATATGGTTTTCTATTTTTTTGCCACCTCTGTAGTGATTTTTTCTCCATGTGTGTAAACATGGTTGGTTGATCCACTTTGATGATTTGTTTTACCTTTGATGTGCTAACATGTTCCTATTGTTCACTTGTACTCCACTATTTGGTTTTTAAGCAGAACAAGCATGCTACTCATCCAATCGTTTCTTGCTGTTTATCTGTTTACTAATCCCCCAAGTTAGGGATTGTTTATGATGATTTTTGTTGTGTTGGTTGTCTTTTAATTCTGGTCCTTGCTACAGTTTTTCATTTACCACTTCTGTTTTGCCTTTTTTTCCTTATTTTGCTCTTTTGCTAAATTTGGTCTTACAGTTGGTTTGTGAGATTTGATGTGGTGTAATATTTTTTTGGCCATCTTTGCAGTGATTTTTTCTCCATGTGTATAAAGTTGGCTGGTTGATCCACTTCGATGATTTGTTTTACCTTCATTGTACTGACATGTTCCCATTGTTCAATTGTACTCCACTAATTGGTTTTCAAGCAGAACAAGCATGCTACTCATCCAGTTTTTTCTTGCTGTTTATCTGTTTACTAATCCCCTAATTTATGGATTGTTTATGATGATTTTTTTGTCTTAGTTGTCTTTTAATTCTGGTCATTCTTGCAGTTTTTCATTTACCACTTCTGTTTTGCCTTTATTTTGGGATGTTGCTCTTTTGCTAAAATTGGTCTTAGATCTGCTTTGTGAGTTTTGATGTGGTTTTATATATTTTTCCCCATCTCTGCAGTGATTTTTTTGTTTATGTGTATCAACTTGGTTGGTTGATCCACTTCGAGGATTTGTTTTACCTTTGTCATGCTGACATGTTCCTATTGTTCACTTGTACTCCACTATTTGTTCATTTGTTCAGAAGTATTAGTAATTATGTACTGTTAGTAGGATAGCCTTTCATGCTTTTGTGCATGCTATGCAGTTATAATTTCGCTTGCTCTTGTGTTGTCCTTGTTCGACGTTGTTTACCCATAAATAGGTGGGATGCCATATGCTAGACCATTGGTTTGACAGTATCGTCGATGCTCATAACTTACTCCTTAAACATGTAGATGGACAATTTGGCACTTAACAGTCGTGCGAGAACTTATGCAGCAACCTTCACAACTATCGTCGTCATAGTTGCTTATTTGCTTGAAGAAACTCACCTAGGTAGGCACCCAAGATGTAGGGAGCCCTCCTTTTTTCGGGACCTAACTAGGAAGAAATACATGGAACGTATCTTAAGGAGTGGTCGAGACTATTGTGTCAGTTACCTTAGGATGAACGTAGGACCATTTCTCCATCTCGTATCCGTCATGCGTGACAAGCATCTACTTGTAGATAGCAAACATATGTACGTAGAAGAACAACTGGCAATATTATTGCACATAGTTGGTCACAACATAAAGAACCGTACCATGCGCGTTGAGTTTCTTCGTTCTGGGGAAATGATTAGCCGTTACTTTAACAATGTGCCATTCCTGATGACTTCGTGCATGCTCCCATGAACATCTACCATCCAGAAATTGAGAGCAACCCAAATTGGTACCCTTTTTTCAAAGTAATCTCTCAGCTAATTCAACTGTAGATTGTAATAAATTTCATGAAACTGTCAATGTTGTCTTACATTTCCTTCTACCACGTAGGATTGTATAGGGCTACTTGATGGGACACACATCGATGCTTCTGTCCCCTTGCATGAATTACCACGGTTCTGTGGATGAAAAGGTCCAACCCAAAATGTGCTCTCGGTTGTGAATCCTGATCTAAAGTTCACATACGTTCTCGCGGGTTGGGAAGGATCAGCGAATGATTTTACAGTCCTAAGAGATGTAATCTCACGACCACAACCCGAAGGTCTAAAAAAATAGAAGATGGGGACGTAATTCTTATCATATGTTCATCGTTCTAATAACCCTGATTAAAAATTATCGTGTGTTGTAGGAAAATATTACTTGGTAGACTCCGGATTTACAACTATGAATGGATTCGTAGCACCATATCACGGCGTTAGATATCACCTAAAGGAGCATAGTGGAAGGCCTCTGACAAACCCAAAAAAGCTTTCAATCTTAGGCACTCCATGTTGAGATTGAAGATTGAGCGCGCATTTGCTATATTGAAGAATAGGTTCAAGGTCCTAACATCGTATCCTTTTCTTCCCATTAAAAACTCAGGTAAGGTTAGTGCTTGCTTGTTGCATTCTCCACAACTACATTGCCAGTGTCGACCCGGTCGATACCATATTGAACAAAGGAAGCACACTACAAGAACAATTGATCTCCACACAAACTCGTTCACAACGAGAACAACGCGCGGAGAATAGGAGTTAGGGTCAAAATAGCAAACGATATGTGGGTTTCTTATAATAGTTTTCCGTGACTAACATGGTATTGTACTTGCAGCATGCAATTATTTCATTAAATATTTTTATCTTTGTAGTGGTCCTTACAATGCACAAACATCTGTATGATTTATTTATTCTAAGTACTTCAATTTGAATTGTGTGACTTATGAGTTTGCTGAACTTTTTAAGCAAGATGGAGGGCCATGATCGGTTGAATGACACTGGTTCTTCGAGGCTTATTGGCAACAAGAGTGGCACTCCAAATAAACGTTGGAAGCCAGAACATGATAATTTTCTCATTTCACTGCTTGTAGACCAAGCAAAGAAAGGCTTCAAATGTGACAAGTCTTTCAAACAAGCTGCATTTTCTTTCGCAGCAGTGGCCGTCAACAGTAGATTTCAAATGAATTTGACAACCGAAAACATGGAAAATCACTACAGAACCTTCAAGGCACACTACACTAAAATTAACAAAGCAAAAGAACTCAGTGGTGCCGGATGGGATGATGCAACAAAAATGATTGTCCTTAATCCATTTGTTGCCGTGACATACATTGAGGTAATCTCCACCTTGCCAATAGTTGACTTTATGGTTCAATGGTATGTGACATGTTATAAGTTATTTTGAGTTGCAGGCACACCCAGGTGCAAGGCTTTATATTAATAAGCCAATAGAAAACTATGAGGGTCTCAAGGTAATATGCGGTGAAGATAGTGCCACGGGGTCTTATGCGACATCTGTGTTCTTCGATTTGGGTAGGGGATATGAAAATGAGTACATGAACGATGACAACATTGAATCAGCTTAAGCCTTGTAGCAACAAACTTTCTGCCCTTCATTTACCTACTTTGCAATTTATTTTTTTTTTCATGTTATGCATCATGCATTACTTGATAAGGACATGTTTAACATTAACTGGACTTTCATGGCATTATGTTTGCATGTACATCATCTTGCATTTGCATTTTCATGCATGTTTCATGTCTAAAGTAGCTACCATGACCATGACTGTGGTGTTAGGTACTTTCTCTTTTGATAACATTTATGTATGTGTGCGTCACTTTATGAGTTTTGCTGTGAATGTTTTTCTGTTTTTTTTCCAGGTTGGGTGAATTAGCGATGATGAGTACAAGAACTTCGTGAATTGAAATGCACAGAGGCATGGCCCAATGCGTTCGATGTAGGGCAAATGGGAGAATTTGCTGGGCAATAAGAGGTTGGATGGGTACCCTGTTATTACAGCCATATTATCCCATTTGTGTCTTTGCTTAACTTATACTATTTGGTTTTAATAGGTGTTTACCAGTGTGCATGTTTGGTAATGTTTTGTTTTGGGTGCTTTGTGTTTTTCTTTTCTTTTATGTGTGTGCCAGTTTTTTGCATCTAAAAAAATTACGCAAGTGTGGCGAGGCAATTCGGATGCCAGTTGATGCAACCATTGCAGCCCGCCTGTGTTTCGATTTAGTTTTTCATATATGTATGCGATGTTCGTCATTCATGCCTTTTACAGCTGGGTTATGTTGAAAGCATGGGCCTTGTATATGCCAATGAAGGTGCTCAAATTCGACAACTCTTATATTACCTGAGCCAAAGAATGTGTCTCCATATGACCAAGAATGTACCCAATGAGGCAGGCTTCTCTACTACCAACTGGTAAGTGTTTATGGAAAGAAAAATGGAGTGTCACCATATTTTTTAGCATTTTTTTTTCATAGATGACAGTGCCATATCATCAGGTTCTCTAGATTACTCATCCATTTATTTGATCTTAGGTGCAATATATCAGGATCTTCTCAAACCATGCATGCCCATCAACGGAGAGTTTTCAAAGCGATTTGGAACCAGTCCACAAGATAGAGCGGCCCATATTATGGAAGCTGCCTTTTTTGAGTTTGTCATCAGTAGTATTTTGGTTGTTTTAGCAGATGTATTTTGTGTGACATGTTTTGGCAGTTTGTGTATTTCCTCTTCTTGTCTGAGAACAGAAATATATAATGATCTTCATATGCGTATTCATTGAGCAGTGGAAAAAGGTCAATTTAAATTGTAGGGTCATCATCATGCTGTTTGTTAATTAAAACTGTACAGTGACAGTGATGCTATTTGTTGATTAAAACGACAGTTTGCATGATGATAATCAGCAGAATTTATATTTGGTTTTCAAGTGAAGTCTGGAGTAATAAATTTAAAACAAGAAAGAAAAAAAATAAAAACCAGAGGGTGTTAGCAGGTGGTGGTTGGCAATGTGTGTGTATCCGTTATTTACCTGACCGCATGCATTCTATTGGAAAAAGATTCATTTCAGCCTTATGCACACTTTTCATTGATGGCACTGTATCAAATATGGTTTTCCATCTATTGCATGCTTTATTAAAAATAAAATAAATTAAAATTAAAATTACATAGGTAATTAAAAATTACAAATAAATTTGATTTCTGTTAAACATAATACTATTTATGAATTTGATTTAATTAAACAAAGTCTACTAATTGATTGATAATATACAAGATATTCTTTTGATATTCATAAAATAATTTCGTTAATAAGATAATATATATAATAATATCAATCATTGGTTTTTTATAACTGAAAAAATATCATTATACAACCATAAAATCTAAATTCTATAATTTTTATATGATTATTAGGACATGCTTTTGCTCAATTTTGTTTTTCGGAATACAGTTATTATTTTGTCCAAATGAAACAGTAATATCTTCATCAATTACTTACTTGAGCGATTTTGTTTTGGAAAAGTTTATGAACGCAACGATTTCAGATAAAACTCAAAATGTTGAAAAGAGTATATGATCAAATATTTAATATATATATATATGTGTGTGTAATAAATTTGAATGTTCGATTATTTTATTTGGTTAGTTATTTTATAGTGCTGCCAATTACTCAATTTTCTCCATCTAATTTAAGTTAGCTACGTGCATATAGTTTTCTAAAAAAAAGTTAACATAATGTACACATAGAAATAAATTAAAATTCATAAACAAATCAATTTCTCAACCGAACCAATCTTAAGTTGTTCGCTTGATCTATTAATATGCATATATATAATTTAATATTGAGAAACTATTATTATAAAAACCCATATAATTAAAACTTAGTCACGAAATTATAAATTTTAATTTCTTAAAAAAATTAACTAAATTTTACATAATGATGAAAAAAAGAAACAAATAAACACTCATAACAAAAATTTAAAACATAATAATTATAAAAATTACAAAGGGGTAACCATACCCCCCCAGGGAAGTGGTAACCATACACCCACTTCACCTCTTACCAAACATCATGAAGTGTCGAAGTGGTAATTTTCATATTTTAATTTAACTTCAACCAACCAAACACAGGAAGTGGTCACTGACATGACACTTCCAGCAACATCCAAACACACAGAAGTCTGCACTTCCAAATGAATTACACACTTCCACTGAAGTGGCCACTTCCAGGATTTTACCACTTCGGAAAACCACTTCTGAACCAAACGGCCCCTTAGTCTTTGTTCAACCTCAATTATTGACCGATTAAATATTAAGCGGCGAGAGAGTACTAAGAGATATACCAATCCCTGTAGATTCAACATCCCGATCCGTTAAGGGTACACTGTATTACTTGTACCACCCGTGCACTTACGGATATGCAAGGGGTGTATCAAGGTGTTGCCAACTTTTGGAGGGTTCCAAGTCATTACATGAACCAGAAGAGCACGAAGACAGTAGTACGTCCATGTTCCAGCTTCCGTGAGCAAATTGGAGAAGGTTTTGAGGACTTCAAAGCACAGAAAGTCACACACCCTACCACACGGACGTGTGCCAGACCGTGTGGACTCGAAAAAAGATTTCGGGGGAAAAAACTGTAGCATTTACTATAGCAGTACTGTTCACTGCCGTGTGAAATTTTCACACAGCCATGTGGCTACAGTTTACGGGCATGTGGATGCCCGTGTGAAACCCCCATTTCAGTTTATAAAAGCTGCCATGACATATTTTTTCAGGATAGTTTCGGCTACTTTCAAGAGGCAAGGCAACTAGGGCTTGGAGAGAGTTCTTTGCGGCTTTGGGAATCTTTTCTCACCAACTTGGATCAATTTCTCCTCCATCGTAGCATCAAAGAAGCTACCGACGACCAAGCTTTGGAGTGGATTTAATCTAGATGTGAAAACTACCCATCAAGGCCATCGTCACGGATATAGGCAGGTTATTTTCTATGGCTTTTACAGTTGTTCATATTTACATTATTTGTTTTATAGCTTTCTCCATGGAGAGCTAAACTCCTAGTGGGTATTCAGACACATAAGCCCTATGATTCATATTCTTATTAGATTTACATTGTGTTTCTATTCAAGCTTAATATAGTGAGTTTTTCTCTTGTGTTCTTAATACTTGCATGTGCTTTTGATTTCAATATTGAATGACTTGCATGTTTTATTCAACTTAGTGAAAAGAGAGATCACCACTAGGCTTAGAATTACCAAGCGTGAAGAGGTTGAGAGGGTGAGCCGTGAGATAGTTGAGTGTCCCATTTCCCTTCTGATAGATATTTCCTATCGAGAGAATTCTCCGTCGGGACCTCGTAGGGGGTTAGGGATCCATCACCTGGAGGCAGGATTTGATCTATTTTTAGAAATTGCTCATATCTTTGGGATCCCTAAAGTGCTAAGCAATCATATGTTGTGTGAGGCATCGAGAGAATTCTCCGTCGGGATCTCGTAGGGGACTAGTTACTGGTGGTCTGGAGGCAAGGTGATATGCCCCTTGTGTATCCGGGTGTGCAAGGGTTGTACAAGTAGTATAATGTACCCAATATGCGATCGGGTAGTCGAATCCACAGGAACTGGTATAGCTTTCAATACTCTCTCGTTGCTTAGTATCTAATCGATTAGGAAATAGGATTGAATTGAGACTAAGAGCCTAGGGACGTGGGTCAGAAAGAGGAAAAAGGAGGCCAAAAAAATTCCTAGCGAAATGCTCAATTGAGGGATAGGGCCCCGGGTTGATCCCTTGGTGTTAAATTGCACTCAAACTCTTGCAAGACTTATCGGGTACATCTAAGAAATCTATATGGGCTCTAGAAGCTTTATTACAGATATGGCTATGATAAACATCACTGTAGTGATTGTACTGCGAGTTTCAAGCACTTCGAGAGAGCATTACACTACGCTAATTATGCTAAGGCAATAACACATGCTAAGTTTATAATCACGCTATCCAAATCATGCACATGCAATTATGCAACACAAGATTTAATATAGAAATTACTAAGACTCCATAAGCATTGCAAAAACAAGCATTCAAATACAATCTTTAAACCAAGTTCACAACCTGGGGCACTCGAGAAAGTTAGCCCCTTATGGGTTCACTCACCAAGAAAACAAAAAGAGAAACAAATACAAAGAAATTCAATGGCTCCCTATTTGCTTGCATCTTCGTTGAGCTTTGAGGGTCTAATGTTGACGAGAATCCACCTCTAATATTAGCCTACAATTGGTGCTCGAATCCTCTCCTGAAGGTGGTGAAATGTGTGCAAAGATTCCTCCCTTCACCTCCAGCCGTCGCCAGACCAAAAGCTCCTCAAAACCTAACTTTCGGTGCTTTTAACCTAAGTTTCGACCCAAACATAAGCGTGCTTGTGCCGTGCTTCAAGGCGTGCAGTTTACGCGCAGATAAAGAATTCCAGCAGTTTCTGAATTTTCGCCAGGCTGTGAAGTTCACTGGTTGAAATACGCCCGTGCTTGAGCCGTGCTCACATCTGCATGCCCATGCTCTGGGAGCCATGACCGTGCTTATAATCTCTTGAATTTCCTGTGAGTTGCACGGCTAGGAAACACGACCTTCCTTAGACCGTGCTTGCCTTGACGAACTACCCTCTAGGTCTTTTTATTGTGAAATCTTCTTCAAACCACTTATAATTGTTCCAAGACAAAAATATCTGCACAATAAACCCAATAATACCTCAAATAACACCGAACTAGGAAAATAATGGCTAAATGACAAGAAAATAGTAGGTATAAAATGGGTAAAATATATGTATAAAATGCACTCATCACAGGGGCCGGTATATCTTAGGATATCCGTGACTTAATACTTTTGATGAGTGCATTATATATATATATATATATTTCATATGCATTACACACGATATTTACTAGTCCTTTTGCTATTACTTGTTTAGTTCGGTGCTATTTATGGTATTTTGAGTTTATTGTGCAGATATTTAGGTCCTGGAGCAAGTAGAAGGGATTTAGAGGAGAATTCACATCAAAAAGACCTAAAAAGAAGTTCGTCAAGCCAAGCACGGCCTCAACACGGGCGTGCTCTTGGCCGTGCAATTCATAGGAATTGGAATGCACAGGGAAGCACGGTTAGAATGCCCTAAGCACGTTGGTGCAAATGACAACACGGCCTCAACACGGGCGTGCTCCACCCCGTGCAAATTACATGCTGGCGAATTTTCAGCGGAAAATCACTGCAGCAACAATACTGTAGCGGAAGTACTGTAGCACGAGTACTGTAGCACTGAGTTCGCTGAGCACGGTCGTGCAAACCCTCAGCACGGCCCAAGCACGCCTGTGTTGTTCCCCGTGCAGACTACAGGAATGTGAGTTTTCTGGAGTTTTATTTGGCTGTAATCTGCACGGCTTCAACACGCCCGTGCTCACATCGGGAAAACATTAAAACCCTAAAAACTTAGGTTTTTGGGGGACTTTTGGTAGGCGAACAAAGGGAGAAAGAAAGGGAGAGCTTTGGGGGTTCATCCTCCTCTTCATGAAGGGAATGCCAAGCTTATGGTAGGCCGATCGGGAGGAGATTACACGGCATTGTAGATCCTTCGACAACCCCAAGGATGCAAGAAATTAGGGAGTTTTCAACTTCTTGTCTTTTAATTTCTTGGCATTGTACTTGTTGTTTGTCATTATGAGGGGCTAAACTCTTAAGGGAGCCCCGGGGTTGTTTGTATGATGTTGTAGCTTGAACTCATTAGCTTTACTTGCAGTATTTATGAGTGTCTTGTTCCTTTCAATAAATCAAAGTTATTGGCTATCTTGTGTGTTGTTTAGTGCTTGATTGCTTGGTAGTTAGGTTCTCTCATCTAGGTTTGTGAATCACAATCGATAGTTGCAAGCAGTGAGAGTTCAACTTAGGGCTCGGCAGTGCTAGAAACAGCATGCTTATAGCATAACTAGGTTTAGAACTGAAGACATCTCTGATAAATACTGAGGAAGACCGAATTAGTTAACGTCGGAAATCCTACCCCGGGGCCCCATCTCCTCCATCGAATCAAACCTCAAATCTTCCCTTGGTGAAATCCCTTTCCCTTAACCTCCTTGAAGTTAATCCAGAGTAAATTCCATCATCTTCTGTCTGGTTAGATATTAAGCAGGACGTTAGTATTAGAAGCTATACCAGTCCCTGTGGATTCGACTACCCGACCTAAAAGGTACACTTTACTACTTGTGCGACTCGTGCACTTGCGGATACGCAAGGGGCGTATCAACGTTTGTCTAGAAACACTTGTAATCTACACTTAATACTTGAATCCTAGGAGGTGCATTATCCGGATACCCCACCTTTATTGATTGAGAACTTGCTCTTTTCAGTTCTTGCGCACTTGTTAGTAACACTCTTAGGCTTAGCCATTAGATCATCACAACACTACACTCATTAAGCTAGCTAACAGAGAATGATCAATTACTAGTACTTCTGTTCCCTGTGGTTAGACAACCTGATCCATTGGGTCCATTTAATTACTTGATGACCCATGCACTTGCAGTAACACAAGGGGTTGACACATCACCCCGTGTTGTGTGCATCAAACTCTAACAAGATAACAAAATGTCAGAGTAGCATCCCGGATCTATCCCTTGGTGTCGAAGGTAATTAAATTCTTGCAATACTTATCAAGTACATTCTATGAACTCTATGTGCGCTCTAAAAGCCTTTTTGCAACTATGGTATTGGTAAACGTCGAGGATTATAATTATAATTGTGGGTCTCATGCACTTTGAGAAAACAATTATCCTAAGGCAATCACACTAAGCGAGTCAACACATTCCAAGTTTTACAATCAAACTATTCTAACCAATTAGCACATCATGTAATATAACACAAGATTAAACATAGAAATAAATAAAACTCCATAAACATTGCAAGAACATATTTGATTATAATTACACCAAGTTCACGATCTGGGAAACTAGAGACGGTTAGCCCTTCATGGGTTCACATAACATTAAATCAAGAACAAAATCAACTAAAGAAAGATCTATAGACTCCCCAAGATTTTGCCTCAATAGTTGTACTCTGAGGATCCACGCCGTAGACCAAGCTCCACTCCTAGATATACTCTCCATTCATTGCTCTCATCCCTCCCCACAGGGTGATGAATGATGCTACTAAAACTCCTCTACTAGCTCCAGCCGTCGTCAACCCAAAAGTCCCTCAAAACCTAATTTTCGGTGCTTACAATGTTAGTCTCCACCCAAGCACGGTGTACTTGGGCCGTGCTTCTGGGCGTGCACTTTACAGCAGATAATAATTCAGCAGCTTTTAGAAATTACGCCAGACAATGAAGTGCACGGTCCCCAACAGGCCCATGCTTGGGCCCTGCTCTTAGTTGCATGCCCGTGATCTGGGGATAGCATCTGTGCTTCAGAGTTCTTTATTCTTCTTGGAAATTCTGTGAATTGCACGATTGAGGAGCACGCCCATGCTTAGCCCATGCTTGTCTTGACGAATTATGCCTTGAGTCCTTTTATGCTGAATTTATCCCAAAACTTCTTATGATCGCTCTAAGACTTGTTCATCTGCACAATTACACAAAATGCCCTAAATAATAGCTAGAGGCAAGACAAAATTGGGTATGATATGAATAAAATGTATATGTAGAATGCACTAATCAATAAGGTAGCCTCAAAAATAGTATAAGAGCTCGCCGGATATGGTTCTTCAGGCCCTCTGCAAAATGACGAGATCTACTCTTTTCATCCTCCACTAAGGATGGGGCAAATTGGGACTACCTGTCAAATTCAGCCTCGTATTCTTCAATAATCATCGTTCTCTACTTCAGGTTCAGGAACTGTCTTTCCATCTGGGCTCGTCAGCTCATCAAGAAATACTTGGCATAAAAGACGTCCTTAAACTGTTCCTTGGTCTGGAAGGCGTCTTCTCCCTTAAGTCGCAGTTCATTTTTGAGCCACTAAGCTGCACTATCCCGTAGCATCTAAGAGGCAAGCCTGACCTTGTCTTTCTCAGGACTCTGCATGGCATGAAAAGTCCTCTCAATCTATCGGATCGAGTACTCAGCCACTGTCAAGTCAGTAGTCCCCTCGAATAGTGATGGCAGTGTTGTCTGAACTCTGTCAATAAATCTCAGCCGTCTCTAGGAGCATGCTGTTGTTGATGCTAATGCTGGTGCTGACTACGTATCATCAGCATCATCTCTAGGACCTGAGTTCTGTTACCCTTCATTATCTGATTGGTCAGGAGCTTCCTGCTACCATTCCATAGGTGCTGGGGGTGGACTTGCAGGCCTTCTGCGAGGTCACTCTCTTCAGAGCAGGAAAAGGAGTTTGAAGGAGCCAACAGAGCAATGATCCGAGACGATAATAGCGGCTCACATCATTCCTTGGGTAGAGGACATTGAGAGGGGGTTTCTTTACTTCATGTTTGGGGTTGTAGGCTTAATTTTATTTAATTTTATTTTTTTTGATGAACATGACCCTTATAGAGGGCTAAACTCTTTTCGGTGTTTGGATTGATGTAGCTTTGGATGACTTTATTAAGATTGCTTTTATTATAGAACTTTCTTAGTTTAATTGGGTCACTCTATGTTTCTTAATTATTGAATTAGTGCACGAGAATGACTTCTTCTTATTTGTTGGTGTGATTGAGATCGAGAGATGATATTACATTAAATCACACATAGATTAAAGGATTTGAGAGCGGGCGCTAGAGATAAGACTCTTGATATCCTCTGTGGTAGGGTTGTGTAGCGAGAGCTCCAATTCTTAGTGATTTTCCATAACTCTATGCAATCGTGTGGAAGTAGAGGAGTAAGAGATTCAATCCTACCAAGCATGGGATTAGGTATTAGGATAACTTAAGAAAGCACCTAGTATACTTTTGATTTTTTTCTCTGTCCAATAAGACTTAGGTTTTCTATTTGACATCACAATCAATTCAATTCTTAAATCCCAACTAGAATCTTTCCAAACACTGTCTTCTCATCTTGATTTCTCCAATCTTAGTCAACAATCCTCAACTTTTCCAGTCAATAATCTAGCCATATTTTGTACTCTTGAATTGTGTTTTGAGTTAGATAGCTATAATTAAATTATTACTACTACTTTGTAGTCTTTTTGGAAACGAACTTTGCTTTATAGCACCGTATTACTCGGTAGGGCACATACACTTGCGTGCTAATTACTGTGCCCTCATCAAGAATCTCCTCAAATCCTCAAAACTATTAGGGTAAAATCCCTATTTCCCTTCCGCAACCACTAAGGTAAAAAGACAGCTTGAACCTTGCCTTAGTCTAGCCCCCAAAAAGATCCTCTCAAAATCTCTTCATTGCCTTTTATACATGAACCTTAGAATGACAACCAGCGAGGTATCCACGACAATGGAAGAGGCCATGTGTTAATCAATCATTTGAATTAAATTAGGGGAAAAGCCACAAGTGACCAACATCCAACCTATGTCTATAGATAGATGACCCATGGTTGTGAGCCAAGCCGTGGGTCCAAACATGACCTTTGGAGTTCACCTCCAAACCCACCAGTGGGTAGGGCATGGGTCTTGCATGGACTCTACTACAGTAAATTGCTACTGTGTAGGGGTTGAATCGGCAGTCGGTCTCTAAGAAAATCTTCATATCTTTAGCTGATTAATTTCAAGAACTTGTGAAACAACTAATGACAACTTCCGCTGTTGTGGATAGGGTGTGGATCTTGCTGGAAATCACATTGTCAATTCGAAATCACTCTAAAAATGGCCTGCTTCCATTCTTCTTGCTCCATGGGGATTTAAATGGCCTTGAAGTAATAAACAAAGTAGTTAAGTATCAAAATTAGTTGGGAACAACATAAAAATGCATGTTCGAGTATTAGAAATATAATATGGACAATATGTATAATTAAACACTCATCACACAATTATTTGTATCTTTAGAAGGTTGGCTAAGAAACAGTAGGACCATCAATGTCACTTATATACTTATATAACTCTATACAATGTGATCTTGGTGGCCCTTGTGAAATGGACATTACAAAGAAACCTCCGGAGATTCCTTTGAAACAATGAGTTTCCTGATGTGTGAGGCGCGCAAGGGAGCCTAAGATTTTCATTGGTTGTTCAAAATAGTGAGTTCTCTTGTATAGATTTTTGAATCTAATTCATTATGATCATTGGACCGTGGAGGTTCCTTACATAGATTAGTCCTTATCTCTAAGAGGCTAATCCATAATAAGGTGGTGCTGGTGTTTTGTACATCCACCCTTTCAATGCATTTTAATGCTCTTATCATTCTACCTATGAGAGATGAGTTCAAACCTTTTAATTATGGGAGATCATTCACACACTGGGCTCATGCTAACTAAGCATATGATCACTCATAGACTCGGGCTCTAGCTAACTAAATTTATGCTCACAAATTCACGCTCTTTCTAACTAAATTTGAGAATTAAGCATTGCTATAATTGAATCTCAATACAAAGCAAATTAGATCAATATAAAAGAAATCAAGAAAATGTATCACAACAATGTTCCATAAAATCCAAATTAGGAAAAGGTATCTAGCTATATATGGATCAACACATCATGCTCATCATGAACAAAAGAATGCAAAAAGTAAAATCATGAATAACTCCCTCAAATGGTTGAATGAGATTGAGGAGTAACTCCAATACTGCAATACCTACAACTCTTCTTTGAATTTTCTTTCAATCTCCAATCTCCTCTCCAAAATGATGATAGAGAGGGTCAAATTTGCCTCAAGGAAGTCATTGTCTATCTCTAAATGAAGCTTCAAGAAAATCCTTCTCATCTTGAAATGGATCTTGAACACTTATTTACAGTGTCTTCTGGAAGGTTAAACATGACCACTAAACATGATGGTATGTTTAGTGAGCGTGTTACACAACTGTCTTTGTTCTGTGAAGGCATGTTACTTAGTAGTGATTTCTCCCAAAAAGGCGTTTCAAAAATCTTAATAGTGCCAAGCTTTTCTAGGACAATATACTGGTGTGTTTACTCAGATTCTTTGTTTCCACTTCTTTGTTGCTCAGAGTTTGTTCAAATCATGTTCATTTGTTCTAGACCCAATGAAATGACCTTACATATGAAATTTAATATAAATTAGTATCAAATCTAAATGAAATGCTCTAAGATCAAGCAAAATGCCAAGTGAAATGCTAATAAAATAATGATAAATTAAGCACTCATCATTGTCTCTGTCGACTATAGGATTTTGAGGCATTTCTTTCCAGCATGAGAGATTTCCTGAGTTTTGACAATTATCACACAATTGAACATACCTGTGAGCATCTTGGAATAATGTGTGCCCATCGAAACCTGTTTCCAAAACCTTCTTGGCAAGCCTATTTGCACTATGAAGTCCACCTGCGGGGCCTGCATGACAATGCTTGAAGATCCTCGATCACATGGAAACAGTGATGCAGCATCAGATGACATGATCTATTCAAATTCAAAATACATAAGGATCTTCCCAAAGTAATCCTTCAAGTCAGAAAAAATCTTCTTTTTCTTCAGCTGATAACCAACCTTGTCAAGTAAGAGCAAAATTATGTCATCTGTCAAGTAAGAGCAAAATTAACCAACCTTGTCCCATTGCACCTCCATATTTTGGATTCTCTAACTGAGACAAGTGGTTGGATGCCAAATTTTCCGCCCCTTGCTTATCCTGAGCTTCCACATCGAATTCCTATTAAAATAAAGCCCATCTAATCAGTCTAGGCTTAACGTTAAAATAGAGGAGTGAATCATGATCTAGAAGGATAAGAACTTTTGTAAAAATTAGAAAATATCTAAATTTATTCAATATAAAGAGTACGACTAACAAATCCTTTTCTGTCATGGTAATTTTCTTGTAAAATGTTGAGAGTCTTGTTGGAGTAGCAAATATGCTAAAAATGCATGTCCTGCATTTGATAAGCACAACACCTATCACATGATGGCTTACGTCACACATAAGCTCAAATGGCAAATTCCAATCTTTTGCAACCACGATCAGGGCAAGCATAAGCTTCTCCTTAAAAGTCTCAAAGGTCTTATGATATTCATAGGTGAACTTGAAAGGAATATCCTTCTCCAAAAACTTAGTCAATATCAGGGCAATCTTCAAAAAATCTTTGATGAACCTCAAACACTATATATATATATATATATATATATATATATATATATATATATATATATATATATATATCAATTTGAATTAGCAGTATACCACACATAATCTTGATTTGGTTTTTTCTAAAGTTGTGAATATTTAGACTGAACTATAACCCTAATGAGCTAATAATATTATCACATTATACTAATTTGATAATAAGGCTTGATGTTGACCTCACTGATAAAAAAAATTAAATGCATCATGTTTAACCTTTTGTTTGGTTGAAAGATTTTAGAAGGGTAGCAAGAAGTGAAGGGAGTGGTGGGTGTGCTCTCATATCCCACCTCTTCAAATAAGGGTCCTTGGAGGGAAGAGGTGGGATTATTAAAACATTTTTTATGAAAGAAAAATCATGCTAATAGACAATTATGCCCTTAGATATTTGAAAAAAAAAACACCATATCTTTCATAAAAAAACCTAGCTTTTTTCCCGTGGCGGGTTAGAAGAAGATCTGTTGTACTGAACCTCTGTCTTTCCCACAACCAGCTACAAAGAGATGTTTAGCGATACTCCCGTTGTTAACCTAGAAGAGATTTATGACCGCAATCCTCATCTTGTACTGAATAGGATTACAATCCTCGACATCTTCTGGGTGTTGTCTGATGAGTGCATGTCATATACATATTTTCATATTTGTTTTACCCACTTTTACCTTGTCTCTTGCATGCATTTATGATAAATTGGTGCTACTTTGGGTATGTGTGCTTAATTGTGTACAAAACCATGTCTTGGAATGAAAAGAAGTAGCTTAGATCAATTTTGGCACAAAACAGAGCTGGAGTGCACTTTTTAGGATAAGCACACCCATGCTTAGGCCATGCTTATTTCAGCATTTAGAAAAAATCAGCCCTTTTGAGAAAGCACACTCGTGCAAGTAAGCATGGGCAGGAAGCACAGCCGTGCTTCTTCGAGTGCACTTTTCAGGAAATTTCAAGATAAAAAAAGCAGAGCTTCTTTGCTCCTAGCATCCCCGTGCTCTTTGAAGCACGGGCGGAAGCACCGCCTGCCCGTGCTTCTGCTCGTGCACTTTACAGGAATTATAAAATCGAGTCAAAAACATGTTCTAAGACATCCTGAGAAGAGCACGGCTAAAGCAAGGTCGTGTTTGCATCGAGAACTGACTTTTTAAGCCCAAAGTTAGGGTTTCATTGGGAACTTCTTCTGAATCTTTTCTTCCCCTTTTAGGGGGCGACGTGAGAAGAGAGCGGTGCACCTTCGGGGGCCAAATCTAGACTGAGAGATCATCGTGGGAGTGGAGGAACATTGGCAAGATCATCATCGGACTCTCTTCAAGGAAGATTGTTAAGCAAGAAGGGAGTTTATGAATTTCATCTTATTCCCTTGTTGTTTACCTTATGTTTCATGTAGTACCATGAGGGGCTAGCGGTTCTCCGGTGCCCTAGATTGTTGAACTCAGTTGTTTATTTGTAGCTTTGACCCTCTCTTGCAATGTTTATGGAGATTTATTGATTTTTATGTTTAATCTTGTATTACATAACTTAATGTGCATGATTAGCGTAATTATGATTGTAAAACTTGGTGTATGTTGATTGGCTTAGTTATGATTGCCGTTGGGCAGTTACAATCCTCGAAGTGCATGTTTCCCTCAATTACAGTCATAAACCTTGACATTCATGATTGCCATAGATTTGACAAGGCTTTGAGAGTACACATAGAATTTGTAAAATATACCTGCTAGACATTGGGGGAGAGCCGCTGCATGTTTCTCTGAGGGATTGATCCGGGACACTACTTCCTATCACTGATCTCTCATTACCTGAACCCTGACTCTCCCCCTCATTCATCCAATTCCTTTTACTTTTCTTTGTAATTAGATCTCAACCCAAATTATTGAGCAGGCTAGATATTAGAAATCCGACTAGTATTGAAAGCTATACCAGTCCCTGTAGATTCGACTACCTGACTTTTTCGGGTACACTTTACTACCTGTACAATCCATGCACTTGCGGATACGCAAGGGGCGTATCATTGTCCCATCAGACTTTAGAAAGGTGGGTTGTTTTGTTTGTTTTGGTTGTTTCTATGTTCAGTCAGTGGTTACTTCTTAATTCATTTGGATTTCATGGATCTTACCTAAATTTATTGATTTAGGTAAGAGGATATTCCATATCTAAAAGCACTATCTTGCAAATGAAGATCTTGGGAGCTTTTGGAAGCCCTAGATTCTTCTTTCATTTTAAGACATCTTTTCATTATCAAATTTCAAGAGTTGTGTGTAATATTTTTATATAGAACCATATTTATTTATGTACAATCTTAGTTCAATTTCAATGAATAAAATTTATCTTCATTGATTTATTTGAATAAAATCCTGCATTTGTATTTTTCTCTTACAAAATAAATTTTCTTTGTTTTGTAGTTATAGAAGATAATTCTGTTGAAAGTATGAACAAAGCTTTGAGGGAAAAATTAAAATTGTAATCCAAGGGTTGTGGTCACAATTTGAGGAGAATGTATAATGCTTATTGCGTCTTTTTTTATATAAATTGTAGTGTTGTTTTTACAAAATCTATAACAAAATTATTATATTTGTTTCATTTATCAAGTGAAATTATTTCATAACCCAGAGAGGCTGTCTTTGCGAATTCTATAACAAAATTATATTGTTCTTTGTATATTCAATTATATAAAACTATAACTATATGCATTGAAATTAGGATAATAATAACAATTAGAATAATATTTATAATAATAACAATTACATGCAATATTAGATAAATCAAATAATAATCAGGATAATAATAACATTTTCTATAATAATAGCTAAAATTCTTATTATTTATTCTATAATAACAGAGAGGATCAAAATTTATTCCATAATAATAATTCTAATAAAAGTTCATGTTATTTATTAGATCTCAATAGTAATTAATATCATTTAAACTCATTATGTCTTAAATAAAATACAACATTTCTATTTGGATATATAGTTTTCAAACATTTTAAGCTACTCTAATCCACCGCATGGCAATAAAGTAGTCATTAAGATGCCATACCTTGATGATTGTCTTTCCATCAAAATAAAAGGTTACAAGAATAATTTATAGATTTTAATGATTTTATCAACAAGAATTGACAGCATATTGAAATGCCATACCTTGATGATTATAAACTACTCTATTTTGATGATTTTCTCAAGATTTTGTTTCCCATTGGAGAAGGATTTATGCAGTTGTAGAAGCAAAAGCTTATAAGATTTACAAGTCAAATTCAAATAATTAACAAGTAATTGCAATACTTAATCTTTTTTTTTTTACTTATTTTTGTTTCTTCATGTTTATTACACTTGTCATTAACAAGTAGGTGTTGATTTTTTTTATATGATAGATCTAATAGTTCTCATAATTGATATTTTTATCAAATTTAGATGGATATCGACAAAAATATAGGTTGGTGGAATACAATTCAAACTATGGTAGCTCATGGTATTTGTCTTGTTGCTCAGTAGCACTTCATCCAAAAAGATTTTAGTAAAAGGAAAATAACTTAGTATGGGCTCAGAAGGAGAACAGAATAAAGATGAGATAATGACTCATAATATGAATAGTTAATCAAGTCATAATATAGTAAGTATGGAACCTCCTGCATTGTTGAGATTAGTTGAAATGTTAGAAAGGGAAGGTGGCCTAAATACGACATGATGGGCGAGTATGGAAGGACAACTTGCTTAGACTCTATATGTACTAACACATAGTGCAAAGAATCGTGAAGTAAACTTCTGGTTTCAATATTCAGGGGAGATTATTAGCCGTCATTTGCATAATGTGATAAAAGCTATGAACCAATTAGAAGATAAATTCCTTATCTAGCCTGATGGTGCGATTGTTTTTCTTGAGATTCTTTGGAGTCAAAGATAATTTTCATATTTCAAGGTAAACTTGTATACATGTTAGCACATATAAATCCATTTCACATAATTGACAAAACCATGAATTCTAACTTTTATACTAAACAATGTTCATATATAAGGATTGTGTTGATGCTATTGATGGCAAATACATACCTGCAAAAGCGGCTCATAGAGATGCTCCTAATTACCATGGTAGGAAATATTATCCATCGCAAAATGTCTTAACGGCATGCACATTTGACTTAAAATTTACATATGTGCTTACTAGATGGGAAAAAACTGCATTTGATTCTTGAATTATAAAAAATACTTTAAGGAGAAATGATAATCTAAAAGTTCCTACTAGTAAATTAATTCTTATTTGGGCTTTGCTCCCCTATTCTACTGTAATTTTGTTTATTTGTTTTAGATTAAAGCTTTATTAATATAGATATTTCAATTTTGGAAAATGTTACCTAGTAAATTACACCAACAATAATATAGAGGCCTAATTAATTTTATCTGCATGTTAACTTTCCTCTAGCTTATTTGTTGTGTTTGATTTCTTATTTGTTTGTTATGTTTGATCTTCTTTTAATAAGGATGTGGTTGGTTTTTATGTAGAACTTATTGATGTATAGTGACTAATAAATTTATAATTCTGAAAATAATGCTTATCCTTATTTTAATTTTATAAATATGTGCACCTTTTTGCCTTGAACAACATGCCACCAAAAACAAATGACATTGGGGAAAGGAGAAATCAAAAATGTTAGTATGGACCCTTGTAAGGGATGCATTGTTAGTCGATTCATTTTTAAACCAATATAACATGGGATTAAAGGTGGATGTTACTTTCATTTCTAAAGCTTATGATAATTTTGTCAAGGACCTTGCAAAGACTTTAAACATCAAGATCGAAAAGAATCAAATGAAGAGGCAATGGAAGATCCTGGAGAAACACTGCTCCAATGCTTATGATATCTTCAAGAAAGGCATGAGTGGATTCATCATAGGTCCAATGATACAAATATGGATGGCTAAATCAGAAATATGGAATGCAAGATAAAATTTGTATAAATTGGTTTAGATGAATAAGTTTAACTACGTTGAAATGGGATAGAATTAGAACATCATTTTAATTATCCATACTTTATATAGTCATATGTTTGTGTTTCTTATATTTTGATTAAGTTACATGATCCAGTAATCTAGTTATAATATACTAATATAGGTGAAGTTTTAACCTAAGATATACATGCAAACTGCTATACCACAATATGATAAAATGGTTATCTTGTACGTGAACAACAAAGCTATGGGAAATCATTTTGTGACTGCTTCAAAGCTACAAAAGCGTCCAAGTTCAATTGTTGTAGAGGATTTTACTGACACCACTTATGATGTTGATCCCACTATATCTCAATTTTTAGTTCAAAATGCATGACATTATATAGATGATAATGAGGATATTGTGCCACCTTCACTAGCTAAACACGTCTCTTCTTCTTCCTTTGGTGCTAGTGGTGGCAACAAGAAACCTAAAGAATGTGTTGATAAAGAAAAAGAGGCTATTAAAAGGATGCAAAATACACTAGAGAAAGTGGCAGAAGCAATTAGAATTTCTGTCAGCTCATTACGTAAAACATTAAGTCCACTAGTGAGATCATTGGAAAGAAAGCTCCAATATCTCCTAGCAAAAGCATATCAAATCTGACTAGACTTAGAATTTTGACAGCAAATGTTTCATAATAATTAATACTAAACTTGTGATAAATGTGGACTTGTTGAATACAATACTTGGTTGTCCAGTGGAACACCGCAAAGTGTTTATTTTAAGTGGGATGCTCAGTGATCTTAATAATTTTACTATGTAATGGTTTGGGGAAGGATGTGCTTAAGAATTAGCATTATCATCTTTGACCAAAACATATTTTGCTTCCATTAATATGTACCACTAGTGGATTGTGTTTTGTATTCAATCATGAGTGACATATTTTTACTAGTAATGGTACTGCTATTTGAACTTAAAACTAGCATATGAAGAACCTTTTCTTTTTCATTATTAGCATTTTCTTTCAAGAGGTTGTCTATATTATGTTGAAAGTGGTTTGTTTTAGGATCTATTATTGTCTCACTACAAGAAAAATAGGAAACGACAACATAATTTTCCATAATGGTACTGCTATGATTATAATTTTCCGTAATGGTACTCCTATTATACTTCACATTTAATTTTCTTATAGATCCATAAGAAAATTCATAGTGTATGTAAAGCATCACTTTGTCAATATTATCTATATTGTGATGATAGTTCATTTGTTGTTATTCCTTTTAAAAACATGCCAAGGATCAAGGAGTTGCAAACTCCCGCAATCTGCTGAAGAGTTTTATAAAGAATTCTCTTGATTTCAAGAATGTCAGTATTCTTCATGCAATTAAAAATAAAACCACCATTAAGTACATGCAATTTGATGGGAGAACACAATGTGATTCATGAAAATGTAGATCCTCACAAATGTATTATTTTCATGCACTCTCAATTTTTTTAACATTGATTTAAAAACTTTGTACAAAAATTGAAAAATATGAAAAAATAAAAAATGAATTATCATGTTATTGGTTTAATAATAATAATAATAATAATTATAATAATAATGAAGTTTGTACAAAATAATATTAAAATAGCAATATTGTAAAAAAAAAATTATTTCTTCTGTGAAAAGTCAAATACGCATTGTATATTTGAATTGTATATTTAAAATATTCTTCACAGCACAGCTGTAGAAAAATAATGGTAATTCATATCTTTTCTTACTCAAGCATTAGAAGCCGGACATATATAAATATATATGTATGTATTGCTTATGCCTAGAGGTGCAAGCTGGGCCGTGCCGGCCCAAGCCCGGCACGGCCTAGCACGATTTGGACCGTGCCTGGCCTGACACGCTAGCTACAGTGTCGGGTCAGGCTGGCACGGTCCACATCCCTGGGCCATGCCAGGCCACACCATGGTGGCCCGCGGGCTGGCACGTGCTGGTCCAAGCACACGGGCCAACCTAGCACGGCCCGCCACAAGTAGCCGTTACGGGCCGGTCCAGCACGGCCCACCAGGTTTTTTTTTTGTTTTTTCCCAACTAATTTAAATATTAGAGAATGACATTTGTAGCCCCTTTAACAACTATAAAATGGCTAGTTTTTAAGGCTATTTTAGACTTTAAAATATAATTACTTTTTTACCCTTTTCAACAACAATAAACGGCTAGTTTACAAGGGTATTTTGGAAATTAGAAAAATTTTAAAAACCTATAAATACCCTCAAACACTTATATATTTCTCCACACCAAATTACTCATTCTTGTTCTAATCTCTCAAGCATTGAAGACTCCAAGCTCTCTTAGTTCTCACTCTCTTCACGTTCAAAATTTGAAGTTTGTTAAATTCAGTTCAAGTGTTTCATCAATCCGGAAATTCCCTCACTTTTTCATCAATTAAGAAATTCGGAATTTTCAAGAAAACCACGAATTAAATTTACATCATCAAGGTTGAGGTTACCCTAAACTGTTTTTTTAATTTTTATAATGGCCAGCTCTCCCAATTTTCCATTCGATACACCAATTTTTTTTAATGAAAACAACTCCGAAAATTTTGGTGATTCACAGCCTGAGACTGTTACTGAATCCCCTAATATGGGACTATCTATTAACAAGCCTCAAACAAGCACAAGAAAAAGAACTTCGGGGGTATGGCAATTTTATAATATTGTTGAATTTCCAAACAAAGGGCCTCGTGCTGTTTGTAAAAAATGGAAAAATGATTTTTCTTATCAAACTTGGAAAGGGGCTCGAGCTCATTTAAAAAGGCATGGCAACAAACATGCTACTAATCAAAATGATCCTTCCCAAACACAAATTAGTTTTGCAAATTCAAGTATTGGAACTTTTGTTTTTTAAAATGAAAATGCAAGAAAATAGATTGCAAAATTTATTGTTCAAAATGAACAACCTTTTTATCTTGTTGAAAATCTCGCGTTTATAAAAATACAAGTTAAGGGTTTTAATCCGAATTTTAAATCCGTTTCAAGGAGTACTATGAGAAAGTATTATCTTATTATTTATGAAGAATATAAAGAAAAATTAATTTCCGAAATTTCTAAAGGTTTATTTAAAATTTCTCTTACTTTCGATATTTGGTCTTCTCAAAATAATTCCGATTATCTTTGTGTTACCGCTCATTATATTGATAATAATTGAACTTTGTGAAAACTTATTTTGAGTTTTATTGAATTAGAATACCAACATACCGCAAGTAATGTTGCTGTTACTTCATGCATACTATTAATGAGTACAAAATTGAAAACTTTGTATTTTCATTCTCTCATGAAAATGCTTCGGCAAATAATTGTGCCCTTGATATCACTACAACAAAAACCAAGATTTGCGACACATAAGTCGCAAATTTGTGACACATTTTGCAACAATTTGCGACACAAAAACTAAAACGTCATATTATATATCAAAATGTGTCCCAAAAAAAAAACCATCAGGGCATGTAAACAAAATTTCTAAAACCCAAGAGATACACGGGCATAGTAATTTTTCAATGGTCGTGTAAGTCTTTGTTTTATTACAGCATTTGCATGTTCAGTAAACCCGAGAGATACACGGGCGTGGTAATATTTACACGGCCGTGTAACTCTCTGTTTGATTACAACATTTGCATATCCAGTAAATCCGAGCGATACACGGGCGTGGTAATTTTTACACGGCCATGTAATTCTCTGTTTGATTACAAAATTTGCATTTTCAGTAAACCTGTGAGATACACGGGCATTATATTGTTTACATGGCCATGTAACTCTCTATTTTATTACACCAGAGAGATACACGTGTGGGAAGTGTTTTACATGGGCAAAGCCTGATTTACATGGCCATGTAACTTATCTCACTTAGGTTGAACATAGGCTCACACAAAAGAGCAATTCCACTTGATTTGCCTCTTATACCCCCTAAAATCCAGCCATTAAAATTCTATAATTATTCATCACCTTCGTCACCACCGTCACTACCCTCACATTCCTTCTCGTCCTCCTCTTCCACTTCCAATGCACCAGCTTCCTCAAATACCACATGGCCTTCTCCTCCTTCATCGTCCTGGCTTTTCTCGGAGGCGAGGTCACCCTCTTCCTCATCAACAAGTTCTCAATTCCCATCAATTCCATGACCTTCTTCATCTTGCTCCTCAATTTCTCCATCGTCGGTGTAATGGTCGCCTTCATGTCCAGAATGGCCATCGTTGTCACCCAATCTTATCTTGTTTTCATCGGAGTATTGGTTGCCTATTGGTTCACTATGCTTCCGGAGTAGACCACTTGGGCTCTACTGATCTCAATGGCGTTGTATGACCTCGCCACCGTGTTGTTACCCTGTGGCCCATTGAGGTTGCTTGTGGAGCTGGCAATTTCGAGGGAAGAGGAAATTCCAGTGCTGGTATATGAAGCTCAACCTATGGATCACCACACGATCTCAAGCAGTAGACTTTGGAGGAGTTCTGGGGTGAATTCTAATGGTGATTCAGTGAGAGAGACATTGCCGGAAACTAGAGTAGTTGTGGCAGGGGATGCTGTCAATTCTTTAGAGGTGACTGCACCATTGATAACTTTTGTGACCACGGAACATCGAGGATAATAGTGTGGATGGAATTGGTTTGGGTTCATCGGGGGTAATCAATCTTGGATTGGGGGACTTCATCTTCTACAGTGTGCTCGTCGGGAGGGCGGTATTGTATGACTTCATGATGGTATATGTCCGTTACCTTGCCATTATTACTGGTCTAGGTATTATTTTGTTGTTATTAGTTTTTTTCAAAGGGCATTGCCCGACCTTCCTGTTTCGATCTTGCTTGGCATATTGTTTTATGTCTTAACAAGGCTTCTATTGGAATTTTTTGCTGTTCAGTGTTTGATCAAGTTATTAATGTTTTAGAATGCCTGAATTCTTCGGTCTGGGACGCTTTTGGCCTTACCCTGTATTATATTGTCATTTGTTGTATGAATTGTTCATCTTACATTGATATGCTTGATGATTAATGAAGGAAATTTTTAACTTTCTGTTGATTGCTTTAATCAGATGGCTCTTTGTATTGGTTGTCGGATGCTCTTCCTTCCAAGTTATTGCAGCAAATTGCTTCTTATTTTCATTTTATGTTTCTCTGGAGGCATCTTTTGAGGTTAAGATGTTCACACCAATTAGTTCTCTTTTTGCTTATATTTCTAGCTCTATATCATTATCATCTAACTGTTGATCATTCTATCGATCAGATTATGACTGGATGATGGCTGCATTGAGTGCTTGACATAAAGTGGATTGCAGAACAAGGAAAGCATTGAAGCAGAACTTCCTCTCGGATCTCTTTCTGGGCTATGAGGTAAGTGATTGCATTATATTCTATTGCCTTTGCTTTTGCTTCCCTAAATAAACTTAATAAAAGAGAATTGGCAAGATAGCACAACATTATCTTAAAAATGTCCTTCATCTCTCTTTGAACATGTTGTATGAAATGTACGATACATTTTAGTTATTGTTATAACCAAAATTTTTAAGTAATTGCTGCTGGTGAGATTGAAAGTGTAAAATATATAATGCTTTAATGTTATGAAATGCTTTATTAATTAGTTTGGATTTTTTCCCTCATGTTTAGATTTTGCTGCTGGTATATTTCTCAGCTATTTGTAGTGGTGCATGATATATATTAGATTTTGCTTGCTGGTTCCACAGGAAAAGAGCCTACAAAGAACAAAGTTGTACTTTATATATCATAGGAAATGTAAACAAAATTAAGAATGAGTTATAAAAAAATCGAGCAGTACATAAAACTAACCTAGAACCATCAGCACTATAAGACATTGTAGTGCATCAGTGACCAGGGGACATCATAATCAATTCTGGATACCACATTATCATACAACCATGCCTTTATTTTTCCATCCAATGTAGTTGAAAAGATGAACTGCATGATAAGCATAAGTATTATGAAGGTGCAGATAAGCAAAGGCAAAAGATTGCATGCTCATTAACATGCTAAGGATAATCAAGAGAAATATAAGCAGTCTCAAATAGTCAAATGGAGGGCCACCTAGATATTCTCTTTGTAATGGGAACAAACTAAATAAACAGGTGCGTCATGACCTTCAAAAGTATATTGTTTGGTGCTGCTACTTGCATCCCGCACCTACATTACATGGTCAAAAAATAAATCTATACCTGAATATGCAAACACCACCACCTAAATTAAGATCCAACCTTAATCATTTTGTCATCTCCATAAGTGATTGCACACAGTTGTTTATTGGGATGAGAGAATGCTAGATCATTAACACCAACAACATGAGCATCAATCTATAAAACCAATAACCTTGTCAGATAAAAATGATTAGCACTCATTAATTACAGAAGTTCTGCTCTTCCCATTACTTATACCTGCAAATGCTGCCTAACATAATCACCACCATGATAAGAATATAATTGTACAATATGCCAGGAGTACGCAACACCTACAAAAAGCAACAATTGTTTCAAATTGCTTTTAGTGTTCTATTGGATATAAATTCCTAATTAGATTACTTACCAAACAAGGAACCATTAGGACTCCATAGTATGCGGTTAACTGAAACACCAAGATCTTTAACTAGAGTAGCCTGAGTGGTGAAGAATCCAATTTCAAATTAGAAAGAATGTTTAAGATATAATGCACTGGAGCAGCATGTCAAATGGTAGAACTAGAAAGAATGTTTACTTTGATTATATAATTTACAATGATTTATAATTTAGCATCTTTGTTATGATGGCATGTTCTACTATGTAATTTAATTTGATTAGATATTTATTGATCATTGTTACGTGATGAATTTGATTTACACAATGGGTTTCATTACTATGCAGTTGTATATTTCAATTAAATATATGAGTATTTTGCATTCCTCCAATTGAAGAGGTTCATCATCATCATCATTATTTTTTAGGTCAGATTTGATAATTGCATAGTTCTTAGAAATGGGACAAACATTCCATAGTCATTTTAATAGCATTCTATGTAACTAAAATTTTATTAAGGTCAAGATAACTATTAATAAAAGATAACATATAGCCCAATCAATATATCAATTTAGCATCTGTGGTTACAGAGAGAATAGAAGGAAAAAACTGTTTAGCACATAATGCTTTAGCATACAATGGTCTAGTTATTTGTTGTCGTTGTTCTGTATGATGAATATGAGTTATATAATGGTTCACATCTCAATTTTGTCATGATGCAATATACACTTTGATCCTGAATTTGAAGACATTGCATCTTTGTTATTTACAATATACAACAGTCCAGTTATTTTCTGCCATACAATACTTTATATAATTTAACAGAAGATGATGTGTTCTATTATATAATTGTGCATACATTTATAATGTATTGGTTATTATAATTTCGCATTTTTGTTATGATGACATGTTCTGCTATGTATCTGTGATGGCATGTTCTACTATAAAAATTACTTTGATTTGTAATTTAGCTCATGTTTTCCTTCATTTATTAACTGTAGTGTGTGAAATGGGCATTACTATAGGGCCCTATACCTGCTATTGAAGAATTATTCGCAAATTCTGAACATAGATTCTGTGTGAGGTACATCCACACAAACTTTAGGAAAACCTATTAGGGTAAGGCCTGTAAGGATCAATTAAGGACATGCGCTAGATCAAGCTATATTCCAGCATTTGAGAAGGCAATGGAGGATTTAAAAGTGATGTCTGCAGGTGTATACCATTTCATGAAAAACATAGACCCAAAACATTGGAGAATGTCTCATTTTCAAACTAAATTCAAACGTGACATACTATTGAACAATTTATGTGAGTGTTTTAATAGTCAAATATTGTAAGCTATAACAAAGGTCATTATTACAATGAATGAAATGATTAGCTGCTGTTAACTCACCAAAAATGTCTTCAATCCTTGCTTATTGGAATTAAAGTCATGAGTCATCACTGATGGTTCATTCACAAGTAGCGAGGTTATGTGATGTGATTGAATGGTTGGTGATAGATGGATTTAAATATGCTTGTGAAGTTGGACATCCTCCTATTTTAGGTATCCTTCCCTTGAACTTAGATACCTGCACCTACTTGCACATAGAGTTATTCCATGAGTTTTGAATTAATACTTTGTTTACTATTGTCATTCATGAAATGCTTGAGAAATATTCCTATAGTGCAACTCATTCACTATGAGTAAATAACTCGATCATCTAAGGCGGAATATATACAATTAGGAGGAGATAAACAAAAGGTTTTAATTGTTCATAGATAATCTCAATGTAATCGGGTCTACAAATAAGAAGGGGCATTCATATATTTAGTGAAATATATGAAATATTTCTCAAGCATTTGATCGGTTATTCACCAATGTGAGCTTAGCTCTTAATGAGATCTATGGTTGTAATTATGTGAGTTATTACAGTATAAAATAGGATGAGCTAGGCAATCAAACTTAGAGAATCTACACAATCACATGGAGAAGTGCGAGGCCCACTCCTTTAACAACTGAAATAAATCCAAGCATCATGTTAGCCGTTGTAAAGCCCTACCCCCGTGAATTTTAATTTTCTTAATATATGGAGAAAATATGAAGATATATACATATCTACAAAATTATTATGAAGGTATATACATATATACACATAGATGCATACATATATAAACAATAAAATTTTAGAAGTTTACTTGCAAGTATTATATGGAGAATGTGATTGTAGGGAAATGGGATGAAAGCATGTTGCATCATTTTCCCGTCCATCTACCAGCCATGTACCTCCAAATCCTAGGCAAACGACGAGCTCGGGGTCCCATTCTTCTCTTGCTCGTGTGCGTACAAGTTCTTGAGGAGATAAATTCACCTAATTACTCTTATTGCCAATCTCAGCTAGGACTGGGAGTCTGTCTCTCATGTCCCTCACCGTTCAGAAGATGTTGAGCAACCACAATTTTCAGCCCAACATCAAGATGAATGTGTTGACGAAATTGTAACAAAGTGAACGTGACATTTTTGGATTGTTATTTTGGGATTTATATCTTCTAATGTCATATTAAATGTTTGAACAATTTTTTTTTTTGTATTGGATTATTGTATTAGATATTTTTCTATTGTACAATTTGTTTTAAAAAATATTATAAATGTTGTTCAATGTGTTGCAAAGTATTATAAGTTAGGAACTAAAAGAGGTTTACAAAATTTGTTACAAAAATTGTTGTAAATATGTGCAAAAAAATCTCACACAATCATGACACATTTTGGGACACACAATTTGTTTGCGACATAATTTGCAATAATCCAAATGTGGACAAATTTGCAACAGTCACAATGTGGCGCTAAATTTGTTGCAAAAATCTCATACAATCGGGACACATTTTGAGACACACAATGTATTTGCGACACAATTTGCAACAATCAAAATGTGGACAAATTTGCAACAGTTAGAATGTGGCGCCAAATTTATCGCAAAAATCTCACACAATCGTGACACATTTTGTGACACCATAAATATGTTGCAAAGTCAGTGTTTCTAATTGTTGCAAAATTAATGGCAAATGTTGTCTCATCAGATCATGAAGTGCGATGTTTTTTGCGACGGTATTGTATATGTCCCAAAGGTTTGCGACACAGTGTTTAAAAATATCGCAAAAATTTGCGACATCTGAAACGCGACACATTTTTGTGTTTCGCAACCTGTGTTGCAGATTGTCATCTGTGACATATTTTGGATTTTTTGTGTCGCAAAAAATGTGTCGCAAATCTGGGTTTTTGTTGTAGTGTATGTTACAAATGCATTTAGATCCTATGTTTTCCGGAAATGTTTTTCATGTTCGTTGTATATGCCATATATTAAATTTATGTGTTAGAGATGGTTTAAAAATTATTGATCCTCATATTCATAGAGTTAGAGAAGTTATTTTATATGCAAAAAAACTCTTCTTCACGAAGGTATGAATTCAAAAGATATTGTAGGCAAATGTGGAAAAGATATAAAAAATTTATTTCCGATGTTCCTCATAGGTAAAATTCAACTTATAATATGTTGGATTGTGTTTATGATTACAAAGATGTTCTTACAATGTATTGCCGTGAGTTTTTTCCCGACCTTGGAGTAACTAATTATGATTTGGAAGTTAGCTATATAATAAAGGAGTTTTTGGAAATTTATAATTCCACAACTAATTTTTTTTCCGATATTTATTATCCTACTACTTTTATGACTATTTCTCATTTATATTATATTAGTGAAATTTTTGCAAAATATAGATGTGATCCTAATTTTGCTCCCATTGTTACTCCTATGGAATTAAAATTTAAAAAATATTTTGCAAAAATCAACCCTCTTCCAGTTTTATCTATGTTTCTTAATCCTCATTTTAAAATTGATGGTACTTTTTGTATGATTGATTCTTATGATGAAAACATGGGACTTGATTATTCAATTTTCAAAGATGAATATCGTTGTTTGCTTCATGATATGTATAATGAATATAACCATACATATGGAAATCGACGAGCTTCTACTTTTGCCGGAGATTTTGAAAATTCTTCTTCACTTTCCAAAACTAAATCTCCGGCCGATCTTATAAATATGATTAGAAGAAAATTTACAAGTGCTTCTTCTTCTTCTTCTTCTAGTACTAGTTCTTTGCATGAATTAAATCTTTTTTTAAATAATAATTTTAATGATTTTCTTACTACCGAAGAATTTAATAACTTTAATATTTGTTCATGGTGGAAACAACAAGAACACAACTATCCCGTGCTAGCCGCCATGGCACATGATCTACTAACTCCACGGATGTCTACGGTAGTGTCGAGTCTTGTTTTAGTGCAGGAAAAAAGGTATTCGATGATAAGAGAAGCCGCATAAACCAAGCAACAGTGCAAATGTGCATATGCCTGAAGGATTTGTTAGAAGCAGAAGATAGGTTACAAGAACACCAAATATATGAAAAAGGTAGTGATACTGGAGAGGGCCTTACATCATCCGAGCGTTCAACTTCAACCCATGTTGATTAAGAAATAGATTAATCAAATGAAGTTCGAAGTTTGTAATTTTCTAAATTATTTTCGAAGTTTGTAATTTTCTAAATTGTTGTTATAGTTTTTAAATAAATGGCAAATTTTTTCTTATATCTATTTGTAATTTATCTTTTAGTTTATCTTTATTTTTTCTATGTAATTTTATTTTCTAATATTATGTTAAATTTGAAAAAGTTATTTTCTTATATTCATGTAAATTTAATTTTTTTTATATATTTTTTAATTATTTTTTCTATAGTCTTTATGTGTTGTATATTTTTTACAATTAAGAAACTTATATTTTAAGATATTTAGATTTTTTTTAAAAATCTTAATTTTTAGTATTTTTAAAATATTTTTTTACAAATTTTAAAATATTTTTATAGAATTTAAATAATTTATATTTTAAAATAAAAAAAGGCAGGAGGGCCGGCGCAACATGTGCCTGGGCCGTGCCCCTGGCTAGGCCGACCCCCGTGTAGGGTGGGTCGTACCGGCCCAGCACGGTTGCAAGCCGGGCCGACCCGAGCATGTACGGTGCTCGGGCCGAACCGTGCCGGGGTTGTGCCGGACTGGGCCGGCCCATCTTGCACTATGCCTATATTTTAAGGAAGAAAAAAAGAAATAATATAAAATTTATAAAACAATCCTGTTCAACAAAATCATGCAAGTGAGCTTGGGATAATCTTAACCGATTTTGTCTCGAGCTGTTTTTTCATAAGCGACAAACAAAATATTAAACCTAGTTACTTTTTTTTTTTTATTTTATCTGTTAGTCGTCTTACAAATTCTTATTATATTATTTGTTTTAAACACATGTGTAATTTTTTGTAATTTTTTTATAGTTATAAAACAGTTCACTCTTCTATAAAAAATCTAAGAAAGGTATTAATAAGAAAAATATGCATGTGGAGTAATTTGTTTATATTGTTAAAAAAACCAGATAAATCACATACTAAAACTTTTAATATTTTAACATATGAATTATATCCCAATGATACTGTTGCAGGAATTGCGTCGTTCATTGAAGATATATATATATATATATATATATATATTATAAGACAAACTGCAAAGACAAATCTATCCCCAACAATATAACATAAGTAGCTGATCACAAGGCATCATCAATGTTTCTATTTTTATGAAAAGCGTGCTTTGGGAGGGGACAGACATAGAAATAGATAAAGAGATAGATAAATAAATAAATAAATAAATAAAAGAGGAGCAATTACAAAAGCACAAAAATCCACGAATAAATCCAAACTAAAATTATAATCAACACCTCCACTCAAAAACTCCACCTTCACTGTTCACCTGCGACTTCTACGCCCAAACTAATCCCCAACTCCTTTCTGATCCCTCAGAAACTTCCGCAAATCTCTGTCCTCATCTATCAGTCATGGATTCTTGTTGATCTGGATCTGGGGATGTAGTTGGGGATTGGGGGTTGGATTGATCTCTGTTTCTTGTGGGGATTCATGGGGAACAAGATTGGGAGGAGGAGGCAGGTTGTGGATGAGAGATACACGCGTCCCCAAGGGCTTTATCAGCACAAGGATGTTGATCATAAGAAGCTCAGGAAGCTGATTCTTGATTCCAAGCTAGCTCCTTGTTATCCTGGTGATGAGGATTCCACACTTGATTTTGAAGAATGCCCTATTTGTTTCTTGGTTTGATTCCTCTTGCGTCCTTGTTGTTTTCTTTGATTTGAATTTGAATAGTGTCTTTCAGTTTATTGATCGCAGTTCGTAATTTTTTTTTTCTGAGTTTTTGTAAATTTTTGTAGTATTATCCGAGTCTGAATCGATCGAGATGTTGCATGAAGGGCATATGTACAGGTGATTTTATGATCTTCTTCTGATTTTTGTGTTCTTCTTTTGTTTGATTTGATTTCTATGAATGTTATTGTTTCTTCCTTCAGAATGCTTTCTTCAGATGAAGCCGCCGCAATCATCTCGGCCTACGCAGTATCCTTGCATTGTGCAATTTAATGAGTTGTTTTCAATTATGCACATTGTGTGTTGGAAAAGAAGGAATGAGTTGGAAATGGATGATTCTTAACTTTGTTAGATGCCCTTTCTGTAAAACTTCTAACTACGCTGTTGAATATCGTGGTATGAAAACAAAGGAGGAGAAGGGCATGGAGCAACTTGTAAGTTTGATTGAATGTTAGTTCTTCTTCTGTTGTGAACTTCATTTTTGTCATGGATGATTACTTGGACATGTTCATGAGGATTGCTGACTCCTTCTGGGCTTTTTGTTTTGGACATGAAGGAAGAGCAGAAGGTTATAGAAGCCCAAATAAGGATGCGACAGCAAGAGCTTCAAGAGGAAGAAGAAAGAATGCGGCGACGGCAAGAGATGAGTTCATCTAGCACAATCCATAGTCCTGTGGAATTTGAATGTCGGGATATATCATGTAGCTCGCTCTCAGGTTATCCTAGGTTTTTGCTGTGTGTTTGGTTTTGTTTGTTTGAGATACTTGCTTGATTTCATATCTTCTTAATATGTGAATGCATGATAATGTTTTTGTTTCTTATGCAGCACCATCTTTGAGATACCCAACTCAGGCTACCGAGTTCGTTTCTTCTCAAGGTTCTTGGACCATACCGACAAGTAGAAGGCCTTCACACTCTAGGCACAATAGGTTCGTGATGATGCACCTGCTTTTATCATTGATCCTGTTATCTTAATTTGTGCTTCATCTTATCCTTTTTGTAATGCCTTCGTAAGCTGGTAAATGCGGTTACTGTAATATATATATATATATATATTGGAAATAATGATGGGAATCATCAGAATAATTTTGAATGCTGCAATCTCTGGTTTGATGTAGCAAAAGATGTCCATAGCATGCATTAATAGTTTTGCATGATGGGGATTATTAGAAGGATTCTCCAACTGCCACAGATTACATAGATCAGAGTTATAATTTGTGATTTTACAATTTTGAAAATTAGTTTTGAACAATTTAGGGGAACATGATACCTTGTAGAGGTGCTTCTTATTTCAAATTCAACTTGGGAAGCAACTTGCCTCTGACCGATCAAAAGCGGACCAAATGCTTTCTACCAAAATAGAGTAGGGCACATGGCCCTTTTTAAATAAGGTGCAGACAATGTCATGAATAATTTTGATAAGAAATGATATCTATATAAAGGATCTTAGGAGCATAATTGAAGTAGGGGATAAATGGACGAGGCTTCCTTTGTGTGACCCTAAATGGTTTTTAAAGGGATCTGTGTAATGAACTATTCCATCACGGTTTTGTTATCACTGCAAAAAACAAATACAAACTAGGTAGCATACATTGTACGACTAGACCTACTTTTGCATTGTTTCTAGTTCCAGGGTATATTGTAAATAACAACAAATAGTGTCAAGAGAAGTATTAAATCCAAATCAGAAAAATATTTCCAACTATGTTAATAAAGCTACCTTTGGAAATGGGGATGCTGAATTGTTGAGGCGTAGTTGTTGGTTGTATTGACCTACATTGAGAAGCTTGTTGCTATTGCCTTTTGTCAAAATTTCTTAAACTTACAATTAACTATTAGCTCTTAACTTATTTTTAATTTTCCTAGAACTCTTATATGATATTTTTGGCCTTTGAAAGTAAAAACTGGTATAAATTCTAAACCATTGGGTACATTTCTTCATTGTCAAGTGTATTACATCTGGTTCAACATTCTCAATCTGTCACTATTCTCAAATTCAATTATTAATTCAAGAATTTGTAAATGGCAGAACACTGAAAGTAGTTCATGATTTTTTTCCTATCCCAGCCATTGATCCTTTTATATTATTTTATGTCTTGACTTTTGAGGCTGCCAAGGTTTGGAAGCACTTGGCCCTTTTTTTAATTTTTTTGTGAAAAGATAGCCCCACAAATATATTGATAAATAACATCCTTGTTCTCAATTTATTTATTTATTTATTTATTTATTTGTTATTATTGTTAGCATGTGCTAATTGTTATTTGTTTTGCAAGAATATCACTTCCCACTCTCTTTTTGCACTAATATTATAAACTTTGGCCATTTTCACAAAAGCCACAACAATGGTATTGTTTTTTGTTAATAATTCAAGGATTTATGAAAAACCAAAAGACTAAAATTGCTTTATAATTTTTCTCTCCAACTCATTTATATTTTTGCTATTATTAATGGTCTCGACTTCCGAGGTTGTGAAGGGGTTTAGGATAGGCAGCCACTTTTTGTGTGGGAGAGAAACCAGCACCTATATTTATGGTTTGTCCTTGTTTTCAAGTTTTTTTCTTTGATATATAGTTTTTTGGCAACAATATAATTTCCATGCTTTCTCACGGCGCTAATATTACAAACTTTGATTGTTTCATCAAATAAATAAATAAATAAAAAAGAAAAAGAAAAAGTAAAGCTAATGAGTGGGTGATAATCTTGGAATGGTATCAATTTATAACATGTGCAAAGCCTAGGTTCAGAAATGGGTGAGAACTAGGGGAGATTGGAAATCCCAGCCTTGGAGAAGATTTTGTGAAATCAGCTTAATTCAGCTAAGCAAATTAAGCTCGTGCTATAGCTAATTGAGATAAACCAATCTATTTGGACTTGAATAAATTTTTTGAGTCTACTATTGGTGATTCGGTTTAAATGTATTGTCACCTATTTGTAAGGCAGATATATTGTAATCATATGGTTTCATATTGCCATAGGTAGTTGAGCTGAGTAAGCTTGATGCATTGCCTGAGTTGCTTTACCTGCTAATCTACTTTGATGAAAAAATGTGTATGCCTGGGTAGCTACTGTAACATTATGTTTTTACTAGCATAGTAGTTCTCATTTGGTTATTTTGTACCATTTCTGTGTAGATATTGTCTCTCTTGGTTTGTATAGTCATCAGCTTCCTTTTCATTGATTATTTTTGTCATGTCTTCAGTTGTTGGTAATAACGGCTTTGCGGAGCAAAGTTTAGACACAAGAGTACCAGAGTCTGATATTTTATTGGCTTACGATTTGTTTTTCATGCACTCATCCTTGCCCATAAAAAACCTAATTTTTTTTTCTTTTTTCGAAAAATTCATCGTTTTTTTTAAATGCTTCATCGAATTTGTTTGTTTCAACCAATCAGTCATGCCTATTGTTGAAATTATCATATACCATGAAGAAAGTTTCCGTCCGTTTTACATAGAGGGGAGTGTCGTAACAAAGGGCTTCATTAAAAGACTACCATTTAAGGTGCATGTACTAGACCAAGGGCACATAGCGTGCACATCAAACATATTCAGAAACCATATCTTCCATGCTTTGGTGCCATTTCTTCTAAATGATTTCTTGCAAGATCACCTGCTTTGGTAATGCATTGATTTTTTTTTCCTCTTTCATTTTGGGCATTTGTTATTATTTGGTGCTCCCATGGGTTCTATTATGCACCTTTGGCAAGGTAGATTTTTTGGTGAAATACTATCTATTCCGTTTCATGTTTTGTGCGCAATGTAGAAATTTACATCTTTTGGAACTTGGTCTGATGCAGGGACAGTGAGTTTGATCTGGATCCTCTTGACATCATGGTCATGGAAGCAATCTGGCTTTCAATTCAGGTAACTCAATGTCGACTCTTTACACACTTCATTTAGCGGCTTGGAGCTTTTTTTAAAAAACATATTATTCTTTATTTTTATTTTCTAGTGGAGGATGTTATCTTTTTGAATCTATGCATATGAGACTGAATCTATGATGTTGTATATCATTTCACTTGCATGCTTAGGTGCTCTTTGTTTGGCAGATAAACCAAAAGAAACCAGGCTTTTTGAAGTTATTCTGTAATAGAAAACTAAATAAAATAAATTGGAATAGGGATAAGTCCTGTATTACTTTTATGAACATTTGTGGAAGCCCCCAACAAATTAAATTTGGAAAGCAAAATCAACATGGAGATAAAGATGATCATTACACCATCTGGCTTTCCTAGTTTTAATTTAATTATACTGGCTTTAATTTCTATTGATCAAGTCAAAACTTCATAAATACGATGGATGACTTGGGATATAGATGCTTATCCTTAAATTCAAATTTCAAACTCTTTCTTGAAGTTACCGCAAATTATTCCAACCCAAACCACACACTGCCTTTTTTGACCTCTATGCGTGCATGACATGAGATGAAATGAGATTTATCAACATAACTAGTATTACTGGGATATCAAGTATCACAGAGTACCTGACATTTGAATTTAATAAAAATCGGATATGAAAATTGGATATGTGGGCATGACCTTTATATATAGATATGCATATACAAATGTATATAGCTTTAGATATTTGTATATCTATGCATATTGATATGTGAATTAAATTGTTCTTAGAAGCGTGGTGAATATTGCGGGAAAGTAAGTTATTTTTTAGAAAATAGAACTTAGAATTCTAGACTTGAATTATATTAAAATTAAAATCAAAATAAAATGGAATACTTAAATCATGAAAGGCAATAAAGATAAGATTGGAATCAATTTATAAAGATAAAAATATTATGAAGTTGGAAAATATAAGAAAAGATATGAGCCAAAGCTTGCCTTGCAAGCTTAGCTAGTTATTTTAGCAGGCTGCATATAGCCACAATTTGCCAAATGATTATATTTTTGTTTTTTGAAAATGTTCAAATTTATTTCACCATTCACTCATTTGCATGATTCTGCAAAAGATGCCCTGCACCAGTGAACATCTAGGAGTTGCGTACTGTCAGTAGCCTCTATGTCTGGATTTTCTTCATCAAAAGAATGCCCTCCTACACTAAATCCTGATTTTGTTAAGAGCATCTGTAGTATACAAATGTAAGATTGTTACCAACATCCACTTGTTAGTGTTAATGTAGGATTGCAATCTACAGTTTAGATTGTAATTGATTATTTAAATTTGTGTCTTGTTGGAAACCCTACGGTGCTTTTCCATTTAGGGTGTCACAGGAGGCGGGTTAACATTGTACCCTGTAAGGAGGGTGCTGCAATGGTATAGTTGGGGGTAGTATTGCTCCATGACTAAGCTGCAGATCAATGTAATCTTAGACCTTCATGGAAGATACCTGCTTGTGCGTCTTAGATCTGGTACTGGAAAGAGATAGAACAGGTTGAATATAACAAAAGTGATGACAGGGTACTGGCAGCAGCATGTAATAGAAAAGTGAAAAAGACAAGTTCATAAATAAAAAATTTGTCCTGTGAAGGCAGCTTGTGTTGTGCACTGCTTTCCAAAAGCTGGAAGCATTAAGCTTTGGAAAAATCTTGGATAGTTACCTCGCATGAGACTAAGTTCTATGTGATGCATTACAAAGAAAAATATTTTGATTTCAGATTGCTGTGAATGAGCATAAGCAACAATAACATGGATTCTCAATGCTTCTTCCTATTTGAAGGGTGATGTTCTAGCCTTTTTGAGCAAGTTCCTCTTGTCTTAATTTTTCAAATTACTGATAATTAAAAATAATAATGATAATAATAATACAGGGTCCTTGTCATGAATAAATATCCTATAATGGTTGTCTTATTCTTTTAGTCCCACCATTACTAGAAATTGATGACATATCCGAACAAAATTTTCTTCACTGTTGATGGGGAAATGATAGTGGCTTAGCGGTTTTTCTTTTTATATTGACATATGTATCTCTTGCAACAAGGTCCAACTCATCCCATGTTATCAATTTCATTCTTTCAACTATATGGAAAGGAAAATCATCTGTTTTTTATATTTCCTAAGATGCTCTAACAAGCATGATTAAACTTACTGTTCTCAAATGACCTGCTTTCTCTTCACAAGATTCATCTATAGTTTGATGTAACAGAAGTGATGTAATAAATCAGCTGGATTCATCCAGTTAACAATTTATTATGCTCTATGATTCATATCGTTGATTGTCACCTCAAATTATTCCTGATTAGATGTCTCTGCCCCTAACAGGAGCAAAGTGCTCAGAGAAATACAAGTTGTGGTACTAGTACCTTATCTGAACAATCATTCTCACAAAATTGTTACAACTCTCATGGTTTGTCTCCTTTAGAAGCACCTCCTTCTAGTGGTCTTGCTTACACAGTTGGAGCCATGGCTGAGAGTCAGCATATGAGGGGGGATATCTCTTATGCCAATGGTAGCAGTACTCTAGTGCCTGACATGAGTTTAACAGTTGATGAGGAGCGGGCAATGGAAAATTACAATGGAGAGAACTGGATTGAGGTATCCCCAAGCAGTGGAAGGGCAGCATTGCCGAGAGAGGAGAATGAGTGGGCCATGGACCATGAATCAGTGGTTGCAGAGGTTGGTACAAGCTATGCTGGTTCCGATGTCACAGTAGATACACTGCCAGGTGCATTGTCACACCCAGAAGGTGTTAATATGGCAGCAACTCACCTTCTGCCAGAGAGCTTTGAGGAGCAAATGATGCTTGCCATGGCTGTATCATTAGCTGAGGCTCGAGCAAGAACAAGCCCCCAAGGACTTACCTGGATGTAGTTAAGTTTCTGAATGATTCCACAAAGGATTTTGCTCCCTCTCTTTCTTCTGTTCTTTTTTCTTTTAATTCCTTTTTCCGTTAATCATTCTAGGTCCTTTATTTTTGTTCTTCAGGTTGTTTTTTCTTTTTTTGGTCCTGTTTTCTCCATCTTATATAGATGTTTGTATTTGTTCTTTTCTTCCCCGTTGTCCGACTCCTAATATACACCTGAGGGGAGGAGAAAAATGGGAGGAGAGGGTGTAAGTACCTTACATTGATATGAAAAATATAGACAGGGAAATTGGCAGAAGATTTGTAGCGTAAGAAGTTGTTCAATAATCTGGTGCCTTCAGTTCTTGTACAGTATATAAATTCAGGAAATGTTCTTTTGACATGTGCTGGTGTGGCTACTTTCAATATTTTTAAGGTGCATGTATAATGTACAAATTGCCGAGTCGTTCATGTCCCAGTTTTGGTCTTTCATTTGATTAGAGAATGTAATTAATGACATTTCAAGTTGGGTTTGACACCTGGGATAAGAGAATTGAATGGCTGCTTTCATATCTTGTTTGGTAGCGTATAAAACAAGTTGAAGTATGCTTTTTTATTTTTTGTATTCTCTTAACACTAATTTACGAATTTAACCATTTTAATTGTGTCTATATATATATATATATATATTGGTTCTTGGCCGGACCGAGCCAAAAGTTGGTCCATGCTCCCTTCTAGTGGGGGGTTATATTTATAAAAGTGTTATTTTCAAAACTTCAAGACTTTCACTATTCAGTGAAACTTTTGATAATTATGAACTCCTAACATGCCTATCTGTAAAAATTAAAACTTTTTATAATATTAATAGATATATCTCCAAATAAAATTTTACAGTGTAATCTATTATAATAATAATTAGTAGCCCAAAGCAAAAATTCTGCCTATGGCAAAAAATAATTTTATTAGGTAAAATTCATAATTATCAATATTTTTTAAAAATATTTATTAATAGCCGGAAGCAAATTTTGTCTATGATAAGTTTTTTAAATAATATATTGTGACATAAAACTTTTGTAACTAATATTTTATTATTAACAATACAATTAGCAATAGAAAATTTTCCATTTTTATGTATTTGTAGTAGCAAATCAAAAACTTTACCGATAAACTATATTTATAACGGTTACATATTAACCACTGTGGATATGATGAGATGCTAATCTATAAATACATTGCTAAAATTGATCACTATAACCCAACTTTTTTATAGTAGACATAGGCTTTGTTAAAAAGTGTCAGTCGAATACTATGGGATAGTTGGAGCATGTCTTATAAATACAATGATGGAAATGGTGTATTAGAACATAACTTGTTACAATACAATTACATGGGTTTTACTCTTTCATTGTTAATGATTGAGTTATTAATTATGATGTTATGAGTGAACTTTTGATCTAAGATATATCATAATCTGTATGTGATGATGATATCTACTCTGTTACTAGAGTAGTTTGACCAAGTGTACGATTTGGTAAGACCGGTCTCGAAGTGTGACTATATTGGACAAGTAGCAGTTGTGAGTGATCACTAAAAAGGAATTTGTTCTCTCAGAAGTAAATGAGTTAGTACCCTATGCGATACGTAAGTAAGATTAATATATCTTGGCAAAGGGGATTAAACTAGTTGTATCGAACACGAGGGGTAGTCTAGTAATCATATGCTATTATAATTATTAACATATGACTGAGTTTAGTGAGTTTGACATTATTTATCGCTCTCACTTGGTTGATATACAAGAACGAAGGATTTATACACATATGGTAATCATAGTAAAAAAGCTTTGTAATGATCTATTCATTTGTATTTGATTGGGTTATGACTTGAGACCACGGGACTGGATAGGTGTCACCTATGTCCTTTGATATCCTCCCATTGCCAATTTAGACAAACCTAAAAAGTTACTTTAGAGGAATTCAAAATCAGTTTCGTTTTGAGTGTAGGGGTAAAATTATCAATTTATAATTTTACTTCATTAGATGAAATATAATTATAAATTGGGTTAGAATTTTATCATAAGTTTTAATCAAAGTTTGATTTGATCAAATAATTAATTAAAATTATAAATTAGTAAGATTTCATAATAGAATAATGTTTATCATGTTTTATGAAGTCTCTACAAATATGACTTCTTTCTAAGCCTGTGAAAAAATATTTCTATTTTCTGGTGAGATTAGATCCCCAATCTCTCTCTTCTATATTCTAAAGTGAGTTGCTATTTTGAAGAGGAAGAGGAGATTGTTTCTGGTTTTCGACAAGTGAATTAGAAGTGTTGGACTTTTGTTCAACCCTAGAATATCTAACACGACTTAAAGAACAAATTCAACACATCAATAAAAAATTTTCGAACAAAGATATTGTTCAAATCTTAATTTATATTAAAATTAATTAATTCAGGTGTTCGTTAAATAAACTAGTTAATGTCGTAATTTTTGCTTTCGTTTGCCATTGAATATTATTTATAATTTTTGTGATATTTTCTAATAACATTAACTGATTTTTTTATAATAGCAAATGCATTTTTGTAATTGCATATATATATATATCGAATTCAATTTGACATGTATATCCACATGAGTAAAGCTATTTGTCCTGAAGTTAATGCGCGAATTAAGCTCCCGAATGACGTGGCTATCCACGTGGCCTTATTTTCTCTCTCCTCATCACATTATTTCTCTCTCACCTTAATATAAAAAAAAAAAAAAAAAAAAAGAAAAGAGAGAGCTGGTGCCCATCTTCATCTCCTTGCTCCCATCTTCATCTCCAGCGGCTTCCTCCGAGCGGCAGAGGAAATATTAATTAATATGGAGAGTAAATGAAGGGCATCAAGCAGTAGTCTCTCTCTCTCTCTCTCTCTCAAAACACAAGCGCCAAAGAGAGTAGAGAGGCCCACAAGGAGAGCTCAAATGCAGAGCTGAATAAAGAATTGAGAAACTACCAAGTAGAACACCACTTCCCGTACTTCTCTTTGCTTCTCCAAAGTCCAAGGTTTTTGTTATTGTTCTAGTGTCATTTCTTCAATCCTATCAACAGGTTGTCTCTTTCACTCAATTCTACTCATATGGGAACTTCTTCAAATGTCTTCTTCTTCTTTTTCTTCTCTGAAGGTAGGAAAGAGATTCAACTTTTAGCTTTGTTTCTTCTTTAGCTGCAAACCCTAATGGCATAAAATTTGCTTCTTTTATATTTCCGAAGATCCTCAGAGCGGCAGAGGAAATAAAAGACCGAAGGTGGATTTGTACTGCCGTGGGAGTCGTCGTCTTCGTGCAAAGGAGATGAAGATGGGAGCAAGAACCACCGGTTCTTTCTCTTTTCTTTTTATTTTTTTTATTTTTTTTATATTCAAGTGAGAGAGAAATAAGGTGATGAGGAGAGAGAAAATAAGGCCACATGGATGGCCACGTCGTTCGGGAGCTCAATTCGGTCACCAACTTCGGGATGAATAAAAGTATGGAATTAAAAAAGGAAATCAAGAGGAAAATTTTTTCCGGAAACACAATCTCATGCATCATTAAAAACGCATCTTACACAAATGACAAACAAACAATACACAAACTTTAATCCTATAATATACCTCACAAGACAAAAAACAAAGGATTAATGCAGTTTCATAGGCTAAAAAAAAGCAAGATTAGAGCTACCGGTTATCTTTACAAACCGCAATTTGGAGTTATTTAGTTAACAATCAATGTCAGGTGAGGATCATCATGCATCTTTTACAAACCGCAAATTGGAGTTATTTAGTTAACAATCAATGTCAGGTGAGGACCATCCTGCAGAGTAGTCAGTAGCCAATTTACATCAATCCTAGCCCCCTAGGATTTAGGAGTATTTTCGTTATATTTTAATGTTTATTTTTTTCCGTTGTACCTTGTCAGTTTTCAACATTCATGAATAATATTTGTATCTTTATTTTTTTTATGCATGCAATTAATCATTTTTTTTTAAAAAATATGCAAGCAAATGTTCTGAAAACAAATCTCATGCGGTATATGGGACATTGCACGATATAAGAGAAATCGTTCGTCTCAAGGGCGTGTTTGGTTCTCCGAAGTGGTGACTGAAGTGATTGAAGTGGGAGTTGATGTGACACTTTCAGTTGTTTGGTTCACTGAAGTAAAAGTTGAAGTGGGGAAGTGGCCACTTCCAAAACCTCCCACTTCACTCTTTGACTTCGGGAATTTTTTTTCCGAAATACGACTTCGGCATCCCACTCCACCCATTTTATATATTTTTATAAATCTTTTATTATTTTTTTATAATTTATTTTATTTTTTATTGTTATTGTTTATTGTTTATTGTTTTATTTATTTTTATTTATTTTATGTTTTACTTTTTTAATTTTTACAACAAGATTAAGATTTTAATTTAAAAAATTTAGATTACATCAAATATAATAAATAATTTATTTATAAACTATATTTTTATTTTTTCACTTTTAACAAAAACAAAAGAAAATATAATTTAACACTTCCTTAAACCAAAACACATAAATTTTAAAGACTTCCAAATGAAAGTTCACTTTTATCAAAGACACATTTTTAAACTTTCATCATTTCGATGAAATCTAACACACACTAAATTTATCAAAAAACATATCTCCGACCAATGGTAGAACTGTATGCATGCAAAACTGAACACCATAACGTAACACACTGAATTTATCAAAAAAGAAAAATAGAAATTGCAGTAATATTGAATGCAAATTTAGCATTGGTGTGCACATAAATGCTATGAAATCAGAATATCTTCCTGTTTGAATAAGATATAATTGAATAAGAGACGAAGCGATAAAGAGAGAGGGAGAGCGCCCAACAAAGAATCCTCTGAATGTCCTTCCTCGGTAGAGTCTCAATCAATTAGTGCACAAGAACCAAAATAAAATCCCCAAATTAACAGTAGCATTGTTCATCAAGCGGCCAAACACTTGAATCCCCGGCAAACGATAATCCAAATCAAGAACAAGAAGCTACAAATCACAAGATCCACAATCAACGCCACGCTCACAAGCCTCTTCCAAACCCTCCTGGCCTGTTTCACACGCCGGAAGCTCGAGGAAGCAATTTGTTCACCAATATCATCATCAGAGACCAAGATGGTCGTCCGATTCTCACCTGCCAACGAGCTCCTCTTCTTCTTCAGCTTAGGCTTCTCCTTCAATTCCTTTCTGTCATCATCATCGATCCTCTCATCTACCACCGGATCGGCGACCAAAGTGTCCTCAGGAGAAGGAGACTGAGGAGGGGATGGCGTTGACTCGAGGGAAGGATCCGAGGGTGAAAGGAGATTTTTCAGGACGGGTAGGAGTTGGCTCTGAAGGCAATGAGGGGAGGGGGAGTCGAGGACGAGGTTGAAAGAGAGGAAGCCCCGGCGGAGGCGGCGGAGGAGGAGGAGGGCGTCGGGGCGGGAGAAGGATTCGTGGGCAATGGTGAAGAAGAGGAGGAAAGGGTCAGGATCAGGGATGAGGAAGGCGTGGATGCGGCCACGGGCAGTGTGGGTGTAGACTCGGTGGTGGCAGGGGGCGGCGGCAAGGCAGCGGTGGGCGGTGGAGAGGAGGTCGGGGTCGTCGAGGTCGAGGGTGAGATCGGGGTCGTGGTCGAAGAGGTGCTCGGCGAGGATGGTTGAGCCGTGGGCGACGCAGGCGTAGAGAACGGCGGGAGGCGGAGGTGATTCGGAGCTCGCCATTATCACCGCCACTTGTGCCCGTGCAAACTGACGTCGTTGGTGTCTGTGATTGTATTTCGGGGGTTCATTCTTCTTATTTTGGCGTTATTTATTTAAAAATATATTTTTTTTTAATTTGATTGTTTGTGTTGTTTAGGAAAATTCAGGGGGAATTTTGTGAAATGTAGACATTTTTGGCTGGGCAATTGTATAATTATGTCAAATAGCCTCTTGCTATATTTGGGAGTACGTTAAAAACCGCAAATTTGACGTAGGGTCAACTCTTTGACCCACATTTGATAAAGGTAATTTAAAAAAGGTTGTTTTTTCAGGTTTTCTTTTTTTAAGAATGTTTCTTTTTATTTATTTTTTTGAAATTATTTTAAAAAGTCAATTTTAAGGGGATGGTTTCGTGTGGCCGTGATGGGGTGAGAGTGACGTCAACAATTTTTTTTAACTTTGCCTTGCAGGCATACCTATTTGATAAAGAAAAAAATAATAGACATATACTAATATTACCATCAATTTTTTGTATTTTTGATTATGAAAATGATGTATAAGAAAGCCAAATCTGATTATAATCAAAGTTGTTTATACTATTATTATATATTTATGTATATGAAAATATTTCAGTAAATGACAAGTATAACCTCACAGAAGAAAGCAATTAAATTCAATTGAATTTGTTGAATGATGATGATAGGGATGGAAGTAAAGTTTATATTATTTTTTAAGGGAAGTTGGACGTAGATCCCATAAAAATATTATTTGTGAAGATCTATAAAAATAGTACAATTACTAGTAAGGTTCATCTTTTCAAATTTTCTATGGCTTCACAGAAGTGTATATATATGAGTAATGTTATTCTTTCCTAACAGGTTATCCGAACTGTTCACCCGAATGATGTGGTTGCTTATGTGGCGCCACATCATCACCATTTTTCTCCTACTCAGCAGTTAATAAAAAAAAACATTCTCCCCAAAAACATTCTCCCCAAACCCTAACCAAAAACATTCTCCCCAAAAACAGAACATTCTCTCTCTCTTGTCGCCTCGCCGTCAGCATATTTCGCCCTCGCATCGCCGTCGCCTCATCGTCGCCGTCACTCCGTCTGCATATTTCTCCGTCGCGTCGCCGCCTCCTCACCGTCGCCGTCGCCGTCGCATATTTCGCGAATTGCTCACCTTGTTGCCCTCGCCGTCACGTCACCTTGTGCGTGTCCGTGGTTTGCTCTGCTTGTTATTAGGTGTTGAGAGGTTGGATTTGTTTTGGACGTGAAGGTTGTCCCTGGGGTGGGTAAGTTCATCTTCTGCTCAGCTGGATGGATTTTGCGTGAGTTTTGGTTATGTTGGATGTGTTTGGTGTGTATATTCTTCGGGAGGGATTGGAAATTTTGATTCTTCTAGATTTTTGAGACATTCCGTCTGCGATGACATTAGATGTTGTTATTCTTATGAACTATCATGATAAAATGTCAACTTTGCATGTGGGTACCTGTACTGACTTTGCATTGTGAATGCATTGTTGGTCTGGGGGTTTGTCCTGAGATTATTAAGATTGTGGCTGAAGTTGTTTTGTGATTTGAATTACTTTTGTTGATTTAATGATGCTATTTTGACCTGGAAACTCATTTATATGTGGATGCTGAAAGAATTATAGTTAGAGCTTGGATTTTACTCTGTTTAAGGCTTCCAAGATGAGTTTTACTTAAAATTATTTCCAGTTTATTAATTGTTCATCATGTTTGCCTTGTCTGTAATCACAAAATTAAGTGAAATATTCACCACATTTAAAAAAGTAACACGCTACCGTTCCTTTACTTCACAAATTGGGTTCTTGGAAAAATAGTGGGAGACAAGCTCAAGATATATAATAATGAAAGTAATAATGTCAAAGAGTCTGCTATGTTTGTTAGTGATTATTTACTTGTTGGTTACTACACTGATGACATCAAGAAAAGAAAGAATTTTCAAGAGATATCATTCTAATTTATCTTGGCATAATTTTCCAGAGATATCTTGCCGTGAATGTTATTCTAGTTATTTTTGAAAACTCTGGTGCAAAAGTGGCTAGAGCCCCATTAATAAACTGGGATATTACTGTCCAAAGTTTCCTGTTCATGAGTTTATTCGGAGTCCAATGTTGGCTTAGTTGGCCAGTTGAATTTATTGCCTATGCTGATCTTATGATTATATAGTGTTGTTCCTTCCAATTGCATATATGGTCGTGTATGATTTTTGATTCTTTAATTTCTTCTGCATACCATGTTGGCAAGTTCATCTCTATGTAGAACTAACTTGTGTCCTCTCTTCTTTATAAGTGATAACTATATTGATGTGTTTAGTTATACTACAAAGCAAAGTAAATATCAAAAGCATGTTGCAAATAACTTTGCTGTGAATAATGTATTAATTATAATACATCTATTTTAAAATTTTTCTAATTAAAACAGATCTATAAAATTAAGAAGAATATGGTGGAATTGGAACATGTGTCTCCTGAATCAAGCAAAAATGGGACAAAGGCTGGATCTTCTTGTCAGGAAATATTGAACAAAGAAAAAGAAAAATTAGTACAACCGGAGGATTCACTCCATGGAAAAGTTGTGCCCAATGCAGGAATGGTTTTCAATTCTGAAGAAGAAGTTTACAATCTCTACATTGAGTATGCTCGGCAAGAAGGTTTTGGCATCACAAAACGAAGCACAAGATCGGGGGAAGATGGAAAATTAAAGTATTATACACTTGCATGTGTAAAAGGTGGCAAAAGGGTATCCACTGCAAAAAATGCTTTCAACCCAAGGCTATCCACCAAAACAAATTGTCAAGCCAAGATCAATGTTATAATTGGTAATGATGGACATTGTACTATATCTCGTGTCAATCTGGAGCATAATCATGCACTTAGTCCACATAAATCTCGTTTTCAAAAGTGCAATAAAAAATTGGATGGGTATGCAAAGAGAAGGCTTGAATTAAATGATCAAGCGGGTATAGGCTTGAGCAAGAATTTTTATTCTTTAGCAGTTGAAAGCGGTGGCTATGAGAACTAAACGTACACTGAGAAAGACTGTAGGAATTATATTGCAAAAGCCAGGCAGCTTAGACTTGGAGTTGGGGACGCTGAAGCACTTGAGAATTATTTCTCTCGAATGCACCATAGAAATTCAAAATTTTTTTATATGATCGATATGGATAATGAAGGCTGTTTGAGAAATGTCTTTTGGGCAGATGCAAGATCCATAGCAGCTTATGAGGCTTTTCGGTGATGTAGTATCATTTGACACAACATACTTAACAAATAAGTATGACATGCCCTTTGCTCCTTTTGTTGGTGTCAACCATCATGGACAAACCATATTATTCGGATGTGGTTTGTTATCAAAGGAAGATACGGAAACTTATATTTGGCTATTTAAGACATGGTTGGAATGTATGTCTGGTAAGGCACCAAATGCAATAATTACAGACCAATGCATGGCAATTCAAGGCGCGATTAAGGTTGTTTTTCCGAATTCTCATCACCGGCTTTGTCTGTGGCATATAATGAAGAAAGTTCCTGAAAAGCTTGCAAGCCTAAGCGAGTACAAGCAAATAAAAAAATTTTTGAAGAGCATCGTTTATGAAGCAGTGGATACTCAAGAATTGAAGACATTTGGTTGAAGATGATTGAAGACTACAACATTGAGAAAAATGAGTGGTTGAATTTTTTGTATAAAAACCGACAACGATGGACTCCTGTTTATGTCAAAGGAGCATTTTGGGCAGGAATGTCTACCACTCAAAGAAGTGAAAGCATAAATGCTTTTTTTGATGGGTATGTTGGCCCTACAACATCTTTAAAGCAATTTGTAGAGCAATATGACAATGCATTGAAAAGTAAGATAGAAAAGGAAAACAAGGCTGATTTTGCTTCTTTTAACACTTGCTTCCCAATGTTGACCGAATGTTATTTTGAGAGGCAATTACAAGAATCTTACACGAATGAAATTTTCCGGTTGTTTCAAGATGAATTGAGAGGAATGTTATATTGTGATCTTGCAGTTGTCAATTCAAATGGGCCAATATCTACATTTCAGGTGACAGATATTTTCAGAGGCAAAGAAGGTAGACTTAGAAAAGAAGTCATCTTCACTGTTTACCATAATGAAATTGAATTTGACACCAAGTGCTCATGCCGTTTATTTGAGTTTAGAGGAATTATTTGCAGGCATATATGCAGGGTGTTCATTAAGAGAAATGTGAAAGACATTCCACCTCAATATACTTTACCCCGTTGGAGGAAGGACATCAAGCGCAGACATACTTATCTGACGAATTGCTACGATGACACAGAAACTTGTGAGCAGAAAGTGTGATACAACAGCTTATGCACTTATTTTTCTAAGGCTGCTGAAATTGGAGTACAATCTATTGAGAGATGTAAATTTTTAATGAACTACATTGATGGGGCATTAGAGAAGCGGATGGATAATACAATTTCTTGGGAGAGTCAATCGGAGAAACTTCTACCACCGGTTTTGTTGGAAGAAAATTATGAACAACACCAAACAACGTCGTCAACTATGAAATTTCGAACTCCTTTAAAAGCTCGGAGTAAGGGCCGACCTCCATCAAAAAGGATAAAGTCAAAAGTTGAAGAAATAATCACCAGAAACAAGAGAAAGGTAATCATGTTTACGATTAATTTTTGCGATTTTTGTAAATAACTTTCGGTTCTAACCTCTATTCTTATTTTCTAGAAAAATCAAACAAAGGGAAACGCAGAAACTGTAAATGACGATTGTACTCAAGAAAGTGTGGTAATATTTGGTATTTAACATTCATGTTTTTTATGGTAATTCGCATAATTTTCAAATATAATACAATTAATATTTTAAATAAAGGTGATTGGGAATACTCTTCCATGCACGGTGAATATGCATGTTGACAGTTTCAATTTGCAAAATATAGGCATTGATAGTTCATCACAGGTAACTAAAAAGGAATCCTACATGATATGTGATTTCAGTTATATAAAGCTTTTTTTCCAAAATTTTAGATTTATAGTTATTGTTCATTGTTTTTGTTCAGATTGTATCACATAGGGAGTTCAGTCATGTTCCTTTTGCTGAGGATGGTGTTACTGATCGTGTATCAAAAAGAACTAATGAATTTCTTGGCCATGAGGTACTTCAAATTGAAGGCTTTTAGAAATTTGAATTGTATTTATTTGTAATCATGCTCCATCATGCTTTGTTATTTTTGCAGGATATTATATCTACACAAAATTCAATGATCACATGATTGTCAGTATAACAAGCATGTAACAGTATGGCAATTTTTTTCCTCTCAGATATGACTTAAATATTCATCAATTGAGCATTATTCTCTTAATTAGCAATTAATAATCAATAGTGTTCTTTATGATGCAGCACAAAAGGCACATTGTTATTGCAAGCTCTATAGATGATTCCATGTCAAGGTTAGATAGTAAGACTAAAGATGCAGGAGTTACAATTTTGCAGTCTTCATAAGTGAATTCAATGATGATTTTGAGCTTGTTGAAGTAGCTCTGGATTGTATTCTTAGCCTTTCACTACCTTATTGTTCTTGTCTCCATGTAAACTTTTATCAGAACTCTGGATTAATGGATGAGAGATAAGAACTTACTTTCAATCATAAGTTCTTGATTTAATTCAACCTTTCCTTAATTCTCTTCCAAGTAATAAAACCAGAAAACTAAATGGAAACAATGATTGACAAAATTTTCTCATCAGTTTTATGTCAGAACGAATGCGTTTTAGCAGCAAGAAAGGGTTGCAATTGAATGTGTACTCTTCTGCCAGTCCAGGTTGTTGTCTGGCCACTCACCATTAATGATAACAATAGTTTACTCTATCTTGAAAACAGGGATAACAATAGTTTACTTAAACATTTTAGTTTATGGTGATTGATTTCACAGCAAATAGTCTGACACTTGAGAACAAGTGACAAGAGTTCTCTTCATAGTTTCCAAATTCAAGAATGTTTTAAGAGTTCCCCAACTTCTCCACTTTCTCCTCTACCTCAGCCTTACCACAAGTGCAGTTCTTGCATGCTTTCCTTGTGCCCCCAACTTCACAATCTCCACTACATTTAAAACTCCAAAGCATAAGACATTGCCATGACAGTACAGAAGAACCATTACAACAAGCTTTTGGTGTTGGTAAATCTCACCAGGTGGTAACTGAGGTTTCTTCAGGTCTTCTTTGGTCATCAGACTATCTTCATCAATCAAATCTGATTCCTCATCAATTTGAATTTTACCAGAAAATGCTTTCTTAATGTTGAAAGACGCCCCAACATTCCAAGCAGCCTTCTCACACTTAATCTGCAAATGCAGCAAGAGAATAAGAAATGTGTCCTAAAAGAATAGCATTCAATTATATGCATTCAGAAAGTTCTCACCGTCAAGGATCGGTAACGTCCAAGCGACATTCTTTTGCATCATGCAAAGCTTGAAACTCTAGAAATCCCGCCACCCGCTCTAGTTGAGATTTCAATTACAATAACATTGTCTACTGAGCAATCATGTGGACAAGTTTGCAGCAAACAAACTGCATTGCTTTTATCATTACCTCGGAAAATTTGTCACTAAGTGGGAAGTAAGCCTGGATGAGAAATTTAGATTTGGATAACAAGCTTCATATTGCTATAGTAATAGCACCACTTCACTACTCCTTGTTGAAGATTCACAAGCACAGACACTGCTCCAATAGGGTTACACATGCAGACTGATCCATCAGTAAATTAGAACAAGAGTTGATAACTCAAGTTGCCATACACCATTTACATCTCATACGTTTAGGAAATACAGCTTTAAATCCAAACCAATGAAGCTAACAAACATCAATTCCTGCTTCATGTCCTAAGGTACTCATGGTTGACTCCAAGTAATTTAACCAAAGAAATTCTCCAACAAATGTTTACCAAATCCAATGAGATTCTTGAATGATGCATGAAGTGAAGGGAATAAAACTAATCCAGGTATCATATTTTAAGCAGAACTAGCACCAACACCATACATTATTTTTTTTCTTTTTATTTTTTTACCTTGAATTTTCGTTTAGTGCCCTATCTGGTGGGATAAGAGTTCAAAAGGAAAAAAAGTTGTTAACTTCTAGCAGCACAGGATCATGCAATAACAAATTTATAACCACTTAACCAGGACCCAAGGATCAAATGACTAGCATTTCAAAATTGCATAACCGAGGGAATAGACTTCCTCATGATAAACAGGTGGAAAATAGATATTATAAGAAAGATGTTTATCATAACAAGAACAGATGGGCAAAAACAAAATTCCATAACTTAAAAAAGAAAGCATTCTTCTAGTTATGGGAAAACAAGAGGTTCCAACAACCTATAGATCCCTTAATACCCTTTAAAATTCACCATTCAATTAGCGTTGTTGTTGGAAGCCCAAAGAAAAAAAGGAACACTACATTGAAGAAATTCTTAAAATCCTTGACTTACAAAGAAAGATTATATAAACTAGACAGGGAATAAGATAGGAAAAAAACAATATATTTCTTAAATTATTGTTTCTAAATGGGGAAGCACTGGGATACTAATTTACCCACTATTTTTCCAAGAACCCAATTTGTGAAGTAAAGGAACGGTAGCTTGTTACTTTTTTAAATGTGGTGAATATTTAACTTAATTTTGTGATTACAGACAAGGCAAACATGATGAACAATTAATAAACTGGAAATAATTTTAAGTAAAACTCATCTTGGAAGCCTTAAACAGAGTAAAATCCAAGCTCTAACTATAATTCTTTCAGCATCCACATATAAATGAGTTTCCAGGTCAAAATAGCATCATTAAATCAACAAAAGCAATTCAAATCACGAAACAACTTCAGCCACAATCTTAATAATCTCAGGACAAACCCCCAAACCAATAATGCATTCACAATGCAAAGTCAGTACAGGTACCCACATGCAAAGTTGACATTTTATCATGATAGTTCATAAGAATAACAACATCTAATGTCATCGCAGACGGAATGTCTCAAAAATCTAGAAGAATCAAAATTTCCAATCCCTCTCGAAGAATATACACACCAAACACATCCAACATAACCAAAACTCACGCAAAATCCATCCAGCTGAGCAGAAGATGAACTTACCCACCCCAGGGACAACCTTCACGTCCAAAACAAATCCAACCTCTCAACACCTAATAACAAGCAGAGCAAACCACGGACACGCACAAGGTGACGTGACGGCCAGGGCAACAAGGTGAGCAATTCGCGAAATATGCGGACAGCGACGGCGACGGTGAGGAGGCGGCGACGCGACGGCGAAATATGCAGACGGAGAGACGGCGACGACGAGGCGGAGGCGATGCGAGGGCGAAATATGCTGACGGCGAGGCGACACGAGAGAGTGGATGTTCTGTTTTTGGGAGAATGTTTTTGGTTAGGGTTGGGGAGAATGTTTTTGGGGAAAATGTTTTTTTTATTAACTGCTGAGTAGGAGAGAGAATGGTGCTGACGTGGCGCCACATAAGCCGCCACATCATTCGGGTGAACAGTTCGGGTAACCTGTTAGGAAGGAATAGCATTACTCTATATATATATATATATATATATATATATATATATATATATGCTTCTGTGTGTATAATATTTTTTAAAGGAAATAATCATAAAAATGGTTTGAATTTGTTCTCAAGTGGGACACCAATTGAAGTTCTATTTTGTAAAATATTGTCTATTAATTAGCTTCATTTCGTGAAATAACAACCCTCTCTAATTTGGACACTGTACATTCAAAATTAACAAAGCTTGCCGACTCTTCCTAATGTCTGAATAGATAGTGCACAAGCGACTTGCAACAAAGGTCCATAGTGGACACCTTTGAAGTAAGCAAAGACACATGTCATCAATGTCTATCTCACAAAAAGTAACATAAGGAGAATTCTTTTGATGCAATCTTAATTAGTAGGTGCTTTATGTTCTAGGGCTTTCTTAATGATCAACTTGGGTTTCTGAACATAGGTTATTTCTTCTCTCGTGTGAAATTCCCGATAATCCCATGCAACTCATCTAGCTCAATCTAGGGTTACATGATTGCTAAGCGCTCACAAAAACACGAGGGTAGGATGATCTACACAAAAGGGAGAGAGGACACTCCTCTACCAACAGGCTCACTCTCTTTACCCTCTTCAATCTTAAATGGTCTTACACTTTAGGGCCTGTTACTCACCTAAGCATAACCTAATCTCAATCACAATTGTCAGATGCAATTGAACAAACTACAAACAAGATTGAAACTCACAAATTACTAGACTTAAGAAACCAATAAGAATTCCAACACTTCAACAATCCATGGATTCACATGCCCAAGTATCACAAAGGATTTAGCTCTTCATGGAGCACAAAACATCCAATTACATTGCAAAGGAATTTAAATGCTTTCTAAGATAGAAATTAAACACTAAAAACCAACTTTAAAATAGGAGAAGACGGCATGGCCTAAGCTTCCCTTTGAATTGCCGAATGACGTTTATATGGCATCGTCGGTGTGGAAAAGAGATGGAGTCGATGAAGATCTTTACCTCCTTACCTATCTTCTCCTTGCTTATCTTCTCATGTGCCTTGGCTTCGCCCCTTTTCTTCCTCTCCAACTACAACCCTCTTAATTCTTCTCCAAAATCCGCCTCCCTAAATCTAGAAACCTAAGTTCCTTTTATACCCTAACCTTTTACTGGTGGCTTACAGGTGTAAGCCATGGCCATAAGGCTTGGGTCTCATATTGATCGTTGCTTTATGGTCATACTTACGGCCGTAAGCATTGTTAGTAAAGTCTTTTGTCTTTGTGTTACGGTCCCACATAAGACTGTAAGAGTAGGGCTCGTAAACTTCACAGTCCATCCTTATGACCACTCTTTACGGGTTGTGTACCCCTTGTAAGCTAGACCGTAAGGCACACGATCAACAAAAACCTCACTCCTTATGGCATGGGCTTACGGTTATAAGCCACCTGTAAGGGTGAGGGTATAAAAGACATTAGGAATTTTATGGAGGTGAGGGCTAAACTAGGAAAAAATAGAGAGAAGAAAGAAGTTAGGGCTGGAGAACTCATGGTGGCTGCGAGGTTAAAGGCAACAAATCTTCACCTAAGGTAGGGGAGATCTCGCCGGAACTCTCCCTCCTCATCATCATCGTCCCTTGAAGTGTTAGCGTGGTTAAGAGCGATCAATCGGCCAACTTTAAGGGGAACTTCATGGTGATCCATTCATCACCAATCTTTGAGGGAGTATCGTTTATTTGATGTATTTGAACATGATCTCATATGTGTATATGATTCTCTCTTGCTCCATGAGGAGCTAAACATTCATTTGGGGGCTTGGACATGAAACCCTAGGGTTATTTGTAGTAGATTTATTTATGCTTCTTATTTGTAATGGATGTTGATATTTTGATCTAGAAATGCTTGTGTTCAATTCAAATTCTTGTATTATTCATGTTGCTTAATTGCATGATTACTAATGTGCGGTGAAAACCCGTGAGTATATTGCCTTTCAGGATCAAAGGAGGTTAAGAGATTGAGCCCGTAGGTAGAAGAGCGTCTTCCTTTCCTTTCACTTAGGTTATCCTATCTTAGTGTTACCGTGAGCTCTTAGCGATCGTGACCCTCAATCAAGAAAACTCTCTTTAGGGAGTTGCATGGGTTAATGGGCTATTTATATCGAGAGAGTGAGTAGCCTAATTTCGAGATTCAAAGTTGACCTGTATTAGGACCCTAGAGCGAAGAATAGCCATGTAGGGCCTAGTGTCATGAGAATTCTCCACTAAACCCCTATATCGGCCTAATCTTAGTATGACGTGAGAGCGGGGTCTAGGGATTGTAGGTTTCTAGTAACTCAAATCCATTATAGTAAAAAGTGTATTTGGAATCCTGTGCTTCATGTCATGACCTTAGAGAATTATTGTCCAAGTGCCCCTGTTTTATCCATCAACTCTACTCTTTTTCATTTTAGTTGCTATTTCTTTGTGTTGTTCTATTTGTATCTTCACTACACCCTATTTACTTAGGTTAGATAACTATTGTTAGAGTTAGCACTATTAATCTTGTTCCCTATAGATTCAATAACCCGGTCCTTCGTTGGGTCCATTTTATTATTTTATACGACCCATTCACTTACGAATACGCAAAGGGCGTGCCAAGTTTTTGGCGCCGTTGCCTGAGAACTTAAGATATTAGGAACACATTAGACATTAGTTTTGTTAATCTAGACATTATTTGCTTTCATAGTCTTTTTTTTATTTATTTTTAACTTTATTTATATTCTAATTCTTATTTTTCTTTCCGGCACTTTGCCACTTCTCCATCTGCTCTTTGTACATACACATTATAATCAAAAGTGTTATTACTATTTATTTCTCTTTTTCGTTTGAAGCAGAAAATGTTTAACGAGGCTGAAATAATTCAGAAGATTGCAGGGTGATCCACATGCTGATCAAACTGGACCGCTGGTCCCAGTAATTTGTCTTACCATACCATGAGGAAACAGCCGTATGTAGCATCCCGCTGGAATTTACAAACATGGGAATAGAACAGACATAGCAGAAAAGAGGACTTGCATTGGGATGGTAATTTGAAACAATTCAACGGAGCCACTGGTGATGTGCAGCATTTGTCAAGAGTCGAGATAGTTGAATGTAAATGTGTTGAGCTAGGAAAGAATGGTTAGACAGAACTGGAGTCTGCTCTTCAGGATCAACTAGAGGATGAATAGTTAGACTCTGAATGGCTTAAAAATATTGACCCATTGAGGGGGAGTCGTCCTCGATCTTCAATAGAGGATCCCCCTGAATTAGAGTTGAAAACTCTCCCAGATCGGTTAGAGTATGCTTTCTTGGAAGAGGGATCAAAGTTATCGGTGATTATAGCGTCGAACCTAGCTCCTGTATAGAATGAGAAGCTAGTAGCCATGTTGAGAGCACACAAAATAGCCATTTCTTGGAAGATTTCAGATATTAAGGGGATCAACCTCTCTTTTTGCACTCATAAGATCATTATGAAGGACAGTTTTAACCTTGTGATTCAACCACAATGTCGGGTGAATCATAACTTGAAAGAGTAGTGCGAGTAGAGGTTATGAAACTACTTGATGTCGGCATCATCTACAAATTTCGGACAATGCCTGGGTAAGTTTGACACATGTAGTACCAAAAAAGGGAGGTATGACAGTGGTGAGTGATAAGTGCTTATTTATACATATTTTATAATATCATTTTATATGCATTGAGCATCGCTTTTATCAGGTTTTATCGTTGATGAAGTGTATTTTATGTTCTTTTGTGCAATCAGGGCCTTTGAGGTGTAAAGTACGAGAAAGGAGCAAAAATAGGGTGTGATGGCACGTTTCAAGACCAAGATAAGAGTTATACTCATAAACATGGAGGTGTTGCCAACTTTCGGAGGTTTCCAAGTCATTATATGAACCGGAAGGGCACGAAGACAGTCGTACATCCATGTCTCAGCTTGCGCATGCAAATTGAAAAAGGCTTTTGAGGATTTCAAAAGACAGAAAGCCATACACTCTCTTGCACGGCCGTGTGTCTGACCGTGCGGACTCGAAGAGAGAATTCGGGGAAATTCACTACAGCAAAAGTACTGTAGGAGGTTTACTGTAGCAGTATTGTAGCAAAATTACTATTCATGGTTGTGTGAAATTTCGACATGGTCATGTGCCTACAGTACAAGGCTGTGTTAATACTCGTGTGAAGCCCCAATTTTTGTTTATAAAAGCCTCCTTGACTTATTGTCTAGGGATCTTTTCGGCTACTTTCAAGAGGTAAGGCGGCTAAGGCTTGGAGAGAGTTCTTTGTGGCTTTGGGAAGATTTCCTCAACAACCTGGATCGATTCATCCTCCATCATATCATCAAGGAAGCCACCGGTGACCTAGCTTCAGAGTGGATTCAATCTAGATTTGGAAATCACCCATCAAGGCCATCATCACAGATATAGGGGAGTTATTTTCTATGGTTTTTACAATTGTTTATCTTTACATTAATTGCTTTGTAACTTGCTCCATGGAGAGCTAAACCCCTGGTGGGTATTCGGACATGTAAACCCTAGGATTCTTATTCTTATTAGATTTAGATTGTGTTTCTATTTGATTTTAATTTATTGAGTTTTGCTCTTGTGTTCTTAATGCTTGCATGTGCTTTTGGTTTCAATATTGATTGTCTTGCATATCTTATTCAACCTAGTGAAGCGAGAAATCACCACTAGGTTTAGAATTACCAAGAGTGAAGAGGGTAGAGAGGGTGAACCGTGAGATAGCGGAGTGTTCGTTTTTCGTTCCGATAGATATTTTTGATCAGTGTCTAAATACACCTTTTTGTAACGGTGAACTACTTATACTTCATGCATTAATTGATTAAAACCGGTGCCCTTTGATGTGTTTTTCTTGTTTTTCTATTTCAGGGCATCTACGGACCATTTACGTTGAGAGGAGCGTTTTTAACTTGAAAATCAAGGCCAAGGAGCTAAGCAATGAAGGATAAATGAGCTCCGAAGGGCATCCAAATGTTCCTACACAACCAGGCCTCTTTTAGGGCCTGTACTCTGTGCAGGATGTGCACAGCCCACACAGCCCTGGCAGAGGGGTGTGCGCACACTAGCCGCACACCAGTCGGGTATTTAAGCCCGACTAGGGTTTTTTCTGGTGGACTTTTGGCCACCGACGTCTCCAAGCACCCTCACGCTCAAATCTTTACCAAAGGAGGTCATTTTGGAGAGAATTCAAGTGGGAGAAGATGGGAGAACTTGAAGATCTTCATCTTAGGGTTTGCTGTCGCGGATTCGGCGAGTTTCTACATCACGTCCAGTCGACAAATTCAAGAGGGAGTTTTTGGTGTATTATTGATGTATCTTTCATTGTGTGAATTTCTCTTCTCTATTATGTCCAACTAAACCTCCCAAGGCCGCCGGGCAACCGGTGAACCTTGGGAGGAATACTTGTAGTCTATGATGTCTTTTTGATCTAATGAATGCATGGTTTGTATTAATTGGTTTCTTTCATTCTTAATTCTTGTTTATTCTACAATGGATGGTTTCCGTAGAATTGATTTTGAATGATACTTGTTTGGCGGGATGCTAGCATGTATTAGGTCAAAGAATGTTAGAAGAGGGATTCATTGTACCAGTGCACAGGAGGTTCTAGGTGTCGGTAGCCTCCCGTAGGCTGTAGAGTTCATCTGAGCACAATTCCTCATAGATAACTCTAGCCAAGACTTCCTAGGCCCAATGACATCGTGTGAGTATCCTTAGGATAAAGGAACTTGTACTGGATTAGGGCTACACCACGGAGGTTCCGGGGTAGTTGACTTTCGAGTCTAGACGGACCAAAGTATTACAATCCATGCATGTATTATTTGTTATCGCATCATCGTTACTTGTATTCTTTCAAGTGGAATCCTTGCCGGGGCCTTATCTTCTCTATTTGATTTTTTCTCGGTGTGTTTAATTTGTTGGTGGCTAAAGATTTTATTGCTTGTTTTAGTTTTATTTCTTTGCAACAAACTCTATTTTGATCCTACTAAACAACTGCTCGAAGAGGAAGTAATAGTGGATCTTGGGACCCTAGGGAATACGACCCTCTTGTGAGGTATTACTTGACGACCCGTGCACTTGCAGCCGGGGAGCCGTGTGCTCGCTTTCTAGCGATACGCGCGGCCGCCATCAAGTTTTTGGCGCCGTTGCCGGGGACTCCGAGAACACAAGGAAAACTCCTAGACGTTGGCTTAGTCAATTTCTTTCTCTTTTGTGTCTTTACTCTTTTGTTTGCGTTTTATTTTCAGTTTTTCTTTTCTTTCTTGGTTTTTATTTGTTTTCTTAATGGAATTTGGGCTTACATTCGATATTTATTTGCTTAACTTCTCCACTCACTAGTGTTCACCTCTTTGCAGTTTGAGGGATTATATGACCCATGCCAACCCCACCGGGTGTATCGAGGTTGACGAAGAGATCGAGAGGACACTGCGCAGGTGGTTAAGGGAAGCATTAACCTCATCTAACTGTCCCGTGGAAGCATCAGTTGACCCTCTACCTACCAAAGAAGGGGCATTGAACAGTATGGCAAAATAGAGAAGGACGCTTTCTGATTATGAAAGGCCGCAGTTCACTGGGGAAGAATCTTGCATACAGATGCCCGCCGCAGCAGCGAATAATTTTGACTTGGTAAGACCCATTGGAATGATACAAAACTCAGTGCAGTTTGATGGGTTGGCCGATGAAGACCCAAATGAGCATTTATCGAGATTCTTGCAGATTTGCTCGACCTTCAAGATCAATGGTCTGTCGGACAATATGGCTAAGTTGAGGTTGTTTCCATTCAGTCTTCGAGGGGCAACCTATAGATGGTTTTAGGGCCTGACAGCTGGCTCTATTAAGACCTGGGAGGATATGGTGGACAGATTCTTGGGAAGATACTTTCCCCTAGCAAGGCCGCCCGATTGCGACAAGAAATATAAGCATTCAGTCAGAGAGACTCAGAAACTCTATTCGAAACGCATGAGCGATTCAAGGACTTGTTTCGAAGGTGTCTACATCATAGATACCAATCATGGATGAGAATAGAGATCTTCTACAATGGATTGAACTACCAGACGCGTCAACTAATCGATACGGCAGCCGGGGGCTCTTTAAGCAACAAGTATCCCGATGAAGCCAAAAAGTTAATTAAATATATGGCAAGGAACGAGTCTCATTGGGATTCAAGAGCCAAGGTAACACGAGTGGTCGGGCTACATGAGGTGAGTGCCCACACCGCACTCGAGGCCAAAATAGATGCACTGGCAAGAAAATTTGATCTGATGATGGCCGAAAAAGTGAGTTCTAGCTCCACACCTGTCCTGTCGTGCGAGATTTGTGGAGGTGGTCACTCGGCCACCATCTGCCCTGTTACAGTCACTATTAGCACTTCTACTAAACAGGTGAATTTTGTAGGCCAAAATTAGGGGGTACAAGGGAATCCCTTTAGGGATCCCTTTAGGGCCACGTATAACCTCGGGTGGAGAAATCACCCAAATTTCTAGTGGAGCAATCAAAATCAACAGAGGCCCTAACATCCACCAGGATTCCAGCATGCTCCATCACAGCCAAAGGAGCATCGATTCTTAGTTGAAGAAGAGTTGGCAAAATTCATGATTGCTACATAAGCGAACTTCAGAAATGTCCAAGCCTCGATTCAAAATTTGGAAAAACAGGTTGGACAGTTGGCAAAAGCAGGATCAGAAATGTAGCAAGGCAGTCTGCCTAGTAACACTGAAGAAAACCCTCGTGAGCAATTGAAGACTATTACTCTGAGGAGTGGACGGGAAGTAGAGGTTCGACCCCCCAATGGGAACGTGAACGGTAAAGAAAAGAATGGTGTGAGAGATGCAACCCCAGACCTCAACCAAGCCTAGCTTTACCAATGCCGGAGTATCAACCCAAAGTCCCCTACCCGGCGAGACTGAAAAAGAGCAAGGATGACAACCAGTTTAAGAAATTTTTAAGTTTGCTGAAGCAACTGCACATTAACCTTCCACTTGTCGAGGCATTCACGCAAATGCCTAAGTATGCAAAGTTTATGAAGGATTTGGTGATAAACAGGCGCAAGCTGGAAGAAGCATCCAGTGTGGCATTGAATGAGTATTGCTCCGCACTATTACAGAGTGCACTTCCACCGAAAATTCGAGACCCTGTGGATCTGGTGATCGAGTGCAGAATCGGACAGTCAGTAGTGGAGAAAGCCCTAGCTGATTCGGGGGCAAGTATTAATGTCATGCCCTACAGCCTATTTCTGAAATTAGGAATGCATGAGCTCGAACCTACAAGGATGACATTGCAATTGGCAGATCGGTTAGTGCGTCAGCCTAGGGGTGTGGTGAGTGATGTCCTAGTAAGCGTGGGAGGACTTGTTTTCTCGGCATATTTTGTTATTTTGGATGTCCATGAAAACACCGAGGTGCCTATCATTCTCGGAAGACCATTCTTGGCAACTTCACGAGCTTTACTTGACATCCAAGATGGCAAGATGACTCTTAGAGCTGGGAACAAATAAGCGGATTCAAACTCCCGGAGGCATTGAAACACCGAGCGGGATGACACATTTTATGCTTTTTATAAAGTGGAGCTAATTTTTTCTGATTGTGTGTAGGAAGTTCTGTTAATTAATCCCCTCGATGAGTATTTGAGAAAAGAGCAAAAGGGAATAGAAGCTGGAGGAAGTGGAGAGCCGAACCATCAGAATTCACTTAACCCTAAGAAGAAGAAAAAGAAACCCAAGGAAAGTGGCCGTGATGAACCACCATGGAAGAAAGCCTGGAAAAAAGTAACCAAACAAGGTTCACCGGGGGAGAAGATCAAGGCGAATTCGGCCTTCACAGTTGACTTGGGAGCACAGAACATCGAGAGTACGATTTCACTTAACCTCCCTAGCTCATCACCTTCATTCTTCATGAAACAAGGTACAAATCCTTTCTTTGACTCACCCTGAGAATGTGAACAGGAATATCAGGCTCGAGACTCTAAACAAGCGCTTTTGGGAGGCAACCATATTTCATTTCCTCGTATTCTCTTCTGTTTTGCTTTGTTTGCTGTTTAGTGTTTTATTGGTTCTGTTTTGCTTTCCTATTTATGTGTTTGTTTGATTTAATGTTTGTGATTAGATGACTTGAATCTCATTTTAATTTGTCGATGTATTGTCGGTTGATGTTGTGTGATTTTCACTTTTGTCGGCGAAGTTTACGTGTTTTAAAGTTAGTCATCGATTGGTATATGATGAGTGCATTTCATATATATATATATTGCATGCTTTACCCTCATCATTATTGAATATTTTGGCTTTAATTCTCCAAGTACGGTGCTATTTGAGGTATTCGTTGTTTGTCATGCAGATATCAAAGTCCTGAAGCAAGAAGAAGTGTTTTGGAATAATTTTAGAAGCTAAAGGACTTAGAAGAAACCTCATCAAGCTCAACACGGCTTAAGCACGCCCATGCTGTACCCTGTGCAAATTGCAGGAGAATTCAGCTAAAAATCAACACATCCTGAGTTCGCTGAGCACGGTCGTGCAAACCTCAGCACGGCCTAAGCACGCCCGTGCTGTTCCCCGTGCAGATTACAGGAATGTGAGTTTTCTGGAGATTTATTTGGCCGTAATCTGCACGGCTTCAACACGCCCGTGCTCACATCGAGAAGACATTAAAACCCTAGAAACTCAGTTTCTAGGGGGACTTTTTGTGGGCGAACGAAAGGAGAAAAGAAGGGAGAGCTTTGAGGGTTCATCCTGCTCTTCATTAAGGGAATGTCACGCCTATGGTAGGCCGATCGGGAGGAGATTTTACAACATTGTAGATCCTTCGACAACCACAAGGATGCAAGAAATTAGGGAGTTTTCAATTTCTTGTCTTTCACTTTCTTTGGCATTGTACTTGTTGTTTGTCATTATGAGGGGCTAAACTCTTAAGGGAGCCCCGGGGTTGTTTGTATGACGTTGTAGCTTGAACTCTTGATCTTTACTTGCGGCATTTATGAGTATCTTGTTCCTTTCATTAAATCTGAGCTATTGGTTATTTTGTGTGTTGTTTAGTGCTTGATTGCTTGAAAGTTAGGTTCTCTTATCTAGGCTTGTGAATCGCAATCGATAGTTGCAAGCAGTAAGATTGCAATTTAGAGCATCGGCAGCGCTAGAAGCAACACCCTATTAGCATAGCTAGGTTTATAACCGAAGATACCTCGGATAAGCGCCGAGAAAGTCGAGTTAGTGAACGTCAGAAATCCAACCCCGGGGCCCCATCTCCTCCATCGAGTCAATTCTCAAGCTTTCCCTTGGTGAACTTCCCTTTCCTTAACCTCCTTGAAGTTAACCCAGAGTCAACTCCATCTTTTTCTGTTGGTTAGATATTAAGCAGAACGTTAGTATTAGAAGCTACACCAGTCCCTGTGGATTCGACTACCCGACCTAAAGGGTACACTTTACTACTTGTGCGACCCGTGCACTTGCGGTTACACAAGGGGCGTACCAGTATAATCATGTTTTGGCGAATAAACTAAAGAAAAAAAATCTTAATTCGGCACTTCTGGAGGCTGTGCTGGGGGGCTATGATAAACGTCTAAATATATTTATTTTATACGTATGTGTGTACATGATTATTAAGTTTTATCGATGAATCGATGCCCTTTTTCGGTCTAAATTGTCTTATTTCGTTTTTCAGGTACAAATGAAGCCTAGGTGAGCTCAACGACGAGATTTGAGAAGAAATCGACATCAAATGCGTCGTTTTAGGGTACCGGCACTGTAGCGGGTACTATAGCAGCCTGGAATGCGAAGATTTTAAAGAAATTCTAAGTCTGGGAGTCCTCACGGGTAACCTCACGGCCGTGAGCTCGGTCGCATGCAGGTAATGTAGCAGCTTTACTGTAGCAACTTACCCGAATTTTCGGCCCATTTTCGAAGTATCCTCACCGCCGTATATTGACCGTGAATTCGCCCGTGAGCCATCCCAAACTCATTCTTTTTAAGGGTTTTTAGGGCTTTGTTTGAGGGAGTTTTGTCTACTTCTTGGAGCTCCACACCACCATCTTCAAATCCGAGCTTGGAGGAAGGTTTGAGGGCATTTTTCGCAGAGGAATTGGCGAGGAGAGCACGTGCCTTAGCAAGATCCACTCCTAGGGCTTGTCGGTAGAAGGTTGAAGACAAGGGAAGCCACCCCTTGAGTGGCATCTTTGGAACTTCATGTCCGGGGAATCCAAGCTTCATTCAGCCTTCCATCTTTGAGGGAGTTTTCTCATGCATTATTTAGTTGTTTTCATGCTTTTGATTGTATATTTTGAGATTATTAACAACTAAACCCCTAAAGTCACCACATGTAGGTGAACCTTGGGGGTGAACTTGTGATGTTTGGATGTTTTGTTTTAATTAATGCTTGTTGGCTTGTTCGTGGTCCTTGTTTGGTGTTTTTGAATGTTTGGATATGCATGAGAACTCTGTGTATCCATACTTGGGCAGTACTAGGTTGCATGACCATTGCCCTAGTGTTAGACTCACCAAGCTTGGAAGGGATACACGTATAAATACCCTGTGACCATCAGGTATTTGTACCCCTCCAATTCTTGGGTTAAGTATTCACTTGTATTTCAACCCTAACTTGAGAAACCACCTTGCCCATTGCAATCGTAGGAAAATTTGGACGGAATAGATTCCGTATCCAATACTCGTATCGGATTAGGGGTCAATTGCCGTGACTATCGGGTTGACCTAATTTAGGGTTTTCTCGCTCCAACTAGCCACTTGCATGTTAATTTAACCGCTTCCTTACCCTGATTTTCCCCCGTTTATTGCCCCTGTTATTTAGCATCTTCATTGCAGTCGTTATATTTCTTTGTTTTTTAATCTATTATCCTCGGTTTTGATTGGCTAAACAACATTGCGATAAGGAAGTAAGGGTAGCTTCTCTGGCCCTTGGGAATACGACCCTCTCGTATTCGCACGAGAGGTATTGCTTGACGACCCAGTGCACTTGCGGGACATCGACTAGGCTACATCCCGCACAAGCCTGCCAGAGGCCTGTACGGCCGCACAGCCAGCCCCACAACACGGCCAGAAGGCCTTGCGGCCTGGCATACAGCCTGCACACCAGGCCACATTGTCCGTACCGGGCTGTGCACACGGATCTGGCTGCAGCCCCCATTTTTGGTGGCCCCTGCTCCTCTCGTCTTGGCTCCCTTACTACATTTCCTCTTCCTCCTTCTCCTCCATCTTCTTCCACATTTTAGGGTTTGAAACTTTGCAGATCTAAGCTTTTAGAATGACGATCAATAGTTTCCATGCCGAATTTCGTCGACTCCATATGCACACACCTCATCACCACTGGCATGGGCCGACTCTTGGGACACCTGGTTTTTAGTTTCTTGTTGTTTGTCGCAGTTTATTTTATTATTTTGTCCGCAGTTGTGTTAGTAGTCAGTTGGAAAGAGCTTAACTATTCCAAGCTCCTATCTTACTTTTCGTTGTCCTTCTGTAGTTTTCTTTAATAAACTTTGTGTGATGATAATGGATTCTTTGATCTAATGTCCTATTCTACTCCACAGGGGTAGACATGAGCATCGTCTTATCTTCTCTCCACTATCATAGGGAGCGCCATGACCACTAAGCCTATCTTGTCACACGCTGTCACTATGATTCAGGGAAATTCCCCCAACCCCACTATTTATGCTTTCTACGTTTTATCATATTCTTTGAGCCGCTGATCTTGTACATTAGGGACAATGTACGACTTTAAGTGGGGGGTGGCATGCATATACTTTTGTTCTTTAGAGTCAAATTTTTTTTTATTTTCTATGCATGCTTGTTTTAGGGTGAACTTCAATGACATTGATGCATGATTGGAACTAATGATTGCGATGAGACCTAAGTGTACATTAGGGTAGGATCATGATAGATGCTAAGCTTTACACACAACCCTGCACTTAATGAATTTCGATGATTTACAGCATCCCATCACGTACCTTTTAGCCTGGGCCTTGGACACCTAGGTTAGGTTAAATGATAACCTTCGTGACCCTCTTAATAGCTAACCCATTTTTAGCGATACGCACCTTGAAGTGTTAGGCTTCTCTCTAATGAGTTATTTGAGGGCTTCTGTTTCTCTTGAAAATTGGCAAAACGGGAAATACTTTGTAGCAATTAAAAAAGTTGTGTATAGCAATAAGAATGACAATGCTCCTATACTGGAATAGCAAATTAACTTAGGGCTCGGGCTCCTAAAAAGAGTGTTCGCTAAGCCAAAAGCTAGGAAAGCATGAGCATGTTCATGTGAACTTGTAATCTTCTGAGTAAGTTGGGTCTTTTTGCTGCCTAATCAGCATATTTACCCTTCTAAAAAGACGATTACAGTTCATGTTAGTAAAAAAAAAAGAGTGTGAATAAAGCCATTTGTGTATAGAGGAGAGACAGAAGTGCCTTGTGAATTCATTAGGGGGTTGCCTACCGTTTTAAGGTCCGTTACCGCTATAAGTGATGTGATGTGCTTTAAGAAGTGGTCCTCGGGGTATCATTTTCTTCTATCTAGGTTACGAGAACCCAGGTGAAGAAGGTTGGACACACACAGCATCATCTTGTCGAACGAATGGTTCAAAATTTCGTTATTAGTTGTAGCTTAGCATCTAGAGTTCTACATTTGCTACTGTATACTTATACTTGAGCCGGAGGTTGTGTATTTAGCCACTTACCAATTTCTCTTGTTTTCCATGTTTGCTTGCTTGGGGACAAGGAAACCCTTAAGTGGGAGTGATCTGATAAGTTTTTAAATATACCGTTTTGTAATTGTGAACTACTTATACTTTCATGCATTAATTGATTAAAACCGGAGCCTTTTGATGTGTTTTTCTTGTTTTTCTATTTCATGGCATCTACGGACCATTTACGTTGAGAGAAGTGTTTATAACTGGAAAATCAAGGCCAATGAGTGAAGAAACGAAGGATAAGCGAGCTCCGGAGGGCATCCAAGAGTTCCTACACAGCCAGGCCCCTTTTAAGGCCTGTGTGCGGGCTGTGCACATGCTAACACATGCTAGCATGCTAGCATCCCGCCAAGCAAGTATCATTCCTAATCAATTCTACGGAATCCATCCATTATGGAATGAATATACATTAGAATGAAGAAACCAAACACAACAATCCATGCATTCATTAAACTAAATAAATTTCATCCAATACAAGTGTTCCTCCTAAGGTTCACTGGTTGCCCGGTAGCCTTGGGTGGTTTAGTTCAATATTACAAGCAAAGGAAAGCTACAAGATACAAGATTCATCACAAAAAAAGCAGAAACTCCCCTCTTGAAGATGTTGACTAGGGATGATGGAGCAATTTGTTGAATCCGCGTCTGCAAGCCCTAGGATGAAGATCTACGCGTTCTTCCCTCTTCTCCCACTTGATTCCACTACAAAATGACATCTTTTGATGAAGATTTGAGCGTGGTGGTGCTTGGAGGCGCCGGTGGCAAGATCCTCTACTAAAAAAACCCTAAAACTGCTTAAATACCCGAGCCATGTGCGGGCTGGTGTGCAGGTAGCACACCTGGCCGCACACAGCTCGCACAAGGGGCTAAAAACGGGCCTGAATAGGCCCGTTTTGTGTAGGAGTGCCAGAATGACGTCCGGAGCTCGTTTAAAGTTCGTTTCTTTGCTCCTTGGCCTCGATTTTCATGTCATGAATGCTCATCCTAATGTAAACGGCTCGTAGATGCCCTGAAATAGAAAAACACGAAAACACATCAAAGGTTCATCGGTTTTACTCATATAATGCATGAAAGTACAAGTAAAGTACCATTACAAAATGGTGTATTGAGACACTTATCAAACTACCCCCCACTTAAGGATTTACTTGTCCCGAAGCAAACAAACATGAAGAAGAGGAATTGATAAGTGGCTAAATATACAACCTCCAGCTCAAATATAAGTTTACAATAGCAAGTGTAAGACTCTAGATGCTAAGCTACAACCATAAACGAAATTTTGAAACATTCATTTGGCAAGATGATGCTGTGTGTGTGCAACCTTCTTCACCTGGGTTCTTGTAACCTAGACAGGAAAAAAGGACACCCCGAGGACCACTTCTTAAAGCACATCACAGCACTTATAGCGGTAACGGACCTTGAAATGGTAGGGAACCCCCTAATGAATTCACAAGGCACTTCCGTCTCTCTTCTATAAACAATTGACTTTATTCACACCTTTTTTTCTTTTTGACTAACATGAGCTGTAGTATTCTTTTTGAAAGTGTAAATACACTCATCAGAAGATTACATGTTCACATGAACATGCACGTGCTTTTTTTTCTTTTAGCTTTTGGCTTAGGGAACACTTATTTTAGGAGCCTGAACCCTAAGTTAATTTGCTATTCAAGTAGAGGAGCATTGTCATTCTTATTGCTATACAAAACTCTTTTTATTGCCACATTTTATTTTCCTTTTTGCCAGTTTTAAGAGAGAGATAGAAGCCCTCAAACAACTCATTAGGAAGAAGCCTAACATGTCAAGGTACGGTATGTCTAAAATAGGTTAGCTACTAAGAGGATCACAAAGGTTATCATGTAACCTAACCTAGATATCCAAGTTCCAAGCTAAAAGGTACGTGATGGAATGCTGTGAATGATCAAAATTCATTAAGTACAGGGTTGTGTGCAAAGCTTAGCATCTATCATTGTCCTACTCTAATGTGCACTTAGGTATCATCGTCATCATAGGTTACAATCATGCATAAATGTCATCAAAGTTCATCAAAATAGTCATGCACAAGTAACAAAAAAATATTTGATGCTAAAGAACATATGTGCATGCATGTCACACCCCGCTTAAAGTCGTACATTGTCCCCAATGTATATGATCAGCAGCGCAAAGAAAATGATAAGAAGTATAAAGCATAGATGAGGGGTAAGTAAACTTTCCTGAATCATAGTGGTAGCAAGTTATATGATAAGCTTAGTGATCATCGTGCTCCCAATGATAGTGGAGAGAATAGAAAACAATGCCCACGTCTACCCCTGCGAGGTAGAACGGGACATTAGATTAAAGCATCCATCATCATCACACCAAAATTATTAAAGAGCTAATATATAAGACAATAAATAAGAAAAACATGAGTTTGGAAGAGTAAGGCTCTTTCCAACTTGAACTACAAAAGGAAATAAGACAAGGAAGCACAAGGTATGAGTGCTCAACCATAACTGTCACAATCATCATTTCTTGGTGAGAACTTGTGAAGAAAATAGATATAAACACAGATTTTCAAGTTTTAAGTATTCTCACCTTCTTTAGGTTGGGGTTTAACAAAGATTTAAGCAATAAGAGCTAGAAAGATAAGAGAGAAAGTCACACCCAAAGCTTGATGGCAAAATCCGACGGTGTCATTGAAAACTTGATGAAAAGTGATAGATCGACAAAATTAAAACTGAAAATGATAAGGGATTTCACCATCAAGGTAAAGTTGGCAAAATAGAGAGGGTTTTCTACACATAAATTCACAAAAAACTGCACTAGAATCAGCCAAAGAGAGAAAGAGAAACAGAATTTCTTGTGTGCTGAATGAGGGTTGTGTGCGGGCTGTGTGCCCGCACACCCCTTTGCCTTGCTTGTGCGGGTAGTAGACAGCCCGCACAGCCCAGAAAACCTTGAAACTCTTCATTACATGCATAATCCTCATCATAATGCAAAGTATGATCATACAACCATAGAAAAGACATCAAGAATCATCGACCTCAACAATAAATACTCATGCCAATGCATCAAACGACAAAAATATGCAATTGAGATACTCACACAAAACAAAATCAAAAACAAGCATGAAAGCTATGAAAACTAAAACACACAACTAGGAAAGTAAGAAAACTAATTTATGAGCTTGGGTTGCCTCCCAAGAAGCGCTTGTTTAACGTCACGAGCTTGACGTACCTCTTTCTTACCTCATGGAGGCTTGAAAATGGTGTACTCCTCCCAGCTACATCTAGCATAACTACTACCAACAAAAGAGATTACCTACCGGGTTTTGGAGCTTGCGGAGACCTTGAACAATTTACCTTTAGGTCTCCATGGGAACAGTTTGGGCCAGGAGTTATGCAATTTAAACTTTGGTGCACTCTTTGTCGGTTTGAGAATTCTCCTAACTTCTTGTTTTTTCCCAGCCTTATTTCCCTTAAGTGCCCCTAGGAAATGTTTATGCCTCCGAGGAAATAACTTTGGTTGAGAATGATACAAGCATTGCAAAGGTGGGTTCATGGATGGCCGTAACATTCTATCCACATCTCAATCCTCAACCATTGAAATCTCTCTTTCAGTCACCCATAGAAATTGTTTAGGCTCCAAGGGAAGATTTTTGGATGGGAATTGTCTAGTCCAAGCATAGGTGGGTCATTAGGTGGTTTCAACTTCTTACCCACTTCATCAAATTTAATTCCCGGAGTTTTACTTGTGCACTTGAGAAGTGGACCAATATTGAGAGAGGTAGCTTATTCAATTGGCTTTGAATTAACTTCTTCAACCTCCTATAAGTTTTTTCGGCCATGCTTTTGCCCTCCCCATTTTGTTATTCGATAGCATCTTTTGGCAGAACTTCGATTGTTTGCTCCTCCATCATTTCAGCCTCTGCATTTACCCTTTAAAATTTTACAACTTGTTTCTCAATCTTCTGAATAGATGCGTGAACATTTCTAAAATTGTTCTCAGTGGCCATCATAAATTTTGCTAACACCTCCTCAATTGTGTATTTCCTTTGACAAGGTTGCTCACATGGAATAACTGGAGGATGATGGTGCCACCGTTCTTGATATAGGGGGGGGGGGTATTCCACCATTGTTTGTTGAGAATATCTACAAGAATTTTGGTGTCCCCTCCAAAATGGATTGTAAATATTATTATGCCTATCTCTTTCGTTTGCTCGCATGGCGATAACTTTCTCAAACTTTTCTTCAAGTGCTTATATTTTTGCGGTCACCATAGCTCTTTGATAATCCATGGCCTCTGTGTAGAAACAAAATAATAAAAAACTAAGGTATCAAAGAAAACAAAAGAAAAATAAAAATGTATATATGTACAAAAATAAAGAGAAAAATGACTAAGCCAACATCTAGAAGTTTTCCCAGTATTCCCGGAAGTCCTCGGCAACGTTTCCAAAAACTTGATGGCAGCAGCGCACGTCGCTAATAAGCGGGCACATGGCTCCCCGACCGCAAGTGCATGGATAGTTAAGTAATACCTCTTGCGCGGGCACAAGAGTCTCGTATTCCATAGGGTCCCAAGATCTACTATTAATTCATCTTAGATCAGTTGTTTACCCGGATCAAAACAGGGGTTTTGCAATAAGAATAAGTGCGAAAACAAAACAATAAAAGTGATGAAGCCACCAACAAGCAATAAGCACGTAGAGGGGGAAACAAGTATCAAAGATAAGGCCAATGCGAGGATTCCCCCGGGAAGAACACCAGTATGGATGATATGATAAATAAATAATGCATGCATGGTTTGTAACTAGTTGGTCCGCTTAGACTCCGAAGTCAACTACCTCGGAACCTCCGTATTGTAGCCCTAATCCAGTACAAGTTCCTTGATCCTAAGGATACTCATACGATGTCATTGGGCACAGGGAGTCTTGGCTAGAGTTATTCAAAAGCAATTGTGCTAAAATATACTCTAAAACATACGGGAGGCTACCGGTTCCCGGAACGTTTGGTGCGCCAGTACAATGGATCCCTCTCCTAACATTATTTGACCTAATATATGCTAGCATCCCGCCAAACGAGTATCATTCCTAATCAATTCTACAGAATCCATCCATTGTTGAATGAACATACATTAGAATGAAAGAAACCAAACACAACAATCCATGCATTCATTAAACTAAAGAAATGTCATGCAATACAAGTGTTCCTCCCAAGGTTCACCGGTTGCCCGGTGGCCTTGGGAGGTTTAGTTCAACATTACAAGCAAAGGGAAGCTACAAGATACAAGATACATCACAAAGAAAGCAAGAACTCCTCTCTTGAAGATGTTGACTAGAGATGATGGAGCAACTTGCAAAATCCGTGTCTGCATGCCCTAGGATGAAGATCTACATCTTCTTCCCTCTTCTCCCACTTGATTCCACTCCAAAATGACCTCTTTTGATGAAGGTTTGAGCATGGGGTTCTTGGAGGAGCCGGTGTCAAGATCCTCAACGAAAAAAATCTAAAATGGCTTAAATACCCGAGCTGTGTGAGGGCTGGTGTGCGGCCGCACACCGGGCCGCACATCCTTTTGCCAAGGGTGTCCGGCACACAGCCCGCACATGGGCCTGAAAACGGGCCTGAATAGGCCTGTTTCGTGTAGGAGTGCCGGATTGACGTCCGGAGTTCGTTTAAAGTTTGTTTCTTCGCTCCTTGACCTTGATTTTCATGCCATGAATGCTCCTCCTAACGTAGACGGCTCGTAGATGCCCTGAAATAGAAAAACACGAAAAACACATCAAAGGGCATCGGTTTTATTCAAGTAATGCATGAAAGTACAAGTACCGTTACAAAATGGTGTATTTATGCACTTATCACACAATAATACTTGTTTTTGAATGATGAATTTCTTATTGTGAAAAGATTCTTTAAATGATTTCCATGAGACTTAGAAATCATGATGATTTATGTTTTGGCTTAGTTCTTGATTAAGAATAAAGTTTATATAAATTTCTTGTGGTTTGGGAAACCCTATGGATTGAAATCATGTTTTTAAGATTTGTGTCTTCAAAGGCTTAATGTGTTTATTATGATGACCCAAAGAAGGACCTATGTGAACTAAATTTGAATTTCTCCATGATGATGTCATATTTGAAGCATATTTTCAAAGGATACTCTTATACGATGTTCCTGATGAAAATAATGTCCTTTATGATGTTTTACTCAAGTATTCACTTTTGGATCGAAAGTTGCATACACGAGAACTTGTAATCTCTTGATGAGATTTGTGGTATCATATTGATGTATGTATATTGAGCTTGCGGGCTGGATTGTTATTTGTATATTTGATGGTGACATGGGGGGATCCCTAGTACCTACTGCAGTAAGGATTAGAGTTCCACTGGCCGACCTAGTTGGGGTGGCGTGGAGTACTCTAGTGAGGTTCACCCTTTCAGGGGGCGCGTAGAGAGCCTAAAAGGTGTGCAGGGTTGGGTGCCCGGAGTCACCATACAGGTTCGCCAATGGCGAATGCCATGATATGCTCATCTTAGTGGCTCCTTACCTAACCATGGCCATAGTTGGTAATGGAGGGTTTATGAGGCTATTTGTGACATTATCGAATATTTGATTTATTAATTTGGCTACTTTATGGATTCTTGAAATTGTTGAGTACTTAAAGAGTATTAAAATTTAAATTTTAAGCTTGTACCATTTTATGGTTGATTTTACAATGTTTTATTCTTGCATTTCGTTGAGAAAGCTTCTTATGTTAAACTGGACATTTAATGTATCCTATTTTATTCATGTGTGAATTATAGTCCCATGATTAGCCCCTTATTGAGTAACTTAGTTGCTCACCCTCTTTTCTTTTCTTCCCAGGTGTTAGCTCAGCATCGGGGTGAAGAGTGAAGTGCTTGGCAAAGTTTTTCTTGCATTTTCTTTTGAGTTATGTATGATTTTCGAACATTGTGGACATGTACTAGATGGATCCGCTAGGACATATATTTTCGTATTTTACTTTGTTTCTTTGAATGTTTCCTAATTGGGTCAGTTAGGACCTTGTATCGTCGAAGGTTTATACCAGTGCTTGGGAAAGACTATTTTGTCGTCATAACCTTACATGTTGTGATTCTCCAGGACTAGAATCCTGGTGTGGCTATGTTGTCCTTGTGTAGTGACATTGTTGCATGATCCCGATATTAAATCATATCTTGTCGATATATTCATTTTGGACAAGGAACAGGTTAGCCTTACGGTGATTTGGGGTTGAGGCAGGTGCTTGACCTCCCATGGGTTGTCGTGGCGGTATGCCATGCGCGGGACCCGCAGGTTAGGGCGTGACACTTAATACCTGGATCGTAGGGGGAGCATTATCCGAATACCCCACCTTCATTAATTGAGAGCTTACTTTTTCAGTTCCTGCGCACTTGTTAGTGACACTCTTAGGTTTAGTCATTATATCATCACAACACTACACTTATTAGGTTAGATAATAAAAGAGGAGCAACTACTAGTACTCCTGTTCCTTGAGGTTCGACAACCCGACCCATTGGGTCTACTTTATTACTTAATGACCTATGCACATGCGGTAATGCAGGTTAACACTTAACCTCGTGTTTTGTGTGCATCAAGTTTTTAGCGCCGTTGCTGGGGAACAGAATATTAGGAACCCTAGTACTTTGTTACTTTAGCCAAACATTCTTTTACTTTCACTTTTTATTTCTACTTCATCTCTCTTACTCTCACCATTCTCATTTTTTTTTTTTGCTTGATTGTAAGAAATTGTTATTTCAATAGTTTCAACACCATGTTTAATGAAAAGGAAATCCTGGAGAAGTTGATGGCAATAATGGCAGCTAATGAAGAGAAGATAGAACAATTAGCTGCAACTTGTTTTTTGACTGAATTGTTGGATCAATGGGATCCTATGCTGATGGAACAAGAAGGCATATCCGAGGGATGCGGGAGCTCATATCAAGATGCAGACTTGGCATGCCTATTGGATCAATTCGATACGTCGGTAATCATATCTTTTAATGAGGAACTTGAATTCAGTTTGAAAAAAACTCTTACACAGTTTTGCATGTCAATAGTAGATGAAGGTGTTGAGGTAGTAAGTTATTCAGATGGGGACAATGATTTTACAGAAGATGTGGATCAGGTCCTGGCAGCAGAAATTTGTAGCATAAGTTTCCAAGAAGAGTGTCCAGAGAATCTAGATATTTTGCTAGCAGCCCAGCCAGAATAGAAGGCATATGAGGCTGAAGTGGAGAGTGAACCCAAAAGCTTTGAGGAAATTGAACAAAAACAAGGGAGTCGATTGCGGCCCTCCGTGGAAGAGCCTCCAGATTTAGAATTAAAGACATTACCTGATCACCTAGAGTATGCTTTCCTTGCAGAGGGGTCGAAGTTGCCAGTCATTATTGCTTCAAACCTTTCTGCAGTGCAAAAAGAGAAACAGGCGTGTGGATGCCCATGTGGCCCTCCAAAGGATCCACACGCCTGTGTGGGTCATCCACACGAGCGTGTGAACTCTGGAAAAGTATTTTCCAGGGTTCTAGAGAGGCACAAGGTCAACCACACGCCCGTGTCGCTGCCCCTGTGGATTTTCCCGGTCACACGGGCACTCACACTCTCGTGTGAGTGCCCTTGTGGCATTCTGTCTCAAGATTTTCATCCACATAGGCACTCACACGCCCGTGTGAATGTCCTTGTGGCCTTTTCGCATTGAGATTTCGCTTCACAAGAGCGTGTGGATAATCCACTTGCCCATGTGGATGCCCACATGCGTGTGTGGCACCCCCACACGCCCATGTTGATTACTTAAGAGCGAAAGGGGGCCTTGAACCCTCATTCAAACCTTCGCCCCCTTTCTCCTTCCAATGCCCCCACACGAAGAGACACGATCTTTGGGCTCCTAACATTGTTTCCTCGACTTTATAAAGAAGCTAGGGAGTTTTTCAGGCCATGACTATCTTTATCTTCATTGATTTTCACCGGTAAGCTCCCAACATATCCTATCTTTTGTCATGACTTCTTATTTCAGATCTGGTGGAATTTTGGTGTTTTAAGCATGTTTTCTTCATGAAAATCATCTTAGCATGCTTCCCTAAGGCCCTTATGAAGTTTTGATGTGTGGAAATCACCCAACCATAGCCATTTGGCCATGGTCGGGCATCCACACGGGCTTGTGGACCATCCACACACCCGTGTGGATGGTGAAGATGATCCACATGGGCGTGTGGGCCATCCACACACCCATGTGGCTCCCTGCACATCCATTATGGGTGCTTATTTGGGTTATTTCTTCTCAGGTATGGTACCCAGAACCAAGAAGGTTGTGCATAAGCATTCTTGCACTGTTCGTGAGCCGTCTCCTACCGGGGAACTCGAATTTGTGGTGCCCGAGCACCAACAGTGGTACGAAAGCCTCTGACGCCTCAAATTGGGCCAAAATAGGGTGATTGATTGGAAACCACTTGAGGAAGTTGATATGACTGACGAGGTTCGCGAGCTTACTACAGTTGGAGGTTGGGATCGTCTCCTCACTTTTAGAGACCCCGCCTACCTGGATTTAACACTTAAGGTCCTTGCCTTATTTGACTTCGACCGTTCTCGGCCAAACTTTGACAAGGAGGATACAATCCGATTTGTGCCTTTAGTCACTATCATGGCATGAGCCTCACTCAGTTCTCTATTTTCCTTGGTTTATATGACAGAGACTTTGTGCACACGGGGGAGTATTAGCAACTCATTGTGAATTATCTTGTTGGGCTTACCACAAGTCGTGTGTACGGGACTATGTGCGTCCGATTCCAGTATGAGCCTAGATCCTATAAAGCAACCATGCGCAGTCGTCCTTCGTTCAGGTATATATATTATATTCTCAGCAGGACAGTGACGGGACGTGGTGCCAGCACCAGAGTACTTAGCCCCCTCGACCTCTTATACTTATACACCATAATTGACACACCCTTCCGTGCGTGTTCCGCAAGTGCACGGGTGTCAAAGTAATAAAGTACCCAACGGGTGGGTAGTCGAATCCACAGGGAGTAGACGATAGAAACAAAAACACGTTGCTAAGTAGCCAAAGAAAACCAATTGTTGTTGCAATTAACAAGTAAGTAATAACAGAATTAAAGACTGAAAGTAAAAGCTAGAGCGTAGGAAAAGATCGATGTGAAGATGGAGTACTCGGACAAGGCTCCCCTAGGATCTTAGTTTCAAGTGCAAGACATCAATTACTCTTCCTCAATCGAGATTTAATGAGTCGTGGAAATCCAAAACTACAAGGTCCCAAACCTAAGGTCAACCTTGACTAGTCCCCTACGAGGTCCCGGCGGAGAGAAACTCTTGACGCCTCACACCACGTATGATAAACATCTAAAAGTACGTATTTTATATGTATGTGTTGTGTATTATTTTCATATCTTTTTGTTGAATCTATGCCCTTTTAGGTCTAAATTGCTTTATTTTTATATTTCAGGCCAGCCAGAAGCCCTGGGGACTCGACGACGAGATGGGGAGCGAATTCGACACAAAAACATCGTTTTCGAGACAGGACACTGTAGCACGGTACTGTAGCATTCACTGTAGCAGTTACTGTAGCTCATCGCGGACTTCTTGGCAGAAAAGTAGAAATCCCGAGGGGTCAGCATACCGGTAGTATGCTGACCCGTTTACCCATCGGGATTTGGGGTTTTATGGGCGATCTAGGGCATTTTGAAGAGGACTTTTTTGCATCTTCTTGGAGAGAGCTTTTGGGGGAAAAGAAGGCTAGGGTTTGGACATCATTTCTACACCATTTTGGAGGGAAAAAGGAGAGGAAATTCGGGTTTTCTTAGGAGATGAGAGCAAGATCTAGGAGGATCTACTTCAAAAGCTTCATTGGTTGGAGGTTGAAGACGACGGGAAGCCACCCCTTCGAGTGGCGTCTTCGGAAGGTTTTCTCCGGGGATTCAAGCGGCATTCGGCCTTCACCATTTGAGGGAGTGTTCCTCATGTTTATTTTAGTTATTTGCATGATTTGTGTGGTGGATTTGTTGAGCATGAACAACTAAACCTTGGGGGTAAAACTTGTGATGTTTTGGATTATTTGAGTTATTTATTGTATGATTGGCTTGTTGTGATCCTTGTTTGGTATTCTTAATTGTTTTGGTGCATGTGCTTAATTGTTGTATCAAATGCTTGGTAGCACTTTGTAGCATGACCATTGCCTTAGTGCTAGACTCTACCAAACTTGGAAGGGATTATTGTATAAATACGCCGTGATCATCGGGTATTTGTACCCCTCCATTTCTAGGGTTGAAAACTAACTAGTGTTTCCACCCTAACTTGAGGAAACCATCATTCGCCTTGCAACCGTGTGAGAGGTTGAGTGGAAGAAATTCTTTATTCAACTCTTGTACCGGGTTAGGGGTCAATTGCCGTGACCATCGGGTTGACCTAAGCTTAGGTTTTCTCGGTCCAACTAGCCACATACTTAATTCCTCAAATATCCTGCTCACTTAAGTAGCCCCTTGGGGATCCTCATCCGTGACCGTTTTCCATTCCTGAGCATCTCCCGAGTTTTGATTCAATCGTATTTATTAAGAAAATTTCTCTTGTTGCTATTTGTTTTCTTTCTTATCTATTCTCTTAAAAAATGGAATTGGTAAGCTAAACAACAAGTGAGAAGTGAGTAAGGTAGCTCCTCGGGCCCCTTGGGAATACGACCCACTCGTGCGTGCACGAGTGGTTTATTACTTGACGACCTGTGCGCTTGCGGGTGTTGACATTTCCGTGTCGACCAAGTTTTTGGCGCCGTTGCCGGGGATTTCATCGAGGGATATTTGCAAAGCTTTAAGCTTGTTGATTTAGCCTTTTCTTTTTCTTTTGTTTTTCTTTCTTTTTGTTGTGTGTTTTGTTTTGTTTTTGTGTTTTCTTGTTTTTGGTTGTTGAGATTTTGTAATTATTCCAGCTTTGTATTCTATTGTTGCTTCTTTGTATTTCTTGTTGTTAGCTAACGTTGTGACTCCTCAAAATATATCAATTATTCTGTACATGCAAGCACTTTTCAAACTCCCCCACACTTAAGCCTTTGCTTGTCCTCAAGAAAAACTTATACATTAGCGATCAAAAGTAGAGTGCTAGAAGTGCTTGGCCTTAAGTTCACCATAAATGTGCAAGGAGAGCATTCTCAGACTAGGAATCATTTTGAACAACGAAAGAGAAAAACCAATGCTCTAGCAAAAACTTGAACTTCAAAGAAATAAAAATCTGAAAGCATGTGAGTGTGTGCTAATTTACTCATATCAACCCCAACCTACTCTTTAAATTTCTTATTAAAGAGGACTTATTTAAATACAAAAATAATAGGCAGTAGCTGCACATAGCCTCGAAGGTAGCCCTTTTCCAAGACGTCTCCTGAATGGCTTTCACACATTCGAGGTGGTAGCTCTTTCTACCGGGGATAGTAGCTTTCACACATCCTATAAGATAGCTCTTTTTCTTATTAGGGCATAACTAGTATCCGACTTATGAGAGTAGCTGCATACAGAATAGGTGGTAGCTCTTTCCACTACCCCTCAACAAAATTTCTTTTTTTTTTTTTTTTTTTTGGCACTCAAAATAATGAATTAAAGTCCTTTCAACCCTAAACTAGAGATGTCGGAGTTAACAGAGCAAATGGTGCGTATAGATTGCGACCAGACAAAAAAAAATTTCTAAGTTTTTCAAGTAAACTAGAGCATGGTGACAATCGATGTTCAAACGTCTCTTAAATTCAAAAGCATAATTCTTGACCCATAAGGTGAACTATCATTGGCTAAATGAGCATACAAGTGATGAGCATACATACATAAAGAGCATGTGTAACGTGAACTCCCCCCCCCCCCCAACACTTAAGATGTACAATGCCCTCATTGTACTCATGCAAGCATACAAAATACAAAATAAATAAAATAAGAGGGTGTGGGTATTAAAAACGACACTCCCCTGGTCTCAGAATGTAGAATTGGAGGGGAGGTGCAAAAGTGGGGAGTGAAGTTGCGAAGGATTGTTGATGTGCATCACGCAAGTGCACGGGGTCGTCAAGTAATATCCTGTGTGTGACACAGGGGTCGTATTCCACAGGGCCAACGAGCTACTATTACTTCCCTTTTGTCTATTTCCTATCCTAACAATACGAGTGAATAGTACATCTACTAACATCTATGAATAAGAGAATAAAGCTACCACTCCGCATCAAATAAGCATTCAAAGGACAGACGATCAGGAGAAGGCGTGATTTGGACAGAGAATCCTCCTAGGGTGGTCATTAAGGCCCGGATTAAGGATGATGTGTTGTGATGGTGGTTTGGACCGATAGATTCCTAAATTAAGCTAATCCCGAATCCCTCGGTGATTAGCCCTAATCCCATACGAGTATTGACCGGAATCGCTTCCGGCCAATTCCTTCTACGATTGCAGTGCGCCAAGGGAATCCCTTATTAGGAGCAGATACTCTTCTGGGTCTAAGCCTAACATTCGGAGGGGTACCTAACACCCGAATCCCTCGGCGTATTGGTACGTAAATCCCTTTCAATCTATGTGAGTCTAGTACAAGGGCGATGGTCACGCTCCAAGTACAACCTAGAAAGTGAACAGTAGAGTTCTCATGCGGTCCAAGACAGTAAAGTACACATAGAAGGAATCACAAACCATAGAAATTCTTATAAAAGAAATTCAACATCCAACACTAAATCACAAAGGATTATCATCCATAATTACAACAAAACTACCCTAGAGTTCATCATGCCCAAATCACATACAAGTTAGTTCCTCATGAAAGAGGAACACTCATACAAATCCAATGAACAAACAAGCATAAAGAAAAGCAAAGAACACTCCCTCTAGCTTTGGATTGCCTTGGATGGAAGAAGATCGTCGATGTCGCCGACATCGTGCCTCAAACGATGCCTTGAAGCCTTTGATCTTCCCCCTATATGCTCCTCCGATGTTTGCCTCCCTCTTGGTGAAGAATGACGCGGTGGATCGCCGGAAAACAGCGCTAGAGAGGGTGGGGCGGCGGCCCAAGAAGAAGAGCAGAAGAAGTTGTAGAAGTATATCCCTTTTGATGCCCTAATTTTTACCTTTAAAACCCTTTTTCGGGCATCCATACGGGCTGCCTTGCGGGCGCAAAGTTCCCAGCCTTTTCCTGAAAATCCCGTTTTGGTGCTACAGTGCCATGCTACAGTAATCTTGCTCCATTAATCCTTCTACAGTACTGCTACAATGATGAAAACGTCGTATTTGATACGGATTTCTACCCAAATACGTTCTTGAGCTCATTTTGGCTTCTTCAAGGCCTGTAACACAAATAAAACCAATTTAAATGCAAAACGGGTATCAACTCATCAAAATACATGTAAAATAGTACTAGAATAAAACGTATAAATACGTACATTTAGACACTTATCAGTTGTGAAGCTCACACGACCATGTGGAATATCCTCATGGCCGTTTATGTGCGACATTCTTTGTCCTTGGAGCCATTCCTGCGCATAAGAGAAGCAAACGAGTCATTTCGAGGCTCAAAACAACCTCCCAGAAGTTCACACCGCCGTGTGGAATTTCCACACGGCCGTGTGGATCTTCGACCATGGCCTTTGGCCATGGTTGATCCACATCGAGCCGTACAAACACACGAAACTTCGAGCACAAGTGTTTAAAACATGAAAATAAGCATTCTCCATGAAAACAACATGCTAAAACACAAGATTCATCAGCTAAATCGAAGAATTAACATTCATGGTGAGAAGAGAGAAAAGAGGGCTTACCGGAGAAGATGATGATGAATCACGCAATATAACGATCAGTAAAGCCCACAAATCCTATAAATAGGCGAGAAAATGGAAGAAGAAGCGATTTGGTCGCTTGGAGTGGAGGCGTTTGGAGATGAATGGGCGCGAAGTGGAATATGAAGAGAAGCAAGCTTCTTATGTTTAAATAACCCACATGGCCATGTGTTTTCTCTGGATGCCCCTTACTCAAAACACCGAAATTTCCACTTGACCATGTGGAAATTCCACATGGTCGTGTGGATTCTCTGGATCGCCTGAAAAATTATGAACAAATCCACATGGCCATGTGGCCATGTGGAATTTCCACATGGCCGTGTGTCTTCTCTGGATTGAAATTTTTCAGCTCATGAATAATACTTACATACCTATGTGGAATTTCCACATGGGTATGTGAATTTCCAATTTTAGCCAAATGAGCTCCAAATTTTTCACATATGACAGAAAACCCAAAAAAAAATCCATCCACATGGCCATGTGGAAATTCCATTCCACATGGCCATGTGTTTCCATTTTTCGGCCCAAAAATGTTCCAAACTCTGCCAAATTCATCGAAAACACATGGAAAACTGCAGAAATTGAAATCAAACAAGAACAGGGCTTAAATCTCACCAAATTCACATGAAAAACTCTCAAACTTACCAGAAACAATGAAAACACGATTTTGCATCTGAAAAAGGCAAAAATGCACTACACCGGAGATGAATCTTAAGAAAATAAAAACGTGCTAAAAACTCAACTGCAGAAATTAAAAACTAACTAAAATAAGTGTCAAGAAATTAAAAATTGGGTTGCCTCCCAATAAGAGTTTGTTTTACGTCACTAGCTTGACGTACCTGTTCTTCACAAATCAAGGGGGGTCATGAATCGAGGGCACTTTGCTGCTTGCAGACTTAAAGCATGATGAGCATAGGTTCTCTAACTTAAGGGACGAGTGGTAGAATTTGTTACCAAGGGGAGAGATATCGCTCTTAGCTCTTGAGTTCTCCTCTGCAGGAGCGTCCATGTGTTTCTTGTGACGAGGTCTTGACCTCTTCAGCCTTCTGATGAACTTCTTAACTACTCCTTGGGTAGGTTCCTCCTTATGCAATGGATCAAGTGATGAAACCTCCTCTTCATTGATCTCTTGTTCTAGCAACTCCTCCAAGGGATCCGGATATAACGATTCCTGCACATAATCATTAACGAAATCATCAGTGATATCAAGAAAATACAAAATATCATCAAAATCAAGAGAATGTCTCATGGCTTCAGCAAGGCGGTAGGTCAGCTTCTCATCTCCAATCCTCAGCGTCATCTCTCCGCCCTCTATGTCTATAAGAGCCTTGGAAGTGTGCAGAAAAGTTCTTCCAAGTATCAGTGGCACATCGACATTCTCATCCACATCAAGAACTACAAAATCTGCCGGAAAAATATACTCATCCACTTTCACCAGAACATTTTCAATAATGCCTCTTGGATGCCGAACTGAACGATCAGCTAGCTGAAGGGTCATCCGAGTAGGCCTTGGCTCTCCCAATCCCAATTTCTTAAAGAATGTATAAGGCATGACATTAATGTTAGCCCCTGAATCTGCCGATGCCTTTTCTTCACCAAAATCACCAATATTACAAGGGATGATAAAACTTCCCGGGTCTTTCATCTTGTTCAGTAAATTTCTCTGCAGCACCGCCGAGCAAGATGCATTTAATACCACAGCTGCACTATCCTCTAATTTTCACTTGTTGGTCAAGAGGTCCTTTGAAAACTTCGCATAACGAGGCATTTGTGATAATGCCTCCACGAATGGGATGTTGATGTGCAACTGCTTGAACAGGCCCAGAAATTTCTTATACTGCTCATCATTTTGGTCACTTTTCAGCCTTGAAGGGTAAGGAATTCTCGGCTTATAAGGTGAGGGTGCTACCACTTTCTCCTTACCCTTTTCTTCAGCTTCTTTCTCTTTCTTCTTGGAGGGAGCATGAACAACCTCTTCAGTAGGGAGTCTCCCCTCAATTTCATCACCACTCCTCAAAGTGATTGCTTTCAGCTGCTCTCGAGGATTTGTCTCTGTATTCCCTGGGAGACTTCCTTAAGGTCTCTCTGAAAGTGACTTTGCAATCTACCCCCCCTGATTTTCTAGATTGTGCAATGAGGCAGTGTGATTGCGAAGTGTGCTCTCCACGCCTTGGAAACGTGTGTTTGAAGACTGAATGAACTTGGTGAGTGGTTTCTCCAAGTCTGTCATTCGGTTCTCTAACCCTGAAATTCAACTCTCGACGTTGGGTTGTTAGGGTTCCTGAAATCCGGGGGGTGCAGAGGGCCTTTGCTGCCCTTGGTTGCTCCATGAGAAGTTTGGGTGATTCGCCACCAGGATTGTATGTGTTGCTATAGGGGTTCCCTTGACCTCGTCCGGCATTACCCACAAAATCCACCTGCTCAACAGGTGCTGCTCCCATGACGGAGATAGGACAATAAGATGAAACATGTCCACCCCCACAACCATCACAACTCATCACTGCAGCCATTCTAGAAGGTGTTGCCAAAGTATCTAATTTCTTGCTCAATGCTTCAACCTGAGCTTCTAGAGATGTTACTGCATCAACTTGATGAATACCCGCCACTTTCCTCTTGTCACGAGCATTCCATTGATAGCTATTCATGGCCATTTCTTCTATTAGTTGGCGGGCAGCTTCGAGGGTCTTGCGTCCTAAGGCACCTCCTGCTGCAGCATCAAGTAACTGTCTTGTGATTGGGTTCAACCCATTGTAGAACGTGTGGATGATCATCCATTCGGGGAACCCATGTTGAGGACACTTGCGCAGAAGATCCTTGAACCTTTCCCATGTCTCAAAAAGAGACTCCAATTCCGACTGCATGAACGAGGAGATTTCATTTCTCAACTTTGCCGCCTTCCCAGGAGGGAAGTATCGGGCAAGGAAGGCCTCAACCATTTCTTCCCATGTAGTGATCGACGCCCTGGGTAGAGACTATAACCACTGTTTTGCTTTCCCCTTCAAGGAAAATGGGAAAGCTCTTAGTCTGATGGCATCATCTGTGACTCCATTTATCTTCAACATGTCACACACTTCCAAGAAGTTCTCTATATGATTGTTCAAGTTTTCATCTGCCAACCCATTGAACTGTGCAGACTGTTGTACCATCTGAATGAACCCCGGTTTAAACTCAAAGTTGTTAGCTGCAATTGGTAGCCTAGCAAAATCTAAAAATGTCCGCTGTTGCTCATTCTGTTCAGCCATAGTTGCGGACTCTTCGATTTCTATTTCAGCTTGATAAGACTATTCTTGTTCAGGTTGTATTCCCCGTCTGTGTAGTCTTCTCTCAATTTATGGATCGCCTTCAACTAATGTCGAAGGGTGTCATTTTCATTTTCAAACATCACCATTTTCAAACACCCAAGTTATCTCCACCCACCACCACCCAAGCTCTTTATTTGAAAGCTTCACATTTTCAAACACCCAAACCTTCTCCAAATTTCGTGGCTTTTCAGCAACTCAAGTTACAAAACTTGACATTTTTCTTTTGTTTTGATTTTTATTCCTTTGAACAATATCTACTATATATATATATATATATATATATATATATATATTAAAAAACAAAAATACAAAAAAAATACAAAAAAAAAAGAAAACCAGACGGGCACGAATTTTCAGTAGCCCATGTCCCAAACCTTTGTTTTTTTCCTTTGTTTTGATTCTTTTTTTTATTATATATATATCCTCTAAAAAAATTTATTATTCATGTTTTTCTTTTAATATCTATAATTAATTTATATATATATATATATATATATATATATATATATATATATATATATAATTATTTAATATATAATAAAACGAAATGGCATCATTTTCCTCTGCTCCACATTTTTTAGGTCCAGTTGATATAAAATTAAACAATTCAAATTACAGAGAATGGTTTACTACTTTTTGGATTGTTTTACTAAGTATGAATTTGTTTGGTCATGTCGACTGTACCTCTCCCCAACCGTCCACCCCCGATGCATCATAGACACTTGCCGATCACCGTATAATGACCCTTATCTGTCAGTCTTGTGAGATTGATGTTCGAATGGAAATTGGCCATTTTGCCACTGCTCATACAATGTCAGAAAATTTATATCATATGTTTGAACATTTCAGCCCTGCTTGTTAGTATGCTATTTTGCAGGACTTTACTCACGTCTAGCAATGTGAGCATTCTGTCCAGGAGTATGTCAGTGACCTGCTGTCCCTGTGGCGACATATTGATTTATTGGAGGAATCCACTTGCTTGACATGAAAATGCTACAAAACTCGTACTCAGTCTCGCGAAAAAAAGCGCACCTTGAAATTTTTGATGCATCTTCATCCTGATTTTGAGGCAGTTCGCAACCAACAGCTTAATCGGGACCCTCTTCCATCACTTGGCGATGTCATTCATAGTGTTATTGCTGAAGAAACTCGTCTCAGCACATTATCTCCACGGCTTATCCCTATAGACAAAGTTCTCGCAGTGACCTCTCCACGCTTCTCTCGAGTACCCTCCGGTCATTCGGTGCCACTAGCTCCCTCTTCATCGACATTTTCTAGGTCTTTTGTCATCTGTTATTACTGCAAGCGTCTTGGTCATATGAAGAGTTAATGTCTTATGCTTAAGCAACGACAACAGTAGCAGCAATCATCACAGTGGTGTCCTCCGCCTCGCTCTTCGCTTTCCTTTCTCATGCAGCTTCTGTCTCAGCTTCAGCTTCAGCTTCAGCATCTCCTTTTCTGTTGACATTCTCTCTCAGGTTACTCAGCTTAATGAACATATTCATGCTATGCAGCTCGCTATGTCCTCCACCATTTCATCTGTTATGTCTGTTGCCTCTGGCATGTATTCCTCCTCCTGGATTTTAGATTCTGGTGTCATTCATCATATGACTGCAGATACCTCTAGCCTAATCTCTATTTCTACGCCTCATACCTTTTCCAGTGTTTGCATTGTTGATAGGAGTCTTCATTTTGTCACGCAGTGTGGTCGTTTTCAGTCCACTTCATTTGACATTCCTGATGTCCACCATGTCCCTAGCTTAGCTCTCAACCTTTTTTCTGTTAGTCAGCTCACTGATCATGATCTCACAGTTACTTTTTCTTTTTCTACTTGTATTATGCAGGAGTATCTTACAGGTTAGAGGATTAGGTGATGAGTGCATTTCATATATATATATTTTATACTTTACCCTCATCATTATTGAGTCTTTTGGCTTTAATTCTCCCAATTCAGTGCTATTTGAGGTATTCTTGGTTTTCCATGCAGATATCGAAGTCCTGGAGCAAGAAGAAGTGATTTGGAATTATTTTAGAGCTAAAGGACTTGGAAGAAACCTCATCAAGGTCAAGACGGCTTAAGCACGCCCGTGCTATACCCCGTGCAGATTGCAGGAGAATTCAGCCAAAGTCAGCACAATCTGAGTTCGCTGAGCACGGTCGTGCAAACCCTCAACACGCCCTCAGCACGCCCGTGCTGTACCTCGTGCAGATTACGGGAATTTGAGTTTCAAGAGTTTTATTTGGCCGTAATCTGTACGGCTTGAAGCACGGCTTCAACACGCCCGTGCTCACATCGAGAAAACATTAAAACCCTAAAAACTGAGGTTTAAGGGGGACTTTTTGTGGGTGAACGAAGGGAGGAAAGAGAAGAGAGCTTTGGGGGTTCATCCTCCTCGTTATCAAGGGAATGTCACGCCTATGGTAGGCCGATCGGGAGGAGATTATACAACATTGTAGATCCTCGGACAACCACATGGATGCAAGAAATTAGGGAGTTTTCAACTTCTTGTATTTCAATTTCTTTGGCATTGTACTTGTTGTTTATTGTCATGAGGGGCTAAACTCTTAAGGGAGCCCCGGGGTTGTTTGTATGACGTTGTAGTTTAAACTGTTTATCTTTACTTGCAGCATTTATGAGTGTCTTGTTCTTTACAATAAATCTGAGTTATTGGTTATCTTGTGTGTTGTTTAGTGCTTGAATGCTTGGAAGCTAGGTTTTCTTATCTAGGTTTGTGAATCATGATTGATAGTTGCAAGCAGTAAGATTTCAACTTAGAGCTCGGTAGCGCTGGAAGCAACATCATTTTAACATAACTAGGTTTAGAACTGAAGACATCTCTGATAAATACTGAGAAAGACCGAGTTAGTGAACGTCAGAAGTCCAACCCCGGAGCCCCATCTCCTCCATCGAGTTAATCCTTACATTCCCCTTTGTGCAATTCTCTCCCTCAATCTCCTTAATTTCAACCTAGAGTCACAATCCATCTTTCTTTGGTTGATTAGATATTAAGCAACCCGTTAGTATTAAAAGCTACACCAGTCCCTGTGGATTCGACTACCCGACCCTACGGGTACACTTTACTACTTGTACGACCCGTGCACTTGCGGATACGCAAGGGGAGTACCATTAGGATCGGGTGTAGAGTTGGCGGCCCTTTCTCTTAGACTCTCTTCATCTTCCCGCTCTTCCATCTTCTGCTATTACTGCTTCTATACGTTCTCTTGATTGTTGGCACAGTCACCTTTGTCACTTGTCTAGTGCTCGCCGGAAACTCCTAACAAGTTCACGTAGTCTTAGTTCTGTTTCTTCTCGTCCTTCACATCCATGTATGGGTTGTAAACTGGCTAAACGAACTACTCTTCCCTTCTACTCACGAGAATCTATTTCTGAATCTACTTTTGATCTTGTTCATTCTGATGTTCGGGGTCCTGCATCTCTCTCATCTCTTGGTGGTTTCTTCTATTACATCTCTTTCATTGATGATTTCTCGCGTTACACTTGGCTTTATTTAATGTATTCCCGATTTGAGGTCTTTGCCATTTACTCTCAATTTGTGCAAATGATATATACTCAATTTAGTAAACATATTAAGATCTTTGTCTCTTATAAGGTCTGCGAGTATCTCTCTACATCCTTCCGAACATTACTCTCCATTCACGGCACTATTCCTCTGCAATCTTGTCCTTACATACCTGATTAGAACAGTGTCGCTGAGGGTAAACATCGACATATTCTAGACACTGCACATGCACTTCTTTTTGCCTCTTCTGTCCCTCAATCCTTCTGGCCTGAAACCATTCTTACATCCATCTATCTTATCAATCGCACTCCTACCTCCACTATCTATGACATCACAACTTATGAGCCTCTTTACTCTCTTCCTTCCTTTTATGGTCATCTTCGCACGTTCGGTTGGACTTGTTTTGTTTTTTTGCCAACCATTGAGCGAAACAAACTTTCTCTCCATTTTTCCATGTGTATTTTTCTCGGCTCTAACTCTGAACACAAGGGTTATCGCTGCTATGATCCTCATTCTCACCGTCTTCATATTTCTCATCACGTAACCTTTCTTGAAGATACCCCTTACTTCTGTTTTTCCTTCCCAAATCTTTCCTTTCTTCAGTCTTCCGATAGTGCATCATCTTCTCTCTCATCCACAGTTCTTTCGTGTTTCACTCCCACCACCAATTCTGTGTCTTCTCCAGACATCTCTATAAACACTTCCTCTATTTCTCCTTACTTTTCCTCTGGGTGCATTGATGGATTTGATGATTCGCCTCCTCTCCTGAAGATGCTCCTTCTGTTCCCCGTCATTACCCAGACAGTCCTCGCTGTCGTCCTGCTGGGTACGTCTTTTATTACTCCTCTACCTACTCTCCCAATTTCTAAGAATTTTTTGCTACTATTTACTCACATTCCGAGCCGCAGTTTTATCGTGAGGAAGTAAAACATCCCAGTGGCAATAGGCTATGACAAAGAAACTTGATGCTCTTCAACAGATCCATATATGGAATCTTATTCCACTTCCATCTAGTGTTACTCCTATTAGCTGTTGGTGGGTCTATCGAGTCAAGACCCAAGTCGATGGTACTAATAAGTGATATAAAGCACGTTTTATTGCTCGTGGCTTTACTTAGCAGTATGGCATTGATTATGAGGAAACATTCGCTCCTATGGCCAACTTGACTACTATTCGTCTTCTTTTCGCTATTGCTGCTGCTCGTTACTGGCCACTTCATCAGTTAGATGTGACCAATGCCTTCTTACATGGGGATCTTTTTAAAAATGTCTATATAACTCCTCCTAGTTTCTCTCATCCTTCTCAGCATGTATGTCATCTTCGCCGAGCTATCTACGGACTCAAATAGACTCCTTGTGCCTGGTTTGAGCGTTTTCGTAGTGTGATTCTTGCTCTTGGTTTCACTAAGAGCTCTCATGATTATGCTCTCTTCACTCAGCAGACTTATTGAGGTGTTACTATTCTCCTTCTTTATGCTGATGGCATGGTTATTACTGGTGACAATGTAGATACTATTCTTTTTTTGAAACAACAGTTACACACTGAGTTTCAAATAAAAGTTCTTGGCCCTCTTCGTTACTTTCTTGGTCTTGAAGTTGCTTATTCTTGTCGAGATTACTTGGTGTCTCAACAGAAGTACATTTTTGATATTTTTCTACGCGTTGATATCATTGATCTACGTATTACCTCTACTCCTATTGAGTTACATCATCGACTATCCTGTTATGATGGTGAGCCTCTACCTGATCCCACTTGCTATCGTGCACTTATCGGTGTTCTCGTTTATCTCACCATCATTAGGCTTGATATTGCATATGATGTTCATGTTCTTAGTCAGTTTGTGAGTGCACTTCGCTCTACTCATTATGCTGCCCTTTACGAGTGCTTCGTTATCTTCGTGGCACTATATCTCGATATTTACTTTTTTTTTGCCACGCCTTCTCTTGAGTTGTGCGCCTATTGTGATGTTGATTGGGCATGTGATGCCTCTAATCGACGATCTACTACTGGTTTCTGTATCTTCCATGGAGATTCTCTTATCTCTTGGAAAAGTAAGAAACAATCTACTGTTGCTCTTTCCACTGCTGAGACTGAGTATGGTGCTATGTCCTCTACTACTAAGGAGATCCTTTGGTTATGTCAGATTTTGATGGACTTTGGTGTCTCTATCTCTGTCCCCACTCCTATATTATATACTGTGATAACCAGAATGTCATCAAAATCGCTGCCAATTCTTTGTTCCATGAGCGTATGAAACATCTTGAAGTTGCTCTTTACTTTGTTCGTCATCATTACCTTACTGGCAGTATTTTTTCTTCCTTATGTCACCTCTGTATAGCCTATTGCTGATCTTTTCACCGAGGCCCACACTGTCTCCAGATTTCAATTTCTGGTTGGCAAACTCTCGATTCATGATCTACCGTGGGTTTGAGGGTGTGTGTTAGTGTTATAATAATACCTGTACATGTACTTTATATTTATACGTATATACATACTCATGTGTAGACCATTCTTGTATTTATATTGGCTAGTTTGCTCTAATGAATATCATTCATTCTTTTCTCATCTTTTATCTATCAGCTACCATTCTGTGTTTCATCAGCTTTCATAATTATTATTATTTGAATCGGTTTCTAGTCAGGAATACGTGAATGTTTTCGTGCACTAAGTTTGTCATGATTTTACCACCCTTCATCTTGTTTTTACTAGTTGTCTCAAGTTTTTAGTTTATTGGTGTATGAAACCAGTGCTTTATGTGTGATGAATTCAACTTGTTTATGCAAAGTATTGTTAAGAGACCAGTGCCACCATCATGCTATTAGAGTTCAAACAATCAAACTCCTACCTTTTAATGACATTTAAAGCTCTATGCGAATTCATTGATTCATGGAAGCTGGAGACGTTTTGCTCAATATGCTTTTGAGACTTGTACTCTTCTTCTAGAGAGCATATGCATGCTTTATTGCATACTGAACTTTAAAGCATAAACAATAATAGTACTTGATGTAGAAAAAAGCGGAAATGACTCTCAACAAATTATCATCTTTGTTGTTCTGAATGTGCTGGAGATTGACATGATTAATAGGTGATGCTAATCATGTTGCATAGCTAAATAAGATGTATTATGATAAGCTTCAAAATCAAGTTACTATCAAAAGCGATTTTCATGGATTGATTGTATCACTTAATAATTATGATAATCTTCTTGAATGGCAAATTTTGCTGTATGTTCATCATTTCTCTCTCTCTCTCTTTCTTTGATGGTTTGACCTCCTCAGTTTCTTTTGTTAGGTACAATGGAGGACCTGAAATACCCAGGAAACTCATTTCTGATGGCTTCAATGGAAAGAATTTTGTTGTGGGGGTTTACCCTTTGTGTCCTTTTCTAGTTGATGGAAGAGACAATTCTCAAAGAGGTATTAGGATAACTAGAAAGGTACTTACCTCATATGACTATTTTTTCTGGTTTGTGCTAAATAATGCATAAATATACCACAGCTTGCAACTATGCTGGAAGAAATTATTTCCAGTGATGGATGAATGAAAACAATTTAACACCCTTATGACATAGTTTTGTAAGTCATGTTGGCCTCAATATTGAGTTATGCGTGGCTTTTCAATTTAGTTACCTTTGAAATAATTTGATTTTAAAAGCTAACATCTACTTTGTAGGTTTGAGAGAGTTTTATGGTGAGTTTTTTTTTGTTTTTATTTTGCTCTGGTGCAATTTAAATCTTTTATGCCCATACCAAGATTTTCCTTTTAGCCGCGTGTATTACTTAGAAATAACATGTATGTCTGTCATTACCATGAATGATTTTTGCCTTGAAATTTTTATGTAGTCTAGTTGTAATTGTTTTTAGAGCAAAATAGTATGATTCCAGTATCTTTAATGGGTTTAAAACTTAAAATTGGTATGCTTCTTCTTCATAGTTGTATAACTAAGACTTGGGATGATACAAAAATTGACTAATGAAATATTTGCCTTGCAGGTAACGTACGCAAGCTATATGAAATGGTTTGCTCAGTTCTTCAACTATACCTATCTAAGGCATGTCTTACAATTTTTAAACTTTGAAGCTTTTTAATTTTATTTCACTCAAGATTCCAATTGATACTTGTTTGTTCTATACTAAGGTTATTATTCGGGATTATTACAATAAAAATAAAGGTTCTATGATAACTAAATTGGATGTAACCTTTGATGAAGTCGTACTGCATAGGGACCAGGAGGTGAGTAAGCATGCTTTGCGTGTGCCCTTCTTTTATTACTAAAGTGGCTTGATTCAATTTAAACATTATCTAGGAGATCTTTTATGTTGAATTGGTACAGTATGATGTCTGCTTGCTGTGCTGCAAAAGATATTCTGATAATGTCGTCTTGGACTGTAATATCGAATAAGTTTTTCTTTGTCAGGGGTCTCTACATGGTTTAGAAAGAAAGGAGGGCAATTTATAGACTAAATAAATAAATTCATACATGATTTGAACTCAATCCATTATGTAACATGATGTCACTGTTTTGTTTTGTCTTTAAATCACACTATTGTAGTTCACCAGTCTTAAAGCAACGTGTGTATGGTTTGATGGACCTCTTTTTTATATTTTCTAAGGGAAACACCTTCATGGTTTGTTCAATAGTGTTTTTACTGTTCATCATACTTTATATTATGTTTTAATTCCTTCGTAAGGAGGCCGGTGGCATTGGCTGGTGCAACTCGTTCTTGGTCACCGTATTGTTGATTGTTGAACAATATCTAATATGTGTTCTTGAGTTTCTGATCTAACAAATTTTTGGACTGCACTCGCAAATGATCAAATACATGGTTATAGTGATCAGTTTTTTTCACCTAATTTTCTTTGTTACTTTGGCATACCCCTTTGTTATGATGGGGCCACCTTCCCTTAAAATTTGCATTTTTCGGTCCTCCCAATATTTTGTCAAGAACTATATGAAATTTTAATTACCTTTAAATTATGTGTTATTCTTCCTTAGGACTATTTTATCCTGCTTCTTAAGACACTCCATGCGCTTGAGCCACTGTTCACTTCCTACTGTGGAAAATGCACAAGTGAGTTGTTTTTGTTAGGTTTTAATATCAATTGAGTTCTATCACAAAAGCTTCACCACTAACTACTGCTATAATCCTGTCAACCTGTTATGGAGAGCGGAGGTCGTCCTGGGCCTCTGACCTCCGGTTCTCCGGTAAAAAAATCCTGGGCGAGGGTAGTGGATAATAGCGGGGTTAAAGATGATGGGGAAGCTAGTCCTCTCCTTCATCGGGAAGCTTTTGAGAAGCTGAAGCTCTCGGTTAAGGATACCATTACCACTGGAAGGGAGTTCAGGTTTCGAGCTCAGGAACGGCTGCAAGCTGCTGTCTTTGGGAAGTTCCTTGGGAAGGCACTTCCACTGGAGCAAGTGAAACAGGCCTTGAGTGATCTCTGGAGGGATGTTGGGAAGTTCACGGTTGCGGACATGCCGAATGGATTCTTTTTCATTCAGTGTGAGTCGCCGGAAATGCAAGCTAGAGTGCTCTGGGAGGACCCTTGGACGATCGCCGGAATGGTGCTTCAATTGACTCCCTAGCGGGAGAATTTTCAACCGGCTTTTGAGAAGCTTGATTCAGCAGCGGTGTGGATACAGTTGCATCACCTTCCCATCGAGTTTTGGGATGGTGACATGCTTGAACACATAGCGAATCACTTCGGTAGGCTTCTGAAAATTGATGATCTAACTTTGAATCTTGCCCGTGCGAAGTTTGCCAAAATTTGTGTGGAGATTGACCTGACCAGACCTCTTCGAAGAGGGTTTTGGATTGATAATGGTGATGAAAGGGTGCTGGTTGTGGTGATATATGAAAAGTTGCCAATCTTTTGCTACAAGTGTGGCCTTGTAGGTTATGGAGCGGCGAAATGCTCAACATTGCCGGACAAATCACCGGACGATTCGGCAAGCTGACCGTGGTGATGTTGAACTTCTTGAAGCAGCGGAGGGTGGGGGAAGGTGTGACCAGGTGATGTCTAATCGGCAAGAGCTTGTGGAGGATGTCTGGCAAAAGAAGGCGACTGAGGATGCAGAGTTTGGCTCCTGGATTGTGGTGCAACGGAGGAGAGGTGGGCGGGGCCGTGGTAGTGCCCCGGTGAACGTTGGAGGCCGTGGTGTCTCGTCGTTCAAACGGGACACGTGGCCATAGTTACCTTGAGAGCAACTGGCGAGGCAGCAGTTTCGAGACACCCTTTCGGCTGAGGCTGGCGGTGATCGATATAAAGAGGGTTGCGTGTCGGCCAATATTTCTTTATTGGCCTCTGGTACTTCTCATTCTGTCAGAAAGTCATATTTTGATAAAGGGAAAAGGCAAGTTGGTAGTGCAGCAGAGGGAGGTCATTCGGGTGTCAGTACTGGAGTGGAGGGCCACAGGCTTAGTTCTTTTCGATCTCGAGACTCCCATATCATGATGATACGGGAACAGGATGCCTGTCCAAATGGGGAGACTTCTGTTCCTCTACTGTTAACTTCCAAAAACCATTTGGATCCAACTGACCAAGGGGCAGAGGAGCTTGCACACTCTTGTGATACAGGGCCTCATCAGAGGCTTGTGGAGAAGGTGCGGTCGGCGCTAGGTTCTGATGAGGATTCTGTTGATGGTGGGGCTGAGGACATGGAGGATAATGTTGAAGGAGAGCATCACAATGATATGGAGGTCATTGATCCAACTGATGAAATGACGCTTGAGCAACTTCAGGCTGATGCAAAGATGGAGGCATTAGCAAGGCGAGGGGAAGTTAGGGTGGGCTCTCGACCTAAGAAGGGTCGGAGAGAGCTGCCCTAGAAGTCTGTATCCTTTTGAGATCTTTGTCATGAATAAGTTAACTGTTGTTTGTTGGAACTGTAGGGGAGTTGGTGGTCGGATGACTGTTCGCAGGGTGCAGAACCTTATTTATTTGTACAATCCGTGCTTTATTTGCTTAGTTGAAACTAGGGCTGATGAAGCTAGAAGTCTTAAGTTTTGCAGGAAATTCTGGAAACGTTGGGATTGGGCGGCAATCCCGGCTCTGGGAATGTCTGGCGGTATCATTGTGCTCTGGAAATCTTCTGTCGGAATGGTGACCCCGGTGGTGAGTTCTCGTTCTTCGTTACACTTAGTGATTCTCTCGGTGATTTACAATCCGCAAGCTGTGAGGTTGCAAAGATTTCATTGGAAATCTCTTTCAGGTATTTCTGGCTTGAGTCTTCCTTGGGTTTTGGTTGGGGATTTTAATGCCATTCTTTCGGATCAAGAACATAGGGGGGGGTAATTTTTCCAATTATGCTGTGAAGTCAGGTCTTTTTAAGGAATTTATTGTTTGCAATGATTTATTGGACTTGGGTTATGTTGGGCCTCAATATACTTGGTGTAATAATAGGTCGGGTCTTGCTCGTCGATGGGCAAGACTTGATAGGTTTCTTGCTAATGTTGCTTGAACTCCGGTGTTTTATTCTTACTTTAATTAGCATCTGGCCAGAACCAATTCAGATCATAGTCCTTTAATTCTCACTGCCCTCTTGCATGATTCTCACCAGGGTCGCATTTTTCGTTTTGATCATTACTGGATGGATTATTCTAATTGCCATAATACGGTTGCTAATACTTGGAAAGTTCCTATTAATTCCTCTCCTATGCATGCATTTGCTCATCTTGTTGCCCGAACTAGACAGAATTTGATTTATTGGAAAAGATTTAACCTTTCCCCATTAGATGTGAACATTAGGAACACTGAGAATGACATCACAGGTTTAGAGAATTTGGACTTTTCTTCTAGTGATGGTGACCTGATTTGTAGGGATCTTAGGGGGCTTTATAATAAGCATAATGCCCTTTTGGCTCAGAATTCTTTGCGGTGGGCTCAAAGGGCTAAGATGTTGTGGTTTAAGAATGGGGATTTGAACACTGGTTTTTTCCATAAGTATGCTAACATTCGTAGACATCGTAATAGAATTTCTGCTATTCTTGATGATCATGGCACTCTTCATACTGATTATGATGGTATTGCTACTTGCTTTAATGAATTTTATTCCAGGCTTTGGAACAACAGTGGTTTGCATGCTGATTTTGATCATATTAATAACTTACCTGATTTACCTGTTCTGAATGATGATGATAGAACTTTCCTCATTGCTCCGGTGACTAGAAAGGAAATTTATTGTGTTCTGTGTTCCATGGCCACAGGTAAGAGCCCTGGTCCTGATGGACTTAATGTTGAGTTTTATAAATTTTTTTGGAAGGATGTTGGTGATCATTTGTGCAGAGCTGTGATGCATTTTTTTCGTTATGCTGTCTTACCTAAATCTTGGTGTAAAACTTATGTTGTTTTGATTCCCAAAAACAATTCTCCTAATAAGGTTACTGATTTTAGGCCAATTTCCCTTTGCAATGTTTCATATAAAATTATTTCTAAAATTTTAGCCAATCGTCTTAAAATTGTCATTCCCAAGTTAATTGGCTTTGAGCAGTCTGGTTTTATTGCAGGTAGATCTATTCACGATAACATCATTGCTGTCCAGGAGGTGGTTCACCCGCTTGAAAAGGATTTTGCCGTCCCCCCTAGGATGATGATCAAAGTAGATATTGAGAAGGCTTATGACATCTTAGATTGGAAGGCTATTCTTACTACTCTTACCCGTATGGGGTTTCCTAGAATTTGGGTGGATTGGATTCAGAAATGCATCTCTTCTGCTAGTTTTTCATTTATTATAAATGGTAAAGCTAGCAATTGGATCTTGGCAACTAGGGGAATTAGGCAAGGTGACCCAATATCCCCATTTTTGTTTATTCTGGTAGCTCAAAACCTTACTGCCATTTTGAATAATCATCTGGCCCTGAATTCTGTTCCGGGTTTTGACCATAGACTGTCTAGAAACTTTAATCACCTTATGTATACGGATGACCTGGTGATTGTTACCAGGGCTTCTAGGTCAGCTGCTAGAAATTATTTGCTTTGTCTGGGTTTTTATGCCTCTCTGACTGGTCAAAGGCCAAATCCAAGTAAGTCTATGGTCTTCTTCCCTTCCTGGTGCAATAAGAGAATTGTTGCTTCTATTAAAGCTATCTTGGGCATTCAGGGTGGAAGTTTTCCATTCATTTACTTGGGTGTGACTATTTCTCCTATCCGGTTGGCTTTGGCCCAGTTCAACCCAATGATTGATAGAGTGTGTAATGCTTTGGGTTCTTGAAACCAGAGTGGGCTCTCAGCTGCTGGGAGGTCTGTACTTATTAAGAGTTCTTTGTTGACTATTCCAGTGCATATTCTGTTTGTGTATGGGGTCCCTGACACAATTCTTGACAAGATCTCTAAGTTAGCTAGGAAGTTCCTTTGGAGTAAGGGTAGTAATGGTAGTGGCCTTCATTCGGTTGGATGGGATACTATTACACTTGATTGCTCTGAGGGGGCTTTAGGGATTCAGAATTTGAGGCACATGCGGACAGCTCTGATGGCTAAAAATGTTTTTTCAGTTTTGAATGATTCTGATAAGCTTTGGGTCCATCTCTTTAAGCTTAAATATGGAGCTTTTAATATCTGGAATTTTGATAAAAACATCCCTAAGTCGTCCTTGTTTTACAAAAGTTTTTGCAAATCCACTGATGTTATTAAATCTAGTGTGTGGATGATTGAGTGTAACCCTGAAAATACTGATTTTATGAAGCAACCTTGGTGTTTGGATATTCCATTAGCTCTTAAGCCAACATTTCTTAACATGAATTGGGAGTTTGATAATATTTCTCTTGATGATATTTGTGTTAATCACTCCCTTGACTTTGGAACAATGGTGGACTTGTTTGGGCCACACATTGACTGGAATCGGTTATCCAAATTGAGAAGTCAGGCCAATTTAGCTAATCGGTGGGTCTGGATGCCTACTACCCACAATGGTAAGCTGGTTTCTGCTATTTATAATTATCTGAATCATGATAGTTCAGTTGGCAGGAATTGGGAGGGTTGGGCTGGCATTTGGAAGTTGAAAACTTCCCCAAGGGTTAAATTTTTTGTTTGGAAGCTTATGCATGGCAGGATTCCTACCTATGCGTATTTGTATAATTTGAATCTTGAGCAGCCCAATGTTTGTGTCTTGTGTCATCTCCAAGTGGAAACAACCATTCATCTATTCTGGGATTGTCCTGTGGTTCAAAGATGCTGGAACCTATTGGCTGAGTATCTGATTGCTCCCAATTGGTTGTCCATAACCCTGTTTTTGGCGACTGGCTGTTAGCTTGTTTTGAATGTGATGCAGGGACTGAGGGGACAAGAGCTTTGATTTCCGCTTGTTTATGGGCCACCTGGCAAGCGAGATGTAACTGTATTTTCAGAAATGGCAGTGCTGATGCTAAGAGGATTTTTATGGCTGCACTGCAACAAGTTAATGGACATGGGAGTGGACAGGGAAGTTTTCCTAAGCAACTAAACTTGCCTCATTCTTTGAATATTTCAGTTTTATCTGATGCCTCCAGGGGCAATGTTGATCAATGGAGTGGATTATGATTTTTAATTGTGGCTAATTTTGATACCATTATCATGGCAGGATCCAAAGGAATTGGGGCGGAATCGAGCTTGCACGCTGAGGCGTTGGGTCTAGAATGGGTGTTGGAGAACTGCAAGAAATGCGACATGATGCCGCTCAGAGCCTACGTGGATTGTACCAGACTTAAAATGTGCCTTCAACAAGAGGACTGCCGAGTTGCCTGGAGAATGTCGGGGACCTTGAGGAGCATTGAAAGCCTGATGAGGAGATGGCCGGATATGGATATTGAAGTTATTGGGAGAGAGTACAATTCAACTACTAATGCCTTGGCTAAGTTTGGATGAAGGAATCCGCAGGAGTCTTTATTCTTTAGAGGCATTGATCTTCCGCACTGGTTGATGGATGAGGCATTGCACTTGGGACTGAGATTTTAACTTGTTGTATTTTGGTTTTCTAGCTACTGTAGCTACTGTGTAGCTCCACCAGTACTCAAAAAAAACATATATATATATATCAATTGAGTTCTTGTAGTGCACTTGTCCATGGTCTTGTACCATCAGCTGAAAACTGTCCTTCAAATTGTTGCTTCAGATAGAGTTTACTTTTATTCTTTGTATATATTATGCCTCATCTATCCAAATAGGCCAATTAAATATGAACTTCATGAAAGGTACTAGATTACTATATGTTTAACATATGGATATCACACCTCAGGACTAATTCTACTTCACAAGGTAATGTAGAAAATTTAAATGTGACTGGATTGCATTCAAATATCACTACAACAAAAAATCAAATTTGCGACACATTTTTACGACACAAAAACTCCAAAATGTGTCGCAGAATACAATCTGTGACAATTTGCGACACACATAAATGTGTTGCGTTTCAAATGTCGCAAATTTTTACGACATTTTTTAACAATGTGTCGCAAATTTGGCGACACAGCATACATCTCGGCGAAAATCATCGCAATTCATGATTGATGAGCGCATTTCATATATATATATTGCATGCTATACCTTCATCATTATTGAATGTTTTTTGCTATAATTCTCCAAGTACGGTGCTATTTGAGGTATTCGTTGTTCGTCATGCAGATATCAAAGTCCTGAAGTAAAAAGAAGCGTTTTTGGAACAATTTTAGAAGCTAAAGGACTTAGAAGAAACCTCATCAAGCTCAGCACGGTTTGAGCACGCCCGTACTGTTCCCCGTGCAAAATGCAGAAGAATTCAACTGCGATTCAGCACAGCCTGAGTCCGCTGAGCACGGGTGTGAAAACCTCAGCACGGTCGAAGCACGCCCGTGCTGCTTCCCGTGAAAATTACAGGAGAATGCAGCCATAGATCAGCACAGCCAGAGTTTGCTGAGCACGGTCGTGCAAAGCCTCAGCACGGGATAAGCACGCCCGTGCTGTTCCCCGTGCAGATTACAGGTTTGTGAGTTTTCTGAAGAGTTATTTGGTCGTAATCTGCACGGCTTGAAGCACGGCTTCAGCATGCCCGTGCTCACATCGAGAAGACTTTAAAACCCTAGAAACTCAGTTTCTAAGGGGACTTTTGGTGGGCGAACTTTGGGAGAAAGAAAGGGAGAGCTTTGGGGGTTCATCCTCTACTTCATCAAGAGAATGCCAAGCGTATGGTAGGCCGATCGGAGGGAGATTACACGACATCGTAGATACTTCGACAACCTCAAGGATGCAAGAAATTAGGGAGTTTTCAATTCCTTGTCTTGTAATTTCTTTGGCATTGTGTTTGTTGGTTGTTATCATGAGGGGCTAAACTCTTAAGGGAGCCCCGGGGGTGGTTGTATGACGTTGTAGCTCGAACTCGTAGTCTTTACTTGCAGTTTTTATGATTGTCTTGTTTATTTCAATAAATCAAGGTTATTGGCTATCTTGTATGTTGTTTAGTGCTTGATGCTGGGTAGTTTGGTTCTCCTATCTAGGTTTGTGAATCTTTATTGATTGTTGCAAGCAGAGGGAGTTCAACTTAGGGCTCTGCAGTGCTAGAAACCACATGCTTATAGCATAACTAGGTTTAGAACTGAAGACATCCCTGATAATTACTGAGAAAGACTGAGTTAGTGAACGTCAGAAACCCAACCCCGGGGCCCCATCTCCTCCATCGAGTCAATCCTAAATCTTCCCTTGGTGAACTTTCCATTCCCTCAACTTCCTTGAAGTCAGTCCAAAGTCAATTCCTTCATCTTCGATTTGGTTAGATATTAAGTAGGACGTTAGTATTAGAAGCTATACCAGTTCCTGTAGATTCGACTACCCGACCCAAAGGGTACACTTTACTACTTGTGCGACCCGTGCACTTGCGGATACGCAAGGGGCGTACCAATAATCTTATGAGACAATATTTGCAATTACTTTTGCAACGATTTGCGACACTTGTTTGCAACAAATTGCATGTGTCGCAAAATGTGTCACAATTGTGTGAGATTTTTGCAACAAATTTTGCACCACATTTTGTTTGTTGCAAATTTGTCAATATTTTGATTGTTGCAAATTGTGTCGCAAATTGATTATTAATAAAATTTAAGACTGCATCACAATTTGCACATATATGTAACAATTTTGGAACAAATTTTGCATACCTGTTTTAATTCCTAATTTACAATACTTTGCAATTCATTGCACCAACGTCTATAATATTTTTTAAAACAAATAGTACAATAAACAAATTGTAGAGAAATGGTACGGAAGCCTGTTGCAACAATGCCTATAATATAACAATTCAAAACATCACATTTATTTTGTTTCAATTTCATTGACACCATCTGCAACTGTTCAAGATTTCCTGAAGGGTGAGGAACATAAAAAACAAACTCTTCAATCCTAGCAGTAGCATAAATAGATGAAAAGAAAATGGTCAAAAACTGAAACAAAAGGGATATTCTGACTAAAACTATGGTGACATGATGCCCATCCATAATATTCCCAGGTTGTCCATGACAAAAGAGATATTGTAACTAAAACCATGCTCTAGTCACCTTGGTAAAACTATATTGATAGTGGGTTCATAAATATGTGTAAACAAGAGTTTATTGGCAATGCTCCAATCACCTCCGTAAAACTATATTAATAATGGGTTCATGGATATGTGTAAACATGAGTTTATTGGCACAAGCAAGAGAAGTTCCCAAGCAAGCACAACCACTATAATTCTAAAAAAGGGTAGTTTCACTAGAATTTTCTAGGTAAATAATCCCTGATATAGCTTCCAATAGATTCGAGAAATTCAATGTTATGAGTAGTGACAACCTTGTGCAAACATGTGGCATGGAGGTAGAGCCATTTGTTTGAGATCTGAAGGATTCCAAGCAAAAAGAATGATGCGACGATCATCCAGGTTGTTCTTTATTTTGTGAAACACATCCATCAACTGATCAAATCCTTTGCTAGTGTAGTCAGCATGCATGTTTGTGTATCTGCAGTATACGTATAAGTTCACTGACATTATAAGTATATTATGTAAGACAGACTAAGCTATAATCAATGCCTACTCGGCACTAAAGTGTCCCCATTGGAACCAATAGATTGGTCCTAAGTCACTTTCTTCCCTCTGTGCCAAGCCGACACTGCAAAATATCCCATATGACATTAGGAAAGAATAATCCGATGAACTGTTTTGAAGTTTGAATAAGCGTGGCAGATGCATGCCTATCAAGGTATTCCCCTGATGCATTGCCATCCTATAGTGAAATGCCCTTTCTTTGTAGAACCTATTGAAAAGAAGAACTAAAAAATCCCAGACATAAATGCTTTCTCTGAAATATGAATAGAGGCAAAGTATGTAAAGAACTACATATCAACCAATGAAATATAGTAAAACAAGATAACAAAAAATAAAGCACGAAAACCATGACCTTAAGATTATGAAAATTCTATTACCTTGGCATTTGTTCAACCACTGATAAACTGCTAGATGCAGCAATTGCTCTTCTGCTCGAACGGCTAGCCCTTCATTTGCACAGTGTTTGCAGGGTTTCTATTGCCGGTTGGTTAGTTTCCTATTCTGCACAACAATGAATATATAATCATGTTGAAATGGTTATACAATGAGCAACATTGGCTTATCTAGAATGATATTTGGCTGATAACTTGAGTTAATATTGTATTTTTTACCTATTCTTGATCTCAACAGACATGGTCAGGAAAGCTTCCTCCACATTGATTGAATCCTTAGCACTAGTTTCTAGGAAAGGGATTCCAAGCTCATCTGCTAATGCTTGGAAAACAATAAAATGTAGTGCAAAGTGAATTAACTTAATTCAAGAAAATTTCTCATTTTATTCATAATATAATCAAATAAGTATGCAGTAGACATGATGTTTTCGCTTGTTTTCTCGTCAATCCTGCTACATACAACATCTTATTACATAATAATTAAAAGAGTAAGCAGCAGACATAATGTAAAGTTTGAGGTCGTAAACATTGTAAGGAAGAATTATAGCAAATTTTAGGCATAAGAATTTCACTTAATGATTACCTTTGCTTTTTCAGTGTCAACAACTTTATTCTCAACCAGATCACATTTGTTTCCAACAAGACTCTCCGCTATCATTTGCATATCTATCAATCTCACTTAGTCACTGAAGTGTTGTCTGGTCCTAAGACCAAATCCTAACTAACCACACAAGAATACATACAAATTCTAAGAAATATCTCAATAAAAACAATGTAAGGTCAGCATATAAGTCACTAGTATCCATTTCTCAGCTCACCAAATTTCTCCTACCCAGCAGCATCCCAACATAAGAACCTAATATTTCCATACCTCAATTTATGGTCCTCTTCTCTAAATAGTCTCTAATGGCACCGATTGCCTGAAATTAAAGCAAATCAACCCAAATCATAAGCAAACATAAGAGATCCACACTATCAACAAGAATTTGAAAAAAATCATATCCATCAACAAAAAATTAATAAAACCCATTTTGAGAAAAAAAAAATGAGAAAGAGCTTTACACCCATCTCAATCAACACCCAGAGACTTCATTTAACAACAATCCAATCAACATTGCATCTCATCCCGATCCCACATTGGGCCAAACCCCCCCACGTAATTCACCACAACAATCACAAAAAAAACAATATCCCAATCAATAACCAAAAACAAAGAAACAAATCTCTCAATCAATCTAAAAGGCAAAATACGAAATGCCAGAGAACTCACCGAGCGATTGACAAGACAACGGGTTGGTGAACGTGATAGAATCGAAGAAGCTTGGACTGGAGCTTCCGATCAAAGCCAGAAGAGATCTCTCGGAGAGAGATTTCGAAGCCCTTATCGAGGGTTTGCTCCTTCGTATCCTCTGCTTCTCTCTCTCTCTCTTTCTCTCTTGAAGATAGACTTTTGGAGGGAGGAAGCATCGGATTAAGCTATTTCCATTGGCGTGCAATCTCAACCGTTGGATGGTGATAATGACGCTTATCTCAAAGCGACGTCTGTAACTTTTTGTTTATGAAGAAAGACATACCTCTCAAAATATATCTGGACCATTCATTATGACATTGGTGCCATGTGTCACATATCTAACGGAACATTCATTCCATAACTCACTTCCTTGCGTCGTATATATGTGTGTGTATATATATATATATATATATATATAACGATTTATTTATTTATTTATTTATTTATAATTTATTGAAATTGAAAAATGTGGTTTAAACTTTTTATTTTTAGGTGTACCCATTTTCGTTAATTGAAATTTCAACAAACCTGACTCCGGAGTAAAAGCACAAACATATATACAAAAGATCAAATACCAATAGTAGTTGGTCAATATCATTTAAAAAAAAAATTATTTTTAAATCATTATATTATATGCGAAATAGTTATGTTTGATTCCGTAGCCGACATAAAAATATCCGTATTAAATCAATAGTTTTTTATATTAATATGAATGCCATGTTACTAACAAGCAACAAGCCGGAGTAATAACCACATTTTTTTATTATTTTAATATTTATAGTTTTAAATTTTAAAATCGACACATTATCGAAATTCCAATTTTGCTTTCTAAATAAGTTACAAATTCGCTTATTTAAAAAAAATCAAAAAAATTAATATGTTAATACATCTATAGCTTTCAACCTTGACATCTATTTGAAAATAGAGTAAACAAAGAGGAGTTGTATTATATTTACTAATGAATCAAAACACACTTTTTTTCGTTGGGAGAAATATAATTTTTTGTTGTTTAATTTTTTGCGATACATTTTGCGATGAAACTAGGTTATTGCAAATAATGTGTCACGAAATGTGTCGCAAATTAAATTATATACTTTATTTATGATAATTACTCTTGGACCTAAAATTGTGCGACACATTTTGCGACATTCACAAATGGTTTTTTTTTTTTACACATTTTGATATGTAATATGGCGTTTTTATTTTTTTGTCGCAAATTATTGCAAAATGTATCACAAATTTGCGGTACTTTTATATGTCGCAAATATATGTTTTTCTTGTAGTGTATGAAATTGGAGTTAAAATTTTGGGGTAGAACTGTTGGGGCATTGAATGTAATTATTATACTCTTTTGTTTGCTACATGTTGGGCATCTTCTTCTGTTTGTACTGTTTATACTGCCAAGGGAAATACATTGTTTTGTGGTGTAACATCTTGAAAATTTGTTCATTTATGTAGATATTACTTTTGTGTTAGTTCTTTAGGATTATATATTTTGTTTTGTGCTAATCACAAAAAGAGGCATAGAGATTCCCATTTATGTTGATTCTTTTATTTTTTTTTTAATAATTGATTTGATATTTTGTTCATTTGTTTTTAGGGTGTTTCTTTGTTTTCCTAGAGATTCTATACATTCAGATTGTCACAGTGCTAGTTCATGGGTATTGTGAGAGTTCATAGGCATTGTGAGTTATGACAAGATTAATGCATCTCTTGGATGATGTTGCCAACTTTACCGCTGCATCACAACTGATGTCGAGACCCTAAATCACTCAGTAAATCACAATACCAACCATCAATCATGTGCTTGATATCTCTATGTATATACTTTGTTGTTGCAAAGAACTAATTATATTTGTGTGTGCACGTATGTTTGTATGTGTGTGTTTTCTTCTAATATGTATACTGATTATGAAAAACCTTATTCTTTAATTTATCATTTTTGTAATTTTTATGATGTGAGATTAATAAATTAAAATAATAATGTAGTCTTTGATGCTATATATATATATATATATATATATATATATATATATATATATATATATATATATATATATATATATATATATATATATATATATATTTGTTTGTCTATATTAGAAACCAATTTGATTAGCTATTAAAACATCTATTTTTATAGGATTTAGTGCTTTGATCTATAGAGACAGATTTTTCCATCTTTATAGGATGCAAAAAAAAATCTATTTATATAGGGACAAATAGGGACTAAGAATTTAATGGCTAATTAGCTATCCGTCGCTACAGAGGTATTGAGACTAAAATGGGTTTATAGCGGCAGATTTTTCCCCCACTGTAAGGGCTCTTTCTTTCGGTGGTTTTGTTTAGGTAGTGAAGTATTAGGGAGGTGTTGGTATAGTTTTCTCTTTCAATTGTTTGGTTATGGCTAAAGTAAGTGATATATTATAAAAAGTTATGTTTGTTTGAATCATTTCTTATTGAAAACCTATATTTTTTGGACATTATTATTTAAGCCCATATAAAATAAAATATTACACAATTACTTGTTTTTATGTTAATATTAAATTATAACAAGATTTAATATAAAATAGCAATGTATCAAATAAAAATTTAAATTATTTTTAATATAAGATGTCTTTAAAGTAATTGAAGTTTTATCCAAAATCTATCGAATGGTTTAATGATAAGTCATCTAAATGGTGGGTGAGTGGTGCAGGTTTGAATATTTTGTATGACAATAATGTGCAATACTGTAAAATTTTATAGAAATACTATAGCAGTATTGCTCACCCATTGTTTACTGGGTTCTCTATGGAAAGAGTCATACTCTTCATCCGTCCTGGGTTGCACGATAGTGAAGATTTATCATTGGGGGGTTATAGTTCTTGATATATTATCTTAAGCGCATATGGTTGTTGTTATTCCCTCACATATTAGCTCATCTCACATAATAAATTTTTAGGGTTCGTTTAGCCATTGTATTCCATTTGACAACTCTATTCCAGAAGTCAAGCTTATTGTCTTTATTGTCTTTGTTAAAAAAAAAGTTTCATATCCCATAAAGAATGAAACAACAAAAAAAAAGAAGTTCAACATAAGCATAATGAGTTGGGAAACAATGAACTAAATAAAACTTCAGAAGAAGATCAAAGAAATGACATGAAAACTATGTGAAAGAGAGATACAAATGAGTTATTTAGTGTCACAATTATATTTAAGAGTATAAATAGATAAAAGTAAAAAAAGCCAACAAACAAAAGTAAACTTGTACAAAGCTTATTAACCAACTTGTTTTTATAACGAATTTTCTATCCTAAAATATATATATAGCTAACTTCAGAAACAGATATGGTAACTTGAAGAGCTTGCAAAATAGCCATCAGACAAGTCAGCGTTCAGATTTCTAGTGCCCAGAGATCTAGCTAAAACCTACATGTGGAGAAGTTTTTCTTTTTCTTTAAAATTTTTTTTAAATAAGACCCTAAACTTAGGATTCAATGTACCTTTTTTCCCCTTATTATGCCACCACAGAAGGAAGGTAGCGTAGCGCATGAAGACGTTATTCTCTCATGTCGAATATGACTCCCTTAATTAGTCCTGGTAGATGAGGGATTTCTGTCTTTGTCCTCAGCTGAGGGAAAGGTTGGGGAGATCCCGAGCCTGAAGAGGTCGTCCAGAGAGGCGTCGGAGAGAGGCTGTTTCACAAGATGCATTTCCGCTGAAGGGTGATAACCTTGGTACTATCAATGAAACCGGGAGCTCCGAATCGCCAATACACCCGATTACATAGGAAGGGTACATATTCAATCGGTTCCTCGGCCCAGGTGCATCTTCCTCCTCTAAGTCATGGCTTACCAACATATATATATATTCACAACAATAGGATACACATTTCGATTTTAAAAAGAATGGATTGGAGGAGTGGATTGTGGTTCTTGCAAGAATTAATTTGGCAAGAATTAAGAATACTAGTTATAGGATTAAGAACAATAAATTCTATATTCAAAATACTTCCTCATCTTCTTAATATTATCAGGCATGATGAAAGGAGATAATTAATTTGTTCTCAATGACGATTATGATTTTAATCCTCAAGATCTAAATGATTCAAACAAATTTAACCAAAGAAAAACTAAAAACCAGAACAAAACAGAAACAACTACCAATGAACGAATATATTTGAAAAGTCATGCAATATTGAACGTGGAGCCATTGCATGGCATGGCGAATTAATTGACATCAAAGTTGTGAGAAAAAAAAACGAAGCTCCAACTTTGTCCCTCAGAATGTAATAATGTTTATAGACATGACGTTGTGATGATAACATTCCTTCTTCTTCTTCTGCTTCTCCTTTTCCTTCTCTTTCTTCTTGTTCTTCTTCATCTCTACCTTGTCCTTCTCCTTGTCCTTATCCCTATCTTTATCCTTCTCTTTATCCTTATCCTTGTCCTTGTTCTCTTGGTAGGAGGATTCCTCCCGAGAAGGGGATGGCATTGGCCATGGACATTGCAAAGCAGAAGGGCTAGCCTTGCTTTCATCATGAGGTGGAGAAGGTGGGGCATGAGAATGAGGATGACAAAGAGAAGGGAGCATGACACGGCGAAGAACAGGAAGAAGTTCATTTTGCAAACAATAAGGTGAACTGGGGCCTGTGGCCTTGATTTTTCGGAGTGATGGGGAGAAAGAGAAGGCGTCAGAGAGGCGAGAGAGGAGCTGGAGGAGCTCAGAACGGCCATGAGTTTCGTCGGCAATGGCGAAGAAGACAAAAGGGTCAGCCATGACAAAAGCTTGGATGCGGTTTTGGGAAGTGTGGGTGTAGTGGAGGTGGTTGGGAGGGGTGTCCGCGAGGCTGCGAGAGGCGATGGAAGAGATGTCGAGGTTGTCGCCGGAGGGGAGCAGGTCGGCGAGGATGGTGGGGCCGTGGGACACAGCGGCGTAGAGGACGGAGGCCATCCTTGGTGGGGAATGAGAGATGGACCTCCGTCTCCCTTGCAGAGTCGGAGAGAAGGGGTTCTTAATTGGCTTTGTCTTGATTGATTACTCCTTGTAGGATTTAAAATTGGGCTGTGTTGGTTACAGACGGTTGGGAGAATGCTATTTGTGGTTGTTCCAGCTGGATGTGGAATTCGACGTAGGGCTGTATCGATTTTGTTTTCGTTTACTTCTCTTCGGAAATGACTATAACATGTATTTGGTCACAGAACTAACTGAAATTAAAAAAATAAAAAATAAAAAATTATTTCTTGGTTCAATACCATCAGCGTGCTCATAATATGCATATAAACCACCCCTCAAGCCCTGAAACACTACACATTCTCATAAAACTATGATTTCTAATTGTTTACATAGGTTTCATAAGTCCTATTTTTAAAATTCCATCATTTTGATTTTAATGAGAGTAAAAAAAAAAAGGTGGATATCTTAAAAATAAAAGCACTACCATTATCCACTTTCAATTTGGAGTATGGAGGGTAAATTAAAAAAGGGGAATAAGTAAAAATAAATAAAAATAAAATATTTATTTCCAAAAAAACATAACAGATAAAAATACATTTTAAAAAAAAAATCAATTTAATATGAAAAAATAAAAAAATAAAAAAACTCGATCTAAAAAATAAGGGACTCATGTGTCAAATTGCACCAAAAGTAAGAGACGTTTTGAAAAAAAAATAAAAGAGACTACGCCAAAAAAAAAGTTTTAGAGCCGTCATCTTTATAGCTTAGCATGGTTTTCACAACCGCTTCTAAATCTCATCAAATCAAGCCAACTCCGCACTTTAGCACTAATTTAAAGCAACCGTTGGGATAAGTTTTAGCTATGGAAGCTCTTTTTTAGAGTCGATTACTTCTACCTCGAATATTATAAGTTGTAGAGGCAGTTATAGCTGTCTAAAAAACTAATAATTTGTCAAACTTCTCTCAGGGGTTTTCTTGCAGTTATGACCGCTTGTAAAAGTTCTACATTGTAGAGGGGCAATAATTATGTCAAAAACTAATAATTTTGAACCTCTTTCTCATGGTTTTAGAGGCAATTTTAATCATTTTTTGAAATTATAAGTTGCGGAGACAGTTATAACTGCCTCGAAAACTAACAATGTTCGATCTCTTTTTCATAACTTATAATTTGTGAAGACAGTTATAAGCCCCTCTAAAAATTATAAATCGTTACATGTGCATGCTTTTTGAGATAGTTATAACCATCTTAAAAGTATGATTTTTCTAACATGTTCATACTTTCGAAAGGGTTAAATATTGCCTTCAAAAGTAGTAATTTTTGCTTTTGAAAACGGTTACACGGCCGTAGACTTCTCTAGAAATGTTCCTAGAGATTTCCCATGGCCGTGGACAGACGATCTACGGTCGTGGACTCCTTTGTTTGGCTTCTCATGATTCTAAATTGCTCACCACGACTGTGGAAAGTATTCTCATGGCGGTGGATCCCTCTGAACTCCTCAGAATTGGTCCCTTTTCGCTCCATTCTCACACCTCCACAGTGTCTAACACTTAATTTGCGCAAAGGAGCAAAATATAAATGCTTGAGCCCATAAACTGATATAATTCATGCTCATATGCAACAACCCATGCCAATAAAACATTTATAATCAAACACTTATCACCGTTGCCTGGGACTAGATCTATTAGGAACACTTAAGTTAGCTAAACTAGCATGTTTTTCTTTTTCTTTTGTTTTTGATTGAGAGATTTTGCTTTTGATTTTGGTTTATTCTTATTACTAGGAATTGTGCATGACCTAATCTAGCACAAGTACACCAATCAAGCAAGATATAGAAATTGAGAGGACTTTTCATAGGAGAGCAAGACAACTAGTAGAAGAATTCGAAATTGCTGAATCTGTAAACATGGTCGAACAAGAAGAGCAACCACGAACCCTAGCTGATTATGCAAGGTTGACTCAGTGTGAAACTGAATCAAGTATTATGCAACCACCTGTGGCACCCAACACGGCATTCATACAAATGGTTCAACAATCGTGTTCATTCCATGGGCTACCGGACGAGGACCCCAACATGCATATTAGCACGCTCCTGAAAGTCTGTGACATGTTGAAGATCAATGGAGTGTCAAACGATGCAATCCCTTAGAGGATCTTCCTGTTTTCACTGAAGGTAAGAGCGAAGGAGTGGCTCCTATCCTAACCCCTAACATCCGTGGCGACTTGGGATCAGCTTGCCAAGTTATTCCTGATGCACTACTTTCCAATAGAGCGAACCACCAAACACTGGCACGACATGGCCTCATTCACTCAGCAAGATAATGAAACTCCTTATGAAGCATGGGAGCAATTCAAGGATTTGTTGAGGCATTATCCTTATCATGGCCTACTTGGGCTACCGGATGAGGACCCCAACATGCACATTAGCACATTCTTGGAAGTCTGTGACATCTTGAAGATCAATAGAGTATCTAAGGATGCAATCCCTTAGAGGGTTTTCCCATTTTCACTAAAGCCAAGAGCCAAGGAGTGGTTCCTATCCTTACTCCTAGCACCCGTGATGACTTGGGATCAGCTTGCCAAGTTGTTCCTGATGTGCTACTTTCCACTAGGACAAACCACCAAACTCTGACACGACATGACCTCCTTCACCTAGCAAGATAATGAAACTCTTTATGAAGCATGGGAGCGATTCAAGAATCTGTTGAGGCATTGTCCTCAGTATGGCCTACCCGGGTGGATGGAAGTGCAAACATTTTACCAAGGTCTGACCCCAAGCGTCTATCAGATTATAGATGTTGCGGCAGGTAGAGCAATGGATAACAAGACTCCCAACGAAGTACAAAAGTTGTTCGAAGACATGGCGATGAACACTTACCTGTGGAGCTCTAGAGGGAAGCAGGTGAAGGCTATAGGTGAAGGCTCTATGAGGTAAATGTCCTGAAAGCCTTAGAAGCTCAAGTGGAATCCTTAAGCAAGAAGATTGACATCATGGTTACACCATGATCTATTGGTGTCATGATGTGTAAGACCTATAGTAGTGGGCATCAAACTAAAGATTACCCAATTGTTAGAGCATCGGTAGGGTAGCATGAGCAGGTCGACTTTATTGGTGGTGCGAATAGGCCACGAGGAAATCCGTATAGCAACACATATAACTCAAGGTAGAGGAATCACCCGAACTTTGGATGGAGTGAGCAAAGGCAACCCAGACCGACTCAACCCCCGCAGTTCTCAGAGAGGAAGCCAAGCTTGGACAAACTGGTGATGAAGTTGGTTCAATCGACTGAAATGAAGTTCCATGGCCATGACAGCTGTCTCACGTCTATTAAGGCAACTCTCAGGAATTAGCAAGCTTCTCTCAAAAATTTGGAGAACAAGATGGTTAAAATTGTAAAGATGCTATTGGAATGACAGCAAGGAAGCTTGTGGAGCAACACCAAAGTAAACTCAAGAGAGCACGTCAAAGCCATTATACTAAGGAGCAGTCTAGAAGTGGAGACGAGGGTTAAAGGAGCCCAAAAATAGAGAAAGAGAAGGTAAGGGAAGTGGAAGAAGCAATTTGTAAGGAGGAGGTCTGTAGAAAAGATGCCATTCAGACAATATCAACCAAGGATACTACACCCTTCCCGACTAGAGCAAGGAGAAAAGGCATTCAGTTCAAGTGATTATTGGAACTATTTAAGAAACTACACATCAACATCCATTTTGATGAGGCATTAGCCCAAATGCCCAAGTACATCAAATTTTTGAAGGAACCTACTCACAAACAAGAAGAAACTAGTAGAAGTGTCAATAGCGACACTATATGAAGAGTGCTTGGTCTGCAAAACAAATTGCCAAGAAAGTTGAAAGATCCGGGTAACTTCACCATCTCTTGTGTGATTGGTAATTCTGTTGAGGAGAACGTTTTGGCAGACTTAGGGGCAAGTATCAATGTGATGCCCTACAAAATATATATGAGCTCGCGACTTGGGGGCCAACACCAACGAAGAGGAGCATCTAGGTGGCAGACTAATCAATTTGACATCCAAGGGGTGTCATAGAAGATATGCTAGTAAAGGTCGACAAATTCATCTTCCCCATTGACTTTGTTATTCTGGATGTTGATAAGTGTCTAAATACACCGTTTTTGTAACGGTGAACTACTTATACTCTCATGCATTAATTGAATAAAACAGGTGCCCTTTGATGTGTTTTTTCTTGTTTTTCTTATTTCAGGGCATCCACGGACCATTTACGTTGAGAGGAACGTTTACAACTAGCAAATCAAGGCTAAGGAGCGAAGAAACGAAGGATAAACGAGCTCCGGAGGACACCTAAGCGTTCCTACACAACTAGGCCCATTTTAGGGCCTGTGTGCGAGCTGTATACAGCCCGCACATCCCTGGCAGAAGAGTGTGCGGCCGCACACTGGTCGGGGTATTTAAGCCCTATTAGGTTTTTTCTGGGGGGACTTTTGCCACTGACGCCTCCAAACATCCCGACGCTCAAAGCTTTATTAAAGGAGGTCGTTTTGGAGAGAAATCGAGGGGGGAAGACGGGAGAACTCAAGGATCTTCATCCTAGAGTTTGCCGACGTGGATTCGGCAAGTTTCTTCAACAAACCTAGTCGATACGCTCAAGAGGGAGTTCTTGGTGTTTTTGTTGATGTACTCTTTATTGTGTGAACTTTCCTTCTTTATCATGTCGAACTAAACCTCCCAAGGCCGGTGGGCAACCGGTGAACCTTGGGAGGAATACTTGTATTGGATGTTGTACTCTTAATTCAATGAATGCATGGTTTACCATTTTGTTTCATTCTTTGTGTACTCAACTGTAGTGAATTACATGAGAACTCTGCATTTCATGTTATCGATTGTGCTTGGTTGCGCGAGGTGCGCTCTCACATTAGATCTACACAGTATGAAGGGGGATCCATTGTACCGGTACACCAGACGTTCCGGGTGTCGGTAGCCTCCCGTAGGTTGTAGAGTTCATCTTAGCACAATTGCTTATAGATAACTCTAGCCAAAGCTCTTTAAGCCCAATGACATCGTGTGAGTATCCTTAGGATAAAGGAACTTGTACTGGATTAGGGTTACACTACGGAGGTTCCAGGGTAGTCGACTTCCTAGCCTAGACGGACCAAAGTATTACGATCCATGCATGCATTACCTACTATCACAACATTCTTACTTGTATTTCTCCCGGGGAAATCCTCGCCCTGGGCCTTATCTTCTGCATTTGATTTCTCCTTGGTGTGTGCAATCTATCAGTAGTTAAAGTTTTCATTGTTGATTTTAATTTCATTTCTTTACAACAACATCTGTTTCGATTCGACTAAACAACTGTTCGAAGAGGAAGTAATAGTGGATCTTGGGACCCTAGGGAATACGACCCTCTTGTGCCTGCACAGGAGGTATTACTTGACGACCCGTGCACTTGCGGCTGGGGAGCAGTGAGCCCGCTTTCTAGCGACGCGCATCGCGACCATCAGATGTGGATGAAGAAGTAGAAGTATTGCTGATACTGATGCGTCCATTCCTCGCTACATCCAAAGCTCTGATTAATGTTGAGAACTGATACTTGACGTTACAAGTGGGAAAAGAACAAGTGGTTTTCACACTACACCGAGCCATGAACCACTCGTCACATAAGGATGAGACATGTTCTTCTATTGACCGTGTTGATGACTTAGTTTTTGAATATGTGCAGAAAACCTTTGTTGGAGATCCACTGGAAGATATGTTTGAAGAGGACAAAGAGCCAGAAGGAGGCAAGAAGGTGATGGTACTCTCTGAGGAAAAGTCATCCATGAAGATGAACGAAGGCAAGTCGAATGTGGCAACCACTCGTAGGGGACACCCAAGCATCAACTGTACCCAAGTTCCATGCATTCTATCCTCCCTGTGAGATCTCTCTAACTTTATACTCATCTGTAAATCATGATAATATAAATTTGGACATCAAGGAGGGGCTCTACCTTTATGAGCCTCCTTGATTCTACAGGTATGTCAAACTAGAGATGTAAAACAAGTGCTTCTTGGGAGGAACCCAAGTTTCATATTTAGTTTTTTTTAGTTTAGTTTAATTTTGTGAGTTTTAGTAATCATGATTTGAACTCTTTCTTGTTGCAATTTACATGCTTTTAGGTCCATTTTCCTAGCACATTGATGATTAAACTGCGTTATGATAGATGCGTTTTGAAAATTTGCGCGAATTAGGTTGATTTAAATTAGAAAAATAGGACAATATATATTTCGGAGGCAGTACACTTGCAATTGATGATTTGCACGCCTGTGTATCTATCAGTATAACTCTCTCTTTAGCTTCTGCTAATGCAAAATTATTCATCTAGAGAGATACAATGGTAGACAAGAGGTTACATGGTTGTGTAAATTGCTGTGTATTTCTCAGGTTTTCATTATGAATTTATAGGATTTCTATCTGGAAAGATACATGGGTAGGCGGAGTGTTACACGGCCGTGCACTTGGGTCATGCAACTCTCGGGTTGAGCAACTCAATTTAAAGCGTAAGTACATAGGCAACTGATGGGATACACACCCGTGTACTTAAGAAATGAAGAGTTTCTTCCTTTTTCTCGGCATCGTCGACTGTCTCCTTCACTTGTTCTTGTTAGTCCCTGGTTTTATTTTGCTTTTTCCACCTTCAAATCACTGTTTTTGTGGACGTTCTGAGCAATCTAGACTGCAGATCTCGCCAATTTTGTTCCCCCCATTGTTTTCTTGAACCTTATTCTTTAATGAGTTTTCTCAAACTTATTTTAGCATTTTACTTGTTTTTAGCTATCAATCATTAGTAAACTTGTTCCATGTGACATCTAGAATAGTTTTTAACATAGATCTATAAGTTTCTTGTAGAGAACAAGCTGATTTGATAACTATGGCTAGTTACACAGGCACAAAGGGCGTGAATGGTGCCCGTGTATCTTTTCGACCTAGAGAAGAAGACAATTAGAACACGGTCACAACCAGAAAGTATACAGGTGTGTTTTTGCTCTTGCAGCTTTCGGTTTAGAGTCTAGATTAGACAGAGAAAGAACACGGCACTCCCCTGAAATATACGGGCATGTGCGTACCTGTGTATTTCTCAGGTGGAGTTGCTATTTAAACTGAATATCAAGTACATGGCCTTACATTGAAATACACTGGCATACACTATCTAGTGTAATTCTCTGTCTGGGCATAACTTTAATAATCTCTAGAGGTACAGGGGAAACACTTAGATAAGCACCCATGTATTAGACATTGTAGGTCATTATTTGCTCTTTTTGGCATTCTTACTTGAATTTTTCTTTGAGCAGATCATGCCGAGGGTGAAGATGATAGTGCAATGCTTGAAGAGAGCGATGGGTTCCGTACAACCAGAACTATTGACTGGGAAACCCTAGAGTCGATGGAATTAGCTCATTACATCCATGAGCTGCTATAGGACATCCCATGGGAGCGGCTATTCCAGATTGGGGACCCTACTTGCTAAGGGTATCGACCAACTAGGACCAGAGTGACATCATTCAGTTCCAACTATACGGGGATATGATCCAGATGTCTTACAGGGACATCTCCCTACACCTCGGTTGTATGATCGGGAGTTCACCCAGACAGCTACCTACCGAGAACTAAACTCATACCTACTGCTGGCTAGGCTGTAGGAGGCTTGATGGCGTAGCATCAATGGGGATCCATACTATGTCACGCCCCGACCCTCGGGTCCCAGCCCATGGCACTACCGCCACGACAACCTAGGGGAGGTCAACTACCTGCCTCAACCCCAGATCGCCGCAAGGCTTACCTGTTACCTGTACAATATTAACATTACCATAACAATACTCTAAATCTAAGGTATTCAACCACAACCCTGTACAAGATCAACATACTCACACCAGGTACATATATCCCTGGAAATCACAACATCAATGATCATGGAAACAGTCATAGTCTCCCCCAAACCCTGGGTTCAAAGCTCATACAACTTAAGGTCCTGGCTGAACCAATCAAGATTATACAAGACCAAAATGGAAATACGAAAACATAGGTCCTAATGGATCCATCTTGTGCATGAAGACAATGTTTATGAATCATACACTACTCAAAGGTAAATGCAAGAATAGATGCCAAGTACTATCACGTCTCACGCCCTGCTGCTGTGCTAACACCTGAAAAGAAGAGGAGAAGAATGAGTGAGTAACTAAGTTACTCAGTGAGGGGTTGAACATGGAGCTATAACTCATACAAGTGTAAAGAATGATATGCCGAAAATATATATATATATATATATCTATATCTTTAGTAACCAACAACTTACAAAATGATTTCAATACACATTTCAATATAAGAAGCTTTCCAACTTTCTCGAAGAAATGCATCAATAAAACTCTGAAAAATCATTTATAAAGAGATTCAATATTGAAAAATCAAGTGAAGAGTACTTGTTAAAAGATCAAAAGATCAAACCCATTGAAACAAGCATTTATAGTGCAACACATGCGGAAATCCTCTATCGATAGCATCATCAATAGGTTATGAAAACCCTCCATCATTAACCATGGCCGTGGCTAGGTCAGGAGCCACCAAGATGCGCGTGTCTTGGCGATGGCCGTTGGGAATCCCGTGTGGTGACTCCGGGAACCCAACACAGCACCTTCAGGTTCTCTACGAGCCTCCTGTAAGGGCTAGTCAGCCGAGAACTCCACGCCACCCCAACTAGGTCGGTCCATGGAGACTCGCTTCTGCAGAAGACGGGGATCCCCCCAATGTCAGCATCGAAACATTTTGGATATCCATCCCGCCCGTAGGCTCATCATGAACACATCAATATAACATCATATATCTCATTAGGAGATCACAAATAGTTTGCCCGTAGGCTCATCATAAATGTATCATTATAAAATCATATATCTCATCAAGAGATCACAAATTCCCATAAAATACAACTTTTAATCCAAGAGTAAATCCTTGTGCGAAAGCATCGACAATAATGTCATTTTCATTAAGAATATCAACACAAGAGTATTCTTTGAAAACTCATTTCAAATACGATAACGTCGTGGAGAATCTCAATTTGGTTTACATAGACCCTTATTCAGTCAAAATAACAAGAGCATCGAATTCTCAAATTCACAAATCTTGAAAACGTGTAGTTCAAACTATAGGATTTTCCAATCCTCATGGAATATAACTAATCAAGAATTTAACAAGATCATAAACTATCATGGTTTCTAGGCCTCAAGGAAATCATCTCATGAGCCTTTTGTAATAGAATCAATAGTTAAGCAAGATCATAAACATCATGGTTTCTAGATCTCAAGGAAATCATCTCATGAGTCCATTAAAATGAAATCAAGAATTAAGAAGATCATATAGCATCAAAATTTCAGTTTTCAAGAAACACTTCAAGAGTCCATTGAAATCAAGAATTTCTCATTTCAAAGCATGCATTATTGGACATTCAAACAAGCATGATCATAGCTCTTTAATTAAACAATTCCCACTCACAAACATGGCGAGATCGAACACTTAGATCACTCGCCTAGTTAATCTTTACCCTTACCTTTGGATCCACCTCCTTGAAGCCATTAACCATCCAAGAAGAAACAAGAATCAATCACATAACCCAAATAATAAACAAGAAAGGAAAGAATGATCCAGAATTAGACCTCATGGCTTCTAGAGTTTACTAAGTGTTCTAGATTCAAGAATTAACAATAATAGAATCCTTAAACCCTCAAAATCAAAATAAAATCAAGAATATCCTAATTGGGTTCGGATCTACAAGAATCAAGGGTTTAGAGATGAAGGATCTCCTTCATTCTTCACCAAAACATAAAATCAAGACTCCTATACCATCCAAACATAAGATCTATGGTTAAATTCCACTTAAACATTAGATCCATACTAAATCCACACTAATTCTTCATGGATCTATAGAGAATTGAATAAAAGAACAAGAAATTGAAGAAGAGAAGAAAACTCACCTTAAACCTTGCTAGAACTAGAGGAGAATCATCACCAATGGAGGAGCGGGAGAGATCAACATCTTTCTTCTTTCTTAGAGCTCAAGAATGAAGATCTAATAGAGGGGAGAATGAGGATTCAAGATGGGGAGAAAACGAGAGGGACATGGGGTCTTATAAAGGCCCTTTGAGTTTCAAATCGGTATATACAGGCCCCCAAGCTCGGGAGGGCTCGCGGGCTCCCTTGCGGGCGCAAGGGAGGCCACGAGGCCTCATCCTGGAAGCCATGCGGCATCCCATGCGCCCGCATGGGAGCCCGCATGGTCTTCTGGCCTGTGGTCCTTGCGGGCTCCCATGGGGGCGCATGGGAGGCCGCAAGGCCCCTTTTTTGGCTCCTTACGGGCGCACTAAGTGCCCCAAAGTCCCTTCCTTGCTTATACCTTTTAAAACACTTTTCCCCCATCTTTTAACCTCTCAAAAAGATGTTAACTAAGATCCCAACAAAAATAAAACTCGACAAAAACTTAAACACACAACTTCTACACAAGAAACAAAGCACAAGAGAATCGAAAAAGGTCGAACTTCAACATACTATCACCTGACGTGCTTAAAGGTGCCAACGCTGTGCTCGCAAGTTCTGCAGTACATTCATGGCCAACTTTGCAAGACACTCACAGGGTGAGGGGACTGGACAAGTATCGTGAGCATACATGATTTCACATACCCTTTCACGTGGGGTTAGCCATTGTGTAGTCGATCTTCTATCTAGCCTCTGACTCTTGCGTTAGAGTCCTCCACGCTGGTCCTTACATCACCAGGTTAATTCGTGCGATTGGGAGCCTGCAGGACATGGAGTGCATGTGCCCCATTAGCCACACTGTTTCTCTTAGCATCGAGACACTTCAAGCCATGAGAATCTTCAACGTAGAGGACATAGATACATCCTTGTTAGCATTGAGCCCAAGTCTGAGGAGCAGTAGCATTGGCCAGAGGCCCTAACTCAGGCATCATCTGCCTCCTGACCGCCACTATCGCTAGTGGCACCATCAACCGTCCAACTGCCCGAGCGCCTCCATCATACACTGGGGTGGAGCTCCGCCTCTTGCCCCTTGAATTTGCCACCGCTTTTACATCTGCATGGGGGATAGAGAATGAGGATGAGAATGAGGATGATGACACTGTGAGAGAGGTATTCACTTTACCTGACGCTGATGCTGAAGATTGATTTCATTTTTGTTTTTAGATCATGATTGTACCTTGATTATTTTTACATTATCAAGGGTTGCATCCCTACTACTTTTATACTATTATTTCTCATTTTCAGTATTTCTTATTTGTTAATTGTTATTTTTCATATTTTAGTTGTTTATCTACTAAAACCCTCTCACTACACAAGATGTTGTGAGCCATCAACTTCAAACTCCTCAATTATTATTTTTCTCCAACCCACACACTATGCTTGGACAACAGAACAACACACTTAGTAGTATTGGCAAGACTCACCAAATTTTTCTGGGAAATATCAAATTTTCTGGGGAAGTATCAAATTTTCAGCACACTTAGTATTTTGTTGCTTTTCTTGTTTATCTCTTTGATACATTGAGGATGATGTATCTCTTTGTGTGTTCGTGGCGGGGGGGAGGGGGGGAGGGTGAATTGTGGGGGGATTAATTGTTAAGTGCATGTTTTGTGATAGCTTTAGTACCACTTGTGAGAGTCTCTTTGTGTATAAGTTTGACAACTTGTTTAGTGCTACATATTACATGCTTAACTATTAATTTGCCCTATTTGTTAGTTAGTACAAACCAAATTGCACATGGTTATTCTTGCTCAACATCTTGAACACTTAGAGAAGTTTAGTTTAGTTTTCCTTGTTAAAGCTTTGCTTGACTTATCATTAAAGACATGGAAAGTGTTCCCATTTTTGAAGTGTGAAGCTACTCTTGAAAGTCGGATAATAACATGCCCTAACGAGAGAAACGCTACCTTCTAAGGATGTGTGAAAGCTACCATTTTTCATGTTAACCGATTCTTTGTTAGTAAGGAAGTCTTGTAAGCTTGATCATACACACTCACATGGAACATATCGAATAGGGCATATTTATACTTTTTGTTACCATTATAAATGCACTTGCCTGTTGTCATGATGTATATGCAAATTGAGACTTTAAGTTTCTAAGAAGCTTGAGAATGAGCACTTACATATATTTATTACCTTTTTGCTTGAGGAAAATCAAAAGCTTAAGTGGGGGGTTATTTGATAAGTGCTTAATTATATATTTTTCAGCATATAATTTCGTATGATTATGTTGCCTTCAAGTTGATTTTTGTGTAATTCAGTATTTAGTTGTTCTACTTATGCTTTTAAGAGATCAAAAGCACATTAAAAGTAAAAAAAATGGCAAATGCTTAATTATATATTTTTCAGCATGTAATTTCGTGTGATTATGCTTGTCTTCAGATTGATTTTTGCGTAATTCAGTACTTGTTCCACTTATGCTTTCAGGTATTAGGGTGACTTGGAAATTCAATTCTTAAATCCCAAGTGAAATATTTCCAAGCACCATCTTCTCATCTTGATTTCTCCAATCTTAGTCAACAATCCTTAACCATTTGATAAGTGTACACTTATACTATTTTATATACCATTTGTGCACTTATCTGATGTGTATTGGAGTGATTATGTGGAAATGATGCTAAATATGGTGTGAATTCAATTTGCAGTAACTAGATCAAGCTTAAAGACGCCAAAGAGTCAAAAGGAGTAATGAGGAACCAAAACAAAGAAGATGGAGCTCTCTTCACATTGACATATGGAAAACAGAACCATTTACGGGCTCCTTACGGCCTATGTTACTGTCGAAAGCCTCATATAGAAACCCTTGCGGGCATTCTTATGCCTGTAAGGAGAAGAAACGTCAAGTAGAGGGACTTATAAGCCATACTTACACCTGTAAGCTTAGCCATAAGGATTATCCAGAGAGGCTTATGGAGGGAACTAATGGCCGTAGAGAGTGATCGCAGAGCTGGCAGGACAAGCTTACGGTCCCATACTTGCGGCTATAAGTAGGGCTGTAACAGAAAGTCAGAAGATATCACACACCTCGAAAGAGCTCTCTTTTCACCCTTAAGTACAATGCTAGGGCCATAGAAGGTTTGTAAAGTCACTTCTTTTCTGAAACAGTCAATGGCAGCTTTATGTCTGTTTAACCAATCCATTCCAAGTATGGCATCAAAATCTCGCATCTCCAATGGAATCAAGTCTGCCTCAAAGTCTTTACCCTTCACTTTAATAGGACATCCCTGAAAAACTACCTTTCTGACAATTTCTTCACCCAGGGGTGTTTGGATCAGAAGCTCACAGTCTAAAGAAGAAACCATTATATCGGCAAGACATGAGAATGCAGTGCTAACAAAAGTTCTCTCTGACCCTGAGTCTATCAAAACATATGCATCATGCTGAAAGATAGATACAGTACCTGTAATCACATTGGGTCTGTCCTCGGCTTCTTCATTGGTCATAGCAAAAACTCTGGTCTGGGAACGGGTCTGAGGTCGCGGTGTTCCACCTTGTGGAATATTACTGGTTGCAACTGACTTGGTTGGGGCAACAGGTGCAGAAAGAGTAGGTGTGACACCCTTGGACTGACCTTGTCGCCCAGTATAAGGATGTATTGTCCCTGGTGCTCCACGGCCTAACTCTGGACATGCTGACTTAAGGTGCCAGTCTGTCCACACTGGTAGCATTTGCGTGGCTCACGGCATGGGCCAGGATGAAATCTGTTGCAGTTTGGACATTTATGAACATTTCTAGTTGACTTTCCCTTAAAACTGCCACTCACAAATGTAGCACTCTTCTGACTGCCATCTTGCCCTGGCGGTGGCTTAACTGAGTTAGATCCTGAAAACCCTAAAGAAGTGTCTTTACTCTTGCTGCGCTTGGACACTCTTAAAAAATATGGGTTTCTTCTTTTGGGTAGTTTCTCGTGAAGTCGTTTACCTTCAGTGACTAACTTTTCAGCACTCAATGCTAACTGAACCATTTCCTTGAAACTTTGACTCCCAGTAACTGCCATTTTCTCTCGGATACTGAGATTCAGACCTGCCTCAAACTTTGAACATAGGGCTTCTTCACCGCCAACAATTTCAGGTACAAAATTTGCCAAGTCCCTCAATTCTGTTTCATACTCTGCCACTGCCTTGTTTCCTTGAACCAATTTCATGTACTCTTGTCGCTTCTGATCACGATGAAATCGAGTGTAATATTCTTCATCAAACTCTTGTAGAAAATCTGACCAAATCAATGGTACCTATAAACGGGTCTTAAGAGTTTCCCACCATATCCTTGCTCTGTTCTCTAAAAGTCTGACTGCAACCTTTAGGTTCAACTCATCTTCTATGCCCATATCCTCAAAAGTAGCAAGCAATCTCTTCAACCATTCTTTAGCAGCCATGGCATCACTTGAGCTATCAAAAGTATTACACCACAACTGCCTTGCTTCCTTCAGTAACTTTGACAAAATTAAGCTCTGACTGATTTTATTGTCTTCTAATAGTGCTTGTTGAACTGAAGGAATTAGAGGTGGTGGTGGTAGAGATACTGGCTCAGTACGGGGATGTCCCCCAAACAAATTTCAATAACCAAGGAAATCACGATATTCTTGATATGTCGGCTGACGACCCTCGGTATCCCAATATGCCTTAAAGCTTTGGAGGGCCTCAGGTGGTGGTGCTACTTCTGGAGTTGCAGTATAAGGCACAGGGTTTGGGACAACAGGAGCAAGCACTGATGGTGCCACAGCTGGCTCATGTCCTGAACTGACCTCTTGTCTAGGGGGAGAAGGAGGCTGGACAGGAGTGGGTTCCCCAGAAGGAACACCAGCTCCTTGACGCGTACGTTGGCGTTGTTCTGGCATTCTAGCTGAAAAGAACAAAAAAAAAAACTTTTCATACTTAACTCCTATATGCACTTATGCTAAATGCAAATCAGTAATTGGATCCACTAGTCCTCAGAGAAATCAACAGGTTTAGGATTTGCTCCAAAATCAACCTAAACCTCTAGTTCTGATACCACTAAAATTGTCACGCCCCGAACCTAACCGGGCACGTGGCAACTGCCACGATAACAAAAAGGGGGTCCCACAACGGCCCCACTTTCAGGTCCCCGTAAGGCTCAATATAAACCTGTTATCACAATTGCATAGCTAGAAGACAAAATAATAATAAGATCGCCATAGGGTTCCTTTATACTAGGGACCCTAAACACAAGTAGCACCAAAAACAGTACAAGTCAGGGTTTACACAAATACCCAGCAAGTACAAATACAAGAACAACACATAAAGATCAAGTCTAGTGGATCCATAGAATTACATGCACACTACAAACTAACCTAGACAAGGGAAAAAGGACACCACTCTACTTCTTGCTCAGCACAACTAAGTCCAACGTCGCAGTCTGAGAAAGAAGAAGAAAGGAGAGTGGTGAGTAACAGATGTTACCAGTGAGTGATAACAACATAGATATAATAGAGTAATAAACATTTCAAGTAGTAAATTTCCACGATAATAACGTATAACAGTAATACTAAGTATTCAACATAAAAATAGATGACACCAAGAACACAGTTTAAAATGGAGGCTGGCCTAAAACAATTCCCAAGCCAATCGTGGCCGCAATTTGCAACGAGACCACCAAGGTGCTTTAAAAACCCTTTTAAAATTTACAACATTGCATTTCCTTGGTGTTGGCCACTGAGGTCCCCGTGTGGTGACCCCGGGTCTCTCAAATAAAACATGAATCACACCCTGTCAATGGCCCTACACTCCTCTTGACTAGGGTACCAGGGTTAACCACGCCACCTCTTAATAGACTGGCCCATGGAAACCCCATACTGCAGTGTCGGACTAAGGTCCGTAGTCACAATCAAACCAAATACCACAATATAATTCTTGCCAAATTCCAACTCAAGGAATTCATCATACACTGTTTAAATACGGAAAAGTACATCAACCATATTCTATTTGCATAAAAATACATATACATGTAACCATGTTTCTTTCAAAGTAAACACGTATATCATCAAATTTGTGCTATTAAAACACATAAGGAAATACTATAGTACTCTTATTAAATCTATGCAAGTATAAACTTAACCACTCACAACACTAGTCGTCTCGTCTCGAACGCTCACTGCTCGGCAATTTCCTTCCCCTTGGAGGATGTCTCGCCACCTAGACAATCAAGTAGAGAATCCAAGAACCAATGAACACAAGAATGAAACGAAAATGCATGCCAATGCAATGTTACATGTTGAACATGTAACTCTTAGGGGGCGTTTGGTTCGCGGTAATGATATATTACCATAGTAATGAGATTACCATGGTAATGAGGTCAGGAATATTATATGCCCGGGAATATTGTGGTAATGTGAGATTACTATGTTTGGTTGAGAACTTATATTACTAGTAATCTTTCATTACCATGTTTAGTTAGTCATGGTAATCACCTCAGTAATATATCAAATTTACCTAAATACCCCTACATATAAAATTTTAAAAATTTTAATTTAAAATATTTAGATAAATAAATAATTAAATTATATATATATATTATTATTATTTATTTATGTAAATACTTTAAATTAAAATTTTCAAAATTTTATATATAGGGGTGTTTAGGTAAATTTATTTAATATATAATTATTATAATTATATATATAATTAAATAATTAAATATTAAATACATTTAACTAAATACCCCTATATATAAAATTTTGAAAATTTTAATTTAAAGTATTTACATAAATAAATAATTAAATTATATATATATTTTAATAAAAATGGAACAAAACTAGGGTTTTGATAATAAGTATAATATGAAATTAGGTTAAATAAGTGGGGGTATAATTGGAAAAAATAAATTTTCCAGATTACCACCAACCTGGTAATCTGGATTACCACAAATTACTACCTTATTTGGTAATATTTCACTGTTGGTAATCTCACATTACCATTCACATTACCATTGCTACAGTACCAAACATGGTAATGTTTTCACATTACCGCCAGATTCCAGGTAATGTTTTCACATTACCGCGAACCAAACGGCTCCTTAGGGTTTTTAGGGCAAAACGGCGTCATTTTGGAATCAACGACATCAGAATGAAATAAACCTAACTCCAAAGAGTTCTAAGTAAGAAGTGCTTCGATTTGGATCAAAGAAATACCATAAAAGGCTCAAAATTTCCGGTGCTACAGTAACTTCGGGATTTCTACAGTAATTTTAGGTTTTGCTACAGTACCCCCCCAGCCCTTATACAATTGTTTTCTACCGAAAATACAACCTCTAACAACAAATTTTCTTCACAAACAACCTCAAGAATGAATAACAAGAACAATGGCTCAATTTTGAGCCTAAAAATAACCAAATCAATGAGTATTCTAAGTTTTTTCAAAAATTTTAAAAACAATGAAATACGAGAAAATACGGAATGAAAATTCTAGATCGAAGCCTTACCGAATTCAGGAGTGAAGGAGGAAGGGTTTTGGTACTTTGGTTCACCGGAAAAGCTCACCGGAAAGAATGGAAAAAAAATGGTTGTTCGGTCGATGAAGTGAAAAGAAGAAGATGGAGAGGGCAATCAGGTTTCTCTCTTTTTTTTTCTTTTTTTTTTAAATAAGAAGTGATCTAAATGTCCTTCTAATAGAAAAAAAAATAATAGAAATGGATCCAAATGACGGAATTGCCCCGGTTTTCACATGAAAGCTACAATGCAAACATGCAAAAATTCCACTACTGCTAAATGACCAAATTACTCCTAATACAGGCACAAAAATCTAAAGATGTCTGAGGTCTAAATCAGGACAGGGTACAACAGTTGAAACCCTGACGCTTACAGCCTAGCTTATGCCCATAAGCTGGCCGAAAGCTTAAGCTTATATAAGGTTTTACTGAAGAGAGAAAGGGCCTCCTCTTTTAGGTTTTTATTCTACTTCTGGGGAGAGTGTGGCTAGAGAAGGGGTGGCGTGAGCTGCAAGATCAAGAGCCAATTCCTCCGATCTAAGGCCAAGAAGCTGCATGATTTTGGCATTAACATCATCTTCATCATCTGTTAGGGCATCATTGCGGCCAAGGATTGTGACTCCAGCAACGTTGAGGGGAATCTCGCGCCAATCTTTGTTTTCTTGGTTTTGAGGGAGTTTTCATTTTATTTGAGCAGCATGCTTATGAACGTCTGTGAACTTTTGAATTCTTCTTATTGCATTATGAGCTAATCCCCTTTTGGGAAGCTTGGATTTGAAACTTTGGGGAATTGTTGAACTCTATTTGTAAACCTTTTATCTCAATTACTTTCGAAGTTTAATTTGGAAATGCATGTATAGTTGCATATATCTTGTTGCATTTTGCGTGGCTGGTGACATGCGGTGAAAACCCGCTAACTCCCAGATTTAGCGAGCAGTGAAAACCCTTCTAATCTATCCAAAATCTAGTATAAGTAAGCATCCCGCATCTACTAGTACAACTCATACAAGAATTACGTAGGTCTCCATATGTAATTCAAGGCATTAAGGCAAGATATATTAGATCACAAACTAACCAAATACATTAAAATAAAATAATTCATCCAAGATACATGCATCCCTCCCTAAGGTTCACCTACATCCGGTGGCCTTAGGGATTTAGTGTGCCATCAAGTTCAAATCACAACAAATTTGAATAAAACAACACAAATAAACCATAATAAAACTACCTTGTTGAATGGTGATGAAGATGAGGAAGGATCCTCCTATTGAGCTTTCAATCTCTCCTTGGCAATGCTCAAGCCCTTGTTGGTTATCGGTGTGGTTTCTGTGAAAAATCTTCCAAATGACGCTTCCCCCATAACGTTGCAAGATTTTGAGCCCTAAAAACCCAAGAAATCACCTCTGAATCAAGCTAAGTCGCGAGCTTTCTTCCTCTTCTCCGGAAACTAAAAAAGTCCCCTTTTCTAGCCCTAAAAGTGCCTTTTATACCCCCCAAGCCTTGTGGGCCGCAAGGAGCTCGCAAGGAGCTCAATTGGGCTTGTTTCGTTGTTAAATCCATGCCTTGCGAGTGCCTTGCAGGCTGCAAGGGGGTTGATTTGCTATTGGCTAAAAAAAATGAGGATTTTCTTACGGTTTCCTTGTGGTTGTGATTATTCCTTGCGTGTGATACAATAACTGCTACAGTAATATCCACAGTGATACACCTCAAGACTCACTTGTTTTTCGCTCAAATCATGTCTTTGAGTTCCCCATGGCTTCTTGATGTCCTACAAAGCAAATAGTCAAAAATTAAGCACGAAATGGGCATCAATTCTCTAAAAAATGCATGCAGTGGCTATACAAAATATACATGTAAATAACTACATCTAGGCACTTATCACCAAACAATGGTTAAAGTCTTTGCCCCAGGCATCCATTATGATTTGCGATGAGATAGTGGAAGCCTTCCTCACCAGATACTTTCCACTATTGAAATATGCTAAACTAAGAAATGAGATCTCATCCTTTATGGGGTCTGAGTCAGAGACACTATTCAAGACTTTGGAAAGGTTTAAGGAACTTTTGAGGAACTGCCCTCAGCAAGGATTCCTAGATTTGATGATCATCCACACATTTTATAATGGGATGAAGCGAAACCCGACAGTTGCCAATAAGACGCCAGCAGATACCCAACAGTTGATAGAGGATATGGTGATGAACAGTTGCCAATAAAGTTCCCGAGACAGTAAAAGGTGGATGGAATTTATGAAGTTGATGCCGTTACTTCTCTAGCCTCGCTAGTTGAGGGACTTAGCAAGAAGGTAGATGTCTTGATAGTTTTGAGGAATTTACCCATCATGGTTTGTGACGGATGTGGAGGAGAACACAAGCAGAATGATTGTCCTATATTAGTAGGGACATCTTTGTCAGTTGAGCATGTACATTTTGCTGAAAATGCACAATGGCCGAATGACCCTTACTGTAACACATATAATCCAGTTTGGAGAAATCACCCAAACTTTTTATTGGGAGGCCATGAGCAACAAAGATTAGTAGCTCCTCCAAGATTCCAGCAACCACCAGCCAAAGACAGGGTCTCAGAATTGGAGAGAGTTTTGGCCAAATATATCCAAACATTTGATGCAACGCAAACTAGTATGGAGACGATTCTTCATAATTAACAAGCATCAATTCAGAATTTAGAAAATCAAGTCGGTTAGATAGCCAAGATCTTAGCCGAGCGGCTAATTGGAAGCCTACCAAGTAACACTGAGACTAATCCTAGGGAACATGCCAAAGTGATAACTTTGAGGAGTGTTCGAACCCTTCAAGAAATGATCCCTAAAGAGAACAATGTGTCTCCCACAATCCAAGGGGTGAAGGATAGGCTCCCCGATACAGGGAAGGAGGATGTTGAAGCTCCTAGTACCCATGAGCCAAGAATTCCATACCCATCTCACATGAAGAAGGATCAGCCTGATGAATAGCACAAGAAGTTTCTCGACTTGCCCAAACAGTTGCATATCAATGTAACTTCTGTAGAAGCATTTGCGCAAATGCTGCACTACTTAAAGTTCCTCAAGGACCTACTCACGAACAAAATGAAGTTGGAGGAGAGCGCAGCTGTGGTTCTTGAAGCCAATTGTTCAATAGTGCTGCAAAGCAAGCTTCCTAATTAGATGAAAAACACTGGTAGGTTCATCATATCTTGTTGTATTGGAGGAATAGGGACAAAAAAGGCATTAGCAGATTCGGGAGCAAGCATTAATGTGATGCTATATACACTATTCCAGAAAGTTGGGATAGGTGAACCGCATCCCACCGCCATGACTCTCCAACTATCACACAGAAAAATTTAGAATCCGTGAGATATTATTGAAGACGTAGTCAACAAGGTTGACGAATACATCTTCCTAGTTGATTTTATTGTATTGGATGTTGATGAAGACGTTGAGATACCCTTGATTTTTGGGTGACCATTCCTCCGGACTTCAAAGGCTTTGATTGATACGGAGGAAGGAGAGATGACATTGAGGGTTGGGGATGAGACTGTCACATATCAACTAGCAAAAGCCATGAAGAATTCTGTGAGTTTTGATGATGCCTATTATTTCTATGATGTTACTGATACAGTTGTTGATGAGTTTATGCAGGATTACCACATGGAAAGATCATTTGATGGATGGCAACAAGTAAACATGGCAAAAGCTGTGGATACCATTACATAGTTGGATGGAGAAGTAAGGGCTTCAGGAGGGACCTTAGTCACTGACAAGTGATTGATTCCGAAATTTCTGAAAAGAATTTTTCGGAAACTGACACGTTCAAGACACCGTCAACACAAATTTCCCAAAGGAAGTAGAGACATATATTTAAGGGTGAGCGATGTCACCTTATCCCTCTATCGTACTCACTCATCTCATGTTGGTAGGTGTCACGGCCTCAACTGATCACCTTCGGCCATATGGCACTTGACATGCACCATAGCGACAGGTCAACCTTCTTTGCAAGAACAGTTAGTGAATTCCTGTTTACATCACAAGCACAGCGAAATAAAGGAAAGCGAGTAAAACCAGAAAACATTGACGGTACGAGAAACACGACACATGAAACCCTTTTTGAGAGAGAAAAACATAAACTCTCTTAGATTGAGAAATGTTTGCAACCGTGGCCAAAAACCATCACCAAGAGGCCTTGTCTCCTCCCAAAGACACATTAGACCCTATTACAAGAGCTACCCCAAATCAAAGGTTAATTGAGCCCCATGCCCAATACAGGTTTGGCGTGAAGTCCCTGACTTCATTTAGCTTGCAGTATCCACCGACGTGACTGTAGCTTCCACTAGCCATCCTTGGTCACAACGCGCAGCACTACCGGTCACGTGCGGTAATACCACGTGCCATCCTTGCCCCTGGCTCGGCCACGCTCTCGACCGCGTGCCCACTTGCATACGCCTGAGTAAAACCTTGTCAAATATGGAATCAGCCCTCGGTCTCCCGGCCTGATCAAGTGTCCCACCCCGCCTACACTTGCTAGAGATCCAACACTCTACATAATTAAGTCTTGCAACATTTGACTCTTGGTATGGGCGCGCCTGCCCCACGCGCTCATTGGTCATGCATACGCCCACGGTCCAGCGCGCGAGCCTCACGGTCTCAGCACATGATCATGCGGGATATTCCACCTGCTCTTGGTCACTACACAACACACGCCTCGCGCTAACTGCGCGCTACCCAATCCACGCAGCTGTGCGCCCTCGTGGCTTAGCCTATGTTGAAATGTACTCCCGCTGACCAAGTGTAAGGTCATCAACCTTTACAGTAGGACACTGCACTCTTTAGAGGAACCTCCATGAGCTAGGAATGAGGTAAGTCAAGCTAGTGACATAAAATAAGTGCTTCTTGCGAGCCAACCCATGTTCTTTTTCATAGTTCTTCTCTTTCTTTCCATTCCTTGCTTTGTGTTTTGGTTTGTGTGAATAATTGATTTTGCTACAATCACTGGTGGTCCAAAGTCATGTTATGTGCCTTGCGCTAAATTTTTGTTGTTCATGTTTGCACTCCATAGGAACAATTTCTGCATTTAGGCATGTATCGTTCAGCAGGGAAGACTTTGCCTTTCAGGGATGCTTACGAGCATCTTACGCCAGTAAGATAGGCCGTAAGTGGTAGGTAAAGGTTATTATGGCAGGACTTGCTACTCGTAAGCATTGGGCAGAGAATTCAGAGACCCTTAAGGGTGTAAGTCTGCCCAATGCTTACGAGTAGCAAAGAACCTTCTTCACACCCGTAAGTAAGGCCGTAAGTGGCAGGCAAAGAACCTTACAGGTAGATCAATAGTCACTTACGGCATGTGACTTCTTGGGGAGATTTTTACAGAGACCCTTACTGGTGAACTTACGCCCGTAAGCAAGACCGTAAAGGGAAGATAGAGGGATTGACAGTGCGCCCCATTCAACCTCCTTACGGCCCGTAATCCCCCTTGGAAGGAAGTGGAAGTCTTTACGGGATAGACTTTACTCCCGTGAGAGCCCCTTATTGAAAACACAAAGTGCCTTACGGCCCAACTTATGCCTGGAAGTCGACCGTAAGAGGCTAGGGTTAAGGTGCCGGCGACATTTGAGATTCATTCTCCATTCTTACTATTCAAAATATCATCACCGATAACTGTCTCTTGATTCCGTTCACCTCCCCGAGCTTGTTTGGAAGTCGTTAGAACACCTTGGCAAACACGTGGACACCGTAGGAGTTGCTTACCGGTTATTTTCTAATTTCCTACTTCGAACTTGAGGTATTACTCGATTTGACATCTTCTGATGGTATTTTGGTCGTTGAACAATCGTAGGTGAATACTAGATTGTTTAAGTGTGGTCTTTATGCATTCTAATGTATGGTGAAAACCCATTAGATCTGCAAGTCTAATGTGCGGTGAAAACCCGTTAGTATATCATATGTTCTGAGTTGTTAGGCCAATAGAGTGCTTTCGCTGTTGTTGTTCTTTCCAATCTCTATGCATTTCACCGCTCTACCGGAAATTCCCTCTGCGCCTACCGTACTCCAGCTTCGTAGTTTCCACTGCCTATCTTGGGATGAGCCCTGGAATTTGACGGTTGACTTGAAGAGCCACCTACAGATGCTTTGCGCCCAATCATTCAAGATAAGAGGGGTTGAAAGAGTGAGCCTGCAGGAAGAGGAGTGTCCTCTTTCCCCTCCACCTAGGTCTTCCTAGCTTAGTATCTCCTTGAGCCCTGAGCGGTCATGTAATCCTTTAGTCGAGAGAATTCACCTTTAGGTGAGTTACATGGAACCAGGGGTTATTTGTATGGAGGGAGTAAATAAAACAGTTTAGGAGATCAAAGTTGACCTGTATTACATTTTATGGCTTTATGTAAATTATGAATGAACAATAAATGTTTCTAGTTTTAAAAATTGGTAAATGACTGAAATTCATCTACATTGGCAACTCTTGACTTGTCCACAAATTCACCCTCTCCGACCTTGTGCTTGTGAGTAGTTGGAAAATTTTCATAATATCCTACCTCTCTATCTTGTTTCTCAGCTTGCTTACAATTGTAGAAACACATAAATAAAATTAAGATAGCATTAACATATGCTAACCTAATTGTCATTTAATTGATGGCTACCAAAGATAATGTTGTATTCTATTTGACAGGTTATTGTAAGTCAAAATTATATGCATGTTTTCTTGTATGAAAAATAAATTATGGCAAGAAAACATAACTGTGGTTTGTTGATAGTGTTTAAATATATTGTTTTGTAAGGGTGAATTACTTGTACTTTCATGCATTAATTCAATAAACCCGGTGCCCTTTGATGTGTTTTTCGTGTTTTCTATTTCAGGACATCTACGGGCCATCAACGTTGAAAGGAGCTCTTAGAACAAGAAAATTGAGTCCAAGGAGCGAAGAAACGAAGGTTAAACAAGCTCCGGACAGCATCCGAGCGTCCCTATGAGACAAAGGCCACTTTAGGGCCTGTGTGCGGGCTGCGCACAGCCTGCACACCCCTGGCAGATGGGTGTGCTGCCTGGTGTGCGGTATTTAACCCGTTTTAGGGTTTTCTTTTTAGAGGACTCGGCACAGACGCCTCAAAGTACCCATACACTCAAATTTTCATCCAAGGAGGTTGTTTTGGGGTAGATTCAAGTGGGAGAAGACGGGAGAACACCAAGAGCTTCATCTTAGGGCTTACCGATGCGGATTCGGCAAGTAACCACATCGCATCTAGTCGACATATTTGAGAGGGTGTTTTTGTTTTATTTGTTGATGTACCTTGTATTGTGCGAATTCCCTTTATTTATCATGTCGAACTAAACCTCCCAAGGCCGCAGTGCAACCGGTGAACCTTGGGAGGAACGCCTGTATTAGATGATTTACATTCAATCAAATGAATGCATGGATTCTATTGTGTGGTTTCTTTCATTCTTATCTCTTGATAAACGTCTAAATATACGTATTTTATATGTATTTGTGTGTTTTATTTTGTTATTTTTTTTATGAGCCAATGCCCTTTATCGGTCAAAATTGTTCTATTTCGTGCTTCAGGTACAAATGAAGCGTAGGTGAGCTCAACGACGAGATTTGAGAAGAAATCTACATCGAATGCGCCGTTTTAAGGCAACAGCACTGTAGCGGCAATGTAGCATCCAGGAACGCGAAGATTTTGAAGAAATTTGTAAGTCTGGGAGTCCTCACGGCCATGAGGCTGGCCACAAGAGATTCCGAGAGCGGTAGTACTGTAGCAGTTTTACTGTAGCGGATTCACTGTTGAAATATTGTAACAACTTACCCAAATTTTCAGCCCATTTTCTAAGCATCCTCACGGCCGTATTTTAACTGGCCGGGGTGTACTTTTATTGGAGGCTTGACCATTTTTAATTTAGGCCTCCACGGAAATAAGTTGAACCACGAATTGTTCAAACTCAGCTCAGGTGGGGTCTGGGATGGTTTGAGCCTTCTACACACATCTTCTTCTTCAATTCCCATAACCTCTTTCTTTTGACTTGTTGGTTGATTTATTCGAAAGAAAGTCGCTTGTTCTGTTGCCCTAGGGTTTGCTTCTTTTGTCTTTTTAACTTGGAAGAGACATGGCTTCAGCAAACCCTCTTCCATAGCTTCCTTCTCATAACCATGTTGTCCATTCAAGCATTCGTCATTTTCATATTGAGGCACTACCGAGAGGTGGGATGCTGTCATCACCAGGAGCTTAGAATTTCCATCTAGGAAAGCATACTCAGAGTGCAAGGGTGGTTCTTGCAGCTCCACTTCTGATGGATCTTCAATGGGAAGCTTTAATTTGTCCTCCTTGCTATGATCTATATCGTCAAACCCATCCTCCTGACTCACAACCCAAGTGTTTACAATACTATTCTCAAACTCAAAAACACATTCTTCTGCTTCATTCATTAGACATTCTCCGTATGAGCTGTCATTTCTATTATCATCCTTCTCATCACTATGAATTGAAGTGACTTGGAGATCTTCTTTAGGGCTTTGTAACATCATCCATTGGTCATAATTTTCATCTAAGCCCCGTGTCGTATCTTGTATGACCTCTGTTGACATCGGCATGACATGTTCCAAACTTTGTATCTCTTCTTGATTCACCTGATATATTCGATCTCATAGATTCACTTCACGTTCCCATTGTAATGATTTATCTTCATAAGAGGATATGACCTCTTCCAGACTATAATGACCATGGAAACCCTCAGCACTACTGGCATAATCATTTTGAGCAAATAGAGATAACAAATCCGCCAAATTTGGCTCTTGTTGGAGGTAATTTGGATGATGGTCAAAAGACGAAAAACACTGATTTTGACCCAAGGCTGTGAGCAATTCTTCCATAACTTAACCCCCCTAAGGTGAAAAGTGCCTACATAATATAAAAAGAGAAGATGAGATATGATCTTTTAAACTCGAAGCAAAGAAAAAGTGGAAACAGTTTAAACAAACACAATTGAAAACGAAAACAAATAAAAGAATACGAGCAAAACCAAAGAATAAAATAAATGAAATGGATAACAAAAGAAAACGGTTAGATTACTAAGACTGTCCGAATTCTTAGAAGTTGCCAGTCCCCGGCAACGGTGCCAAAAACTTGGTACGCCCCTTGCGTAACCGCAAGTGCACGGGTCGCACAAGTAGTAAAGTGTACCCTTTGGGTCGGGTAGTCGAATCCACAGGGACTAGTATAGCTTCTAATACTAACGTCTTACTTAATATCTAACCAAAGAGAAGATGAAGGAATTGACTTTGGATTAACTTCGAGGAAGTTAAGGGAATGGGAAATTCACCAAGGGAAGATTGAGGTTTGACTCGATGGAGTAGATGGGGCCCCGGGGTTGGGTTTCTGACGTTCACTAACTCGGTCTTTCTCAGTATTTATCAGCGAAGTCTTCAGTTCTAAACCTAGTTATGCTATAAGCATGTGGTTTCTAGCGCTGCCGAGCTCCAAGTTGAACTCCCACTGCTTGCAACTATCAATAACGATTCACAAGCCTAGATAGGAGAACCTAACTACCAAGCATCAAGCACTAAACAACATACAAGATAGCCAATAACCTTGATTTATTGAAAGGAACAAGACATTCAAAATACTGCAAGTAAAGACAATGAGTTCAAGCTACAACGTCATACAACCAACCCCGGGGCTCCCTTAAGAGTTTAGCCCCTCATGATGACAACCAACAAATACAATGCCAAAGAAATTAAAAGACAAGGAATTGAGAACTCCCTAATTTCTTGCATCCTTGAGGTTGTCGAATGATCTACAATGCCGTGTAATCTCCTCCCGATCGGCCTACCATAAGCTTGGCATACCCTTAATGAAGTGGAGGATGAACCCCCAAAGCTCTCCCTTTCTTTCTCCCAAAGTTCGCCCCCTCCAAAATCCCTTTAGAAACTGAGTTTCTAGGGTTTTAATGTCTTCTCAATGTGAGCACGGGCGTGTTGAAGCCGTGCAGATTACGGCCAAATAATTCTCCAGAAAACTCACATTCCTGTAATCTGCACGGGGAACAGCACGGGCGTGCTTAGACCGTGCTGAGGTTTTCACGACCGTGCTCGGCGAACTCGGGCCGTGCCGATCTCGTGGCTGCATTCTCCTGTAATTTGCACGGGAAACAGCACGGGCGTGCTTCGACCGTGCTCGAGTTTTTCACACCCGTGCTCGGCGGACTCAGTCGTGCTGAATTGTGGTTGAATTCTCCTGCACTTTGCACGGGAAACAGCACGGGCGTGCTCAAGCCGTGCTGAGATTGATGAGGGTTCTTCTAAGTCCTTTAGCTTCTAAAATTGTTCCAAAAGCGCTTCTTCTTACTTCAGGACTTTGATATCTGCATGACGAACAACGAATACCTCAAATAGCACCGTACTTGGAGACTTACAGCCAAAATATTCAATAATGATGATGGTAAAGCATGCAATACATATATATAAAATGCGCTCATCAGAGACATGTTGGAATCGGTGTCTCTCGCCATCATCTCATCCGCCAACTCTTCCACTTGTTCATGGTCAATCGCGGCCAACGCTTGCGAGTCGAGGGTCCGTATCTTGCCGAACTTGAACCTTGAGAGGTGCTCAAGTTTGATTTGATGTTTGGGTACGGGCAACTTCAACTGCTTAGGCAAGGGCTCACGAGGCCCACAAGGACGCTTATGTGCACGTTTTCTTGTCCTTGGAGGCATTTATGCGCAAAAGAGAGGCAAACGGGTCATTTCGGGGTCAAAAACTAAGTGCCAGGGATGCACATGGCCGTGTGGAATTTCCATACGGCCGTGTGGACCCGCTGGATGAGAAAAACTCCACTTTATGATCCACACGGCCGTGTGGAATATCCACACGGCCGTGTGGAATATCCACATGGCCGTGTGGATCTTCGGCCATGGCTATACGGCCATGGTTGATCCCCTTTGACGCGTGCAAAGTTGCCATACTTCCACCATTGGTGTTTAGAGCATAAAAGCAAGTATTTCCCATGAAAATAACATGCTAAAACACAAGAATCATCACCCAAATCCAAGAAAGAAAATTCATGGCAAGAAGAGAGAGAAAGGAGCTTACCAAAGAAGATGATGATGAATCAAACAAGATAATGATGGAGAAAGCCCACAAATCCTATAAATAGGTGAGGAAATGGAAGGAGAAGAGGCCATGTGGAAATTCCACATGGCCATGTGTTTTCTCTGGATGGCCCTTTCACAATGCCTGAATTTCCACACGGCCATGTGGAAATTCCACATGGCCATGTGGAAATTCCACATGGCCATGTGTTTTCTCTGGATGGCCCTTTCTCAATACCTGAATGTCCACATGGCCATGTGGAATTTCCATATGGCCATGTGTTTTCTCTGGATGGCCTTTACTCAAAACACTCCAATTTCCACATGGCCATGTGGAAATTCCACATGGCCGTGTGGATTCTCTGGATCGCTTGGAAAAATTCTAAACAAATCCACATGGCCATGTGGAAATTCCACATGGCCGTGTGTCTTCTCTGGATTGGAAATCTGCAGCTCAAGAATAGTACTCAACATGGGCATGTGAAAATTGAATCTTTGCCAAATGAGCTCCAAATTTTTCACATGGCCATGTGGATTCTCTGGACGATAGAAAACCCAAAAAAATCTAGCCACATGGCCATGTGGAAATTCCACATGGCCATGTATTTCCATTTTTTGGCCCAAAATTGTTCCAAACTCAGCCAAATTCATTGAAAACACATGGGAAACTGCAGAAATTGAAATCAAACAAGAATATGGCTCAAATCTCACCAAATTCATAGGAAACACTCTCAAACTTACCAGAAACGATGAAAAAACACGATTTTTCGCATCTGAAACAAAAATCGCACTACACCGGAGATGAAACAAAAGGAAACAAAAACAAACCAAAAACTCAGCTACAAAAATTGAAATCTAACTAAAACAAATGCCAAGGAATTAAGAATTGGGTTGCCTCCCAATGAGCGCTTGTTTTACGTCACTAGCTTGACGTACCTGCCCTTCAAATCAAGGGGGGTCATGGAGCGGGACTCCTCCACTGCCTGCACTCTTCAAACATGATGAGCCAAACTTTTGCAAATTAGAGGATGAGTAATAGAAATTGTTACCAACAAAAGAGGTATCACTCTTAATCTCTGAATGTCCGTCCGCAGAATTGTTCGGGTGTTTTTTGCGACGATGTCTCACGCTCTTCAGCTTTGTGACAAATTTATTTACTATGCCCGTGGGAAGTTCTTCCTTGTTCTCTAGAGCAACCGAGAGACTCTCATCAATCTCTACCTCTTGGTTTAGCCATCCCACCAGCGGGTGCGGACAGAAGATTTCCTGCACAAACTCATCAACCAACTCATCAGTAGTGTCAAGAAAATACAGAGTGTCATCAAAGTCAAGGGAATGTCTCATGGCTTTAGCAAGGCGGTAGGTCAGCTTCTCATCTCCAATCCTTAATGTCATCTCTCTGCCGTCCATGTCTATAAGAGCCTTGGAAGTACGTAGAAAGGGTCTTCCAAGTATTAGAGGTACGTCCACATTCTCATCCACATCAAGAACTACAAAATCGGCCGGAAAGATGTATTTGTCCACTTTCACTAGGACGTCCTCAATGATTCCTCTAGGATGACGAACGGAACGGTCAGCTAGTTGTAAGGTCATCCGAGTGGGTCTTGCCTCTCCCAGTCGTAGTTTCTTGAAGAATGTGTAAGGCATGACATTGATACTGGCTCCTGAGTCTGCCAATGCCTTCTCTTCACCCAAATTCCCAATGTTACATGGGATGATGAAACTTCAGGGGTCTTTCATCTTGTTTGGGAGATTGTTCTGCAAAACAGCTGAACAAGATGCATCTAAAATCACTGCTGCACCTTCTTCCAATTTCCTCTTGTTGGTAAAGAGGTCCTTCAAAAACTTTAATGTGCAGCTGCTTGAAAAGGCCCAAAAATGGAATATTAATGTGCAGCTGCTTGAAAAGCCTCCACAAATGGAATATTAATGTGCAGCTGCTTGAAAAGGCCCAAAAATTTCTTGTACTGCTCATCATTTTGATCATTTTTCAGCCTTGAAGGGTAAGGAATCCTTGGCTTGTATGATGCAGGTGCTGCCTCTTTTTCCTTGCCCTTCTCCTTAACATCCTTTTCTTTATCTCTCTCTGTAGCAGGAACATGGACAACCTCTTCAGCTGGGAGTCTACCCTCAACTTCACGACCACTCCTTAGAGTAATCGCCTTCAGCTGCTCTCTTGGGTTTGTCTCTGTATTCCCTGCTTGTCCCCAAGCAAACAAACATTGAGAACAAGAGGAATTGATAAGTGGCTAAATACACCCTCCGGCTCAAGTGTAAGCATACAGCTGCACATGTAGAACTCTAGATGCTAAGCTACAACCAATAACAAAATTTCGAACCATTCGTTCGGCAAGATGATGCTGTGTGTGTGCATCCTTCTTCACTTGGACACTTGTAACCTAGATAAGAGAAAACGATACCCCGAGGACCACTTCTTAAAGCACATCACACCACTTCTAGCGATAACAGACCTTGAAACGGTAGGGAACCCCCTAATGAATTCCCAAGGTACTTCTGTTTCTCCTATGTACGAGTTGGCTTTATTCACTCGTTTTTTTTTTTTTTTTTGACTAACATGACCTGTAATCGACTTTTTAGAAGGATAACTGTGCTGATATGGCACCAAGAAGACCCAACTTACTTGGAAGATTACAGGCTCATATGAACGTCCTCGTGCTTTCCTAGCTTTTGGCTTAGAGAACACTCTTTTTAGGAGCCCGTACCCTAAGTTAATTTGCTATTCAAGAAGAGGAGCATTGTCATTCTTATTTCTATACAAAATTCCCTTAGAAACCACAACAAAATTTCTGATTTGCCAATTTTCAAGAGCAACAGAAGCCCTCAAATAATTCATCAGGGAGAAGCTTAACACATCAAGCTGCGCACCGCTATAAATAGGTTAGCTACTAAGAGGGTCACGAAGGTTACCATTTAAACCAACCTCGGTGTCTATGGTCCAAGCTAAAAGGTATGTGACGGTATGCCGTGAATGATCAAAATTCATTAAGTGTGGGGTTGTGTGCAGAGCTTAGCATCCATCATTACCCTACTCTACTGTATACTTGTGTCTCATTGCCATCAATGGTTCCAATCATGCATCAATGTCATTAAATTTCATCCACAAAATAGGCATGCACAGCAAATAACAAAGATTTTGACTCTGAAGAACAAAAGTGTATGCATGCCACCCCCCTACTTAAAGTCGTACATTGTCCCCAATGTAAAAAGTCAGCTGCCCAAAGAATATAATAAAACGTATAAAGCATAGATAGGGGGTTAGGGAGAACTTCCCTGAATCATAGTGCCAGCGCGTGTCAAGATAGGCTGAGTGGTAGCAGTGCTCACTATGATAGTGGAGAGAAGATAAGAAGATGTCCATGTCTACTCCTGCGAGGTAGAACAGGACATTAAATCGAAACATCCATCATCATCACAGAAAATTTATTAAAGAAAGCTACAGAAGAACAACGAAAAATAGGAAAGGAGCTTTGAAGAGTTAAGCTCTTTCCCGCTAACTACTAACACAAACACAGAGAAGACAATAGAAATAAACTATGACAAACAACAAGACTCTCAAAAGCAGGAGTTGGTCGATTGCCGGTGGTGCTGAGGTGTGTGGATGTGGAGTCGACTAAATTTGGTGTGGACAACTAAAGATAGTCATTTTAAGAGCTCAGATCGGCCATTTTCCAAACCCCAAAATGTGGAAGAAGATGGAGGGGAAGGAGGAGGAAAAAGGGAAGGTAGTGAAGGAGCCATGAGGAGGGGTATGTGCCGCCCAAAAGAGAAAACGAGTTGCGGCCGGATCCGTGCGCACAGCCTGTGCGGGCTGTGCACAGGCCGCACAGGTATGTCTGGCCTGGTGTGCGGGCCGCATGGTCTTCTGGCCGTGCTGTGCGGCTGGGTGTGCGGCCGTACACCTGGCCGCACAGGGCTGCCAGAGCCCTGTGCGGGGGCTGTGCGGCCGCACATGGGCCGCACAACCCTCTGGCAAGTATGTGCAGGCTGTAGCATGCCCGCACAACCTCCAGAAGTGCCGAGGTAAGATTTTTCTCCTTAGTCTTTCATCCAAAAATGATTACACCAATCGATGAGTAACTTTTCAAAACATGTAACCTTCGCCGATAACAGTGAAAATTGCACAAAATCAACAGACAATACATCGTCAAAATAAAATGAGATTCAAGTTATCTAATCACAAATGTTAAATAAAACACACGTCTACATAGAAGAGCCAAACATAACCAATAAAACACCACAAAGCACACAAAATAAAACAAAAGAGAATACGAGAAAGTTAAACTTGGGCTGCCTCCCAAGAGCGCTTGTTTAGAGTCACGAGCCTGACATTCATGTTCACATTTTCATGGTGGTTCAAAGGAGATGTTCATACCTTTCTTCAAGAAGAATGAGGGAGATGAGCTAGGGAGGTTTAGTGAGATCATATTTTCCACATTATGGGCTCCCAAGTCAATTGTGAAGGTAGGTTTTGGGTCTTTCTCTCCAGATGACGAACTGGATTTGGTCACCTTCTTCCAAGCTTTTCTCCAAGGTGGATCATCGCAGTTGCCACTCTTCTTTATTTTCTTCTTCTTTGCCCTTGGATCCGGTGGTTCTCTTGACGTTGCTCTTCACTTCATTCATTTTCAACTCCCTCTTTGCCTTTCCTCAGATACTCGTCGAAGGGATTAATTAACAGAACTTCCTGCACACAATCAGAAACAATTAGCTCTACTTCATCAAAAACATAAGATGTGTCGTCCCACTCCTTAGGGTGTTTCATTGCCTCCGGGAGTTTGAATACTGCTTCTTCGTTCCCAGCTCTAAGAGTCATCTTGCCATCTTGGATGTCAAGTAAAGCTCGTGAAGTTGCCAAGAATGGTCTCCCGAGAATGATAGACTGATAAGTGCTTGCATGTATATATTTTGGAAATGTTTTCCGCGCATGAGCATCACATTTCTCAGGTTATATCGCTAATTTCGTGTGCTTTGGTGTTCTTTCATGCAATTAGGGTTGTGAAGACATGGTACGTGAATAAAGGCAAGATTAGGTCATAATGGTGTCAAGTGGAGCTCTTTTGTACAAATACAAAGTTCAAGACACAAATCGGATTCAAAAGAGGGGGTATGTGCCAACTTCTAAAGGTTTCAAGACAATTCATGTAGAAGGACACGAAAGCAGTCATGCTCGCTTGTTCAGATTTGTTCGAAGATTTCAAAAGCTCTCCAAAGGTTTCTCATCATCAAGAAATGCCACATGACCTTTCACATGGGCGTGTGTCCGTCCGTGTGACCTCAAGACAAGAAATGGGCGAAATCGGGGACCAATACGTAATTTTCCACAGGGCAGAAATTCCACATGGGCGTGTGGAATTTCCACACGGCCGTGTGGCTCATCTACACGCCCATGTGGATCCTCGAGATGGTCAATTATAAAGCCGTTCTGAAGCGTTATTTTGGGGATCTTCTTCCAAACTTGAGAGGGAGTGACGGCTTGGGTTCAGGAGGTTCTTGCTACACTTTGGGGGTGCTTCTTCATCGATTTCAACATCAATCCCTTCCAAGGAGAGCTATTGGGGGAGCCTTCGACGACTCGATTTGACGAGGTGTGCCCTAGGCTTGGAGGAAGGAATTCTTTGGAGAAGAAGGAGAAGCCCTCATAGACTATCGGCATGGAGCTTAAGGGGGTTTTATTTATTGATTGCTTGCCTTTAATTTCCATTTCTTTCATGATCTTGTATTGCTTCATGGAGAGCTAAAACCCTAGTGAGTACTTGGACATGTAAACTCTAGAATTTCTATGTTTCTATGACTTTATTGCTGTTCTTTAATTTGAGTATTAATTTGAGTTTCAATCTTATATGCTTCTTGAATTCTCCCTTAGAGTGACACTAGGGTTGAGAATCACATTTAATCATCCTTTTGACGAGTGACCATCACCATTAGGATTAGATCAATCAGGATTGAAGAGGGTCGAGAGGGTGAGTTGAGAGGTGGCAACACGTCCCCTTTCCCTTCCGGTATGATTCACCCTACCTTCTCATTCCACGAGATAACTTCAATCTCAAAGAGAGTTAGGTGTTGAGAGAGAAGTCTTTCCGCCGGGACTTATTTGTGATTAGGGATCTTCCGCCTGGACCAAAGGGGTTGGTCCATATTTTGGAATAGGGTTTATCATCGGGATTCCCACGAGCTTTTCGCAGTCATACGTGGTGTGAGGCGTCGAGAGTCTTTCTCTCCGCCGGGACCTCGTAGGGGACTAGTCAGGGTTGACCTTAGGTTTGGGACCCTGTATTCTTGGATTTCCACGACTCATCGATTTTCATTGAAAGAAGAGCAGCTTAAATTTTGCACTAGAAACTAGGATTCTAGGGGGAGCATTGTCCGAGTACCCCATCTTCATATTGATCTTATTCTACATTCTAGCTTTCACTTTCAGAACTTTATTTCTGTTTCTTTCTTGTTTTATTTTCTTTCGCAACAACAATTGATTTATCTTTGGCTACTTAGCAAAGTGTTATTGTTCTTACGTCTACTCCCTTTGGATTCGACTACCCACCCGTTGGGTACTTTATTACTTCGACACCCGTGCACTTGCGGAGCACACACGCAAGGGTGTGTCAAGTTTTTGGCTCCGTTGCCGGGGAGTTAGGCGTTTTAGGAATTGTTACACTTTGTTTCGCTAGTCATTTTTTACACATTCTATCTCACACTTCTTTTACTTTCATTATTCTAATCATTATTTCCTTGTACGTAATCATTTTATTCATTCTCCACCATTCTAAAGTATCTACTATTTATCAACTTTGCAGGAATCATGATCGACGAAGCAGAACTGTTTGAGAAGATAACCGGAATGGTGAGAGACGTTGAGCAGAAAATGAATTGGTTCACCAAGGAATCATCTCCGCATAATTTTTTGCAAAATTTGGCTGAAATAAACTAGTGTGTGGGGGAGGTTACCCTGGATCTAGATGGAGTTACTGAGGGACAAGGTTGTGACTTATTCAGAGTGCTGACAAAATTGGAAGAAGCAACACGGTGTTGTACGAGCGGAGAATTAGAGGAGAGTCTAGAAGAGGCCCTTAATCGATTTGATTCTTCTAATAAGGGCGAAGAGCAAGAAATTTTCTCTTTGGGTGTCACCGATGAAACCTGTACAAAAGGTGGGGTGGAAGGCATAGAAAACCTCGAAATCCAACTAGGCACACATATTCAAGAAGGGGGCTTAGAGGAAATTTCTGAAGAAGGACCTGTACAGTTTGAGGAAATTGATAGACAAAAAGGGAAAAGATTACAACCATCCATTGAAGACCCACCTGATTTGGAGCTTAAAACTCTACCAGAACACTTGGAGTATGCCTTTTTAAGCGAGGGATCGAAACTCCCGGTCATTATATCTTCGGGTTTGTCCGTATCTCAAAAGGATAAATTAGTGAACATGTTGAAGAAGCATAAGACTGCCATTGCTTGGAAAATTTCTGATATTAAAGGTATAAATCCTTCATTCTGCACTCACAAATATTGATGGAAGATAATTATAAGTCAGTGATCCAGCCTCAACGTCGTTTGAACCCAAATATGAAAGAGGTAGTGAAGGCAGAGGTAGTCAAACTTTTGGATGCAAGTATTATCTATCCGATCTCTGATAGTGCGTGGGTGAGTCCTACTCAAGTGGTCCCTAAGAAGGGAGGCATGACTGTAGTGAAGAATGAACGGAATGAATTAATCCCAACCAGAACAGTCACAGGGTGGAGAGTATGCATTGATTATAGAAGGCTAAATGACGCGACTCGAAAGGATCATTTCCCGTTACCATTCATTTACCAGATGTTGGAGAGGTTAGCTGGGCATAATTTTTACTGCTTCCTTGACGGTATGTCGTGTTATTTTCAGATTCCCATTGCACCCGAGGATCAAGAAAAAACTACATTCACTTGTCCCTATGGGACTTTTGCGTACCGAAGGATGCCTTTCGGGCTGTGTAATGCTCCAGCTACTTTTCAACGATGCATGACAGCCATATTTGATGATCTTTTGGAGGACATCATGGAAGTATTTATGGATGATTTATCGGTGTTCGGGGACTCATTTGATAGCTGTCTGCAGAATCTGGAAAGAGTCCTCAAGAGATGTGAAGAAACAAATTTGGCGTTGAACTGGGAGAAATACCATTTCCTGGTCCAAGAAGGAATAGTTTTAGGGCATAAAATTTCTAAAAATGGGATGGAGGTGGACAAGGCAAAAATTGAGGTGATCGAGAAACTTCCCCCGCCAACCAACGTGAAGGGGATTCGCAGCTTTCTTGGGCATGCCGATTTCTATCGGTGATTGATTAAGGATTTTTCAAAAATCACTCAGCCATTAACAAAACTTCTTGAAAAGGATGCATCTTTTGAGTTCGGGAATGAATGTTTAGCTGCATTTAACCTGCTTAAGGAGAAGTTGACTCAAGGGCCAATTTTGATCACACCAGATTGGAACGCTCCTTTTGAGCTCATGTGCGACGCCAGTGATTATGCAATTGGGGCAGTGCTAGGGCAGAGGAAGAACAAACATTTTTAGCCCATCTATTATGCGAGTAAAACACTCACAAGCGCACAAGAAAATCATACTACTACAGAAAAAGAGTTGTTGGCAGTGGTTTACACATTTGACAAATTCAGGCCATATCTGATCTTATCCAGAGTCACTGTCTTCACAGATCATTCTGCCTTGCGTTATCTCATGAGCAAGACTGATGCCAAGCCGAGGTTGATCCATTGGGTTCTGCTTCTACAAGAGTTTGACATGGAAATCAAGGACAAAAGAGGTGTGGAAAATGTGGCTGCTGATCATCTCTCTAGGTTAGAAGGTTTTGAGGGGTATAAGACATCAAAGCCGGAAATTAACGACTCATTTCCAGAAGAACACTTATACATAATTCATGGCGGATCGGCAGAAGAGGAAACACCTTGGTTTGCGGATTTTGCTAATTATTTGTCGGGAAAGGTTCTTAAGAAGGGTCTTACTTTTCAGCAAAAGAAAAAGTTTTTCAGTGACTTAAAGAACTATTTTTGGGATGACCCCTTTCTGTTTCGGATTTGTGCAGATCATGTAATCCGACGCTGTGTCTCTCGGGAAGAAGGCTGGAATATTTTAACACACTGTCATTCAGGCCCGACCGGAGGTCACTATGCTTCTGGTAGAATAGCCGAAAAGGTGCTTGCAGCAGGGTTCTATTGGCCAACAGTATTTCAGGACGCTCATCAGTATGTTCTTCGTTGTGACAATTGCCAACGGACAGAGAACCTCTCTCGGCGTGATGAGATGCCACAAAATCCTATTCAATTCTGTGAGGTTTTTGGGGGATTGATTTCATGGGACCATTTCCAGGCTCCAATGGGAACAAATATATTCTTGTAGCAGTGGATTATGTATCTAAGTGGGTGGAAGCTCAGGCATTACCTACAAACGATGCGAGGACTATAGTTAAATTTCTCAAGAAGCTTTTCTCCCGATTTGGAACACCTAGGATCATTATTAGTGATAGAGGAACACATTTCTGCAATAGTCAGTTCGAGAAAGTGTTGAAGCGATACGGAGTACACCATCGTCTCGCCACTCCCTACCATCCGTAGACAAGTGGCCAAGTAGAGGTCACTAACAGGGAGCTGAAGAGGATCTTGACCAAGTCGGTAGAACATGGGAAAAGAGATTGGTCAGAACGGTTAGATGACACGTTGTGGGCTTACCGGACTGCATATAAAACTCCTATTGGAACTACACCCTATAATCTGGTTTATGGGAAATCTTGTCATCTTCCTGTTGAACTCGAACACCGAGCTTATTGGGCACTCAAGACAATGAATTTTGACCTTTCTCGAGCTGGGGAACAAAGGAAACACCAGATTAATGAGCTTGATGAATGGAGACTGAGAGCATATGAAAACACCCGAATATACAAAGAAAGAATACGCAAATGGCATGATAAGCATATCAAAACCCCAAAAGAGTTCAAGGTGGGGGATGAAGTTTTGTTATTTAACTCACGACTCAAATTGTTCCCTGGAAAACTAAAATCTAGATGGTTTGGGCCATACACCGTAACTCAAGTATCACCGCAGGGGGCAGTTGAGATCACCCATCCAGATAGAGGCACTTTCAAGGTAAACGGGCATCGTCTAAAGCCATATTTTGGTGGTGAGGTGAGTACTGAAGGTGCATAGGTATTTTTGTTGCATGACCCCCCTTAAGTCTGGTGAAACAGGTACGTCAAGCTAGTGACGTAAAACAAGCGCTTATTGGGAGGCAACCCAATTTTTAAAATTCTTTGTGCGAGTTGTAGTTAGTTTTTATTTCTGCAGTCTAGTTTTTGTTTAGTTTGTAGTTTGTGTGGATTCATTACTGGTGTAGTGCAATTTAGTGTTTTTATCGTTTATGGCAAGTTGGGTGGTAGTCCTGTGAATTTTGCGAGATTTCAGTTGTAAACGTGTTAGTTTTCAATTTCTGCAGTCGTTCCATGTGTTTTCAATGATTTCTGCAGATTTTAGATCATATTTGAGCTGAAGAAGGGAAACACACGGCCATGTGGAATTTCCACATGGCCGTGTGGATGAATTTTTGAAGGAATTCTCTCATCCAGAGAATCCACACGGCCGTGTGGAAATTCCACACGGCCATGTGGATTTGTTCAGTAAGAACTTTCGCAATGCAGAGAATCCACACGGCCGTGTGGAAATTGCACACGGCCGTGTGGAAAATGGGGAGTTGAGTGAGGGTCATCCAGAGAACCCACACGCACGGCCATGTGGAGTACTTAAGTATGAAAAAAACCCCTTGCTCTTCATATTCCACCAAGCACCCCTTCATCTTCAAGCGCCTCCTCTCCAAGGGTCGCGACGTTTTCTCTTTTCCTTCCATTCTCTCGCTTATTTAAAGGATTTGTAGGCCTTACTCGTTGCTACATTGTAAGATTGTACTCTTCTTCTCCGGTAAGCCCTCTTCCCCTTTTTCTTGCCATGAAACTTTCAATACTTGTTGTGGATGTTGAATCTTGTGTTTTTGCATGATATTTTCATGATTAATACTTAGGTTATTGTTTAAAACACTTGTGCTCAACTGTGTCAATGGTTGTATGAAACGATGTGGATTCACCATGGCATTTTGCCCATGGTCGAAGATCCACACGGCCGTGTGGAAATTCCACACGGCCATGTGGATTATCGGGGTGCCCCCTCTGGATTCCAGAGGAGACACACGGCCATGTGTATTGGCTGTTTTTGTTCTGAGTAACCCAGAGGAGACACACGGCCTTGTGGAATTTCCACACGGCCATGTGGAATTCTGGGAACCTATTTTACGCTCCGAATTAACTCGTTTACCTCTCTTATGCACAGGAATGGCTCCAAGAACAAAGATGCTCGCTCATAAGCGTCCTCGTGAGACCCGTGAGCTCTCGCCCCCACCATTGGAGTTTGCCGTGCCCGCACATCAAGCACGTTTTGATCGGTTCTCGAAGCTGAAATTTGGCTAAACGCGAATTCCTGATTTGCAAGCTCTGGCGGCGATAGAACATGCACGGGCGAACGAGTTGGCGGATGAAGTCAGAGAGCTAATCGCTGTGGGTGGGTGGAATCGCCTGTTGTGCATCAAAGACCCAGCCACTTGCGACATCACTCTCGAGGTCCTCGCGTCGTTCGAGTTTGATCATTCTCACACCGATTACCACCGAGCAGACACAGTTCGGCTTCGCATTTTTGGGCAGTACCACAGCATGAGCCTGACAGATTTCGCCGTCGCCCTCGGCCTGTACGATAGAGATTTCATCCACACGGAGGAGTACGCGCAGCTACCATTTGATTATCCCTTCCGCGTCACTCCGAGCCGAGTTTGCAGGATGCTCTGTGGAGATATCCGGTACGAGCCCGGGTTGACCAAGGCCTCTCTGCTCCTCCGCCCTGCCCACAGGTACATTCATGCCATTCGGAGCAGGTCTATCAATGGGCAAGGAGACAGCACTGGCGTATTGGGGCGGCTGGACCTCCTCTACTTACACTCTATGGTCCAGAGCCTGCCCCTGCACCTGGGATACGTGGTGGCTACTTCTTGAGGCATCAGGGGCAGTACGCTCGGATAGGGGTCCTTTTCTCTGGTCCCTATATCACTCGACTCGTCAGAGGGATGGGACTGATCGATGCTGTTTGGGGAGCTGATAAGGTCATTGTTCCCTCTCCACTAGGCCTTGATACCTTGCGTATGATGGGCATGGTGAAGAGGGCCGCTCCCGGCAGGTATGTTCTTGTTGCTCCTTTCCCAGATGAGTCCGAGGAGTCCGAGGATGATGATGAAGACTCCGAGGAGACCCGGCAGGGCCGTCATCACAGCACACACCGATGGTGGCAGAGGACACCCCAGAAGACGAGGAGGTGCCACCGGTGTCAGCACATGCATCTCCTCCGGCACATGATCGCATAGACAGACTTGAGAGTGCTATAGGGACCCTCCAGACTAATCTCGCCGCCATGCGGATGACCCAGGCAGCAAACCACACTGAGGTTCTCGCTCGCATGGCCGAGTACCACTCAGAGATGATGGCGCGCATCACTTCACTTCATCAGATGATGGCGAGAGGTCGCGACTCCACTTCACCGTCCACACCCAGAGCACCCCACGCATCTCCAGCATCCCCAGCAGCACCAGCAGATGACGACGCTTGATGCGTCTTTTATTCTTCTTTTTATTTCCTTGTACTTTCTTTTTTTTGTTGAGTCTTTGTGTACTCAGAAAGGTTGCACCTTCTGAGAGTTATCTTACTGTTTTTATTTCTTATGTTTATGTTTGAGTTTGAGTTCGGTTTGTTTACTTCTATACTCTTTTAATCTTAGTTTATGTCGAGATCCACTGAACCCCTTTTGTGATGTGCAGATAGGCTTGTCAACCTGGTTTTGAGAAATGGTCATAGGCACGGCCGTGTGGAATTTCCACACGGCCGTGTGAGCTTCACAACCCTACGCAACTTCACTTCCCGCTTTCACACCTCCATTCAAATACTACACTAGGAGATCAGGGGAGTGTTGTTTTAATACCCACGTTCTCATGTTATTATTTGTGTTCTTATGTTGCATGTTTGTATGAGTACATTGAGGGCAATGTACAGCTCAAGTGTGGGGGGGAGTTCACGCTGCACACGTTCTTTATTATTGATCATCATTTTCATGCTCATCTAGCCAATGACAGTTCACCTTAAGGAAAAGGAGTGTATTTTCGAATTTAGGTGAATTTTAAACATCGGTTGTTACCATGCTCTAGTTTACTCGAAAAACTTAGAAATTTTTTGTCTGATTGCGTTTCTTGCACTTTACTTGCTCTGTTAACCCTGATAACGCTAGTTCAGTTTGAAAGGACATTAGTTTCATTTTTTGAGTTAAAAAAAAAATTTAGAAAATGGTGCTCCGTTGTTCTTGGGGTGGAAAGAGCTACCACCTATTCTGTATGCAGCTACTCTCATAAGTCGGATACTAGCTATGCCCTAATGAGAGAAAGAGCTATCTAATAGGCTGTGTGAAAGCTAACACTCCCGGGTGGAAAGAGCTACCACCTTGAAAGGGTGAAAGCCGCCTAGGAGGCATCTTGGAAAATGGCTACCTTTGAGGTTGTGTGCAGCTACCACCGATTTCTTTTTCCCAAAATAAATCCTTGTTTTAATAATGTTCAAGCGTAGACTTGGGGCTGGCATGAGTAAGTATACACACACACACTCTTTCAGATTTTATTTTCTTCGCAATTTGAGTTTTTGCTAGAGTTTTGGTTTTTATCTATCTATCTTTAAAATTTTCCCTTGTTGAGAATACTATCTTTGCACACTTTTGGTGAACTTAAGGCCAAGCATTTTCATCACTCAACCTTTAATTCTCATGGTATGAACTTTGCTTGAGGACAAGCAAAAGCTTAAGTGTGGGGGGGTTTGATAAGTGCTTGCACGTATATATTTTTGGAAATGTTTTCCACGCATGAGCATCACATTTCTCAGGTTATATCGCTAATTTCGTGTGCTTTGGTGTTCTTTCATGCAATTAGGGTTGTGAAGACATGGTACGTGAATAAACGCAAGATTAGGTCATAATGGTGCCAAGTGGAGCTCTTTTGTGCAAATACAAAGTTCAAGACACAAATCAGATTCAAACGAGGAGGTATGTGCCAACTTCTAAAGGTTTCAAGACAATTCTTGTATAAGAACACGAAGGCAGTCATGCTCGCTTGTTCGGATTTGTTCGAAGATTTCATAAGCTCTCCAAGGGTTTCTCATCATCGAGAAATGCCACATGGCCTTTCACATGGGCGTGTGTCCGTCCGTGTGACCTCAAGAGAAGAAACGGGCAAAATCGGGGACCAATACGCAATTTTCCACAGGGTAGAAATTCCACATGGGCGTGTGGAAATTCCACACGCCCGTGTCGATCCTCGAGATGGCCAATTATAAAGTCGTTCTGGAGCGTTATTTTGGGGATCTTCTTCCAAACTTGAGAGGGAGTGACGGCTAGGGTTCAGGAGGTTCTTGCTACACTTTGGGGGTGCTTCTTCATCGATTTCAACATCAATCCCTTCCAAGGAGAGCTATTGGGGGAGCCTTCGACGACTCGATTCGACGAGGTGTGCCCTAGGCTTGGAGGAAGGAATTCTTTGGAGAAGAAGGAGAAGCCCTCATAGACTATCGGCACGGAGCTTAAGGGGGTTTTATTTATGGATTGTTTGCCTTTAATTTCCATTTCTTTCATGATCTTGTATTGCTCCATGGAGAGCTAAAACCCTAGTGGGTACTTGGACATGTAAACTCTAGAATTTCTATGTTTCTATGACTTTATTGCTGTTCTTTAATTTGAGTATTAATTTGAGTTTCAATCTTGTATGCTTCTTGAATTCTCCCTTAGAGTGACACTAGGGTTAAGAATCACATTTAATCATCCTTTTGACGAGTGACCATCACCATTAGGATTAGATCAATCAGGATTGAAGAGGGTCGAGAGGGTGAGTTGAGAGGTAGCAACACGTCCCCTTCCCCTTCCGGTATGATTCACCATACCTTCTCATTCCACGAGATAACTTCAATCTCAAAGAGAGTTAGGTGTTGAGAGAGAAGTCTTTCCGCCGGGACTTATTTGTGATTAGGGATCTTCCGCTTGGACCAAAGGGGTTGGTCCATATTTCGGAATGGGGTTTATCATCGGGATTCCCACGAGCTTTTTGCTGTCATACGTGGTGTGAGGCGTCGAGAGTCTTTCTCTCCGCCGGGACCTCGTAGGGGACTAGTCAGGGTTGACCTTAGGTTTGGGACCCTGTATTCTTGGATTTCCACGACTCATCGATTTTCATTGATAGAAGAGCAGCTTAAGTTTTGCTCTAGAAACTAGGATTCTAGGGGAGCATTGTCCGAGTACCCCATCTTCATATTGATCTTATTCTACACTCTAGCTTTCACTTTCAGAACTTTATTTCTGTTTCTTTCTTGTTTTATTTTCTTTCGCAACAACAATTGATTTATCTTTGGCTACTTAGCAAAGTGTTATTGTTCTTACGTCTACTCCCTGTGGATTCGACTACCCACCCGTTTGGGTACTTTATTACTTCGACACCCGTGCACTTGCGAAGCACACACGCAAGGGTGTGTCATAGACACCTCGGCATTTTCATGGACATCCAAAATAACAAAATCTGCCGGGAAAACAAGTTATCCCACGTTCACTAGGATATCGCTAACCACACCCCTGGGCCGACGCAGTGACCGATCTGCCAATTGCATTGTTATCCTTGTAGGTTCGAGCTCATGCATTCCTAATTTCAGAAATAGGTTGTAGGGCATAACATTAATGCTTGCCCCCGAATCAGCTAGGGCCTTCTCCACTACTGACTCTCCGATTTTGCACTCGATTACCAGACCCCCAGGATCTCGAACCTTCGGTGGAAGTGCGCTTTGCAGGATGGCGGAGCAACTCTCATTCAAGGCTACACTGGATGCTTCTTCCAATTTGCGCCTGTTTGTCAATATATCTTTCATAAACTTTGCGTACTTGGGCATTTGAGAAAATGCCTCAGTGAGCGGGAGATTTATGTGGAGTTGCTTTATCAGACTCAGAAATTTCTTGAAATGGTCATCCTCCTTGCTCTTGTTCAGTCTTGCCGGGTATGGGATTTTGGGTTGATACTCCGGCACGGGTAAGGCTTGGCTTGGTTGAGGTCCGGGGGTGTTGTTGTTGCTGTCCTCAATGTCAACCCTCACTTTCGGGGTTGCATCTCTCACAACATTCTTCTTTTTACTGCTCATATTCCCATTGGTAGGTCGAACCTCTACTTCCCGTCCATTCCTCAGAGTGATGGCCTTCAATTGCTCCCGGGGGTTTTCTTCAGTGTTGCTAGGTACTCTGCACTGCTGCCTCTCTGAATTTGCTTTTGCTAGCTGCCCAACTTGTTTTTCCAAATTTTGGATCGAGGCTTGGACATTTCTGAAGTTTGCTTTTGTAGCAATCATGAATTTAGCCAACGCCTCCTCAACTGAAACTCGGTGCTCCTTTGGTTGTGGTGGAGCATGTTGGAATCCTGGTGAATGTTGGGGCCTCTGCTGATTTTGATTGCTCCACTAGAAATTCGGGTGATTTCTCCACACGGGGTTATATGTGGTCTCATATGAATTCCCTTGTACCTTCTGATTTGGGCTTACAAAATCCACCCGTTCAGTCGAAGTGCTTGTAGTGACTGTAATAGGGCATAGGGTGGCCGAGTGCCCACCTCCACAAAACTCACATGATAAGATAGGTGTGGAGCTAGAACTTGCCTTTTCGGCCATCATCAGATCGAATCTTCTTGCCAATGCATCCATTTTGGCCTCGAGTGCAGTGTAGGCACTCACCTCATGTAGCCCGGCCACTCGTGTCACCTTGGCTCTTGAACCCCAATGAGACTCGTTTCTTGCCATATCTTCAATTAACGTTTCGGCCTCATCGGGATACTTGTTGCTTAAAGAGCCCCCGGCTGCTGCATCAATGAGTTGCCGAGTTTGGTAGTTCAACCCATTGTAGAATATCTCTATTCTCATCCATGACTAGTATCCATGATGCGGGCACCTTCTCAACAAATCTTTGAATCGCTCATGCGTTTCGAATAGAGTTTCCGAATCCCTTTGACTGAATACTGAAATCTCTTGCCGGAGTCGGGCAGCCTTACTAGGGGGAAAGTACCTCCCCAAGAATTTGTCCACCATATCCTCCCAGGCCTTAATGGAGCCTGGTGTCAAGCCCTGGAACCATCTGTAGGCTGCCCCTCGAAGGCTGAAGGGGAACAACCTCAACATGGCCGCATCATCTGACAGACCATTGATCTTGAAAGTCGAGCAAATCTGTAAGAAGCGTGATAGGTGCTCATTGGGATCTTCATCTGCCAACCCATCAAACTGCACTGAGTTCTGTATCATTCCAATAGGTCTTGCCAAATCAAAATTATTTGCTGCTGTAGCAGGCATCTGTCTAAAAGATTTTTCTCCAGTGAACTGCGGCCTCTCATAATCGGACAGCGTCCTTCTCTGTTCTGCCATAGTGTTCGATGCCCCTTCTTCAGTAGGTAGAAGGTCAACCGAGGCTTCCACGGGACAGTTCGATGAGCTTAATACCTCCCTTAACCTTCTGCGCAGTGTCCTCTCAATCTCTTCGTCAACCTCAATATAACCGGTGGGGTTGCCACGGGTCATAAAATCCCTCACACATGCAAAGAGATAACAATAGTGAGTGGGGAAGTTAAGTAAATAAATATCCAAGGTAAGCCCAAATTCCATTGAGAAAACAAACAAAAACCAAGAAAGCGAGGAAAAACTGCAAATAAAACGCAAACAAAATAGTAGATGCGCAAAAGAAAAAGAAATTGACTAAGCTAACGTCTATGAGTTTTCCTAATGTTCTCGGAAGTCCCCGGCAACGGCGCCAAAAACTTGATGGTCGCCGCGCGCGTCGCTAAAAAGCGGGCACACGGCTCCCCGGCCGCAAGTGCACGGGTCGTCAAGTAATACCTCTTGTGCGGTCACAAAAGGGTCGTATTCCCTGGGGTCCCGAGATCCACTATTACTTCCTCTTCGACAATTGTTTAGCCGAATCAAAACAGAGGTTGTTGTAATGAAATGAAATTTAAACTAACGATAGAAACTTTAATCAATGACAAGTTGCGCACAACGACGAAAAATTAGATAGAGAAGACAAGGCTCCGGGCGAGGATTCCCCAGGGAGAAATACAAGTAAGGATGCTATAAAAACAGGTAATGCATGCATGGAGTATTGTTTTGGTCCGTCTAGGCTCAGAAGTCGACTACCCCGGAACCTCCGTAGTGTAGCCCTAATCCAGTACAAGTTCCTTTATCCAAAGGATACTCACACGATGTCATTGGGACTAAGGAGCCTTGGTTGGAGTTATCTAGAAGCAATTTCGCTAAGATGAACTCTACAATCTACGGGAGGCTACCGGCACCCGGAACCTCCGGTGTACCGGTACAATGAATCCCTCTTCATACTATGTGGATCTAATGCAAGAGCGCACCTCGCACAACCAAGCACATTCGATAAAATGTAATGCAGAGTTCTCATGCAAATCACTACAATTAAGCACACAATGTATGAAACCAAATTCCACACCATCCATTCATTGAATTAAAAGCATAGCATCCAATACAAGTATTCCTCCCAAGGTTCACCGGTTGCCCGGCGGCCTTGGGAGGTTTAGTTCGACATGAATAACAAGGGAAGTTTGCACAAATAAGAATACATCAACAAGAAAACTCAAAACTCCCACTTGACCGTGTCGACTAGGGTTGATGAAGACACTTGCCGAATCCGCATCGGCAAGCTCTAGGATGATGATCCTCAAGTGCCACCGTCTTCTCACCCTTGATTTCACTCCAAAACGACCTCCTTTGATGAAGCTTTGAGCGTAGGGGTGTTCAGAGGCGTCGGTGGCAAAAGTCCCCCAAGAAAAAGCCCGACCGATGTGCGGCCTGTGTGCGGGCCGCACACGTGGCCGCACACTGGTGTGCGGCAGCACACCAGGCCGCACACCCTTCAGCCAAGGGTGTGCGGGCTGTGCACACCTCGCACATAGGCCCAAAAATGGGCTGGTTGTGTAGGAACGCTTGAGTGCCCTTCGGAGCTCGTTTAACCTTCGTTTCTTCGCTCCTCGGCCTTGATTTTCTCATTGTAAACGTTCCTCTCAACGTAAATGGTCCATGGATGCCCTGAAGTAAGAAAAACAACAAAAACACATCAAAGGCATCTGTTTTATTCAATTAATGCATGAAAGTGTAAGTAGTTCACCGTTATAAAACGGTGTATTTAGACACTTATCATTCCCCAGGAGACTTCCTTGAGGTCGCTCAGATAATGACTTCGCAATCTGTCCCACCTGATTTTCTAAATTGTGTAGTGAGGCCGTGTGGTTGCGAAGTGTACTCTCCACGCCTTGGAAGCATGTGTCTGAAGATTGAATGAACTTGGTTAATGCCTTCTCCAAGTCCGTCATTCGGCTCTCAAGCCCTAAAACTCGGCCCTCCATGTTTGGTTGTTGGGGTTGCTGAAATCCGGGGGGTGCAGAGGGCCTTTGTTGCCCTTGGTTGCTCCATGAAACGTTCGGGTGATTTCGCCACCCCGGATTGTAGGTGTTGCTATATGGGTTCCCTTGACCTCGTCCGGCATTCCCCACAAAATCCACCTGCTCAATAGGTGCAGCACCAACTACTGAGATAGGGCAATCAGATAAAACATGCCCTCCTCCACGACCATCACAACTCATCACTGTAGTCATCCTAGACGGGCCTGCCAAAGTGTCTAACTTCTTGCTCAATGCTTCAACCTGAGCTCCTAGAGATGTTACTGTATCAACTTCATGAATACCCGCCACTTTCCTCTTGTCTCTAGCATTCCACTGATAGCTATTCATAGCCATTTCTTCTATCAGTTGGCGGGCAGTTTCGAAGGTCTTGCTTCCTAAGGTACCTCCTGCTGCGGCATCAAGTAACTGTCTTGTGCTTGGGTTCAGCCCATTGTAGAAGGTGTGGATGATCATCCACTCGGGGAACCCATGTTGAGGACACTTTCGCAGAAGATCCTTGAACCTTTCCCATGTCTCGAAAAGAGACTCCAATTCCGATTGCATAAATGAGGAAATTTCGTTTCTCAATTTCGCCGACTTCCCAGGAGGGAAATATCGGGCAAGGAAGGCCTCAACCATCTCTTCCCATGTAGTGATCGACGCTCTAGGTAGAGACTGCAACCACTGTTCTGCTTTCCCCTTCAAGGAAAATTGGAAGGCTCTCAATCTGATGGCATCATCTGTAACTCCATTTATCTTCAGCATGTCGCACACTTCCAGAAAGTTCTCTATATGATTGTTTGGGTCTTCATCTGCCAACCCGTTGAACTGTGCGGACTGTTGTACCATCTGAATGAACCCCGGTTTAAGCTCAAAGTTGTCGAAGGGTGTCCATGGGTCATAACCTGGAGCTGAAATCAAAAAAAGAAACCAAAATCAGAACGATGGAAGTAAAAGAACTGTGAAGCAGAATAAGTGGTGAATGACTAAAGTAACAAAGTAAAGATGTTCCTAAAACGCCTAACTCCCCGGCAACGGCGCCAAAAACTTGACACACCCTTGCGTGTGTGCTCCGCAAGTGCACGGGTGTCGAAGTAATAAATACCCAAAGGGTGGGTAGCCAAATCGACAAGGAGTAGATGTCAGAAACAAATACACTTTGCCAATTAGTCAATGAAAACTCAATGTGTGAAGAGATTGAATTAAAAGTAAATAAACAGAAAATAAAGATTGAAAGTGATGACTAGAGGTACGGAAAATATCAAGATAAGAATGGGGTACTCGGACAATGCTCCCCCTAGGTTCCTTGTTTCAAGTGCAAAACTTTAATTACCTTTACTTAAACGAGATTTGAGGAGTCGTGGAATCCAAAGACACAAGGTCCCAAACCTAAGGTCAACCCTGACTAGTCCCCTAAGAGGTCCCGGCGGAGAGAAAACTCTCGACGCCTCACACCACGTATGACTGCGCTAAGCTGTAGGGATTCCAAATGATAAACCCTATTCCCAGCTATAGATCAATCTCTTTGGTCCAGGCGAAAAATCCATAATCACAAATAAGTCCCGGCGGAAAGGCCTCTCTCAACGCCTAACTCTCTTTGAGATCGAAAATAATGCTTGGAATAAGAAGATAGGGTAAACCACACCGGAAGGGAAATGGGACGTGTCGCTACCTCTCAACTCACCCTCTCGACCCTCTTCAATCTTGGTTAATCTAATCCTAATGGTGTTGGTCACTCGTCAAAAGGATGATTAGATTAGCCCTCAACCCTAGTGTCACTCTAAGGGAGAAACAATTAAGCACACAAGATCGAAACTCAAATAAATCTCAATTTAAAATAAAAGCAATAGAGTCATTGAAACAAAGGAATTCTAGAGTTTACATGTCCAAGTACCCACTAGGGGTTTAGCTATAAATGGAGCAATACAAGTTCATCAAAATAAATGAAGATAAATGCAAGTAATCCATAAAGAAAACCCCCTTAAGCTTCGTGTTGATGGCCTATGAGGGCTGCTCCTTCTTCTCCACGGATCCTTCCTCCAAGCCTAGGGCACACCTCGCTGAATCGAAGTCGTCGAAGGCTCCCCCAATAGCTCTCCTTGGAAGGAATCGATGTTGAAATCGGTGAAGAAACGCCCCCAAAGATAGGAAAAAGATCCCCCTTAAAACGCTTCATAACGGCCTTTTAAATGGCAAACATCGAGGATCCACACGGCCATGAGGAAAATCCACACGGCCATGTGGAAATTCCTCATGGCCGTGTGGAAATTCCACATGCCCATGTGGATTTTCAGCCTCTACAAAACTGCATCTATAGGTCCCCGATTTCGCCCGTTTTATCTTCTGAGGCCACACAAACGGACACACGATCGTGTGGTAGGTCATGAGGCATTTCTTGATGTCGAAAAACCCTTGGAGAGCTTTTGAAATCTTCGATCAAATCAGAACGAGCGAGCATGACTGCCTTCGTGTCATTCTACAAAAATTGTTTTGAAACCTTTAGAAGTTGGCACATACTCTCTTGTTTGACCCGATTTTCATCTTAAACTTTGTGTTTGCACAAAAGGACTCCACTCGGCACCATCATGATCTATTTTTGCTTTTCTTAGCATAAACCTTCTTCACAACCCTAATTGCATGAAAAAACACAAAAACACACGAAATGAGAAATATAAACTGAAAAATGTGATGCTCATGCATGGAAAAACATCTCAAATAATATGTATATGCAAGCACTTATCAATCATCCTACTCAACAATGGGAATACCCTCACCAAGAAATGCTACAAGAACCCCCCTTTCAAGAACCAGGGCATTATCATCCTCCAGTCATTCATAGTAAGCAACTTAATCAATGGGGATTTAATACACAGGATGTGTTCGCAAGATTCATGATGAATGCGGACGCTGAACTTGGAGCCATGAATGCCAAAATTTTTAATGCTCAATCATCTCTTCAAGGCAAATAATAGAAGTTCCACCTCAAGGTGACATGGAAGAAGAAAAAGGGGAGGATGAAATCATGGCCATGGAAACATGTGAGGAAGTAGAAGAAACTCCATCAACAACATTTGAAATTACTACTTACCTCAATACTGATCATTCTATCTACCCGTCAGTTTTGGTCAAGTGCAAAACGCAACTTCTGGGAATTGTATTCGAAGATGTGGGTAGGAAGCCAAAATTATCCTTGAACGCACCTATGCCAGGCTAGGACAATTCCCATCCTAAATGTTTTCCATGGCGGCCCAAGAAAATTTTGTGGGTCATTTTTTATCATTCAAGAAGGGTTGAGAAAAGAAAAGTTGACAGATTGTTAAAGCTACCATTAAATCCACCCATGCCAAGCTTAAATAATTCTTGACCGAAGCACTTTCGTTGGAGGCCCAAGCAACATGGGGGGATACTCAAAGGAATTCTAGCCGGAGCCAAAGAAGATGTGGGTAGGAGGTTAAAGCTGTCTAAGGACCCTCCAATGCCAATGTTGAATATTGCTTGGCCCAAGCTTTTTCCATGGAGGCCAAAAGGTAACTCATGTTTGGCCCACACTTCGACATCATCCTGGAAGGTACACTTTCTTTTTCTTAGTAGTTCTTATGCCGTCTCTAGCTGGGATGACGACACTATTTTCAAGCCTTCCTAAGGTAAGAAAGAGGTACGTCGAGCTAATAACGTTAAACAAACACTTCTTAGGAGGCAACCGAAGTTTTCAATCCTTTGTTTTCCATTTTTCATATTTTAGTTGCTTGTTAAGTTCAATTTGCCATGGTGGTGGGTTTATTTGTTTGTTTGTTTGATGATTGTTTGAGTTTGATCCATACATGTTCTTGATTTCTAATTTTTGTCCTTTGATTTGGGGTGTTGCAAATGTGTTTTTTTGTCGAAATTGGTGTTGTAATTGTTGTGCTTCGAATTTCATGTAGGTTGCAAGCAATGGTTGCCCAAAAATAAGGTTTTTCCAGGACAGGCTTGCAGGCTGGCTGACGGGCGCAAGCCAACCCGCAAGGCCTTCGGGCAACAAGCCTTAAAACACTCCTTCACCATTTCTTTCATAACTTTCTCATTTCTCATCCGTTTTCCCTCATTCTTTCACCGTTTTTCTTCATTTTGCTTCCTCTTCACGCCTCTCACACTTCTAGAGACCTGATTTGCATGATGTTTTTGTAGTTTTACCATTATCTTCATCGATTCTCTAAGGTACCTCTCTCTAAACCCTAGTTTTCAAGCATGAGTGTTTCTTATTCCATTCCCCAATTTTTCAAGTTAAATGGATGCCAATGTTGTGGGAGTTTGGTTGTTTGTTGTTTTTGTGGGTTTTTGGAGAAATTTTAAAGCTTTGTAAAAATTTCTATGCTCCATTTACAAGAAAAGCTCTAGCAAGTTGTTTTTGGAATTACTGTAGCAATTCTTGGATTCATTTACATCCCCATCATGTGGAACCATTGCTTCTCTTGTATGTGACTTAATCTTGTATCATATCTGTAAACCCTTAGCCATGCTTGCAATAGAGAGATTTGGACACCTTGATAATGATTGAACAAAGGACTTGCTTGGATTATGTCGTGCTTCATTGTTTGTGTTGTGATAGTTATTTGTTTTGTTTGTTTTTATTTGTGCCTTTCTTTTTGTGTGTGTGTTCGATGCCTTGAGATGATGTTCCTTTCTTCCTTGTAGGGTGGAATTAGGGCATCAAGCACGCCTTCTCTCTCGACCATCTACTCGAATCATTGGTTGGTATCCTGGTCTCATGGACTTCAAGACTCATGTTTTGAGACTCGGGGAAGTCCACGAAACCTTCTTATTATCCTATATTTTTTGTGTACTGCTGATTTGGGCACATTGAGGACAATGTGCATCTTTGAGTTGGGGGGGGGCGTTTTCATGAACTTTGGAATTGTTGTAAATTGCATGCATGCTTGACTCACCTATGATAGCTATGATCTTATTGTTAAGAATTTTCTAGCTTGGTAGAATGATAGTTGTGAGTTGTGAGTTGTACTTTACATGTGTTTGAATGTAGTTATGTTTCATCTTTAGTGCACATTCATTCCTGCTCACTATAACTTCCACATTTGACACTCTAACCCATCTTTTTGATTTTGTGTTAAGATGCTAAATTCTACTTTCAATGGTCTTACTTGTGAGTCTCTTATTTTTGCTTTAACCCCTAAGTGAAGTTTTTAGTAGGTGATTGCTCAGGCGACATGAGATAGGATGTATATAATTACTTAAAAAAAAATTGTTGAAAAATGAGTCTGTCGGTATTCCTCTGCTGGTAAAGCATAAATGCGTATATTTAGATCTTTAATCGAGTAAGTTGGGTGGCTCTTGTGCCTGGCCAGCATGTGCATCCTTCTAAAAGATTTTTGGGTGGTCTACATTAGGTGGACTTGGAAAAAAAAAACTGAGGTGTAACCTATTGATCGCCTGGAACATGTTTTACTTTCACTTGAGGTTAAAGTTTCATTTGGAGACCGAAAGCTTCTTAACTAACTATTAAAACGGGATCTTTAGCACTCCTAGCACTAACTTCAATTTGTGTGAGGTGAATGGGCATCCTAGGGTAATCCAGGGTGTGGAGGTCATGGTACGAGTTGGTACGCACTCACAGGATCACTTTGGATGAAACAGAGCTAATATTACTTGACTATTCATTAAACAACTCACTTCTTGATTTCTGTCTATTTGTGCTTGTGGAGTCCTATACATTTCAGCTTGAGGTCGTATATTTAGCCGTTTATCTTCTTGCCCCTGTTCTTCATGTTTGTTTCTTGGGGACAAGCAAACGCTTAGGTGTGGGGATGTTTGATAAACGTCTAAATATATGTATTTTATACATATTTGTGTGTATTATTTTATTATCTTTTTGATGAGCCAATGCCTTTTTTTGGTCTAAATTGTTTTATTTCGTGTTTCATGTACAAATGAAGCCTACATGAGCTCAATAACGAGATTTGAGAAGAAATTGACATCGAATGCGTCGTTTTAGGTCACCGGCACTGTAGTGGTACTGTAGCAGCATGGAACGCGAAGATTTTGAAGAAATTTCTAAGCCTGGGAGTCCTCACAGGTAACCTCACAGCCGTGAGGTCGATCGCAAGAGATTCAAAGAGCGGTAGTACAGTAGCAGTTTTAATGTAGCCGATTCACTGTTGCAGTACCGTAGCAACTTACCCAAATTTTCAGCCCATTCTCTAAGCATCCTCTTGGCCGTATATTGACCTTGAAGCCACCCGTGAGCTATCTCGAACTCACCCTTTTTAAGGGTTTCTAAGGCTTTATTTTGAGGGACTTTTGGCCACAATTCTCCACCATCATCTTCTAGGGTTTCAAGGCAAGTGGAGAGGGCAGATCTGAGGAGGAAATAAATGGAAGAGGAGGTCGAGCTATCAAGGAGAAGATCTAGGAGCTTGCCGGTGCGGATCCGACAAGATCCAATCACCGCCTTCTAGTCTTCATCTTAGGGGAGTTTGCTAATATCTTTATCTTGTATTTATTGTGTTTCTTGCTTTTTTCTTTGTTGATAATGAACTAGACTCCCAAGGTCACTGGGCATCCGGTGAACCTTCTGATGAACTTGCTCGTATTTAGCTTGATTTCTATTTGTGCTATTTGGTTTGGTTTGTGATTTATTCTTTGTGTTCTTTGATGTGTTGTTTGGCATGAAAACTCTGCGATTCAACTTCTAGATTGTGCTTGGTGTGTAACCATCGCCCTTGTGCTAGACTCACATACATGAAAGGGATTCATGTATGAATACGCCATGACCATCAGGTATTTCATCCCCGCACAACCATTCGGGCTGGACCTAGGTTGAGTATCACCACTGTCATCATTAAGTGAAACGAGTGGGTTCAAAATATAGTGGGCCAAAAAAATGAAATTTCTTGAATAATATATGCCTGACAAATGGATCCCTCAACACGTGCATAATTTCTCACCTTCTTCTTGATATAATGCATAAAGCGGAAAATTGTATTAGTATTAACCCTTGTAAAGTATTAAATACAAGTCAACTACATGGAAATATATTAAAGATAGAAAGATATAGTACGTCTCAAATTGATACATCCAACAATATTGGAGAGGCCCGCCCATCTTAACCTCATATGGTAAGTGTATGGGTAAATGTTTCATGCTATTGATATGCCCCTTGCATATCTGCAAGTGCATGGGTTGTACAAGTAGTATAATGTACCCAATGTGTGGTTTTTGTAGTCAAATCCACAGGGACTAGTATAGCTTCCAATATTCTCTCGTTGCTTAGTATCTAATCGATCAATAATTAGGATTGAATGGAGACTGAAAGCCTAGGGACGTGGGTAAAAAGGAAAAGAGGGAAACAGAGGAGATTTCTAGCAAATCGGTTGATAGGGGAGTAGTGCCCTGGGTAGATCGCTTGGTGATGGATTGTATTCAAGCTTTTGCAGGACTGATCAGGTACATCTAACAAATCTATGTGTGCTCTAAGAGCTTTGTTACAGCTATGGCTATGCTAAACATCAAAGTAGCGATTATACTATGAGGTTCAAGAACTTCGAGGTAGCAATTACACTTCGGTAATTACGCTAAGGCACAAACACACACAATGTTTATAATCACGCTATGCAATCATGCACATTAAGTTATGCAACACAAGATTTAATATAGAAACTGCTAAAACTCCATAAGCATTGCAAAATAAGCATTCAATACAATCATTTAACCAAGTTCACAGCCCGGGGCTCTCGAGAGAGTTAGCCCCTCATGGGTTTACTCAACAAAGAAATACAGAAAGAAATAGATACATAGGAATACAAATACTCCCTATTTGCTTGCATCTTCGTTGAGCTCCGAGGATCTAACTTGACGAGAGTCCACCCCTGATATTGGCCTACAATTGGCAGTCATATCCTCTCGTGGAAGTAATGAAATATGTGTAGAGGTTCCTCCCTTAGCCTCTAGCCATCGCCTAGACCTTAAATTCCCCCAAAACCTAACTTTCGGTGCTTTTACCAAGTTTCAACTCGAGCTTAGGTCGTGCTTAGGCCGTGCTCTCAAGCTTGCCATTTACGGGCAGATCAGGAATTCCAACAGTTTCTACAAACTCGCCAGGCAGTAAAATGTCTAGGCTGAAACACGCCCATACATAGGCCGTGCTCCTATCTGTACGCCCGTGCTCTAGGACTATGCCTGTGCTTCTCCGTTCTTCATTTTCTTCAAAACTCCTGTGATTTTCATGGTTGAGAAGCACGCTCATGTTTAGGCCGTGTTTGTCTTGACGAATTGCCCTTTTAAGTCCTTCTGGGATACAAACTTCTTCAAAACCTTTCTAATTGTTCTAGGACCTAAATATCTGTATAATTAAAAAAAAAAAATATGATGCGTGTGTTTCCCACAACAATGGGGTGACGTGTGTCAACCCCTTGCGTTACCGCAAGTGCACGGGTCATCAAGCAATAAAAGTGGACCCAAGGGTCGGGTTGTCGAACCAGAGGGAACAGAAGTACTAGTAATAGCTCATCTCTTGTTATCTAGCCTAATGAGTGTAGTGTGTGATTATCTAATGGCCAAACCTAAGAGCGTCACTACAAGTGCGCAGGGAATAGAAAGGGAAAGAGTTAACAATCAAAGAAGTGGGGTATCCGGATAATGCTCCCCTATGATTCGGGTGTTAAATGTAGATTACAAGTGTTTCTAGACGAGAGTATTGAGTCATGGGTGTCCTAAGGTATATCAGTCCCTACCTCCAGATCGCCGATAACTAGTCCCCCCCTACGAGGTCCCGCGGAGAATTCTCTCGATGCCTCACACCATATATGACTGCTTAGCACTTTAGAGATCCCAAAGATATAACCAATTATTAAAAGTTGATCCAACCCTGCCTCCAGGTAAAGGATCCCTAACCCTCTACGAGGTCCCGGTGGAGAATTCTCTCAACACCTCACACCACATATGGTTGTATGAAACTTAGGGAATATAGAGATAGGAAATATCTATCGGAAGTGAAAGGGGATACTCCTCTATCTCACGGCTCACCCTCTCAACCCTCTTCACTCTTGGCGATTCTAAACCTAATGGTGATCTTTGTTAGACTAGGTTGCATGACCATTGCCCTAGTGTTAGACTCACCAAGCTTGGAAGGGAAATACGTATAAATACGCCGTGACCATCGGGTATTTGTACCCCTCCAATTCTAGGGTTAATTGCTTATTTGCGATTCAACCTTAGTTTGAGAAAACCGCCTCACCCTTTGCAATCGTATGAGGATTTATACGGGTAGGGCCCGTATTCAATACTCGTACCGGATTAGGGGTCAACTGCCGTGACCATCGGGTTGACCTAATCTAGGGTTTTCTCGGTCCAACAAGCCATTTACATGTTATTCCAGCATCCTGTACACTCCAGTAGCCCCTGAGGGGATCCTTATCCGGGACCGCTTTCTCACCCTGATTTCACACTTTCTATTGCCCTGGTTAATTAGCATTCTGAATTGCATTTATTTCTTGTTTTTGCATTTTCTTCCTTTACTCTCGAAATTGATCGGCTAGACAACATTGCGAGAAGGAAGTAAGGATAGATTCTCGGGCCCTTGGGAATACGACCCACTCGTGCGTGCGCGAGTGGTTTATTACTTGACGACCCCGTGCGCTTGCGGGACAACCACCAGTTTACATGTCCGAATACCCTCTAGGGGTTTAGCTCTTCATGGAGAGAGTCACAAAACAAATAATAAATTGATAAACAAGTTCGAAAGACATAAAGAATAACCCCCTTAAATCCGTGATGATGGTCTTGATGGGTAGCTTCCACGTCGAGACTGATTCCGCTTCGAAGCTAGGTCGCCGATGGCTTCCTTGATGCTATGACGAAGGAGGAATCGATCTTAGTTGGTGAGGAATGGTTCCCAAACCCGCAAAGAACTCTCTCCAAGCCCTAGCCGCCTTGTCTTTCGAAAGTAGCCGAAAATATCCCTAAAAACTTGAACGAGGCGGCTTTTATAATTCCAAATCGAGGCTTCACACGGGTATCCACACGGGCAACCACACACCCGTTTGACTGTAGCCACACGCCCTTGTGGAAATTCCTCACCGGCATGAACAGTACTTTTGTGCCCTTTCGGTTTGTATAATGACTTGGACTCCGCCGAAAGTTGGCAATACCCCCATGCATATGAACATAGCTTCTAGTTGTGGCCTTGAAATGTGTCATCACTCCCTATCTTTGCTTCTTCTTGAACTTCATGTCTCCAAAGCCCTGTTTGCACAAAAGAACACAAAACACACCTTGTCAGTGATAAAACCTGATAAAAGTGATGCTCAATGCATGCAAACTGATATTATAAAATATATACAAACAAGCACTTATTAAAACACCCCACACTTAAGCTTTTGCTTGTCCTCAAGCAAACTACTTACAGTTTTTATTGCTCGAGACTTATATAGTAGCAAAAAGAAGTGTAGTAGCTGCACACAATCTCCAAAGTAGCAAAAAGAAGTGTAGTGGCTTTCAGACTTTAGAGGTGGTAGCTCTTTCTACCGAGGGTTCTAGCTTTCACATATCCCTTGTGATAGCTCTTTATCTCATTAGGGCATAACTAGTATCCGACCTATGAGAGTAGCTGCATACAATCAAAGGTAGTAGCTCTTTTCACCCCCTGTATATGAGAAAGAATTCACAATTGCTAAGTTGTTATTATTATTATTATTATTATTATTATTATTATTATTATTATTATTATTATTATTATATATATATGTATATATTCAAATAAAACAACAACTAACAAGTCTCAAAACATTAAACTAGAGCTTCTATAGGTCTAATGAGTGAGTAGAGTGCACAAATGGCAATCGGACAAAACTTTCTCAAAAAATTGGATGACAACTAGGGCATGATGAAATCTAGTGTCCGAAGTTCTCCTATAGTCTAGAATCAAACTCTTAACCCTAAAGTGAACCTTCATAGGTTGCATGAGCATTTATGATAAGAACAAAAACAAAATGGTGTATAAAGTGATCCCTCCCCCAAACTTAAGATGTACATTGTCCCCAATGTGCACATGCAAGCACAATAAGATTATGAATTCTGAAAGTAAAGCATGTGAGGCTGTGCCAAAAAAAAAATAAAAAAAATAATACTTCCCTGAATTCCATGTGAAAAAGTTGGTGGAATCTTATACAAAGGTGTGTTTGGTTCAACGGGCATTTTGGAGGTGAGACGGCCTTGTGACCTAATCACACGGCAGGGTACATGACTCAATTCTCATTTCACAAGACTCTCAAGACTATATGCACGGATTATGGGAGGTTCAATGAAGCTCAATAAAACTAGATAAGAAAACAACGGAATACAACTAGAGCAACAAAAATAAGATGACAGAAATAAAGAAACAAAGTTCCAATGAGCATACTGAAAATAAAAATACAGAAAATAAAAATAGCATAACTAAAAGACGCCTCATGCGTCGGGGAACTCTCCGGCGGTGCCGATGTGATCGCCTCGGATGCTCGTGTCGCTCTCCGAGGATATGTTGAATGATGGGCAACCGTGATAGCATCATGGACTGGTTGGCGAGCACGGTCGCCATGTCTCCCTAGAGTGCTCCAAGCGCCACCTCGATCCTCGCCAAACGGTCACAAGGCTCGAGTGGAAGGCTGCTCTGGCTCTGGCTCAGATGCAGGGGCCTCGGTGTCCATCGGCACAGCTGTGGGTACCGGTGACTCAGGAGCATCTGTTGGATCGGGTGCCTCCTCTTCTGTCTCCTCCTCCTCAACCTCCACTGCAAGTACATATCGGCGGGCACTCGTCTTCTTCACCATGCGCATGGCTCAGAGGGATACAAGCGCCAAAGGTGCAGGTATGCTGATCTTCTCCATCCCTCTAAGTGCCTTTGTCAAGCCCATGCCGCGAACGAGCCGTAAGATGTATACTCCCGAGAAGATCACACCGACCCGCACGTAGTGGCTTTGATGGCGAAGGTAGTCCCCCACAACAAAGCCTAGATGCATCGTGATATTCTGGACCATAGTGTATAAGTAAAGCAAATCGAGGCAGCTCAAAACTCTAGTGCTGTCGCCTCTTCTCGTCACGGTCCTGCTAAAGATAGAGTGTATATACCCGTAGGACGAACGGCTGCGCATGGTGGCCTTGGAGGATCCTGGCTTATAATGGAAACCTCCGCATATGGTCACGTATGCACGGCTCGGGGTGAGTCCAATAGGATAGTCGACAATGAGTTGCTCGTACTCCCCCGTGTGTACATAGTCTCTGTCATATAAACCAAGAAAAACAGAGAACTGCGTGAGGCTCATGGTGTGATACTGACCGAATACTCCGAAGTGGATCGTGTCCCCCCTTCTCAAAATCAGGGCCAGCGCGGTCGAAATCGAATGAGGATAAGACCTCCAGTGTGAGCTCACGATAAGTGGGATCACGAATAGTGAGAAGACAGTCCCAACCTCCCACAGTGGTAAGCTCTCGAACCTCATCGGCCAAATCGATCTCCTCGAGTGTCTTCCAATCAATTATGAGCGCCTGCCCAAATTTGAGATTCTATGAACGCTCATATCGTTGTTGATGCTCGGGCACTGCAAATTCCAATTCCTCAGGAGGAGAGGGCTCCCGAGCGGCGCGAGAACGCTTGTGGGCGACCTTCTTAGTCCTGGGTGCCATATCTGTGAAAATCAGGACAAGTTAGTGCAAAAAATCAACATACAGGAATCCAGATGGGTGTGTGGGTGATCCACACATCCCTATGGATCATCTCCACCATCCACACGAGCGTATGGATGGGCTACACGCCCGTGTGGATGCCCGACCATGGCCAAAAGGCCAGGGTTTGGTCGTTTCCACACCTAAAACACCTCTAAATCGACAAGCATGCATACTATGATAGCTCCCATGAAAGATTCTTGCATAAAACATCAACAAATCACCAGATCTAAAATTGAAAACTCATGGCAAGAACTAGGAAAACTTGGGGCTTACCGGAGAGTTTTGATAAAGAAAGAGATGGGGATCGCCGGAAAAACACCCAAGAATTCTTAAATAAGCAAAGGAAAGGCGTTAGGAGCCCAAGAGGTACGTCTCTTCGTGTGGATGAATGAAAGTTTCAAGCCCCCTTTCATCTCCTTATAAGCCACATGGCCGTGTGAGGGTCTCACATGCCCTTGTGGATAATCACACAGGTGTGTGGATGATCCACACGCTCTTGTGAATCAAAAAATCGACGCGAGAAAGCCACAAGGGCACTCACACGGGTGTGTGAGTGCCGGTGTGGATGAAAAAACTCGAGACAGAAGGCCACAGGGGCACTCACATGGGCGTGTGGCTGCCCTTGTGCCTCTCTGGAAATCTGGAAAAAACCATTTTTAGGTCTCACACTCCCATGTGGATGAGCCACATGGGCATGTGGCTCCTCAGGAAGGCCACAGGGGCACCCACGCGCCCGGGTGAGTGCCCTTGTGCCCTTCTGTTTCATGTTTTGTACAATTTTCAGCAAGGCACAAGGGCACGCACACCCCCTTGTGCCTGCCCTTGTGGATTTTTAGCAAAACATGAAACAATAAAGTCCAAGGCCAATTTCTTAACTTTAAACCTCTACAGCATCCTAGATCATGCCACACATGTATAATTATCATGAAACACCAAGAATATACAATAAAAACGCAGCATTAAACATCCTAGATCATGCCTACTCAAGCTAGTTATTACTGCAGAATTAAAAACTAACTACGAAATTAAAGGAGAAACTCGCAGGGAGACGAACCGTCGCGCCGAACACGCCCTCAACACGGCCGTGCTTTAACCGTGTTGCTCAAAAAAATTATGAAGCATTGAAAACCTGTAATTTGCACCGCCAACAGCACGGCCATGCTATGCCCGTGCTGAGCCTAGAACTTCCCAAAACAAATAAAAACAAAACGGAACTGACTCCAAAACACATAAAACACCCAAAACTAACAAACAAACTAAATAAAACTAGAAAGAAATAAGAATTCAATCGGGTTGCCTCCCGAGAAGCGCTTGTTTAACGTTACTAGCTAGACGTACCTATTGTCACCTCAAGAGGGCTCAAAGACATACCTTCTTTCCTTGCGCCCTGCAACACAGCATTACAATAAAGGAGATAATGAATTAATTAAAAATGCCTCACCAACACTGAGGGAATTAGCAGGGGTATGCTTCAAGGCAGAGGTTTGTTGTTTCTTCCTATCCTCTACCTTCTGCCACAATATCCGAGCCTTAGATAGTTTCTTTTCCTTTGCATGCTCGGTGGATTTAACAGTGATTGGTGGTCTAACAACAACTTCTTCAATCCTCACCATGGGCTCTTCATCTGGAGGTTCCTCCCCTAACAACTCAGTAAGATGATCCTTTTTCCAAGTTTCCTGCACATAATCACAAATCACATCATCAGTAGCATCAAGAAAATAACAAGAATCATCAAATGCCATGGGGTGTCTCATAGCTTCCTTTAGCCTGAATACTACTTCCTCATCCCCCACTCTCAATGTCAGTCGACCATCCTTTACATCAATAATTGCTTGCAAAGTGGCTAAGAATGGTCGTCCAAAAATCAGAGGGACCTCAGCCCGATCATCCAAATCTAGGATAACAAAATCTACAGGGAATATGAACTTTTCCACCTTCACCAAAACGTCTTCTATAATTCCCAAAGGTTGGCGAATGGAGCAATTAGCAAGTTGGAGCATCATTTGAGTTGGTTTGAGTTCCCCCAACCCTAGCTTCTGAAAAATCTTCAATGGCATCAGATTGATGCTTGCTCCTAGGTCAGCCAATGCTTTTTCATCCATCATTCCTCCAATTGTGCATGGAATGATGAAACCTCCCGGATCTTTCTCCTTCTTGGGGATCTTGTTCGAAATAATTGCTTAACATTCTTCACTTAATGTCACCGTCGAAACTGCCTCCAATTTCCTCTTGTTAGTTAATAGCTCTTTAAGAAATTTGGCATACTTTGGCATTTGTGATAGAGCTTCAACGAACGAGACATTGATGTGTAGGGTCTCGAACATCTCAAGGAATTTTTTGAACTGTGCCTCTTGTTGATATTTCTTGAGTTTTGCAGGATAAGGCAAAGGGGGTCTGTATTCTGCTACGGGATCTTTAGACACTTTCAATTAACACATGAAAGTATACATAGTTCACCATTACAAAATGGTGTATTTAGACACTTATCAAATCACCCCCCACTTAAGGGTTTACTTGTCCCCAAGCAAACAAACATAGACAACAGGAGGAATTGATAAGTGGCTAAATACACAACCTCCGGCTCAAGTATATGCACACAATAGCACATGTAGGACTCTAAATGCTGAGCTACAACCAATAACAAAATTTTGATCCAATCGTTCGGCACGATGATGCTGTGTGTGTGCAACTTTCTTCACCTGGACACTTGTAACCTAGATAAGAGAAAATGATACCCAGAGGACCACTTCTTAAAGCACATCACACCACTTCTAGCGATAACAGACCTTCAAACGGTAGGGAACCACCTAATGAATTCCCAAGGTACTTCTGTTTCTCCTATGTACAAGTTGTTTGCTTGGGGACAAGCAAACCCTTAAGTGGGAGGTGATTTGATAAGTGTCTAAATACACCGTTTTGTAATGGTGAACTACTTATACTTTCATGCATTAATTGAATAAAACAGTTGCCCTTTGATGTGCTTTTCTTGTTTTTCTTAATTCAGGGCATCCACGGACTAGTTGCATTGTAAGGAGCGTTTACAAGTAGAAAATCGAGGCTGAGGAGCGAAGAAACGAAAGATAAATGAGCTCCAGAGTGCACCCAAGTGTTCCTACACAACCCAAGCCCTTTTTGGGCCTTTGTGCGGGCTGTACACAGGCCGCACAACCCTGGCAAAATGGTGTGCGGCCACAACTACCCCCCACTTGAGGGTTTGCTTGTCCCCAAGCAAACAACCATGAAGAACAAGAGGAATTGATAAGTGGCTAAATACACAACCTCCGACTCAAATATAAGTATACAATAGCAAGTGTAAGACCCTAGATGCTCAGCTACAACCATAAAAAAAATTTTGAAACATTCATTCAGCAAGATGATGCTGTGTGTGTGCGACCTTATTCACCTGGGTTCTTGTAACCTAGATAGGGAGAAAAATGACACCCCGAGGACCACTTCTTGAAGCACATCACACCACTTATAGCGGTAACGAACCTTGAAATGGTATTAAACCCCCTAATGAATTCACAAGGCACTTCTGTCTCTCGTCTATACACAATTGGCCTTTTTTTTTGTTGACTAACATGAACTGTAATCTTCATTTTGGAAGGGTAAATATGCCGATCAGACACCAAAAACCCAACTTATTTGGAAGATTACAAGTTCACATGAACATGCTCGTGCTTTTCTAGCTTTTGGCTTAGGAAACACTCTTTTTAGGTGCCCGAAACCTAAGTTAATTTTCTATTCAAATAGAGGAGCATTGTCATTCTTCTTGCTATATAAAACTCTTTTAATTGCCACACTTTATTTCCCTTTTTGCCAATTTAAATAGAGAGACAGAAGCCATCAGACAACTCATTAGGAAGAAGCCTAACACGTCAAGGTACGGTATCACTAAAATGGGTTAGCTACTAAGAGGGTCACGAAGGTTATCATTTAACCTAACCTAGGTATCCAAGGTCCAAGCTAAAAGGTATGTGATGGAATGCCGTGAATGATCAAAATTCAGTAAGTACAAGGTTGTGTGCAATAACGTAGCATTTATCATTGTCCTACTCTAATGTACACTTAAGTATCATCACCATCATAGGTTATAATCATGCATAAGTGTCATAAATGTTCACCAAACCAGTCATGCACAAGTAATACAAAAACTTTTGATGATAAAGAACATATGTGCATGCATGCCACCCCCCACTTAAAGTCGTACATTCATTGTCCCTAATGTACATGGTCAGCGGTGCAAAACAAATGATAAGAAGTATAAAGCATAGATGAGGGGTAGGTGAACTTCCTTGAGTTAGAGTGGTAGCACATGAATGGATAAGATCACGTAATCATCGTGCTCCTAATGATAGTAGAGAGAAGAGCAAGCAATGCCCACGTCTACCCCTGCGAGATAGAACGGGACATTAGATCGAAGCATCTATCATCATCACACAAAAATTATTAAATAAAAAAAAAGAAAAAAATAAAAGCAAGAGTTTGGAAGAGTTAAGCTCTTTCCAACTTGAACTACGAAAAGAAATAAGACAAGGAAGCACAATGTGTGAGTATTCAAGCATAATTGTCTCAATCGTCGTCTCTTGGTGAGAACTTATAAAGAAAAGATATATAAACATAGATTTTCAAGTTTAAAGCACTCTCACCTACTTTAGCTTGGGGTTTATTAAAGATTTAAGCAACAAAATCTGGAAAGATAAGAGAGAAAGTCACACCCAAAGCTTGAATGAAAAATTTGACGATGTCATTGTAAACTTGATGAAAAATGATAGGTCAACAAAATTAAAACTCAAAACGATAAGGGATTCCAAGATCAAGGTTAAGTTGGAAAAATAAAAAATGTTTCCTACATAAAAATTCACAAAAAACTGCACTAGAATCAGCCAAAAAAAGAAAGAGAAACAGAATTTCTTGTGTGCTGAAAAGGCTGAAATTTTGTGCTGAATGGGGGTTGTGTGCGGGCTGTGTGCGGCCCGCATATAGCACGCACACTCCTCTGCCTTGCTTGTGCGGGTGGTAGACAGCCCGCACAGCCCTAGAAAACCTTGAAACTCGTCGTTACATGCATAATCCTCATCACAATGCAAAGTATGATCATAGAACTATAGATAACACATCAAGAATCGTCGACGTCAACAATAACTACTCATGCCACCACATCAAACGACAAAAAATGTGCAATTGAGATACTCACACAAAACAAAAACAAAAACAAGCACAAAAGCTAAAAAAAAAACTAAAAACACACAACTAGGAAAGTAAGAAAACTAATTTTAAAAGCTTGGGTTGCCTCCCAAAAAGCGCTTGTTTAGCGTCACGTGCTTGACGTACCTCTTTCTTACCTCATGGAGGTTTGAAAATGGTGTGCTCCTCCCGGCTAGATCTAGCATAACTACTACCAAGAAAAGAGATTACGTGCCGGGTTTTGGAGCTTGCGGGGACCTTGAGCAATTTACCTTTAGGTCTCCATGGGAATAGTTTGTGCCAGGAGTTATGCAGTTTATAATTTGGGGGGTTTGTTGTCGGTTGGATCATTATCCCCACATCTTCTTTTCTCCCGATCTTATTTCCTTTAAGTGTCCCTAAACATTGTTTAGGCCTCCAAGGAAATAACTTTGGTTGGGAATTATCTAGTCCAAGCATAGGTGGGTCATTAGATGCCTTCAACTTCTTACCCACTTCTTCAAATTTAATTCCCAGGATTTTTTTGGTGCACTTGATGAATGGACCAATATTGAGATAGGTAGCTTTTCCTATTTCCATTGACTCATTTTCTTCTACCTTCTCTGATTTTTCTGCATCCATGCTTTTAGCTTCCCCATTTTCATCTTCAATAGCATCTTTTGGTAGAACTTCGATTGGTTGCTCTTCCATCATTTCAGCCTCTGCGTTTGCCTTTTGAAGTTCTGCCACTTATTTCTCAATCTTCTGAATAGATGCTCGAATATTCCTAAATTTGTTCTCGGTGGCAATCATAAACTTTGCTAGCGCTTCCACAACTATGTCTTTCCTTTGACAGTGTTGCTCACACGGAATAACTGGAGGATGATGGTGCCACCGTTCTTGATATGGGGGATAATCTACCATTGTTTGTTGAGGGTAGTTCCATTGTTGTTCTTGAGAATATCTAGGAGAATTTTGCTGCCCCCTGCACAATGGATTGTAAATATTATTATTCCTATCTCCTTCATTTGCTTGCATGGCCATAAATTTGTCCAACTTTTCTTCAAGTGCATAAATTTTTGCGGCCACCATAGCTTCATGAAAATCCATGGCCTCTGTGTACAAACAAAATTATAAAAAAAATAAAGCATAAAAGAAAACAAAAAAATAAAAAAAATAAAAATGTATATATGCACAAAAATAAAAAGATAAACGACTAAGCCAGTATCTAGGAGTTTTCCTAGTATTCTTGGAGTCCCCGGCAACGGCGCCAAAAACTTGATGGTCACCGCGCGCGTCGCTAAAAAACGGGCACACAGCTCCCTGACCGCAAGTGCACGGGTCATCAAGTAATATCTCTTGCGCGAGCACGAGAGGGTCGTATTCCCTAGGATCCAGAGATCTACTATTATTTCATCTTAGGTTAGCTGTTTAGTCTGATCAAACATGGGGTTTTGTTATAATAAAACTAAGAATGAAAACAAAGCAATAAAATTGATCAAGCCACCAACAAACAATAAGCATGTAGAGGGAAAACAAGTATCAAAGATAAGGCCCCAGGCAAGGATTCCCTGGGAAGACCACAAGTATGGATGATAAAATAAATAAATAATGCATGCATGGTTTGTAACAAGTTGGTCCGTTTAGACTCGGAAGTCGACTACCCCGGAACCTCCGTAGCGTAGCCCTAATCCAGTACAAGTTCTTTTGTCCAAAGGATACTCACACGATGTCATTGGGATTAAGAAGCCTTAGTTAGAGTTATTTATAAGCAATTTCGCTAAAATAAACTCTACAACCTACGGGAGGCTACCGGCACCCGGAACCTCCGGTATACCGGTACAATGAATCCCTCTTCAAACTAAGTGGGTCTAATGCAAGAGCACACCTCGCACAACCAAGCACAATCAATAAATGAAATGCAGAGTTCTCATGCAAATCACTACAATTAAGTACACAAAGTATGAAAGCAAATGACAAACCATGCATTCATTTAATTAAAAGTACAACATCCAATACAAGTATTCCTCCCAAGGTTCACCGGTTGCCCGGCGGCCTTGGGAGGTTTAGTTCGACATGAATAAGACGGAAAGTTCAAACAATAAAGAATATGATGCGTCTCCGCAACAACACAACAGGGTGATGTGTGTCAACCCCTTGCGTTACCGCAAGTGCACGGGTCGTCAAGTAATAAAAGTGGACCCAAAGGGTCGGGTTGTCGAACCACACGGAACAGAAGTACTAGTAATAGCCCCTCTCTTGTTATCTAGCCTAATGAGTGTAGTATGTGATGATCTAATGGCCAACGCTAAGAGTGTCACCACAAGTGCGCAGGAAATAAAAGGAAAAGAGTTCTCAATTAATAAAAGTGAGGTATCCGGACAATGCTCCCCCTAGGATTCGGGTGTTGGATGTAGATTACAAGTGTTTCTAAACGAAGACAATGAGTCGTGGGTATCCAAAGGTATAACGGCCCCTGCCTCCAGGTCACCGATAACTAGTCCCCTACGAGGTCCCGGCGGAGAATTCTCTCGACGCCTCACACCACATATGACTGCTTGAAACTCTAGGGATCCCAAAGATATGACCAATTCCTAAAAGTAGATCTAACCCTGCCTCCAGGTGGAAGATCCCTAACCCCCTACGAGGTCCCGGCGGAGAATTCTCTCGACGCCTCACACCACATATGGTTGCTTGACACTTAGGGAATATGGAGATAGGAAATATCTGTCGGAAGGGAAAGGGGACACTTCGCTATCTCACGGCTCACCCTCTCAACCCTCTTTACTCTTGGTAATTCTAAACCTAGCGGTGATCTCTCTCTTCACTAGATTGAATAAAACATGCAAGGCAATTAATAATGAAATCAAAAGCACAAACAAGCATTAAGAACTCAAGAGTAAAACTCAATCTGATAAATTCGAATAGAAACACAATGTAAATCTAATGAAAATAAGAATCCTAGGGTTTACATGTCCGAATACCCTCTAGGGGTTTAGCTCTCCATGGAGCGAGTCACAAAACAAATAATAAATTCAGAAATAAGTTCCAAAGACATAAAGAATAACCCCCTTAAATCCGTGATGATAGTCTTGATGGGTAGTTTCCACGTCTGGATTGAATCCACTCCGACGCTAGGTCGCCGATGGCTTCCTTGACGCTATGACGGAGGAGGAATCGATCCAAGTTGGTGAGGAAAGCTTCCCAAAGCCGCCAAGAACTCCTTCCAAGCCCTAACCGCCTTGTCTCTTGAAAGTGGCCGAAAGGATCCCTAAAAATTATCACAAGGCGGCTTTTATAATTTGAATTCGGGGCTTTACGCGGGCATCCACACAGGCATCCACACGCCCGTGTGGAAATTCCACACGGGCGTGTGAAGTACTCTGCTACAGTAAATGCTACAGTGATTTTTCCCGAAGTCTTCCTTGAAGTCCACACGGTCGGGCACACCCTCGTGTGGTAGGGTGTGTGGCTTTCTATACTTTGAAATCCTCAAGAACCTTCTTCTCTTTGTACGGAAGCTGGGACATGGGCGTACTACTGCCTTTGTGCCCTTTCGGTTTGTGTAGTGACTTGTACTCCTCCGAAAGTTGGCAACACCCCCATGCATATGAACACAGCTTCTGATTGTGGCCTTGAAACGTGTCATCACACCCTATCTTTGCTTCTTCCTGTACGTCATGTCTCCAAAGCCCTGTTTGCACAAAAGAACACAAAATACACATTGTTAATGCTAAAACCTGATAAAAGTGATGCTCAATGCATATAACCTGATATTATAAAATATATATAATCAAGCACTTATCAGAATACATCAACAAAAACACTAAGAACTCCCTCTTGAGCGTGTCGACTAGGTTTGATGAAGAAACTTGCCGAATCAGCGTCGGCAAGCTCTAGGATGAAGATCTATGCGTTCCTCCCTCTTCTCCCACTTGATTCCACTCCAAAATAACCTCCTCCGATGAATATTTGAGCGTGGGGGTGCTTGGAGGCGCTAGTGGCAAGATATCTCTCAAAAAAACACTAGAAACCCTTTTAAACCCGAGCCGTGTGCGGCCTGGTGTGCGGGCCGCACATGAGGCCGCACACCCTTCTGCCACAGGTGTACGGGCCGCACACAGGCCCGCACAGGGCCTGAAAACGGGCCTGAATTGGCCTCGATTTTCATGCTACAAATGCTCCTCCTACCGTAGACAGCTCATAGATGCCCTGAAGTAGAAAAACATGAAAAACACATCAAAGGGCACCAGTTTCATTCAAATAATGCATGAAAGTACAAGTAATTCACCGTTACAAAACGGTGTATTTAGACGCTTATCAATTCCTCTACCCAGGATTGTATGTGCTGCTGTAGGGGTTGTTTGCATACCGCTGATTTTGACCAATGAAATCTGCTTGTTCGGTCACCTAAACCCCTTCTGATGAGTAACTAGGTCCTGCTTGGCTTGTCCAACTGTCATTATTCCCACCTTGCGTCAAAGACTGAATTTGCATTGTGTCCAATCTCTTGGAAATAGCTTCGACCTGTGCCTCTAAGGTGATGAGCACATCAACCTCATAAAGCCTAGCTGTTTTCACGGTCTTATTCCTTCAGAGCTCCACTGATACCCATTGGAGGCCATGTCTCCAATCAGAGTCTGTGCCTCATCGGGACTCTTACTACACAAGGAGCATCCTCCTGCTGCGTCTAAGATCTGCTTGGTGGCCACATTCAACCTATTGTAAAATATTTGGATTTACATCCACTCCACTATTCCATATTGCGGGCACTTCCTCAACAAGTCCTTGTACCGTTCCCAAGTGTGGTACAAGGTCTAAGATTCTGCTTGTCGGAATGAATAAATATCACTTCTGAGCTTGGTGATTGTGATGTGCACTCATTATTACAATTTCAGTGTGCAATGCAACAAAAGTTACAAATGGCAACTGATGGAAATCAAGATACTGATTTTGACAATTTGTGATGAGGTTCTAAGCAATCGATCCGATTATGTTAAGGGATTAAGTTATGGTCCAAAACAAAATGCTTCAAGATATGGACATGCTAAGTCCATTAAAGATCTTGAAGAAGAAAAAAATATGTGGAAAAAAAGGCATTAAGATGAAGATCATGAAAATGAAACGAATCGAGTTCAGTTGGCGAAACATGAGAAAATGTTAAGGCAAATAATAAGAGCTAAATATGATGACAATAATGAAAATAGTCAAAGGTATTATTATGTAATTACACTTATTATAACGTGTTGTAACTTAGTAAAGTTTGTAACATTCATTTTCTTTTCTTGTGCAGTGAAGATGGAAAAGGGGATCACTCATTTCGACTCTTATATTGTAGTTGCTTTCTTTCAGTTTTGGCATATTTGATTTTATCAATTTATCAATTTATTTGACATTGAGGGTTGAATTATCTACTTAAATATCTGATAAGGTTGGAAACCTTTTTATTTCTACTTTTCATGTAGAAAGCTAGACGTTATTAATGAAGAAGTGGTTCACAAACTGACATGGGTTATTCTCCTTTAGGATGCAAGTGATAGAGATCTAATTTGAGATTGATACTTATGTTATTTTAGTACTTGACATTTGATAAGTGTCTAAATGTGTATATTTATATATAGTATTTTCCAATTATTTTGCGTGCATTTTATAAGCTAACGCTTGTTTTTGCGTTTAAATTAGTTTTATTTATGTTACAGGCCCTGAAAAAGCCAAAGTGAGGTAAATAACACATTTAGAAGAAATCTACACCAAAAAAAGCGTTTTAAAGCTTCTTTACTGTAACAATACTATAGCGGGGAACTGTAGCACCCGAATCAAATTTTCTGGGAGAAGGCTGGGAGCCTTACGAGCATCCTTGCGACCACAAGGTAGCCCGGAAGGCATGCACGAATTCATCTCTCAAGGGGTGTTAGGGCAAAGAGAAAGAGGGCTTTTGTAGAGGTGATAAACGTCTAAATGTACGTATTTTACATGTATGTGTTGTGTATTATTTTCATATTCTATTGTTGAATCTATGCCCTTTTGGGTCTAAATTGCTTTGTCTTTGTATTTCAGGCCAGCCAAAAGCTCTGGGGACTCGACGACGAGATGGGGAGCGAATTCGACACCAAAACAGCGTTTTCGAGACAGGATACTGTATCATTCACTGTAGCAGTTACTGTAGCTCATAGCGGACTTCTCGGCAGAAAAGTAGAAATCCCGAGGGGTCAGCATATCGGCGGTATGCTGACCCGTTTACCCATCGGGATTTGGGGTTTTAAGGGCGATCTAGGGCATTTATTTGAAAAACTTTTGCATCTTCTTGGAGAGAGTTTTGGGGGAGAAAGGAGGCTAGGGTTTGGACATCACTTCCACACCATTTAGGATGGCAAAAGGAGAGAAAATCCGGGCTTTCTTAGGTGGGGAGAGCAAGATCTTGGAGGATCTACTTCAAGGATTTCATTGTTTGGAGATTGAAGACAACGGGAAGCCACCCCTTCGAGTGGCGTCTTCGGAAGGTTTTCTCCGGGGATTCAAGCGGCATTCGGCCTTCACCATTTGAGGGAGTGTTCCTCATGTTTATTTTAGTTATTTGCATGGTTTGTTTGGTGTATTTGTTGAACATGAACAACTAAACCCCAAGGTCACCGGATGTAGGTGAACTTTTGGGGCAAAACTTGTGATGTTTTGGATTATTTGAGTTATTTATTGTATGATTGGCTTGTTGTGATCCTTGTTTGGTATTCTTGATTGTTTTGGTACATGTGCTTAATTGATGTATCAATTTCTTTGTAGCACTTTGTAGCATGACCATTGCATTAGTGCTAGACTCTACCAAACTTGAAAGGGATTATTGTATAAATACGCCGTGACCATCGGGTATTCGTACCCCTCCATTTCTAGGGTTGAAAACTAACTAGTGTTTCCACCCTAACTTGAGGAAACCATCATTCGCCTTGCAACCGTGTGAGAGGTTGAGTGGAAGAAATTCTTTATTCAACTCTTGTACCGGGTTAGAGGTCAATTTCCGTGACCATCGGGTTGACCTAAGTTTAGGTTTTCTCGGTCTAATTAGCCACATACTTAATTTCTCAAATATCCTACTCACTTGAGTAGCCCCTTGGGGATCCTCATCCATGACCGTTTTCCATTCCTGAGCATCTCCCGTGTTTTGATTCAGTCGCATTTATTTAGAAAATTTCTCTAGTTGTTATTTGTTTTCTTTCTTATTTATTTTCTTGAAATGGAATTGGTGAGCTAAACAATAAGTGAGAAGTGAGTAAAGTAGCTCCTCGGGCCCCTTGGGAATATGACCCACTCGTGCGTGCACGAGTGGTTTATAACTTGACGACCCCGTGCGCTTGCGGGTGTTCACACTTTCCGTGTCGATCAAGAGGTTTTGAAGGAGGCTTCTTGGAGCATGAAGGTGGGGCCATTTTCCCATCGTTTTGGAGAGGGAGAAGCAAGAGTGGCAAGATCCTCCATCAATTTCATTTGAGAAGACTTGAAGACTACAAGGAAAGCTGCTCTCATTGCGGCGTCGGTGGAAGATCTTGGCGACGATCCAGCTCACCATTTCATCTCTGACACTAGAGGGAGTCTTGTTATGGCGCTTTTACTTGTTTTTATGGATTACTTCTTGTTATTTGTTGTTATGAACAACTAAGCCCCAAGGTCACCAGACGCAGTGGACCTTGGGATGAACGAGCTTGTTTGGATCCTTTAGTTTACCTTTAATGCAATTTGTATGGTTTATGGTTCATTTTATGCGTGCTTGATTGCTTTGAATTATATGAGAACTCTGTAGTTCAATTTTTAGGTTGTACTCGAAAGTGTGGGATGCGCCCCTATATTAGATTCACATAGTTTGGACGGGATACTTGTACCAATACGCCGAGGGATTCGGGTATCTGGTGCCCCTCCAACTATTAGGCTTGTACCTAGATACTGAGTTTGACCCTAATCAGAGATTTCCCTAGGTGTACTGTAGTTATAGGAGGAGTTGGCCAGAAGAGATTTCGGTCAATACCTGTATGGGACTAGTGGTTAATCACTGAGGGATTCGGGGTTAAACTACTTTAGGAGTCTCTTGGCCCAAACTATAATTGGGATCTTAACCCTAGCATCCTTCTAGCCTCAGTAGTCCCAAAGGGATCTGTGTCTGTGACCGTCTTTTCCTTAGTGATTACCACCCGATTGTCCTGTAACCTCGACATTTAGTGTAGCTCTCATTAAGATCTTCTTTTAGTTTGTAGCAGCCAAAACTCGAGTTATTTTGTTAAACAATAAGTAAAGATGAAGTAAGGGTAGATCCTTGGCCCGGAGGAATACTACCCCTGTGTCACTCATAGGGTATTACTTGACGACCCCGTACACTTGCGGAATGACCATCAAGTTTTTGGCGCCGTTGTCGGGGAACCACAAGGAATACTAGGAAAACTTAGAGCTTATTGATTGAACCATTTTATTTTGCTTGTTTGCTTTGTTTTACTTGTTTTTGTAGCGTTTACTTTTATTCATTTGTTCTTTGTTATATATACTTCTTCCTTCGTTTTTGTTTTGTGAATATTTCTTCCCACTCTTTCTTCCCCTTAACCTTCTTTGTCATTATTTGTATTACTAGCACTTTCATTTGTAATCATAGATGCCACTAAGTACGTGTTTGATTTCGATATTATGCAGAATCAGTGCATTTACCATCCAATGGCGTTTTCAGATAACCGTGAAGAGATGGCGATAAATTGCACATCTTGTAGTAGTGACTCTCGGATGGAAAAATGCTTCAAGGAAGCCTCACAGTTGATCTTGGGGGATGGCATGCACTCGATATTGTTACGCAATATATGAGTTCAGATGGTGGAATCCCTCATAAAGAGCCTGATCCATCTAATCAACAGCGATACCCCAGCGCAGACTCAACCCCAACATGAAAGAGGTAGTACGGAATGAGGTTATCAAGCTTCTTAATGTGGCCATTATTTACCCAATCTCCGACAGTGCATGGGTGAGTCCGGTGCAGGTGGTACCAAAGAATGGAGGAATGACTGTGACCACCAATGAAAAAAATGATCTCATACCAAATAGGACCGTTACGGGATGGCGGGTATGCATAGATTATAGAAAGCTTAACGACGCCACACAAAAGGATCACTTTCCCTTACCCTTCATTGATCTGATGCTCGAATGGTTAGCAGGGTATTCATACTATTGCTTTTTAGACAGTCTCACTAGCTATTTCCAAATCCTATTGCTCCGGAGGATCAAGAGAAGACAACTTTACTTGCCAGTATGGTGCTTTTGCTTACCGATGTGTGCCTTTTGGGTTATGTAATGCACCAGCTACTTTTCAAAGATGTATGATGGCTATTTTTGAGGATATGGTAGAAGATATTATGGAGGTATTTATGGATGACTTCTCAGTCTTCGAAGACGCCTTTGAATTATGCCTCAGAAATTTGGAGCGCGTTCTAGCTAGGTGTGAAGAAACCAACCTAGTCCTGACTTTGAAAAATATCACTTTATGGTTAAAGAGGGCATAGTACTTGGGCACAAGATTTCGCATAAAGGGATCGAGGTAGACAAGGCTACGGTCACTACTATTGAAAAGCTGCCTCCACCGACTTCAAAGAAAACTATCTGACGGTTCTTACGACATGCTGGATTCTACAGGAGATTCGTCAAGAATTTTTCTTCTATTGTCCAACCGCTGACGAGATCACTTGAGAAAGATATCTCCTTTGAATTCAATGAAGATTACATGATTGTTATTCTCACCCTTAAGAAGAAACTCGTGGAAGCACCGATCATAGTTTCTCCAGATTGGAATTCACCATTTGACTTAATGTGTGATGCCAGCGACTACGCAGTTGGGCCAGTACTTGGGAAGCGACGGGAAAATTATTTTATCCTATCTATTATGCGAACAAAACATTAACTGATGCACAGGAAAATTACACTACTACTGAAAAGGAATTTCTTGCAGTGGTATTTGCATTCGACAAATTCCAATCAGATTTGGTACTTTCAAAGGTGATCGTACATACTGATCATTTTGCCATGCGATACCTACTAAGCATATCAGATGCCAAGCCCCGATTCATCTGATGGGTCGTTTTACTCCAAAAATTTGATTTGGAAATAAAAGATAAGCGTGGAGCAAAAAATATAGCTGCAGATCACCTGTCCAATCTTGAGAATCCGCACGAGAACACCTTAGGAAGAAGGGAAATAAACAACACCTTCCCTGATGAGCACTTTTATAGCGTTCCAATGGTGAAGGAAGAAGAGGTTTTGTGGTTCGCTAACTTAGAAAATTATATGGCTGCAGGGACACACCATACTTCGCTTACATATCAGCAGAAAAAGAAGTTCTTCTTCTGCTTGAAATATTATCTCTGGGAGAACCCCTACCTATTCAAGATTTGCTCCGATCAAGTGGAGAGAAGATATGTTTCACAATCGGAAGGGAAAGAAATCTTGAAACACTTTCATACAGGCCCTACCAGAGGTCATTACAGTGCAAATCGAACAATCAGGAACGTATTAGACTCAGGCTTCTATTGGCCCTCAATGTTTCGGGATAAGCAAAACTTTGTGCAATGGTGGGATCCGCAAGTGCACGGGTCGTCAAGTAATACCTCTCACGTACGCATGAGAGGGTCGTATTCCCTGGGGTCCCAAGAGCTGCTATTACTTCCCCCTAGACGGCACTGTCTAGTCTACCAAAGATAGAGAAATAAAACAAGAAAAGAAAACTAACAAAGATAACTATAAACACATGGACTCAGGCACACCACATGAGCATATTTAAGGAAGCAAATAATAATGAAAGCGCAAGGTCCCGGGCTAGGATCCCCTCAGGACTACTAAAGCTAGATGGATGCTATAATTACACAGGCAATGGTGGATGGGCCAAGAGATATCCAACAGTAGATCACCCCGATGGTCACGGCGATGACCCCTAATCCGGTACGAGTATTGGATCGGAATTTCTTCCGACCAAATCCTCCCACGATTGCACTACACTTAGGAAAACCTCTAATTAGGGTCGATACTCAACCTAGGTCCAGCCCTAATGGTTGGAGGGGCATGAAATACCCGATGGTCACGGCGTATTCATACATGAATCCCTTCCATGCTATGTGAGTCTAGTACAAGGGCGATGGTCACGCACCAAGTACAATCTAGAAGTTGAATCGCAGAGTTCTCATGCCAAACAACACATCAAAGAATCACAAAACATGAACCACAAACCAAACCACATACCATAAATGTAAATATAAAACATCCATACAAAGCAAGTTCATCCCAAGGTTCACCGGATGCCTGGTGACCTTGGGAGTCTAGTTCATCATCAACAAAGGAGAAAGCAAGAAATATAACAAATACAAGACAAAGCTCATAACAAACTCCCTTAAGATGAAGACTAGAAAGCGGTGATGAGAACTTGTCGGATCCGCGCCGGCAAGCTCCTAGATCCTCCCCTTGGTAGCACAACCTCTTCTCCCCTTGATTTCCTCCTCAGATTTGCCTTCTCCACTTGCCTTGAAGCCCTAGGTGAAGATGGTGGAGAATGGTGGCCAAGAGCCCCCTAAGAAATGCCATAAACGCTCTTTTAAATCAAGACATCGCGATGCCTTGCGGGTGGCTTTGCGGGCGCAAGGTTGCCCGCAAGGCATCCAGAGAGTTTCTCAGGAATTTTTCCATTCAGTGCTACAGTACCCCCCCCCTACAGTAATTGTGCTACAGTAATTCCACTACAGTACTGCTACAGTGATGAAGCCCAAAAACACCGTATTTGGTGTCGATTTCTTCATGAATACGTTCTTGAGCTTATTTCGGGCCTGTAACACAAGTAAAACCACATTAAACAAGAAAATAGAAAACAACTTAACATAAAGAGAGAATAAACTATACACAAGTACGTATAAAATACGTATATTTAAACGTTTATCATGCAACATTGTGATAGGTGTCAAAGGGCAGGTAATATCTCTCAAAGGGACGAGATGCCTCAAAACTGGGACCAAGTGTGCGAAGTATTTGATGTATGGGGGATCGACTTCATGGGCCCTTCTCCCAGTTCACGTGGTCACAAATTTATTCTAGTAGCGGTTGATTATGTATCCAAATGGGTGGAAGCACAAGCATTGCCTACAAGTGATGCAAGAGCATTAGTGAATTTTCTGAGAAAGTTGTTCTCTAGATTTGGCACCCCAAGGGCGATTATAAGTAACAGATGCACTCATTTCTGTAACTCCCAGTTCGAAAAGATTTTGAAACGTTATGGAGTCAGTCACTGAACAGCAACACCATATCATCCTCAGACAAGTGGTCAGGTCAAGGTTTCAAATAGGGAGCTGAAGCGCATTCTAGAGAAAACAGTTGCTCATCACATGAAGGATTGGGCAGGTCATTTAGATGATGTATTCTGGGCCTACAGAACAGCTTACAAAACACCCATTGTGGCAACGCCATACAGACTGATCTACAGAAAAAGCCTTCCATCTGCCTGTTGAGCTTAAACACAGAGCATATTGGGCCATCAAGCATATCAATCTTGATCCTCACTTGACGGGCCATAAGAGAAAGTTTCAATTGAATGAATTAGATGAATAGTACACCATGGCATATGAAAATTCTGTGCTTTACAAGAAAAGAGTCATGACTGGCACATTAAACAGGGTAAACACTTCAAAAAGGGAGATAAGGTATTATTCTTCAATTCTAGATTGAAAGTTTTTCCAGGCAAATTAAAGTCATGATGGTCCTGGCCATTCAGGTTTCACAAGTATTTTCACATGGCGCTGTTAAAATAAAACATCCAGATAGAGGGAACATCAAGGTGAATGGCCATCAGTTGAAGCCATACTTTTAATGGGACACTTCCCAGAAAACCAGAGCTAATTCTCCTCCATTTGACCCACCATGAGGTACGTTGAAGGTACATCGAGCCAATGACATTAAACAAGCTCTTCTTGGGAGACAACCCAAGTTTTAAATCCCTTATGTTTATTTTTTCGTACTCTTTCTATTTGTATTGTGTGGTGTGCCTCGTTTGTGTGTTTGCATTTTCGTATTTTTGGTTGTTTTGTCAACCCATGTTGGTCATGCACTTCTTAAATTTTGCCCATTATTTTGATGGAATTCAAGTGTGTTTTGTTGCTTGTCTCGGTGATTAGTTGTGTATTTCAGTTTTTTCTTTAAGTTGCAAGGGAGACCATGCCTAAATTTTCAATTTTTCTGATTTTACGGGCGTCTTTGCGCCCTCACAAAGCATGGCAAAGTGTGCTGGCAGCCTCGTGGGCCTTCACAACCATGAGGTAGGCCGCGAGAGCCCTAGCCAAGTTTGCTGGGGGCCTTGCAGGCGCATATCCCGTGAGGCTTCCAGTCTCACAGCCGGGTTGGCAACAGGGCGCCTTGCGTCCTCAAGGCATCCCATGAGGGAGAGCCTTGTGGGCCGCAAGGGGCCTGGGCGCCTTGCGAGAGGCCTTGCGCTCGCGAGGCTTCCTGAGCCTGCGGATAGGATGCCTTACGGGTGCCCATGTGCCTGTATGGGTGCCCGCAAGGGCGGGCAACCACTTAAGTGGCTCCCCTCTCCCTTTTCTCCACACTCTCTCTTTTCCTCCTTAGTTTCCCCTCACTTTTCTTCCTTTCCCCATCATTTTTCCATCATTTTTTCTTTGTTTTTCTTGCCCTAAACTTCTCTCCCACCTCTAGCAACTTTAATTTTGGGATTTATTCGAAGCTTACCAACTTTTTCACCGCATTTCTTCAACTTGAGCTTTGAAGCTCTAACTCAAGGTTTGCTCCAAACTCTATTTTTTCTTATTGATATTTCATGTTTTGGATGCAAACACTATAGTTGCTTGAATGGATGTTGTTCTTGTGCATTTCATGAGCTTTGAGCAACTTTTAAAATTTCAAATCTCCAATTACAAGGGGAACTCTTGCAAAATTTTTTTGGGCACCGAATTTTCTTTAGTTCTATGAGATAATGAGAGTCCTAAACCGTTGTTTCCATGGTTATTCAGTTTAATTTTGGGCCTTGTTGTTTGTAGACATGCCGAACGCACACCTTACCAACCACCACATCCATGACACCATTTGAGCTTGCGGGCAGACCACATCGTGATTGACAGAAAGACTTGCATGAACTCTTGTTTTCATTTTTTTTTAGTTAGTTAGTTTCTTTTTATATCTGCTTCCTTTTTATGAATGGTGAGTTTGATCTACTTTTTGGATCTTTGCAGGTACTTCAAGCTATAAGCTCTTTCCCACAATTCCTCCACTTTTCAGATTCACCACACTCTCACGTGTACTACAACTCTTCATCAAAGAAATGGGGAAGTTTTTCTTATACTCTCCCCTTGCATTTCTATTTCACATATTTTTCATGAGCTGTTGATGAATGTGCATTGAGGACAATGCACGACTCTAGGTGTGGGAATGGGGTATTTCATACATTTGCATGCATGATCTACCTGTAATAGCTATGATTAATTGTAAGAATTTTCTTGCTTGAAAGAATGATAGATTTGAGTTGTATCTTATTCATGTGCTTGATTGAAGGTCTTGTCTTATCTATAGTGCAGCCAACACACTTTATCGCTGAACTTTTACCTCGCACACTCCGACCAACCCATCACTGCGGTATTGGTTTTAATCTATTAAGGGCCACTTTTAATGGCCCTTTAAGAACTTTTGATTCTTGTGAGTTATAGACATAGTGACATCATGTACAAGCTCCTAATCAGAGTGCACCTTTAGCCAACAGCTAATAAAGCACTAATGCGTCCACGTAGATATGTAATAAATCAAGTAGGTGCGTGCTCGGGTACCTAAACGGCATATGTACCCTACCGAAAGATAATGAATAGTCTAGTAATCTGAAATTGAGGCTAGAGTTCTACTTAGGAGTCAAAAGGGTCTTAACTGATCATTGACGATTTTCTTAACATTTCTAAAACCAGTCGTCATAGTGTGTGGGGCGTATGAAAACCCTAGGTTGATCTAGGGTGAAAAGAGTGTGGTAGAAAGTTCGCACACACTCACGGGAGCACTTTAGATATAATAAGACTATTGTTATACGACTTGTCTTTTATACAACTCAATATCTTGTTTTCCTTTCACTTCATGCTAGTTGAGTTCTTTACTCTTTGAGCTTGAGGTTGCATTTAGCAAGTTATCATCTTTTCCTTGTTCTTGATGTTTTTGTTTGTTTGAGGACAAGCAAACGCTTAGGTGTGGGTATGTATGATAAGTGTCTAAATGTGTATATTTATATATAGTATTTTCATATTATTTTGCATGCATTTTATAAGATAAGGTGCGTTTTTGTGTTTAAATTAATTTCATTTGTGTTACAGGCCCTAAATAAGCCAAAGTGAGCTCAAGAATGCATTTAGGATGAAATCGACACCGAAAAGGACGTTTTAGAACGTAACTACTGTAGCAATATACTGTAGCACCCGAATAAAATTTTCTGGGAGAAAGCTGGGAGCCCTGCGGGCATCCTTGCGCCCATAAGGTAGCCCACAAGGTGTGCGCAAATTCATTTCTAAAGGGGTGTTAGCGCAAAAAGAAACAGCGCTTTTCGAGAGGTTTTGAAGGAGGCTTCTTGGGGCTTGAAGGTGGGGATTCAATCCGGCGAAGAGAGCCCATTTTTCCACCGTTTTGGAGAAGGAGAGGCAAGAGCAGAGGTAAGAGTGGCAATATCCTCCATCAATTTCATTTTAGAAGACTTGAAGACGACAAGGAAGGCCGCTCTCATTGCGACGTCTGTGGAAGCTCTTGGCGACGATCCGGCTCACCATTTCATCTCCAACACTTGAGGGAGTCTTGTTATGTCTATTTTAGTTGTTTTTATGGATTACTTCTTGTTATTTGTTGTTATGAACAACTAAGCTCCAAGGTCACCGGACGACGGTGAACCTTGGGATGAACGAGCTTGTTTGGATGCTTTAGTTTACTTTTAATGCAATTTGTATGGTTTGTGGTTCATTTTATGTGTGCTTGAATGCCATGAATTACATGAGAACTCTGTAGTTCAATTTTTAGGTTGTACTCCAAAGCACGGGATGCACCCCTGTATTAGACTCGAAGGGATACTTGTACCAATACGCCGAGAGATTCGGGTATCTAGTGCCCCTCCAACCATTAGGCTCGAACCTAGATACTGAGTTTGATCCTAATCAGAGATTTCCCTAGGTGTAGTGCAGCTATAGGGGGAGTTGGCCGGAAGAGATTCCAGTCAATACCTGTATGGGATTAGGGGTTAATCACTGAGAGATTCGGGGTTAACCTACTTTAGGAGTCTCTTGGCACAAACTATAATTGCTATCTTAATCCTAGCATCCTTCTAACCTTAGTAGTCCCAATGGGATCCGTGTCCTTGACCATCTTTTTCCTAATGATTACCACCCGATTCTCCTGTAACCTCGATATTTAGTGTAGCTCTCATTAAGATCTTCTTTTAGTTTGTAGCAATCAAAACTCAAGTTATTTGGTTAGACAATAAATAAAGAAGAAGTAAGGGTAGATCTTTGGCCCCGAGGAATACGACCCCTGTGTCGCTCACAGGGTATTACTTGACGACCCTGTACACTTGTGGGACAACCACCAACATTACTAATCTTGCAAATGGTTTTTGTGGAGAGGTGTTTTGATTGATATTTTCAATTAAATATTTCTTGACAAATGGTTCGATTAAAATTTAGCTCTTCAATTGAGTATGTATAGATAAATGTATGGATTGAAACTTTTTAAAATGAATATTTATAGGTACACATTTGGGTTCAATATTGCAATGATTTCAGATATTGCAGAAAAGAATAAATAAAAGTTAAATCTTTTACTACACAAATAATAATAGATAAAGTATAAGAAACAAGACAAACGTCACTGTCCTTTTTGAAAATAAATGTAGCTAAATTCCATGCATTAGCTACAATTTAATAATCATATGAAAACGAGCATTCATTACCTATAATTTAATAATCTCCGCAGAAGCAATCACAATCATCTATAATTTTCTTAGTAGCTAAAATATTTTTCCTATGCAATTTCTCTACTTTAACAACGAAATTGCTTGCTTTTCTCTACAAAAACAAACATTGAGAAAGTATTCACTTTTTCAGACAAAACACACATTCGTAGAGAAAGTATTTAATTTTGCCAACAAATCACAAATTCTTAGAGGAAGATTTTTACCTATAGGGCGTTCCCTATGATTCGGTCTACGATTTATTTTCATAGAAAATAAATTCTCCATACCATTAAATTATATTTCTCTACGAATTGCTTTTGTAAATGTTAGTCACACTTCTTGTAGTGTCATATACTAGCATCATACTCTTTACTACTTTTATGAGGCGATTAAAGCATGACTAGCTCATGTTAAATTCCGCCTTGTAGTTTAAAAGTTGAGAGACAACTGATAACTTTGTATGATTTAGATATCCCGACCACAACGGTTCATCTGCATCTTGTAACAAAGAGCAAAAGTTGGAAGCACTTGGATTTGGACTTTCACTCTCTATTCTGGGCTCATTACCTTCATTAGCGGCAAAATCAAAACTCCCCATTGCAGCATCCATAACCATCATAGCATATGAATTTCATTTTGTCCTTGACATATCGGTTCATCCTCAGCCCTGCTTTGTGATGATTGTCCAATTTGTTGTTCTTTATGTAAAGTCCAATTTGTATATCCATGATAAAAGCCTTTAAGGTAAAGGTGCTTACGACATTGTCAGAAATTTGCCACTTATTGTTCTGACAACCAACACATGGACATTTAATTTTATTCCCGCGCACAAAACCATGTTGAAAAATGCAAAAGAAATAAAATCTTCAACTCCATTAAAATAGTTAGTCGTAACGAACCCATCATGGAGTCTTGAATACATCCGAAAGCTGTCGCTATCCATTCGGCCACTCTATTAATATCATATAAATTTGGTAAGTTTAAGTCATTCAAACAAAAGACAATCACTCAAGAATATGAATGATCATCGTAATATTCCAATCCTTCATGCTTTAAGATTTGCATCATCATAATAAATTTTTGTTTTATTTATTTTGCATAACCATGTTAAAAGGAGAGAACAAATAACTAATATGAACAATGATCCTAAAAGGAGATACCAAATATAAATAATATAAACAGTATGAACAATCATCTTAGAAAATTTTCCAAAAATTGAATATAACATCATGATGTGTACATACATTAAATTAAAAAAAATTTAATATAAAAGTAAATGCAAAAAACATAGAAATATAGTAAGTAAGAGTTGCAAAAAAGCCTAATGGACATGGTTTGTCGGCCTTTGTTTTTTTTAAAAAAAGAGTTACAACAACACACTCCTGAGAATAAATGCATAGGTGCTCCACGTATAGTCCTAAAAATATAATAAAAATAAACAATTCACAACTTGGATGTGTGTGTATTTTATCAGGTTCCTGGAATTTGGATGAAACCCAACAACGATGGGTATTTCCAGTGTGTCCAACGCCGATAAACCCGTGCATGTATGCCACAATTGACTTCGATCTAATACAACTCTAAAACTTAGCAGTAAGAAATTTACTGACCACTATCAACTCTAATTTCAGTGAAAAGCAAGGCTACAGATGGGTATCTCTTGGTTCATGCCAATAGAGGATTGAATCAGATGAGACTGGGGTTAAACATTATTATTATTATTATTATTATTATTATTATTATTATTATTATTATTATTATTATTATTATTATTAAAGGGGTAAAAATTAATCATTTTCAATCTATAATAAAGGTGTTGCATATGTAATTTATTCATTGCATCAACTCTGCAGATAAGTGATTTGGTTATGTCGTCTCAAATTATGAATGCAACACTATTTCTTCCGTTTTTGGATCATGATTCATTTTCAAGAGACACAAGGTGGTATCAAATACTCAACAAATCAAATTTTGGCTTCCTAAAACAAGTTATCTACATTATTTGAGGAATTAATCCAACGTGCTTTTTTAATTGAATCATTCAGTGAATTCAAAGATATATTTGATTGGAAGCACTTCCTTGATGAACTCAAAGATGATGTCAACATTGTGGATTCCCTCCCACCCAAGTATGCAAACAAGAAGCCTCATGTGATGCCTCCTATCTCTTGGTCAGAGGTCTCTACTTCTTACAACACACTTCACACCACAAATTGAAGAGCTTGGGAAAACTCTAGTTTTTTTTTTAAGAAAGAAAGAGCTACTAAGTCGTTGGAAACAACAACAAACACAAAACAAAGAAGATCAGAAATTGACTCCCATATGAGCAGTAACTTCCATCAACCATCTTAAAATCTCCATCCCTCTAAAATATAAGGATATTTGCGGATTAGAGTGTCCATTAGCAGCTAAAGCATCAACACCAACATTGCGATCTCTTTCAATAGCCTCAAACTCCATTTCTGGCCATTTGTCTAAAAGGTTCTGTATGCTATGCAAAGTATTTGAAAACCTCCAAGGAACTCGATCATCTCTCCTGTGAATGCAATTGATCAAACTTGTACAGTCATACAAAATCTTAACAAGCGTCAAACTACAGCGTTTACACTAGTTCAGTGCCCATTCCATGCTTAGAGCTTCAGCATGCAAACTTGAACCTGCCAACACTCCCCTTGATCCTGCTAAGACAATTGTATCAAAATTAGCAATGATTATGAAACCGAAACCACTCCAACTATCACTCGTAACCCAAGAGGCAACATAAAGCACAGTTAAATTCAAAGATGAAAGCAAGGGTCATTAAATATACTTCCCTGACTTGATGTGATCCATCTGTTGAAGCCAAGCAGAAAAATCCTTTTTGTAGTAAGATTAACTCCTCTAAACATTTGTGAACACATGGCTTGCCAAATTGCCCAGATACAGCAGGCAATAAGTCCCTTTGCAAAGGCCATACCTGCACTACAAATAAAAGTTTCCAACAACCAATTGCCATCACTAGGATTGTAAATATTGAAATGTCGAAGACCCACATAGTTGGCTACCAGCCTCCAACATTATGAAGCTATTCTGCAATCCCAAAAAAAGATGATTAGTTGTTTCCAAATGAAGTTTACACAAAAACACAAGTTTGGTTGTCCAATGTTCAGGCGATAAAGAAATCCATAGGTGGGAACCTTGCCATGCATAAGTTTCCAGATAAATAATTTCACCCTGGGGGATGCAGTCAATCTCCAAATTACATGGCAACCCTGCCAACTTACCTTTAAGCTTCTCACTTGATTTAGATGGTGATATACAGAGGAAACAATCTTACCATCATTGACATTAGGCATCCAAACCCAATTGTTATGCTTTACCATTGATTGCTTCCCCGCAAGCGTACGGGATCGCCAAGTAATACCTCGTGCGAAGACACAATGATCGTATTCCACGGGGCTAAGGATCTCCTATTACTCCTTCTCGAGCTATTATCTAGCCTAAGATCTCAAGTGATGGAATTTACTCTACTAAGTGGAAATAAAAATTAAAACAAGATTAAGAACAAATTGGAGAGAACAAACAATAAGCAAGCAAGAAACTCAATGTAATGCAAAGGCCTATGGATGTGGATCCCCTTGAGGGGTTATCATGAAACATGGATGATGAACAAAAGATGCAAGGGTAAAATGGACCATGAGATTCCAAGATTAGAACAACCCCAATTTCTCGGCGATTGAACCCTAATCCCATACGAACATAGATAGGAATTTCTTCCAAATCCACATTCCTACGATTGCAATAAGTACGAGGAAATCTCACTTAGGAATAAACCTACTCTTCTTCGGATTAAACCTACATGGAGGGCTACCAAACACCCGATTTCTCGGCGTGATGATACAAGTGTCCCCTTCTAATCCATTCATGATCTAATACATGCGAGCAAGTCGCATCTACATGCATCACTCATAAAAGAGCTACGGATTTCTCCTTAATGTAGCACTTAGCATGAAAACAAAGGATTAGATCTCAAAATTACCCAAGCATGAAATTAGCAAACAATCATCCAAAATACATGATAGAACCCCCCAAGGTTCACCAACACCCGGTGGCCTTGGGGGTCTAGTGTGTCATCATCCTACAACAAGCAATACAATCAAGTAAAATGCACAAGAAAGGCATAATTGACACTCCCTAGATGAAATGGTGGAGAAGGAGGTAGAAAATATGCCGAATGATGCTTCCTCTAGCCGCGGATCTCCTCCCTTCAAATCGTGGTAGATCTCCCCTTGAATGATGATGCCTTCTTGCTTTGAGAGCCTTGGACCTTTGGCTTCAATGATCTCCTAGCTTTCTTGCCCTTCTTCTCCTCCCTAAGGTCGCCCAAGAACTCCCCCAAAAACAGCCCAGCCGAAGCCCTCCAAAGAGTCCAGCAAAAAGTCTAGCCAAAAAGTTCTCTTTTCTGCCCTAAAAGTTAGTATTTATATCCACAGATTCGTGATTCATACGGGGTACATACGGCCCCGTATGCTGGGTAGTATGGAAAGCTGGCAGATAAGTCCAAATCGTTACGCTGCTATAGTACATACGGCCCCCATACTGGGTAGTATGGGGGTAGTATGAAATTCCTGTTTTCGTCTCTTTGTGCCTAAATGATATCTTCTTGTTCTCCATGGCTTCCTTATGCCCTACAAAGCAAATAATAGACGATTAAGCGCAAAAATAGGCATCAAACCTCACAAAATACATGCAAAGTGAATACGATATATATATGAAAAGCAACTACATTTAGACACTTATCAAATATCCCCACACTTAAGCGTTGCTTGTCCCCAAGCAATCAACTCATGAAAAACAAAGAGACTGAAAAGTGGCTAAATGCAGTACCTCTGGCATCAAGCAAATATAAGATTCCAAAAGCAATGGACAATGATACATAGATGTTGAGTCATAGTCAATAAGCATAATAAAAATATCCTGTTTCACCCCTTATATGTCTGTGTCGTGTAAGTGAATCTTATATCTCATTTGCCATGATCTGGTCTAGCCTAAGGACTTCAATCAGTACAGCTCTAGATGCTAATCACTCCACTTACAAAGAATACTAAGTCTTAAACTACTAAATGCTACTTCAATGGCCAAGTAAGATCCTTCTAATTCTAAAGCTCGAAACTAGATCCATTTTCATCTCAAAACCTTCGGTAGATACTCAAAAAGATCACTAGGGTTTTATTTTCATTTCATTTTTTTTTTCCGAGTCGGACTAACGTAGACTGCACCAACATCATTTTGAAATCTTTCTGGAGGGTGCACATGCTGGTTAGGCACAAGAGCCACCCAACTACTCGATTACAGTCTACATAGACGCATTCATGCTTCAGAAGCAGAGGAATACTGACATAAACTCTCTTTTTTTTTTTTTTTCACATTTACCCTAGATCACATCTTCAGAGTATACTACATGACACAAAACTAGGATTAGCTCAACAAGACTTAGAAGTTCTTAAGAGTCTATTGGAGGATAGAACTTAGTGTTCTAAGGCCAAGTACTCAAAGTAGTGTGTTACGCATACAAGAGAGTTAGAGTAGTCACATTGGCTATTCCTAGGGCATCGACAAAAAAATTCAGTGCACATGACAATACTAGGGGTAAAACAGGATTCAATAAAGCATAGAAACAAGTAACTCACATCAATCATTAATCCAAGCTAAAAGAATCTTACAAGATTGAAAAAAAAAACCATCATAGGTAACACTAGCATGTAACAAATGGTCCTAAAACATGAAATACACCCATCCCCACACTTAATGTTGTGCATTGCCCTCAATGTACACTAATCATGTAAAACATGGCAAATCGTTAATGAAAATAAAAGAGGAGGGTGAAAATGAACTTACAGAGGAGAGATGGGAAGTAATCATGCCAAAGCTAAAACAAAACACAAAGAGAACACACAAACTAGAAAATAAAGACTAAACAAAAACAAAAAAATTAAAGTGTTCAAGCTCATCCTTGTCCTTAGAATTAAGTCTCTAATCACAAAATGACATCTTGTTCCAAATGGTTTTGTCTTCAATCTATCATATCTCTCTCGATGATGGGACAACTTGAAGACGGGTTCATCGGGTGTAGATGAAGGTCCAGTGGTTCTTGGGCGCTTGGAGGCAAGTGTTTTAGTGCGAGGCATTCCTAAAATGAAAAGAAACCTTGTTCAAGCTCATAGGAATTCAAGATGAAGCAAAATAAAATGCAAGAGATAGAGGAAACAAGTGAAAAATCCAATTCCGTATGGTCACTGTTCACACGGCAAGAGTTTCCCCTATATTCATAGCATCGAAAATTTTTGTTACATAAATTTGAATGAAAATTCATCCATAACATTCACATCATCTAAAGCAAACAAAATGCTAAAGAAATTCCACACAAAATCTCCAAGAATGCCCAAGAAATGAGAAAGAAAAAGTTAGGGCATTGAAAAAGCATACCGACGAAATCTTGAGAAAACAAGCTTCAAACTTGGGGAAAATCACTAGATCGAAGTCTCCAATGGATTTGGAGAAGTTTTAGGAGAAAAAATGAGAAGATTTGGCCAAGAAATGAGGTTGAGAGAAGAGAGAAAATCGGTGGAGGGTGAGAGGAATGAGAGAAAGGAAAGGAGAGTGTAGAAATGATGGTTTAAAAAGGGGGGGGGGGGCCGTGGCATACCGCCCCCATACTACCATGTATGGAGGGCCGTATGGGCCAAGAGGCCCCCTCTTGGCCGAAAACAAAATGCCCAGCAGACGGCCCCGTATGGGGGCCGTTTGCTGGGCCGTCTGAAATGGTCCAAAGCCTCTGGTTGGCTCTGTGTTCGTCTCAAACGGCCACCCTACGGGCCAGTGAAGCCATATACCCTTTAAAACCATTTGAGAACTTCGAAAACCTACCCCAAATGAAGTAAAAATGATAAAGCAAGCTCGAAGACTTCTCCAAAAACGCATGAAATAAATAGAACGACGATCTAGCATGTGAATTAACATCTAAACATGAGTTTCTCAAGAAGTGACACAAATACACCACAATTAAAATGATGAGAACAATGTGCCAAGTGTGCGAGCATGAACTTATTCAAAAACAAAACAAGGCGAAGAAATACGAAAATTGAAGTGAACTAAGACCTAAGATACGAAAAATGCAAGAAAACTCCCCCGAATGCTTGGGTTGCCTCCCAAGAAGCGCTTGTTTAACGTCACGAGCCTGACGTACCTCTTTTCTTACCTCATGGTGGCTCAAAGAGTTTGAAGCCACCCCCATTTTCCCTTGAAATGTTGTTTCTTCCTGGTAAATTCAGTGATAACATTGAAAAGACCTCGAATTGTTCATGAGTAGAGAGGGGTGAAAATTTTACCTTTTTTTCTTGAGATGTGGGGTGATGAAGCTTGGAACCTTTCTTTTTTCTCCCATGAATCTCCCTCCACATTTTCTTCACAAATGATTCTTCTTTTTCCTTTTCCTTAGCATTAGTACAGGACACCCTCTCTTTTGGTTGCTTCAAGTTATGAATTTGAGGATGGTGGTGAGATTCTTCTTGTTCTTCATTCTCCAACTCTCCCAAGTACTCATCAAAAGGGTTTATAGAGAGCACCTCCTGCACACAATCAGAAATCAACCTATCAGTTTCATCAATAAAGTAAAGTGTGTCATCATGATCTAAAGAATGTTTCATAGCAGCTGGCAAAGTGTACACCACTTCCTCTTCTCCGACTCTTAGCGTTAACTTCCCTCCTTTCAAATCAATTAGGGCACCCGAGGTGCTGAGGAATGGTCGGGCAAGGATCAATGGTATCTCCACATCCTCATCTATGTCCATGATGACAAAGTCCACAGGAAACACAAATTTGTCCACTCGGACAATCACATCTTCAACAATCCCACGAGGTTTTCTTATTGATCGATCCGCCAATTGTAAGGTCATCCTCGTAGGCCGTAACTCATCCAAGCCAAGTTTCAAATACATGGTGTAGGGCATGACGTTTATGCTAGCCCCCGAATCCGCTAGAGCATTTTCTTGGACTCCACCTTCAAGCATGCACGGGATAATGAAGCTTCCCGGATCTTTCAACTTTTGTGGGAGCTTCTTTTCTAGAATGGCCGAGCAATTCTCCGTAAGTGCAACCGTACCTTCTTCCTCCAACTTTCGCTTGTTTGTGAGGAGTTCTTTTAAAAACTTGGCATATTTCGGCATTTGAGTCAATGCTTCAACTATAGGAATGTTCAAGTGGAGTTGTTTGAAGATGTTTATGAATTTTCTAAAGTGAGCATCTTCCTTGTCATGCTTCAATCTGGTTGGATAAGGTATTGGAGGCTTGTACTCGGATGATTTTGTTGGTTCTTGTTGTTGCGGCTTATTGTTTCTTCCCCGATTTTTGCCTTCACCGTCTTCTTCCACTAGCTTGGGGTCTTCCCCCGAGGCTACCCCACTTTTCTTGACACTTGGCAACTTCGACCCTTGTCTCCACTTGTTTTCCACTTCTAAGAGCAATGGCCTTTAAGTGCTCCCTTGGATTGTCCTCCGTGTTACTTGGAAGACAACCTAGAGGACGCTCAGAATTTGCCTTCGCGAGTTCCCCTACCCGATGCTCAAGTGACTTTACCGAAGCTTGGAGGTTTCTCAACACAGAACCTATCTCACTAAACTGTTCGGCGTGCTGAGTAAGCAGAGCATTCACCTTGCCGAATTGTGCATCCATGCTACTGGTTAAGGTATTGAATCTGTCATTGGTACTAAGCATGAACTTGGCAAGGACATCTTCAGTAGAAAATTTCCTCTCAAAGGCCGGTTGTTGAGATTGAGATCCTTGAGGTGGTGCACCTCTTTGTTGTTGGCCTTGGTTCCATGAAAAATTTGGGTGGTTTTTCCACCCCGGATTGTAAGTTGAGCTATAGGGGTTCCCTTGATTTCGTTGCCCCCCAATGTAGTCAACATTCTCAATGGAAGCAACAGAGGAGCTAGCAATTGGACATTGGGCTGCACCATGCCCACCACCGCAAGTGCTACAAGTCATCACCAATTCTGACCTCGAACTACTGCCCATAAGAAGATCAAGCTTTCGGGTCAATACATCAACCTTTGCGGCTAAGGCATCATTGCTACTAACTTCATAAATCCCAGCAGTCTTTTGTGAAGATCCTCTTGAGGCCCAATGTGATTCATTGCTTGCCATAGACTCAAGCAATTGCTCGGCCTCATCGGGATACTTGTTGCTAAGGGAACCACCGGCTGCGGCATCAATGAGTTGGCGAGTAGCATAATTCAGCCCGTTATAAATTATTTGCACCCGCATCCATGAGGCAAAACCATGATGAGGGCATCTTCTAAGGAGATCCTTGAATCTCTCATAGGCTTCAAATAACGTTTCGGAAACCCCTTGTTTAAAGGCTGAAATTTCTTGTCTCAACTTTGCCGCTTTGCTTGGCGGAAAATACCTCCCAAGGAATTTCTCGACCATATCCTTCCATGTTTTTATAGACCCCGGAGACAATGATGTAAGCCAACAGTAAGCTTCGTCTCTCAAACTGAATGGAAATAGTCTCAAACGGATAGCATCGTCCGATACCCCATTAATCTTGAATGTCGAGCAAATTTGGAGGAACCGGGAAAGATGATCATGTGCATCTTCATTCGCGAGACCATTGAATTGAACCGAGTTCTGGACCATGCCGATTGTACTAGCTTTAATTTCAAAGTTGTTGGATGCCACGGATGGTGCTTAAACACTAAACTCATCACCCGTGAATTGGGGTCTTTCATATTCGGATAAAGTGCGACGCTCTTCGGCCATGATCTAAGACTCTCTATCCTCAATTTCAATGTTCTGAGTACCCGACACTTCACCAACTTCTCTCAATCTCCGATGCAAAATTCTTTCAATTTCACTATCCGGTGTAATCAAGGTAGATGGATTCGAACGTGTCATGCACAGTACCTTGCAAAACCAAGAAGAGTGGGAGAAAATTAATATCAACGGAAAAGAAAAATAATAATAAGAAATAAGTAAAGAATGCAATGGCTAGAGTAATAATCTAAAAGTTTCCTAAATTCCTTAAAGGTCCCCGGCAACGGCGCCAAAAACTTGATTGCTTCCCCGCAAGTGTACGGGATCGCCAAGTAATACCTCGTGCGAAGACACAATGATCGTATTCCACGGGGCTAAGGATCTCCTATTACTCCTTCTCGAGCTATTATCTAGCCTAAGATCTCAAGTGATGGAATTTACTCTACTAAGTGGAAATAAAAATTAAAACAAGATTAAGAACAAATTGGAGAGAACAAACAATAAGCAAGCAAGAAACTCAATGTAATGCAAAGGCCTATGGATGTGGATCCCCTTGAGGGGTTATCATGAAACATGGATGATGAACAAAAGATGCAAGGGTAAAATGGACCATGAGATTCCAAGATTAGAACAACCCCAATTTCTCGGCGATTGAACCCTAATCCCATACGAACATAGATACGAATTTCTTCCAAATCCACATTCCTACGATTGCAATAAGTACGAGGAAATCTCACTTAGGAATAAACCTACTCTTCTTCGGATTAAACCTACATGGAGGGCTACCAAACACCCGATTTCTCGGCGTGATGATACAAGTGTCCCCTTCTAATCCATTCATGATCTAATACATGCGAGCAAGTCACATCTACATGCATCACTCATAAAAGAGCTACGGATTTCTCCTTAATGTAGCACTTAGCATGAAAACAAAGGATTAGATCTCAAAATTACCCAAGCATGAAATTAGCAAACAATCATCCAAAATACATGATAGAACCCCCCAAGGTTCACCAACACCCGGTGGCCTTGGGGGTCTAGTGTGTCATCATCCTACAACAAGCAATACAATCAAGTAAAATGCACAAGAAAGGCATAATTGACACTCCCTAGATGAAATTGTGGAGAAGGAGGTAGAAAATATGCCGAATGATGCTTCCTCTAGCCGCGGATCTCCTCCCTTCAAATCGTGGTAGATCTCCCCTTGAATGATGATGCCTTCTTGCTTTGAGAGCCTTGGACCTTTGGCTTCAATGATCTCCTAGCTTTCTTGCCCTTCTTCTCCTCCCTAAGGTCGCCCAAGAACTCCCCCAAAAACAGCCCAGCCGAAGCCCTCCAAAGAGTCCAGCAAAAAGTCTAGCCAAAAAGTTCTCTTTTCTGCCCTAAAAGTTAGTATTTATATCCACAGATTCGCGATTCATACGGGGTACATACGGCCCCGTATGCTGGGTAGTATGGAAAGCTGGCAGATAAGTCCAAATCGTTACGCTGCTACAGTACATACGGCCCCCATACTGGGTAGTATGGGGGTAGTATGAAATTCCTGTTTTCGTCTCTTTGTGCCTAAATGATATCTTCTTGTTCTCCATGGCTTCCTTATGCCCTACAAAGCAAATAATAGACGATTAAGCGCAAAATAGGCATCAAACCTCACAAAATACATGCAAAGTGAATACGATATATATATGAAAAGCAACTACATTTAGACACTTATCAACCATGTTACACTTAGCTTTGGAGAGTTGGTTCCAGTCAAGCTGATTGCCCAAAAGATCAGAAATAACCTCAAAGTTTCGATTGTTGTCAACAAGAATATTTGAAAAAGATAAATTTTCCGAAGGCCAATTCATATTAAGATAAGTAGGTTTAAGAGCAATTGTGATATCAAAACACCAACGGTCCTGCCAAATATCAATGAAACTAGGATTACTATTCATAATCCAAAGATTAGTTTTGATAAGCTCAGCGGATCTGCAAAGCCCCTTATAAAACCAGGAAGTTTTTGAAATTTTCCTATGAGTCCAAATGTTAAATCTGCCGTATTTGATATTGAAAATTTGAAGCCACAGCTTGTTGTCGTTATTAAGCATAGCAAAAACATTTTTAGACATTAAGGCCGTTTTCATTAATCTCAAATTCTTGATCCCCAACCCCCCCCTTAGATTGATCAAGTGTGACCGTATCCCATCCTACAGAATGGAGGCCACTACCACCACTACTCTTGTTCCATAAAAACATTCTAGCCAATTTGGAAAATCCTATCAAGAATGGTGTCTAGGATCCCATAGACTGAAAGCAGATGGCAGGAAGGGATAATAATGAACTATTAATTAACACCTTTCTACAAACAACTGACAACCGATTTTGATTCCACGAGCTTAAAGCCTTACAAGTCCTATTGATTAAAGGGTTAAATTGGGAAACAGGAAGTCTTTCAGGAGATATATGCATACCTAAATCAAGAAGGGGAATCTGCCATTTTGCATTCCTAAAACATGTCTAATAGACAAGGATATTCTTTTATTACACCAAGAAGGAAAGAAAACATATAACTTATTAGGATTTAGCTTTTGGCCAGTTAACAAATTGTAAACCTCTAAAGATTTCAAAGTGTTTCTCTCCGCAACTATATAAGCCCTGGTAACGATTGAAATTCCTAGGCAGTCTAACATCAAAACCAGGAATAAGATTCCTCCTCATACTATAATTCAGAATGGCAGTGAGCTTCTAGGCAAATAAAATAAAAGGCAAAGGTGAGATAGGGTCCCCCTTGCCTAATACCTCTAGAGGTAGTAATCCATCTACTAATTAGTTTCAAAAGAATGGGCCATTTCCTGAACAACTATTATGTTGTCATGAATAGATTTACCAGCAATAAACCTAGATTGTTCAGGATCAATTAACTTAGGAAGGACCATTTTAAGCCTATTTGAGAGAATTTTAGAAATAATCTTATAAGACACATTGCATAAAGAAATAGGCCTAAAATCAGTGACAATAGTCCATTTTAGGAATTAAAATAATGAAAATGCTCCGCCAAGATTTGGGCACAGTAGCAGAATGTTAAAAATGAAAAATGGCTTTACACAAGTGATCACCAACATCTTTCCAATAAAAGCGATAAAATTCAACATTAAGGCCATCGGGACCAGGACTCTTACCTTGAGCCATAGAACATAAAGCTCCATAAATTTCTTTTCTACTAGCTGGCGCAATTAGAGCATTCATGTCCTCCTCATCAAGAACATTAAGCTCCGGCAAACAATTGACAATATCAGTGTTAGGATCCAAATGATTACTATGCCAAAGACTGGAATAAAACTGAATAAAGCAATTTTCAATATTCCCTTGATCATGATGTAAATTTCCTTGATCATCAAGAAGAGGAGAAATACTATTCTTATGCTTGTGAATATTAGCAAACTTATGAAAAAATCCAGTGTTCAAATCTCCCTTCTTAACCCAGAGCATCCTTGCACGTTGAGCCCATCGCAAGGAGTTTTGGGAAAGAAGAGCATTGTGTTTATTATACAAGATCTTGAGCTCATTAAAAATATGGTTATTACCAGAACTAGCAGATTCTAAGTTCTCAAGATAAGCAATGTCATTCTCAGTATTTCTAATCCTCACAACTAAAGCAAACATATTATCCCTCTTCCAAATGCTAAGATTAGCCCTAGTGCAGGAAAAAAGATGAGCAAAGGCATGCATTGGAGAAGAGTTAACAGAAACATTCCAAGTTTATCAATGGTCGCATGACAATTCGGGTATTCTAACCAATAATTATCAAAACGAAAAAACAAATTTTGAAAAGAACCATGCAAATTGCAGTAAAAAAGCATAGAATAATAATCAGAATTCATTCTAGGCAAATGTTGATTAAAATAAGACTGAAAGAAAGAACTCCAGGTGACATTGGATAAGTAACGATCAAGCTGCGCCCACTGGCGAGAGAGACCAACCTGACCATTACACAACATAAAGCTGGAACCAACCCAGGTCGAATAAGCCATTCATGATCAAGAAATTATTGAAATAATGAGATTTGACAGTATAATTAAGAAAAGAGCCGCCCATGTGCTCTTCATCAGAAAGAATAGTATTGAAATCTCCTACAAAGAGCCAAGGGAGTCCTAATCTAGACATACCTGATAAAGAGTCCCATTGTCCTCACTGAAGTCCTACCAACTGAGGATTATAAATAATTGAAAAAATCCAATTCTGTGCTTTAGAGAAGAGATCACTAAGTGCATTGACAACCTGCATTTAACCATAGGAGTAGCAGTACCTACCTCTGGTTTCCAAAGCACAATAATGCCACCAGACATTCCCAAAGCCGGATGGCCACCCACTCCCATTTCCGATGAAAGAGTCTGCAAAAATTAACACTCCTGAGTTCATTAGCTCTGGTTTCAACCAAACACATAAATAAAGGATTATGAGTACCAATTAGATCCTGCACTCAGCGCACCGTTTGCAAACCTGAAACACCATCACAATTCCAGCAAATCACAGTGAGTCTATTCATTAAAAAAAATAACAATTAAAGTTAGAAAAAGAAAAAAAAAAGAAGAATATCTCCAAAGAAAAGGATATAATACAAGCTAAAATAACTCATTCCTGCCTTTTTTTATCGAGATCCAGCCTTGATCTCCGCACATCGAGCAATTGTTCTAGCTTGGCTTCTGTCTGGAATTGCCCAGGGTCATCTCATTATCAGATGGACGCTCCTTCATGTCACTTCCTTGGTCACAATCCGAGTCCTCTTCCATGTTTTCGTTATCCTATTGCCCACGATCAGTTGTAGAATCTAAAGCCCTACATACCTTATCAACCAACATCTGATGATCCCCTGCAACACAAGGAGAAGAACCTCCCCCCATTTGTTTTCCATTGGGAGAAAAGAAACCTTTAGTAGAAATCAAAAGGGGAACATAGCTATCATCAACAAGCCCCACCCATCAAACTATCTCGTCGCAACATCATTACAAGTTGCCTGCTCCCAAGATGACCCTTCCCCATGCTCTACAGTCGTTGGAATTGGAAAAAGCTGATCAAACATCTTGGTTATCATGTTCCTCGCATCACTAGCCGAGAATTCCAAAACAGCCTCTTTCCCCTCACTTTGCCCATCTTCTCAACACCTAGTTCCCCATGTGGATCAACTTCCAAGGAATCAGCTGTTGGAGCCAGACCTCTACCACCCCGCTGTCCAAAGCCAACATCAATCAAATCTTCCCCTCGAACATCGGCCCAAATTCTTCAGTCCTCGAGTAAAAGCTGGCACGTGTCTCTTCCAACGCCCTCGACTGCACGACTACTAATGTTCGCCTAACCCCGGCTTTGCCTCGACCCCAGTGCCGTTGTACCACCAACTAGGGTCCAAACTCCAAATTCTTTAACTGTCTGTTGTTCCTGAACTCCTGCGCCAGAATTTGCTCATGATCATCATCCACTAGCTCAGAGACTCCATCGCCATCATCCACAACCTTTCCGAGCGGCCACTTCTCTGGTTCTACCGCACTTAACATGCGACGACCAGAAGAGGCCACGCCGTCCGTCAGGTTGGGCTGCGATGAGGGACAGTTCACCGTTCCATGTCCAACCTATCCACAACTATAGTAAGACACTTGCAACCTCTTGTAGATAACCATCACCATGACCTTGTCATTGATATTATCTAGCCAAAAATCCTGTCAAAGCAGTTTTGTTAAGTCGATTTCAACATAGGTTCTTGCAAACTTGGCTTGAGATAGATTCAAGGTGAGATTATCAATACGCAAAAGCCAGCCAAAGTGTAAAGCTATGTGTTCTAACATGTCGCCATCCCAATGTTCAATCGGCAGATGATGGAGTTGTAGCCACACCGCAGCCATATCTAGCTTCTCACCTGCATCTCCACCATCTCACATTCGATAAAATAAAGCCCATTTGGAATGTCCGCCACAGTGAAGGTTCCAAAGTTACTCCAAAGGTCTCCTAGTGCTAACTTCACTTATTTAAGGGGAAGGGCTCCACCAAGAAATTTCCCAAATAAAGACGCCTACAGTCGCTCATGAGCACGAAGATGAAAATCACTCCCAATCTAGATCGTTTCATGAATAGATGTCTTCAACTTGTCGAACACCTGCCGTTGAAGCGAGATTGGCATTTGAACTTTCCTTAAGGCCACCATCTCCCACCACCTTCGCCCACGATCTCGTCGGTGGAGGTCCCCCTGGCGGGGTCCCTGAACGGGCCCCGCTTGTCATACAACAAGAAGGAAGAAAAAGACAGATGATACGTTTCTTAGAAGGTGACAAGGCTTTGCTAGTGGAAAAATGGCTCTGCCTTTGGGAAAAATCTAGTTGATCGGTTGAGAAATTAGACTAACCATTACATTGCACTCGACTTGTGGTGTGTGCATATATATATATATATATATATATATATATATATACACACGCACATTCTCAGTAAACAGAACAATATCAGCTAACATAAACAAGTTAATGAAAAGAGATTTGAATCTTGATGGTTTTGCAAATATGAGAAAAGTTCATCAAATCAATGTCAAACAAATAAAACCTTAAATTCCCAAGAAAACACAACAAACCTCGGTTTTCATGAAACAAAATCCCCTATTTCATTTCCAACCGAAGCACTCGATCCACTCCGATCTCCATAAACACACATTAAAAAAAGCGGTAATTACTTATAAATCCCCCACAAGTTTGCAGTTTCCCGGATGGTCCCTGACATGTTTCACTTTCCTATTTAGTCCTTCCTTTTCAATCTATTTCCATTCAAATCCAAAACCGTGAAACGGCAGTTATGATGAAGCTGACGTGGAGTGGAAATGTCTTTTTTGCCCATTGCGCAAGTTTCAAAAGAATGGCGTGGAAATTTTGAGAATACCCTCAAGCATTCGGGAACCGCCGAACGGTTGAGATAACCCACCGAGGGTAACCGTTCAAGGGCTCTTTTGCTTCTTCTTCCGTTTCTTCTTCTCCATCTTGCGCCTACGACTCTCTTCTCCTTGTGCGGTGTTCGAAGATAGTGTTATTCTCTTTTGCGGCGACGACTGAGTTGCCATACGTCCGCCTTGGCACTCTCGGCCTTCTGCAAACACTCGCCAGACTTCCTGCAACAAAAAAACAAGCGAAAAAGGTAAGAAGAATTTGGGTAAGGAGAATTCGACCGACGTTTCAGTGTATCAGTTTGGGGTTTTTGGACTTTCTGTGTAATTTATCGTCTTCCTATGTAACATATCTATTTTCGGTGTAACATCTGATCGTTTTGTGTAATTTGAACTGAATACAGAAATGGCCGGAACTCTGGTCAACGGTAGGTGTTATTTGGCCCCTGTCGTGGATACCATACAGGGATTGAAAAAAGTAATTAACAACACCCACTGGAAGTTACTCCGGCAGACTCCTTTCGCGCACCTGATGGACCTGCCGGCCGTGGTCCAAGAAAGGGGGGTTCTGGACGCACTGCTTCGTGTATACGATGCACGAACCAAAAGGTTCAAGATCGGAGAGAGCATGCTGCAGTTCAGGCCCGAGGACGTCGCCCTCGTAATGGGCGCCCCCAGCGTGGGCGAGATTGTGTCATTCAGGCCTGAGGGGGAGGAGGGAGCCTCTGAGTTTGAACTTTCTTATCTGAATAAGTTACACAACCGGCATCGCGATGCTATCAAAGAGAACTTGTTCAGACTTGTCAGTGGGAAGAGTGCAACGGAGGAGACTTTCGTGAAGCTCCTCGTGGTATTCTTGATGAGCCCCATCTTCTTCCCAAACACCTCTCTGAATGCACCCACCTTCTTGGCCAGGTACGCCGACAAATTAGACACTATTGGTGACTACGCCTGGGCGCATGCCATCCACAGATGGGTGATGGATGATCTTCCCAAGACTGCCGCACGGGTGCAGCTGCGCTGCCAAGGGAAGATCAAGAGCGCCCGATACCTGAAAGGGTGCTCGGTCGCCCTCATTGTATGGTTCTACGAGGTGTCCGGCAGCGTGAAGAAACAACGCATTGGTCGGACACCCCGTATACTGTGTTACTGGGACATCACATTCACAAAGTCATCATCAATTGATCCGCTCCTGAAATCCCTGGAAGGGAAAGAGGCGAGTTCTCTTCTAATCTTTTGAATGTCTAATTGGTTGTTTCTGGTTGATATTCTTGTTTTATGTGTAATATTGTTGTTTTCTGTGTAGTATTGTATGTTTCTGTGTAATATATTACCGTTCTGTGCATTATACTTTGTTTCTGTGTATAATAAGTACGTTCTGTGTAATATATTACCGTTCTTTGTAATATATTACGTTTCTGTGTAATATTGGAACTTCCTATGTAATATTGGAACTTCCTATGTAACATATTCTTGTTCTGTGTAATGTACGATTCTTAGGCTGACATCATATTTTTGAATCCTTCGTAGTTCTTTGACCTTGTTCCTGCCAACGCTGAAGAAATGGCACTTGTTAGCCGTGCAACTGTACAGGGGGCACAATGCCCCGATTCAACAAAGAGAGCCCGACGGCCTTCACCATCGAGGAGGGCAGCAACAAAGAAAGAAAGAGGCCAAAAGGCTGAAGAAGAAGAAGATCTGCGAAAGCAGAGAAGCCGACGAAGTGTCAGGAGATGGGGTGGAGACCACTCCGCCCAAGCCAATGTCCCAAAAAGGTCTCGCCGTCAGCCGGCGGCCGAGACGACCGACAGGCCTGACGACGCCCCCAGCGGCGATGATGATGTCCGCGTTTTACTCCACCGCCTTCTTGCCGAGCTCAATGTGCTGCGGACTCGTATGAACGAGCGCGACGCCAGAGATGCTCGGCGAGATGTGCTACATGAGCGGGTGTCGGCGGTGGAAGAGGCAGACGTCAACCGGAATGAAGACGTCGTCCTTCCTCGTCCTTCAGCTACCCGTCCTCGATCAGGTACACCATTCAAACGGGTTGTCCGAAAGGTTACCCGTGGTCACACCGCGGAGACAATATCTCCGGCGCCAGCAAAGGCCAGCAGAGAATCTCAGGAGCATGAGGTGCCGACTGTTGGTCCAGCGGAAGCACAGTTGGATGCGCCGGCGACCGCTTTAGAAGTAGACACGTCAACAGCCGCCCCTACCGGAATGGTTCACCAAGGAAGGCCCAAGTGACGAGGGCCTCGCTGAAGAACGACACAGTCACGAGGGACCCGATCGGCGTCCCCAGAAGAGGACTACACCGAAGAAGACCCCAGCGAAGAGGGCCCCTCACAAAAGGGTATCACGAGCGAAGTCCCCGCCAAGGGAAATACCCCTAAGGAGAGGTCGGTCCCAGAAGCAGGCCCCCACACGCACAGTTGTCCGATGAGTCGGAGACACGCAGACAGTGCCGCAGCCGTGAAAAATGGCCAGAGGCCGGGCACCGACGACCCGCGAGAGAAAGCGTCCATCCCCATTGGCGTAGTCATCCGAGTCATCGGACGATTTTTTCCCAGCGGCGATGCAGGCCGTTGACATTCTTCTTGAAACACTTTCCGTTGGAAAGAGGAAGAGAGCCACGAAGGATGGAGAAGCACAGCTTGCGATCGTACCGTACGATCCCAAGCCGACAACTCGGCCTTATACCGAGTTACAAATCCCGCCAAGGTCTGATTTCATGCCAAATAAGAAGACATACCCTGGCTTTGCAAGGCTCAACCAACTCGAACAGGCTACCATTGATCTTTTCTTGAACACACGCGTCGACAGGTAATGTTATATGTAATGTGTAATGTTTACATTTTCAGTGTAAGATATATAATTACTGTGTAATATTTACCCTTTCTGTGTCTTATTTAGCATTTCTGTGTATGAGTGGTAGTTTCTGTGTAATATAGCGGGTTCCTGTGTAATAATAGCAATTCCTGTGTAATATAATATTCTATCTGTTTATGTTGCGGTTCGGTCGTCTGGAGGGATGACTATGGGTACACAACCCGTCACAACCTCTTTATATTACTTGAAGGGAAGGAAGAAGTGCCTGACGACGTGGTGACCGTGCTCGTCCTAATGTTGCGTGAGGAGGTGTTGACAAATCCCAACGCGCATAAGCTGCGTGCGATTATCACGTTACCTCTGGCCCTTGCGATGCGGAAGTCGGAATACGCAGCCGACCAGGCGTTATGCATGATGGAGGACGTCATCTACGGTCATAAGACCGCGGAATTGATTCTTATGCCCATCATCCTCCATGGCCATTACCATCTCCTCGTTCTCGACATTGCAGGGCAGACTTATATGCATTACTCTTCCCTTCCATCTAAGACATATGATGACGACGCTATAGAAATGGTAAGTTAAATCTGTACAACAAAGGTTTGATATACACAGACAATACACTAACGCACTAATCTTTCTCGGTCTCTAGCGGGAGCTGTTCGAGTTCATCATTGAGGTAAACACTAGCGGGAATCCCTTCAAGGCACTACCAATGATGCATGTCCGGTCTTGCCCGCAACAACAATCTGGTACTGTGGATTGCTTGGTCTTCTTGATTCGTTACATGGAGCAGATCCTTGATAACGAAACGCTAGACGTCTCCCAGCCGGACGTCCCATTCCTACGTCTTCAATACGTCGCACGGATATTACTTGATGGTGTTCGCAAGAAGGCTAGTACAATGGACAAGGGACAAGCAGCACAACGGCAAGGCACAGACGACGACGGGCAGACCCGGGTGGACAACGAACCCACAAGGTTGCAAGCGGCCGATGCCCGCGGAAGTGAACAAGTACAAGGCACACAGGACGAAGTAACCCCCCCCCCCCCCCCCAAACGAACAATTTATGAATTCATGTCAAACATTACATGTAATAGAATGACTGGGTAGTTATGTGGTAACATCTGTGGACATGTAATATACTTAATATCATCAGCCTTCACATATGCGTGCATTTTGGCCCCGCGTATAATGATGTATATTACGCAGGTAATGAATATATTAGACAGTAAACGATGTGCACTTCACAGATGCTAGTATATGTCACACAGACAGTAAAGTATATTACACAGATAAAATATATATTACACAAACAGTAAAGTATATTACACAAATAAAATGTATATTAGACAAAGAGTAAAGTATATTACACCGATAGAATGTATATTACAGATAAGGTGTATCGTACACAGAGAAGCTATATATTACACAGATAGTAATGTATATTACACAAGAATGTACCAGGTTTACACAATTAGGTAAGTGCAATAAACAGCAAGTAGTACAATCCACACAATAGTTTTATCCGTTGAATTGACAATTACGCATCGGTGAAAAAACGTTTAAAAAAGGCTTTCGACAACAAAAACGCAGGTCTTCAATAACTCAGTCCGCTATGACCGCGTTACACGAACGACGATTATGGCCAGGTTCGTGGCACCGACTACAATGTAAATCACGGACTTCGAATCCCTGTAACTCAATTAGTTTCCTTCTTGGACACCCGGGCCGTTTTCTGGAGATTGGCGGCCGGATTCACAGTTCTCCATGCTCGTCAGATGGTTTGTCTGTGTCGGGGATTAGATATATAGGTTCAGAATACGCACGGCGGTAGCATTCCACTGTGAAGTAATCTGCAATGTATCTGTGCACGTTTGTGTCTGTTTGCATGATCGCCGCACATGCGTGCTTGCATGGGAGCCCATGGGTTTCCCATTTTCTGCAAGAACACTTCCGCTACTGAAGACTGACTGAATTGTTGTCGTTGTCAACAATTTCGTAAGTGTCAGGGGTTGAACGTCCGACCCTTAAGAACCTGCTATCTTCAATAATCTTTTCGAGTTTTTTGTGTATCTCTGGACATAATGCCGTATCCCACTCCTTTGATTGTGCGCATCTGTCGGCAATCATATTCATAAGTTTTAACCTGTGGGAATACACGTACACGCACTTAGTCTTGTGTGTCAAACAATTACACAGGTAAGTATAACACAACAAAAAACAAATATTACACACAAACGTAAACCATTCCGCAAGCGTTAAATATACTATAGAGGAAGTTAGTATAGTATACAGAAACATAATACATTACACAGAAACGTCGTATATTACACAGTAACGTATTATGTTACACAGAAACATTCACAGTAACATATTATGTTACACAGAAACATACGATACTACACAGGAACGTCGTATGTTACACAAATGCATAATATATTACACCATAATGTCGAATATTACACAAACATTACAGAATGGAAAACGGGAACTGAAGAATGCCACATGTGAAAGCTCACCTTATCGAGTTAACCATGCTTGTAACGGGGAGATGGCGGGCCTCTTTGATCCAGGCGTTAAATGACTCCGCAACGTTGGAGTACATCTCACACCACCACATACCCTTAAATAAATAATTAGACAAGTGATCTATGTCCGACTTATGCAGTAACTAATCATGGGCCTCCGGCGATGTCATTGCCAGCTCGTAAACGGCATTGTCAAACGCTTTCGATGTGTAAGCGTACGCAATTTTGACAATTATAGCCCAACATTGCTCTCGCAACGTTTTGCCAACTTTAGCATTCGCTTTCATGAAGTTTGCCTCCAAATGTCGTAGGCAATACCCATGCGGTGATGATGGAAACACTCTCGCAATCGAGTTTATAAGACCCTTCGACCGATCCGATACAAATGTAATAATTTCGGAGTAATCGCCTTCACTGTATATTGCCTCACCGAGTGTGGCAAGAAACCAGGTCCAATTGTCTTCTGTTTCGTTGTCAACAATCGCAAATGCCACATGGAAGAAGCATTCATTCCCATCTTTGCCGGTTGCCCCCTGATGAGCGCATTTCATATATATATATTGCATGCTTTACCTCCATTATTATTGAATATTTTGGCTATAATTCTCCAAGTAAGGTGCTATTTGAGGTATTCGTTGTTCGTCATGCAGATATCAAAGTCCTGAAGTAAGAAGAAGCGTTTTTGGAACAATTTTAGAAGCTAAAGGACTTAGAAGAAACCTCATCAAGCTTAGCATGGCTAGAGCACGCCCGTGCTATTTCCCGTGCAAAGTGCAGAAGAATTCAACTACAATCCAGCACAGCCTGAGTCCGCTGAGCACGGGTGTGAAAACCTCAACACGGTCGAAGCACGCCCGTGCTGCTTCCCGTGAAAATTACAGGAGAATGCAGCCATAGATCAGCACAGCCAGAGTTCGCTGAGCACGGTCGTGAAAACCTCAGCACGTTCTAAGCATGCCCGTGCTGTTCCCCGTGTAGGTTACAGGTTTGTGAGTTTTCTGAAGAGTTATTTGGCCGTAATCTGCACAGCTTCACCACGCCCGTGCTCACATCGAGAAGACTTTAAAACCCTAGAAACTCAGTTTCTAGAGAGACTTTTGGTGGGCGAACTTTGGGAGAAAGAAAGGGAGAGCTTTGGGGGTTCATCTTCCACTTCATCAAGGGAATGCCAAGCGTATGGTAGACCGATCGGAAGGAGATTACACGACATTGTAGATCCTTAGACAACCTCAAGGATGCAAGAAATTAGGGAGTTTTCAATTCCTTGTCTTGTAATTTCTTTGGCATTGTGTTTGTTGGTTGTTATCATGAGGGGCTAAACTCTTAAGGGAGCCCCGGGGGTGGTTGTATGACGTTGTAGCTCGAACTCATTGTCTTTACTTGCAGTTTTTATGATTGTCTTGTTCCTTTCAATAAATCAAGGTTATTGGCTATCTTGTTTGTTGTTTAGTGCTTGATGCTTCGTAGTTAGGTTCTCCTATCTAGGTTTGTGAATCTTTATTGATTGTTGCAAGCAGAGGGAGTTCAACTTAGGGCTCGGCAGTGCTAGAAACCACATGCTTATAGCATAACTAGGTTTAGAACTGAAGACATCCCTAATAATTACTGAGAAAGACTGAGTTAGTGAACGTCAGAAACCCAACCCCGGGGCCCCATCTCCTCCATCGAGTCAAACCTCAATCTTCCCTTGGTGAACTTTTCATTCCCTTAACCTCCTTGAAGTTAGTCCAAAGTCAATTCCTTCATCTTCGGTTTGGTTAGATATTAAGTAGGACGTTAGTATTAGAAGCTATACCAGTCCCTGTGGATTCGACTACCCGACCCTTTGGGCACATTATAGTAGTTGTACGACCCGTGCACTTGCGGATACGCAAGGGGCGTACCACCCCCAGTAGTATCCCGTCGTACTTGCCGAGCAAGTGAGTTCCGTCAACAAATAACAATGGTCTGCACGTCTTTTTGAAACCGACTAAAGAAGCCCGAAAAGAGAAGAAGGCACGTTTAAATCGCTCTCCGTCCTTGTCAACTGTGACAATGCTACCGGGATTCATCTCAGCCACTTTGTCGGCGTACCACAACAACAAATCGTAGCTGCTCACCTCACTGCCATGAATGGCGGACTGAGCGACCTCCTTTCCCATCCATCCACGTTTGTATGGTAATCGCACGCCGTGCTCACGAAGGATGTCTTTCTGTATGTCGATGGCTCGATATAATGGTCGTTCTTTTAGTCTCCGCATAATACGGTCCCCGACCCACTTCTTGCTAGCTTTCGGGTGGACTGTCGTTCCGATCCCCTCCCCCCCGCGCAAGTTGTGCGTCCCTTGCATTGTCTTCACAAGAAAGATTCATCGTTCTTCTCTTTGGACGCGTGGACACGCCACTGGCAATCTGGAGAAGCACACCTCACAGTCGTGCGAAGTCTATCATTCTTTATGAATGTAAAGTCGAAATTGTTCCTTATTGCATGGCTGCACAAGGCATCCTTGAACTTATCAACACCATCGAACCGGTGCCCTACTTGCAATGTGGAGCCATCAGATGTTTGTGAACATGAAGTAATACTGAGCGCACCTGCGGGACGATGTTGGGACAAAAACGACTCCATTTCCGCATTCATGCTTTCTGAGATTGACTCCCTGCGGATGGCGACGAGTTAGGTAAATCACGATTATTTCATAGAATACACAGTATAATACACACAAAAGCAGTGGAATACACAAGAAAGCATTATATTACATAGGGAAGCTATATATTACACAGCAAATACATATATTACCCAGAAAAGACATATACTACACAGAAAAGCTGTAAGTTACACAGATAATCAATGTAATACACAGTAAATCTATAAAATACTCTAGATTACACAGAAAAGCAATATGTTACACATGAAACGTATTCCTGCGGGAAATCAGCAGTAATACACAATACACACGAACATAGTAAGAGCTATCTTTGTTGCTAGATTACGTGGATGGTAAGGAGATGTTATTGACTGTTTCCGCTGCCCCACTGACTTCGTCAACGATGATGTCCACCACATTCTTCTTGAAGGTATGATATATTTGGCATATGCGTTGGAAATCCACATCTGACTCAATTGGGAAAACCGTGCTGTACGCCAAGGGGGTGACAAACTTCACAGCGACTCGAGATGGATCCAAAGCCCATCGCTCGCAGATCTCTGCGACAACAACCTCCCAGGCTGTCAGGACCGTGAATTGTAGTAGCCGTCCTTCGCCTTTGAAGCGAGCAACGCCACAAAATGTCTCCATCGTGGCTAACAACTGCGTAGACGTCGGTTTCTGGGTAAAAAAACAAAAAAAAAGACAAACATGATGGAGCCCAAGTGCAGACAGTGCTTACCTGTGGATTAATCTGTGAGCACGACGACAAGATCACTGCGAGAGAACAGAGAAGAACAAGAGGAGAAATAGAATGAAGATGGAGATGAAGATGAAGTATAGTGAACATGATGGAGAAGAGCTTCCAGAGAATTCTTGATGTGATTGGGCGGGAATGAAAAGCAAGGACACTTTTGCCATTTTAAAAAAAGTACACTCACGGTTGTCACGGTAGAGACTAAAAGGTATTACGCGTGAAAAGCAGGGACTGCAGAGGAAGTGCAAAAGTCAGAGGGACTGTAGAGGAAAATGTAAACTATCAAGGGATTTATAAATAATTTTCCCTTAAAAAAACCAACAAAATAACAAATAACATTAAAAACACAAACATCATCTTGATTTCAAAGCACTCAAAACCTAGGGTTCGGATCAAGAAAAACAACGGCAAAGCGATTACCTGAAGACGGAGATGAAGAACGTGATTAGGTTTCTAGATTGAGACTTTCTTTCACAGAGAGAGAAGATCGAAATCGCGGAACGCAAAGAGAACAACGAGGAGGACAAAGCTCTCATTGGCTAAGTAGCTTTGGGTACAAGCTCCTAACCAGAGTGCACCTTAAGCCAACGGCTAATGAAGCATGAATGCGTTTATGTAGATATGTAATAAATTGAGTAGATGGGTGTTCTGGTGCCTAAACAGCATGTGCACCCAGTCGAAAGATAATGTTACAGTCTATGTTAGTCTAAAAAAAAAACAATTTTCCTATTGATCTCCAGGATTGTCTACAACAATTAGAATAAGGCTAGAATTGAATATAGGAATCAAAAGGATCTTAGCTGACCATTGAGGGTGTTCTTAGTAGTTCTAAGACCGGTAATCATTGTGTGTGGGGTAAATGGACCCATAGACTGATCTAGGATAAAGAGGGCGAGATAGGAGGTTCACACACTCACGGGAACACTATAGATGGAACAGGACTATCTTTATTTGGTTTCTTTTAATATAACTCATTGTCTTGAATTCTTTTCGCTCTATGCTTGTGAGATTCTCCACACTCTGAGTTTGAGGTTTTACATTTAGCCACTTATCATCTTTCCCTTGTTTTTTATGTTTTTCTTTGCTTGAGGACAAGCAAACGCTTAGGTGTGGGGATGTTATGATAAGTGTCTAAATGTACATATTTATACGTTTTATTCTAGTACTATTTTGCATGTATTCTGATGAGTTTATGCTCGTTTCACGTTTAAATTGGTTTTATTTGTGTTACAGGCCTTGAAGAAGCCAAAATGAGCTCAAGAACGTATTTGGGAAGAAATCCGTATCAAATACGACGTTTCCGAGCTTCCATCACCGTAGCAAAGACTTGTAGAAGGATTACTCGTAGCATGATTACCGTAGTATGCACTGTTGCACCGAAACGAGGTTTTTCTGGAAAAGGCTGGGAGCCTTGCGGGCAAGCATGCGCCCGCAAGGCAGCCCGTATGGATGTCCGAAAAAGGTTTTAAAGAGGCAAAATTAGGGCATTTGGAAGGGGTCTTCACATCATCTTCTTCTCCTCTTCTTGGGCCGCCGCCCCACCTTCGCCGGCGGCGTTTTCCGGCGATCCACCGCGCCATTCTTCACCAAGAGGGAGGCAAACTTTGGAGGAGGAAATAGGGGGAAGATCTAGAGCTTCAAAGCGTCGTTTGAGAAGAGATCTCGGCGATATCGGCGATTTTTATCCATCCAAGGCGATCCGAAGCTTGAGGGAGTTTTTATTACTTCTCTTTATGTTTACTTGTTCCTTGGAATTGTATGAGTGTTCCTTTTTCATGAGGAACTAACTTGTATGTGATTTGGGCACGATGAACCCTAGGGTAGGTTTTTTGTAATTATGGATGAGAATCATTTTTGATTTAATGTTGGATGTTGAATTTCTTGTATAAGAATTTCTATGGTTTGTGATTCTCTCTATGTGTGCTTTACTGTCTTGGACCGCATGAGAACTCTGCTGTTCAATTTCTAGGTTGTACTTGGAGCGTGACCATCGCCCTTGTACTAGATTCACATAGACGGAAAGGGATTCATGTACCAATACGCCGAGGGATTCGGGTATTAGGTACCCCTCTGAATGTTAGGCTTAGACCCAGAAGAGTGTCTACTCGTGATAAGGGATTCCCTAAATGTACTGCAATCGTAGGACTAATTGACCGGAAGGGATTCCGGTCAATACTCGTATGGGATTAGGGCTAATCACCGAGGGATTCGGGATTAGCTTAATTTAGGAATCTCTCAGTCCAAACCACCATCACAACATATCATCCTTAATTCGATCCTTAATGATAACCCTAGGGGGATTCTCTGCCCAAATCACGCCTTCTCCTGTTCGTCCGTCCCTTGTATGCTTATTTGGCGTGTAGTGGTAGCTTTATTCTTTTATTTATAGATTTTAGTAGATGTACTATTCACTCGTATTGTTAGGCTAGGAAATAGATGAAGGGGAAGTAATAGTAGCTCCTTGGCCCCGTGGAATACGACCCCTGTGTCACACACAGGGTATTACTTGACGACCCCGTGCACTTGCGGGACGCTCATCAAATTCTACTTAAAAGCAAATAAAGCAGAAGTTTAATAGATTGCGTCTTAAGCATCGAGAATTTTCTTTACTGTTACAACACACTGTGTTTGGTTGCGATGGCGAAACCAATACAGTCACCGCAGATGAGGAGGTTTGGAAGAACTACTTATTGGTACATAACTATTTCAAAACTTCTTACTTTATTTAAATAGCATATATATACTAAAACTGATTCATTGAACATATTATATAGTCGCATCTTCAAGATTCATATTATATACGAAAGTGGGATAGACGTGATATGTTACCTAGAGAATGGGAGAATATGAATCTTGAAGAACCGGAGGGTTCTAGTAACTTAGGTTATGATAAAGAGAACTTATCAAGATTATCCGATGAAAGTGCGATTGAAATGGCTATACATCGTGATCATATTGCAAACTCAATGTGGCTACATTATAATAATTATGAACATTGAACTTATACTTTCTTTGGCTACATTATAATAATTCAGAACATTGAACTTATGCTTGTACTTTTTATTTCCAAAAATGTTATTAAACATTCAACTTATGTATTATAAAATCATATTGAATTCTCTTTGTATTCATGTTAGGATTAGTTATTTAAAATAATATGGTTGTTAATTTACTATAAAACATCCAATAATATCAATTACATAAAACAATTGAATCAAACAAGTTTTTTATTTTTGTTTTTAAAACATGTTTTAAAACTTTTTTCCAAACAAGTTCATTTTTTTTTTTTTTTTTTTTTTTGTTTTTAGATCTGTTTTTAAAACATTTCCATTCAAACAGGTTTTTTTTTTTTTTTTTATTTCCAAAACTTGTTCTGAAAAATAGTTTTAGAAAACTGTTTTGAAAACATTAAAACAAAAACAAAATCAAACAAGCCCAAGTTTGAGAGGTTGTTTTTTTACTTAGTTTGTAACAATAAATATATAATTTTTTATTTTATTCATTTATTATAATTATTTTTTAAACCATATCTATATTTATATTAATTTTTTTAATACTTACTTAATATAAATATATAATCAATGTTTAATGATTATAAAGGAGTGGACTATTTTAGGTTGGTGACCGAATCCTCATAAAATGATTCTGGCCTCTATAGCTTAGATTGTATTTCATCTGGCATAATACTTAATTAGTTCCTCTACTTTTCTCACTCTATATTTTTAGTCCCTCTACTCCAATTTAGTCCTGAATGCCTCTCTACTTTTTAATTTGGGTCAATCAGGTCCGAGCCGAAAACGGCGTCACATATCCATTTGTATTTCTATCAAAAAACGGAGTAGAGGAGCTAAAAGAGTAGAGTGAGAAAGGTAGAAGGACTGATTAGGGGTATTATAGCATAATATAACATTAAGAGAAAATCCATGTCAGATGAAATTAATGGGTATATGACGCCATTTTCGGTTTTGACCTGATTGATCCAAATTAAAAAGTCAAGGGACGTTCAGGATTAAATTGGAGTAGAGGGACTAAAAGCGTAGAGCGAGAAATGTAGAAGAACTGATAAGGATATTATACCTATTTCATGGATGCAATGCAAAAGAAAAATGTTTATTTTATTTATTTATTTATGATTGTTTTTTAATGGATATATTATGTTAAATTGTTAGTAAAGCTCATCATCATGTGTTTTTTTGTGTGTATAACTACTTACAACAATACTTTTACTTTAGATGGAAAATTTTATTGTGAATTTATTGAGAAGTATATATATATAATTTCACACTTAATTTATTATGATAAACATTATTATTGTGAAGCCGGGATATGACGGTGATGGTGCCACTGATGGTTGGATTTGCAAGCGATTGAGATGAAAAGGAAATTTGTTTTTTACCACCATAATATTGGATGATGATGAATGGTTGAGATTATTCCAAATACGAATTAATTATAAATTATAAATCTTTAATTAAAAAATATTAACATTATTAAAATTATTTTATAATTTAATTATCAATGTAACATTAATAATTAATATGAAATAACTATTATTTTAATTTATTATATGAAAACTAATTAGAAATAGTTTATTGAAAATAATTTACATAAAACAATTATTTTTAAACATAATTAGTAATTAATATAAATTATACCAATGATATTCTGTCGCAATTAACATAAAATATTTGTCGGTAAGCCTTAGGCACCAAAACATTAGTATGGAGCGAAAAGTACCAACAGAAATCTATCAGTGTAGTTGTTGATAATGTGGTTGGTATCACCCTTATGAAAATCCATCGGTAGTTAGTCAGCAATCTATCTATATGCCGTCGGTAAAAGAAAAAATATTACTAATGGATACATTTTCATTAGTGAAGATCCTTCGGTATTGAACGTTTTTCTTGTACTAAATCCATCGGCAATATAATTAAATTATAACGATAGAGTTCTATCGCTATTAACATAAAATATTTATCAGTAAGCATTTGTCGCCAAGATATTAGTATGGCGTGAAATATACTGACGGAAATCTCTCGGTGTAGTTGTTGGCAATGTGATCGATATTACAAACTATCACTCTTACGGAAATCCGTTGGTGGTTCATCGGTAATGTATTTATATCAGGTCGGTAGAAGAAAATTTTACTGACGAATACCCATTTGTTGGTAACACTCTGTTAGTACTAAATTGTTTTCTTGTACTGAAATAATTAGCTTATTTTGATATACGAAAAGTAGGATCATGTGAATGGTACCATTTTCACTCAATTTTTACCTTGATATTCAATTGTTTGCGAACATTAACTATTTTGATGTATAAATTTTAGTATCGAATTAACTATACACTAACCCAGTCTTTGGGGGTTAAACACTGATTATCCTGACATATAATTTTGTTAAGAGGCTATAGTTTTGCATTGTTCTGTCATCGAAGAATAACGACCTCTGATATTCTAGCTTGGATAACGGAGGGTAAAGAAATGAACTCTGATATTCTGGCTCGGGTCACTGAGAGTAAACAAACGAACTCTAATATTTTGGCTTGGGTCACTGAGGGTAAACAAATGATCTGTGATATTCTGTTTTGACTATAGTGAATTGGGAGACCTATACAGTGCTTCTATGAAAATTAGACTCTACTGTGAAACATTTTGTTTTGTTTCGAATTGTATTTTAGTAGATGTTATATTATATCATATCAATGATTTTTGTTCTAAATCTTGAGACTTCTGTTTGACCCCAAATGTTTTTAGTGGTTGCTTACTGGGTTCTCAAGCTCATTAAGTTTGTTCCATTTTTTCATATCAAGAGTAGAGTTATTTGGTGGCCAACTTAGTGGGCTCGTTGAGCAGATCGCCGTCTAATTTAGCAAGTTAATAAGTTCTCCTTCCTTGTGGACTTGAAATTTTATGTTATTGAATAAATATTATTCCAAACATTGGTTGTGGAACTTTTGTAATTCGTATATTATAGCTTCTTTTGATTTAGGAAATCTATATTTCTGTTAAATGTTATTTTCTGGTGTGAGACAGGTTCTGACACCTTGCATACCTACTTAGCCTTGGCCTTGTAGGTATGCGGCCGTTTGTCAATGCTTTGGGCTCGGGCCGTGACAAGTGCCATGCTTCAACTTGCTAGTGAGCATGTAACAACTACCACTATATATAAGCAAAGGAGAAGCATGCCACACCTAACCTTTGAGTTACTATAAGGCATGCATCCACATTTGCCATCATCACATAGGAACTGGAACAAATATCCACTTATATAATAGAATAAACTAGAAGATATGATAGACTTGCATATTCAAAACTCTACAAATAAAGGAGTTGACAACATAAGATTTGATATGCTAGTGGATGCAGTTTCTATAATGGAGGTAACATTTACAATATCTATAACGCAAGACAGACTTAAGACAAAATAGACCTAGGAACAGGTCTAGAAGATAACACAACTACCCAACAATGAGTTCAACATCGCACACAACTCAATTAACTAAACAATAATGGAGGGGTGAGTTATATAATTACCCAACTGGTGAAATAGCATAGTTGAATAAGCATTAGAAGAATTCTTATGTCTTATATACATAAGTCCTCATCTCAAAGTCTAAAGGTTAAAATATAAGTAAGAAATAATATCCAATACAATATCTCCAAGTTCACATATGAAAGTCGTAATTAGTTCACATAACCGTCAAGAACACATGAACTATTTGCATTAGAAACCTTTGACATTTCATAAGCTAAGTACAAGTATTAATTTGAATACGATAATGATCATTACGCTTTCCAAGTGGCAGTCAAATAATATTAAGGAAATAGAGTTCAAAGACGAATGATTGAAGTTTGAATAAAGAGTTTAGCCAGCCTTAATTGTAAATGAAACCTTGATAAATTAATTCCTGAATAATACTATAAGAGAGATATTGTAGTATATGGAATATTGCACATGCTTTCACATATTATTTCGGAGAACAGTTTTCCAAAAATAAAGCATACTACTGAATCACAATTTAAATCTTAATAAATAGCCTTTGAGTATAAAACTCGATCGTCAATACCCAATATACAGACATATAAATTGGTAAACATGTATAACTCGAAGCGCATATTCGCAAATCACATTTTTGAGCCTGTCGTGACCGCAATGTAGTTCTATGTTAGCTAAGGCCTTGTTTTGTATTTTAAATTAAAATATAACACCTGTTGGGGTTAGCCTTAAGTTCACCCATGTAATAAAGCATAGCCACTTGGAATCAGGATGTGCCACTCTTATTAGTTAGGGTTTCTCCACACCACCTGAAATGAAGATAACATACCCCTGGTCATCCACACTACCTATTAGTATGCCTTTCGTGGATAGACACCTAGCGAAGTAGGTTGAACCCTCAGCTCGCCATCATCACCATTTATTAATATCAATTATAATACATGTATAATAACATAGTTTCCATCATTTTTAGAGTTGAATAACATAGGTTAATCAAGTCAAATGGTAAGTATGAATCAAATATGAAAGCCATTCTTTTAATTAAACATGTAAGTAGCCCGAATATATAAACAATCTAATTTTTATTACAAAGAAGATCTCATAAGCTTTGGAGCCCTTTCAAACCAAGATGTCACATCTTCAAAATATCTTTGTAATATCATGGTGTCAAAGCCATTTTTGGATTGTTTTGCTTCAAACTATATACATCAATACTTAAAGAAACTTCCCTAAAATGCATACTGAGTGTACCATTTTGATATACATTGATATGAAATCAAGATAATAATAAAAACATCGTATAACACCATACAATACAGAGCAAGTGCATCAAATATGCCATCATATATATATATATATATATACACACACACAAATATTTATTAATCATACAGGAAAGAACCATTTTGACAAGTATGAAATCATTTGTTTGTGTGTATGTATGAAGGACATTTATAAGTTAACCAATTCCTATTCAACTAGGAACATCAAGCCAAAATAACTAAAATCAATACTCAACTAATTAAAATGTGAACATATCTTCAAGCCCTATAAACCATATATGATGATCCTAAACCCAATCTAAACTAATTGAGTTACAATTGGAATAAGGGAAACTCGAAAATATTGGAATAAAAGTAAATGGGAATGCTTTCTTGGTTGCAACAATAATTCAAACCCAACTGAAATAACCCCTTCTAAAACATCAAGGTTTAGCATGAAAATACATCTGTTTGGACCATTAACACCCAAATTTTCTATTTAAATTGTAACAAATGAAATCCTAGGAGATAGGTTTGATCATCAATACGTAACATAAAAAATCAATTATAATCAATAGATGAAACACAGAAAAAATAGCATATGACCTCCAAACTCATTTGAAGAGCATCCATAAAGGCTAAAACAATTTTCACATTAGGGCAAAGGACGTACAAGAAACTAGAAGAGAAGAAGAGAATTCTTGCCCATTGAGTTTGCCAAAGAGATTAATCACTAACCTCTTATTTGTTGAAGAAGTAAGCAAAATTGAGGAGAAGATGTAAGGGGAGATGAAGAAGAAGATGAAGAAAAAGGAAAAAGTGTTAAGGATGGCTAAATTTCCCTTTTACCCTCGCTTATGAAAAGCTTCCTTGAATTTTTCACCAAAATGGAGTGCTTCCAAGCTGATTTAACCTCAAAGAAAAAGACTAGGGGCTAGCTCCATAAGGGTTACCCATAAGCCATTTTAAACATGACTCAAAGATGGTAGGTTTGGTGTAGAAGTGGAAGACCATGTTTACTATGCATAGAACTAAACAAAATTTCACTCAGTTTAAACCCTTAATCCTATCCCTAATGCCCTCCCAATTCAAAATCAAGAGCTGAGTATAATATGTACCTTGCAAGAAATTCATTGCCAAAGCTATATCTTGCCTTCTATTGTTTGCAAGATAACTCATGTACCAATCGTACTCAAATAAAGCAATTTTGGGCTAAGAATTATCTCCCTCTCATTAAGTAGGCTTGACATTTAGCTCCTAGACAACCATTGGGGATTTAATGAATAAGCTTTCTCCATATCAATTCTACTCAGTATTTTTTGTGTAAGTTGACTAGTGCATGAATATTCCATAAAGTAAATGCTAAACTTGTATATTAAGACAAGATCTTATTTTTCTGAGTCCCTTCATTTCATATTCATTCGTTAGATAAGATAGTATAATTACTGTTTCATGACAAGTACCTATAAGATTTCAATCATCTACATATACTGCTATCACAACAAATGCACATACGCATGTCTTGCCATTTTTTGCCCTTCCTTTATTCAAGAATCATTAACATGGTTACACCATATTCATACAAACTGTTTTAACTTATGAAGATATTTTTTGTTATTTAATAGAGTATAAAAATCATTGCTTTGAAGTATCTAACATCTTCTATCCTTCATGGATTTTCATTCTTAAGTAATATGTACAGTTATAATATGATGTCATCCATCAACAATATATCTGACCTGTTACTTGTTGTCATGCCAATCAAAAATCAAAAAATACTATCATCTATTATAGAAGAATATGTCATCAATATCAGTTTTTTGGGGGAAAATCCTTGAGCAACGAGACTTGTGTTGTATCTCATAATCTTATTGTTCTTATTTAGTTGGCTCACAAATTCCCATTTGTGATTGGATGCTTTTATCTAGTCTAATGTTTTTAATGGAATGGAGTGATGCACCTATGAAACGCAAGTACATGTATTGATCAAGTAATAAACTGTGCTAATAAACAGGGTTATCGCATCCACATGAAATGAGAATACTAGTAACTAGTTTTGTTACAGTTATCTAACCTTAAAGAAGCAGTCATGAAAAGCAGGTCGTAAATAAACAGAGAAAGATGGAAATAGCTCAAAAAGATATGAAGATGATCAATTGGATTAAAATGGATATTTGGATAATGATACCCTATGGTCATACTCTAAAGCACAGGATTTCACTTATGTTTCTTAAACTAGTAAAATTAAGTCACAAGGAACCTAAAACTCTCTAATTCCACTCTCACGGCAATCAAAGACTATTCCTATATAAGGCTTTAGTGGAGATTTCTCTCTACACTAGATCACATGCAAATGTCTTAAACTCTACGGTTCCTAAACATGTCAACATTGACTGCCGAAAATAGATTGCTCACTCTCTTGAGATAAACAACTCCTAATTTCATGCAACTCCCTAGCGCTGATCAATTTCTTCACTAGGGTTGCACCATCGCTAAGAGCTCACTGAAGCCGAAAGGTAGGAAGACCAACGCCATGAGGAAAGATGATGCTCCTCTACCTATAGGCTCACTCTCTCAACCCTCATCAATCTTGGTAAGTCTCTCACTAGTGGGTTTTCGCAACACAACACTAGCATCCACCGAATCATACAAGCAATCTATCTCTAAATTAAGATTGAATGGCAATGCAACTCAAGATTAAAACTCATAAATTACTAGAATTAAATAACATAAAAGAAATCACAAATACAAGACCTAGGGTTCACATATCCCGAGGACCCAACAAGGGTTTAGCTCCTCATGGAGTGATACAATTCAAGATACAAAGCAAAATTCATGTATGCCTCTTAAAAACAAGTAAAACTCTCTTCTAATATGGAGTCGAAGGTGCGGCACAAAAGTTCTCCCCAAAATTTGCCAAACGACACTTTTGCAAGATCCTTGACACCATGGAAGATGATAAGAATGATGGGGAGGGTCACCGGAGGAATTCCTTCTTCCCTTGGATGTTTTCTTTAAGCTCTAGCCTCTCAGCTATCTCATTTCTTCAGAGCTCACAACCCTAATTTCTCTCAAGAGATCCGAACATTTTCATCAGAAAACCCTAAAATCACTTTATACACTAACACTTACAGCCAATATACAAAAGTAAGCCCAGGTCGTAAGGGCTCTTGTTGATCGCGTACCTTATGATCTGGCTTTCAGCCGTAAGCTTTGCCTGTGACGTCCTATATCTTTGTGTTATGGTCCTGCATATGGTCGTAAGCAAGGGACCGTAATCTTCTCCTACCAGCTCTTGTGACCACTCTTTACAGATGTGTGTTTCTCTCGTAAGCTCCTCTGGACAACTCTAACAGTCTGACTTACGGCCATAAGCTGTGACCGTAATGTCTTCTGTCTAGCGTACCTTCCACGTATTGATGCCGAGAGAGCTTCTCTTCTTTAATTACTTTGGCTCCTAATTACTTCTTTTGGCTCTCCCTCGTCTTTAAGCTCTACCTGGTGCCAGAGAACACAATTTACACCTTATTTAGCATCACCACATTATCACTCTAATACAAGCCAGATAAGTGTACAAAACGATATAACATATAGTATAAACATACACTTATCAACTTTCTAAAATAATTTTAAATAGCTTGGAACTATATTCTGTTATGTTTCTAAAATCTTGGAACATGACATTTGAATAATCATTGCATTCTTTTGGAAAAGAAACAATTTTGTAATGTTCAAATCTCTATCTCAAGGAAACCACTGTTCCTTTGAATCCTTAACGATCAAATATTCCTGTTTCACGCTATCATCAGGGTGTTACCATATAAATAACAAAGCTTTCAACTTATTACTATCAAGCTCATTATGCTCAGCTTCAATTATTTTTCTTAAGTTCTTGGCTTTTAGGTTCAGTTTAACATAAAAGGTTCCATAATTTATAATTGCTCTTATAGATATAAACATCTCCAATTCTCTTCCTGAGATATTCACCATGATATCAATTCTATTAAGATACAATGGCAATGATTCAATAGACAATTAAAATAAAATATTAAATAATTTAAATGAAAAATAACCAATTAAATAAATAATCATTGGTCATATAATATAATATCATTTTAGCGAAATGAAGAGCCCCACGCTTCAATATGTATTGAGTCAGCAATTTTTATTTATACAAATCTCTTATCTTATGTAAAGTTAAACTATGTGTGAAATGAATCAAGAAAAGATGGAAATAATGATCAAGATCAAACTCAAACTGATAATATTTGGAAAAAGAAATAATTGATGAGAAAGAATAAAGATAAACACGGTATAATTGTAATATACTTAGGAGCATATTACCATCAATATTACCATTGGCCCTAATTCAAACATGATAGTTTTTTCACATTATCACGTAACACATGGTAATGTTCTCAAATTACTGCGAACCAAACGGCCCCTTAATGTGCTATAAGCATGTAAACATAACTTAAAATATAAATTCATGACATAGATATGTGTGTAACCAAACAAAAGATGGATGAATGGAAGAAAAATGCATGCCAAAATTACCTCTGCTAATCCACTAATGAGAAATTATACGGAAGATTGAAACAAGAGAAAGTAACAAGATAATAGGAAAAGCAGATTTCATTCCCCATAGACCAACACATAGATTGTTTAGATATCTTTTTTATAAGATAATCACTGAGACTCTTACACTATATCTATCTAGATTGTTTTAATCCATAAAGTGATATCTGTAATTTAATAAATTGCAAATGCTGATTGGTTGTAACTTTGTTATTTTGTATCATGTAGGAATTTTCATATATATGTCATTTTCAAATAATTCATACAGCTATGCCACAACAACATCGATCAACTGTATATCTATTTTATTACTTGTTGCCAATGGAGATCAAAAGTTCAAAAGTAATTCCATCAATTATGGGAGAATATATCTCCTCATAGTCAACACTAAGCATTTAAGAATAACCTTGAGCAACCGGTCTTGCTTTATATCATATCATTTTATTATTTCCATTTTTTTTTCCCAGGAACACCTATTTAAAACTGACTAGTTTTATTCCCTTTGGTGTAGGCCCTATTGGTCCAAACAACTCATGTTTTGAGAGGGAATGATGTTGGCATGCGTACGTAAGACGGGTGCAACGCCCCACTGGCAGCCACAAGTACATAGGTCGTGAAGTAATAAATCCCTCGCATATGATAGTGAAGGAGTCGTATTTGCTAGGGCCCTGAAAAGTATTATTACTTCCTGATTCACAACAATATCTAGTCTATCAAAGAAAGACGGTTGTTGATGCACACAAAACACTGGATAATGTGTCAACTCTTTCGTCACCGCAAGTGCACATGTCATTAAATAATATAATGAATCCAACGGTTGGGATTGTCAAATCATAGGAAACAAAAGTACTAGTAGTTGCTTCTTCTTAATTATATAGCTTAATGGATGTAGTGTTGTGATGACCTAAAGTACAACCTAAAGAGTGTCACCGACGAATACACAGGGATAAGATAAAGAGTGATCTCAATCGATAGAAATGTGTATATGGATAATGCTTCCCTACGATTCAAGTATTAAGTACGATATTCACAAGTGTTTTCAGATAGAGTAATTTAATTGTGAGTATCTTAAGGTATACTGGTCCATGTGTCCATACCACAAGTAACTTGTCCACTACGAGGTTTTGATGGATGGTTATCGAAGCCTCACACCACATATGAATGCTAAGCACTCTAGGAATCCCAAAGCTATAATTGATTTCTAAAAATGGATCCAATCATGTCTCCCGGATAAAGGATCCCTAACCCCCTACGAGGTCCCGGTGGAGAGTTCTTTCGACGCCTCACCACATATGGTTGCTTAAAGCTTAGGGAATACGATGATAAGAAATATCTATCTCGAAGAAAAATGGGATACTTTGTTATCTTACGGCTCACACTCTCAACCCTCTTCACTCTCGGTAATTCTAAACCTAATGATAATCTCTCTCATCACTAAGGCAAATAAAACATGCAAATCAATCAATAAAAGAATCGATGGAATATGCAAGCATTAAGAACACAAAAATGAAACTCAATAAACTGAAATCAATTAGAAACATAGTGTAAATCACATTAAGGTTAGAGTCCTAGGGTTCGCATATCCAAATAGCCTCTACGGGTTTAGTTCCTCATAGAGCGATACAATTCAAGATACAAACCAAATTAATGTAATGCATCTCAAAAACAAGTAAAACCCATTTTGTATCTAAAGTCAATGGTTCGACGGGAAGTCTTACCCCGAAGTTGGCTAAACAACACTTTTGCAAGATCGTCGTTGCCATGAAAGATGATGAGCATGATGGGGAGGGTTACCGGTGCTAGTCCTTCTTCTTTTGGATGCCTTCATTAAGCCGTAGCCTCGCAGCCTGCCTCCTCACCTCATAGCTCCAAGCCCTAATTTCTCTCCCTAGATTAGTGCTCCCCAATGATAAGCATGATGGGTAAGGTCTTCTATTTTTGTGTTACGGTCCCGCTTACGGACGTAAGCGCGGAACAAGAATCGTCGCCTATCGGCTCCGGTGACCACCCCTTAAGAGCGTGTGTTCCTCTCGTAAGCCCATCCGGGATAGCCATTATGGTCCGACTTACGGCCGTAGGCCATGCCTATAATGTCTTCTATCTTGCTTATCTTCCACGTATTGATGTCGAGAGAGCGCCTTTTCTTTACTTTAGTTCATAATTGCTTCTTTTGGCCTCTCTCTTGTTTTTTAAGCTCTACCCGTTGCCTACAAACATATTTACACCTTTTTTAGCATCATTGTCCAAATTATCACTCTAATGCATACCGTATAAGTGTACGAAATAATATAAAATATAGTATAGCAAGTACACTTATCAATTATTTTTAATTTAAAGCTGATTAAATAAAATACGGAAAGTAACACACCACAAGCAAAATTGATAGAGTAAAATAGAGGAGAAGGAAGGCCTCGGCAAGGATTCCCTCGGGAAAATAACAAGCATGGATGACACATAAAGGAGTAAGATGTTTGATGAGCGCATTTCATATATATGTATTGCATGCTTTACCCTAATCATTATTGAATATTTTGGCTGTAATTCTCCAAGTACAGTGCTATTTGAGGTATTCTTGGTTTTCCATGCAGATATCGAAGTCCTGAAGCAAGAAGAAGCGCTTTTGGAACAATTTTAGAAGCTAAAGGACTTAGAAGAAACCTCATCAAGCTCAGCACGGTTTGAGCACGCCCGTGCTGTTTCCCGTGCAAAATACAGAAGAATTCAACTGCGATTCAGCACAGCCTGAGTCCGCTGAGCACGGGTGTGAAAACCTCAGCACGGTCGAAGCACGCCCGTGCTGCTTCCCGTGAAAATTACAGGAGAATGTGGCCATAAATCAGCACAGCCAGAGTTCGCTGAGCACGGTCGTGCAAAGCCTCAAGCACGGCCGAAGCACGCTCGTGCTGTTCCCCGTGCAGACATGTGTTTGTGAGTTTTCGAAGAGTTATTCGGCCGTAATCTGCACGGCTTGAAGCACCGTTTCATCACGCCCGTGCTCACATCGGAAAAACTTTAAAACCCTAAAAACTTAGGTTTTTGGGGGACTTTTGGTGGGCGATCTTTGGGAGAAAGAAAGGGAGAGCTTTGGGGATTCATCCTCTCGCTTCATCGTGGGAATGCCAAGCGTATGGTAGGCCGATCGGAAGGGGATTACACGACATCGTAGATCCTTCGACAACCTCAAGGATGCAAGAAATTAGGGAGTTTTCAATTCCTTGTCTTGTAATTTCTTTGGCATTGTGTTTGTTGGTTGTTATCATGAGGGGCTAAACTCTTAAGGGAGCCCCGGGGTTGATTGTATGACGTTGTAGCTCGAACTCGTAGTCTTTACTTGCAGTTTTTATGATTGTCTTGTTCATTTCAATAAATCAAGGTTATTGGCTATCTTGTATGTTGTTTAGTGCTTGATGCTTGGTAGTTTGGTTCTCCTATCTAGGTTTGTGAATCTTTATTGATTGTTGCAAGCAGAGGGAGTTCAACTTAGGGCTCGGTAGCGCTAGAAACCACATGCTTATAGCATAACTAGGTTTAGAACTGAAGACATCCCTGATAATTACTGAGAAAGACTGAGTTAGTGAACGTCAGAAACCCAACCCCGGGGCCCCATCTCCTCCATTGAGTCAATCCTAAATCTTCCCTTGGTGAACTTTCCATTCCCTCAACTTCCTCAAAGTCAGTCCAAAGTCAACTCCTTCATTCTTGATTTGGTTAGATATTGAGTAGGACGTTAGTATTAGAAGCTACACCAGTCCCTGTGGATTCGACTACCCGACCCAAAGGGTACATTATACTACTTGTGCGACCCGTGCACTTGCGGTTACGCAAGGGGCGTACCAAGTTTTTGGCGCCGTTGCCGGGGACTGGCAACTTCTAAGAATACGGACAGTCTTAGTACTCTAGCCGTTTATTTTACTTTTAATTCGTGTTCTTCTGTTCTTATTTTATTTTTTCTTGTTTTCTTTGTTTTTTTTTTGTTCTTTGGTTTTTTTTTGTTTTTCTTAAGCTGTTTATTTTTCTTTTCTCTTTTCGCTTTGAGCTTGAAAATTCATATCTCATTTGTTTCTTTTGGTGTGTGTGCAGGTACAGTGCATGACCCGGGGGAATTCTTCCCATCTTGCGTCTCCCGATCCAGATATTGAGAGGACATTTCATCGGAGACCGCGACAGATTCACTTAAGAGAAACCCGGTCAGTGGAAATAAGTGTTGAGGTGGATCAAGAGGAAAACATGGCTGGAAATCAGAGGAGCATTTCTGACTATGCTCGGCCTAATTTGGAAGGATCTGGATCTAGCATTGTTCGGCCTCCAGTTGCGGCCAACAATTTCGAGCTGAAGCCAAATTTTATTCAGATGGTGCAGCAGATGTGCCAATTTGATGGCTTCCAAGATGAGGACCCTTATGCTCATCTTGCAACTTTCCTAGAAATCTGTGATACCTTCAAGGCAAACAATGTGTCCGAGGATGCGGTTCGTCTTCGATTGTTCCCATTTTCTGTGCGAGGGAGGGCCAAGCAATGGCTAAGTTCCTTGCCAGCGGGTTCTATTACGAGCTGGGAACAGTTGGCCGAGAAATTTTTGACCAGATATTTTCCACCGGCCAAGATCACCAAACTTAGAAGCGACATCTCTTCATTCCGGCAAGCGGAATCTGAAACATTATATGATACCTGGGAGCGGTATAAGGAATTGTTGAGGAAGTGCCCGCAGCATGGAATTGTGGAATGGATGCAAATCCAGATATTCTACAATGGATTGAATGTGGCCACTAAACAAATGTTGGATGCCGCAGCAGAAGGCTCTTTGTGTAGCAAAAGACCTGATGAGGCTCAGAGTTTGATTGAAAACATGGCCTCCAATGGCTACCAGGTGGAGTTCTCGAGAGAAACAAGCCGTTGAAGACTGCCGGGCTTTATGAGGTTGATGTGCTCACTACTTTGGCAAGCACAGGTGGAAGCCATCTCTAAAAGGCTCGGACACAACGCAAGTTCAACCTCCAAAGAATGAACATGAATAATGATAGTTGGGCGAACCAAGCGAGACCCGGTTGTCCTTCCGAGGGAGTTAGTGCCACCGAACAGGTGGATTTCATTGGTCAGAATCAGAGGTATTCAGGCAATAACCCCTACAGCAACACTTACAACCTAGGGTGGAGGAATCACCCTAATTTCTCTTGGAAAGACCAGAGTCAGGGGCAGCAGCGTCCCCCTCAGCAACAGCAGCAGCAGCAAACTCAGCCTCAATTTTCGAGGCCCCCACCACCAGAGCAAAAGGGACCATCTCTTGAAGCTCTTCTCGTCCAATATATTCAAGCTAATCATGCCCGAATCACAGGGCATGAAGAGATGATTAGGAATCAACAAGCCTCTTTACAGAATCTTGAGCGTCAGGTCGCACAGATTGCCAAGACGCTTGCTGAACGACCCCCGGGTGCACTACCTAGCAATACTGAAGTTAACCCCCGGGAGTCCCTTAAGGCAGTCACTTTGAGGAGTGGCAAGGAGCTTGAGTCCCCAACTCCACAAGCCCAAAAAGAATCTCAATGTGAATCAGGGGTAGAGGTGCTAGAGGGAGATCCAGGGTCAAGTTCGAGCTTAAGGGAAAAATCGAAGGGTAAAGAGAAGGACCCAGTGGCAGAATACAAACCTACTCTGCCCTATCCTGCGAAGCTCAAGAAAGACCAACAAGAGGCACAGTTTAAAAGGTTTCTGGAGATGTTCAAGACCTTGCACATAAATGTCCCATTTGTAGAAGCCCTCTCACAAATGCCCAAATACGCCAAATTTCTTAAAGAGTCTGTTGACTAACAAAAGGAAACTAGAAGCGGTTTCCACGTTACATTAAGCGAAGAATGCTCAGCGATCATCTCAAATAAAATCCCCAAGAAAGAGAAAGATCCGGGAGGTTTTATCATCCCATGTACAATTGGAGGGATGAATGATGAGAAGGCATTGGCGGACTTAGGGGCGAGCATCAATCTGATGCCGTTGAAAATTTTTCAGAAACTGGGGCTGGGAGAACTCAAGCCCACTCAGATGACACTCCAACTTGCTGATCGCTCCACCCGCCAACCTTTGGGAATTGTAGAGGACGTCCTGGTGAAGATTGACAAGTTTATATTCCCAGTCGATTTTGTTATCCTAGATTTGGATGAACAGGCTGAGGTACCTCTGATTTTTGGATGACCCTTTCTCGCTACTTCACAAGCCATCATTGACGTGAAGGATGGTCGTCTAACATTAAGAGTGGGGGATGAAGAAGTTGTATTCAAGTTGAAGGAAGCTATGAGACATCCTATGGCATTTGATGATTCTTGCTATTTTTTAGACGCGACTAATGACATTATTTGTGAATGTGTGCAGGAAGTTTGGCAAGATGATCATCTCACTGATTTGTTGGGTGAGGAACCCCCAGATGACGAGCTCATAGACCAAGAGGAAACCATCGCTGTCACACCCTCGAGCATTGGGCAACCAGAATTGAAGGCCCAAAGAAAAAAAGGCAGGGGATCAAAGGCCCATATTTGGTGGAAAAAGGTAGAGGAAAGGAAGAAACAACAAGCCTCTGCCCCGAAATGCAGTCCCACTCATGACCTCAGTTTTGGTGAGGCATTTCTGATAAATTCTTTTTGTCCTTTCATTGAATGTTCTTCTGCAGGGCACCAAGAGGAAAGGTATGTCTTTGAACTATCTTAAGTGTGACTAGACCCGTCAAGCTAGTGACGTTAAAAGAGCGCTTATCGGGAGGCAACCCGATTTGTTTCATTTCTTTGTTGTTTCTTTGTTTTGTTTGTTGTTTGGTGTGTTTTTGTGTTTTTGGTTGCGTTTTGTTGTGAATCCGGCGTGTTTTTCTTCATGAAAGAAGGTTTCAGGCTCAACACGGGCATAACACTCCCGTGCTGATGGGGGTGAAATTCACAGGCTTTCCAGGTTTGATTTTTTTCCATTCAGCACGGGGAGAAGCACGGCCGTGCCATGGCCGTGCTGAATCCCGGAGCACGCTGCCCGTGCATGCGTCACGGACGTGCCGAGTTCTTCGTTTTTCGTTAAATTTACTTAAGCACGGGAACAGCACGGCCGTGCTGCGGCCGTGCTCAACGCGACTGTCCCTCTTCCTGCGTTTTTCTCCTTTTAAACGCGCCGTTCATCCTTTCTTTCCTCTTACCGGCGACTCTCTTCCTTTGTGCTTTCAATTTCTTGCGTTTTCGCGATTTTGTGGGTGATTGTCGTGGTCTTTCGGAGTTTCATCGCTTCTACTCCTTCTTCAACACTTTTGGTAAGTCGACGAGCCCTAGATTTGTGCTTTCTATTTAAATCTTTGTTCTTATGCCATTATTCTTATCGAAAACATCTAATTTTACTGTTAGAGACCTCTAGGGTGCTTTTGATCGAGTTTAATTACAATTTTTCCGTCGATTTTTGAGTTAGAAGCCGTCGGTGCCGACGCTGGGTTTAGTCAGCACGGCCGTGTTCACTCAAGCACGGCCGTGCTTTGATTCTAGATCTGGAATTGCATGGAGGCATGGGCGTGCCTGCTTAGCACGCCCGTGCTCGTGAGAAACCCTATATTTTGAATAACATGGGCGTGCCGATTTGAAGCACGCCCGTGTTTCACTGTTGACCTTAACTGTTTAGTGTCTTTCTCAAAACAGATCATGCCGAGGAAGGCTACTGCGTCTGGCCCTTCTTCGAAGAGGGCTAGAGGGGAGTCTTCGACCCCAGCCGTTCCCCCCGCGCTGACCCTTGGCACTCCCATCCACCAGGAGCGCCACGACCGATTGAGCGCGAAGCGCTTTGGCGAGCTGCGAGCGATAGATTGGGAGGTCCTCCGCGAGGTGGGTCTCGAGACCGACGTGCGCCGCTACCTCGGCGAGGGCGCCTGGATGAGGCTATTGTCCATCGCCGACCCCGCCTACCGGGAGCTGTCTCTAGAGGTCCTTGCGACCTTCGAGCTTTCCAGAGGCCCCATCAGTTACCACCGCGCCGGCACGGTACAGTTCCAGGCGCTCGGCGAGCTACATCGGATGAGTCTGACAGAGTTTTCTGTCAGACTGGGATTGTACGATGAGGAGTTCACCAGAACTCCAGAGTACGATGCCCTCCTTGTAGCCCGACCACCCGGCGAGTCCCAGGAGGCTTGTTGGCACCGTCTGAGCACGGACCGGGAGTACAACCCCCGCCGGTCCAAGGCCTCCTCTCTTCGTCTTCCAGCCCTCAGGTACATCCATTTCATCCTCAGTCATTCCATCACAGGGCGGGGAGACAGCACCGGAGTCGTTAGTCGCCGCGACTTCGACTTTTTGCTGAGCATGCTGGACGGATTCCAGATGCACCTCGGCTACGAGGTGGCTTTTAGCATCCAAAGCACCGGGGACGGGACACCCGAGTCGGCGCCATCTTCTCGCGGATCTTACATCACACGGCCGATTCGGGGGATGGGACTCCGTGCAGCCACACGTACGATGCGGATGGTCGGTGGCGTCCTTCCCTGTCTCGGTGGACACACTCCGGGCGATGGGGATGCTGCGATCCACGTCCACTTTTCATGGCCCCGCACACCGGGTCCCGCCCGCCACCGGTGTCCCCGATTCTCCACCGCCGCCGGCCCATCGTTCCCTCGCACCCCACGCACTCGCGCTTCCACCCACGCTCGGGACTCTCCTCCAAGCAGGCTCTCCTTCTTTCCGGCGGTGGATGGTCCGGAGCATGTAGCGGTTGGCCTCTCATCTCGACGTCACCCTGTCTCCACCTCCTCGTCGTGCCGCTGGACCTTCTACGCTCCTGGAGCGTCGGCGTCGACACCACCGACTTGCCATCGGAGTCTGACTCCGATTCTGAGAGCGCCCGGTTTTGATGTTTTATTTTGTTGTGTTTTACTTTATTTTATGTCCTTTGTTTTTACTTCGTTGTCGTTTGTGTTCTTAAGTCGGTTAGCAAGGGGAGTCCCCTACTAAACCGATCTCTTTTAGTGTGATTTTTATCTTTTTTTTTTGTTTTTGTTCCTTCTCTAATGCTTGCATGTGTATCTCAGGCTTCATTGATTATTTCCTTGATGGTTGTCTCAAACGACTCATCCCTAATCGGCGATCAACACCCGCTCTTGTGTGCCATCGAATTTTTCGTCGGCACCTCTCCTTTAACTTGGTGAAAAGTCCCAACCCTCACTTTTACTTGCACTTATTCTCTTTGCTTGCATGCTGATATCTTTAAACATTGAGGACAATGTTTCATTCAAGTGTGGGGGAGAGTTGTGCATTTGTCTCCTAGATGTTGTGCATGACTTAGGACGATCTATGAAAATTATTTTGGTTGAGAATTGCTAAGCCAGGAGTTTTTGGGTATCCTAGTGCACTTTTGTTGAACTTAAAGTTTCATTTTGCTCTTACTTTGGAAACCCAATTGATAACACTTAGTCTTCTGTTGTGTTGTTACTCTGTTAGAGGAAGGGCTAGTTATAAGGCTGAAAAATTAGAAGTTGCTCCAAACTCAAAATAAATAAAAGCTAGAATTTTGTGACAAGTCGGATTCCATTTTGGGATGCCCTGTCAAATTTTATTTGAAAGATGGTAGAAAGATCTATCACTTTAGAAAAAGCGAAAGCCGCACTTGAGTAGTCGGATTTTAGGCATCACAAATGTCATTTTTGATGACCTACCAAGTGAAATGGCTGCCTCTAGGGTGTATGAAGCTACTACCCAATTTAGGAGTCAATAGTGAAAATTTGAGAAGAAAGAGCTTGTACTAGCACCCTCAAGAACAGTTTTGACATACTTCAGGAGGCGACACACACACACGGTAGTACGGAGTTTGAGTAAAATCTTTCACAAGCCTTCAATTGACTAAGTAACTAGTTCTCAGAAACTCCTTAAAGCTTCAGTAACTCTTTTATCTTGTTGAGATCAGAGGTCATGCACTCATCACTTTATTGGGGGAATAAGGTTGCTTGAGGACAAGCAACAATTCAAGTTTGGGGGTATTTGATGAGCGCATTTCATATATATGTATTGCATGCTTTACCCTCATCATTATTGAATATTTTGGCTGTAATTCTCCAAGTACAGTGCTATTTGAGGTATTCTTGGTTTTTCATGCAGATATCGAAGTCCTGAAGCAAGAAGAAGCGCTTTTGGAACAATTTTAGAAGCTAAAGGACTTAGAAGAAACCTCATCAAGCTCAGCACGGTTTGAGCACGCCCGTGCTGTTTCCCGTGCAAAATACAGAAGAATTCAACTGCGATTCAGCACAGCCTGAGTCCGCTGAGCACGGGTTTGAAAACCTCAGCACGGTCGAAGCACGCCCGTGCTGCTTCCCGTGAAAATTACAGGAGAATGTGGCCATAAATCAGCACAGCCAGAGTTCGCTGAGCACGGTCGTGCAAAGCCTCAGCACGGTCGAAGCACGCTCGTGCTGTTCCCCATGCAGATTACAGGTTTGTGAGTTTTCTGAAGAGTTATTCGGCCGTAATCTGCACGGCTTGAAGCACCGTTTCATCACGCCCGTGCTCACATCGGGAAAACTTTAAAACCCTAAAAACTTAGGTTTTTGGGGGACTTTTGGTGGGCGATCTTTGGGAGAAAGAAAGGGAGAGCTTTGGGGATTCATCCTCTGCTTCATCAGGGGAATGCCAAGCGTATGGTAGGCCGATCGGAAGGGGATTACACGACATCGTAGATCCTTCGACAACCTCAAGGATGCAAGAAATTAGGGAGTTTTCAATTCCTTGTCTTGTAATTTCTTTGGCATTGTGTTTGTTGGTTGTTATCATGAGGGGCTAAACTCTTAAGGGAGCCCCGGGGTTGATTGTATGACGTTGTAGCTCGAACTCGTAGTCTTTACTTGCAGTTTTTATGATTGTCTTGTTCATTTCAATAAATCAAGGTTATTGGCTATCTTGTATGTTGTTTAGTGCTTGATGCTTGGTAGTTTGGTTCTCCTATCTAGGTTTGTAAATCTTTATTGATTGTTGCAAGCAGAGGGAGTTCAACTTAGGGCTCGGCAGCGCTAGAAACCACATGCTTATAGCATAACTAGGTTTAGAACTGAAGACATCCCTGATAATTACTGAGAAAGACTGAGTTAGTGAACGTCAGAAACCCAACCCCGGGGCCCCATCTCCTCCATCGAGTCAATCCTAAATCTTCCCTTGGTGAACTTTCCATTCCCTCAACTTCCTCAAAGTCAGTCCAAAGTCAACTCCTTCATTCTTGATTTGGTTAGATATTGAGTAGGACGTTAGTATTAGAAGCTACACCAGTCCCTGTGGATTCGACTACCCGACCCAAAGGGTACATTATACTACTTGTGCGACCCGTGCACTTGCGGTTACGCAAGGGGCGTACCAATGTTGGCTAGAATTTGATCCGCTAGACTTTAAAGTCGACTACCACGGAACCTCTGGCGATAGCCCTAATTCCATGCCCCTATAATGTCGTTGGATACATGGAGTTCCTATCTATGGTTAAATCCTAATGCGAGAGGCTACCAACACCCATAGCCTCCGTTCTGCAAACATCATTCAATATCAAATCTACAAAAACTATCAATTGTAGATTGAACATATAAACAAAAGAATAGAATCAAAGATTGAATTCAAGCTAAACAACAACGTAATTTAGAAATAACCATCCATACAAGTCATCCTCTCAAGGTTCATCGGAGCCTAGTGGCCTTGGGAGGTTAGTTCGACATCAATGTGGTGATGAGAGCTCGTCGGATCCACGTCGTTGAGTTCTTTGGATGCTCCTTTTGTGTTCCACCCTTTGCTCCCTTTGTTTCTAGGCTGAAATCAATCTTCTCTAATGAATTTAGGTGTTGGATGTGCTTGGAGTCATACGGTGGAGCTCCACTTTCAAAAGCCCTAGTACGGCTTGTATAGTTTCCTAGCTATGTTGGCATGCGTTCGACCTCAAGGGGGCCAAATCAGGCAAGAACTTAGCACGCCTTCATACCGTTCGGGCACCATCCACCTGCACAAACCACTGGCCACATAACTAATTGACAGAGCTGTGCCGTGCGGCCGCACAGTCCCTAGCTGGGGCCGTTCCACTGTGTTCTTGCCCTGGTCGCTCATCTTCTCATCGCACAATGACTGAAGGTCCGTATGATATTCAAAAGTGGTCTTTTTAACCTTTGAAACACCTTTAAATCTCTCCACGACCTACAAGGGATTCTTCGATGTCCTGAAATACAAATTACACACGAAATGGCGTAAACATGCATCGGTGTTATTAGAAATGCATGAAAATGAATGGAATATTCTAGGGAAATATAATGTATTTAGACACTTATGAGGGAATTTAGCTCAGCCTGAATAACTTCTTTCCATTTTGTCTAATTATTTCTTTGTAGACACTCTTTTAAGGATTGTGGCTATATATATTTATTTAAATATCTGTAACCACATTGTAAATGAATATATCCTTTACATCGATTTCATACTGATTTATTATTTTATGATCATCTATAGTACAAATTAAATTTTTAATATTTACATAAATATCTTTCCCCATTGCTTCTTTTTCATTTTCATATTCTAAGTGTTTCACATTTTCCTCTCCCTTTTCAAATAGATAATCCTTATCTTCAAAAGTTTTATTTTTCTGCCTCTGTTTTCTAGGAATTGAGTCTTTAGCGCCTGTTAGTTTTCCATGCTTTTATCTTCTACTTGTTTCTCTTGCATTGGGGTTTTAGGAATTTCAATTCTTGCACAAGCATCGACAGCTAGCATATATGACTTGGTTACTCCATTAGCAACAGTAAATGCATCACGTATTTTATTTGCAATATTTTGCAATTCAATGATCCTTTGAACTTCAATTTAACATTTATTGGTGTGAGGATCATATGAATTTAATTATGGTAGAATCCAATCAATTTCTTTCAGCTCATTTTGATTAATTATTGTTTCTCTTATTGAAGAGAAGATGGCAATCTGCAAATCTTGCAGTAACTATATCTCCCATTAGTGGCTCTAAATACTTTTTAACTGAGAAAGAGGTGTAACCAACATATATATTTAGTCTGTGTTGTCGACCCAGTTTTTATTTGATTTGGTGGTGCCATTGGCATATATGCTGCACAACCAAATGTTCTTATATGTGAAATATTAGACCCTTTTCCAATAACAAGTTATTGTCATGAACATAAATTGCTTGCAGTGTGTCATATCTGAATTAATGCTGTAGCATGCAATATAGTATGATCCCATGCACTTGTGGGCAGTTTTGTCCTTAATAACATTGAATGAGCAATAATTTGGAGTTTTAATTAATGACTCGCCAATTCATTTTGGGTATGTACATGAGATAATGGGTGCTTAACTTGTATTCCAACTACCATACGATAATCACAAAATATTTTGATGTAAATTCACCAAAGATTATAAGAATGAATTGTCTTTATAAGACAATTTGAAAAAATTGCGCTTTAAGCCTGATAATTTGGGCTAATAGTCTCTCAAAAGGTACATTTCTTGTAGACAAATGAAATGTGGAAGTATTTAGTCGATGCATCAATTAGTACCATAAAATAGATAAATAGTCCACAAGATGGATATATTGGTCCACATATATCTTCTCGTATCTTTTCTAAAAATTTAGGAGATCCATCAATCACCTTCGTTGCAGAATATCAAGTTATCAGCTTTTCCACTGAGCATGCTGAATATGCATATTCATTATTTGTTAGGATTTTACAATTCTTCAATGGGTGTTCATGAGGACTAGTAATAATCCGGTGCATCATAATAGTATTCAGATGTCCAAGTCTTTCATGCTATATTTTTAATAATTCTAGGTCATTAACCTTCCTGATTAAGGCCCTGTTTAGATGCATAATAAATTTTTCTATAGAAAATTTATTTCATAGGATTCGAAGATCATTTTTTTTAGAATTTACTACAGAAAAAATTTCTATGGAATGGTGTTTGGATATGCACAAGAAAATGTTCCCAGAGGAATTCAATTTTGAAAATAAAATTAGCTGTTAGATTCCACCAGCCCAAAAAACAAAGGGGAAAAAAATTTGGTTCCTACCTCTTTATAAAATTACTATGGAATCATATGATTTTATAGTAATTTTATACTGTAAAAAGAATGTCCAAACAACCCTTGTTATAATTTCCTACATAATATTAAATTCTATAGGACCATTCTTATGGACTTATGGAATTTAGTAGTATCCAAACAGAACCTAAGATAGTACATGATTCCATCACTTTAATACTTGTAAAATAAAATCTCAAAGATATACAAGGAAAGCTTTCAATACACGTTTTTTAGCATGGAACAACTTGAGCGATATTAAGATATTTTTTCTATTCTTTATCAACCATCTTTAAATGATATTTATTAAGATGTATATTTTAAAATTAAGAAGGTTCCTCTTATACTTAGGAGAATATAAACCATTTTTAATTTGCAAAGATATCCTATTTGGCAACATCAATGTTGTTCTTCCTGATCTTTCAATTAGGTTTGATAGCCCTACTATTGTGGTTATGTATGCTTTCCTCATTAATACGGAGAAGAAATATATATTTATTGTTAAAATAATATACACTGTCCCACAATCAATAATACATTCATCATGTACCATTTTTCTCAAACTAAAAGAAAACATCACTTTAACATAATATAAAGCACAAAAGATATTATTAGAAATCTAGTCTACTAGAAAATCGGATATATCTAGATATGTATTTTGTTCATCATTTATAATACTATTAAGATTATTTTCAAGGGAGTTCACTATGGGGTTGTCAATAAAATTTATTTCAAGATCTTTACACTTTTTATTTTTCAGTAATTCATGGTAACAATACACAAATGGTTAGGGGCCTTGTAAATTCTAGTCGAGTGGCTTTCTAGTCAACAACGGTGGTAGGTATCCCATTTTGTTTTTGATAGCATAATGTGGTCTTGTTGTCTTTGTCGATGAACATCAATATACCAACTCATAATCTGAAATAATTTCGGCCCCATCACGACCACGGCTTCGACGACCACCATACTTTTTATAACTGTCGCCATGACCATACCATTTTCTTTATCCATAATTAATTTCAAACAATGATGCCGACGAGAACGGACGAGATTGATGGTTTTGCATCAACAACTTATTATTTTGCTCCACTAGAACGAGACAAAAAATTAATTCAAACAATTTTGTAAAAATCTTGTCTCTGTAATATTAAGTCTCGAGAATGAAATGTAGTAAAAGTTTTCTTGAGCATCATATTTTCTCTTACTATTTCTCCATAGAGATGTAACACCAAGACTATTTTAAATAACCTAGAATTATATTCTTGCACGTTTTTAAAGTCTTTGAACCTAAGATTTGTCCAACCGCTGCGTGATTTTGGCAAATATACCATTCTGAGATGTTCAAATCTCTTTTTGAAAAAAACCTATAATTCGTGTGGATCCTTAATAGTTAAATATTCATTTTTCAGAAATTATCAAGGTGATGCCTTATTATCATTAGGCTCATTATTATCGATCTCAATGATTTTGTTCAGGTTACATCCATTCAAATGTAATTTGGCATCAAGGCTCCACGAGATATAATTTCTTCCGGCAATATGGAGAGGCCCAAATTTTTTTTTTTGTAATATTTGTCATTAACAATCAAAATACTATAAAAAGTGTAATAACTGATTACAAGAAAATTATAAAGAAAAAAAAATTTTTAATTAGATTAAACATAGATGATAATGCATAACAAGAATAGGAGCAAATTCGTGCTGATAATGTACTGTAAAAACAACTAATAATTTATCCTCAATATAGAAAAATATATATTCCTATCATATAAAACGAGAGAAAGAGAATATATATAACAAATACCCTCATTTTTATTTGCACTCATCTTATTTCTACTTATTCTCTGTACCTTCAAAATACAAAAATAAAAAATATTTATAACGTTCAAAAAATAAATAAACGGTTGAGATTAATTCAATCAGATGGTGTAATATACCTTGATATGTGAAATAGTAAAAATATGAGTAGCTACTATAATACCATATTGGCGACTACTACGGTACCAATTTCAATTTGCTATAGTAACAAACTGCTCCATCATATCAACTGTTATTGTAAAGGTCCTATTTATGTATTTTACAACATAGAGCATTAAATATAGGAACCAAACGGTCAATAAAGGCAATGGGATTTATATGATAAAGACTTATTTAAGAAGAAAGTGGAACAGTGTAGCAAATCCGAATGAAGGTGGTTTCCATAGAAATCATCTTTCCGCGGCGGAGACTCCGAAGAAAGAGTTCAAACTTTTAGACCAACGCTCCTTGAAAACTCCATCTCTCTTCTTTTGTCCACACCATAAAACCATCCTTCTCTCTCCTCCTCCCCCTCATCCAACAGTCTTCTAACACAGAGAGAGAGAGAGAGAGAGAGAGAGAGAGAGGTGTGGAAGAAGGGAGAGGAAATGGCTGTTGTTTCTGGTAGTACTAGCATGGGTATGAGCAAGCCCATGGTGGGGAGAACCAGTAACGCTTCTCCATTGAAACACTACAGTGGTCTGAGCCCATCGTTAGGGAGTTTGCATGTGGCTCTGAGCAAAGCAAAACGGTCCATCTCTTTCTCACCATGTTAGTCTCTTTTATCTCTTCTTTTGAGTTCCTGTTTTCATTCATCTCTGAAAGTTTTGTACTTTGTGAGCTTTGATTGGAAAAATCAATGAAAGATGGTTTCTTTCTTTTGCGTTTTGCCTGAGTACGTTGCATTTTAGATTTTACTTGCGAATTGGTGGGAAAGTTACAGGTTTCTGTTTGAAGCTTGTTTGTGATCAGTTTTGTAGAATATCTTGTCTGGTTTGATGCGATTCGTTTTTAAAGAACTATTTGTGATCTGCTTAATGCCAATGTTATGAACTGCCTCTTCTTGATTTTGTTTCCATTTGGACGAATGTATGGCCACTATTTTTGGTAGTGAATTGGAACAATCATATTCTTGTTGCCGTCACCAGAATTCACCATTTCAATTTATGCATATGACATAAGTAAAACGAGTAGCATAATTGGTAAGGTTTGAGTATGATTATTGGTTTCATGTTAGCTCTCAAGATCAGAGCTGTTGCTACTCCTCATGTTTTGGCTCCAAAACGAGAGACTGATCCCAAGAAGCGGATAGTTGTGACCGGAATGGGACTTGTGTCCGTTTTTGGGAATGATATTGATGTATTCTATGACAAGCTCTTGGAAGGACAGAGTGGAATCAGTCTAATTGATAGGTTTGATGCTTCTTCCTACACTGTGAGATTCGCTGGTCAAATCAGAGATTTCTCTTCCAAAGGATATATTGATGGCAAGAATGATCGCCGGCTTGATGACTGTTGGAGGTATTGCCTTGTTGCTGGCAGAAGAGCCCTTGATGATGCCAAGCTCGGTGAAGAAGTTCTGCAAACTGTAAGTCCAATTCCATTGTTTAATTGATAAAATGTTTTAATGTGGTATTCAAATTGCTATGATATCAAAAACTGTCTAGTAACTAGTAACAACACATATAAATGTGAAGGAGCGAGAATTCAGATTAAATTTAGCACAATATACTCAAATTTATAGCAAGGATGATTTAAAATAAACTTATGTTGAGTTATTTCACTATACTTGGCGTACAAATAGCAAGAGAAGATTTCTTCGCTAGAAATTAGATAATTATCTTTGGTTTTTCCTTAATTTTTAATGAAATCATTGCAATATGACGGACATATGCAACTTTTAGCTGTTGATGTCAAACACATAATCTTGCAAGTAAAGGACTTCTGGCCCGTTGTCATAGTTTGTGACTATGACATTCATGTGAACGTTGTTATCCTAAACCGAAACCATACTTTACATCGCTATGGTTATATTTTGCCTGTTTGGTTAATTAGGATTAGGATTGCCTTGTTGATATCACAGATGGACAAATCAAAAATTGGTGTGTTGGTAGGTTCGGGTATGGGTGGTTTGGCAGTTTTCAGTAATGGAGTTGAGGCATTGATCCGAAAGGGATTTAAAAAAATTACCCCTTTCTTTATCCCTTACTCCATTACAAATATGGGATCGGCATTGTTGGCTATAGATACCGGCCTAATGGGCCCAAACTATTCCATTTCAACGGCATGTGCTACAGCAAACTATTGCTTCTATGCTGCCGCAAACCACATTAGGAGAGGCGAAGCTGAAATTATGGTTGCTGGAGGCACAGAGGGCGCAATCCTACCAGTTGGAGTCGGAGGATTTATTGCATGCAGGGCATTGTCGCAAAGGAATGATGAACCAGAAAAGGCTTCAAGGCCTTGGGACAAGGGTAGAGATGGTTTTGTTATGGGAGAGGGATCTGGTGTACTGGTAATTTCATCATCTTTGATCTTCTAGTTAATATGAATTTCTATGTTCTTCTTTTATGGCACAGTAATTATTTGGACTCCTTATGACATTGTTGCAAATTCTAAGCAGAGTGCTGGCAATAATTAAGCTGCAAAAATTAGTAACAAAAATACATCTTTAAGTTCTGTTGTTAATGTTTGACTTTCTTATTATTCTCGTTGCATAGTGACTTGATCTGATGATTGACTATTGATGAATTCCTATTCCTAGCACATGTTTACAAGGCAATTAAGACCATGTTGTCTCTCTTGTTAGAATTAAAACTTTTATTTCATAACATCGAGCAGTACGCGTGTCAATTGTTTCAATGTCTTTAAGCCATACTTCTAAACACCTCTCGAATATTATGCATTTTAAAACATGGCCAAAATTTTCACTAGTGCAAGATGGACACAAAGATTGTGTCTCTGATTTTTCTCTTTTTTATACCCTTTTTTAATTGAATTATGAACACAATGTACTTGTAAATTATCCTTGTTAATTTTATCGGATATCAAAAAGGTTATGGAGAGCTTGGAGCATGCAAGAAAGAGGGGTGCAAACATAATTGCCGAGTATCTTGGAGGCGCTATAACTTGTGATGCACATCACATGACTGACCCCCGGTCCGATGGACTCGGAGTTTCATCATGCATAATGAAAAGCTTGGATGACGCTGGAGTTTCACCTGAGGAGGTTAGTTAGAATATTATTATGCTCTTCTTTTAAGGAATGAAATCTGGACCTTATATGTCTTAAGTATGATTTAACATTTCAGTTTATAATCTTACAGGTGAACTATATCAATGCCCATGCAACATCAACACTTGCCGGAGATTTAGCTGAAGTTAACGCCATCAAGAAGGTCTTCAAAGATACTTCTGAAATCAAAATGAATGGAACAAAGGCAAGCTGGCATGACTCATTTACTACAAACTTTTGAGATACGAGATGTAGGCTCAGTATACAATATTCATGAGAAAGATTTATGAAATATTATTGTTGAATGTTTTCCCTCAGTCATTGATCGGACATTGTCTTGGAGCAGCTGGAGGATTAGAAGCTATAGCAACCATCAAAGCTATCACTACAGGATGGCTACATCCAACAATTAACCAAGATGTATATACTTCAAAACTGACTTTCTTTTCTTGATTTTCAGGATTTTCAGCTCTAATTTTGCATTTTGCATCTTGCATCAAACAGGACCTGGAACCTGCAGTTGACGTTGATACTGTCCCCAACATCAAGAAGCGACATGGGGTTCATGTCGGTGGGTATCAAACTCTTCATGGAACATTAACAGATTTTGATTCATCAACCTTGTACAAATTCAATTTCTTATATTTTTCTATGGTTTTGCAGGTATATCCAACTCTTTCGGCTTTGGAGGTCATAATTCAGTGGTGGTTTTCGCTCCTTTCATGCCTTAAGCTAGGGAGCGATGAACCATCTTCAATGATGTCAGCTATATTGTGAATCTTGTAATGAATAACTGGCATATATATCTGATTTGATCCTAATAAATTTTGCTGAACTACCCGAGACTTTTTGTTCATTCAATGTGTATTTCATCAATTGACATTTCATGATTAGCGATGAGTGCTTGATCAGTAATGAATCAAATTATTGAGCAATTCTTAAAAGAGATTCAGCCATTTCTTTTCATTCCCACTAACATAGTGGAAGCATGTTATTCCAATTGAGTGTTAGATTAGATTTTTGATTTGAAAGCTAAGAAATGTGAGAGGGAATCAGAGAGTTAGTTTCCCAGACTTAAGGTTGTTAGTAGGGTTTGAATCCACTTTCTCACCATCAACAGGTGATGATGTGATAGATTACAATATTAGTGGACTTAATAGTCTCACAAGAAAAAGTGGATTTGTAAAAGTGACAGGGCGGTTCATTCCAACCTACGAGCTACTGATGCCTTAAAATAGCGTAGGGATGGTGGATGGGTATCCCCATACAGAGGTTTGGATTGTCACCGAAAAGCTAGAATGCTACCTGGCCCGGTGTCTATAAAGTATAATTTATTTTATAACATATAAAAATGAATTGTTTTAATAAAAAATCATTTAACATGAACATTATTAAAACTCTTAATCTATTAGAGTCAGGCTCCGGCATAAAATATTTATGTTTTGCTAAAAAGAAAGGTTCAGATCTCAAATCATATAGAATGAGCATGAACTTCTTAAGATAGTCTTCACACAATTGACATATGATTTGTTCATATTTCATAAAAATAAAAAAATTTTATCCAACTTTTCATCCATACGGACCAAATAACACAAAAACTACATTCACTCTTTTGGCATCCACATCCATGAGTATCTCCATCGAAGAAATATTCTATAAAGATACTTATGTAACATCCCCATCAATACATATTTCCATCAAATAAATGTTCTACAAAGATGCTCAGAGGTTTCCATGATTTCCCAAATTCCCTTAGATGTTCGCATACTAGTCTATTTAAATTTAGATCTTTTCATTCAATTTACTCTTGAAACAAACTATTTTGCTCTTAACAATCTTTTCTCGGTAATGGTTTTAACAAAATGATATAGTGGATTATCCCTTTTGGATATTAGTTTTTAGAGTATTAAGTGTTTCATACATTCCACTTTGCATTTTATTTCAATATTTTTTTGTCTTTGATGAGCTCACTTGACCCTTGTATTTTTTCAATCAATTAGAGCTTCAATCTATGGGAACTACAAAATTGTGATATACCTGATACTCTCAAATGCTGGTCTTAAGAAGTGGCTGCTTGTAAAACCGCAAAAAAAAAAAAAAAAAAACCCAATCGAATTTTTTAATTTTAAAAATCTGGTTTATTTTTAAATTTTAAACTCTTCCGTCTCATCCCCATAACAGAAAGATTTGGGAGAAAAATCTCGTAACCTACGAGAGATTTTTCCCGAGACCTATCCTCGCCGTCCTTCTTGGTTTTCGTGAAGTGCCGGCGACAAGAAAGAAGAGAGGATCTCACGTCAAATTTTCTTTCTTTCTCCCTACTTCTTGAGGTAAGCGGTTTCTTTTCGGATCTAGGGTTACGGAAGAATTCATGTTTTATTTTTGGATTGTGTGGGTGTTTATCCATCCTCCATGGTGCCATCTCTCTTTCTTTGGCTATTGCTTGCCGGATTTGCTTGGGTGTTTTTATCAATCCATTTGGGGGTTTTGATTTCCGTGTCTATTTGATTCGTAGATCTTTGCGTTGGATGCGTTGGAGAAGGGACTATTTGTTTTAATGAATTATCTGATCAATCTTTTGTCATTGCCATTCTCGTCATTTTCATTTCCTACTCCAATACCAAATATGAAGGAATTTGACAAGGGTGTAATTCTCAAGAGAAAATATTCATTGGCACGTAGTATAAGTTGTTCAGAAATATAATTCTTATGCAGTTGTCTGTTGCCCATTCTGTTCGATGTTAATGGGACATGTTAATGGCGTGACTTTTATTCTTGATAAGATTTTGGTCTCAGTTCTAAACTATTTTAATTAAAACTTTTTTCAACCCATTAGTGATTACAGGGCATTTGACAGTGGACAAGATGATTTGAAGTCTTCTTTTTCTTCACCTGCATGCACAAAGATTATGTTAGAAATGTTCTCCTTTAATTGTGGATTTAATTCAGAAGTGAGTTTTTGCATTTTTAAGCTAGCTTCTGGATGCTTCAGTTTGTCTTTGTGTAGCTTGTTTTTGTATTTCTGTAGCCAATAGTGTTCGATGAGTATCAGGTAGTGAAGAAGAGGAAGGAATTTGAAGATGAACCAGAGAGTTGTGGACCTTTATATGTAATGTTACCAACTTGAAAATCACATTTGGGCACAGATATTCAATTTTTAGACAATATTAGATAGGTGTCCCTATCTTTTACTTAGGCCTTGTATTCAACTCCTGCTATGAATCTGATAATTGAGATAATTTTCATGAAACACTATACTTTCTTCATATGTCTGTCCGTCACTATCATATCTTTATTTATATGTCAGTCATTATATATATATATATATATATATACACATTTTAATTATGGGTTTGAACTTAAGGGTGCTTGTAAGGTAAGAAATTAATTGATTGTGTTTTCCGGTGTTAGCTTGCATAGTGAGTGTTAGAGCCTGGATCATGTTTGTACTTAAGTTTGTAAGCTAAGGCAAGTATTATGTGCATGTTATAGGGTCTTCACCCGAATCCTGATCTTTGTTGTCCAAGTGGTTCTGTAGCTTGGGGATATTTTCCAGGTAAGTAAACCACTTATATACCTTATATTTGTATTTATATAAATTTTTGGATTTCTGAAATTATTTACACAATTATTTAATTATTTGGGTTTTATTGTGAAATAAATTTTCACGACATTATATTAAATTGTTTTGGGTTAAAATGTTGAGTATATTATTATATTCAAATTTATTGATTATTTATACACTTATTTATTTATTTATTATTTATTCAATTGATTTGAATATTTTATTCAATTATGTATTTATTTAATTATTGTTGACAGTGATTTTAGAACCGATATATTTTGACATAGTAAATTATAGTCCCCAACTAACTTTGCAACAACCCTGTCATTGGGGGGGTTAAACATTGACCATGTCGACATATATTTCTGATTCTGATAAGAAACTATAGTTTCGCACCGTTCCGTCGGTGGACAATAACGGCTTCTGATAATCTGGCTCGGGTCACCGAGGGTAGATAGATAAACTCTGATAATCTGGCTCGGGTCGCCGAGGGTAAATAAATGAATTCTGTGTTTTGTTTTGGCATTAGTTATTTGGAGGACATATATACCTGTTCATTGAAAACTTTGTTTACCTGAAATGTTTTGATGTCTGGGTTTCATTTTGTGGATATGTATTGTATAACATTACTTTAAGTACATCTTTGAAACCATCGAGTTTTGTGACCCTATATTACTATTGGCTTTTAGTGGTTGCTTACTGGGCTATTTAGCTCATAAATTGTTGTTCTATTTCTTTTCAGATCAAGTGTAGGTGTGTGGTGGTTAGCTTAGCAGAGACTGTTGAGTGAGCACCAGGTGCCTAGCAGAAGATTAGTTCCGGTTAATAAATCTGTTATTTGTCAAAACCTTTATTATTCTTTGAATTTGGGTTGTAAACCAATTATTGTTCGTTTCTTTAATTATTTAGTTTTGTTTGGAATTTAGTGTATTATTTTGGATTTGTATTTGAGAGACAGGTATTGAGGCCTTGTGTGTCCACTTGGTCTCGGCCTTGTGGGCATACGGCCGTTTGTCAACGCGGTCGAGTTCGGCGAGCCGGGTTGGGGGCGTGACACTTGCTCTTACTTCTCTGCACTTAAATACCATAGTGTCGGTGCAAATAGATCTTAGTTGTGGTGGAGCCATATAGTAGTAAAAGGCAAACAATCTTTGATTTTTCATTTAAATATATTTAATGATAATTTTTTACTTAATATGTCTATATTGCCTCCCAATTTTTGTGAATATTAACCCCGTTGCCTTTATTTTATAAAATATCACCAAAATAACAAGCTAATAGACAACTTCTTTGTTTATTTTTTGACACAGGTTGGATGGAAAAACTTTAAAAAGGTGTTGTTACTGCTTACTAAAGGCAATTCTCCTCTTCTTCTTCTTCTTCTTCTTCTTCTTTGTTTAAAATGGTTACCTTCAAGCATGAAAAAAGAAAAAATTTCTTTTGTGGCAAGCTTTCTTCTCTCAAATACCAACTTTTGAATCTTACAAGATTCTATAAGAAATGATTAATACTAAATTTTAGACGCATCATTATTATTTGTAAGTAGATTTTTTTTCTTCCTTTTATATAATTATTTGAATGTTTCATGTTTGAACAATTTTGCTAATTCATGTTATTCCTTTTCTTTTTAAGCACTCTATTATCTTTATGTGTCTAGTTTCGCTTAAATTCTTAAATCTTCGTTTTTAGATTTGATAGTGGAGTTACGTCTTATATCAAAAACGAACTAATATTGACTTATTTTGAGTATAGGATACTTAAATCACACAAATTCTAATACTAAAATTTCCAATTTGTATTCTAACTTTTTATTCTATTTTATGTAGATACCGGATGAAAAGGTATTTCAAGAAAATTAGCAATAGAATTTGAAATGCCTTAAGCAAAGGAATTGGAAGACAATAAGATGAGCCTTGAATGTTTGACTGAAAAGGAGCCACATGGAGTTTGATTTTTCTAATTATCCTTCAGATTTTGTGTCACGCCCCGAACCCGGCCCGCCGGACTCGACGAGTTGACAAATGGCCGTATGCCCACAAAGCCGAGACCAAGTGGACACACAATGCCTCAATACCTGTCTCTCAAATACAAATCAAAACAATACACTAATTCCAAACAAAACTAAATAATTAGAGAAATGAAAAGTAATCGGTTTACAACCCAAATTCAGAAAATACTAAAGGTCTTGACAAATAACATATTTATTAACAGAACTAATCTCTTGCTAGGCACCTGGTGCTCACTCAACAGTCTCGCTAAGCTAGCCACCACACACCTACTCTTGATCTGAAAAAGAATAGAACAACAATTTATGAGCTAAATAGCCCAGTAAGCAACCACTAAAAACCAATAATAATATAGGGATCACAAAAACTCGATGGTTTTAAAAACGTTTAAAGTAACGTTATACAATAATTACCAACAAAATGAAACCCAGATATCAGAACATTTCAGGCAGACAAAGTTTTCAATGAATAGGTATATATGTCCCCCAAATAACTAATGCCAAAAACAAACCACAGAATTCATTTATTTACCCTCGGCGACCCGAGCCAGATTATCAAAGTTCATTTATTTACCCTCGGTGACCCGAGCCAGATTATTAGAGGCCGTTATTTTCCACGGACGGAACGGTGCGAAACTATAGTTTCTTATCAGAATCAGAAATACATGTCGACATGGTCAGTGTTTAACCCCCCAATGACAGGGTTGTTGCAAAGTTAGTTGGGGACTATAATTTGCTATGTCAAAATATGTCGGTTCTAAAATCACTGTCAACAATAATTATTCAATAATTGAATAATTACATAATTGAATAAAATATTCAAATCAATTGAATAAATAAAAAATAAATAAATAAATAAATAAGTGCATAAATAACCCATAAATTTGGATATAATAATATGCATAACATTTTAACCCAAAACAATTAAATATAATATCGTGAAAATTTATTCCACAATAAAACCCATAATAATTAAATAATTATGTAAATAATTTCATAAATAAAAAATTTTATATAAATACAAATATAAGGTATATACGTGGTTTACTTACCTGAAAAATATCCCCAAGCTATAGAACCACTTGGATAACAAAGATCAGGATTCGGGTGAAGACCCTATAACATGCACATAATACTTGCCTTAGATTTCAAAACTTAACTACAAAAATTAGCCACTGGTTAACTCTGATCAAAACTCTAAATACTAACTGTGCTAGCAACACCGAGGTGCACGAAGTAAATTTCTTTTTCTTATTCTCATGGTACGCCCCTTGCGTATCCGCAAGTGTACGGGTCGCACAAGTAGTAAAGTGTACCCTTTAGGTCGAGTAGTCGAATCCACAGGGACTGGTGTAGCTTCTAATACTAACGTTCTGCTTAATATCTAACTAACAGAAAAAGATGGATTTGACTCTGGGTTAACTTCAAGGAGGTTAAGGAAAGGGAAGTTCACCACGGGAAGGGTTGAGGATTGGCTCGATAGAGGAGATGGGGCCCCGGGGTTGGATTCTGACGTTCATTAGCTCGGTCTTTCTTAGTATTTATCAGAGATGTCTTCAGTTCTAAACCTAGGTATGCTATAAGCATGCGATTTCTAGCGCTATCGAGCCCTAAGTTGAACACTCACTGCTTGCAACGATCAATAACGATTCACAAGCCTAGATAAGAGAACCTAACTACCAGGCAATCAAGCACTAAACAACACACAAGATAGCCAACAACTTTGATTTATTGAAAGGAACAAGACATTCATAAATATTACAAGTAAAGATAATGAGTTCAAGCTACAACGTCATACAAACAACCCCGGGGCTCCCTTTAAGAGTTTAGCCCCTAATGACAACAAACAACAAGTACAATGCCAAAGAAATTGAAAGATAAGAAGTTGAAAACTCCCTAATTTCTTGCATCCTTGTGGTTGTCGAAGGATCTACAATGCCGTGGAATCTCCTCCCGATCGGCCTACCATTCGCATGACATTCCCTTGATGGAAAGGAGGACGAACCCCCAAAGCTCTCTTCTTCTTTCTCCCTTAGTTCGCCCACCAAAAGTCCTTCAAAAACCTAAGTTTTTAGGGTTTTAATGTTTTCCCGATGTGAGCACGGGCGTGTTGAAGCCGTGCTTCAAGCCGTGCAGATTACGGCCAAATAAAACTCCGAAAAACTCACATTCTTGTAATCTCGCACGGGGAACAAGACGGGCGTGCTTAGGCCGTGCTTGGGGTTTGTACGACCGTGCTCGCCGAACTCGGATCGTGTTGAATTTGGCTGAATTCTCCCGCAATTTGCACGGGGTACAAGACGGGCGTGCTCAAGCCGTGTTGAGCTTGATGAGATTTCTTCTAAGTCCTTTAGCTTCTAAAATTATTCCAAAACATCTCTTCTTGCTTCAGGACTTTGATATCTCGCATGACAAACTAAGAATACCTCAAATAGCACCGTACTTGGAGAATTAAAGCCAAAATATTCAATAATGATGAGGGTAAAGCATGCAATATATATATATGAAATGCACTTATCATCTCACAAAGACAATCATATACAACCTCTTCACTTATAATTTAATAAAAACTACCTAAAAAGGAATATTAATGCATCGAAAAAAAAAGTCCAAGCAGGTATGACTACAAATGCAAAAGGACGAATAATAGATCTGAGTATAGCTGAAATGAAACAATGGGCAAAAATTCTTTAAGTGATTGGATGGTAGTGGGTAGGGATTAGTGGAGAAAAGAGTTTCTGATTGATGCTGAAGACTTCGAATAGGCAACTAAATCAAAGTTGAGCACATGAGGCATGCGTGTATGTGATTATTCATTAATCCCAAGAATTGTATGAATTATAGACTTTTCAAAGCATCTTCTAGACTCCTATTAACCGTGAAAATTAACATTTTGAGCATCAAATAAGCTGAGAGAAATCCAGAGCTACCAAGTCTCGATAGAAGCCTTTTCAAACTATAATTAGCTTAGTGCCACATCAACTATGTTTAATTTCCTTCCGTAATCTTAACTTGCTCTCTAAAATTAATTTCCTTTCAAGGCACGTACATCGGGAGTCATCATTTTGATTTTCTTTCCTAATTAAATGAGGATAAATTCCCTAATGTTTGGGTTTGTGGGTATTTGAAGTTAGACAATTCATTGGCGAACTTGCACCTTTTCATGCTTCCCTTACTAGTAAATCTTGTACTATCATGCCTTAAATCATAACAAAACGGGCACCGCCTCTAACCATTCTTTGAAACAAAGACACACACACATACAAAGTCATGCTATTTTCTAGTGAACGAGTTCAAACTTTTATGATGGCGATTGGCAGAGAACACGTGGATGATTAAGAATTTAAGAAGCTTACCTCAAGAACTAAGGAACAAAACTTGACGTGGGATCCACTCCTCCTCCTCGCAGCCACTTCACGAAAAAACCAAGAAGAAAGAACGAGGCTAGGTCTCGGGAAAACCTCGCCGATTTTTTTTTGTTCTTCTTCTTCAGAATATCACTGTTAGAGGGGATAAGGCTAGGAGGTTTTAAAATTTAAAAATTAAAATATATTTTTAATTTAACAAATTTGATTGGTTTTTCTCTTTTTTTTAAAAAAAAATAAAAAAGTGGTTTTACATTTTGGATTGCGAAAGTCTATTATTGAATATGCTTCTAATTTAAGAGATCAAGTTTAGAAGCATATTTAAGAAAAAGGCCATGCCAATCTCGAAGCTATACTCTTACACCAACCATGCAAGGTAATGTGATGTGATGATTTAATCCCTCATGGTTTAATAAATTATCCACGTTGTTAGAGTATAGCGTTATTAAAAAAAAGCAAAATATCGCTTGCGTTATTATTTGTTTTAAATAGATATAAAGATACATTTAAGAAGCTTGGATGATTTTGTTTAGTAAAGTCTTCAATAATTGGAAAAAAATGACAAGAGCATGTCGGTGGTCCCAATAGTACACACAATAAATCTTATAATAATTGTTGAGTCTTAATAACTCATCCGCAATATATTCAAACAATTGTGAACAAACACATGATCATGCTCAAAGTGACTACTATAAGCTTTTGGTTGTCTTCACTGATTGTATTTGCTTTCTTGTACTACAAGAATTAGTTTTTATGACCATGATGAGTATGAATATTTAGAAAATTAAGAGAACTTCTTGGAAATCTTTAAACTTTTTTTGTGATAATATGTAATGAAGACATTAAAAGGTCGTATTTGATAAATGTCATATTTAATATTGTTCTTGCATGTGAAATTGAAACCATGCACTAAGACTATTATTCAAGATCTTAAAGATTTATTCTTTTGATTTTAATCAACAGGGCACAAGATGCATCAATTGAAGAGCAAATGGCTTTATTGGTGTAGTATGTGAATTCTTATGGATAAGTGATTAAGCACATTTTGGGTATTGTTCATGTTATTGATATCACTGCTTTGTTACTAAAAGCAGTATTTGAAGACCTATTATTCAAACATAATGTGAACCTTTCTTAATTTTGTATGGTGAAGGATATGATGGCCCCAGCAATATGCAAGGTGAGTACAATGGTCTCAAAAATCTAGTCTCAAAAATCTATTATTCAACTAACATTTGTAATAGTTGCAAACGAGAATGTTTCTACTCAAGTGCTTTTTATGGTGGTGAATGAGATTGTTGATGTGGTTGAAGGATCTTACAAACATTATGATATTTTCATTGAAAACCAAGCAATCAAAGGGAAACCAGTGATCTTTTAAGTTGACAAGACCACTAATTAATTATTAACAGTGTTCTTAGACAACTTGGTGAGACACATTGGAGTAGTTCTCATTATAATAACTTAATTAGCTTGCTGAAAATGTTTTCCTCTATTATTGAAGCACTTGATTTGATCATAGAGAATCCAAAGTCTACAAAGAAGAGAGGCAAGCTTTTGGTAGAAACTTTGCAATCTTTATATGTGATATTTTGCATTATTTTAATGAATAATATATTTGTAATTACTAATGATCTATACGAAGCGGGTTAGAGGCGGTTCAAAAAACAAACACTAAAACTATAGAGGCGGTTATAACTGTCTCTGTAGGTTTTGAAAACCGTCTCTAAAACCCTTTTGTGGTGTAGTGACTAGCTGTGCAGAAAAAATGATAAAAATATCAAAACATTGTGAATGCAATGACAGTAGTTAACATGGATAAGAATAGATTATAGCCTATCAGAGAGGATGGATGGTGTTCATTGTTTTACTTTGTGTAAAGCATGATATAAGTGTTATTAAGATGGATGATGGGTATATTGCTCATCAACGATCTTGATGCATTGCAAAAAAAGGTGAAAAAAAATGCATCATTATTGATTTGATCCCTTTTATTTTATTACAGATTTATAATGTTAAGAAGCCAATAACCATTTTAATAAAGTGACCACTGAGCTATTTGTTTGTGTTGTGGTCTTGAAACGGAAAGGAATTTTGTTTGTTTCGAGAAAGATATTGATCAATTCCGATTCTTATGATAAAGAAAAGTTAGTTTGACTTGCTTAACTATATTCAGATTATTTTCAAAGTAGAAGTTTTTGCTCTAGAGAATTAATTAGAGAATTATATCAACGACATGAGGTCCAACAAGAAATTCAATGACCTACTGAGAATTGATGACCTTGCTATGAGATTGGTTAAAAAAAGAAGAAATGTTTTTTATCTGTTGGTCTATAGGCTTATAAATTTTAAGTGCAAGTGTAGATGGAATTTTCTTTGCATGAAGATCCCGAAGACTTGGCTATGGAATAGAATTAGTAACCAATTCCTAGCTAAGTGTTTGGTAACATATATTGAGAAAAATATCTTTAATTGCGTAGATAATGAAACAAGTAATCGTTACTTTCAAAATATGAATACTGATAAAGGTCAAGTATAAATTTGTTCTAAATGATTTTTCATAATAGTTGTTTATGTAAAAGATTATTTTTAGAAATTAGATATAGTATGAAACTTGTGTTGTTATACAATTTTGAATATATGTAAACTTTGATTTAATAAATTTTATGTTCTCCCCTTATTTTCAATTTATGGCATTGCCACTGGACCATCAAGTGTGTTACTCTAGAAAATAAATGAATAATAGAGCATAGATACTCCAATGTCACTGGAATTACATTATTCCAAACTCATTGATATTAACATGGTCACAAAATAATTACATTCAATAGGATGGAAGGGGACATCAACATTGGTCCATATGATATTTTTGTTTACACTGATCAATGATCAATGTTGATGTAACAAGAGCAAGAAGACTCGTTGCCTCCTTACTACATTCTTATGAGAAGGGGAGAGAAAAACTGGAACTGATCTGGTTAAGAAAACCAGATCACATATTTTGCTTCTGGATAGGCAAAAGCATGATCTATATCAGATCTAGTTTAAACTGAGTATCAGATTTTAGGTTCTTGATTTAAACTGAATCGGATATTGGATATTCAGATACAAATTTAAGTTTTGCTTAATTTGGAATATTTATTCTTCTTTAATAGATTTTAAGTTCATCAATGATTTGTTTTTATCAAATTTATTATTTCAAAAAGAAAAGAATACAACTATTTTTTTTGTGTCATAATAAGCGGAAAGGTGCATAATGATTTATTCATTTGTGCTCGATTGGGCTATAATATGGGGCTACGAAGCTGGTTATGTATCACCCACATCCTTTAGTACTCTCCTATTTTCTATCAGGATGAACCTAGAGACTTACGCTTGAAGGAATCCAAAATCAATCTCATTGTGAGTGTAAGGGAAAATTGTCAATTTACAATTTTACATTATTAGATGAAGTATAATTTTAAATTGAATTAGAGTTTTGTCTTAAGTTTGAATTTTAATCAATGTTCGATTGGATCGAATAATTAATTAACATTACAAATGCTTGAAAACAAAAATCGTTTTACTTTCTTTAGGACTCATATTTATATCAGAATTTCATAATAAGATAATATTTATCATATTTTATAGAGTCTCTATAATCATATTTATATTAGAACCCCTTAATAGGATAATGTTTATCATGTTTTGTGAAGTCCCAATAAATATGACTCCTCCTTTACTTTACTAAAGAGCGAGTGAAAAAGAATTCTATTCTCTAGTGATAATAGTTTCCTAATCTCTCTATTTTTTTTAACCCTAGCCACTCTGTTTGTGCATTCCGGTATGTGATCTAGAGACATGAGATCTTTGTTCCACGCTAGAAGATCTAGGACGATCAGAGGAACAAATTTGACACATCAAATAAAAGATTTGAAACATCTAAAGGTATTATTTAAATCATAAACGCAATTAGGAATAAATATTAATGTATTCATCAAATCAACTACTTAATACCACAATTTTATTTTACTTCCGCATACCTTTGGAGAGGTTAGGGCTATTGGAAGAAAGGTTAGCAATCATTGGAGTCCACGCTCATCTAATGCACATACTCATTGGAGAAGGTCCATTTGAAGCAAGGATCGAATGGAGAAGATGGAAAATTGATGGTCGCCGCGCGCGTCGCTAGAAAGCGGGCACGTGGCTCCCCGGCCTCAAGTGCAAGGGTCGTCAAGTAATACCTCCTGTGCTGGCACAAGAGGGTCGTATTCCCTGGGGTCCCGAAATCCACTATTACTTCCTCTTCGACAATTGTTTAGCCGAATCGAAACAGAGGTTGTTGTAATGAAATGAAATTTAAACTAACGATAGAAACTTTAAACAATGACAAGTTGCGCACAACAACGAAAAATCAAATAGAGAAGACAAGGCTCCAGGCGAGGATTCCCCCGGGAGAAATACAAGCAAGGATGCTATAAAAACAGGTAATGCATGCATGGAGTATTGTTTTGGTCCGTCTAGGCTCGGAAGTCGACTACCCCGGAACCTCCGTGGTGTAGCCCTAATCCAGTACAAGTTCCTTTATCCAAAGGATACTCACACGATGTCATTGGGACTAAGGAGCCTTGGTTGGAGTTATCTATAAGCAATTTCGCTAAGATGAACTCTACAACCTACGGGAGGCTACCGGCACCCGGAACCTCCGGTGTACCGGTACAATGAGTCCCTCTTCATACTATGTGGATCTAATGCAAGAGCGCATCTCGCACAACCAAGCACATTCGATAAAATGAAATGCAGAGTTCTCATGCAAATCACTACAATTAAGCACACTATGTATGTAACCAAATTCCACACCATCCATTCATTGAATTAAAAGCATAGCATCCAATACAAGTATTCCTCCCAAGGTTCACCGGTTGCCCGGCGGCCTTGGGAGGTTTAGTTCGACATGAATAACAAGGGAAGGTTGCACAAATAAGAATACATCAACAAGAAAACTCAAAACTCCCTCTTGACCGTGTCGACTAGGGTTGATGAAGACACTTGCCGAATCCGCGTCGGCAAGCTCTAGGATGATGATCTTCAAGTCCCACCGTCTTCTCTCCCTTGATTTCACTCCAAAACGACCTCCTTTGATGAAGCTTTGAGCGCAGGGATGTTCGGAGGCGTCGGTGGCAAAAGTCCCCCAAGAAAAACCCTAGTCGGGCTTAAATACCCCGACCAGTGTGCGCCCTGTGTGCGGGCCGCACATGTGGCCGCACACTGGTGTGCGGCCTCGTGTGCGGCCGCACACCAGGCGGCACACCCTTCTGCCAGGGTTGTGCGGCCTGTGTACAGCCCGCACACAGGCCCTAAAAGGGCTTGGGTTGTGTAGGAACACTTAGGTGCCCTCCGAAGCTCGTTTATCCTTCGTTTCTTCGCTCCTCGGCCTTGATTTTCTAGGTGTAAACGCTCCTCACAACGCAACTAGTCCATGGATGCCCTGAATTAAGAAAAACAAGAAAAACACATCAAAGGGCAACTGTTTTATTCAATTAATGCATGAAAGTATAAGTAGTTCACCGTTATAAAACGGTGTATTTAGACACTTATCAAAAATCTTAATATAAGCATCAAGAAGCTCGACGGTAAGGATCAAACAAGCTTTCATCATCCCATAATTGACACATAGGATGTTTTACTATGAGCTTTCATCATTTTAATTTAGGTCTTGTATCTCTCCTTGTATTGATGTGGAACTATACTCCCAAAGCTTTTGGGCTTAGCTGAACCTTGGGAGGATGACTTTATGTGAATGATTTCATTACTATTTAATGCATGTTGGCATGAATTTCTTAGAATTTAATCTATGATGCTTTATGTTCAATCTACAATGGATAAATTCCATAGTTTGATTGTGAATTATATGTGTAGAGCATGATACCTGCGTATATTATGACATATATAGATTAGAGAGGGATTCATCATATCTTCGTGTTGGAGGCTCTCAGTGTTGATAGCCTCCTGCATTAGGGTTTAACCCTAGGTTGAGATTCTTTGTGCCTAAAGTAATCGTAGGAATATCTAGGGAACGGAACCCATATGGGATTAGGGTTATCATTAGAGATTTTGGGGTAGCCGACTTTAATCATTTTATTTTCTTATTATTTTTTGTTTGTTTCCTTTGCTTTCTCTCATCTTACTCTTTTTCCTTGTATGAGTGTGTAAATCCTAAGGGGTTTGTAGAGCCAAATAGTGAAATTAAGATGACACTACACAGGAGGTTGAAGGGAATTATTGAGGGATCCACATCAAAAGAGTTGGTATCGAGGAGGAGGGATCATCTAGCTGTACCAAATTTAAGGATAGAGAGTCATTCATCATGGCAAAGCAGAGGACTTTTACCAAAGTTTAATGTGAATCTATTTATTTTAATTATTATTTTTAGTGTAGACATATGATTTAAGGCTTATCAAAATTTAGTAATAAAAGGTAACATTAGAAAGCTTTTCATTAATATCATGTTTAGTATAATAATAGCTCCAATGTGCAACCGGTGGGAGAGCTACATATATTTTTGTTGGGTCAAATAACCCCACAAAGTTATAATAATAATAATAATAATAATAATAATAATAATAATAATAATAATAATAATAATAATAATAATAATAATAATAATAACTATGTGGTCTATATATTTTTGGATAATTTATTTATTTCAACCCATTAAATTAGAAAAATAGAATGTTGATGTATAGTATTTAAAATTTTTATGGAAAGTATGTAAGATCATTTTATAAATATAAGATTTTAAATGACCTATATTTTGGGTTTGACATTATTTTTGCTTTCTTTTTTTATCTTCTTCATCAATTTTAAAACACCTAAAACGAAAACTTTTTTTTTAACTTTTAATATTCTATATTTTTTAAAGGAAAAATTAATTATTAGCCCTGGAAGTTTTAAAAAATCCCGATCAGTTCCTCTGACATTTGAATTTCATTGTCAGACCTTCCTTATTCAATTCTCATCCCTTTTAGTCCCTCGAGCCAACTCCATTAGTACTTTTTTATATAATGCCAACTTTGCCCTTGCCATTGGTGGGAAAAAGTCATCCATATCTTGTCACAATTTCAAAAAGTGTACAACTAACAAGGAAAATTGCAGCCTTTTTGAAAGCATTCCAATAAGCGCTTGCATTTTTCGTTTATTTTAAATGAGATCTCCCCATCCTCCTCTTCTTCATATGCCAGAATTCTTTTTGTTCTCTTTTGTTTTGCATTTACAAAGGATAGATTTGTCTCTTCTTCCTGTGGGTGAATTGCTTATAAAAGCAAGCTGCATTTGTTGCCATTTAAGGGTGTGATGGAAGAAAGTTTACTTTTTTACTTTATTTTGATGAAGAGGATGTAAATGTTTGTTTGATTCTAAATTTCTAATCCATGACAAGTGTGAGGCTTTTATGTCATAAGTATTTAATGGATACCTTCGCGCGAGTAGCTAGATATAAGGGAGAGGGTCGAGTACCGTAGTTCAAGGTATTAACTTCTTCGGAGTCGGTGATGCAAGAGATATGCGAGAGATGGAGTCTCAAAATTTTAGTGTTAGGGTGAAGTTTGTCACGCCGGATACACACTGAACTGACTGTCCCAATGACTCTGAGGTTGATTTCTAGCAAATGTGCCACGTCTATCATGTGTTCAACTATTTTGTCATCGACCTTATTGTTGATACAAATGATGATGCGATGGATGCGCCCCGAGTTCCTCTTTACTATCATAAATATCATATTTTTTCTTATGCATACAACTGAGGTGACTATTTAGTAGATGCACTTGTGATGGTTATCCCGCAAGTGTACTGGTCGTCAAGTAATGTCCTCTCTGTGACACAACAGTTATATTCCACTGGTCCAAGAAGTTACTATTACTTCCCTTTCGCCTATTTAATAGCGTAACAATGCGAGCGAAGAGTACAACTACCAAAATTTAATAACATGAGAATAAAGCTTCTACTATACTCCAAATGAGCATTCAAGGGACGAACAAACAGGAGAAGGCGTGATTTGGACAAGAAATCGCCCTAGTATTATCATTAAGCCCTGAATTAAGGATGAAGTGTTGTGATGGTAGTTTGGACCGATAGTATATTAAATTATGCTAATCCCGAAACCCTCGGTGATTATCCCCTAATCCTATATGAGTGTTGTCAGGAATCCCTTCCTGTCAACTCCTCTTAAGATTGCAGTGCACTCAGGGAATCCCTTATTAGCACTAGACACTCTTTTGGGTCTAAGCCTAACATTCAAAGGGCTACCAAATACCGGAATCCCTCGGCGTATTGGTACATGAATCCCCTTTCAATCTATGTGACTCTAGTACAACGGCGCATCTCGCGCTTCCAAGTATAACCTAGAAATTGAACCGCAGAGTTCTCATGCAATCTAAGACAATAAAGCACAGATAGAATGAATCACAAACTATAGAATTCTTATAAATGAAATTCAACATCCAAAAATAAATCATAAAGGATAATCATCCATACTTACAACAAAACTACCCTAGGGGTTCATCATGCCTAAATCACAAATATGTTAGTTCCTCATGAAAGAGAATGCTCATACAAATCCAAGGAACAAATACACATAAAAGAACGCAATAAACACTCCCTCAGGCTTCGGATCGCATTATATGGATGAAGATCATTGATGTCGCCAAGATCGCTCCTCAAACAATGCCTTGAAGCCCTAGATCTTCCCCCTATCTCCTCCTTTGATGCTTGCCTCCCTCTTGGTGAAGAAAAGTGTGGTAGATCGCCAGAAATCACCGTCGGTAAAGGTGGGCTGGCGGAATAAAAGGCCAAAGAGATTAAGTCCTCTTTCATTTTACCCTAGATGCCCTTTTAAGCGCTTTTCACACGAGCCTTGTGGGCTGCCTTGCTGGGTTAAGGATGCCCGCAAGGCTCAAAGGTTTTTTCCAAAAAATTTCACCGGGGGTGCTACTGAGCCTTGATACGGTAATCCCGCTATATTACGCTACTGATAATTGAGCTCGAAAACGCCGTTTTTGGTGTCGATTTCTTCTTAAATGCATTCTTGAGCTCATTTTGTCATCTTCAAGGTTGTAACTGATACGCCCCTTGCGTATCCGCAAGTGCACGGGTTATACAAGTAATATATTGTACCCTAACGGATCGGGATGTCGGATCCACAATGACTGGCACAACTTTCGATACTCCTCGGATTGCTAATATCTAGCCAGCTCAATACATTGGGTTGAATACTAATTACAAAGAAAAGTAAAGGATATAGGAAGAACGAGGGGGAGGGACAGGGTTCAGGTAACGAGAGATCAATGATAGGGAGTTGTGCTCCGAATCATTCCCACGGAATAGCTTGCAGATATTTTATCACAATACCTAACAGGTATATTCTATGAAATCTATGTGTGCTCTCAAAACTTTGTTGCAGCTATGGCTATGATAAACATCAAGGTAGTGATTATATTGTGAGGTTCAAGCACTTTGAAGTAGCAATTACACTACGACAATTACGCTAAGCCACAAACACACACCAAGTTTACAATCACGCTATGAAATCATGCACATCAAGTTATGCAACACAAGATTAAACATTGAAATCACTAAGACTCCATAAACATTGCAAGAAAGTTAAAACTACAAGATAACGTCCGAGTTCATAAATCTGGCGCACCGGAGAACAAATAGCCCCTCATGGTTCAACAAGAAACAGAAGGTAAACAACAAGAGAATAAGATGAAATTCATAAACTCCATTCTTGCTTCACAATCTTCGTCGGAGAGTGTCCGATGATGATCTTATCAATGTTCCTCCACTCCCACGACAATCTCTCAGTCCAGATTCGGCCCCCGAAGGTGCGCCACTTCCCCCTCACGTCGCCTCCCCCAAGGGGGAAGAAAGATAGAAGAAGAAGTTCTTTGAAACTCTAACTTTTGGGCTTAAAAAGGCAGTTCCCGATGCAAGCATGGCTGTGCTTAATTTTACACGCCCGTGCTCTAGCCCGGCTTCGGCTCGTGCAGATTTCGGGTTTCGAGTTTTCAGTTACTACGGTATCTTTGCTACGAGTACTTTTGCTGCAGTTCTTTGCTATATTATTTTTCCGAAAACTCACCAAGCCATAAAGTGTACGGTTCTAAGCACGCCCGAGAATTGAAACCGTACTTCGAGTCCATTTCTCTTGAGACTATCTGTGAAGTGCACTGAGAAGCACACCCGTGTTTGGACCGTGCTTGCCTTGACGAATTGCACTTTAGGTCCTTTTGTTATGAAATCTATTCCAAACCACTTATAATTTTTCCATGACCTAAATATCTGCACTATTAACACATAATACCTCAAATAGCACCGTACTAGAAAAATAATGGCTATATGTATAAAATGCACTTGTCAAATAACCCCACACTTGAATCATTGCTTATCCTCAAGCAAAAACTTAACTAACAATAAAAGGATGAGTGCATGACCTCTAATCTCAGCAAGATAAGGAGTTTCTAAGATTAAGGTACATTCTAAGTAGCAAGTGTATATCTTAATTAAAGGCTTATGTAAAGTTTCACTCTTACTCTATACTTCCCGTATGTCTGTGTGACCTAAAAGAGTGCGCCCGATGTGTTTTTGAAGTGGTCTGGTTAGGACGAATTTGATTTTTGGCAACTGACTCCTAAACTGGATAGTAGTTTCATACACCCTAAAGGTAGCCATTTCACCCGGTAGGTCATCAAAAATGACATTTGTGTTGCCTAGGATCTGACTACTCAGATGTGGTTATTACTTCATTTAAGGTGATAGCTCTTTCTACCATCTTGCTTTAGAAGTCAAAATTTTCCATCTTCAAAGGCCTAGAATTAGGTTCTCTTCTAAACAAAGTGGCTGCATAAAATTAGGTGAAGTGATTAAACTTGGGTTTCCAAAGTAAGAGTGAGTTTATCCTTAATTTCAAAGAATGCACACTAACATACTCATTGTCTCCCTAGCTTAGAAATTTCTATCCAAAAATTCACAGATCATCCTAAGTCATGCATCATCATAATAAGCACAAAAATAACCCTCCCCCACACTTGAACATAACATTGTCCTCAATGTAATCAATGTATGCAAAAATAAATGCCAATGTGGATAATTTGAATAAAATTGAGGAAAGTTAGAAGGGCTTTCTTGGACACGGAGAGTGATGATGCCATTCTTAATGTGAACAGTTCACTCATTCTCCAGTCAGCATACATCCTGTAAGGTAAGAAGGGTACACAAGTGAAGCCCAAAAATACAAAATCCAAATAAACCAAGCACAAGAAAATAACAATTAGCAAGGCAAAGTAAACCAGTTTCGGAAAGGCTCCTCTTGCTAACTGTAAACAAATAACTCGTTGACAGAGTGCTCGATCAAACTCGAATTCAATGGCATTAGGGTTATCGAAACCAACAGCATCAGTACCGCTCTAAGGCTTCCCTTGTTCTCTGACTCATCTTCATCTTTTAAGTCAGAGGCATCACACTCTTCTGACTCCGGATCAGCAGAACAAAGACTGTTCCTAAAAATAAAACAGTGGATTTAAAAGGGAAGGGAGCATGGGTATGCTTTGTCCCTTACCTTCACCAGTGCAACTTACAGGAAATGAGCAATGAACATGAAAAGAAGAGCACGGTCACTAGCACAGGCATGCTCATGACCGTGCTTCTTCCCAGTCCTCTATTTTATCAATTCCTGCAAAGTGCATGCCCATAAGCACAGGCGTGCTTTGCCTGTGTTCTGCCCAGAAAAGTTTTTCTAGAGTATGACCCCGATGCTTTTCGAACTTTAATGCGTTGGTACTCAACCTTAGCCAATAACCAAATGAAAATGTAATGCAGAGCCTTTAAAAACCAAGAATCCTAAGATAAAAATAAAATTACCACTAGCCAACAACGTGCTAAAGGAAAAATAAAGAATTCACTAAAGGAAAACAAGAAAACACAATAGCAAGAAATACTTGGGTTACCTCCCAAGAAGTGATTGTTTAACGTCACGAGCTTGGCGTACTTGTTTGTTACCTTATGGAGGCTTGAAAAGGGTGTGCTCCTCCCGGCTGTAGTTTGCATAGACACTTCCCATGAAGACATTTTTTTCTGGTCGAGGGTGCACTTCAGTTGGAGGCTTGAACAATTTTACTTTAGGCCACCATGGAAACAAGTTGGGCCAGGAATTGCTTAGGGTCAACTCAGATGGGTCCTTGGATGGTTTGAACCTCCTACCCACATCTTCTTTAATTCCTAAATCCTCATTACTCCGTTTTGCAAGTTGATGAATTCCAAGGAAGACTACTTGTTTCATTGCCCCGGAGTTTATTTCATCTACCTTTTCAACCTGAAAAAGACATGGCTTTGGCAAACCTTCTTCTACAGCTTCCTCCTCATAAACATGCTTCCCATTCAAACATTTATTATCATCAAATTGAGGCTCTACTGAGAGGTAGGACGCTGTCATCACCGGGAGCTTATGATCTCCATCTACAAAGGCATACTCATAATGCAAGTGATGAGCGCATTTCATATATATGTATTGCGTGCTTTACCCTCATCATTATTGAATATTTTGGCTGTAATTCTCCAAGTACGGTGCTATTTGAGGTATTCGTTGTTTGTCATGCAGATATCAAAGCCCTGAAGTAAGAAGAAGTGTTTTGGAACAATTTTAGAAGCTAAAGGACTTAGAAAAAACCTCATCAAGCTCAGCACGGCTTAAGCACAAACGTGCTGTTCCCCGTGCAAATTGCAGGAGAATTCAGCCACAAATCAGCACGGCCTGAGTTCGCTGAGCACGGTCGTGAAAGCCTCAGCACGGTCTAAGCACGCCCGTGCTGTTTCCCGTGCAAATTGCAGGAGAATTCAGCCACAAATCAGCACAGCTTGAGTTCGCTGAGCACGGTCGTGAAAACCTCAGCACGGTCTAAGCACGCCCGTGCTGTTCCCCGTGCAGATTACAGGAATGTGAGTTTTCTGGAGATTTATTTGGCCATAATCTACACGGCTTCAACACGCCCGTGCTCACATCGAGAAGACATTAAAACCCTAGAAACTCAGTTTCTAAGGGGACTTTTGGTGGGCGAACTTTGGGAGAAGAAAGAGAAGAGCTTTGGGAGTTCATCCTCCACTTCATCAAGGGAATGGAAAACTTATGGTAGGCCGATGGGGAGGAGATCTTACGACATTGTGGATCCTTCGACAACCACAAGGATGCAAGAAATTAGGGAGTTTTCAACTTCTTGTCTCTCAATTTCTTTGGCTTTGTATTTGTTGGTTGTTTTCATGAGGAGCTAAACTCTTAAGGGAGCCCCAGGGTTGTTTGGATGACGTTGTAGCTTGAACTCATTTCTTTACTTGCAGTGTTTATGAATGTCTTGTTCCTTTCAATAAATCAAGATTATTCGCTATCATATATGTTGTTTAGTGCTTGATGCTTGGTAGTTAGGTTCTCTTATCTAGGCTTGTGAATCGTTATTGATTGTTGCAAGCAGTGGGAGTTCAACTTAGGGCTCGGCAGCACTAGAAAGCACATGCTTATAGCATAACTAGGTTTAGAACTGAAGACATCTCTGATAAATACTGAGAAAGACCGAGTTAATGAACGTCGGAAATCCAACCCCGGGGCCCCATCTCCTTCATCGAGTCACACCTCAAATCTTCCCTTGGTGAACTTCCCTTTCCCTTAACCTCCTTGAAGTTAATCCAAAGTCAATTCCATCATCTTCTGTCTGGTTAGATATTGAGCAGGACGTTAGTATTGGAAGCTATACCAGTCCCTGTGGATTCGACTACGCGACCTAAAGGGTACACTTTACTACTTGTGCGACCCGTGCACTTGCGGTTACGCAAGGGGCGTAACAGCAAGGGTGGTTCTTTCAGCTCCAATTCTAGTGGATCTTCAATGGAAGGCTTTAATCTGTCCTCCTTGCTATGATCTATATCATCAAACCCATCCTCCTCACTCACAGCTTCTGTGTTTTCAATACTATCATCAGACTCAAAAACACATCCTTCCACTTTAAACATTAGAAATTCTCTGTCTAAGCTGTTGTTTGTGTTATCATCCTTCCCATCACCTTGAATTAAAGTGACTTTAGGTCCCCCTTAGGGGTTCGCAACACTGTCTACTGGTCATAATTTTCATCTAAGACCTATGTCATACCCTGTATCACCTCTTTTGACATCGGCATAACTTGTTCCAAACTCTGTATCTCTTCTTGATTCAATTGGTATATAGGATCCCATGGATTTACTGCACATTCCCATTGTAATGATTTTTCTTGATAAGAGGATATGACCCCTTCTAGGCTATAATTACCATAGAAACCCTCAACATTATTGATACGCCCCTTGCGTATCCGCAAGTGCACGGGTCACATAAGTAGTATAATGTACCTAAGGGATCGGGTAGTCAAATCCTCAGGGACTGGTATAACTTTTAATACTCTCTCGCTGCTTAATATCTAGTCAACCAAATTTGAGGTCAAAAGGGACTAAGGCTTAGAAAGAAATTCAGGAGGGAAAGAAAAACAGTGAGGAAAGTCCTAATAAGTTGGTCAATTAAGGATAGGGCCCCGGGTTAATCCCTTGGTGTTAATCGTACTTGAATTCTTGTTAGGTTTATCAAGAATGTCTCAGGGTTCTATGTTCTAAAGTCCCTATTGCCGCTATGAGGAGGAATAAATGTTAGGAGGGTAAGCGTAACACGCCGTCTCTATTCCTCTCGGAAACAATCACGAAGATAATCGAACTAGGGGGTTTGACATACGTCAGCGAACACTCAAGCTCTCCAAATCACCCAACAAATCAAGCCTACAACACAAGGCCTAACATAAAGATTGAAACTCCATAAATACTGCAATAAATGAATTCAAGTACAACCAACTACCAAGTTCATACCCCGGAGAACACAAATGGATTAGCAACTCATGGGTTCCATCAACAAGACAATGCTAAAAGGAAACAAATACAGAAGAGATCGAGAACTTCCTATTTGCTTGCATCCTTGTTGAGATCCGAGGTCCTGATGAGGATGAGAATGTCATATAATTGGCCTACGATTCGCGCTTCGATCCTCTCTTGATGATGGTGAGATCTGTACATCAACTCCCTCCTTCGCCTGTAGCCGTCCCCAGCCAAAAGTCCCCCGAAATCCTAACTTTCAGTGCTTTTAACGAGCTCTCAATGCGAGCACGGCCGTGCTTAGGCTGTGCTTCAAGCGGTGCAGTTAACAGGTAATTGGAAATTCTGAATTTTCATCAGGCAATAAAGTGCACTGGCTGGAACACGCATGTGCTTAAGCCGTGCTTCCATCTGCACGACCGTGCTCTGAGGACTGTGACTGTGCTTATGCTTTCTTGGATCTTCTGTAATTTGCACGGCTGGGAAGCACAGCCGTGCTTTGGCCGTGCTTGCCTTGACGAACTCCCTTTTAGGTCCTTTTGCTATAAATCCTCTTCGAAAACACTTGTTATCGCTCCAAAACATAAATAACTGCACATTGAACCAAAAATACCTCAAATAGCACTGAACTAGGAAGATAGTGACTTGAGAACAAGGAAATAGTGGGTATAAAATAGGTAAACCATATATATAAAATGCACTCATCAATTACCGGCATAGTCATTTTACACAAACCGAGATAATAGATCCCCCAAATTTGGCTCTGGTTGGAGGCAATTCGGATGATAGTCAAAAGTGGAAGAACAATGATGGTGTCCCAAGGCTGCTAGCAATTCTTCCATATCTTAATCCTCCTGAGGTTGAGAGTGCCTGCTGAACAAATTAATCAGAAGTCAAAACAAATAAAAGAAGAATAACTGAATGAAACATATACAGAAGTAAAGAAAAATGGCTAGATTACTAGAAATGAAAACTTTCTCAAAAGTTGCCAGTCCTCGGCAACGGCGCCCAAAACTTGATACACCCTTGAGTACCCGCAAATGCACGGGTCGTACAAGTAATACAATGTACCATAACAGGTTGGGATCTTGAATCTAGAGGCACTGGTATAGCTTTCGAGACTTGTCGGATTTCTAATATCTATCCAGCTCAATAAATTGGGTTAAAGACTAATACCAAAGAAAAGTAAAGGAGATATGAGGAACGAGAGAGAGAGACAGTGTTCAGGTAACGAGAGATCAGTGATAGGGAGTAGTGCTCCGGATCAATCAATCGGAATAGCTTGTAGGCACTTTCCCATAATGCCTAACAAGTGCATCCTCTGAAATTTATGTGCACACTCAAAACTTTATTGAAGCTGTGGCTATGATAAACATCAAGGTAGCGATTATACTGTGAGGTTCAAGCACTTTAAAGTAGAAATCACACTACGGAAAATACGCTAAGGTACAAACACACACCAAGTTTATAATCACACTATGAAATCATGCACATCAAGTTATGTAACACAAGAATAAACATAGAAATCACTAAAACTCCATAAACATTGCAAGAAAGTATTAAACTACAAGATAACATCCGAGTTTATAAATCTGGGGCACCGGAGGACGGTTAGCCCTCATGGCTCTACAAGAAACAGAAGGTAAACAACAAGAGAATAAAATGAAATTCATAAACTCCCTTCTTGCTTCACAATCTTCGTCGGAGAGCGTCCGATAATGATGTTGCCAATGTTTCTCCGCTCCCACGACGATCTCTTAGTCCAGATTCAACCCCCGAAGGTGTGCCATTTCCTCCTCACGTCACTTCCCCAAGGGGGAAGAAAGATAGAAGAAGAAGTTACTTGAAACCCTAACTTCTGGGCTTAAAAAGTCAGTTCCCGATGTAAGCACGGTCGTGCTTAATTCTGCACACCCGTACTCTAGCTCGTGCTTGAGCCCGTGCAAATTTCGGGTTTCTGAGTTTTCAATTGCTACAATACCTTTGCTACAGTACTTTGCTACAATAGTTCTACTACAGTATTTTTTGAAACCTTGCCAGACCGTAAAGTGCACGGTTTTAAGAACGCCTGTGCTTAGACCGTGCTTTCATTGGCACGCCCGTGCTCCGGGAACTAAAACCGTGCTTTTGAGTTCATTTCTCTTGAGACTCCTATGAAGTGCACTTTAGGTCCTTTTGTTATGAAATCTTCTCCAAACCACTTATAATTGTTCCAGGACCTAAATATCTGCACGAATAACACATAATACCTCAAATAGCACCATACTAGAAAAATAATGGCTAAAGGACAAGAAGATAATAGATATAAAATGGAAAAAATATATGTATAAAATGCACTCATCAGTAACACAAATAAAACCAATTTAAATGCAAAACGAGCATCGGTTCATCAAAATACATGCAAAATACTACAAGAATAAAGCGTATAAATACATACATTTAGACACTTATCAACTTGTGGTATAGTTGTGGAACTTTCCACTTGGCAGTCGTGGTTTTCACTTATGTTTTGGAGTTTTCGCTTAAAGGTCGTCATTTTTGCTTAGTTGGGATGGCGGTCATAGTTTTCGTTTACGTTTTGATGTTTTCACTTAATGGCGGTTCGTTTTCTATTAGTTGTGGAACTTTCAACTTGGTGGACATTGTTTCCGCTTATATTGTTGGGTTTTCCCTTAGAGGCCAGCATTTTCGCTTAGTTGAGGAGTTTTCAATTTAATATTGCTTTGAACGCTTAGTTCTCTATCCTTGTACTATTTACTTTATTTACGTTCTGCTTATAGGTTAGTTGCATGCTTCTTCATATCTTACATTTTGATGTGTATACCAGAAGCAGGAATTTATTTTCGGAAAACTTATCAATCAATCGATGAGTATTATCATCCCAACAACACATAGCAAGTAGCCTATAAATAGCAGTAGACCAACTTGAAAGTTGCACACCTAGAAGTCGGCCAACGATTGTAATGGTGACCACTTTAAAGATACGCTATGAAATCTTATCACTAGATAGAATTTTAAATTCATATTTGTAAAGAACAATAAGCAGAGGGTAACTACCCAATGTGCATCCGAGGGTTTGCAATGGCGTATCCACATGTCAAAGGATAGTAACTATCACGATCTGATAAGTGTACATTTATAATATATTTTATATATCGTTTTGTACACTTATTAAGCTTGTGTAAGAGTAATTATTTGGAAAGAATGCCAAATAAGGTGTTAATTGTATCTACAGACATCAGTTGTAGTTTAGGAAAAAAAGAGAGCCAAAAGCAGCAACTAGGAGTTGAAATAAAAAAGATGGTTCTCTCGGATTTCACCACCTGGAATGAGTCCAGACATAAGCGCTTACTGCCTCATCTTACGGCTGTAAGGCAAATCGTAAGGGCTGTCCAAAGGAGCTTATGGAGGCAACAAACGCTCGTTAGGAGTGATCACAAGAGATAGCAGGAAAAGCTTATGGTTTCACACTTACGGCCATAAGTGAGACCGTAACTGGAAGATAGAAGACCTTACTGAGAGAGCTTACGGCGGTAAGCTGAACCGTAAGACACATGATCAACAGAAAACCCCACCCCTTAGGGCCGAAGGTTACCGCCGTAAGTGTCCCTTAAGGGTGAGGGTATAAAAGACATTGAGGGCTTCTGATCAAGAGGTGGCCGTTTTTGGCGAAAACCCTAGAGAGGATATTAGGGTAAAAAGCTCTGAAGGGAGGCGGCGGTGGCGAGGTGATAAGTGCTTGATTATATATATTTTATAATATCAGTTTACATGCATTGAGCATCACTTTTATCAGTTTTTAACATTAACAAGGTGTGTTTTGTGTTCTTTTGTGCAAACAGGGCTTTGGAGACACGAGGTATAAGAAGAAGAAAAGATAGGGTGTGATGACACATTTCAAGTCCACAATTAGAAGCTGTGTTCATATGCATCGGGGTGTTGCCAACTTTCGGAGGAGTACAAGTCATTACACAAACCGAAAGGGCACAAAGGCAGTAGTGCATCCATGTCCCAGCTTCCGTACAAAGCAGAAGAAGGTTCTTGAGGATTTCAAAGCATAGAAAGCCACACATCCTACCACATGAGCGTGTGCCCGACCGTGTGGACTCCAAGGAAGACTTTGGGGGAAAAAGCACTGTGGTATTCACTGTAGCAAAAGTACTGTAGAAAAAGTACTGTACACACCCGTGTGAAATTTCCACACGAGTGTGTGGCTACAGTACACGGGCGTGTGGATGCCCGTGTGGATGCCCGCGTAAAGCCCCAAATTCAAATTATAAAAGCCACCTTGTGATAATATTTAGGGATCTTTTCGGCTACTTTCGGGAGACAAGGCGGCTAGGGCTTGGGAGGAGTTCTTTGCGGCTTTGGGAAGCATTCCTCACCAACTTGGATCGATTCCTCCTCCGTCATAGCATCAAGGAAGCCATCGGCAACCTAGCTTCGGAGTGGATTCAATCCAGACGTGGAAACTACCCATCAAGACCATCATCACGGATTTAGGGGGGTTATTCTTTATGTCTTTGGAACTTTATTCTCAATTTCTTATTTGTTTTGTGATTCACTCCATGGAGAGCTAAACCCATAGAGGGTATTCAGACATGTAAACCCTAGGATTCTTATTTTTATTAGATTTACATTGTGTTTCTATTCGAATTTATCAGTTTGAGTTTTACTCTTGAGTTCTTAATGCTTGCTTGTGTTTTTGACTTCATTATTAATTGCCTTGCATTTTTTATTCAATCTAGTGAAGAGAGAGATCACCGCTAGGTTTAGAATTACCAAGAGTAAAGAGGGTCGAGAGGGTGAGCCGTGAGATAGCGGAGTGTCCCCTTTCCCTTCCGATAGATATTTCCTATCTCCATATTCCCTAAGTGTCAAGCAACCATATGTGGTGTGAGGCGTCGAGAGAATTCTCCACCGCGACCTTGTAGGGGGTTAGGGATCTTTCACCTGGAGGCAGGGTTAGATCTACTTTTAGGAATTTGTTATATCTTTGGGATCCCTAGAGTTTTAAGCAATCATATGTGGTGTGAGGCGTCGAGAGAATTCTCCGCCGGGACCTCGTAGGGGACTAGTTATCGGCGACCTAGAGGCAGGGGCCGTTATACCTTAGGATACCCACGACTCATTGTTTTCGTTTAGAAACACTTGTAATCTACATCCAACACCCGAATCCTAGGGGAGCATTGTCCGGATACCTCACTTTTATTGATTGAGAACTCTTTTCCTTTTTATTCCTTGCGCACTTGTAGTGACACTCTTAGTTTTGGCCATTAGATCATCACACACTACACTCATCAGGCTAGATAACAAAAGAGGGGCTATTACTAGTACTTCTGTTCCCTGTGGGTCGACAACCCGACCCTTTGGGTACACTTTTATTACTTGACGACCCGTGCATTTGCGGTAACGCAAGGGGTTGACACACATCACCCTGTTGTGTTGTTGCGGAGACGCATCACGAGGCTAAGGCTCAACGCAGACATCCGGGAGAAGGAGGAAGCACGCCGGTCACCATCCCTACCGTGCTCATCATCTAGCAAGCATCGACAATCTCATAATGATTGTTTGGTCAACTTTGAGGGAATCATACACCGAGTCATCATCTCTAGGCTTAAAGGGAGTTTTACTCATTTATGAGATGTATTGCACTATATCTATTGTAGATCTTGAGTTGTATGACTCTATGAGGAGCTAGACACTTGTTGGGTATTTGGCATGTGAATCCTTGAATTATTATGTTGTTGGAACTCTTACTTGCTCCTTAATTCTAGTAATTTATGAGTTTCAATTTTGTTTGTATATTGTTCAATTGCATTTGACAATCATGATTGAGTTTAGATTATGCTGAGATGAGTGGTAGGCCCTTAAGTGTAAGACCACCCAAGATTGAAGAGGATAGAGAGAGTAAGCCTGTAGGTAGAGGAGCGTCTTCTTTCCCCTTCGTGTAGATCATCCTACCTTCGTGTTACTGTGAGTGCTTAGCAATCATGTAACCCTTTAGTTGAGAGAATTCCCTTTTAGGTCAATTTCATGGGATTATGGGGTGTTTCGCTCGAGAGAGGATTCAACCTATTCTTAGGAACCCAAATTGATCATTAATGAAACCCTAGATAGTAAGGTATCCACCGAGATAGCTTGTGTCAAGAGAATTCTCCGGATCTTACTTTTGGTGAGGTAGGCACTGATGGCCATGGAGTGGGTCAGTGTGTTTGAATTCCCGTGCTTCATGGAATTATCCAAGGAGTATCATCATCGGAATACCCTTTTATCTCTTCGATTATTTATTCCTATTTTGTTGCTTTTCATTTCACTTTCCATTATTAGTAAGGTTAGATAGCTGATAGGCGGCTACTACTACTATTTCTGTTCCCTGTGGGTTCAACAACTCCACTCTTCATTGGGTTCACTTTTTTACTTGATGACCAGTGTACTTGGGGAGACGCAAAATGGTGTGTCAAGTTTTTGGCACCATTGCCGGGGAACAGAATATTAGGAACACCAAGAATTTGTTAATCTAGCAATTCTTTTCATTTTTGTTTTTGTCTATTTCACTCTATCTTCTTCTGCTAATCTCATTTATTTTCTTTTATTTGATCTTTTGATTTATTTTTACTTTAATTTTATTTATTGTCTTTCTTGCCAGGCACTTGACTGATGGTTGATCCGATTTCAGCTTTGTTCATTCAATTGAAAACTCTCAATGAGTATCTTGATAGAATTTCTGCAGTATAACATCGAAGCAATCCAGATTACTTCCTATATCATCCAAGTGAAAGGTGCATCCCAAATATCTCATGGAATATGGCCAGTCAACAATGGGAAACACATCTAGCAGAATTTCAAATGGATAACCCACTTGAAGAGGATGTAACTCGGCTGGAAAATGTATTATCCAAATTCATACAGACATCCGAAGCCCGTTTCCGTAATATAGAGGACACATTAAGATGTCAAGAGATTCCATTAAGAGCGTTGAGCATCAAATAGGAAAGATACTTGACACACTTTCTAAGGAACAGGAAGAATTTGAGCGAGCATTACAAGTTTCTTACGGAAATAATGAGGCCATGAATGTTAAAGATGTAATGGGGCTGAATGAATGTGATGCTGCGGAAATTTTAAGAGAGGATAAAGAACTCCTTTTTGAGAATGAGGATTGCTTGAATGGAGAATGTGTTATGATAAGTGCCTAAATGTGCATGTTTATTTATAACATTTGTATATTAAATTACATGCTTTTGATAAGCCGATGCCCGCTTTTATGGTTAAATTGGTTTTATTGGTGTTACAGGACCTTAAGAAGCCAAAATGAGCTCAAGAACGTATTTATGAAGAAATCGACACCAAATACGATGTTTTTAGAGATTCGACACTGTAGCAGTACCGTAGCAAGTAATGTAACAGTACTGCAGCAGATACTGTAGCACCAGCATTTTTCTGGAAAATTCCTCGGAGCCTTGCGGGCAAGCATGCGACCGCAAGGCTGCCTGCATAACCCCCCGAAATTCAGATTTTAAAGGAAGTTAGGGCAAACTATTTGGAAGCTTTTGGTGAGGTTTTTGGGAGAGGCTTTCTTGAAGCTTGAAGGAGGCTCAAATCCGGGAAGAAGAGGCCTTTTCTCATCAATTGAAGAGTGGAGATCAAGAGGAGAGTAGAGATTTGGCAAGATCCATCCTCTACTTCATCATTTAAAGCTTGAAGAAGAATAAGGAAGCCGCCCTCATTGCGGCTTAGGTGGGGGCTCGTGGCGACGATCCGGCTCACCTTTTCATCACCAACAATTGAGAGAGTGTTTGTTATGGCTAGATTAGTTGTTTTCATGATGTGTTTTATGTTAATTGCTTGTATGAACAACTAAGTCCCAAGGTCACAGGACGCCGGTGAACCTTGGGACGAACAAGCTTGTATGGATGCTTTGTTTTATTTTTAATGCAAATTGTTTGGTTTGTGATTCATGCTATGTGTGCTTGATTGCCTTGAATTGCATGAGAACTCTGTAGTTCAATTTCTTGGTTATACTTGGAGCATGGAATACGCCCCTATATTAGACTCACATAGTTTGAAAGGGATACATGTACCTATATGCCGAGGGATTCGGGTATTTGGTACCCCTCCAACCATTAGGCTCGAACCTAGGTACTGAGTTTGACCCTAATAAGAGATTTTCCTAGTCGTAGTGCAATCATAGGGGGATTTGGTCAGAAGAGGATCTGTCCAATACCTTTATAGGATTAGGGGTTAATCACCGAGGGATTCGGGGTTAACCTACTTTAGGAGTCTCTTGGCCCAAACCACAATTGCAATCTTAACCCTAGCATCTGTCTAGCTTTAGTAGTCCCAGGGGGATCCACGTCCATGACCATTTTTCCCCTTTGTGATTCTCCACCTATTTCGCCTGTAGTTCGTCATTCAATTTAGATTTTCTTAAAATCAGTTTGTAGATCTTAGCACCCAACCTCGAGATATTTGGTTAGAAAATAAGTGAAGAGGAAGTAAGGGTATATCCTTGGCCCAAGTAGAATACGACCCATGTGTCACACACAGGGTATTACTTGACGACCCCGTATACTTGCGGGACGCACATCATGTTCATGGGCATAAAATTGTGCAAAGAGGGCTATTGAAATCATGTTCCTTCAAAGGTGAAATGGTAAAAGGAGAAGAAAGCCCCATGGTTATGTAACATACACCTTTCTTTGGAATTGATCAACCTATTTAATGCAAGAAGGAGACTTTGGGAATTGTAGAAGAAGTTGGTAGAAAATCTTCACCATTCAAGGACCCACCTGTGCAAATTCTGGATAATTCCAACCCAATCTGTTTCTTTAGAGGCCAAAAATGCGTTTGGTGGAGCCTCCAACAAGTGTGTTTTTCCTTCACTAGTAAGTTTTTGCTCTAATGGAAGCAGCTATGCAATTACTAACCAGGAGGATCACTGATAAGTGTTTATATGAACAGAATAATTGAGATATTTTTTATGCATGAGCATTACTTTTATATGGTTATATCGCTCACTTCGTGTGTTTTTGTGTTCTTCCGGGCAGATAGGGTTGTGAAGAGTCTTATTTGGGGATTCAAGCAAAAATAGGTCATGATGGTGCCAAGTGGAGTTCTTTTGCGCAATTACAAAGATCAAGACACAAATCGGGGTCAAACGAGAAAGTATGTGCCAACTTCTATAAGATTCGAGACAATTCTTGTAGAAGGACACAGAGGCAGTCATACTTGTCGTTCTGATTTCTTCGAAGACTTCAAAAGCACTCCAAGGGGGTTCTCACTATCAGGAAAAGCTTCATGACCTTCCACACGTGCGTGTGTCTGTCAGTGTGGCCTCAGAAGAGAAAACCAGCGAAATCGGGGACCTACAAGTGGATTTCTACAGGGCTGGAATTCCACATGGCGTGTGGAATTTCCACATGGCCGTGTGAATCCTCGGGATGATGTTTTAAATAGCCGTTCTGAAGCATTTTAAGGGAATCTTCTTCCCAACTTCTCGAGGGAGTTCGGCTAGGGTTCGGAGAGGTTTTTGCTACGTTTTTTGGGGCGTTGCTTCACCTTTTTCAACACCGATTCCTTCCAAGGAGAGCTACTGGGGGAGCCTTCGACGACTTCGATTCGACGAGGTGTGCCCTAGGCTTGGAGGAGGGATTCATGGAGAAGAAGGAGCAGCCTTCATAGACCATCAGCACGGAGCTTAAGGGGTTTTCTCTATGGTTTATTTGCATTTATTTTCAATTATTTTGTTGAACTTGTATTGCTCCATGGAGAGCTAAACCCCTAGTGGGTACTTGGACATGTAAACTCTAGAATTCCTTTGTTTCAATGACTCTATTGCTTTTATCTAAATTGAGTTTTATTTTGAGTTTCAATCTTGTGTGCTTAATTGTTTCTCCCTTAGAGTGACACTAGGGTTGAGGGCTAATCTAATCATCCTTTTGACGAGTGACCATCACCGTTAGGATTAGATTAACGAAAATTGAAGAAGGTCGAGAGGGTGAGTTGAGAGGTAGCGACTCGTCCCCTTTCCCCACCGGTGTGGTTTACCCTACCTTCTTATTCCAAAATTTAATTTCGATCTCAAAGAGAGTTAGGCGTTGAGAGAGGCCTTTCCGCCGGGACTTATTTTTGATTAGGGATCTTTCGCCTGGACCAAAGGGATTGATATATAGTTGGGACTAGGGTTTATCACTTGGAATCCCTAGAGCTTAGCGCGGTCATACGTGGTGTGAGGCGTCGAGAGTTTTCTCCTCGCCGGGATCTCGTAGGGGACTAGTCAAGGTTGACCTTAGGTTTGGGGCCTTGTGTCTTTGGATTCCACGACTCATTAAATCTCAATGGAGTAAGAGTAATTGAAGTCTTGCATTTTAAACAAGGAACCTAGGGGGCATTATCCGAGTACCCCATTCTTATCTTGATATATTTCCATACCTTTAGTCATTGATTTCAATCTTTCTTTTCTGTTTATTTGCTTTTAATTTAATCTCTTCACACATTGAGTTTCTAGTGACTAATTGGCAAAGTGTATTTGTTTCTAACGTCTACTCCCTGTGGATTCGACTACCCACCCTTTGGGTATTTATAACTTCGACACCGGTGCACTTGCGGAACACACACGCAAGGGCATGTCAAGTTTTTGGCGCCGTTGCCGGGGAGTTAGGAGTTTTTAGGAACATCTTTACTTTGTTACTTTAGTCATTCACCACTTATTCTGCTTCACACTTCTTTTACTTCTATCGTTCTAATTTTGTTTTCTTTTCTTGATTTCAACTCCAGGTTATGACCCGAGGCAACCCTTCGACAATAAGTTGAAGATGATCCAGAGATTGAGAGAAGACTTCAGAGACGGGGAAAAGAACCTGAACAAGAAGAGTTTAATCAAGCTGAAATAGAAATCGAAGAGTCCGCAAATATGCCTGAACAAAATGAGCAGCAGCGGACACTTTCATATTTTGCCAGGCGGACTATCTGTGGCACACAATCAAGTATAATCCGGCCACCAATTGCAGTCCATAATTTTGAGCTAAAACCGGGGTTTATTCAGATGGTACAACAGTCAGCACAGTTCAACGGGTTGGCAGATGAAGAACCGAACAATCACATAGAAAATTTTTTGGAGGTGTGCGACATGTTGAAGATAAATGGAGTTACAGATGATGCCATCAGATTGAGAGCCTTCCCATTATCCTTGAAGGGGAAAGCAAAACAGTGGTTGCAGTCTCTACCTAGAGCGTTGATCACTACGTGGGAAGAGATGGTTGAGGCCTTCCTTGCTCGATATTTCCCTCTCCGCGAAATCGGCAAAATTGAGAAATGAGATTTCCTCATTCATGCAGTCGGAATTGGAGTCTCTTTTTGAGACATGGGAAAGGTTCAAGGATCTTCTGCACAACTGTCCTCAACATGGGTTTCCTGAATGGATGGTTATCCACACATTCTATAATGGGCTTAACCCGAGCACGAGACAGTTACTCGATGCCGCAACAGGAGATACCTTAGGAAGCAAGACCCCCGAGGCTGCCCGCCAACTGATAGAGGAAATCGCCATGAATAGCTATCAGTGGAATGCTCGTGATAAAAGAAAAGTGGCGGGCATTCATGAAGTGGACGCAGTAACATCATTGGCTGCCAAGTTGAAGCTTTAAGTAAGAAACTCGACAATTTGACTTCTTCTTCTCGAGTGGCAGCAGTTGTGAGTTGTGATGGTTGTGGAGGAGGGCATGCTTCATCTGATTGCCCTATCTCAGTTGTTGGTACTGCACCTGTTGAGCAGGTGGATTTTGTGGGGAATGCCGGACGGGGTCAAGGGAACCCCTATAGCAACACATACAATCCGGGGTGGCGAAATCACCCGAACTTTTCATGGAGCAACCAAGGGCAACAAAGGCCCTCTGCACCCCCCGGATTTCAGCAACCCCAACAACCAAACATGGAGGGCCGAGTTTTAGGGCTTGAGAGCCGAATGACGGACTTGGAGAAAGCATTAACAAAGTTCATTCAGTCTTCAGAAACGCGCTTCCAAGGCATGGAGAGTACACTTCGCAACCACACGGCTTCACTACATAACTTGGAAAATCAGGTGGGACAGATTGCGAAGTCATTATCTGAGCGACCTCAAGGAAGTCTCCCGGGGAATACAGAGACAAACCCTAGAGAGCATCTGACGGCGATCACTCTGAGGAGTGGTCGTGTGGTTGAGGGTAGACTCCCTGCTGAAGAGGTCGTCCATGTTCCTGCTAAGGAGAGTGATAAAGAGAAGGATGTTAAGGAGAAGGGTAAGGAAAAGGAGGTAGCACCCGCACCATACAAGCCAAGGATTCCTTACCCTTCAAGGCTGAAAAGTGATCAAAATGATTAGCAGTACAAGAAGTTTTTGGGTCTTTTCAAGCAGCTGCACATTAACATTCCATTTGTGGAGGCTTTGTCTCAAATGCCTCATTATGCAAAATTTTTGAAGGACCTCTTGACCAACAAGAGGAAATTGGAAAAGGGCGCAACCGTGATTTTAGATGCATCTTGTTCAGCTGTTTTGCAGAAGAATCTACCGAACAAGATGAAAGACCCCGGAAGCTTCATCATCCCATGTAACATTGGGAATTTGGGTGAGGAGAAGGCACTGGCAGTCTCACGAGCCAGTATCAATGTCATACCTTACACCTTCTTCAAGAAATTGGAGATGAGAAGATGACCTACCGCCTTGCTGAAGCCATGAGACATTCACTTGACTTTGATGACACTTTGTATTTCCTTGACACTACTAATGAGTTAGTTGATGATTTTGTACAAGAAATCTTCTGTCCGGACCCGCTGGTGGGATGGCTAGACCAAGAGGTAGAGAATGATGAGAGTTCCTCGGTTGCTCTAGAGGACAAGGAAGAACCTCCCACAGGTATTGTAAATAAATTCATCAAAAGCTGAAGAGGGTGAGACATCGCCGCAAGATACAACCGACAATTCTGCGGATGGACATTTAGAGATTAAGAGTGATACCTCTTTTGTTGGTAACAATTTCTATTACTCACCCTCTAACTTGCAAAAGTTTGGCTCATCATGTTTGAAGAGTGCAGGCAATGGAGGAGTCCCGCTCCATCACCCCCCTTGATTTGAAGGGCAGGTACGTCAAGCTAGTGACGTAAAACAAGCGCTCATTGGGAGGCAACCCAATTTTTAATTTCTTGGCATTTGTTTTAGTTAGATTTTAATTTCTGCAGTTGAGTTTTTGATTTGTTTCTATTTTCTTTTGATTCATCTCCGGTGTAGTGCAATTTTTGTTTCAGATGTGAAAAATCGTGTTTTCATCGTTTCTGGTAAGTTTGAGAGTATTTCCTTTGAATTTGGTGAGATTTGAGACACATTCTTGTTTGATTTCAATTTCTGCAGTTTTCCATGTGTTTTCAATGAATTTGGCAGAGTTTGGAACAATTTTGGTCCAAAAAAAGAAAACACATGGCCATGTGGATGGATTTTTGTGGGTTTTCTATCATCCAGAGAATCCACATGGCCATGTGGAATTTCCACATGGCCATGTGAAAAATTTGGAGCTCATTTGGCAAAGATTGAATTTCCGCGTGCCCATGTGGAAATTCCACATGGGCATGTGAGTACTATTCATGAGCTGCAGATTTTCAATCCAGAGAAGACACACGGCCATGTGGAATTTTCACATGGAAATGTAGATTTGTTCAGAATTTTTTCAAGCGATCCAGAGAATCCACATGGCCATGTGGAAATTCCACATGGCCATCTGGAAATTCGGGTGTTTGAGTAAGGGCCATCCAGAGAAAATACATGGCCATGTGGATTTTACTTAAACAAGAGAAGCTTGCTTCTCTTCATATTCCACTTCGCGCCCTTTCATCTCCAAACGCCTCCACTCCAAAGATCGCGACCAAATCGCTTCTCCTTCCATTTCCTCGCCTATTTATAGGATTTGTGGGCTTTCCTCATCATTATATTGTGTGATTTATCATCATCTTCTCCGGTAAGCCTCCTTCTCTCTCTTCTTGCTATGAATGTTCATACTTCGATTTGGGTCATAAATCTTGTGTTTTAGCATGTTTTTTTTCATGGACAATACTTAGTTTCATGTTTTAAACACTTTTGCTCGAAGTTTCATGTGTTTGTTCGGATCGATGTGGATCAGCCATGGCCTTTTGGCCATGGTCGAAGATCCACATGACCGTGTGGATTTTCGGGGTGGCTTGTTCTGTGTCCCGAGAGTTAACATGGCCGTGTGGAATTTCCACACGGCCATGTGAACTTCTGGCAAGTTGTTTTGAGCCCCGAAATGATTCGTTTACCTCTCTTATGCGCAGGAATGGCTCCAAGAACAAAGAAAGTCGCACATAGCGTCCTCGTGAGCTTCGTGACTTCTTGCCCGAGGTTTTGGAGTTTGCCGTGCCCAAACATCAAATCCGACTAGAGCATCTCTCAAAGCTCAAGTTTGGCCAAACGCGAACCCCAGATTTACAAGCACTAGCGGCGATAGAGTATGCCCAAGCGGAAAAGTTGGCAAATGAAGTTCCAGAGTTGATCGCCGTGGGGGGTTGGAACAACTTGTTGTCCATCAAAGACCCGGCCACTCGCGACATCACTCTTGAAGTCCTTGCATCCTTCGAGTTCGATCGCTCACACACGGATTACCACCGGCCCGACACCATCCGTTTTCGCACCTTTGATCAGTACCATAGCATGAGCATGACGGACTTCTCCGTCGCCCTCGACCTGTAAGACAGAGACTTCACCCATACATAGGAGTACACACAACTGCCCATCGATTTTCCATTTCGTGTGACTCCTAGCCGGGTTTGCAAGATGCTATGCAGCGGCATTCAGTACGAGCCCGTTTCGACAAAGGCCTTCTTGCTCCTTCGCTCGGCCCATAGGTATATCCATGCTGTTCTTAGCAGGTCGATCAATGGGCGGGGCGACAGCACTGGCGTACTAGGGCGGCTGGACCTTCTATATCTGTACTCCATGGTTTACAGCCTGCCCCTGCACCTGGGATATGTGGTAGCTGATTACTTGAGGCACCAGGGACAGTACACACGGGTCGGAGTTCTGTTTTTCGGTCCTTACATCACTCGTCTTATCAGAGGGATGGGGCCTAATTGACGCTGTCTGCGGAGCAGACAAGGTGATCATTCCCTCTCCACTTGGCCTTAAGACTTTGTGCATGATGGGCATGGTGAAGAGGGCCGCTCCGGGCAGGTATGTACTTTTTGCCCCTATCCCAGACGAGTCCGAGGAAGAAAGTGAGGAGGAAGAAGACACCGAGGCTGGACCATCATCGCAGGCCGCACCTATGGAGGCAGAGGACACCCCAGCAGCAGAGGAGGTGCCCTCGAAGTCAGCACACGCATCTCCTCCATCTTATGATCGCATCGACAGACTGGAGAGTGCTGTGGGGGTCCTCTAGACTGATCTTGCAGCTGTGAAGATGACTCAGGCAGCGAACCATACTGAGGTGCTTTCTCGCATGGCCGAGTATCACGCTGAGGTTATGGCGCGCTTTACCACGCTTCAGCAAATGATGGAGAGAGACTCCGACTCCACCGCGTCGCCCGCACCCCGAGCACCCCATGCATCGCCCGCATCACCAGCAGCACCAGGAGATGATGACGCTTGAGGCGTCTATCTTTTAGTTGTTTTTCCTTGAACTTGTTTATTTTCTTGTTGTTAAATCTTTGTTACTCAGAAAGGGTTTACCTTCTGAGCTCTATCTTACTGCTTTCAGTTGTAGTTTGTTTGTTTCGAGTTTAAGCGTGGACGCCATGCTTATAAACTCTCGTTGTCTTTCTTTTGTGTTGAGCTTTCCTGAACCCCTTTTGTGACGTGCAGATAGTCATGTCAGTCTTGTATTGAGGAACAGTCATAGGCACGGCCATGGGGCTTTTCCACATGGCCGTGTGAGCTTCACAACCCGTGGCAGCCTCACTTACCCCATTTGCAGCTCCACTCGAATTCTACATTCGGAGCCAAGGGGAGTGTCATTTTTAACCCCCACGCCCTCTTGTTTTATTTATTTTCTGTTTTGTATGCATGCATGAGTACAATGAGGGCATTGTACATCTTAAGTGTGGGAGGGAGTTCATGTTGCACACGTTCTTTATGTATGTATGCTCATCACTTGTATGCTCATTTAGCCGATGATAGTTCACCTTGAATGACAAGGAGGATTGTAGTTTTGAATTTATGAGCAATTTAAACATCGTTTGTAACCATGCTCTAGTTTACTCGAAGAACTTAGAATTTTTTTTGTCTGATTGCATTTCTTGCGCCTTTCTTGCTCTGTTAACCCTGATAACTCTAGTTCAGTGCTGAAAGGACCTTAGTTTCATTCTTTTAGTTCAAGAAAAAAAAAGAAAAAGAGAGGATTGTTTTTATTTGTTTTCGGGGTGGAAAGAGCTACCACCTATGTTGTATGCAGCTACTCTCATAAGTCGGATACTAGCTATGCCCTAATGAGAGAAAGAGTTATCTAATAGGCTGTGTGAAAGCTAACACTCCCAGGTGGAAAGACCTACCACCTCAAAGCGTGAAAGCCGCCCAGGAGGCATCTTGGGAAATGGCTACCTTCGAGGTTGTGTGCAGCTACTACCTGTTCTTTGTCTTTAAATAAGTCATTTTCAATCAGAACTTTTGAGAGTAAACTTAGGTTTGGCATGAGTAAGCATACACACACACACGGAGTCAGATTCTATTTTCTTTGTGCTTTGAGTTTTTGCTAGAACATTGGTTTTTACCTTTCTATGTTGTAAATTGTCCCTTTGTTTAAAAATGCTCTCCTTACATAATTTTGGGTGAACTTAAGGCTAAGCACTTCTATTACTCTACTTGTGGATTTTATTGTATAAATTTTGCATGAGGATAAGCAAAAGCTTAAGTGTGGGGGAGTTTGATAAGTGCTTATATATACAGAATAATTGAGATGTTTTTCATGCATGAGCATTACTTTTATATGGTTATATCGCTCATTTCATATGTTTTTGTGTTCTTCCGTGCAGATAGGGTTGTGAAGAGTCTTATTTGGGGATTCAAGCAAAAATAGGTCATGATGGTGCCAAGTGTAGTTCTTTTGCGCAATTACAAAGATCAAGACACAAATCGGGGTCAAACGAGAAAGTATGTGCCAACTTCTATGAGGTTCGAGAAAATTCTTGTAGAAGGACACATAGGCAGTCATACTTGCTCGTTCTGATTTGTTCGAAGACTTCAAAAGCACTCCAAGGGCGTTCTCACTATCAGGAAAAGCTTCATGACCTTCCACACGAGCGTGTGTCCGTCCGTGTGGCCTCAGAAGCGAAAACCAGCAAAATCGGTGACCTACAAGTGGATTTCTACAAGGCTGGAATTCCACATGGGAGTGTGGAATTTCCACACGGCCGTCTGGAATTTCCACACGGCCGTGTGGCTCATCCACATGCCCGTGTGGATCCTCGAGATGATGTTTTAAATAGCCGTTCTGAAGCGTTTTAAGGGGATCTTTTTCCCCACTTCTCGAGGGAGTTCGGCTAGGGTTCGGAGAGGTTTTTGCTGCGTTTTTTGCGGCGTTTCTTCACCATTTTCAACACCGATTCCTTCCAAGGAGAGCTATTGGGGGAGCCTTCGACGAATTCGATTCGACGAGGTGTGCCCTAGGTGGGATTCGTGGAGAAGGAGCAGCCTTCATAGACCATCAGCACGGAGCTTAAGGGGGTTTTCTCTATGGTTTATTTGCATTTGTTTTCAATTATTTTATTGAAATTGTATTGCTCCATGGAGAGCTAAACCCCTAGTGGATACTTGGACATGTAAACTCTAGAATTCCTTGGTTTCAATGACTCTATTGCTTTTATCTAAATTGTGTTTTATTTTGAGTTTCAATCTTGTGTGCTTAATTGTTTCTCCCTTAGAGTGATACTAGGGTTGAGGGCTAATCTAATCATCCTTTTGACGAGTGACCATCACCGTTAGGATTAGATTAACCAAGATTGAAGAGGGTCGAGAAGGTGAGTTGAGAGGTAGCGACTCGTCCCCTTTCCCCTCCGGTGTGGTTTACCCTACCTTCTTATTCCAATATTTAATTTCGATCTCAAAGAGAGTTAGGCGTTGAGAGAGGCCTTTCCGCTGGGGCTTTTTTTTTATTAGGGATCTTTCAGCTAGACCAAAGCGATTGATCTATATTTGGGACTAGGGTTTATCACTTAGAATCCCTAGAGCTTAACGCGGTCATACGTGGTGTGAGGCGTCGAGAGTTTTCTCTCCGCCGGGATCTCGTAGGGGACTAGTCAAGGTTGACCTTAGGTTTGGGACCTTGTGTCTTTGGATTCCACGACTCATTAAATCTCAATTGAGTAAGAGTAATTGAAGTCTTGCACTTGAAACAAGGAACCTAGGGGGGGCATTGTCCGAGTACCCCATTCTTATCTTGATATTTTTCCATACCTTTAGTCATTGCTTTCAATCTTTCTTTTCTGTTTATTTGCTTTTAATTTAATCTTTTCACACATTGAGTTTCTAGTGACTAATTGGCAAAGTGTATTTATTTTTGACGTCTACTCCATGTGGATTCGACTACCCACCCTTTGGGTACTTATTACTTCGACACCCGTGCACTTGCGGAACACACATGCAAGGGTGTGTCAAGCACACCCTTTTCAAACCTCCATTAGGTAAGAATAAGGTACGTCAATCTCGTGACATAAAACAAGCACTTCTTGGGAGGCAGCCCAAGTGTTTTTGTATTTTCTTCGTACTTCCTTTTTTTCTCTTAGTTTTGTTTTAGTATCCTTAGTAATAAATGCTTCACATGTGTAGTCTTATTCACCATTAGTTGGTTATTATTTAAGTGCTAGTTCATAATTTCTATGCTTGGTAGGTACTATTTTTTATATTTGAACAAAATTTTCTTTAGAGCAAGGGAAACTCTGCCAAAATTTTCAAGGAAGTTTACAGGTTACTTACGCCCATAAGTTCAGCCGTAAAGGCTCGGCCAAGATAGTTACCGGTAGCCTTACGCCCATAAGTCACCCCATAAGGTGAAGACAGACAATCTTGCTGTCAAACTTACAACTCGTAAGAACTGGGCAGATAAATTCAGAGAACCTTACGGGCACACTTATGCCCATAACGTAGACCATAAGAGTCAAACAAAGAGCCTTATGGATAAATCAACAGACTCTTATGGCCTGTAACCTCTTTTGGGAAAACTTTTATAGAGACCCTTACAGGCATACTTACGCCAGTAAGCAAGACGGTAAAGGGAAGACAAAGGGCCTTGCGATTCCTTCCATTCAACCCACTTACAACCCATAACCCGGAACTAGAAGGCATGTGGAACCTTTACGGGGGATGTTTATGCCCGTAAGTTGTCCTGTAAGGTAAAGACAGAGATACTTACGCCTGGCTTACTTCCGTAAGTTGGTCGTAAGAACCTAAGGCTAAGGCACCTCCGGTGACTTTTTCTTCCACACTTTCACTTCCCATAATCTCTATTGTCATATTTGAGCACTTAGGAACGAGATTGGCTCATTGCACCCGCTAACCCGTCTCCTGCCGACTCAGCTGCTTCACTGTCTGACTGCACCGCCAAGTTTTAGACTTTACTTTTGTTTTCCTTTTTTTTGTCTTTTATTTCTAGTCCCTTATTTTCATTTTATTGAGGTTGAGGGGATATCTTTAGCTTTGCAGGTATGCCATACCCAACACCCTCAAACAAAGGGGACACTCGCTTGGTCCTCTTGTGACTTTGAGTGTACCCCACTCAACTAGACACCAAAGGGACTTGTATGGGTAAGGGGTTTTTTTGAGGGACTATATGGTGATCACAGTAAAGACCTCCAACACATCGTAGGTAACAACACTTCCATCTACCTACGTGAATAGGTGGTCTCGTGTCATGAATGGGAGAATGTACTTCCACACAACACTCCTAAACGCAAGTAGTTGAAATATGAACAAATGATAAATCGGGACACTAAGCGGGAATGCAATGGAGTAAGTGGAAAAGCCACGTGTTAAAGAGAAACTCAACCATGTAAGTGGAAACACAATCTTCTAAATGAAAAAGTCAAATGCTAAATGAGAGCTCAACCATGTAAGCAGAAACACAGTTTTCTAAATGGAAAAGCCAAATGCTAAATGGAAACTCAACCATGTAAGCAAAAACACAGTCTTCTAAAGGGAAAAGCCAAATGCTAAATGGAAACTTAACCATGTAAGCGGAAACCTAGTCTTCTAAATGGAAAAGCTAAATGCTAAATGAAACTCAACCATGTAAGCGGAAACACAGGCTTCTAAGCATGAACCCCTACCGCTAAATGATAAATTAGTATTGTAAATGAAAATAAAACATAGTAAGTGATAAGTTTACTTATCAATTAGGCAGTTCAAAAATATGACCATAGTCACGTGCTCAAGTTGGTCTTGCCTCTGGAAACCAGTTGGCCGTTTCTTTTTTGTTTTTGAATGATGGTTATGGTTGCATCATTAACGGGGGTTGAGGTGGTTCTTTAATGAAAACATGCTCACCTGTTTCTTCCATAGGTTTCGCATAATTAGTTGTTTTGGAAATAAGGTTGACATCTACCTTTGCATGAGGGAACGGGGGTTGTTCGTTAACAAGTGTCTCCAGGGGAAAGGTCGTCTCGTCACCCACATATAGTGGGGATCGGATTGGAACTTCTTCACGTAAAGGGGGTTTTGACTAGCATCTTCATTTGCCGAGGGGAGCTAAGATGGAATTCGTCATCTACAGAGGGGTGGACTAGCAGCTTTATTTGCGAGTGAGAGCTGAGCTGGGACATCTTCATCTACAGGGGGGACTGGACTAGCATCTTTCTCTGTGGGGGAAGCTGAGATGGAACTTCTTCGTCCCTATGTTGTACAAAGGGGTTTGGTTTGCAACTTTCCCGTGGGTTACTGCCAAAACAAGAACTACTTCCTCACTTTCCTAGGTGGCTTGTTTGGGAGAGGTTTCCTTTGGTCCATGCAAGCTACCAAAATCAAGAGTTGGCATAACAAAGTCTTTCATGGTAGTAAGAGACTCGATGCCACTGTCGATATCGACAGCATCACCACCATCATTGTCGGAAGATATTATTAAAGGACTTGGTGAATCATTCTTCATTCTGCCCTTATAGACAACTTTCTTCATCCTCGTACCAGTGCTCACAGAAGGCATCACTGATTGACTTGTGACCCATGTAGACCACCTAAAGACATTGTTGGGGGGGGGGTTTGCTTAACGCTTTGGTTGGGTTGGGGGGGGGGGTTGGGGCAGCCTTTGGTACGAGAAGAGTGGTGCCCTTCTTCACATTTTTCCTGGCAGTCGGAGATAATACCGAGGGTAACTTCAGTGTGTCTCCCTTTGAGGATGGAGCGGGTAACTGAGCCAGTCGTTAAATTGCATCCACATGGGACACTAGACCTTGGGAACTCCCTCGTCAATGTCTCAAACCCTTGCAGCAACCGAGTCGCAAAAGTCATCGCCAATTTTCCCCCCGGGAACCCTCTGCCCCATGACGAGGCTGACTACGGCGAATGGGGCTAGTACGTGGGGTCGGGGACCAACCACATTTCCTCGAACGCTTCTTATCTGTGTCGGATTCAGCCTTCGATGCAGTTTCCACAGGAGGTGCTTAGCGTGTCGCCCAATCCAGGGCTTTGTCATCACCGCAATTGGGAATGAGCTAGGAACACTGTGAACGAAAGATGACAACATTCAGATGTAAGTGAAAACAAACATTCTTAAACGATAATTATCGAGATGTAAGTGGAAACAAACATTCTTAAGCGGTAAGTCTACATATGTAAGTGGAACAAACATTCTTAAACAGGAAGCCTCTATATGTAAATGGAAACAAACCTTCTTAAACGGGAACTCTCCGTATGTAAGTGGAAACAAACAGTTTTAAAAGGTAACTCTCCTTATGTAAGTGGAAACAAGTATTCTTTAATAGGAACTCTCCATATATAGGTGGAACCAAACAATCTTAAACGGGAATCCTCCATATGTAAGTGAAAACAAACAATCTTAAATGGGAACCCTCCGTACTTAACTTCATACCTCTTTGCCATCAAGAGATGGCAGTCACGGACCGAGAGAAGCTTGTTTTCTAAAACTGTTTTCTCCGTAACACAGTATCTAGAAAGTCCTCCCAACACAAAGCTTCTTCCCAATTCCAGTGACTTCGTAGAACCATATGTTGAGGGCTACATCACATTCACGTAGGTACCCTCTTTCTCTGACTTTTACCCGCTAGTTCTTGATTGCATCCGGGCGGCTGTCCTTGGGCGTCTTCCATAAGCCACCTGTGTGTGGCCTCCATCATGCATATTTTCCCAGTGTAGGGAGGTCCACAACATAGCACTGAACAAGTTGCCTTTGGGAATAATACTATTCCGAGAAGATACAATATCAGCAACTTCAGAAAGTTCTCTTTCTCCTCTTTCGTCTAGACAATCTCTCCAAGGATTTTTTTTTATGGCATTCTTACTCTTTTCAAAAGTTTTGTACTGATATTTTTCTTTAAAGTCTGATGGTTTTTTATTAATGTCACAATGTCCCCGTCACAACGGAGACCCGGGATGATGGCAACGTCTTCAGGTCTGAACCTCACCAAGCTCTCACCGATCCCGAATTTTTGTTTGCGGTGGTGATATTGCTGCAAGATGGCATCAAGCAATCCCCTCCCTTGACCATCTCAAGTTGCCTTACACTCCCTCAATTTCTGTGAGATGGGCAAATAGTATCCTCTTGATTATCTCTAGTTGCCTTGCACTCATCTGTGGTTTGAGTTGTACTAGTGTTATACCTTGTCCTTATTTTAGATCTCGGGTTTTTTTACATTTTTGTACATGCATTAAGAGTAAAATAGTCATTTAGCACTAGTAATATCCTTCCATGAGTGCAAAGTAGCTTTTATGTGAAAACCAGCCAAAAACAATGGCAATTCAGTCATTTTGACCCTTTTTCTTTTATTTGTTTAATAGGAGGGAAAAATTAGTCATTTTGTTTAAAAAAAGAGAAAGAATGAGAAAACCAAAACCTGGCTCTCTTCCTTCTTTCTTCTTCTTCTTCTTCTTCTTCTTCTTCTTCTTCTTCTTTCTTTCTTTCTTTCCTTCAGCCGAACACCTCAACCTTAGAAATTTTTTTCGGCAACCATTACCGGTGAATGAATGCATCAAATCTCTTCCTCTCTTACACTTGAATACAGTAAGAGTTGCGATCTAAGTTTTTATTTCATATTTTACTTGTACTCTTTTGTTATTGAATTCTTTGAAAACCTAGAAATAAACAATGATTTGGGATGATTATAGGCTCAAATTATATCCCTTGTTTTTATTATTTATTTTGTGGGTGTTTGTAAAGAAATTTCTTAGTTAGATTATGTAAATCTGGAGAAAACCATTGTATTAGGGCCGGTTTACTGTAGCATTTCTTGGGTAATGTAGCAATACTGATTGTATTGTAGCACCGGAAATTTTCAATCATTTCTTGTATTTCTTTGGTCCAAATTGAAGCCCTTCTTACTTGGAATTCATTGGAACTAGTGTTACTCCAGTTTGAGGTCGTTTGGGTCCAAAATGACGTCATTTTGCCCTAAAACCCTAGTGTTGCATATTAAACATGTAACATCTCATTCGAATGCATTTTAGTTTTCCTTTCTTGTGTTCATTGGTTTTTGGATTCCCTACTTGTGTCTAGGAGGCGAGGCATCATCTAAGGAAAAGGAAATCGCTGACTAATGAGCGAGTCTCGAGACAAGATGACTAGTTCTGTGAGTGGTTAAATTTGTAATTGCATAGACTAAATAATAGTATTACAGTAGTTCTTTATGTGTTTCATAACATATTCCTGATGATAAATCATATTTCATTTGATATATATATCGAGAATGAATTTATTGAAATGGTCAAATGTGGAATACTTATACATATTTATTTTAAAAGAAGCATGATCATATGTGTATGTGTGTACATGCCAATGGAACATAGTTTGATGTGTATTTCTATATTTGGCTTTGATAGTAACTACGGACTTTAGTCCAACACTGCAGTGAGGGTCCATGGTCAGACCTAATGGGAGGTGGCGTGGTCAACCCTGAGTTTACCCTGGTCAAGAGGTGCGTAGAGCTATTGACAAGGGTTCCTTTATGTGGGAAACCCGAGGTCACCACAGGAGGGTCTCAATGGCCAACACCCAGGAAGGCAACATTTTTTTGAATTTTAAAAAGTTTACAAACACCTTTGTGGTCCCATATCTAGTCGCGACCACGATTAGCTCGGGAACTATTATAGGCCAGCTTATATTTTGAATTGTGTTCAGTGTGTTAGAAAATTTTACTTACTTTTATTATTGATAAATTATTATCCTAACTATTAACCTGTTGAATTCCTGAAAGATCTTTTATATGTTATTATTATTGTGAAAATTAATATTTGAAATGTTTTATTACTTTGTTATGTGTATGTTGTCACCACTCACTGGGAGCATCTCTTACTCAGCACTATGTTTTCTCTTTTTCCTTCTTAGACTATGTCATTGGATTTGGTTGTGTTGGGCAGCTAGTAGAGTGATCCATCTTTTATTTTCTAGGTTAGTTTGCAGTGTACATGTAAACTCTACGGATCCACTAGACTTGACTTTTATGTTTTGTTCTTGTATTTGTACTTTCTGGTTGTATTTGGAAACCTTGACTTATACTGTTGTTAATGCTTTTCTGTATTTAGGGTCCCTAGTGTAAGGGAAACCTATTATATTTTTATTGTTGATATTGTCACCTTCTTTAGTAAGTTGAAATAGCACATTTGTGTTAAGCCTTACAGTAACCCAGAGGTGGGGACGTTGTGGGACCCACTCTTTGTTGTCGTGGTGATTGCCACGTGCCCAGCTAGGATCAGGGCATGACAGCCTAGAAGGAAGAGAGAGGGTGAGTAACCAAAGTTACTTAGTGAATGGATCAGCACAATTCTATAGAGTGCAAAATACTCAATAAAGTGACAAGACCAACCTCTTTCCATAATATATATAGATTAGAACATTATAGTATATATATATATATATATAAAGAAACCACATATAGCATACAAGAACCATTTTTCTCAATTGAAATTTCAACATTCAAAGCTCATGAATAGTAAAATATGAGTTTTAAATTTCATAAAATATGGTACTCATCATCAAATCAGTTTTGCTTTGCATAAAGTCATATTTTCTTAAAATACAAAGTTTGCATCACAACCAATCGAATAATGGTCTAGAAATCCCTTTAAACTCTAGCCGTAGCCACAGCTAAGTTCAGAGTTGCCAAGGCACTCATATCGTTAATATTAACCCACCTGGTATGTGCAGTGACTTCGAACTCCCGATGTCTATCCAATCAGGGCTCTACGTGCCACTTGAAGTGGACAGATTAACCGGATCCACGATGCCAACTCCAAAGGTTGGCCCGCAAAGATCCCCTACTACAACCAGCTGGTTTCTAACCCCATCACCAACAAAACCACAACAAGTATATCAACAATATAGTTCACGTAAATCATTTCACAGAGTCCTTCTCCAGGACAAATATTCACATATCGATGGTAAACATCATTACCACATAAATCAAAACCAATATTATAACATGTGAATGAAGTTTCACAATTCAATCTAATCCAGTAGATCAGCATAGCCAAAATCATTTCATCTAGCATGAAGAGTTTTGCTTATAAACCGAATATATAGAAATTCCTTGTAAACTAATGAAATCATCAGTTCAACATAATAAAATAAGGGATTTCATTTAAATCAAACTATAAATATATTTAGATAGTAGTATACTTGAAATGTGCAATCATATCTTACTCACAAACTATGGAGATGGACTCCTCAACGGTGTTACTCCTCCACCAACTCTTTGCCTTGGGCTAAGCTCTCACCACCACACCAACACATACCACAAGGGCTCAAAAACAAGAAACAAATTCAAGGAGAAAAACAAGCATGAGCTTCTTCAAGCCACATGCCATGAAACCCTGATAAGCTTTGGGTATGGTCTGATCTTGAGCTCTAAGGGGTCCAAAGAATCTCTATGGAGATAAACTCTCAACACAATCACCAAAAACAAACTCTAAGACAACTCGAGAAGAGCATGGTCAAGGGCACGGTCCAGAGCACGCCCATGCTTGCTCCGTAAACAATATTTTAAGTCCAAAACGACAAAACAAAAGTGTCAAAACTCAAGACACAACTATTTTAAGACAGTTTAGATAACAACACACGCTCGAAAAAGCCAAAATACTACACTACTTGTATATTGACTCAATATTATAACCTGCAATACCACCAAGCTCTGGTAAACCAGCAATGAATGCCAATAGAAGGAAAAACAATATCAAAGGCCCAGACATGGTGGCAGAAGGTAGAGGAGAGGAAGAAACAACAAGCCTCTACCACAAAACATAGCCCTACTAATGACCTCAGCTTTGGTGAGCCATTTTTGATTAATTATTTTTCTCCTTTAATGAAATGTTGGTCCGCAGGGCGCCAAGAAGGAAGGTATGTTTTTGAGCCGTCATGAGATGAGACTAGACCCGTTAAGCTAGTGATGTTAAAAGAGTGCTTATCGGGAGGCAACCGGATTGGTTCTTTTTCTTTTGTTATTTCTTTGCTGTGGTTGTTTCGTTTTGTGTTCTTTGTTTTTGTCGTGTTTTGAATCAAGTCCGACGTGTTTTCCCTTTTATGTTGGAAGATTTTAGGCTCAACACGGGCATAACACCCCCGTGCTAATGGGGGTGCAATTCACAGGTTTTCAAGTTTATATAATTTCTGAGCAACATGGGGGGAAAGCACGGCCGTGCTGAATCCCTTAGAAAGCTGCAAGTGCACGCGACACGGACATGCCGCGTTCTTCGTTCCAGTTTAATTTTTTAGCACGGGCACAACACGGCCGTGTTGAGGCCGTGTTCACGGCGACGGTTCCTCTCCCAGCGAGTATCTCCTTCTTAAACGCGCCGTTCGCCCTTCGCTTCTCTTCACCGGAGAATTTCCTCCCTTGCACTCCCTTTTTCTTGCGTTTTGCAGGAGCTTTTGCGCGGTTGTCTTGGTTTCTCAGAGTTTCATCGCTTAAACTCCTTCTCCAATGATTTGGTAAGTCGACGAACCCTTGATTTGTGTTTTGTTTCAAAATCCTCGATTTTATGCCTTTATTCCTCTTGAAAACGTTTAAATTCGGCTTTAGAGGCATCTAGGGTGACTTTTGATTAGTTTAGATAACTTTGTACCGTCGATTTTTGGGTTAGAAACCGGTGGGGACGTCGCAGTGTTTGGTCAACACGGGCGTGCTTCTTTAAGCACGGCCGTGCTCTTATCCAGATCTCTAAATTGCGTGCCAACATGGGCGTGCAACTTTCCGCACGCCCGTGTTCCATTTAAACCCCTCTTTGAACTCAACACGGGCGTGCAACTTGCAACACGCTCGTGCATTCAATGTTTCTAATTGTTAAATCCTTTATTTCACAGATCATGCCGAGGAAGGCCACTACATCAGGCCCTTCTTCGAAGAGGCTCAAGGGGAGTCGTCGACCCCATCTGTTCCCCCTGCGCCAGCCTTCGGTGCCCTCATCCACCGGGAGCGCCACGACCGCTTGAGCACGAAGCGGTTTGGTGAGGTGCGAGTCATTGATTGGGAGGTTCTCCGCGAGGTGGGCCTGGAGGCGGACGTGCGTCGCTATCTCGGCGAGGGCGCCTGGACGCGGCTTCTCGCCATCACCGACCCCGCTTATGGGGAGCTATCTTTGGAGGTCCTCGCGACCTTCGAGATGCCCCGAGGACCAGTCAGCTACCACCGCGCCGGCACGGTTCAGTTCCAGGTGTTGGGCGAGCTGCACCGCATGAGTCTGATAGAGTTCTCCGTCAGACTTGGCTTGTACGATGAGGAGTTCACCAGGACTCCAGAGTACGACGCCCTCCTCGTCGCCCGACCACCCGGCGAGTCCCAGGAGGCATTTTAGCAGCATTTGAGCATGGATCGGGCGTACGACCCTCGCCGGTCCAAGGCCTCATCCCTTCGCCTCCCAGCCCTCAGGTACATTCATTTCACACTCGTCATTCGATCACAGGACGGGGAGACAGCACAGGAGTCGTTAGTCGTCGCAACTTCGACTTCCTGTTGAGCATGGTGGACGGATTCCAGATGCACCTCAGTTATGAGGTGGCCTTCAGCATCCAGCATCAGGGACAGGATTCCCGGGTGGGCACGATCTTCTGTGAGTCCTACATCACGCGCCTGATTCGCGGGATGGGTCTCTAGGCCGGCACTCGTGCAATGAGGATCGTGGGTGGAGTGCCGCCTGTCTCGGTGGACAAGCTCCGCGCGATGGGGATGCTTTGATCTACTTCCACCTCACAGGGTCCTCGGTACCAGGCTCCACCTGCTGCTAGCGCCCCTGATTCCCCTCCTGCTGCCGCCGGACCCTCATCTCCTCGGACCCCACGCGCACGCACCTCCACGCATATCCCAGACTCTCCCCCAGCTGGTTCCCCTTCTTTCCTGCGATGAATGATCCGGAGCATGTAGCGACTGGCCTCTCATCTCGACGTCACCCTGTCTCCACCTCCTCGCCGTGCTGCTGGACCCTCTACATCCAGGAGTGTGGGAGTCGACACCACCGACCTTCCATCGGAGTCTTACTCCGATTCTGAAAGCGCCGGGTGTTGATTTTCTGTTTTGTTGTTCTGTTTTGTTGTCTTTGTACTTTGGTTTTAGTTTTGTTGTCTTTTTTCTCCTTGAGTCAGTTAGCAAGGGGAGTCCCCTACTAAACTGATCTCTTTTTAGTGTGATTTTGTTATTTTGCTTATTTTCTGTCTCTAATACTTGCATGTTTACCTCAGGATTTATGAATATCTATCTTGCTGGTTGTTTCAAACGGATCCTCCCTAACTGGTGATCAACACACGCGCTTGTGTGACATGGAATTCTTCTTCGGCACATCTCCCTTAACTTGGTGAAAATTCCCCAACTCTCACTTCACTTTTACTTGAAATCTTTTTCTATGCCTTGCATGTTAAATCTTTAAACATTGAGGACAATGTTTCATTCAAGTGTGGGGGAGGGTTGTGTACTTGTGTATTAATATGTTTAGATGTTGTACATGACTTAGGACGATCTATGAAATTTTTTGTTGAGAATTGCTAAGCTAGGAGTTTTTGAGCATACTAGTGCACTTTTGTTGAACTTAAAGTTTTATTTTGCTCTTACTTTGGAAACCTTGATCTGAACACTTAGCCTTTGTTGTTTTGTCACTCGGTTAGAGGAAGGGCTAGTTGCAAGGCTTGTGAACAGTTAGTTTCTGACTCCAAACTCAAGTAATAAAAAGGAACATGAAAAAAAAAATGAATGAGAAAAAGAAAAGAATTTTGTGACAAGTCGGATTCCTTTTTGGGATGCCCTGTCAAAATGTTTTGAGAAAGATGGTAGAAAGAGCTATCACTTTAGAAAAAGCGAAAGCCGCACTTGAGTAGTCGGATCTTAGGCATCACAAATGTCATTTTTGATGACCTACCAAGTGAAATGGCTGCCTCTATGGTGTATGAAGCTACTACCCAGTTTAGGAGTCAGCAGTGAAAACAGTGAACAGTAAGAGCTTGTACTAGACCCCCTCAAGAACAGTTTTCGCAAACTTCAGGATGCGACACACACACACGGTAGTACGGAGTAAGAGTAAAATTTTTCATAAGCTTTCAATTGACTAAGACACTAGTTCTTAGAGACACTTTAAGCTTCAGTAACTCTTTTAATTTGTTGAGATCAGAGGTCATGCACTCATCACTTCATTAGGGGATTAAGGTTGCTTGAGGACAAGCAACAATTCAAGTTTGGGGGTATTTGATGAGTGCATTTCATATATATATATATATTTTATACTTTACCCTCATCATTATTGAGTCTTTTAGCTTTAATTCTCCCAATTCAGTGCTATTTGAGGTATTCTTGGTTTTCCATGCAGATATCAAAGTCCTGGAGCAAGAAGAAGTGATTGGAATGATTTTAGAAGCTAAAGGACTTTGAAGAAACCTCATCAAGATCAACACGGCCTAAGCACACCCGTGCTTTACCCCGTGCAGATTACTGGAGAATTCTACCAAAATCAGCACAGTCTGAGTCGCTGAGCACGGTCGTGCAACCCCTCAGCACGGCCTAAGCACGCCCGTGTTGACCCCCGTGCAGATTACAAAAATGTGAGTTTCGGGAGTTTTATTTGGCGGTAATCTGCACGGATTCAACACGCCCGTGCTCACATCGGGAAAACATTAAAACCCTAGAAATTTAGTTTCAAAGGGGACTTTTTGGGGGCGAACAAAAGAAGGAAGAAGGAGAGAGCTTTGGGGGTTCGTTCTTCTCTTCACCAAGGGAATGTCGTGCATATGGTAGACCGATCGGGAAGAGATTCCTCGACATCGTAGATCCTCTGACAACCACAAGGATGCAAGAAATTAGGGAGTTTTCAACTTCTTGTATTTCAATTTCTTTGGCAATTTCCTTGTTATTTACTGTCATGAGGGGCTAAACTCTTAAGAGAGCCCCGTGGTGGTTTGTATGACGTTGTAGCTTGAACTCATTGTCTTTACTTACAGCATTTATGAATGTCTTGTTCTTTGCATTAAATCTGAGTTATTGCCTATCTTGTGTGTTGTTTAGTGCTTGAATGCTTGGAAGTTAGGTTTTCTTATCTAGGCTTGTGAATCGTTATTGATAGTTGCAAGCAGTAAGATTTCAACTTAGGGTTCAACAGCGCTGGAAGCATCATTCTTATAGCATAACTAGATTTAGAACTAAAGACATCTCTGATAAATGCTGATAAAGACCGAGTTAGTGAACGTCAGAAATCCAACCCCGGGGCCCCATCTCCTCCATCGAGTCAATCCTCACATTTGCCTTAGTGCACTCCCTTTCCTCAATCTCCTTGAATTCAACCCAGAGTCAAATCCATCCTCCTTTTTTTGGTTAGATATTAAGCAGAACATTAGTATTAGAAGCTATACCAGTCCCAGTGGATACGACTACCCGACTCTAAGGGTACATTTTACTACTTATACGACCCGTGCACTTGCGATTACGCAAGGGGAGTATCAACTACTTGGATTTAATAAATGTCGAGCCGAGTCAGTTATGAGTGAGTCATTGGTCGACCTGGTTTTTTCGGCTTGGGTTTGATGGGTTTGGTTAACCGCCCATGCCCACCTTAATTGTCAACCCATTGTTTTGGTAATACATAAACAAAACGCTTTTTAATATATTGAATGAATAATCATGATTTATGGCCATCTACATTGTGATAGCTCTAATTTTTATCTTTTCAAGACTACTAGAAGGATAGAAGACCTATAATTCTATATTGTCAACCAATAGAAAATTGACGCTGGTTTTATTTTGCTTTCGTTAAAACATTATAAGATACTCAACCAATTAGCTTTTGAGATGAGTTGGCAATGCTTGATTTGGAATAGTGTATGTTCTATAACAATGCTTATTTTATTAACTTAATCATTCTTCAGTTACCTAAAAAGCTCTGAACATTTAAACATTGTATTTGACTTCTATATAATCTAGGTTATTGGTTCTACTTTTTCACACTTGCAAATGAATGTTGAAAAAAAATGCAACATCAATATAAATTAACATTAAGTTAAAGGGTGCCATAGGACATGACCCTCTCATTTAACCTATGATAGTAGTTCATGAAATCTATGGAAAATCCTTTACAAGTGTTAGTTCATACCACTCTTGGATCCCAATGATCTTTCCATCATCTATTCAAATATTTCATTAATCTAACTAATGCCCTAAAAGGTATGATATTCTCTCATGTGAAACAAAAATGATTCTTTCTTATCAAATAGGTTAGCTTGCAACAAATGAAACATATCTTCATGTGCTTAACATATTTCCTAAGTTTTTATTTATGATAATTTCATCAAGATATACTAACAGAAACTTATGAGTCTAGTCACAAAATAGTTAATTCATTAGTGTACAAAATAGGTCCGATCTTCAGTTAAATTGAAAGGCATTAGAATTTGAATGCTCCATAACTATTAGCTAATAACCTCCTTATCACTCTTTTCAATGTTGCTCTACTAGTGGATAAATCTCAAGTCAAACTTTGACATGTACTTTAATTCTTCAAGCCGGTTAAACAAGTGCACAATGAGTGAAAAAGGGTACTTGTTTTTCATGATCATCTTGTTAAAAGCACATTATTTCATATATATCTTCAAACTTTCATCCTCTGTTTATAGAAGGCAAGATTTCAATATGATTTCTTCACAATTGTACAAGCACTATATATTACATATGCTAAGTCACTCATATTGATAAATGGTCGTCATCCAAGCTTAAGTTCAATCATTTAATCAACCCTAGCATCATATTTTAGAACTCTACAAATAGTTTAACTCCTCATATAGGATTGAAACTCTATGATCTGACTCTTCTTTTAGCATATCTATGATAACAAATGTTAGATAGTTAAAGAAAGTTTCATACTTCCTTCACATATTTTTTGCAACAACCGCCCTAACAAGGAAGCTTTCTCCTATATACAGAGTATGAAATAAAGGCATAGCATTATTCCCCAAGGCTTATAGAGAATTTTATCTCAAAAAATATTTGGATTTTATCCAATAAAATGCCTATCAAATTGATCTTGTCTCTCTGCACATTGAATTCTACAACCTTATTGCGTTTTGTTAAAAAAGATGCCTCAAAATTCACCAACTTCGTTTGACTTGGATCTTTCTTTCTAATTCAATTACAATTGGCTTTCTTCTTACTAAAAGATAAGACTCTATATGCTTCATATATTAACCATAAGTCAAGTTTCCTTCTTGTGAATCTTAGCATTTAATAGCAAGGAATAGATGAAGGATAATAAATTTTCCTACTTGTTGCTCTAATTTGCATAGCTACATTCTATTGCCTTAAAAGCTTACATTGTATTCAATGCTTGTTTATGTGGCAATCTTCAACTTGTTGTGGTCGCTTACATAATAAGCGAATTATTTGTCATTTCCTTGAGAGTACTCCACATCTTCATAGTTCATGAGTTCCTAACACAATGCTAAAGCTGGTAATTTTGCATGGAATTCTATATATCCCTTAATCAATCACTTGAAACTTGCGTTTCTAGAAAATTTTAAGATGAGTTAGGGTCAAATATAACGACTGTCCAATCAATTCTTAACATGGCTATATTACCTCCAACAAGTTCCCTTTTCAACAAAAAATGTCAATTTAGAACCCATGTGGTACCTAATTGGTTTGTTGCCCATTACCCAACCTTTTCTATTAATTCAAAGCATACTTTCATCAAAAAGTAAAATGCCAATTATAGATCAAAATTCCTATAAGCTAAATAAGTATTAAAGTGGATCTCAATCTTTTAGCTTATAACATTTGTCAAATAAAGCATTGAATTTCCACATCTTGGAGTTTTCATCAATGTAAATGAGCAAGATAATAGAAAAGGAGCTTTTTCTTTGAATAAACAAGGGCTTCTTAGTAAAACATAACCAAATGTGAGAAATTTACTTCGAATTTTTAGGAACCACTATGTAGGGGATTGCTTAAGGTTGAAAGTAATTTATTCAACTTCAAAACTATAAAGTATTAGCTATTTGAAAACTAAAAGGCATTTGCACTTATATTTCTTACAACCAAATCACCATGAAAAGAAGCATTATTGACATCACGTTCCTACAAATGCCATTATTGCTAGCAAGTAAAGTAAGGACTATTACAATGGTAGCCATCTTCACTACAAGAGAAAAAATCTCTATAAGGGCAATTCCTTCATACTAAGTTTATGTTTTGGCAATAAGAACATTGTATATGCCTCAATACCTCCATAAAAAATGTATTTAATCTTATAGACTGATAAGTACTATTTTATCTATATTTGACCAATCATTTGTAGCACTTATCGAACCCTAAATTATGTATTTTAGTGATATTTAGTACTTAAGTGCTCCATTGTACTCCACAGATGAGTAAAAGCTCAATAATGGTCAAACAAATGAAATCGGGAGCAAATCGGCACCTAAAATGCAAAACAGTGAGTTACCTGGGTAAAGTACACTTCTGCATACTTGCCTATGTACCTGCCCGCGTACCATTTGGTTTTCTCTAGGTATAGATAGCTTGTTTCAAGGAGAAGAAGGGGTTCTGATTTTTGGGGTTTTTTTTATTCTTTTCTCTATGGGAAAAGGGCGGCTGGAGAAGGGAGAACATTTCTGGAGGTGATTGAAGGGAGGTTAAAGCAAGGATTTAGAGGAGAACTTGAAGGAGTTATGGGGGATTCAATCACCGATGACGATAGTAGCTCACATATGCTCCAAAATCACCACAATCACAGAAGGGAGTTTTCCTATTGATGTCTATGTTATCTAGAAAAGAGATGAATCTTGTCTTGATGAACATAAGCCTCATGGAAGGCTAACTTCCTTGGGTGCCCGGAATAATGTAGTTGGGAATACTTTATATGTTTTGATTGTCTTTTAAATATAGTTTGTCCTTTGGTTCCAAATTCATTAATGTTGTATTTATTGGTTTGATGTATCGAGAAAGATCTTACCATCTTATTATCACTTGAGTGTTGAGAGATCCATGTGATTAGAACACTCATGAATGAATAGGTGTTAATGAATTCCGCTAGAGATAGTAGAGGAGTCACACACCTTTCGGCTAGTATTCGATATTCCGTTGCCGTTTCTTGACATGAGAATGCTAATTTCTATTACACAACATTGTGGGGTCTCGAGAAAGCACCTATTAAATCTTTGATTCTCTCCGTTCTTTTTACCCTTGGTCATTCCATCTTAAAGTTCAAACGTGCTTCAATTTTAATCTCCAAATGAAGTTAATAAGGGCACTACTTATTCTTGTTGATTTTCACCATTTTCCCTATTTTTCAGCACTAATTCTAATTTTTGTTTCTTAATTGAAATCAAATTTTGTTATTAGCTAGATAGTATAAAGAGAGTGAGTACATATATACTATATCTTTGTGTATTCGATCTCACTTTGTACTAGTATTACGACAATCGAGCGTACACTTACATGCAAGTTGCCCTGTGTTGTGTGGCATCCGATCATAGACCAATTTGCACTCCATTGCAACCTTTCCTAAGGAAAGAGATGTAACATTCCATGTGTATTTCCCTTCACCTACACTAATTTCAGCCTTCAATGTCTCTTATAAATGGGAAGATTTTACAATTTTATAGTAAACGTAGGCTTAACAATATGTGCTTTATCCAAAATATAGGATTTATACAAAGGCGAAAAAGTTGATGAAAAGATAAAAAGAACTTAGCCAAAAAAAAAAAGGGATAAAAGAAGTACTTTCACTAACAGTTATAAAATCATCTTGAAGAGAAGTTGTCAAACAAATAGTAGAGAACTCGGAGGTAAATAAATAAAAAAAGTATGCTTACTAACAATTCTAGAAGTATCCTGAAAAGAAGCATTCGAATGAGCAAGGTTATAATTGAAATTCTGCACATAACTTGGAGTTCTTCTAGATGTTGAAATAAGGACAGAGGGTGCATGTCGAAAAACTAGAAAGAGGGAAATGAGATCAACTATTTGATTAAGAGGAGAATTTGTAGAGCAAGTTAAAGGTCAAGAAGGAAAATAAAAAAGATGATGTGGAAAGAAGGGGTGTAATTGAAATTATCAATGTAAATGATAAGTGGATAGTCGAAGAGAGAAGATGTTCTCATAAAATGTCACATTACATGGTCAGAAAGTGATATTGGATTAATTATCACATAATTTATAACGATTGATGCCATGAAAGTACCAAAAAAAAGTCAAGTTTGGGCTCTTAGGTTGAATATAGATCAGTCATGTCCCTAGGGCCCCTAGAAGTACTATTGCTTCCTCTTTCTAATCACTATTTGGTCTACCAAACAAGAGAGTGATTATTTCAATTGCAAATAAAATAAAGTGAAAAATGCCACCAATCGAACTAGAATGAGATGATAACACATTAGATGAAATAAGCCTCAGGCATGGATCCCCTTATAAGAGATAATAATGCAAGGATGAATATAAAATGATGTAGTTGTTTGCTAAGCTTTGGACCTGAAATAACGTCGACCATCCCAAAACCCTTTTATGATAACACTAATCCCACAAATGCTCCGATCTACTGATACACCTAAGATTTCTTTAGGTATAAAAAATTTTGATTTAGGATTAAACCCTAATGCTGGAGGCTATTAACACCCAGAACTTCTAGCATGAAGATACAATGAATTTCTCTCTAATATATGTATGACCTAGTACATGTGAACATCGCGTTCTACATATATCATTCAACATTAATCTACAGAATACATCCATTACAGACTAAATATTAAACATCATAGATTAAATCTAAATAAATATAAGCTAACATGATAAAAATCATCCGAGCAGCCGTTATACCTAGGTTCACCAAAGCCAGATGACCTTGGAAGTTTAGCTCGACATGAATACAAGGAGAGATATAAGATTCATATGAAAACAAATGAAAACTCATTGTAAAACTCCCTATATGTAGACTATGGGATGATGAAAGCTCATCGGATCCTCACCATTGAGCTTATTTGATGCTTCTCTTGAGATTTCCTCTCTTCCCTTCAATCTTTGTGGAAAAGAACTTTTTCTAAACGAGATTTGGCGATGGGTGTGTGGAGTCAAATGATGGTTGTAAAACTCTAATTTCATCCCTTTTATACCTCTAGGTGTACATGCACTCATGTGGACATATCAATCCCACAGAAGGTTGTGAAAATACCCTAAAAAGGAGTTCTCAAAATCTTTGCATTGGACCTGGCTTGTGAAGACTCCATGCAGCTTGCATGAAGGCCGCATGGCTTTCCAAGAGGGCCATTTGGCTTTCATCTCTCTTGGGTTCGCTCTGATTTCTATGCTTGGTACTTGGGGTTGCATGTGGGACTCAAATTGTCTTCAAAAGTAATGAAATTAACCTCCAAAACACTTCAAAATGCTTCTTCAAGCTCCAAATATTGTTTAGATACTATGAAAAATAATTAACACAAAATACACATAAAATGCGCATCACAAGTACAAAAATTGAATGAAAAGTGTATAAATATAATTATGAAACTTAGTGTATTTAGACACTTATCAATAATATCTGATAAGATGTTTTTCATAGAAAATGGAAAGAGAGTAGTTGATTAAATATACCATTGTGAACTACTAACAAAATTCAGAAGTATTAGGAGCTTGAAAATGAAGACTTCTTGCTATACCTAAAACATTTTAGTGTTTCCTTTCAAAACACATAATTATATTGATGTGATGATGTCCATTATTTTTGTTTGCTATCTTACAATGGATATTTACCTTATACACCTAATTGTTGAAGTTGATTAGAAGCTATAGAAGAACTAGATATTCACATCCTAGGGTGGCTTGATGCAGAACCAGAACCACATGATGAAGTTTAGAAGCATGATGAAGACCAGCTTAATAGAGTTGTTCAAAGCTCACTCTATCAGTGAATGATGAAATCAAGTTAATATAAACGGCTCAAAGGACATTATGCTTCATACATGCATGAAGCTCATGTACCTTTTTCGAATTCTTCTATGTTTGCATGAATCTGTGTGCATGGTCTATATAACGAACATCCATTGTATCAGCTGTTTTTTCAAGACAAGCCATTGAAACTTCTTTCTAGCGTTATATACAAGCTTGTTCTCCTCTGTTCTATTCTCTTTTCTATCAAATCTCTTCCAACAATGGTATCATGGACAACCACCACTAAGCCTCAACATGGCCCAAAATGGAGCCTTCCATGATGCTTCACACCCAGGTTTTCCTATTCTGACTAGAGTTGGCTACGATAGGTGGTGCCTGAGGCTGAAGACACTATTTCGTTTAGATACCTTTGGGATATAGTGGAGAGTGGGATACCTGAGGTTGATGATGAAATTCGACAAAGAAAAAGAGAGCAAGGAAAAGGATGCAAAAGTTCTCTATCTTATCCAGCAAACAATAAGTGATGATCTGTTTACCTACACAGAAAGAACTTCAACGGTGATGAAAGCCTCGGGGAATTCTCCAAGAAAAGATTCAATGATCCACGAAGCTCTCTGTAGTGAAGGCTCAAAACTTGAGGCATGATTTTAAAACTATGCGGATGAGATCAAATGAAGGAGTGCAGAGCTTTGTGTCTAGAGTTCGAACAATAGTTAACAGCATCCGGTCTTATGAAGAGGAGGTTTCAGAGAAAACAGTGGTGACACAGATACTAAGGAGTATCTGGATACTCGACAATGGGTGTTCCAATCATGTGACAGGTGAAAAGAGCCTATTCCAAGAGTTGAAAGAGCTTGAAAATTGGATAGTGAGGTTGGGTAACAACAAGGTACTTCAGGTTGCCAATAAAGGCATTATTACACTCAACTCTGGTGACGGAGTGACAAAAACGTCGAGAGATGTTCAATCTGTCCCACGCTAAGGGCGTGTTCATTTGGGTGTAAGTGGGGGGAAGTAGAGGGAAGTGGACTTACTTCCTCCACTTCTGATGTTCTTTTCCTCCGAAGTGAGGAAATGGCCACTTCCCCTACTTCAGACGGAAGTGGGGAAATGTTCTTTTCCTCCGAAGTGGACGCACTTCAGCATTTTTTACACCGAAGTGGGGAAAATGAGTGCTCACTTCCTCCCACTTCCATCTTTGGAAGTGACATCACTTACACCGAAATGAACATTATTAGTGAAAAAATGAGTATTTCATGGAAAAACACTTTCTGCAAAATGAACACAGGAAGTGGTAGAAATTATATCACTTCCATTATTTTCCACCACTTTAGGGAAGTAGCACTTCATTCACTTCCTGACTTCCTCCCACTTACGCCGAAATGAACACACCCTAAGCCCACCACCAGAACAGAATTGGTCAATTGATCTCCTAAGGTTTTCTCTGCCAAATCTGAGAATAAAGAATGCTTGATCAAAGATAGAATAAATGGAGTGCAAGTAGCTCATATACAGATGACTAAGTATTGCATGTTTCAAAAATTAATTTTTACCCATTTTCACAAAATACCATTGCATCCTAAAATTTTGACCAAATTTGAAGTTAAATTAAAATAAAGAAAAATATTATATAAAAATAATTAATTATAATAAAAAATAGATTTTTTGAAGTTGAACATATTCTCAAAATAATGTCATCCAATATTGTTTTTTTGTTCAACGAGAAAACAAGTATGACATCATATCTAAAAATAATTTATAGATTATATCCACTTGGTAATCTAATATAGCCATATGTTTGGGTAAAATTTTTAGTAGGCAACTAAACTTTGGTCGATTATCAAAAAGGTGTCCCAATTTCAATTTGAATCAAAACGGTTACCCATTTTTAATTTTCTTTCACCGGAAGGCTACCCGAGGGATTCCAGCAACTCAGTGGTGACGTGGAGGCCGGAAATCCTCCGTCAGCGCTGACATGGCAATCTATCCGTGGCCGCCACGTCACCACTGAGTTGCCGGAATCCCTCGAGTAGCCTCCCGGTGAAAGAAAATTAAAGATGGGTAACCGTTTTAATTCAAATTGAAGTTGGGACACCTTTTTGATAATTGACCAAAGTTTGGTGGCCTACCAAAAAATTTACATATGTTTTGATGTCAACAAATTACCAAATTCTTTAGTTATTTTTAAAATTAGTAATCACATATTTTCATTAGTACTCACTGTCATTAATCCTAACGTGATACTATTTTCACATTACTTAATGTGATACAAATAAGGTTAACTTATGCCATCCTTTCTTCATGATCCAAACGTTGGGCCATATGACCTTTAAATTTTTTTTTTTTTTTTGGAAAATTTTCTTTCTGATTTTTCAAAATATTTTTAAAAAAGTATAAAATATGTTTATAGACAATCTTTAAAAAATTACAAAATGACCATTATAATTTTTTGATAAATGAAATCTTATAAAAATTAGAAAATTGTATTCTAAATATTTTAATCATTATTATGAAAATCAATTATATAAAATATCAAATGAGCTAACAATTGATAAGTTCAATAATCAAAAAATTCCAATTGTTGTTAATATGTTTTAACAGAAATTAGTTTTAAATTTTAAAATTTTCAATTATATTATTAATAAATAAATATCTATGCAAAACTTGTACTCTAGTCATCCACAATGCTGCGACAAAGTTTTGGGAATGACAATGTGTTTTTATTAAAAAAGATGTTTTGTAAATAAAATATTCATAAAAACTAAAATATGCCATTTTAATGCCCAACAATATATCATGGGCGGATTAAATTTTTAGTAGGTCACTGAAGTTTGGACTTATTTCATTAAGGTCACCAAGTTTCAATTTGTATCAAAAAGGTTACTAACATTTGATTTGTTTCTCCGGCATGTCACCCTCGAGTGACCACATTCATTCAGCTGACGTGGCGACCGGAAAAAACACAGTCAGCTTCACTGTGCCACGTAACCAGCTGACGTGGCGACCGGAAAAAAAGATTATATTTTTGGTAGGTTACTGAGGTTTGGACTTGTTTCATTAAGGTTACCAAGTTTCAATTTGTATTAAAACGGTTACTACAATTTGATTTTGTTTCTCCGGCAGATGACCCGCAAGTAATCACATCTATCCTGCTGACGTGTCGACCGAAAAAAACACAATCAGCCTGATGTGGCTATGTCACCAGGATGCCATATCAGCATTTGTCCACGTAGTATAATTTTTTGGCACCTGGTGACGTGGACAAATGCTGATATGGCACCTGGTAACCTGGACAAATCCTGATGTGGCATCCTGGTGACGTGAACTCATCAGGGTGACTGTGTTTTTTCCGGTCGACATGTTAGCAGGATGGATGTGGTTACTTGCGGGTCACCTGCCGGAGAAACAAAATCAAATTCTAGTAACCGTTTTGATACAAATTGAAACTGGGTAACCTTAATGAAACAAGTCCAAACCTCAGTAACCTACCAAAAATATAATCTTTTTTTCCGGTCGCCACGTCAGCTGAATGAATGTGGTCACTCGCGGGTGACCTGCCGGAGAAACAAAATCAAATGTTAGTAACATTTTTTATACAAATTGAAACTTGGTGACTTTAATGAAATAAGTCCAAACTTCAGTGACCTACCAAACATTAGGGTACCACTTGTTAAGACAACATTAAATGGCAGATCACCAATTAAAAACCACTTGAATGCCTTATAAGAGAACATTATAAATAGGGCAAAAAAAAATACAAAAATGGATAATTTCAGTGCAAGGCCCAAGAGGAAATCATGATAGAGTATTAGTAATAATTGAAAACTTTTATTATAAACATGCAAAGACCAAGTAGAGAAAAACAAAAGTCTATAAAATCACCATGAAAAAGTATTAAAAAAATATTACCTTTAGAATGAATCCTTCATAATTGTTTACGTTTGTTAATTATAAACAGTAAACAGTGCAATATTATAAGCACAGATACAAAAGAAAAAAATAAAAGTCTTACGATGACTTCCCACCTAAGCATGCCATCACAAAACCCAAACCATTTATTAAGCACTTTTGAAAAATTCCCAATAAAGGCATTACTATAAGGGGGCGTTTGATTCGCGGTAATGATATATTACCACGGTAATGGGATTACCGTCACGACCTCAACCGATCACCTTCGGCCGTGCGGCACCTGACATGCACCATAGCGACAGGTCAGCCTTTCCTTGCATGAACAGTAAGTGAAACCTGTTTGCATTACAAAGTACAGCGAAAATAAGTAGAAGCGAGCAAATCCGGAATACACGTCGGTACGAGAAACACGACACAAGGAAACCCATTTTGAGAGAGAAAAACATAAAACTCTCTTAGATTGAGAAATGTTTACAACCATGGCCAAAACCAACACCAAGTGGCCTTGTCTTCTCCCAAAGACACATTTGACCCTATTACAAGAGCTACCCCAAATCCAAGGTTGATTGAGCCCCATGCCCAATACCGGTCTGGCGTGAATACCCTGACTTCACTTAGCTTGCAGTGTCCTCTGACTCGACTGTAGCTTTAACCAGCCACCCTTGGTCACAGCGCGTAGCAGTACCGGTCACGCGCGGTAATACCGCGTGCCATCCTCACCCCTGGCTCGGCAACGCTCCCGGCCACGTGCCTACTTGCATACGCCTGTGTAAAGCCTTGTCAGATCCGGAATCAGCTCTCGGTCAACCGGCCTGATCAAGTGTCCCGCCCCGCCTTGACTTGTTAGAGATCCAACACTCTACATGATGAAGTCCTGCGACACTTGACTCTTGGTTGGGGCGCGCCTGCCCCACTCGCTCATCGGCCACGCGCACGCCCACGGTCAAGCGCGCGCGCGCGCCTCACGGCCTCGGCCCATGATTATGCGGGGTATTTCACCCGCCCTTGGTCCGGACACAACATAAGCGCCGCGCCACCTGCACGCGCTACCAAATCCACGCAGCTGTGCGCCCTCGTGGCTTGGTCTATGTGATACTGTATGCCCGATGACCAAGTATAAGGTCATCAACCCTTACAAACCACCCCCACTAGTTGAACCCGACGTCCTCGTCGGTCTCGAACTCAAGAAGTCTTCCACCAACTCCTCGAACTGCCAAAGAGTAGTATCGCGCTCCCAGCTTGCCTCTAATACAGGCAAGTCCTTCCATTGGACAAGGAAGAACACCCTGCGGTTCTTCTTGCTTTGGCCTTCTACTCTTCGGTCTAGGATCCGCTCAGCCACCTTGCTGAACTCCTTGCGAATAGTCGGCGGAGCCCGACTCTTCTTCGCCCTCGATGGATCCGTGGGGTCCTCGTGGCATGGCTTCAGGAAACTCACATGAAAAGTTGGATGGAGTTTCAGCCGATCGGGGAGATCCAAACGATATGCCACGTTGCCCAGCCGATGGACAATAACAAAAGGCCCATCATACCTCGCGATTAAGCCTTTGTGTACATCCTTCCGATGTAACTTCTTCCACACCTGTGGAGTGAGCTTCAACCAAACCTTGTCCCCTACTTGGAACTCCAAAGGACGTCTCCCTTGATCTGCATACTTCTTCATCCGGCGGGCCGCTTTGGCGAGGCTATCCCGAGCACTCTCCATCATCTCTTGCAGATCAATAGCAAAATGGTACGCGGCAGGACATTTCCCTCCTGTCCTTCTCTTCGCCACCTCTGAAGGAGTAATAGGTTGGTATCCGTATGCAAGCTCAAACGGAGTCTTCTCCGTTGATGAAGCCCGATGAAGATTGTAGCTAAACTGCGCCACATCAAGCAGACTTAGCCAATTCTTCTGCGAAGCTGAAACATAGTGTCGGAGATACTCTTCCAACAGAGCATTGATCCTCTCCGTCTGTCCATCCGTCTGCGGATGATTCGCTGTTGAAAACTTCAACTCTGTGCCCAACAACCCGAACAACGCCGTCCAGAACCGTCCACTAAAGCGAGCATCTCGATCGCTTATGATATCTTCCGGTACCCCAAAGTGTTTCATCACATGCTTCAGGAACAGCTCAACAGCCACTTCTGCTGAACACACTACCGGTGCGGGTATGAATACTGCATACTTTGTGAATCGGTCCACGACCACTATCACTGTCGACATCCCTTCCACCTTAGGAAATCCGGAGATAAAGTCCATGGAAATTGACGCCCATGGCCTTTCCGGAATACTCAACGGCTAGAGAAGCCCGGCCTCCCGTCTTCTTTCCGACTTGTCTTGTTGGCACACGAAACACGTCTTCACATATGCTTCAATGTCTTCGCTCATATCCGGCCAATAATAGTGTCTTGTGAGCAAGGCCTTCATTCGCTCACGACCGGGATGTCCCGCCCATGGAACATCATGATGCTCTCTAAGGAGCTCCTGCCGAATCTTCCCTCCTTTCGGCACATAGAGTCTGTTGCCTTTGGCGTAGAGAAGCCCATTCTCCACCCAGTACTTGCGCACGACTCCATCTTGGACATCTTCGATCAGCTTCAAATATTGACTGTCCGTCTTTGCTACCTCCTCGATACGACTTTGCAAGTCATTCTCCACTTGCGCCAACGCAGCCACATACTCAACCATCTGCTTGCGACTCAACGCATCCGCCACCTGGTTGTGTCTCCCCGGTTTGTGCTGCCATTCAAAGTCATATTCCTGCAAGAACTCTTGCCAACGAGCTTGTCTAGCCGACAGCTTCTTTTGAGTAGCAAAGAATGTATTGGCAATATTATCTGTTTTGACAAGAAACTTAGTGCCCAGAAGATACACTCTCTATACCTGTAAGCAATAAACAACGGCGAGCATCTCCCGCTCATGCGCCGAATAGCGCTGCTCTGCGTCTTTCAGCTTCCAACTCTCGAACGCCACTGGATGCCCGTTCTGAACAAGGACACCGCCAACGGCCTTATCGGACGCATCGGTGTGGACCTCGAAAGGTTCTTCGAAGTTGGGCAATGCTAAGACTGGTTCACTTGCAATGGCACTCTTGATCTTGTCAAATGCAGCCTGTTGCCTCTCAGCCCAGCCCCACGGCTGGTCCTTCTTCAACAAATCGGTGAGCGGCACGACCTTCCTTGAATATCCCTCGATAAACCGGCGGTAGTAGTTGGCTAAGCCGAGGAAAGATCGTAACTCTGGTACCTTGGACGGTGCAGGCCAGTCCAAAATCGCCGCCACCTTAGCCCGATCCATTCGGACTTCACCCCGAGAAATGACGTGCCCAAGGAACTTGATTTCCTGTTGAGCGAAATGACACTTCTCCAGCTTCACATATAGCTGATGCTCCCTCAATCTTGATAGTACCTGCTTCAGATGAACAAGGTGATCCTCCATGGATTCACTATAAATGACAACATCATCCAAGTACACCACTACAAACTCATTGATGTAATCCGAAAACACCTGATTCATTAAGTGGCAGAAAGTTGCCGGAGCATTAGTCAAGCCAAATGGCATTACAAGGAATTCAAACGAACCATAGCGTGTCACACACGCCGTTTTGGACTTGTCTCCCTCTGCAATCCTGACTTGCCAGTACCCCGAGCGCAGATCCAGCTTGGAAAAAAAAGTTGCCTTCGCCAAGCGATCAAACAAGTCCTGTATAAGAGGAATTGGGTACTTGTTCTTGACCGTGATCTTGTTCAAAGCCCGGTAGTCCACGCACAGCCGAAGAGCGCCATCCTGCTTCTTCTGGAACAGTACCGGTGCGCTGTACGGTGCCTTTGACGGCTAGATGAAGCCACTATCAAGAAGCTCTGTCAGTTGTCTCCTAAGTTCCGCCAACTCCAATGGAGACATACGATAGGGAGCCCGGGCAGGGGGTTTGCAGCCCGGCATTAACTCGATCTGGTGATCTATTGCCCGCCGGGGTGGGAGTTCACGGGGTAGTTCCGGCGGCATAACGTCTTGAAACTCCGTCAAGACTTCAGCCACTGCTGAGGGTAGATTACTCACCAGATCATCCTGCATTTCCAGTAGAGCAGCAACATATGTGGGCTCTCCATGTTTGAGCCCTTGCACCACCTGGTGCGCAGAAAGCAACGGTTCCTTCCCTTTCTTCTCCTTTGCAGCCACTCCCGCTACAAAGCATGGGTTCTTCTCATCCATAATAAGAAGAACACCCAAATGTGGAACAACAGCGGCCTTCACAGACTTGAGGAACTCCATCCCCAGTATCAGCTCAAAATCATCTAATGTGACCGCCAGCAGATCAATCTTCCCTTGCCATCCGCCCATGTGAACGGTTACGCTAGAGATCTTCCCAGTCACCGCCAGTGCCTGAGAGTTGACTGCTTTCACTCGGCTCGTGTGCGTCCCTACGCTCAGTCCCAACCGAGTGGCCACATCCTTCCTGATGAATGTGTGAGTTGCGCCTGTGTCCACCATCCCTGTTATGGCCTTTCCATTCAGAGTCAGCTCCACATAGATAAGAGAGTTTACCCCCCGTCACCCTTGACAGTCTTCAAAACACCCAATAGTTGTAAAGGACTCACTCTTGCTGGGTCCTCGGAATCACTTTCTGGTTCATTTCTAAACGCGGCCAACTTCTCGCGTTTAGGGCAATCCTTTGCCATATGTGGTCCTTTGCAAATGAAACATCCACTCATCTTGCCGGATCCACTCGCTGCTTTCCCATCATCCCTGGGTCTGTTCCATCTGGCCTGGCCGTTGGGCTTCCTCCTCTGGAACCCATCTCCGGCCCTTCTCTCGACTGGCTTCTTGTCTTTGGATTTGAATTTCGTCTTCTCACCCTCTCCACCGGGTAAGGTTCGCAAGTCCACCAGTGCTTCAGCTGCTATGATCGCGGAGGTGAGGTCCTTCGCGCCCTGTCTCCGTACCTCGATCTGGGCCCAACTCTGGAATCCCGTAAGGAAGTTAAACAGCATGTCCTCCTCGGACATGTCCCTGATATCCAGCATCAAGGATGAAAACTCCTTCACGTACTCCCGGACAGTGCCTGTCTACTGTAGCTTCTTCAAGTTTGTACGAGCTACCCAAGCAGTGTTGCCAGGCAAGAATTGCTGCCGCAATTCCTTCTTCAACTCGACCCACGAGTTCAAACTTGTCCGACCCGCCTGAGCGTCTTCCTGCTGACGAGTTCGCCACCATAGCTTCGCATCGCCAGTAAGGTACATCCCGACCAACGGGACTTGCTCATGGCCCGGTACCCTTGCAGCTTTAAAGTACTGATCCATGTCCCAAAGAAAGTACTCCGGTGTCTTGGCACTCCGTGCGCCATCAAATGGGGAAGGTTCGGGGACCTTCACTCTCGTGGGCGCCTCCCACGAGACCGGTGAAGCGCTAGCTTCCTTGAGTTGGCCGATCTCGGCCTCCAGCGACTGTACCTTTGTCTTCAAGATTTCAATGGTCCTCTGGCTCTCGCGGTATCCGACAACAAGATCTTCGACCATCTTCGACAGGTTCACGACTTGATCATCGACACTCCCGACGACGTTCTCCAAGCGCTCTGCAGTCTCCTCAAGGCGATCCAAACGATCCTTCTTGCTAGTCGCCATCTCCACCGTCTTCACTTGTGTGCCTTCTCGCGCTTCGCTTCACGCCACGAACTCGTAGCTCTGATACCAACTGTCAAGGCCTCAACCGATCACCTTCGGCCGTGCGGCACCTGACATGCACCATAGCGACAGGTCAGCCTTTCCTTGCATGAACAGTAAGTGAAACCTGTTTGCATTACAAAGTACAGCGAAAATAAGTAGAAGCGAGCAAATCCGGAATACACGTCGGTACGAGAAACACGACACAAGGAAACCCATTTTGAGAGAGAAAAACATAAAACTCTCTTAGATTGAGAAATGTTTACAACCATGGCCAAAACCAACACCAAGTGGCCTTGTCTTCTCCCAAAGACACATTTGACCCTATTACAAGAGCTACCCCAAATCCAAGGTTGATTGAGCCCCATGCCCAATACCGGTCTGGCGTGAATACCCTGACTTCACTTAGCTTGCAGTCTCCTCTGACTCGACTGTAGCTTTAACCAGCCACCCTTGGTCAAAACGCGTAGCAGTACCGGTCACGCGCGGTAATACCGCGTGCCATCCTCGCCCCTGGCTCGGCAACGCTCCCGGCCACGTGCCTACTTGTATACGCCTGTATAAAGCCTTGTCAGATCCGGAATCAGCTCTCGGTCAACCGGCCTGATCAAGTGTCCCGCCCCGCCTTGACTTGTTAGAGATCCAACACTCTACATGATGAAGTCCTGCGACACTTGACTCTTGGTTGGGGCGCGCCTGCCCCACTCGCTCATCGGCCACGCGCACGCCCACGGTCCAGCGCGCGCGCACGCCTCACGGCCTCGGCCCATGATCATGCGGGGTATTCCACCCGCCCTTGGTCCGGACACAACATAAGCGCCGCGCCACCTGCGCGCGCTACCAAATCCACGCAGCTATGCGCCCTCGTGGCTTGGTCTATGTGATACTGTATGCCCGCTGACCAAGTATAAGGTCATCAACCCTTACAATTACCATGGTAATGAAGTCAGGAATATTATATGCGGGGGAATATTGTGGTAATGTGAGATTACTGTGTTTGGTTGAGAACTTATATTACTATTAATCTTTCATTACCATGTTTGGTTAGTCATGATAATCACCTGAGTAATATGTCAAATTTACCTAAATACCCCTACATATAAAATTTTAAAAATTTTAATTTAAAATATTTAGATAAATAAATAATTAAATTATAATATCTATATATATATATATATATATATATATATATATATATATATATATATATATATATATATAATTAAATTATATATATTATTTATTATTTATTATTTATTTATCTAAATACTTTTAATTAAAATGTTCGAAATTTTATATATAGGGGGTGTTTAGGTAAATTTATTTAATAATTATTATAATTATTATAATTATTATAATTATTATAATTATTATAATTATATATATAATTAAATAATTAAATATTAAATAAATTTAACTAAATACCCCTATATATAAAATTTTGAAAATTTTAATTTAAAGTATTTACATAAATAAATAATTACATTATATATATATATAATTAAATAATTATATATTAAATAAATTTACCCAAATATCTCTACATATAAAATTTTAAAAATTTCAATTTAAATTATTTAGATAAATAAATAATTAAATTATATATATATATATATATTTTATGTTATAAATATTTTAATAAAAATGGAACAAAACTAGGTTTTGATAATAAGTATAATATGAAATTAGGTTAAATAAGTGGGGGTATAATTGGAAAAAACAAAATTTCCAGATTACCACCAACCTGTTTATCTGGATTACCACCTCATTTGGTAATATTTCACTATTGGTAATCTCACATTACCATTCACATTACCATTGCTACAGTAGCCAAACATGATAATGTTTTCACATTACCGCCAGATTCTCGGTAATGTTTTCACATTACCGCGAACCAAACAACCCCTAAAAGGGTTAATCCTAATCAAGAACATGGGCTAATGATCAGTCCATTCTCAAAGACATAATGTAAAGCCTTACTTTCACCAAGAATCTTTCATATGCTTCAAAGCTTATAACACAAGGATATAATCATTGGCAACCAAACTAAATAGATGACTTATATATGCACTTAACTAGTAAATTAATTATAAAGAATTATATAAAGAATCATACTACTACCCAAGTGGGCTGTCAATCAATGGGCGTTTTATAGTTTCGGTATGGAATACTTGCATAAAGCCCATTGATTTGTATGAACTATACTATTTGTGTTTCCCCTTTTCAATTATTTTTCACTATCATGAAATTTTTTTATTATTAAGGGTTTTTATGGTCTTAAATATTAAATTTTGATATATATGGATTTTATAGTAATTTTTTGATTTGGATACAAATCATGGTTAAGGCATCACATATATATGGTTAAAGCTTTTTGATATCAAAAAATTATATGGTTAACCCTTTTATTATAATTTCTTGATATCAAAAAAATAAATTAAAGTTTTATGATGACTTCCCACCTAAGCATGCCATCACAAAACCCAAACCATTTATTAAGCACTTTTGAAAAATACCCAATAAAGGCATTACTGTAAAAGGGTTAATCCTAATCAAGAAATTATATATAAAGGCATTATATATATGTGATGCCTTAACCATAAACCCAAACCAAAAGTGATATATATGTGATGCCTTAACCAAAAGGGATATTAATTTCTTGATATGCAGATCCTAACCAAAAGTGATATATATATATATATGTCATACCCAATAATTTTTTGATTACTATAAATTTGGTTAAAGCTTTTGATATATATGGTTTTATTAAATTTTAACAAGCATGCTTGTAGTCATATGCTGATTATTGTCTTTCAAATTATTTGCATATTTCTTATATATTTCGTATGACATATTTTAAGATAATTCATTTGAGAATGATACAAATCATGCACCATGTGCCATATTTTATATGAAGCATGTTCTATTTTATAGTTTATAAATTATATGGAATAAATTCATGTATCCATATTATGGATGAAGAATTTATGTATGATGTGAAGTGAATGTTGCAATGGTTTCATTACACAAGCACATGCTGTGAATTAAATTGATACTTATAAACTCGTGTAATTAATAAAAAAATAATTTTCAAACGATTAATTACTAGTGGAAATGGATGATTTGAGTTGACAACACTTTAAAATAGAACAAAGCAATGTAAATGCATTTGTTGACTTTGATAATTAGACTATTATCTTTTTCTTTTTTTTTGTTAATAACCTAGTTTTTCTTTTTTCACTACTCATGTCATTTAATTTTACTCAATTCTAGTAGTAAGGCTAATCCCAAAAGCATCAACTTTTACGCATATAAAAAATAATAAATAACTTCTTCAAAAGTGATGTGTGTTAGATTCCTCTTCTTTAGGGATGCAAGTGGGGCGGAGATTCCCCGAAATAACCCCCCCGCGGGGCGGGGATTCCCCGAAATAACCCCCCCGCGGGGCGGGGAATGGGGGAAAATCCCTCCCCGCATCGCGGGGCGGGGCGGGGGCGGGGAGGGCATTCCCAGCCCCGTGGGGATCCCCGCCTTATTCCCCGGTGGGAATCCCCGCCTTATTCCCCGCGGGGAATCCCCGAATTTTAATTATATATATATATATATTAAAAATGACTCATATGATTATTTATTTATTTGTTTTAAAATTCAATATGAATATATAATAAAATTATAAGGACCAAATATTTAGGTTTTAAAAAAATATATAGTTTTGGTTTGCATTAAAAATATTTTAGATTTTTAGTAAAACTAGTGTTACTCCTATGTAAATATGTAATGCACGAATATAATTATATGAAAAAATATTTTAAAATTTTAATTAATTTTATTTATTTCCTATAAAAATTAATAAAATTGGCGGGGGGTGGGGATTCCCCGGCTCCGTGGGGATCCCCGCGGGGGAGTGAGTGGGGCAAACATCTCCCCCGCGGGGAATTTGCAGGCGGGGAATCCCCGCCCCGTGGGAAGCGGGGATGGAGATGGGGATCTCATTCCCCGCCCCGCCCCGCCCCACTTGCATCCCTACTCTTCTTACCCTTTGAGCCATGTAAAAGGGCATATGACGAATCGAGATAGGACCACCATAACAAGGTATTAGATTATAGGACCTACTTAATGGCGAAGGTGGGCCCTAGTGGCTCATGATTCCAAATTCTTGCAATCATAATCAAATAACATTGTTTATGGGAAACCATGTTTAAGAGACAAACTATTGGGTGGCTCCACTTTAAGGCACAAGAAAGCTAGAGTGCTTAACTAACTATTATATGTACATACATAGAAAAGATAAATTATAAAAAGGAAAGTTGTGAGGTGGTGTGGCCCAAACTACAAGCACAGGAATGCCAACAACATCCACATATGACTAAGTTGTCCTCATCTTGAGTTGTATTGTCAAGTGACATAAGACTTAATATAAGTTTCACACTAAGGAAGAGAGAGGAAGGATCCTAGAAGGAACACTCAAATGGATATAGTATGATCATGTATTTGCTCAAAGTTTCTTAGTCCAAGATCATGCATGACGCTTTGTCCATGAGCACCATGGCAAGGACTAGGGAATGGAGCAAAGCAAGCCATTGAATTAGGTCAAAAGTTGGTCATATTATTGTGCATGAGGGGACCAAAAACCCACTAATGAAAACAAAGAAAAATACAACCATGGCCCCCTTGTTCTTGCCTCCATTATTATCTTTTTTTTTAATTTTAAATGTTAAATAACTCTTCAACTGGTTTTTTTTTAATTTCATGTAATATATATATATATATATATATATATATATATATACCATTATAAGTAAAAGAAAATTTATGTAGACTAAGACTTGCTTTTCCATTTAAAGGTGAGAAGTAGTTTGACATTTTACCTAGTGATGGGGAATATATATGTGTGTGTGTGTGTGTGTGTGTGTGTGTGTGTGTGTGTGAACTTGGAAGCAAAAATTGGGGACTCCACTTATTGTTTCACAAAAGTTGTCTTCACACGAGATCCATGTTTTAAAAATGCCATGGTACTTGGAAAAGGCAGCATTGTTGGTGGGGAGCTTGGGGGCTTGTGGGGTGCTTCACACAATTAGGGTTAGGGCAAGAGGGAAACACAAGTTTGGTTACCACATGGCAATGGTGCTCCCCCAAACAATAACTCATGGCAGCAATCGTCTCATATCTTATTTATCTTTCTTTCAAAGTTAATTAAGCTGGTTCACAAACTAAGATTCTTTCCAACCCTCGGAAAAGATGGATGCCCTTCTATTCTTTATTAAACCCTATATACTTCCCTCTCTCTTCAATTATTTAAAATTAAAAATAATAACTATATATACACCGGCTGAAAAACTTTTATCATATAACATAAAGGTTATGTCACGCCCCGAGACCGGAGCATCGACAAACGGCCGCAAACCTACAAGGCCAAGACCAAGTAGGCATGCAAGGCCTCAGAACCTGACTCACACTGAAAAAAATAACATCTAATAAAAATATAGATTCTTATACTAAAGAAAGCTATAAAATTCGAATTACAAAAGTTCTATATTTAAAGTTCGGAATTTTATTTAATCAATATAAAGTTCCAAGTCCACAAAGAAAAAGAACTTAATAACTTGCTAAACTAGACTGCGACTTGCTCAACGAGGCCGTTAAATTGTCCACCAAGTAACTCTGAAAAAAAACAGAACAAACTTAATCAAGATCGAGAGCCCAGTAAGTAACCACTAAAAGCATTTGGGATCAAATAAAAATGTCAAAAATCAAGAACAAAAATCATTGCTATATTACAATAGAACATCTGCCAAAATACAATTCTGGAAACAAAATAAAATGGTTCAAGTGAGTCTGATTTTCAAATAAACACAGTATAGGTCTCCCAATTCACAATTACCAAAACAAAATATCAGATGTTATTTGTTTACCCTCAGTGACTCGAGCCAGAATATCAGAGGTTATTTACTTACCCTCGGTAACCCAAGCCAGAATATCAAACGCCATTATTCTTCACCGACGGAACGGTGTGAAACTATAATCTCTTAATAGAGTTACATGTCGACATGGTCAGTGATTAACACCCAATGACAGGGTTAGTGCATAGTTAATTGGAGACTACAATTTATAGATCAAAAAGTTAATGTTCACAAACAACATAATACAAAGGTTCAGACTGATTGAAACCAGAATAATCCACCAAAAAAAAATGTTAACATTCATATGATCCCATTTTCTGTATATCAAAATAGGCCAATTATTTTCAAATGAATAAAATTATTCAAAAGTATAATTATTAAAAATAATACAAGAAATAACCAAAATAGTAATTTAGCAATTATGGAAAAATATATACTTATACCAGAGTTGATATGTGGTTTACTTACCTGACAATCACAAGAAATCCAATTCTGACACCAACTCAAGGCTTTTAGGGTGGATCTTAAATTTTAGAAAGAAAACCTATTAAATTATCAAAACATAAATTTACAAAATTTCAAGGGCATGCAAGAAAGATTTCAAAACCCTAATGATCCTACAAAAGTTAAGGGCTAATGAGCAAATGTATTGTAAAAGAAGATTTTAGAAAGGTATAAATGCAAAAAAGAGTCGAGCTATTATTTTCTAAATTCGGATTCTTTCAAGCGTATAATATCAATTATCAAACCTAATCCAGATATGAACTATTTCAATTTTACCAATGAAGACTAAAACTAGTATAACTTTGTTTATCATCTTCTAAATCAGAAAATTCTTTCTTCTAAAAAAACTAGACAAATGAGGCTATGACCTATCCAAAATTCACACTGATTCGAATACTAGTAAATTTATAGCATCCATTTGAATGTCCATCTATTTTTGCAAACCAGTAAAGTCAGACGTGATGCTTTTAACATGCATATCTCTCAGTATATATCCTCAAGTAACATCATAGTTTCGGAATAGATAATTAATTCAAAAAGGAACAACTTTCGTATTTTACACCTTGCCTGATTCAACCTTTAAAACAAAGAAAAATATTAATCAATCTTCAAGTTCTGCATAGAATTCTATTTGACTTAGCTACACTAATATGACTGTATATCATAAAATACTGATGTATAAAATCTGAAAATTGGCAGGTACTTAGTTGAAATCAAACCCTATGACTTTCTTACTTTTCACTTTTCTCGATTCAACTTCTAAAGTCATATGTTATGCCCGTCAATCTTCAGATTCTGCAGAGAATATTATTTTACAAAACTTCACTAATAGTGTTATATTTTATAAACCACAATTTTATAAAATTTGAAATTTTGCAGATTAAATAAAATCTAGAGTTACTTACCTCACACATGTCGATAAATGAGTTCTTGATGGGGTTTCTCATGCCTAGCTGCTAACATCTCTCCAACTAAACAAATCTGTAATTTAAACTAAAACATTGTTTTCCTTAAATACCACAATCAGAAATTTCATGGTGATAGTAGCAATGATCAATAATTTATAGAATAATTGTAAAGGAGATAAGAAAGGATTTTTGTTTTTTGAATATTTAAAAGATAACTAGATTATAATAATAATCATGTTAAGAGGATAACGAAGCATCTCAAGAGATAATTAAAAAATAAACTAAATAATAATAATAATAATAATAATAATAATAATAATAATAACAACAACAACAACAATAAGTGTGGGGTTCACAACGCCTCCCCCTAAAAAAAGTTTAGTTCTCTAAACTCACATGATCAATCGACAAGATTCAAAGACCAATGGATCAAGCTAAATTAGCCTAGTATTGCTCTAGGAATGAAAGCTTTGCAATTGAACAACAAATTAGTCTTAAGTTGTCTCTAACTCATACCAAACATAGCTTACAATTTAAAGCCCCTTAACATCCTCCATTCACCACCAATAAATCAATAAGTGATATTAACCCACCTTTACCTTAATCAACTTTCTGAGTCCAAATTTTCTCTAATAGTTCAAACTTTGAATTTTTTTTCTAATGCACTAAGATCAACAAATCAAAGATAATCAAATTCCCAATTTCCTTGGTGCTATACTCCTAACATCATAAAATCAAAAGTTTCAACAAAATAAAATTTAGCTGCCAAACAGACAATACGAGAATAAAACTAAACACTCAAAAGAAACAGCTTACACCATCTTACAATTCAAGTTTACAGTTATATCCAGACTACTAATATTACAAGACTAACAATATAACTAAAGCTTTGATACCACTAAAATTTGTCACGCCCCAAGCCCGGAGTGTAGACAAATGGCCGCAAACCTACAAGACTAAGACCAAGTAGACATGCAAGGCCTCAGAACCTGTCTCACACTAAAAAAAATAACATCTAATAAAAATATAGATTCTTACACAAAAAGAAGCTATAAAATACGCATTACAAAAGTTCTATATCCAAAATTTGGAATAATATTTAATCAATATAAAGTTCCAAGTCTGCAAAGAAAGAGAACTTAATAACTTGCTAAACTATACTGCGACTTGCTCAACGAGGCGGCTAAGCTGTCCACCAAGTAACTCTGAACAAAAAATAGAACAAACTTAATGAGCTCGAGAGCCAAGCAACCACTAAAAGTATTTGGGTTCAAATAAAAGTGTCAAAAATCCGTAATAAAAATCATTGTTATGTTACAATGGAACATCTGCCAAAATACAATTCAGAAACAAAATAAAATGGTTCAACAGAGTCTGATATTCAAATAAACACAGTATATGTCACCCAATTCACTATGATCAAAACAAAATATCAGAGATCATTTGTTTACCCTCGGTGACCCGAGCCAAAATATCAGAGGCCGTTATTCTTCACCGACGGAACAGTGCAAAACTATAGTCTCTTAGCAAAGTTACATGTCGACATGGTCAGTGTTTAACCCCCAATAACAGGGTTAGTGCATAGTTAATTGGAGACTATAATTTATAGATCAAAAAGTTAATGTTCACAAACAACATAATACAAAAGTTCAGACTGATTGAAACCAGAATAATCCAAAAAAAAAAAAAATGTTAACATTCACATGATCCCATTTTCGGTATATCAAAATAAGCTAATTGTTTTCAAATGAATAAAATTATTCAAAAGTATAATTATTTAAAAATAATACAAGAAATAACCAAAATAGTAATTTAGCAATTGTGGAAAAATATATACTTATACCATAATTGATATGTGGTTTATTTACCTGACTAATACAAGAAATCCAATTCTTACACCAACTCAAGGCTTTTGGAGTGACTCTTAAATTTGGGAAAGAAAAACTATTAAATCATCAAAACATAAATTTACAAAATTTTAGGGGCATGCAAAAAAGATTTCAAAACCCTAATGATGCTATTAAGGCTAAGGGCTAATGAGCAAGGGTATTGTAAAAGAATATTTCAAAAAGATATTAATGCAAAAAGAGTCGAGCTATTATTTTCTAAATTCGGATTCTTTCAAGCGTATAATATCAATTATCAAACCTAATCCAGATATGAACTATTTCAATATAACCAACGAAGACTAAAACCCGCATAACTTTGTCTATCATCTTCTAAATCACAAAATACACACTGATTTGAATACTAGTAAATTTATAGCATCCATTTGAATGTCCATCTATTTCTGCAAACCAGTAAAGTCAGGCATGATTGTTTTAACATGCATATCTCTCAGTATATATCTTAAAATAACATGATAGTTTCAGAATAGATAGCTAATTCAAAAAGGAACAACTTTCGTATTTTACACCTTGCCTGATTCAACCTTTAAAGCAAAAAAAAATATTAATCAATCTTCAAGTTCTGCACATCATAAAATATGACTATATAATAAAATACTGATGTATAAAATCTGAAAATTGGCAGGTACTTAGTTGAAATCAAACCCTATGACTTTTTTACTTTCCACTTTTCTCGATTCAACCTCTAAAGTCATATATTTTACCCGTCAATCTTCATATTCTACAGAGAATATTATTTTAGATAACTACACTAATAGGGTTATATTTTATAAACGACAATTGTATAAAATTTGAAATTTTGCAAATTAAATAAAATCTAGAGTTTCTCATCTCACACATGCTGATAAATGAGTTTCGGATGAGATTTCTCATGCCTACTTGCTAACATCTCTCCCACTAAACAAATCTGATATTTAAACTAGAACATTGCTTTTTATAAATAGCACGATCAGAAATTTCATTGTGATGGTAGCAATGATTAATAATTTATAGAATAATTGTAAAAGAGATAAGAAAGGATTTTTTTTTGAATATTTAAAAGATAAATAGATTATAATAATCCTGTTAAAAGATAATGAAGAATCAAGAGATAATTAAAATATAAGTTAAAAATAATAATAATAATAATAATAATAATAATAATAATAATAATAATAATAATAATAATAATAAGTGTGGCGTCCACAGGTTTTACATGAAATTTATAAAAAAAATATTTATTGAACTTGAAATAAAAGTTATTATAAACAGATAAAGATAATTATTACATATCTTTGGAACAATAGGATTACAATATGCAAAACGAAAAACAACTTATTAATAAGATAGGTATATATCATAATAATGAAATAAGACTTGATAGCATTTACAAACACAAGTTTGACAGAATTATCTCTATTAAAATAAATAAACATAAACACTATATATATATATATATATATATATATATATATATAATATCTTTTCAATTTTCAGATGGGATGCATGCCGCTCTCTATGTCTATTCTTTCACACAGCCCCTTGGTACCTAAAGCAACAGGCAGTGGCGAGAGTTCGAATCTTCGGGGTGAGGGTGCATGTGGGGATTGTGAGGGGGTGGTACCGGCGCCCATGTGTGCGCGGCCCCACAGCCGCGTCGAGGCATGCGCCGCCCGTTTTAGTTTACGGGCCCGTTGGGTTTCTTCTTTTGCAAAAAATAGTTTCCATTCGTTTATTCATTCATTCACACAATAATAGACCCGCATTTTAGTAAAATAGTCCCGCATTTTAGTAATTGATAAAAAAATTCTTTTATTCAAATTTATCGTCTTAAATCCTTCTATTTGATACAAAAGTCACTTCCTTCATACAATAATTGCTTTTAAATGACAAAATGAAATTGTCATATTAATCTAATTAATGTGAACCCCTCAACCATTTTATTTGTTTATTTATATATTTATTTATTTAGAGATGATGAGATGATAGAGTAATATTGAAGTAAACATAAAAAGTGAAATAATTTCACTGTGAAAGTGCAAAAATGAAGAAATATAATAAACACAATTTCTTTAAGGAAAAATTACTGTTCATCCCTCGGGAATTTTAAAACTGGCCAAAACCCCCTCATACTTTTGCACACCCCGGACAGCCCCTCCGTTATAGTTTGGTTCCCTTCTACCCTCCGTCTGTCACATGAAATGGGTCCGTGTTATGAAAATCTTTTTTTGCCCCTGCAAATGGTGAGAAAAAACACCGCCCGATCACATCATGTCATGTCTGACCTTTATGCATACATTTGTGAGTTTTTTTCCCTTGATGGTTTCTTGTTCTCATAGAAAGTTTATAAGGCGAATTACATATTTTCGTTCTTGTTCTTCTTTTCATTTTGCTCATTTGGTTTTTCGATTTGAATTCTTCCGGTCACCCGATATTATGGACAGTTTTTATGCCATTGCTAGATATAACGGGGAGGGACAAGTATTGACGTTCACCGCGTCGACTGAATGGGAGTCAGTGTTAGCTGAGATATGTGAGCGCTGGGGTCTCGATGTTTCTCGCGTGAGGGTGAAGTTCATCACACCCGGTGGACATAATACGGTTTACCCAATCGAGAACAAGGTCGACTTCCAGCGCATGTGTCATGTGTTCTCCATCCTCAAAGGCGGTGTAGTCGATATGGTTGTCGAGATTGATGACATGCCACCGCAGCCTACTAAAAATGAGTTATTGTCGTGGTAATGCGTTGCTCTGAAACAATTATGCAGTTGTATGTCAGTTAGTGTTTAATAATTCCATTATCTGTATGAACGAATGAATTCTCCGTTTAAATTTGGAGTCTCCCGTTAATTTATTATGTTTCTATTTAACCATGTCATCTACCGTTTGCATTATTGAGTCTCTGTTTAACTTTGTCTGTTAACGTTTAACTATTAACTTTATCGTTTAAAACTGTGGAGTTTATGCTTAAATCCTTATTGTTTGCGTTTGAACTGAAGTGTTGGCAGGAATTCGGAATCTGGGAGCGCTTCTGTCCCACCACATGGCGACCCGGATGGTCTCGCATGCCTACCTTCCTCGTCAGATCAACATGAAGTGTTGTCGTTGGACGTCTGATAATGTTTTGATGGCGTTGAACATTTTCGAGATACACTACGCAATTTTACTATCAGTCGGAATTTTGATTTCAAATTCGTGAAGAACGAAAAACACCGTGTCACTGTGGAATGCGCAGCCGGTGGATGTCAATGGTGCGTTCACGCATCAAAGGAATATAATAGAAATACCTTCAGAATCAAGACAATGGAGCCATCACACACTTGCGGTGGTGGAATTGGCTCGGTGTCACACCCGAAAGCATCCAAAAAATGGGTCAGCGCACGAGTGATTCAGAAGCTCAAGGACCGGCCCTTGTACAAGGCCATTGACATTCAGAAGGACATGTTGCGGGAGCATGGTGTCCACATTCCATACAAGTAGGCTTGGATGGGGAAAGAGCATGCCCGGGTGATCCTCGACGGCAGCGACATCTCCAACTATGATCTATTGCTTTGGTACGTCGATAAGGTGGCTGAGATGAACCCCGGCAGCATCGTGTTTGTGGAAAGAGACGGTGAGCGTTTTAAACGTGCGTTCTTCTTTTTCAGTGCGTGCATTTTCGGGTTCAAGAGGGCATGCAGGCCGCTGCTGTTTCTCGATGGTACCCACCTCCTTGGAAAGTATCAGGGTACTCTCTTGGGTGCCACAGGCAAGGATGGGAACAACGGCTTCTTCCACGCCGCCTTCGCTATTGTTGACAACGAGACCGATGCCAATTGGACGTGGTACATTTCCAAGTTAGGTGATGCTTTATACGACGAAGGCGACTACCAAGAGACAATTACATTCGTTTCGGATAGGTCAAAGGGCCTTGTGAACGCTATTGCGAGAGTTTTCCCTTCATCCCCCCACGCGTACTGCCTTCGGCACTTGGAGGCCAATTTTATGAAAGCTAATGTCAGACTTGGGAAGGCATTGAGGGAGGAGTGCTGGTCCATATGTTTTCGTATCACGTGGGCACCGACGGCTAAATAATTCGATGACACCGTCAATGAACAGCGGGCCGCATCACCCGAAGCCTATCAGTGGTTGATTCACAAGTCGGACGTGTCACACTGGTCGAATTATCTGTTCAAAGGTAACCGATGGGGCGAGATGTATTCAAATGTAGCTAAGTCGTTCAATGCGTGGATCAAAGAAGCTCGACACCTACCTGTGACGAAAATGGTCGACGCTATAAGGTATTCGAATGTTAAATACATGTAACGCTTGAGATTTCTCTTTACCCTTTAATAATCGTTCTCTGTGTGTAAAATGCACTGTCTGCAGTTTGATATCGTAGTCTGTGTTTAACATTCGCGGTCACCGTTTAGTCTGGTAGAATCCTGTGTAAGCTAACGAATGTAAATATCATTATCTCGGTTTAAATACCATTGTCTATGTTTTTCTTCTTCGATCTTTAGTTCATTAATCTTCTGTTTACGCCGATGTGGTTGTGTTTAAATATTCATATATTCGCGTAAATTTGTTTGTGCAGGTTCAAGTTGATGCGCATATTATGCACTCGACGTGAGAAAGCGAACAAATGGGAGACTTTCTTATGCTCGGACATACATTCAAAGGTTGAGACGCTTGTTCAGGATAGCCGAAGTCTTCACGTTGCTCGCTGTGTCGCTGATCGTTACGAAGTGATTGACCAGTGCAGTAACTTTCTAGACCTTGCTAGTAGAACTTGCTCATATAGCAGATGGCAAGTTTATGGTATCCCCTGCAAACACGCTTGCGTTGTGATAATGCAGACGGACAATAATGTTCATCGTTTTATTAGTGATCACTTCACCGTCGACACTTACAAGCTGGCATATAAGGAAGCTATATTTCCCATACCCGACAATGAGAGGCCTACAGACAACAATCGCGATTTGCTTTTGGGGCCGCCTGTGACGAGAAGGCAACCTGGGCGTCCTAGGTGAAGAAGGATCGAGTGGCAAGCGTTTGATGTCCGCGAGTTACATTGCAGCAGCTGCCACGCGTCCGGTCACAATCGCAAAACTTGCAATGAAACTGTCGCCGAGTAGGCTTTGTAAAAAAATAATCTTTAAAGATCACAAATTTATTTAGTTATGAAGCCCTGATATTTAAACAGAGAATAAACGAATTTCGTTGTCTGCATTGAATTTTTAATCGAAAAAACCTAATGTTAAAGGGTGACACATTTAAACATTCACACACTCAATCAAGCATATGCATTGAATGTTAAACGGATAATCTTGGTAATAAACGGTAACCAATAAACGGCGAGTTTTACACATCTTGGGCGAAATGTTTAACAGAGACGTTGTTTGGTACACATAGTGGTTACAATGTTACACATAATGATTGACATTTGCACAGTACAGTATGACTTTAAAGCATGAATTGACTCTAAATTAATGACGAGAAAACGTAATTAGAGTGACCATTCAGTGCGAATGCGAATTCATTACTATTTAGTACAATTAAATTTGAATTCAAATTCCACACATAAGAGTCAATGCACGGAGTACGTTAGGCGAACTTGCGACCCCTAGACTCCTATTTAAACAATAAACGAAAACCAGTGGCATATCCACATATTACACACAGAAGAAAAAGTATGTACAAGTCCATTCTCAACGAACTCTGCCAGAGAACACGCTGGCCGTCGCCGGAGTACTCAACCGTCAGAGAGGGCCCCGACCACATCCCCACCTTCGTGGCCACGGTGTCGGTTGATGGGACCACTACAGTCCTTACCCTGAGAAAACAGCGAAGGACGCCCAGAACACTGCGGCCGAGGTGGCGTACAGTGACCTCCGTCCTCCATACCCTAGGAGGATGAATACGCCTCCCACTGCTGCCGCCTTCCTTGCTGGGCCTTCCACCGTAGCGCCTTCAGATGCAGCGCCTCTACTCGCCCCCGAGCACTCCAACAGCGAAGAGTTGGAGTGCTTTCTAGAAGACATGCTCGTCGAGCTTGAGGAGAAGGAAGTAGTCCTCTCCCAAAAACTCGACGGAGTAAGAACCCGCAAGGCCCAACTCGAGAAGCTTCTCCAGGGCCTGAAGGCAAAATGAAGGTGTGGACGTGGCAATTTTTGATAAATAATGTTGTTTTCAGATTGTAGATGTATAATGTAGTGTGTCCACACTAGTCGTAATATAACTCTGTTTGAATGGATAATTTTCGAAGGGAACGAAATTTGTTACGCTGTAATGTTTGATCTTTAAACCGAGACGTGTATTTAAAAAGCATGGACGTTTGTAAAGGGGTAACGACAATATTAAAAAAGCACGTTCGTTTGTAAACAGTGACAATAGTATTTACACAGAGTCCTCGATGTGTAAACAAGACAATCCAAACATACACACCGAATGTTAAAGGGAGACGCATGGTAATAATTTGGGCCACGTAATGTTAATATGAGAGAACGCTCGTTCCCAATCGTGGATAGTTAAACGCGGGGATCGATTGTTAAACGGTAATGAGTAGGGGCAAGTGATGACGGTTATATTTAAACAATGAAGACGAGTTTTGCACAGTGAGCATTATAGACTAAAGACCGTCATTGATAATTACAGACTTTACTAAAAACTAGAAACTTTACGTTGGAAAATACTGAAACGTCGCGTGGGCATAAATAGAATTGAATTTAAGCTAATTACGAAATAACATAATCAGGGCAACCATACAATGTGAATTTATTATTAATAACTCCAATTTAATGTTGATATGCGACTCGGTCAAGCGTGAACGTAACCGATGCCATTTACTATATGCTTTACTATATTCCATTTATTTCACCGAAAACCAATGCATTTTTTATACAAAGAGTTATGGTTGTATGTACGCATCAAGCGAAACAAGATACAAACGCAGATATTGTCCACATCCTACAACAATGTTTAAGTCACGTCTAGCCAAATTTTTCCAGAAGACACAACGCCCCTCGCCGGAGTACGCCACTCTCTGGGAAGGCCCCGACAACAACCCCGTCTTACGGGCCACGGTGACGGTCGACGGGACCCCTTTCTCCAGTGCTTCCTCTACGGAAAGTGCCGAACAGGCGCAGAACATCGCTGCTGAGGTGGCGTTGAAGCAGTTGTGTCCTTCATGCAGTATGGAGATGACCAAGTCCCTGGTGGATGATGATGACGTATCCGACGTAGGTACTTCATACTGTAAAACTTATCAGTTGAGTGTTAACAAACGGCCAGCTTCCATACGTAATCCTTGAACTCTCCATTGCAGGGCCTTCACGACGCGTCGGGGATTACTCCAGCGGTGAAAAGTTGGGGTCGGTTTTCGAACACCTGGTCCATGCACTGAACGCAAAACTTGAAGGAATAAAAGATCGAAAGGCACGTGTACAAAAGCTTCTCCAAGATTTGAATGACAAGAAGAGGGCGGAGTGAAAGATTATGTTCGAGTTACTGTCGATTTTTAAATTGAGTCGTCTAAATGGTGTCGTCTTTATTTACATTGAGTCATCTGAATTCAAAAATAGTCATTGGTATTTAAACAGCGTAATCTATGTTTAAACACATAACACTAATTGGTAAAGTTTATTACTAATTGTTTGCATCAAAAACCAATATCAATTACTAAATTTTAAATCAATGTCACGTCTATTTAAAATTTATGTCATTTTCGTGGCGATAAGCTTAAGTTATGGATACTGGTTTAGCAAATATTGTCACGTGGAATGAAATATCAAACGGAGCCTCTTACAGTTAGTTACATAGGGACTCCTAAACATAATCTACACGAAATATAATTAAACAGAGGCAACGATGTTTAAACGGATACTACATCATTTTGGCAGGCGTTTATATTTCAGCGTTTACACCGACTGTTACCCAGAGACAATTACCATCAACGCACAGCTTATATGTTTAAGTTAAGATAATAAATTAAACTAACTTATTTGCTTGTCAATGACTGATACGTAACAATAGCAACATGGAATTTGTTATGTCCTCAAATAGTTAAACGGATCGTTCGCAAGTTAAACGGAAAGTCTTAATGTTAACGGGCGACACCCGAAATTAAACTGATGGAAGACATTTTGAGTAATACATGCATTCGACGGAGTCTAGTAAGTTAGCATTGAGAAAGTGTGCATTGATTAACCCGTCAGTGCAATTTACTTTTATGTGTTACAGTTAAGTTTGGTTTTGGAATTCAAACGTCAAATTTATTGGCGTCAGACTCGAGAAATAGTTCAAACGTCCGTTGAATACATTTCTATTTAAAGAAGAATCGGAAACAAGAGACGCACCCAGATATTACACGCAGACCCAACAAAATCTATGTGCCAATTCTCAACGCGTACTGCCAGAAGACGCACCGCTCCACGCCAGTGTACTCCACCACCAGGGAAGGCCCCCATGGAGCCCCCGCTTTCGTAGCCACGGTCACAGTGGATGGGACCACTTTTTCCAGCCGTAGACCCGAGAGATCCGAGGAGGCAGCCCAGAACATTGCTGCCCTGGTGGCGTTCTATGAGCTCTGTCCTTCGCATCTTAGGACGAGGGGTACGTCTCCCGCTGATGCCGATGGTGTCACAACTGGAAGTACTGCATATCGTAGGGTTTATCTATGTGTGTTTAGAAATATTTCTCTAAATCGTTCAGGTCTTCATTGCAGGGCCGATGACCTATCCCCGGGAGTGGTTTCTGGAAGATTTGGTCGGGGATCTGACGGAAAAAGTGGCATCTCTCTCCGCAGAACTCGATCGAGTGGTATCCCATAAAAGGGATGTGGAGAGGCTGCTCCGTTACGCTAAAATGTATAAAATGATGGAATAGCGGTTTTTGTCCTGTTTAGTGTTGTTTTCAGTTATCAAATAAGAACTTTGCTTAATTATGGGGCGTTCTCTCATTCCGAAATTTGTTCTTCGTTATTAATCTTTGATAAATGTTAAACGTGGAGGACGCATGTTTAACAGAGACGCTGAACTTTAAATGGCAAGCCATATATCTTAAGCAAATGCTAACACATTCCTACACATGACATGAACGCTTTAAATGGAAACAGTCGCAAGTAAACAATATGACGAAACTTTACGTGTAGAATCGTAATCTTAAACGGGAACGGTAATATTAAACATGTAGCGACAAAAGATAAATGGAGAATGTCTTTTTGACCTGATAACTCTATATTTTAAACGGAGACAACAACACGTACTGGGTGACATAATTTAACAAAAAAAATCCGTACTCACGTATCCATAGCGCAGTTGATGAAGACACTTAAAAGGTTACGTACAATAGGGTATTTTACCTTTAAAAACAAATAGCGCAAGTAGAATAGGGTCTCTTACCTTTAATAACACCCGCCATATGTTAAACAGTGACATAGAGAGTTAAACGTCCACCATTAATATCTAAACGGGGAGTATGTTATCCACCAGTTACCCTTGGTGTTAACCGGGAACGGTGAATCGTAATCTTAAACGGGGACTGTAATATTAAACATGTAACGACAAAAGATAAACAGAGAATGACTTTCTTACCTGATAATTCCATATGTTAAACGGAGACAACAACAGGTAATGGCTGACATACTTTAACAAAATAATTCCCTGCTTACGGATCCATGGCGCAGTTGATGAAGACATTTAAAACGTTACGTACAATAGGGTCTCTTACCTTTAAAAACAGTCAACTCAAGTAGAATAGAGTCTCCTACCTTTAACAACAACCGCCATATTTTAAACAGGGACATAGAGAGTTAAACGTCCACCATTAATATCTAAACGGGAAGTATGTGAACAACCAGGTACCCCTGGTGTTAAATGGGGATGGTGTACAATGCACGGAGATCCGTATTGTTAAAGTATAACACAATGTTTTAATAGTGACATCATCATTTTTTACAGATGTACTTCATTTTATGTGACCCTCAAACGGTACCATGAAATGTAAAGCAAAAATCATTGAATCGAAAACAATAACGAACATTACTAAATGTACATTCAAATTTCTGCCATGTCACTGGCAAAGAATGAATTGAATCAATTGAATTGAAAACAATATCGACAAAACTGTTTTACATTTGATAAATAATGCCGGTGCTTAAGAATCTTACTTCCCCACAGCTGGAGGCATCCCTCGTTGCTTGATGCCGGATGCGCCTCCTTCCTTAAGTATGTGGGCAGCGTACTTTAATCTCAGATAGGGGGCGTCCGTGTGCGGTATCCTTAACTTTTCACCGCGGAGTAATTGCTCGATAAACCTCATCACGTTGACGGCGCAATTGACAGTGCCATTTTTTTGACGCGGTGTTTCGTCATCGTGAATAAGCGGGTACTGCGCGGTCACCGTCGTACCGTACTACATTTCGAGACAGGTGTCGAATAGTTCCCGCTGTCGAATTGTACAACTCGATGTTAGAATAGCAAGCATTTATGGCAATCGAAATCTATATAGCAGAGAGATTACCATTGCTACCGCGTCTCTATCATACTCTTCAATTTGGCATGAGGTGTAATGCCTGTACTCTTTCTTGTTATTGTCGAGCACCACGGCGTGGAAGTGGCCATTCAAGATTATGGGAAGGATGATGATGTCAACGTCATTGACGACTTTTGTGGCATCTCCGATCATAGCCAAAGTCGTCTCATGTACGTCTTCCACCTTTGACATAAACAACGCCAGTGGTCGAGTGATATAGGCGCGCTTCTTATGAGGATATGGTATTCTCGTAAGTGCGTCTTATACGATGCACACGAAGGCATCCAACACATCATCTGTCACCATCTCTTTCCCGTCGATCAGTACGAATAGGTTGGCTCGGGTGGTGCTGACATAATCATTCTTCCAGACGACGGAACTGCGGTTAAACAGCAACAGATGTGATTGATTACTAACACATCGACGTTAAGTGGGAACAACACATACGTAAATGATAATGTATACTATTAAACAGTAATGCCGTAAGTTAAACGGTAAATTACTAGGTTAAATGGTAACGGCTATAATTAATAAGAAACGCAACAACATAAATGGGATGATCTATATTTAAACACTAACATCTACACTATCATACTTACTCGTCCATGGGGAAGTTGATGAAGATCTTGATCAACTCCTTCGCGAATACGTTGAGGCGCGATTGAACAGCGTATTTTTTTTCCGCCGGAACGAAGTCTTTCCGAACTTCTTGATATTGCTGGTTGGCAAGGGTCACCGCTTTCGTTTTGTTCTCGGTAACGTTCCCTTGGCCCCCATCAACAACTTTATTGGGATCATCCTTAGATGCTTCTTGTTGTTGCGGGATCGCGCCTACACTGGATGCGGCACAGTCGGTCGGCCGTTCCTCCGTGAGCAGGAGTTCCTTTACAATAGAGGCAACGGTCTTGTCAACCGCGGCCAAGGCAATCTCATCAAGGGGAGGCACACCCTCGGATGGTTCTTCTTCTTCAGGGATAGTGGCCACCACCCTTGATGCGCCATTATCGGCCGCGGCCGCAGGCTCCACCGAGACGGGGATTTCGGAGGCTTCCGCAGACGCGGCATTGCCAACGGGGTCGACGATCTCCTCCACAGCGACGATGAAGTCATCAACTGCAGTGGTCTCAACAATAGCATCAGCCGCCGGTGGTGCTGCCATTGTTTCCTCGTCGGCCGGTGGTGGACACATAGGCAGCATTATTGTCTGCGCCTTTTGTGCAAGCCTCTTCAAACATGGCCTCTTCAAACGTGGCCGTCTTGGAATGGCCTTCACGACGAAGTCGTCGTCGCCAAATTCCGACGCCTCATCCGTCCCGGGCACGTCATGTATTGGTCCCGACGGTGCAGCCGTTTGAAACCTTGCCTCCAATGCCTCAACCCGAGTGACAAGCTGCGGGAAAGCGTTCATCATCACCTGGCACGCCTGCAAAAAGGCTGTAGTGACGTCGTCGCCTAATGCCGTCGGTGGGGCTGTCGCGGTTTGGGGGACTGTGGCGATCGGGGGGACTGTCGTTGTCGCGGCCGGGATGGGTGTTGCCATTGGGCGGGGTAGGTGAGGGCCTATCCGACACCGAGGGTTGCGTGTTGGGCTGGAAGTGGGGGAACGACGTCTGCGAGAACGAACGGAAGGGGCTGGCCTCTCCTCTTGCTGTCGTGCAAGTGGTTCCCGCGCAACAACATCCCTCCGCCAATTGGCCCGAATAAAAGTCTCATCCTCAACATTCGCAAGGACCAGCTCAGGAAACTAACATATATAAAGAAAACAATCTCAGTCAAATCATTCAATTTGATCCAAAACAAACGTATTTAAACATTTGACATATATACATAAACGATATGTCACACATTTAAACGGAGCATAACAAGGTTAAGCGAATACACCATGCATTAATCACAAACTACTGTTCTTAAGCGGTGAAGACTATAATTAAACATTAACTGCTCTTTTTAAACACATTGTTCCTGATTTATTACCTCTTTTCCTTCGAGAGCTGACCAACTGGTTTCTATCGTCGCATGCTTCCAGTAAGTACTTTCATAGTAGCACAGTACCCTTGGGGTCTTGCCGAAATGGACTTTCTTGCTGGTTCTGGTCACCTCATAAAACCAGATGGTCAGCGCGATCGAGCAACCCTTAATGTACCCCGTGTTTACCTCTTCCCCAGGCATCGGCTTGCACGCGAGCGGCGGCTTGTGGAACGTCCTCCATAAGCCATTTGTGCGGTCCAAGTGGGCAATGAATGACAGGTAGATCGTCAGCATAATCAACGATCCAAGTGGGCACCGAGCATGAGGTATTCGGGAAGAGGATTGTCCCCATGAGGTACGCCATCAAGAGTTTCACAAAATCCTCCTCTCCCCCCCTCTGTCCAAGAAGACGCTGAAGAGTGCTCCTAATGGCGTCTCTGTGTCTCTCGTAGCTTTTCGATAAATATCTCCCTTCGAAAGCTGATGGTGTCTTCTTCTTCTTAAATATGACCGCGTCTCCGTCGCAACGCAGACCCAGAACGAGAGCCACATCCTCAAGCCTGAAGTTTAGGAGGCTCGCCCCGTTCCTGAATTTATTGGTGCGGCCATCGTACCTCTGCAGAAGCGAATCAAGAAGGGCTCTCTCTTGGAATACAGCTTCCACCTCAGTGAATGCCGCAAACGGTGTCCTTCGAATGATCTCCCAATGTCGAGAGGTCATGTGGACTTTCAATTCGGCCAGGGTCTCCACCACCGGTGTCAAGTAGCATCTCCCATTGACTAGGTTTACCGCCATAATTACAAGACTGCAACAATGACAACACTTGTTAAACATATACCTCAACTGTTACACAGAGACAAAAGGTTTTACACGAAAAGCTCAATGCTTAAACAGAGATATGCACCGTTAAACGGAGACAAAATGTTTTAAACAACAACTCATTCATTACACGGAAACCTCTTTTACAAACTGCAACCATATCAAATGGAAGGGCAAACGCACATTGTAAGCATTACACAAACAACAACCGATATCTCTTTCAATGATCATGGGCACAGCCGAAAACCCTAAACCCTAGAAACCCCAGCCGAGAAATCCCCCCGCATACTAGAACCACGCAAAACAAAACCGACGAATATCTCTGTGTAACAGAGTACTTCAGATAAAAGCCTTACTTAAGACACAGCTTCTGTAATACCTTGAGCTGCAATCTGATGAAAGTGCCGGATACTTGCGCATGAGTGATTCAGGTTGATTGAAGTTACAGAGGATGTCGAAGCAAAGAGAGCTTCGGAGAGGGAAAAGCTGAAGAAAGTTAAGCAGAGAAGAAAAGCGAATACGGCTCTCTTGGGATTCCCATTACGATAAACCCTCCACTTCCTCTCTAACCGGCGAAATGATTGCACCACGATTTCCCATGCAAGATAGGGGCAATTCCGTCCGTGAATTTGAAAAATAACTCCGTTAACCACCGTTTCATTCTTTGGGGGTTTGAAAATCATTGTGTTTAAAAGAAATGGGTTTTTATGGATTTGGAAATTAACGGGGTGTTTTTTGCCATTTCGCAAATTTAGGGATGTTTTTGGCCATTAAGCGTTTCTTTAAATCAAATGCACTCATTTAATAAATATTTAATTGCCATATTTGGGTATATCACATTAAGGTACTTAGCCTCTTCCATTTATTCATGTCTGACCATTAGGACACAACAGTGCCTCAAAGATGGCTCACCAACAAAGTCATGCATGAGCGGCGTCCATTATGGATTTGGACCACACATGCTTTAAAATGCTTCCAAAAAGACAGTATATTCTTTATACATAGTCATGGGTGGGTTGAAAGAGGGAGGGTGTGTCTATGCCAATAAATAAATAAATAAATAATGTGAATAAAAATGTTCAAAATTTAAAAAAATAAAATAAAATAAAATGATTGAACAATCCATTTAAAAAAAATTACGATTGTTATTTATTTTATTATTAACAGCCGCAAAAAATTATATTCTCTGTCATACAATTTCAACAATAAAATTAAGTATTAGTTTTAATTCACTTTTGTCTAAGAAACAAAAATGATTACTTAGAATGGATAAATAACTAAGTTTGCATGATTGATAATAATTATGCATGACATACACCAAGAGTTTTAGTGTTTGGCATCCCTTTTTCAGTGTAAATAAATCAATTTCAGGACTATATTTAAAAGTTTTAATTCCAAGTTTATATCATACAACTAACTGTTTCTACTAGTCTTATAATTTTAATATGTTTAAAGATTAAAAAACATAAATTTCTGAAAGGTAAAAATTTCTTATGATTGTAAAAATTTTTAGAATAATTTATTCAAAATTTTCAGAATTAAGTTTTGAGCCATCATATCCATTACTAAAGTAGAATGCATGGCATTTAATTGCTACTATGTGAAACGTGTATATTGTACTTCAAATATTTATGTGAATTAGCACATTTTATGAGTAATATGTAAGTGACACACTTGCATTTTCTTTAAAATTAATATATATATATATATATATATATAGTAAATGCTATTTGTGGATGTCCTAAAATATATGGAGATTTTAAAAAATAATGACTAAGTGAGCGAGAGGAAAGAAAACATATGAGTTACGATTTTTAGTGAAATAGCAAAGGAGAAGGGGGTGTTAGATTTAAGGGATTGTTGGTAATTGATCCAACAACCCGTAGATTGAATACCCTTGTATGTGATCACCGCTCATACCTTAGTCCTACCTTAGTCCTTGCTTTGCACAAAAGGGTCTCAACATGTGCTACCACACCCTATCTTTCCTTATCTTATTCACTTCACACCTTCATAGCCATGTTTGCTCAAAAAACGCAAAAAATACATGATGAGTGATAAAACCAGATAAAAGTGATGCTCAATGTATGTAAAATGGTGTGATGAAATATGTATAATCAAGTACTTATCATACACTCTATCCTTAGGTGTGCACTTAACTTTTATCTCCTATGTGTGACTTGACATGATAGATGTCAAAATCATCACCATGCCAATCAGATATGCAATTAAGGCTTTCGCATAATATAAATTGTAAGCATGAAGCAACATAGAATATTCACAAGATTTCTTGAAGCTAATATATAAAAACAAGTAAATGAAATGCTATTAGTCTTAAGAGTCATGGCCCGAGGCAATGAATGACAGTTTAACCTCTTATGTTGAAAGGAAACAAAATGGAATCCAAATACAAAGTAAGGACTGAAATCATTGTAGAAACTCCCTCAAACTTCCTCCAATGAATGCAATGAAACTCCAAAGATGGAGAAGACCAAATCCCCAATAGCAATGCTAAATGGCCATAAGAACAACGTCAATCCGTCCTTGACTATCCTTCAGCTCTCCCTTTAAACCCTTTTCCTCATCTATATTCTTCACCAAAAAGTCCCCCTAAAACCTAACTTTTAGGCTTTTATATGTATGTCTGACCCCTGCATGACCAAGCTTATGGGGTGCTTGAGGCAGTGGACTTTGTTGGCGACAATTGTGGTTCTAATCATGCAACAAATAAATCTCCCCAGATCTTCACAAACTGAATTCAACCATGCTATCAGAAGCACAACCATGCAAGGAATTAGTTACCTATATTGTTCATTTCTTCCAAAACTATAATCTACATGAGCTTCAACATGCTTGTGCTTAATTCTGCATGGTTGTGTTATCCTCTGCACTAAAAATCTCATCTCTTGGGATTTGCATGACTTCAACATAGCCTCAGCATGTCCATGGTCATATCTGAAATGCTCTTTTCTCGGCTATTCAGCTATGATTCGCTCGTAATCAACTTCGTCTATCTGTATACCTGTCTACCTGCTCATTATAGTACACAATACCCAAAGTAGTGATAAAATAGAAAAATTAATGTAGGATGACAAGCAAAGTGCATGTAAAATTTGTGTAAAATCCACTCATCACATGTCATTAAACATTGGAGTTTTAGAGGATAGTATAAGTTTTTTTTTTTTTTGGATTCCCATATTGTTGCCCGGTTGAGAGAATCACTGGCAGTTACCTAGATTCATTGATCTTTCTCTTAATTATTTTATGTTTTCAGTAGAAATCAGATTTGGGATGAATAAAAAATTAGAATTTACCTTCACTGTTTATATCCTAATCTAAATGTGGAATTGGCATTCCTCTTCACATTAACCTTTTGTAGATTTATCATGTTTAAGAAATGAATACAAGTTTGCAGTCCTAGAAAATGAATACATGTGTACAACTTTGTCGTTTTCCCTGAAGGACCATCTAATGGAACCTTAAGCAAATATCCTGCTAAATTCAAGTTTCCTGCAGATTTCCTGAAGGACCATCTAAATTCAAATCCTTATGTAAATGTCATGCAAATTTAGTGCAAATTTCCTGCATATTTGTTATGTTTATGCAGTACCGAACTATCAATAATAATAAGTTAACATAACTGAACAATCAATAATAACAAGTTTACATAATTGAACTATCAATAACACAATTTCCTGCAGATTTACATAATCTTGTTAATGCAGTACTGAACTACATAAATGAATACAAGTTTACTACTTTGCAGTTTTCCTAAAAAGTATTCAGATACATGCTTACCTTGTTCTACATCCCCCCAAAAAACAAAACAATAAACACAAAACCCAAAGGGAGCTGGGTGGGAGCAAATAGGGTCCCCACTCTGGTGCCTGCAGAAATTTAAAAAACTCCCCCACCTGTAGCCAGTGCAGTTATGAACCTGCTTTATGGTCTCCCACCAGCACTACTCTCCCCAAGGCCTAGTGGAACCTAAACCTTTCTACTTTTTCCTAGTCCACATGCTTTGACTCCCAAATTGCTCTCCATCTCCTCAGTGTTGGCTGCAACTGTTCTTGCTTCTACATTCTTGAACATAGGTGGTCTTGCTAGCAAACTTTTCCTTACCTGGCTTTTGGTGATGAGTTGTTTTTCCCTCCCCCCTTTCAGTGCTTGCGGCTACCTCCTAGCTTCTACATTCTTCAACAGAGGTGGTCTAGGTGGAAAATGCTCTCTTGCCTGTGATTTGAAGAGGAGTTGGGTATTTCTGCCTTCTGGTTCACTGCCTTTGTCTTTGTCAGCTAATTGTTCCTCACCCCTTTCAGTGTTAAATGCAGGTTGTCTTGCTGGCAAACTCTTCCTTGCCTGGCTTTTGGTGATGAGCAGCTTTTTCTTCCCTCCTCTTGGGGGTAACTTCTGCAATTATTGTATTCCTGCAGGATTTCCATCTGCATTGGGTCCATCTGCAGGATTCACATCACCCTTTCCTGTGGGTGCTTTTGCACTCTCTCCAAAATTGGGCCCAGCAGGTATGTCTTCCATCTGCAAATTGAAGTGTTTATTGAGTGTATATTAGATCTTGTTAATACTGCATCATTTGAACAATACCAGAGTAACACACCTCTCTAAATTGATCTTCATGACTTGTGGGTCAACTGTCCGCATTGGGTCTGAGTCATTGACATCAGCCTTTTGCAAAAAAAAAAGTCAAAACAAGAAAACCAGAAACACTGCTTAGAACTTGCAGTAGGATTTAAAACACAAAAAGATGGCGATTTAAATTTACAGCTCGAAGATGTACATCTTCACTTTGTTCTCCAGCAGTTGTTCTTTGGTTTCCCCCCTACATATGTCCAACAAACAATCATAGCATTTATATTTGTCAGTAAGCAATGAACATAATTTCACCAATAACAATTTAAAAAACAACAGCATCAAGACTCTCACCTGCATTGCCATGGTACCTCCTGTTGTACGCAATAGCTCCATAGACACTGCAAGTCTTCTTGAGCCCTTTCCTAGTGCCCCTACCCATTGAATAGCCTGCAGGTTCTTCAAGTGGATCCCTTCTTTTCATCACAGGTTTCCTGCCATTATTTTTGTTTGCTGGTTTTCGGGGTATGATTGGATCTTGGGGGCTCTTTGGCCAGCAGTTTGCATCTTGTGTAGGATTCAGGATGTTGCTGTAAGTTGCCAGGAAAGTGCTTACCCTATAGTACTCATCTATGTAATCTTCTAGGTTTTTTTGGTTATAATAGAGTACTGAACAAGCATGGCAACAAGGGATGACTGTTAATTGCCACCTCCTGCATGTGCAAGTCTTCTCATTTGAATCAACAATAAACTGGCCATCTAAGTTCACAACTTGGTATTTATCACCACCTGACCAGCTTGTCCTGCATGACCAACTTAACTTTTTTGGCATTCTCTAATTTCTTAACAATCTTGGAACAATGTTCTGTGGTGCAGGATTTCATTGAGTCCCTTTTTCTGTAGATTCTCACCATCAATTGTGTTCTGATATTTTCATTGAGGGTGACAATGCCTTTGGTCCTAGCTTCAAGTATCGAGCTATTGAAACACTCACATAGATTATTAAGCAACATGTCATACTTAAACTGAGATTTGAAGTGTGACCTGGACCAGTGGATAGGGTCAATATTTTTCATGAAGTTGTAGGCATCTAGTGACTTGTCTTTCAGTGATTCCATGGCCAAGTTATATGCAGGTATGTAACTACTTTTAGCACAAGCCCATAACTAGTCCTTAAGGCCTTTACCTCTAAATGTTTTCCTTAAGTTTGTGTGTATATATCTCACACAGAACCTAGGTTCATTGTGAGGGAAAATTTCTTCAATTGCATTTAGAAGGCCCTGTTCAGCGGAAATATGCATACATAATTAAACATAAGCAGTACAGGACAACAACTACATGAAAAAGGACAGAACAAAAGCTATGTTAGCCAATTCACATGAAGATAGATTCAAAACATAAGCTTTTACCTTTTGTCTGTCACTCATGAATGCCCATTGATGTGAGTTGCTTATCTCCAAGTCTTCAGCTAGCAATTGTAGAAACCAAATCCAATTCTGGTAGTTCTCCTTGTTAACAACTGCCCATGTCACTGGATAGATGCAATCATTTGCATCTATACCAACTGCAGTAAGGAGCTGACCTCTATAGTAACTCTTCAAAAAACAGGCATCCACAGAAATGACCTGTCTATATCCTGCAAGAAATCCTGCTCTAAGTGGGCTTAAGCACACATACATTACTTCAAACACACCCTGGTTTAATCTAAATTTGATGGTGGAACCAGGGTGTGTTCTGAGCAATTCCAATCTATAATCATACAGCCTGCTCATCTGTGTGTGCTCATCCCCATCAAGCAAGGCAAGAAAGTCAGAAATGGCAGAAATCAAAATGAACTGAATATAAAAAAAGGACAACGTGCAAGAGAATGCACCTTATGGCTATATTCTTGGCCCTCCAAGGTTTTAATATGCTTATGTCCATCTCTTGGTTGGTCCTAACTGCCTGTATTATGCCTCCAAGCTTCCATAAGGGATTTGCTCTAAATTGCTCCATATAGTGTTCTGCAATCCATGGAGCCCTAACATGTCTTATCTTATGGTCCCTTATGCATTCATGTTTCAAATGTCCAGCTTTAATCTGCACTGTCTCCTTCTCCTTCATCATTGGTGAAGCCCACAGGTAAAATGGACACCCTTTCTTGCAGTATGGCTTACATCTAACCTTGCTATTTGGCCTGAAGTTCATAACCATCCTATTTTTTATTCCATAATTTTTCACTGTTTCTTTAAACTGTGCAAAGCTCCTGAACTTCATCCCCACTTTAAGATATGGATCCTTTATATCTATCTCTTGCCTGAATTCTGGGTATCTGGGCTTGTCAAGGTGGATCTGCTCCTCGTTAATTGAAGAACATGAGAGTAACTCATCACTGTCAACATAGTCAGACTACACATCCTGCTCATCACCTGCCACTTTTGCAGCATCATCAATGCCAACTGTCCTTGCCTCAACTGTAGGGGCCTCAGCAACAGGTTCTTCACCACCATCTCCTTTACTATGAAGACTATAGTCTGAGTCATGAATCTCACTATCCCCATCACTTCCCTACACTGCATCTTTCCCTGCAGCTCCCTCATCAACCACTTCATCAGCCAATTCAGCAGCCTCTTGCATTTCAGCCTGATGTACACCCACACCACTTTCATGCATTGCAGCCTCCTTCACATCATGAGTTGCTCTCTCCATTCCAGATTCATGCTCAAAATCATTGAGACCAATTCCCCTGGGGTGTGCTTCCATATGCTCATCCTGGCCTTCATCTTCTTCATTGTCTAAATCCAAATGATCTGGTTCAGCAAACTGTCTTGCACTTGGCACATTCCCTGGTAATTCCACACCAATACAGACATCCATAGCAAACACCCTCACAAAAATACTTACAAGCCTGCTCTCATCAACACCCATTCCCATCCTAATGACATTCTCATCAGTTTTAATTTCTTCCATGGCACCAGTTTGGCTTTCCTACCACAAAAGCTACATCCCTCCACACACACTCTCAAATCCCTGGCCATGTCTAGAAGCTCTAATCTAAAAAGATAGTCAGCCTCACAAAAATCAATAACACCTGCCAAACTCTAACCAGCGCAGTACTCAATATCAGTAACCCCATGGTACATGTTTTTTGAGAAGTATTCAGCAGTTGGCACTGGGGAAACAAGAGTGCGAATGAATAGAAATCTGCAAAGTAACAATTACAACAGTAAAGATTCAATTACAAACCACATGACAAAATAGCTTACAATATTCGGGAAATATTCGGGAACTTCCTCTTCTGCTCGATCAAACTTTCCGGTGACCAGAAAGAGTTTCGGCGACGTACAAATTGCTCTTCCTTTCTTCCTGTTCGGGTAAACAGGTGAAAATAGGGCTTGGGGTTAACTTGAAAGGGTAAATGTCTTCAGACGTGGCTGCTGAGCTGGAGGCTAACATGGGTAAGTTGAGCTAAGGTGAACAATTGCTGACATGGCGTTGCCACAGTGGATGTAATGTTGAGTTTATTAAAACTAATGTGGCATTTCCGGCAACTACATTAGCAAGATTCGACCGGAATTTCCCAAGTGACCTCCTTGTGAATATAAATCAATAACCAGTAACCGAAAAGAAACAAATTAAAACACAAACATCAAAGTAAAAACTGGTCATAACATAGTGTGATCCTAATAAATTTACCCCATAAATTCCTAACAAATAGTATGCCAACTAAAATTGGAGCATGTAGCGTGTACCTTGGCAATGCAATAGACATGGAGTTCATTAGTTAAACATGTTATATAGATTGAAGTTTCCCAAAAGATATTAATTTTATTGTTGTGTTTGTGTTTTTCTTAGGTTTTTTGTTTTTGTTTCGATGTTTTATTTCATATTTTAAATATAAAAAATATATTTTAAAAATAAAATAAAACTATATATTCTGTCATATTGGTTTCATGTTGCATAAATACAATTAGTATGTCTATTGTTGCAGCACAAGATTTGCGATTCTTATATCTGTTGTCACCATGCGGCCTATATGTGGCCCTTATATTAAATAAGGGCACTCTAAAGGAATTCTTCATTTGTTTCCGCAATCAATGAAATATGCGATAGTTTCATCTTTTGCCACAAGGCTACTTACTTTGTGATTTTTTTTATTGGGATCTATTCAGAATCTAGATTTAATTCACATCTATTTGACTGTGAAAAATATTTTCGTATAAATTAGTTGTTAATATTCTGCTTTGAGTTTCAAGGGTTGTTTGAGTTATTAACTATTAAGTAATATATACATATAAATTAAGCCAATTTTTATAATAGATTATTATTTTATATAACTGCATCCTAACAGAAATTAGTGTCTTTTGTTATACCTTATCTATTTATACAATTGTATGCCCTCTACTATCATCCACATCCTTTTATAACATTAACCTAATTTGTACTCTACTCTTAATAAGCTACAAAAGATATTGCTTTCTCTGCTACCAATATCCACTTTCAAATTTCTTTTATAATGGTAAATAAAAAATACTATATCAATACACCAATTGTTAATGTGCCTAAGATTGTTGAAATAAGAAGCTTAATTAATTATGACATAGGTTGAAACATACCAGTTATTAAAAAATAGTCAAAAAAGTAAAAAACTAAGCAATTATTATATGGTATTTTTCCTAAATCATATTTAGGAATTAAATAAAACCAAGAATGTAAAACTCTTGCTTTTAGATTATAAAATAATGTCATGTCAATTGTTAGTTTCTTTAAGTCATACCTTCCGAATGTGTTAGATAACAATAATTTATGGCCATAATTCCAAATAAATTAAATATAGATAGATATTACAATATAAATGATAATTATGATATATATATATATATATATATATATATATATATATAGAAAATAATATTATCAAGTGATGCTTGGTATGAGGCCAAACAAAAGGTGATTAGAAGTTTTATTCCATTTAATTATAAACTATAGCTTGTTGTTTTGTTTTAAATATCTGTTTTTCTCACACAACATACATGAAATATTAAACTTTTGAATATTTGTTTCCAATCATAAACTCCATTTGTTATGAAAATGTTCATATCGTTGGAATTCTTAACTTTATCACAGTCAGACTCATTTAATTAGTTAAGGTTAATTTTGTTTCTACTCAAGCTCATCACATAATGTTAAGCATCACTGAATTAATTTGACTTGTTATTTTCTAATCCTTAATTTGAAATTACCTAAGTGAATATAGATTTAGACTAAATGCAAAGATAATGTGCATATTCAATAATTGCAAGTTATTATTATACAAAATATCTCTGAAATGGTCTAATTGGTTAAGGTTAATAATAATGCAAAGATTTAGACTAAATATTTTAATGTAAGATTGTAAGCATTAGGTTTTAATAAAAAGAGTGTGTAAAAAAGATAATATATGATCTTACTCAAAATTATGGATTACACTTTTATCACATATTAGAAGGTTATAATGTTTATCATTCATGAAGTACCCACAGGAACTTATAAGAAATGTTTCAGTAATTTATAAACAACACATTTAGAATTTTACTAGAGTTTAATTGTTGTCTAAAGATTTAAATATTATATTTTGATAAAAATTTTAAAAATTCACTCTAGTAAATTATTAAAACTAATGTCTAGCATCCCTCATTTTTCATATCTATTGCAATGATAAAAGGAACACATTTTATTTTCCATATCTCATATATCACATGAGTCATTTATGTGTAGGAAAAGTTTATATTTGAAGAACATGTTATTGGTGAGAAATTTTGATATTTACTTTATACCTGCAGGGATGGATTAAGAGTGGACAGAACGTACAAAAAGTTCATGGAAATCTTGTACAAATAATCTACCAAGTTTCTTTAACCAATGGGCGGATTGCTAAACTATTACTGGCTGAACTGTTATTAGTGTAGCCAATTTTTTTATTTTAGTTTTTCATGACTCTAGTATTTATTGTTATTTGGTCATGGGTAACAATTACCTTTCACACTATTAATATTTAACAATGAAAGTTTTTGTAGACCTCATAGGTGCGCACCATATCCCCCAATTTAAGATTTTTGAGTTTTTGTTTCTCAAAATGTTGTCTTCACCAATTAATACTTAAGTCCAAATAATATTATCAAAAGGGTTGTTTATGTTTGAGCAAAAAAAATATTACTTGTAGGAGAGCTTATTCCACCATTCATTTGGAGACAACATATGCTTTAATGACAAAGATTAAACATTACATCAAACTAGTCTCTAATGATGGATTTATTTAAATATTATTTACAATAGAATGCATCATTAAGAGCAAAATCAGAAACTTTCTTTGAATATGGAAAAATTTGCTGAGAAGATTATTAATAGCTACCAAACTCCAATTTATGTTTAGCTAGCTTTTAGCTACGGATTCACCCGATAACTTTACCATTAGTACTCCATTGAGGAAGAATGATGTGCCTATGATATTATTATTCAAGATTACAAATAAAAGCTTCATTTTTGTTGGTATTTAATTAATACTTAATTAATATTATAGTATGGATTACAAAAACAAAGGTTTAGTCAAATCCTTTGTCAATAAAACTTTAGTTATCTTTATAAATCCCTTAAGAAAGAAGTGAAAATTAATTATAGAGAATTCAAAATATCTTCATTTCAATATTCACTTTCTCCGTATGTATTGATTATATGTTTTCTCATATGTTCGCTCATTGGCTTTGATTTTTTTCATCTTCATTATTTTATTCTCACATTTAATCTTTATGGTCATGCGTTGTTATCAAATAAATATATGTACCTATATTAAATAATGATAACACTCAACAAATAATATTATAAACTTTAAATATTTACTTTCAAAACTTTATTTATATCATATTAAATAAAAAAATGATGAATTGCGATCTATGATATATTTAAATTGCTATACAAACACAAAGTAATATATCATAAACACAGGTGCCCTAATATAGAAATAAAGTACCAATGATTTAATATTATATCCATGATTGAACCATTGGCTAGATGTCCGCACTCTGAGTATAAAAGGAAATTTAATTAAAATAATTATAAAAAAAAGAAGAAGAAAAGGTTGCCATCTTACAGCTAAACAAGATCTAACTACACGGTTGCCAATTAAAAGAAAATAAAACAAATTATAATAAATGGCCGGTTGCTAACATCCATAAACAAGCAACCAAAAAGACCAAGCATTAATAAATAGCCACCATTAAATAATTATTATGGATTTTAAAAAAATTTGAATTGCAAATACGTTGGTGGGTATTGAATATTGTTTGTAAATCCCCTTTTTATTCCCCTTTGCCATTTGGGTTCTGCCGGCTATGGAACCCTCGCATCTGTCATGCCTTTGAAATTAATCACACGTGTATAATTCTTTAACTTAAAAATGGAACAAATAAAATAAATGATAGATGAGATTGTGCTTTGATTGATTTGATATGAGAATTGATTGATGGTTTAATGGATCTTATTTTGTCTTAGGGAGAAATAGTAGACACAAATGAAATGGTCAATGTCTGTGAATGTAGGGGTCATTTGTTTTTTATTTTATTTTATTGTCTATGTCTATACAGATATATGGTCAAAATATCAAAATAGTCCCTCTATTATACAATTCAAGCCCTTTTAGTCCCTTCAATATAAACTATGCCTTTTAAGCCCTTTTATTTTCATTTTTTGAGAAGTCTGGGTCCAATCAATAATGGTCATTTGTCCAGCGGTTTGGTATGTGCTGACATGACTCATTATTGATTAAAAAAATATTAAAAATCATAAAAAGGTTGGATTTAATAATAAATTAATTAAGAGGGTTTGGATCACAAAAGTAAAGATCTGAACCCTCATTCTTAAATCCCTAGGTTCCTCTTCCTCGTCAGTGAACGAAAAGCCTCTACCTTGGTCCACCCCCAACCTGTCGACGTCGTCGATCCCGCCGCCGACCCTCAGCCATATTGTGCGAAATCCAACCGACGACGCCAGATTTCCTCCATCACCCTCGAGTAACCATCCTGAACTCTTCTCCCGGCAAACTTCCCGATCGACGCCACATTCTGCCAGCGACCTTCCCGACCGATGCCATATATTACTTTAAGTCCTTGATTTAGTTTATTAATATTGGACAATTAGCTGTAATATATGTTATTACTTTAAGTACAATATTAACTTTTTTTTATAGTAATATATGTTAATATATGCTCTTTGGCACTTGTGATGTCAGGCAAGAAGGGATGGAAGGCTTGCTGCAACAAAGAATCAGACTGGAGAAAGCTACCATGGCTCTACAACAGAGGAAATTTTGTATTTCCCAACACAACAAAGCAGGGCAAGTAATGTAATAACATAAAATCCTCAATCTTGAAGGAAGGAAGCATAATGAGAGGGATGGTTTTGTTTCTTTGAGAATGGTTTAAATTTGTTCCAACTTGATATATGCTATGTGAAACTTGATGATTTTGCAAAGTTATAATGTTTTGTTGGTTAAATGTAAAGTTGGATAATGTTATTCATTGTTAATGAATGTTTAATTGCTGTTTTGTGTGATGATTGTTCTTACTTAAATTACCATGCATAATAATTTCAAATTAATTGAACTATATGTTTACAAAGAATCAAGAGTGCTTACTCTTAAATTAATATTATAGTTGTTGAATTAAAAGAACTTATTTACAGTGAACCATGATCACAACATTCATGAAAATAAAATCAAAATCAAAATGGAAGACTAAATCAACATTGTCATGTCTTCCATATCGAGACAAACCATAAACATTTTCTGAAACCCTAGTAGCACTGCAATAAAAAAAATATATGGCATCGGTCGGGAAGGTCGCCGACAGAATGTGGCGTTGGTCGGGAAGTTCGCCGGGAGAAGAGTTCGGGAAGGTTACTCGAGGGTGATGGAGGAAATCTGGCGTCGTCGGATGGATTTCGCACAATATGGCCGAGGGTCGGCGGCGGGATCGACGACGTCGACAGGTTGGGGGTGGACCAAGGTAGAGGTTCTTCGTTCACTGACGAGGAAGAGGAACCTAGGGATTTAAGAATGAGGGTTCGGATATTTACTTTTATGATTCGAATCCTCTTGATTAATTTATTATTAAATCCAACATTTTTATGATTTTTAAGAATTTTTTTAATCAATAATGAGCCATGTCAGCATAGACTAAACGGCTGGACAAACGGCCGTCATTGATTGGACCCAAACTTCCCAAAAATGAAAATAAAAGGGCTTAAAAGGCATAGTTTATATTGAAGGGACTAAAAGGGCTGGAATCGTATAATAGAGGGACTATTTTGATATTTTGACCTAGACACATATGACAATCAGGGTAATCTTCACACAAGTATTTTCAGTATTTATTATATTTTATTTTGTTAGATTTTTTTATATTATCGATAAAACATGACATATATTTTATTTATGCCTCCAACCTATATATTGAAAGAGAGTCAAACTTTCTATCTTCTAAATATAGTACTTTATTATTCAGTTCTTCAAACGGTGACAATTTATTTGAAATTTAAATTTAATCAGAAAAAAATGTGATAATATTTTTTCTTAGTATATGTTCATTGATGTCCTTCTTGAGAATATTTTTTTAATGAAGGAGTTTAAAATGACTAAAAATTTTGGGTTCAACTCCAATTATCCAAAAGGTCTTATAGGACTTTATTTGTTGTTTATTTGAGCAATTAATATCTGAAAGGATTGTTATATAACTTATTAGTGTCATCTCAATTTTATCTTTATTTCCTGTCTAAGAAATTAGTTTTTTTTTATTCAGACTAAATAAAATATATTTAAAAAAACACATACAATATAGATTTTAAAAAATAAATGAAAAGGTTTTTTACTTGGTAATTAAATTTGTTGCACTGAATTGACTAGAATTGATTTAATTTATATTAATTTAAATTATTGATAATTAGTTGTTAATTTTAATTATTTTTATATGAATAAGTAAATAAATAAATTTTTATTAGCTAAAGTTTATAAAAATAATTATCAAGATAATTCAAAATGATATTTTGTAAAATGACATTGAGAGGAATATTCTTCTGAAACAAGGATTCTGATCTCATTGATATTACATAATTAATTTGTGGGGCCCTTTTTCTCAACCGGCCTTTAATATGATTAACCGGCCAAAATAAAGGCTCACAAATCAAATTTTGATTATTTTTTTGACTTCAAGGGATTGTGGGTTTCCGACTTCCATTAGGGGCAAGCCCCTAATGTTAATTACCCTGGACAATGTCACAGGAACCTCCGATTAAGAAACAAATGTGAACGAGAAATAACAAATAAAATCAATTTCTTTTATTACTTCAAGAACATGACATGAACACATGATTTTGACTCAGAACAAAGGATAGGAGAACTATTTTTTTTTTTTTTTTACTTTCCTAATCCTTATCCAACTTAGCATAATCTAAGTTTACACTTTGACTTTGACTTGGCAAACGTTTCGCCAAAAATTATGTCTGGATATTAACTTTGACTTTGCTGACTTTGGTCTCCTTCAAATTTCTTTGACTTGCATCATGAGCATCACCCAAACGTCAAGTTACAACTTTTGAGAACTATGAGCTTGATCTGTTTCAATTTTGATCCTTGAAAACTTCGGCATGTTACGCTTGTGAAGTGTTTAGTTTCTTTTTTCTTCTTTGACTTGTAAGACTCTTCAATCCGTTGACTTTTGATGTCTTGGTGTTGTTGAGCTCATTCATTCATTTGGAAACATGTATCTTGGACACTTGAGTTTGCATCTTGGATTTGTTTTGGATTTCAAGTTGTGGATTCTCTAGGTCGGCGAACCACGCAATTTGATTTTACATAATTTGATTCTTCAAAAGCTTCGGCTTTCGTGCTTATGAAACTTTTTTCCAGTCTTAACTTGTGAAACTCTTTGAGTCTTTGACTTCTGATGTCTTGAGACTGTTGAGTTCATTTGTCGATTTGTATAAATTTTCAAGTCTTGACTCTTTCATATCTCGAATCTTGACTTGGCTGCTTTAACTTTGATTTTTTTTTTTAGAATGGCTTTAACTTTGGACTTTATATCTTGGGTTTGACTTTGCATTTCAAGTTGTTGATTCTCTATATTGATGAATCACAAACTTGATTTTACATGATTTTGACTTTTCAAAAGTTTCGGCTTTCGTGCTTATGAAACTTTCTTCAAGTCTTGACTTGTGAAACTCTTCGAGTCTTTGACTTCTGATGTCTTGAGACTGTTGAGTTCATTTGCCGATTTGTATAGATTTCCATGTCTTGACTCTTTCATATCTCGAATCTTGACTTGGCTGCTTTGACTTTGATTTTTTTTTTTTTTTTTTTGAAATGGTTTTAACTTTGGAGTTTGCATATTGGATTTGTTTTGGATTTCAAGCTATTGATTCTCTATGTTGATGAACCACGAACTTGATTTTATATTATTTTGACTTTTCAAAAGCTTCGGCTTTCGCGCTTATGAAACTTTCTTCAAGTCTTGACTTGTGAAACTCTTCGAGTCTTTGACTTCTGATGTTTTGAGACTGTTGAGTTCATTTGTCATTCATTTGAGTTTTTTTTTTTATATCTTGACTTTCTGTGCTTTGAGCATTGGCTTGCACATCATCAAGTTATACTTTTTTTTCTGCGTGATTACTTTGATTTGCTTGGTTTTGAAGTGGATCTCAAGTTGTGATCACGAACTTGATTCCCTTTGATATGGGTGTCTGACGACTTCAGCATTTTGTGCTTGTGAAGCATTTCAGGTTTTGATAAAATTTTTTCCACTTACTCAAGAGAGTTTCAAGAGGTAGTGGAGAGGTTTTCACAAAGAGAGCTATCTTCCACCACATTGAACTCAACAAAAGCTAGTGGTCTTGATAGAAACTTTTTTCCACTCACTCAAAAAGAGTTTTTGTGGTCTTCAAAATATTTTCCACACTCAAGAGAGTTTCAAGAGGTAGTGGAGAGGTTCTCACTAGGAGAACAGTCTACCACCACAATCTACATTGGAACTCCACAAGAGATGTTGTGGTCTTCAAAAATATTTCCACTCACTCAAGAGAGTTCAAGAGGTAGTGGAGAGGTTCTCACAAGGAGAATAGTCTACCACCACAATCTACATTGGAACTCCACAAGAGATGTTGTGGTCTTCAAAAATATTTCCACTCACTCAAGAGAGTCCAAGAGGTAGTGGAGAGGTTCTCACTAGGAGAACAGTCTACCACCACAATCTACGTTGGAACTCCACAAGAGATGTTGTGGTCTTCAAGAATATTTCCATTCACTCAAGAGAGTCCAAGAGGTAGTGGAGAGGTTTTCACAAGGAGAACAATCTACCACCACAATCTACATTGGAACTCCACAAGAGATGTTGTGGTCTTCAAAATATTTTCCACACTCAAGAGAGTCCAAGAGGTAGTGGAGAGGTTCTCACTAGGAGAACAGTCTACCACCACAATCTACGTTGGAACTCCACGAGAGATGTTGTGGTCTTCAAAGTGTTTCCACTCACTCAAGAGAGTCCAAGAGGTAGTGGAGAGGTTCTCACAAGGAGAACAGTCTACCACCACAATCTACACTGGACTCCACAAGAGTTTGTGGTCTTCAAAATTTTTCCACTCACTCAAAAAGGGAGTCCATGAGGTAGTGGAGAGGTTCTCACAAGGAGAACAGTCTATCACTACAGTCTACACTGGACTCCACAAGAGTTTGTGGTCTTCAAAATATTTCCACTCACTCAAAAAGGGAGTCCATGAGGTAGTGGAGAGGTTCTCACAAGGAGAACAGTCTATCACTACAGTCTACACTGGACTCCACAAGAGTTTGTGGTCTTCAAAAATTGGATCGGCAAATTTGCAAGAACGACCCTAATTTCTATCAAAATTTTTATTTTTTCATGTTTTTGCATGTTAGTCCCTCTTTCATCATATTTGCATATTAGACCCTCACTTAAATTTATTTACCTTTTTTTCCATTTATGCAATCACATCCCTAGACTTCTTGATTTTCACATATTATTTTTTTTTTATGAAATTTACAATCAAACCCTAATTTTCTATCATAATCCTGCAAGGGTGTGCATGCATATGTCCATATATAAAAAAATCATAAATTATAAAAATAATAATAATAAATCTTATGTAACAAATAGATTACGATTTTTTTTTTAAATCCGGATATAGTTTTTTTTTTATAATAATAATAATAACTACATTTAAAAAATATTGAACTGTAATAATATTAAAAAAAAACACACCAGTTAACATGCATCCGGATGTTTTTTTTTTAATAATTATGATAATAAATAATTTTTTTCAAAAATAAATCCTATACATGAACCGTCAATTTATAAAATAATTATATAAAAAAAATCACCAAATAGCATAGATCCTGATTTTTTATAATAATAAATAATTAAAAAAATATATATTATGCATGATCCGTGAGTTTTAAATAATAATAATAATAGTAATGATAAATAATAATAATATAAAAAATCCACGGATGTCATATATCCAATAATGATAAAATAAATTATTAAAAAAAAATAATGATAAAATAAATTATTCAAGCATGAACGGTGAACATCACGTAAACCATGAAATTTGTTTGTTTTTTTTTTAAATAATAATGATAATATAATAATAATAGTCAAAAAAAAAAACTAAGAAAATAACAATAAAATAAGCATGACATAGAACATGAACTTAATGGATTATTATAAGAAGTATCAAAAATTTATTATGCAGATAATTTTTTGAAAATAAGGTGATGATTTACCTAGTTTTTGTCTCAGTTTTCTTCTTTCTCTCTTCTTTTTTTTGATCTTCTTTCTCACTTCCCGTCTGACTTGTCTCCGTCGTTGTCGTCTCCTTCTTTTCTTTCACTCTTTGATCTCGACGATCACAATCACTCTTTTTTTTCTTTCCCTCTCCGTAGTTTTTTTTTCTTTCTTTCTTTTTCTTCTCTCTCCCTCGGGTGATTTTTTTTTCCTCTTCTCTTTCTCCAGGATTTTTTCGTTTTCTTCTCTCCGAAAAATCCACAACCCCGATAGGATGCAACAATAGGATAATGATAATAATTTATATTTATTTTATTATTTATCCAAAATTTTGAAATTTAAATTACGGATTTTATTTAATCCTATCCCAAATTTTTTAAATCTAGATATCTATTTAATTTTTTTTTTCTTAACCTAATGATTTTGTTTTATATCCTAAGGTAATTAGGATTTTAATTTTATTAAAAATCGGATTTATTTTTTACTTTTTTATATATAAACATAATTAAAATTGAAATTTTAATTACTGTTCTAACAAATTGTTTCGAGTTAATTATAATAATATATAAATAATTGGATAAAATTTTGTAAAAAATAAATAATATTTATAATAAATAGTTTTTACAAGAAAAATCAATCCATAAAATTATTATTCAGTTTCTGAACAGAAGAAATAAAAAAATTATAATGAACGACATAAGTCACCCCAAGGGTTTTCCTTTTAATTAATTGATAATGTGGATATATTCTTAGAACAAAGTAAAAATAAAAAATTGCAAAAAATCAAGCTAAAAATCACAACTTTGTTAAAGGTCTATTCTTTTTTAAATTAAGAAACTAAAAAAAAAGTCACTTTCCAAATTGAAAGAGAGAACTCGCATCTATTTTTTAGTGCTTCTTCATTAATCCCTTTATTAAGTTCTTATATCAACTAATGAGTATTTTAATTAAACAAATAACTATGTTATCACCACTAACCTATGCTACCTAATAATATAAGTCTATACATCAAACCTACTTCCACTAGATTTATTTATATTTCTTTGTTTTTTAAGTTCATAATATTGCCATTCATAAATCCTTCTTTATTCTAAATGTTGGGGGTCGAAAGAGGCTGTAATCTGGTAATATATATTTTTTTCAAAGAATTTTAATGATCAAACAACACATAAAGAGTAGTAGAGGCAAGGTAAAATTCAAATTAAATCATAGTCAAGAGGTTTATTTTTAACATATTATAAATGTTTTATTACGATTAAAAATTTTGTCAAATTAAATTATCATCATTGCGCTAAATTTTTATTTTGGTGAAATTATCTTCTTCTCCCCGGCATGTTTATCTAATTTTCTTTTCTCCACATAAAATTGTGTGTTTTTAAATTTTGTTTTGCTTATTACTTTTCATTATATATATTATATATATGTATAATTATATGTTTTAATATATTTACTTGCATATTGACTGTATCAAATAGTTAGTTTTTATGGTTGTGTTAGATAGTTGAACATCAACATACAATCATTCTGTATTCAGGCCACCATTTTTTTTCTTCTTATATTGACGTATTTCATATTCTTATTTCATCCCATCATGCAAAGTAAATTTTCTCCAAAAATGCATACAATTAGGTGTTTAACATCACTTCTGGAAACAGTTTATTTTTAAATAAAAATAATAAAAAATAATTGTAATATTATAGATTTTTATTTAAAAGTTCTATTGTCTATATCTTGCACCTATTTATTTTGTAATATCTTCTTCTTTAAATTTTGTTTTTATGTGTCTGTGTATATATATATATATATATATATATATATATATACATATAAAAAAGACCTTAATAATTTAAACAATTGTCATTATAGGTAATTTTACAAGAAAGCCCCGGTTGACTGAATCCTTGATTAGTGGGAAATGTCTAGCTTAGACCCAACCGGCCTAAACAATAATGAATAGTGCATTATTGTTAATAAGTTAATAATATTTGTTAGGCATAATCATAATCTAATCCTTCCTTACAAAACTAAACATGCTTGTGTGCTAAGTCCACTTTATATCCGTATGGATTTTTTTTTTGCATGTAATAAAAATAACAATATACTATATTTTTATTTTAAAAAATTGAATTAATATAAAAAATTAAACATACATGCAGTTTTATTGAATATTTAATGTGGTTGTATACGATGGACTTAAATGGTGTGAAGCAATTGATCATGTTTAGTCAATGTTTAATTTATTAATTATAAATAAAATAAAACGGAATGCTTCTCGTTATGAGACATTAATTACGGGGCACTTGGACTTTGGGAAAAAAACGCATGCTATTCTTCTTTGTTTATCATAAATTCTATTTTTTTTTTTTTTGCATCTTTATAAAACAAATATTCTAAACATAATAATTTTTCCATGACAGCATCCGACTTTTGTAATTTAAAAAAATGATATTTATTAAAATTTAAAATTTAAAATTTTTAATAAATCGAATTAAATCATCCTTCGTAGTAATATATGATATACTGAAGAAAAAAAACTGTCATCAATTATGAAAAAATACTTACAGAAATAATTAAGAAAAATTAATTACGGAAATAATCAATGCCAACAGAATCGCCCTTGCCTCGGGATGTCCACCCCAAACTCGGATGTCCCATCGTGATCATCATCACGTGCGACAACGAGACCCACGTGGACCTTCCACGTGGCAACAGGACAGAAGAGCTCCACTCCGCTGACGTGTGCGTCGCCCATCCTCCGGACCCACTGTGTCCCCTTGGGACCCGCCATAGACCATATCCTCAGGATTCCTCGGGTGGGCCGCACTCGTGGTCGTCCTCCCACGTGCGCACGGAGCCCCCACTTGCATGACAAAACAATCAATAACCATAAAATATAACCATAAAATGCCTCTACTCTTTTTTTTTCTTTTTTTGTTTTAAGAAAAGAATTTATCAATTTATTATTGATTTTTTTTCCTCTTCTCTTTTGAATTCTGTTTCAATGACTTTGCTGACCAGCATGAGGGCTCTTGCCTGCCGCTGGGCAGACACGGATGTAACGGCGTCACCTAACGGAGCTGCTCACCGTTAGGGAAAGCCGTTAGTTACCTCCGTGGCTTGCGGTCACCCCGGTCGGTTTAATATGGTGAACCGCGCTTCCATAACTAGTACAAAGGTAAACTAGAAAAGAGAGGTCTGAATAGTAGTAGTGGTGGCAAGAGGAAGAAGAAGGTGGGAGAGAGAGAGATAGAGAAAGAGAGAGAGCAAAAGCTAAGTTTGAGAGCGAGAGAGAGAGAGAGAGAGAAAGAGAGAGAGAGCTTTGAATTAATAGTGCAAAAGAGAAGCAAGAAAGTTCTACTGTTTGCTGCTGTTGTTGTTGGTGGAGATGGAGCAAGGTTGTAGTAGAGGCAAAGCAAAGTGTTTTGTTTTTGTGAACTTTGTTTGAGTTTTGTGTTTTTGGTTATTGAATTCTATGATGTATGTTTGAATGAAGGGTTTGGAGAGGATGAGTTGTATGAGGAGTTGTGGAGGGCGTGTGCAGGGCCACTGGTTGATGTGCCCCGGATTGGAGAGAGGGTGTTCTATTTTCCTCAAGGACATATCGAACAAGTGCTTCTTCTTTGATTTTTCTATTACTTTTGTTTCGGTGTTTTGGTTGAATTCAATTCAAAGGTGTGATTTTGGTGTTGTTTGAGCAGTTGGAGGCATCTACAAACCAAGAGCTTGATGCTCATATCCCACCTTTCAATAACTTGCCTCCTAACATCCTCTGCCGTGTTGTCAACATTCAACTGCGGGTTTGTTCTTCTTCTTTGTGCTTCTGTGTTTGTCGTTTGGTCCATCTATGAAAATGGTTTTTTGTTGGAATTATGTGGTACAGGCTGAGCATGAAACTGATGAAGTCTATGCCCAAATCACACTTCAACCAGACTCTGAAGTATGTTCTTCTTATTCCTGTTCTTGATGTTCTTCTTTTGTTGGTTGACTTTGGATTTGATGTGGGTACTTGTGTCATAATTATCAGCAAGTGGAACTAACAAGCCCAGACATGGCTGTGCCGGAGCCCCCAAGGCCAACAGTGCACTCGTTTTGCAAGATTTTGACAGCCTCTGACACGAGCACGCATGGTGGATTCTCTGTTCTCCGTCGGCACGCCAACGATTGCCTTCCTCCTCTGGTTGGTGGTTGACTTGTGATTTTGTAAATCAATAAACGTCTTTGATTCTAAAAGCTGATGGCTTTTTTGTTTTTGTTGTGTGTTTTAGGATATGTCCCAAGCTACTCCTACTCAAGAACTTGCCGCTAAGGACCTTCATGGATTTGAATGGAGATTCAAGCATATTTTCAGAGGTTTTTATATGGACTTTGAGTTTCTGAATTTCGTCTTCTCAATGTGTTCTCTTCTTGTTGTTCATCTCTACGCACTAATCTAATCCTTCTTGAGTTGTTAGGCCAACCAAGGAGGCATTTGCTCACTACTGGATGGAGTACCTTTGTTACCTCAAAACGATTGGTCGCTGGAGATGCGTTTGTCTTCCTAAGGTAGTATGGGACACTCCAAAATGTATGCTGAGTGATTCTTTATGAGCTGAATTTTTTTCATTTGTATGTGTTTGTGTAGAGGGGAAAATGGAGAATTGAGGGTGGGAGTGAGAAGATTGGCCCGGCAGCAGAGTACTATGCCATCATCTGTGATCTCGAGCCGGAGCATGCACCTCGGAGTTCTTGCTACCGCCTCTCATGCTGTCACCACACAAACTCTCTTCACTGTCTACTACAAACCAAGGTTTGGAAAAGATTTCCATGTGTTCTCATTAATTTCAATGCTTATTCCATGCTAACAATTAATAATGTCGATAAATCAGGACGAGCCAATTCATTGTCGGTGTGAACAAGTTCTCGGAGGCTGTTAATCACGGCTTCACTGTCGGTATGAGATTCAAGATGAGATTTGAGGGTGAAGATGTTCCTGAGAAAAGGTGAATTCCTGGTTATTGACAGTAAACTTATAATCTCCATATTTTAATTTACCGTCTCTATAAACACTCACTCAGGTTTAGTGGAACTATAGTCGAAGTAGGAGATATCTCATCTCAGTGGACAAGTTCCAAATGGAGATCACTGAAGGTCGTTTTTGTCAATCTTTTTACGACTTTTTATCTTCCTGAATGAATAAGCAACAAGTCAAAAACTAAAAGGAGAAGATCATTCCAGGTTCAATGGGATGATGCTGCAAACATCCAAAGGCCAGAGAGAGTTTCTCCTTGGGAGATTGAGCCTTTCACAGCCATACCCCCTGGTGTAAATGCTCCTTCACAAACAACTCAAGTTAAGGCTGCTAAAAGGCCCAGGCCACCCATAGACCTCCCAGACCTCCCAAATCATGGTAAACAATTGACTACAACGTTAACCATGTATGAGGTATCTCATTTTGTTTTCTGTCTCTCATCTGATCACTGATATATTCTTGGCGTACAGAGTTCACTGCTTCCTTTTGGTATCCTGGAACAACACAATCACATGATTTAGGTATAGTAAACAGCAGTGATGGGCAGGGTTGTGAAACACAAGCACAAACGCAAGTATGGCCTCACTGGAAGAATGAGCCAATGAGTAATAAGAGCTTGCAGAAATTGGTAGGATTTGATGGTTGGTTGAAGGACTCCTCCCATACTTCCTTGAAGCTGTTCCAAGTTAGTAATGGAGAGCCAAAGACTTCTCCTGTTCCTTTGTGGCCCGCAGAGGCCTCCACTGAGAAGTTGAAGAAGGCCGAGTTTGGTGGAAGTTGTCGGTTGTTTGGTATCGAGTTAATTAATCATTCAAACAACACAGTCGAGAAGCCATTGGTTAGCCCTGTAAGCATATCAAGCGCCACAACTGAGGATGTCCCTCCTGCTCTTGCCGCCATATCAGTGGAAGACTCTGATCAACAGTCTGCACTTTCAAAAGCTTCAAAAGAACAGAAGCAAGGGACAAATATCTCTACAAAGGAGATCCAGAGCAGGCAGAACAGTTCTACAAGAAGCAGGACTAAGGTAAATGGTGATGCTTTAGCATATATGTACTTCGATATTTGATTAATATGGTTCACAAATTTGAATGAATCTTCATTAGGTGCATATGCAAGGCATAGCAGTTGGTCGAGCTGTTGATCTGACTATCCTAGAAGGCTATGATGAGCTCATATTGGAGCTAGAACAGATGTTTGACATCAAAGGAGAACTTCGACATAGAGATAAATGGGAAGTGGTTTTCACCGATGATGAGGGAGATATGATGCTTGTAGGCGACGACCCTTGGATGTATGTCATGCTAACTTGGATTCTTTTACATTTGAATAATTAGATATTGATACTAGTAATTGATGAATGATTTCTTATACAAGCAGGGAATTCTGCAAAATGGTAAGGAAGATATTCATCTACACGAGCGAAGAGGTGAAGAAGATGAAGCCGAGGAGCAAGCTTCATATTTCATCTATGGAGAGTCAAGAAACAGGTGACTTAGTTGCTTCTGTAGCTCTTGAAAAGGAGCCTAAAACCGAGGGATGAGAGTCCATTCACAAGTTTGCATTTTTGTCGGTTCAGTTATAATCTTCGGTCATGTCTCACTTATTTATGGTGATGCATGCAAGAATCAGCAACATCCTCTTGTTTCGCAGCTCGGTTTTTTTGAGCATCAAGGCAAAAATAAGAACTGAGGAGGCCAAGAAATGCAGAAAAATTAGTTTTATGCAATAGCAAGTGATAATACAATCCAAGGATTTCCTCTGTGAATATTTGTGGTGGTGTTATTGTTGTTGTTTTTCTTTACTTATTTATGAATTGTTTGCAATATATTTTTAGTGTTCATTGGTATAAGATTTTGCTTAGAGAATCTATTGTGAATATGTGATGGCTGTCTTTTGGATTAACAATAAATGATGTTATCTTGTTATGTTTGTTCTTCAGTGTGGCATTTTTAATGTGTCCATTCATTTCTTGTGTTTGATCTTGCTGGCACACTGACAAGGTAGTTTGATACATTTGGGATGGAGTTAATGTACTTGGTTGTTAGGCCTGCAGGATATGATAATTACATTGAATTTTGTATCTGTATAAGTAGAAGTTGAGCTTTTTGGGCTTTATATATATATATATATATATATGTTTAACATTTTTTTAAGAAAGAAGACAAAATTCTTATCCATAATGCATGTCGTAGGAAATTTTTCCGTTGAGTTGGATGTGGATTTATATTGGTTTTATAGATAATTTATATATAGTATTCTTGAAAGATGCAGCATGTATTTTAGTGGGTGTTGATTATGGCAGAAGAATGGCAACAAATCTTTGAGATCGTGCATATCAGGTTACAGCCAAAATCACTCTGTAATAAAAAAATCATTTTGTACAAAGATATAGTTGATTTTAATTGGTAACTTGCCTGGCCCTAAGCATAGCCCACTAAAGCAAATGCCTAGTGCCTCTGATTTTTTAGGGCCTTATAATTTTTTTTAAATTATATTTAAATTTTTATATCTTACTATTTAATCAAAACAACAGTATTATTAAACTCCCCATGATTTCTTGTTCATGATTTTTCTAATAAAATTTATATTAAAAATTTTATTTAGGATGATGATTATTATTAATATAATCATAGTACTAAAAATATTAATTTTTGTAAATATAAAACTTTGATTTATTTTATAATTTATTATTTAATAAAAAATATTTAATTTTTTTATAATCTTGTCTAGGGCCCTTTTCTCTAAGACCTTGATGGATATATATACACCAGCATATTAACGCTTAATTATTAGTTTCCAAAATAAATATTATAACATAAAGTATTTGGAATAAATTTATTATGTTTCTATAAATACAAGAGAGAGATATTTCGATGCGTTTAGCCTATTGGTGTCACGTCTCTTGTGTGCAAGTTCGATTCCTCACCTCGCTCTGGTCGATTGAGGAAGTATGGTAATACATAAATAGTCTCTTTGGCTGTGATAATTTTCCTAATTAGTGTTCATTTTTACTTAAAAATTTAGTCATTGTATGAAATGTTTTCAAACTATAGTCATGAAAATAAACTTGGAAATAAAAATGGCATTCCCAAAATATCATCACTAATTGGAATGTATCACACCAAAAAGCTAATTAAAGAATATTGATGAATCAGCCTCTCAGAAGATGAAACATTATATCCAAATCACTATCCATTAACCTTTAGTCCACAACAAAGGCCACATTTTTTTTTTATTTTTTTTTTCTAGTTCCTAAAATTTTCTAATACCAAAGATCCATGATCATCATACAAAAACAGCATCAACTGCAGCCATAAATTAAACTTGTGTTTAAACTCAATGTCTACCTTCCTCATCGTTAAGAGGAACAAAGCCATACATAATGTACAAAAAAAAAAAAAAAAAAATTCCAACAAAGCCTCAGAAACTTCTTTCTGGCCGATGCTAACAATATACATACATTACCAAGTTACCTGTCTAAGAGCCAACATCATTCCCATATTTTTTTTCCAAAAAACAAATCAATAGGTTAAAATGTTTCGCCGATGCGATGAATGATTATGTTAAAGTGAAACATCACCTCAAGATTTATGAAGAATGCATACTTTTTTTTTTTTTTTTTTTTTTTTTCTGCATTTATCTGAATGGATTGAGTTGTGGATGGCCTCCTTTTCAAACGCTTGGCATTTCTGTCTTGCAATTTCCCGGTTCTTAAATATTTACCTATACAAAGATAAACTTACCAAAAAAGTAAGCAGCATGTTATGTCAACCACATCTAGCATTAGGTGTTCAAGTCAATGCAAATCATGGAAACTATTGATTGTATCTTGTGAGACTCTGATGATGTGGAATAACCAAGAAAATAACGAAGATGCTTTAACAAATATGATTACACCTTCTTTATATATTTAAATGGCAGATTTATAAATTAGCTATTATAAATCTTCAGAGAAGGCTTTTCAAATTCTATCCCTGTAGATAGCAACCCACCAAATTTATAGCAGTTGATATTTATATTACTAGCAAGAGGTGTTTTCGTAGCAAATTTTTGACTCTGCTACTGTAGGTTTAGTTTTATTTATCTTTTAAAGAATAGTTTTTTAGCGCCTAATTCATAAATCTGGCATTGTAGATATTAATTTTTAAAAATGGTATTTAGAGTAGAAAATGATCCTCGTCGCGGTTTAACATTTATTTAAATAAAAATTATTATTGACAATTTTCCATAATATATTAATTAGAAAAAATATTAGAGACCAAATTTGCTTTTGGCTACTAATTATCATTTTTGAAAAAAATTAATAATAGTTTATATTAAAAGATTTCACCTAACAAAATTATTACAAAAGAATTTTTAATTATCATTTAAAAAAAAATTTTAATATAATGCAATTGTTTTTAATATAATATGAAATAATAAGTTAGTGCATCATCATCAACGGACATGAAAGACAAAAAAAAAAAAAAGGACGGGTGGGGGATTTTTTATTTATATTTTTTTGTTTGGTGGGAGACGGCATTGATAGTGGCATCCAATGGTTCTCGGAGGACATATATAGATATTGAATTTATAGGTACTTGTAGAAAATGTGGGCTTTATAAATATAAGGCACAATTTCTAAATACATTATATATTTAACGGCTAGAAGCCATTTGGTTAGTCGTTCGTCACGTAAAAAATTACCATGTGTTATACAATAATATGTGAAATTTATCTCATTTCGAAATATAACATAGTAAGATTGATTGTAATTTGAGACTACAAACAATGATATTAAGGAATTCGGTAATTCCATTACTATCAAAACATATATTTATCTTAGATTACTAATGGACGATAATGTAAGATATATTTTTCAAACAAATATACTTTTTTTAAAATTAAATTTTAATGACTGCACGATGAAATATAAAAGAAATTTATCTTTATTTTTATCTTTTTCTTGCTCTAGGTTTCAATTTTCTAGTAATTTCAATTTCAAGTTTTGAACTGAAGTGTACAACTATCTAATCTCTCAATTGTCTCTTTTAATAATATAAGCACTCTTACGTTAGTTATTAAGTAGAACTTTGATTGCGATTTGAGGAAAATTATAGATGCTCTTAAGTGGATTCTTAGTTATTAGTTTTTTGTCCTTTGATTTGGAAAATTTTCATTTTCTCTATTTCAATATTGAATTTGACTTTGGGGCGACTTTTACTTTTCTTGTTTTATTTGTTTTTAGCATTTCACCTTTAGCTTTTTGTTTTTGTTTTGGTATTTTTTTTCCTGACTTTTTCTTTGTTGATAATGATGTGCTTCTCTCTATAGAAATTTGAAATTATTAAGGTATAAAAACATTAAGAGAACTGCATATTAGTAAAGTTGTTTATTCTTTTTTCATCCTTTTTCTTTAAAAAATTACTTATGGTTCATATTGTCTTGATGTTCTCCCTCATGCATATAATTAGTTTATTGGTTTTTGGTGTTTGATTAATCATTATAGTGTGCTCAGTATCACATTTGTGGGATATTGAATGCGGTATAATATAGTTACCTAACTATTATTTATTTCTTGGGTGTGGCACCATTAATTATTTTTTCCCCATATATCTTTTCATTGTTCCATGATCACTAAAGTAATTTGGATGAATCATTAGATTTATTCTATTTTGATTTTTACGTTTTTATTATGCTTCATCACCAATGTACAATATGGCTGCCTAATTCATATTTATTTATTGCCTAGATCCTAAAGTCTTTTTTTGCACTCAAAATGCTATATTTTACTTTTATGATCTTGTAATTAGAAAGATCTTATGTTTTCATTTCTTTTTCTCATTTACTTCTTGATTATTTAGTAATAAATGTTATGAAAAATAATTCTAATTTGCATTTTCCAAATGTGAATAGGATATAAGTCTTCTCATTTGCATTTAAACAAGCAATAGAGTAATTAATCATGGAATGTTCCTAATGCACCAATTACGTGCCTTGACAGTTATTTTTATCACAGATCCCGATCACCAATGTTGTTTGGATGCAATTGAGTGTTGTTTGGATGTGACAAGTACAAAACAAGTAAAAATAAAAATTCAAAATAGGAAATAAAGTTAGTTTAGATATTTGAATGGTACTATTTAGTAAGACAATTGAAAGTTCCTTCAATCAAGATTTAAATTGAAAGATCTGAAGAGCACATTTCAAGGTTTGCTTGTTGCTTGTAGTTTCGACCTTATGAAACAAAGGCAAAGAAGTTTTATGCTGAGCTACTTAGGATTGAAGTTTTGTCACAAGATGAAAGGATCAAAATTGGTGGATTTATTGTGTTTGACATAGGTCATGTGTCATATTTCTTCTCACTTTTTGATGAACACAAAAAAAAGAATATGTCGATTAGGTTTTAGAGGATTGTCGGTAGAGTTGAATATGTCTATAAATTGGATTATCAATGGATTTATACAAATGTTAATTTCTAGGTTTAAATCTATGTTTGGTCCCTCTAGTTAGGCTCGGGTGCCCGTTTAGTCCTTCTATTTTATTTTGACCGCTGGAAGTATCTTAATTTTTCAGATTGGGAAATGTTAGTCCCTCATATGATGGTGTTAAGTTTTCCGTCAAATGTTCCATCTACGTGGCATATTTTATTAATTAAATATCTTAACAGTATGTTATCAGAAGTTAACAACCAATTTGAATATCAAATGATGTGGCATATTTTATTCTAATATTTTATTATTTCCTCCAAGCGCTCTTCTCTTGCCTCACCTCCTCCGGCCCTCGCACTCTCCGCACTCTCTGCCCCTTTTCAGACAAGACCTTATCTTTCGACTCCACCCGCCGCACTCTCCTCCGCTTCCAAGAAAGCAACCCCTTGTCCACTTTCGGCCACATTGATGCTAATGGAGCCATTCTCGAATCCTTTCTCGATTCACACCATCTCCAAAGTCTCGATCTTAGCTCCACTTTGTGCACTCAGTGGCCGACCTTGCTCGAAGCTCTTGCCACCCGCTCTGCCGACGATGCTCCTCATCTCTTGATCACCATCGTCGCCCCCGCCGCCTCGCAACGCGTCATGCTTGAGTTCAGCCCCAGGATGGAGAAGTTCACCAAACTCATGGGCGTGCCTTTCCGGTTCAACGCTGTTCATCACTCCGATGATCTCTCCATGCTTGACTTCTCTTCTCTTGTGGTTGACTCCAGTGATACTCTGGCCATCAATTGTGTTTACTCTTTGCATGGTGTCTCCCCTCCCGGTCAGTGTCCATGCTTCGTGGTTTTAATCCTCGGATTGTGACTGTCGTTGAAGAAGCTGAGCTTGACGTTGATGATGATGATGAAGGGTTCTTAAGAGGGTTTAGAGAAGCGCTAAGGTTTTTCAGCGCTTATTTTGATTCATTAGAGGAGAGTTTTCCGAGGGCCAGCAATGAGAGGTTGGTGGCGAGAGAGGGCAGTGGACTTGGTGGCGGGCCCGGCGGCGGAGTCCTCGAGAGAGGAGAGAAACAACAACCGGGTGGTCGAGAAAGCTAGGTGCAGCTGGCTTCACTCCGGTGAACTTCTGTGATGACGTGGCCGATGATGTAAGAGTGTTACTAAGAAGGTACAAAGAAGGATGGTCACTCCGGTCGTCGATTAAGATATTTAAGTAAGAAAATATGCCACATAGATGGGCCATTTGACGGAAAACGTAACGCCATCCATATGAGGGATCAACATTTCCCAATCTGAAAAATAAAGGTACTTCCAGTGGCCAAATTGAAATAGAGGGACTAAAAGAACACCCGAGCCTAACTAGAGGGACCAAACATAGATTTAAACCTAATTTCTAACTTGAAACTAGTAAGGTGTCAATAGATTTATGTTGGTTGTGTATGAATAAATTTATGAGAATGCTAATTTTTGAGAAAAAAAAGTGACTTCAAATATATACACTAGTAGATTGTATGAAAGTTCTACAAACCTAACTCTATATATAGAAGGTGTTAGTTGTGGGGGTTAATTTCATGTAATGTTTTTTCCATTTCTCCATTTTAATTGAACACTTTTGTTTCCATGCTTAGATGAGTTATAGATATAAGTTTTAGAAACTTTAATGTTTCTGCCAATACATTGAAGGAACAAACACTTGAGCACACAACATTCAATCTTTGTACACATATGTTGCTCACCACCAAATGTAGTGAATTCTGAATTCATTAAATCAAATGTGTGACTTAACGGAATTGAAATCAACTTAAATATGGAAAACATATTCAGTAAAGAACTTTACATTAAGCAGAAAGCTTCCATATTTTATTGATAGATTCTTTGAATATGAGAAAGAAGTAAAATGAGAGGGTTTTGAAAGGTCTAGCCTTCGTTGTTGAGTTAAGACCGATAACATATTCATTAGAACGAATCAGGTAAAATGTAGACATGGCAAACAAGCTTTAAAATGAATGCAAAGAGTTGATGCTCTTACATTCAAAGGATTAATTATGTATCTATTTCTCTAGGGCTAGTATGGATAAGTAATGCTGGAGATGCTATTACTATCCATATGAAAGCTTTAAATTTGGGTCAAACGTTTCAAAATAAAAAATCATGCAGGGCATTGCTTTTCTTCTGTATCAACTATTAGATTTATGTTCTATTAAAATATTTTTCTGTAAAATAATTATATATATTTTTCTTGAAATATTTTAGTTTGCTTGACTTTATTTTGTGCTCTTATATTTTCTTGCAATCTAAATGTAAGTTCAATGTAAAATTATCATAAATTTCTTTTCTGGATCGTATTAAACATGACCTTGACTTTATTTTAATTTTAAATACACTAGAAGAGTTTGATTTAGTTATTTTAATCACACACACATATTACATATATAATGTGTTATATGTGTGTGCGCTTTGTATCAATAGATTTTTTAATGTTAAATGGTATTTTGGAAATTTAATAATTTACCAAGTTGATCATTATAACCGACCTGAGCTACTCCTGGTAATATAAATTCCCAACCAAATATGTTTTTATCAAATTACTACAATATTTCCAAACATGTAACTTTTTCAACATTATTCCCAACCAAACATGTAACGTTTTCAATATCAAATTACTACTCCTGGTAATGCAGTGGCATTACGTAGTAATATGTCATCACCAAGAATCGAATGGCCAAGTTTGTATAAAGCCCCATGAGCAAATTTTCTTACTCCTTCCTTATTTCTTCGTACTTAAGAGTCTACTTGAATCATATTCAGTAAATATTGTAAAATTGTACAAAAACAATTAAAGGCATACAGAAGCATAGGCAAAATTGTGACACTAACTAGTTGATTTGATAAACGCCCTAATTTAATTAATTCTAATTGAATAAAGATTTGAAAATACCTTTTGATGTTCTAAATTTTTCTTCAATGGGCTAAATTTGTTCTTTAGATTGTCCTAGATCTTCAAGCGTTGAACAAAAGCCCAAGACCTCTAGATCACATTATAGAATTCCGAAATGACTTTACGTTCCTCTCCAAAATACCAGCCAAACTTAGGAAAAAAGAGAGAGTGGGGAACTAATCTCACTAGAAAATAGAATTATTTGGTTACTTTTCTAGTGTTAGAGAGCAATCATATTTAAATGTACATTATAAAACATAATAAAAATTATCATATTATGGAATTCTAATATAAGTATGAGTTCTAAAGCAACTAAAATTACTTTTGTCTTCAAGTTTTTATAATTTTGATTAGTTATTTGACTCCATCGAATTTTAATCAAAATTTAAACTTAAATCAAAACCCCAGTCTGATTTACAATTATAGTTCATCCAATGAAATAAAATTGTAAAACACTCAAAACGAGAATGATTTTAAATTTTTTTAAGTGTGACTCTCTAGGTTTATGCTGATTGGTAATGGGATAATAGTAAAGAACGTGGGTGACACTAGCCAGCCCATGGCTCCACGTTGTTCCCAATTGAACACGAATGAGTAGATTATTACAAACTTTTTTGACTATGATTATCATGTATGTGTAAACTCTTCGTTTTGTATTTTAACTAGGTGAGAACTATGAAAATATCAAACTTTCTAAACTCAATTATATGCTAATAATTATAGTTGAATAAGATTACCAAACTACTATTAGGATCTTACACAATTAGTTTAATTGCCTTGGTCAAGGTCATTTAATCTCATTTATACATGATCATATATATAGGATACAAGCTCGTTTACTTCTTAGAAAATGAATTCCTTCTTAGTAATCACTCACAACTACTACTTGCTTAACATAGTCTCATTTTGAGATTACCCTACCAAAAGATAAACTGAGCTAAACTTTTCTAATAAAAAACTAGATGTCACAAGCAGATTATGATTATGTACCTCAAGGCAATGATTTACTCATATAATTATAATTAATAATGCTAATCATTGACAATTAAAGCATAAAACCAATGCATGTGCTTGGATTGTAAAGAGTCATGCTCAAGCACACTAATCTCATCGATGTATTTATGACACCTGTTTCCACTATCTTATAGTGTTAAAATATATGTCACACAAATCCTCATCAATCATTAATGCCCAAATAAATATTCTTTGATTTGTGAAATATTTAAGTATACAAGTACTAAACTCTTTCAATCTCTTTTTCATTATCCCATAAATGAATAGAATGTTTAACTTAGTCCATGTGCCAATATGAGTTTTATATGAATTTCAAAATAAATGAGTATTATTTTTAGTAAAAACATAAAATACAAATAAAATATACTAATACAAATATACTAGTAATATAAGTTTCCAACCAAATATATTTTTATTAAATTAATACAATATTATGAAACATGTAGCATTTTCAACCTTATTAGCAAGGTGAGCACGGGCACGGCTATTACCACGGCCGCAATTGAAACAGTGGCGGTCAGAGTTGATAAGGATCTTTAGAAGAAAGTGCGTCTGGTGAATCGTTTTGGTGTGCCTGTGAAGCTCTCGAAGCAGGAGAAGCTCAACTCTCGGGCAAAATGGTAGATCGAATTTAAGGCTTATTTTAGCTTTGTTCTTCTGCTTTAATTTTCATTGTTTGTTAATGTTATTTGCATTGGGTTTTTGTTTATGTTTTTCATGAATTTATTTGGTTGTTGATTGATTGGCATGAATAGTGCTGAGAGATTTTAATGAAAGAAGTGCAAGATTAGACATTTCATCAATGATTGGTTTGGTATTTGAAGGAGATTGCGCTTGATGGTTTACATTGTTTGTCAAGTTTGAATTGTTTGGATAGATTACCAGGCATCCATACTAAGTACAATTATAGCTAGTTGATGATATCGTGCCGAGGTAATAGGATGTTTGGATGGAGATGAAATTGAGGAAATGAGAAGAATGGGAAATGGCAAAAGGAACTATAATATAGGAGTCAATTTTATCAATTTATTCCCTTGATTTGTCTCTTCCTAGTATTTTCTTTGTTCAACCAAACAAGATAATAGTTTGCCTTCTTGTTATATTTTCTTTCCATCTGAGGCTAGAGTTTTAATAACCTATAAACAGGATCAAGGTTTGTGAAACAAAGCATTTTAAGCACTTAGTCATCCCCTTTAGTATTTGTTTTATTTGCTTTGAACTGAGAGTAAACCATGAGCACAAGTCTCATCATTTGCTTTTCAAGATTTATGCTTAGTTTCTCCAAAATTTAGAGCACCGGTAAAAGAGCTTTGCTTCTGTTTTTTGTGTTTTAAGTACTGTAAACCAACCTTTAGGTTATTCTATTTGTTTTATCTTCTACATTAAAATTCAGTTGATTAACTAAGGATAAAGTCCTATTCTATTTGATATTATCTGCCATGTCAAACAGATTATTGAATTTCGTATTTCTTTTCAAATTGCTATTGAGTGCTGATGGCAACTTTTGGAAACCTACCTTTTTATGATTGGGATCATATTGGACCATTGGACCATTGTTCATATATTAGATACTGAAAATGCAAATTATCTTAATGGAGAAATCATCTTCAGGTGCATTTGATTGATGGCAAAGAAATCATTGCCTTAATTCATTTTTTTAATTGCACCTATATCTTCAATATAAATATTTGTAAATATTATTGCTTTAATTCATTTCTTCTTGGTAAAAAAATCATTCATTTCAATATATATATAACTTAAAATCAAAACTTATTAAAAATAATTATGTTAACAAATCACTAGTTATGCATGTGGGTTCATAGTTCCAATATTACAAAAAATTTACTTATTTGAAAAATATTAAATTCGGTTGAACTGGCCCGTGCAATTTGTTCAACTGGTTGGACTGTGAATCGATTGCTTAACCGGATCGGCAACCAATCGTGTTATTAAAACATTGCAAAAAACCCATTAGTAAATTTACCTATTTTTTGTACTTCTTTTTTAACAGTCTAGTGAGAATAATTTATTATAAGGTTGAATAAAATTGCAATAAATGTCTCTTATACAAGAAAAATTGTTGGTTTGAAATTAACTTGGACGCAAATTTCAAAAACAAAGCTATTATGCTGATATTTGCCATTGTTTTTTTTTTCCTAATAGCTCAAAACCATAGGTATGTTTGGCTAGGGCCTGACCTATATAAGAATGTTTAGTTGGAGATAAAAATGTGTGGTATATTATAAGTTGACATGAGAATTATGAAGTTTATAATATTAACCACAATCGAATATTTTAGCATTAAATATTTATTAATAAAATACTAATGAATGATTATTAATATTAACAATTCTATAACATTTACCAATAAATATGTTTATTCAAATAACTGATTTTTTTAAAAACAAATTAGTATGAAAAAATTTAATATACCAAGACAAAAATCTCAAGCCCAAAGCCCAAAGCCCTAAACCCTGTATCCCTTCCTACGTTAAGATACTCCGCCAGAACACTATAACATGTGCCTTTCCTTATCCATCCATTTCACTTTTATATGGCCCGCTCTCTGATCTTTCTCATCCAATAAGCACACCATGGCGTCCTTCGCCACAACCCTCGCTAGCGCTCCTTCTTCGTCGATGCGCTCCTCTTCCTCTTCCTTCCTATTCTCCATCCCCCCCCACCAATTCGTCCGCCCTTGGTCCAAGACCAGTGCTCTACCCACCCGCTCGCTGTCTGTCCGTTCCCAGACATTGGACTTCTCGGGGTCCTTCTTTGAGGGAGGCGGCGAGGATGAGCGAGTTGACTCTTCGATGGGTTCTTCGGCGTCTGCTGTGGCGGCACTTGAGGACAAGGAGGAGCCGCAGTGCCCCCCTGGATTGCGCCAGTATGAGACCATGGCCGTGCTCCGCCCTGATATGACTGAGGATGAGCGTCTCACATTCACTCAGAGATGCGAGGAGGTAGGGTTTAATCTTTGCATTTGTTTGTTTGCTGTGAAGGCATTGAATTCGCAAGCTTTCCGAACCAGATGATCTTTTTAATACTTGGTTTTTATTTGCGAAAACCGCTAAAAAGAGATTGTTTTGAGATGGTTGAAGATTTGAAATTATTGAAGTGCAAAGGTGAAAAGGGTGAAGAATTTGGATGATCGATTGTTGATGAAGAAGAAAACCAGCCATAAAGTTTACATATTTGCGTTTAGAGATATATAGAAATGCATAGCATGTTTTGTCTTTCCAACGTGATTGGAAAATTTTCAGAAAGCAGATTGGATTTTGGAATTAATCATAATATGTTGGGCAATTTTTTAAAATACAATGTTTCTCTGTGGATTTGTCCTTCTGCAATTACCATCCCACGTTATGGAAGTTCTTTCCAAATTATTCGTAGCTAGAACAAGGAAATCCTTAATGACCTGTTTAGTTTGGTGATAGGAAGGTTGCTTGTCCTCCTTGGCGTTAGCATGTGGTAGAATATATTATTTTCTTAGTTAAGTAAAGTGCTTTCACTGGGGCAGTTCATAAGTTGTTGCTGATGTTTGAACTTGTGTTATTGGTATTTGCCGAAAGTGGGACAACTTGCTCTAACTATTATGCTCGATTCAGTTGAATTTTTATTAGAGTTCACAAGTTAATGATTTTGTTGGAAATATAAATAGGCAGAAAGTTTTCTGTCTTCTAAGACTTTTGAGTAGATGATTGACTGTACAATGGGCTAGTCAACATGAGGATTGTTGAAAGATTTGCAATGAGCAAATGTAGTTGGAACTAGAAACCTAGCTATAAGATTTTGCATCTACTTATTTTCTATTATAGATATGTTGAGATGAATAGCATGCTACTTGGGGTAGGAAATTCAATTGTAGAAGCAATCAGAATGTGCTGGCCAATGTTTTAAAGTGCAATTTTTCTCTATGGATTCCTCGTTCGACCATTAGCATACCTAGTTATGGGAGTTGTTTCTATACAAAACCAAAAAGAATGATGAATCCTAGATGCCCTATTTAGTTTGGTCATGAAAAATACAATTGTGTGGTTTGCCTGCTTGAGAATGTGATAGGAAATCCACGAAACAAATGAAAATGCTGTGGTTTGGAATTGTTAATTGAGAAGAAAGTGATGATCAGAAGATTTCACAAGTTATTGCTGATATTTGGTTTTGTGTTATTGGTATTCACTCCACTTTCGATAATTCACACTGACCATTATAGTTTGGTTCTTTGAAATATAAGGACATGTTAGATTATCTGGCTCTAAAATTAGTTCAATGGAATTGAAAATGCAGTTTCTGAGTTGATGATTGACTTGACATATAGCTTGATGAAGGTGAGATGCTTTAAGAATGAGAATTTTATAAAGTTTGATGGGCTGGCATTTTCAATGATTAAGAATGAGCTTGGTGATGTAGAGAGGTAGCCGGAGCATATTATTTGAGCTTGTAAAGTTGATGAGACAATTTTATATGGAGGCAAATTATACATCATAAACTAAGACATATCTAGTAATTTTTCTAAAATTAATTATTGAATATATTTATTTAAATACTTAAAGCTTGTAAAAGAAGAGTGGTGGGGGTGATTTTAGTGTTTGTTTGGAATCTTGGGGTTACCATTGCGAAGTCTAGCCTTGGTGGTTATTGTATTCATCCAAATAATACCATCATTGCTGCGATCTATGGTTTTTATTTTAGATATGTTTCTTCGTTCTTTCCTGCTTTTGTAACTAAGAAGTTTGGTGCTAATTATCTTTTACATAGACGCCGAAGCTAAAATTTCATGGTTATTAATGTGTAGGGAAATCACAAGGGTGAGCATTATTTGAGCTGCTATTCAATGCTTGATTTTCTTCTAAGGAACAAAGTTATATGAGTGCAGTTAGAAGTGGGTTTCAGAAGACATAGAAAGTGAAGTTTGTGAAACTGGGCTTTAGGTGCACTTTACATATGTGGAATCTGTTCCAGAAGTCCTAACATGTGAACATGTAGGATTATGAAGCTCATATGCAATGGGATTTGTCTGATGTCTCAAATAGGTTCCAGCATTTGTGCTGGACTTGACATCACAACTGTTCCTAAAATGTTCAGTGACTCGAGAACCTAAATTTAAAATTACACTGTGCATTGCTGTTTTCATGTGGAGGAATGTGTTTTCTTCTTATCAGATTTCAAAAATCCTCTTAGACCTTACACTACTTGATACTTCTCAAGTGATAGAAACTTAGAGAGCTTAGGTTATGTTTTCTTACACTGCTCTTCGTTTGATTTTGTATTTTCTATTTTTATCCGTGGTGAGTGCAAAGAGAATTTGTCTAACTTTTTGGTGAAGTTTTCTACATGATGACTGTGAGTGACTATTGACAACATCCAGTTTATGGGCCTAACATGCTCAAATCTACATTAAACAATATTTTGTGTGTATGTTATTTCCCTTGCTAGGGATTTTTGCTGTGTACATTTCTGCAGCCATTCACTCACATAACTACAAGTCATCTGTAAGGTGCTATTGATGTATTGTATGCAAAAGTAATCAGATAATTTCGGTTGAAAAGCTCTACTTTATGCACAAGATGGGCAATGTTTGACATGTTATAATATTGGAGTTCTGTTGAGTGCCGTGAATATCATTAAAAGATATTTTTTTTAGCCAGTATAAATTACAAAACAGTCTAATTTTTTAATTTCTCACAGAGAGCCACTGCTGAGAAGACATTTGATTGTATGCTATGCATTGAATACAAAGATTGTGTCATGTTGTTTATCCATTGATTTGTATTAGAAAAGACTATGTTAATGGTCGTATGTTAGCTTCCAAGTTGGAATCCATCACTTAAATGAACCTTGAGATACGATCAAATTTTGCAATTTCATTTGCTAACTGATATGGTCAAATAGTTACCTTGATCATCCTTGATTCATGAGGATCTCATCCATAAACCAGGATCTTAATTATACTTATATTGGTGAATTAATCATATTGGATTAAGAAAAATTATTCCACTATTTTCTACCCCGCTTTCAGCAAAGTACCATATTCGCATTAGAAGTAAGTGAACCAACAAATGATGGATGGTTACTACAGTTAGAACAGCTTTGGGTATTCTTTGTTGGATGAATTTGATAGATAGAGTTCGTGAATTAGTAGTATTTGAGCAATTACCTCATGATTTTTTTGTCCACCAAACTGAATGCTCTGATTAATCAAAATTTGTGAATTTGTTATTTTAGTTCATTTGTTTGTTTTCCTGTTGACTTTGAATTTGTTGTCAAGCGGTTACTAAATGTGGCACCATAATTTCTTGCAGCTGCTTGTTGCTGGTGGTGGAATGTACGTGGAGGTGTTTAATCGTGGTGTGATCCCACTGGCTTACAGCATAAAGAAGAAGAACAAAGCAGGAGAGTCGAACACATACCTGGATGGTATATATCTACTCTTTACCTACTTTACCAAGCCCGAGTCCCTCTCTGCCCTCGAGTCCAGTCTCAAGGCTGATGATGATGTTATTCGGTCATCAAGCTTTAAGATAAGGAAGCGGAAATACTAGAGCCAGAGGAATCTTACTGTTCTAGGATTTTCCATTCTTTCTGCATTGGCGTGTCAAATTTTGAGTGGTGTTATTTGTATTCCAATGGAAATCCTGGTCATGACCCATGGCTCTGATCCTGTGAGAACATTATGATGTATGTTTCTTTTATGCCAAATTAGCGCATGTTCTCTTTGCTTCTTCAGATAATGGTTCTTTGTTTGTTTAGTTTGCAATCTCTGTACGAAATAGCATCAGTGGCATAGACTGAAGAATTTTCATCTAAACAAAAATTGAGGTTGGTTCGTTTAACTGTGGATTCCGTATTCCAGGGCGCTCTTGAGATATTTATTCATTTTCAGCATGGTATGATGCCCGGTATAATTATACATGGTACGATGCAGGCTGAGTGGAAATTATTTTGAATTATTGAAAATTTATACACTAGGCCAAGCCCGTGGACTTTTGTCCAAATCAACCTTCATTTAAGCTAGATATTAAAGAATAAATTTATTGGGGCTTTTTGACTAAAATATTGTATTTGTTTTAATTAATTTTGTTATTTTTTTAATATTTTTTTTAAAAGTTAAAGGTTCCACCAGTTTTTTAATATTTAATATTTATTTTTTTAATAAATCAGGGGTCCCATTAATTTTTTAATATTAAAAATTTTTTTTTTCAAAACTTGTGGGTCCCTGGCTTTTTAAATTAAAAAAAGTTTACATTCAACACCTTATAATTCAAATTAATTTTTCTTACAATTTTTTTAGTAAGGGTTGTTGGGATGAATTATTGATGGCATATGGCACCTACCCTTTTCATAAGAACCATTGGATGAAATTAATCTTAACCATCCATTTGTTAGGTGGAGGCCTATATAAACCCTCCAAATCCCTTTTGTAAAACCACACAAGCATTTCTATAAGAAAAAATTTATCAATATAGAGAGAAGTTTTTTCTTTAAAATTTTTGTCTTTCTAGTTTTTTTTTCTTGCAAAGTTATTTTATTGCTTTTACATTCAAGCTAGCAAAAATTATATTATTGTCATACTGAACGAAGGAGACGACCTTGGTCGAGAGAAACACCGACCAAGGGCCGCACAGACTCTTGACGAGAGAACAAGCTTCCACTACGACTGCTAATTACTTAATCTTGATCAATGGACTCAGGTATGTTTTTTTATCCTTGTTGACTTTCACATAAGCTTCATCCGTTTTTTTAGTATACATATTTACTCTCACTAAAGTTACATTTTTTCATTTTCTACAACGGCAGAAAAATCACTTGCTTTGGTTTACTATAATGGTTCAATCACTACAAGTGAGGAGACAGCAATATTTGCATCTGATGACCATTCATGTTTTTATATTGAAAATGATGTCTCTTTAGCCAATTTAAAGAGAACCATTAAAGAAAATATAGAAATTACAGGTGATCGAATAATTACACATATCAAATACCGTATGCCTATTTCGTCAAGTCAAGGTAAGATCTACTATCGGTCTTTCAAATTACATAATGACCGAGATGTTCAGATGATGTTCAGTTGCCACCAAGCATTTCATAATGTTCAAGTTATAGAATTGTATGTGGAGCTTGGTGTTGTGACTTCCACTGGTGGTTTTTCTCAACACCAAATTAATGAATGTGATAACATTCCACCAGAAAGGCTTTCAACCGAATGGAGGGCATGGGATAATTTACAACACAATTTCAATTTCAATTTCACTGCTTCACAACAACCACCAAGCACATCAACACACCATAGAACCGAGAACATTGCCAATCATGAAAATGAATTTGGTGAATATGGGAGTTCAAGCGGAGATGACCAAGATGAGGATAACTATACAGAAAATAGCGAAGCAAGCTTAGAAGATTATAATGCGGAAGATGCTAGCAGACAAAGACAAAGCGTAGAAATGACGATGCCACCATATGAGCCTCCAGCACATATGAGGGCACTTGATTTGGAAGCAATGTCTGCACCAGAATTTCCTGAATACCCTTCATTGTATGTCAACACATTAAGAGGGGTAATGACAGATGGAGAATTGCATGTAGGTATGCAGTTTCAAAATAAAGATGATGTTGTAACAACAATTAAGAATTATTGCTTGCAGAAATCCGTGGAATATAAAGTAATCGAGTCGGATCCAACTCGGTATTTAGGAAGATGTAAGTCATATGGCGATGGATGCAGTTGGAAAGTCCGAGCATCCTATAGGAAGAGGAAGCAGATTTGGGAGATTACAAAATATAATGGCCCACACACTTGTACAACAGCAATGGTTTCGCAAGATCATTCAAAGCTAGATTCAAACATGATTTCCCGCTGTATACAAGCACTGGTCAAAGAGAAGCCATCTATCAATGTCTCTGTTTTGATAGCGGAGATCAGGAACCGATATGGGTACACACTGACATATAGAAAGGTATGGATTGCAAAACAGAAAGTGATTGAATCTGCATTCGGTAATTGGGAGGAGTCATATAATGAGTTACCAAAATGGTTAGCAACATTACAACAATTTGTCCCTGGGACAATAATTGATCTCCAGACTCAACAAGCATATGATGGAAATTACCCGGTACGTGATACTAATGTTTTCCATAGGCTCTTTTGGAGTTTCCCTTCATGTGTGGAGGCTTTCAAATATTGTAAACCGGTAGTGCAAATAGATGGTACACATCTTTATGGAAAATATAAAGGGACTTTGTTGATGGCCATTGCACAAGATGGCAATAAAAATATTCTTCCAATTGCATTTGCCATTGTAGAAGGAGAGACATTAGATGCATGGCGTTTCTTCTTAGAGCATCTACGAGCAGACGTGACACCACAGGAAGGCATATGTTTTATTTCTGACCGTCACCAATCTATTAAAGGAGCATTTAGAGCAATTGGCCATCAGATGAATCCTCCTCATGCCTATCATGTTTATTGTATAAGGCATATATCTGCGAACTTCATGCGTCATTTCAAAAATAAAGAAATGTAACGAATAGTTGTTAACATTGGTAAGTCATAAATCTAAATTTTGATAATTTCAATCTCTCATTATTATTATTATTATTATTATTATTATTATTCTTTTTTAAGATTTTTTTTGCTATTAATGTAGGTTACTCGAAAACAACTCATGATTTTAACTATTGGTATGGCGTACTTCGAGCCCTTGACATAATGGCAACAAGGTGGTTAGATAACATATCGCGGGAGAAGTGGGCTCAATCATTTGACAACGAAGGTCGACAGTATGGCCATATGACCACCAATCTAGCTGAATGTATTAACTCAGTGTTAAAAGGGACAAGGAACCTCCCTATAACAGCTTTAGTTAAGTCAACTTACTTTCGACTTGCTGAGTTATTTGTAAGGAAAGGTGTACATGCACAAGCTCAGATCGCATCAGGTCAAATATTTTCGGAAGTGCTAATGAAGACAATTCAAGAAAATCAACAAACAGCATGTAGCATTTATGTTCGCCAGTTTGATCGTGAAGAAAATTCTTTCATGGTAGATGAAATGGCACCACCTCAATGCGGTGGTATAGCTGGCAGTTACCGTATTGATTTGAGAAGACGATGGTGTGATTGCGGTGAGTTTCAAACGTTTCATTTTCCTTGTCGCCATGTTCTTGCAGCATGTGCATACATTCATCTACATTGGCAGGCATATGTAGATAATGTTTATAGGCTTGAGACAATTTTCAATGTATACCATAAAGAGTTTCAGCCAATGTCAAATGAGAGATACTGGAACCCCTATAATGGTCCACGTCTATGTCCTGATCTTACAATGCGAAGATCACCTTCAGTACGTCCAAAATCCACTAGAATTCGTAATGAGATAGATATAAGGGAAGGCGGTCAACCAAAGCGTTGTGGTTTATGTCGCAACGAAGGTCACAGCCGTCGAAATTGTCCAAATGCCGCTGGTCCAAGTCGTATGCCATAATGTGGCCTAAATATTGTACTTGTTGAATTATTTTATAATATATGTAATTGTTTTAGTTCATTTAAAATATCAAGTGAGTTTGGTTTAGTTATGGGAGTAATTTTTACATGTTAAAACTTTTAATGTTTGATATTTTGTTATTATAAAAATTATTAAAATTATTTATCTAAATTATTAACAATCAGTTATGGTTATAATTAATGAAAGTAAAAATAGCATAGTAGAAGTATAAAAAAAAACAAAATATAAAAACAAATTAATTTGAATGATAAGGTGTTGAATGTAAATTTTTTTTAATTTAAAAAGCCATCGGGACCCACAAGTTTTGAAAAAAAAAATTTTAATATTAAAAAACTAATGGGACCCCTGATTTATTAAAAAAATAAATATTAAATATTAAAAAATTGGTGGGACCTTTAACTTTAAAAAAAAAATATTAAAAAAATAACAAATGCGCATTTCCGTAAATAATTACAGAAATGCTTATTTTAGTAATTAATTAAAACAAATACAATATTTTAGTCAAAAAGCCATTTATTGGACATAAGTTGCAGTAGCACATTTTATTAAAAACATTAAGAAAAAATCAATTAAAATGGTACAGGCATGCCTTTAAATGGTCATGAATACCATCTTGATGATTACCTTCATGAAAAGAAGAAAGCTTTTAAAGTGGGAAGTCATAAAAGAGGAAATGATAGATTTAAAATGTATTTTGTGGTTTAACCAATGATATAGTATAATATATATATATATATATATATATATATATATATTATTGTAAAAATAACTAATAATTTATATTTAATATAAAAATATATATATTTCTATAAAATAAGATAAAAGAGAGAGAAAAAAATATAACATTTCAAGAAATGGATGGATGGTCGGGATTGATTCGATCTAACAATCCAAAACAATTTGATAGGTGTAATAGTAAAAGTTTAGCGGCTGCTACAGTACCCCTTGTGGGCATAGGCATCTATTGTTATATATATATAAAATAAAGTGGTTCAGCCATATATAGATCCTGTGACCGGGCCCCAAAATCCTAAAATTTATATATTATAATATATTATACATTGATTTATTTAAGATTTATAAATTATTTTTATGTAATATATTATATAAATATAAAAATTGGGCCCAGATATTTTAATTTATTTTATAAGCCAAAGCTAAGTTAAAAGTGATAAGTGTCTAAATGTAGTTGCTTTTCATATATATATCGTATTCACTTTGCATGTATTTTGTGAGGTTTGATGCCTGTTTTGCACTTAATCGTCTATTATTTGCTTTGTAGGGCATAAGGAAGCCATGGAGAACAAGAAGATATCATTTAGGCAAAAAGAGAAGAAAACATGAATTTCATACTACCCCCATACTACCCAGTATAGGGGCCGTATGCACTGTAGCAGTGTAATGATTTGGAGTTCTGCCCAGATTTCCATACTACCCAGTATACGGGGCCGTATGCACCCCATATGAATCGCGAATCGGTGGGTATAAATACTAACTTTTAGGGCAGAATAGGGGACTTTTTGGCTGAACCTTTGGGAGGACTTTTTCTGGACTGTTTCTGGGCCGATTTTGGGAGATCTCTTGGGAGGTTTTGGGCGACCTTGGGAAGGAGAAGAAGGGCAAGAAAGCTAGGAGATCATTCAAGCCCAAGGTCCAAGACCCTCAAGGCAAGAAGGCAACGTCATTGAAGGGGAGATCTACCACGATTTGAAGGAAGGAGACCCGCGGCTAGAGGAAGCGTCATTCGGCATTCCTTTGGCAGTGGAAGCATCATTCAGCATATTTCTACCTCCTCCTCCACCATTTCATCTAGGGAGTGTCAATTATGCTTTTCTTGTGTGTTTTACTTGATTGTATTGCTTGTTGTAGGATGATGACACACTAGACCCCCAAGGCCACCGGGTGTTGGTGAACCTTGGGGGGTTTTATCATGTATTTTGGATGATTGCTTGTTAATTCCATGCTTGGGTAATTTTGAGATCTAATCCATTGTTTTAATGCTAAGTGCTACATTAAGGAGAAATCCGTAGCTCTTTTATGAGTGATGCATGTAGATGTGACTTGCTCGCATGTATTAGATCATGAATGGATTAGAAGGGGACACTTGTATCATCACGCCGAGAAATCGGGTGTTTGGTAGCCCTCCATGTAGGTTTAATCCGAAGAAGAGTAGGTTTACTCCTAAGTGAGATTTCCTGGTACTTATTCCAATCGTAGGAATGTGGATTTGGAGGAAATTCCTATCTATGTTCGTATGGGATTAGGGTTCAATCGCCGAGAAATTGGGGTTGTTCTAATCTTGGAATCTCATGGTCCATTTTACCCTTGCATCTTTTATTCATCATCCATGTTTCATGATAACCCCTCAAGGGGATCCACATCCATAGGCCTTTGCATTTCATTGAGTTTCTTGCTTGCTTATTGCTTGGTCTCTCTAATTTGTTTTTAATCTTGTTTTAAATTTTAATTGCACCTAGTAGAGTAAATTCCATCACTTGAGATCTTAGGCTAGATAATAGCTCAAGAAGGAGTAATAGGAGATCCTTAGCCCCGTGGAATATGATCCTTGTGTTTTCGCACAAGGTATTACTTGGCGATCCCGTACACTTGCGGGGAAGCAATAAAAAAGTTGGTCACTTTTCCAAATATTTTACTCACCTCCTCCCCAAATCAAATTACGTACGTGGAGGGCTTTCATATCTCCTAGTCAGCTAATTTAGAAAATTAAAAAACAAAAGAGTAAAAGGAAGGTCTACCCTCATTTATGTTGCAGAATAAAAAGAACTGAGTGGAGCAGTGTCGCAGTATAAGTAGTTGAAGATGAACGATAAAGATAAAAGACACAGATTTTACGTGGAAAACCCCTAAACAAATCAGGGTAAAAACCACGGGAAGATGGAAGAATTTACTATAGAGGCAAAACCAGGAATTACAAACTTTCTGTTAACAAGGAGAATACAAACTAATTATCGCTTGTAACAAAAATAACACAAACTCTCAAAAATATTTTTCCCACTATTTTTCCCACTTTCTCTCTTGTTTTTGTGGCTGTGTAGAAAGCTTTCATTCTCCCTCCATTTATAGGGAAACATTTATGTGATTATGTGAGGATTAGGTGAGGATAAGTATGCTTAACAAGGTTGGTGGTAGCCAACCTTGACCAAAGATTGGCTGCAGCCAACCTTGACTAGCATTCTTCCACTTGAAGATATGATTGATAGTCAATCAGATCTTCGCACCATTCTCGATATCTTTCCACTTGATGTTGCTTATGTCTCTGTCAGACCACAAGAGGATCGACACCACTTGAACTTGTCAATGTTGATTGCTTTCGTAAAAAAATCAGCTAAGTTGTCACTTGTATGAATCTTCTGCATATCCATTGTTCCTTCTTCCACTTTCTCACGAACGAAGTGGTACTGAACCCGAGTTCTTCTAGCACCATTCTCAACCACACTGCTTCTTTACTAGATTGTGTAGCTGCTAGATATTCTGCTTCTGTCGTTGATGTAGCAACGAGTGATTGCAGTTTGGAAACCCAGCTCACAGCTCCTCCAGCTAGTGTGAACACATATCCTGTAGTGGATTTTCTTTTATCAAGATCACCTGCATAATCAACATCAACATACCCATTCACAGTAAAATCTGATCCCCCATAACATAATGCAACATCTGAGGTTCCCTTTACATATCTGAGAATCCTCTTAACGGTATTCCAATGCTCTCAACCAGGATTCGTCATATACCGACTTACCACTCCCACTGCATGTGCAATGTCCGGGCTTGTACAGATCATGGCGAACATTAGGCTTCCCATTACTGATGCATACGGTACTCGAGACATCTCTATCCTCTCTTCTTCATTGCTAGGACTCATACTTGAGGATAACTTGAAATTAATAAGAAGTGGGGTAGAAATTGTCTTACAGTCTTGCATGTTGAAGCGCCGCAAGATCTTCTTCAGATAGTTCTTCTGAGAAAGCCAAATCTTCTTATTATTTCTGTCTCGGTGAATTTGCATCCCTAGAATCTTGTTTACTGGTCCCAAGTCCTTCATTTCAAATTCCCTAGCCAACTGTGCCTTCAACTCCTTAATACGATCATTGTTGGGGCCTGCAACCAACATGTCATCAACATACAACAACAAGAAGACAAAATCTTCTTCTCCAAACCTCTTGACATATGCACAAGGGTCTGCATTAAGTCTATTGTATCCAAGGATCATGATGAAGGAATCAAATCCCTTGTACCAACATCTTGGCGCCTGCTTTAGCCCATACAGAGATGTGTTCAACCTGCAAACCAAGTTCTCTTTACCTTGTTCTTTAAATCCTTCTGGTTAGAGCATGCAAATTTCTTCTTCAAGATCTCCATGAAGAAATGCAGTGTTTACATCCAATTGCTCAAGATGCAAGTCGAAAACAGCACATATCGCCAATACTACTCGGACTGTTGTAAGTCGAACCACAGGTAAAAATATTTCATTGAAGTCAATACCTTCTTTCTGAGCATATCCTTTGACCACCAATCTGGCACGATAGCGGTCTACTTGATCATCACCATTGAGTTTGATCTTGTAGACCTATTTGTTGCCAATAGCTTTCTTTCCTAGTGGTAATGATATCAGCTCCTATGTCCTATTTTTATGAAGGGCTTCAATTTCTTCTTGCATTACTGCTATCCACTGAGATGCATCTGAACTACTCAGTGCTTCTTGAAGAGTTGATGGTTCTCTATCCTCAGTTAGAAAGCAATATGCAATATTCCATTCCATAATATAGTCAGAGTGCCAACCTGGTATCTTTCTTTAACGAGTTGACCGCCGAACTTCTAGGACTTCAGATTCAGTTGGTTCTTGTTCTTCAGGCTCTAGTATGGTTTCAGCTTCCTTTTCTACATGTACAGTAGTAGTCTCCGTGCTTTCACCATTTGCTTGCTCTTGTTCTTTGTCTTCTATGAAGACAACATCTCTCCTGATTACAACCTTATAGGCAGTGGGATCCCACAGGCGATACCCCTTTACTCCATCAGCATATCCCAAGAACATCCATTTCCTGGATTTTGGATCCAGCTTTGTAGTTTCTAGGGAATTATACATCACATATACAGGACTTCCAAATATATGAAGGTTTGAATAGTCTACTGGCTTACCAGTCCACATCTCTATCGGTGTCTTCAACTCTATTACAGTTGATGGAGACCGATTCATCACATAGCATGTGGTGGTGACTGCTTCTGTCCAAAACTTCTTGTCTAGGCCCGCAGCTCCCATCATTGCCCTTGTTCTCTCCAATAGGGTTCTATTCATCCGCTCTGACACTCCATTTCATTGAGGAGTGTATGCTGTAGTGAACTGCCTTTTGATGCCTTCTTGTTTGCAAAATTCATCAAATTCTTTGCAGTGTAATCTCCTCTATTATCTGTTCCCAGACATTTGATCTTCTCGCCAGATTCAAGCACTACTTGCGCTTTGTAAGTTTTGAAGACTTGAAACACATCCGCCTTCCTCTTGATAGGATACACCCAACATCTCCTGGAGTAATCATCAATAAATGATACAAAATAATCTCCTAGGGATGTAAGTGGTGCGTGCCACACATCAGAGTGAACCAATTCTAGAATTGCTTTGCTTCTACAATTAGATGTGTTGAACTTCAGTCGATGCTATTTGCTAACAATGCAATGTTTACAAAAGGGTAGCATTACCTTTATGAGACCTTGAAGTAGATTTCTCTCGGAAGAATTTTCATTCCTTGCTCACTCATATGTCCGAGTTTCTTATGCCATGTTATTGCACGCTTTTCACTTGGACTACTTGCAGCAACTGAAGCTTCTCCTTCATTCAAAGTCTCTTCTTTCAACATATACAAGTTTGCAGCTATCTTGTCTCCTTTCATTAATACAAGCACACGCCGAATTATTTTCATAATCTTGTTCTGAACTTCAATCTTGCAGCCAAGATCATCAAGTTGTCCAATAGGTAACAAGTTCTCCGTCAGCCCTTCCACATGTCGGCCTTCTTGTATAGTACGGATGGTGCCATCATACATCTTCAAGTTGATGGTGCCAATACCAACGATCTTCAGAGCTTCATTGTTGCAACTATACACAGAACCTCCAGAAATAGGTTTATAGTAATAAAACCATTCTTTTCTAGAAGTCATATGAAAAGTTGCCGCTGAGTCTAAAAGCCAAACATCAGCAAACCTTTTCCCTATGTGTGTTGCTACTTCACATACGATGGCTTCTTCATCATTTGAGATGCTTACAACATTTCCTTGAGGATTGGAATCTTTCTTATTTAGACTCCAACAATCCTTCTTTAAGTGACATTTCTTGCCACAATTGTAGCACTTGAAAGTTTTCTTACTCCTTGACTTTGACATGCCATTATTGTAGCTCCCACTGGGGCCACATTCTATTGATCTTCCTCTCATCACCACTAAGGCCTTTGCTTGATGCGAATATGCCAACCTGTCTTCCTTGTTCTTGCGCCGACTCTCTTCCTCCAGAATAGCAGCTGTAATGACGTCGAAGACTAGAATGTCAGTGGGGACATTATTTGTCAAATTGATGATGAGTTGATCATAAGAATCTGGTAAGCTTTGGAGTAGAAGCTCTGCACATTCTCCTACCTCTATTTTATGTCCCAATGATGTGAGTTGGGAAAATAGAGTGTTTAGGGTGTTCAGGTGCTCCGTCACTGAAGTGGATTCCACCATACGTAATGTATAGAGTTTCCTTTTAAGAAAAATCTTGTTGTGGAGTGACTTGGCCTCATAGAGTTTAGTGAGGTGATCCCAGATCTCCTTCGCCCTTTCTTCTCTTCAATGCTTGATAGAACTCCATTAGCAAGTGTGAGATGAAGATTTGCTATAGTGTTCCCCAGATCTCATTCCACTTATCATCTTTAATCTCAGCTGGCCTTTCACTAATAGCCGCTAAGAAATTATCCTTCCTCAGGATAGCTTTCATCTTCATCTTCCACAATGAGAAATTACTCCTGTTGAATTTCTCAATTTCATACTTTGCTGCCATTGCTTCTATAACAAACTACTTGACGGGCAATAATCAGTTCCTTCAATTGGTGAATAATAATCTAACTTATTTTCCGATGTAGAGGATCCACTATTAGTGGCAGCCACAGAGCATATAATAAGTAGATATATATATACTCCCAGATCTAGCTCTGATACCACTTGTTGTGGAATAAAAGCAACTGAGTGGAGCAGGGTCGCAGCATAAGTAGTTGAAGATGAACGATAAAGATGAAAGACACAGATTTTATGTGAAAAACCCCTAAACAAATCAGGGTAAAGACCACGGGCAAGATGGAAGAATTTACTATAGTGGTAAAAATAGGAGTTACAAACTTATGTTGACAAGTAGAATACCAACTAATTATCTCTTGTAACAAAAATAACACAAACTCTGAAAAATATTTTTCCCACTATTTTTCCCACTTTCTCACCCTCACCCTCACCCTCACCCTCACTTTCTCTCTTGTTTTTGAGGCTGTGTAGAGAGCTTTCATTCTCCCTCTATTTATAGGGAAATATTTATGTGATTAGGTGAGGATTAGGTGAGGATAAGTATGCTTAACAAGGTTGGTGGCAACTGATAAGTATCTAAATACACCGTTTTATAACGGTGAACTACTTATACTTTCATGCATTAATTGAATAAAACAGGTGCCCTTTGATGTATTTTTCTTATTTTTCTATTTCAGGGCATCTACGAGTCGTCTATGGTAGGAGGAGCATTTGTAGCATGAAAATCGAGGCGAAGGAGCAAAGAAACGAAGGTTAAACGAGCTCCGGACGTCATTCGGGTACTCCTACACGAAACGGGCCTATTCAGGCCTATTTTCAGGCCCGTGTGCGGGCTGTGTGCGGCCCGAAGAGTGTGCGGCCACACACCAGCCCGCACACTGGTCGGGGTATTTAAGCCCGACTAGGGTTTTTCTTTGGGGACTTTTGCCACCGACGCCTCCAAACACCCCTACTCTCAAAGCTTCATCAAAGGAGGTCGTTTTGGAGCGAAATCATGGGGGAGAGGATGGGAGAGCTCGAGGATCTTCATCCTAGAGCTTGCCGACGCGGATTCGGCAAGTTTCTTCATCAAATCTAGTCGACACGTTCAAGAGGGAGTTTTTGGTGTTTTTGTTGATGTATTCTTATTTGTGTGAACTTCCCTTCTTATTCATGTCGAACTAAACCTCCCAAGGCCACCGGGTAACCGGTGAACCTTGGGAGGAATACTTGTATTGGATGTTGTACTTTTAATTCAATGAATGCATGGTGTCCTATTTGGTTTCATACTTTGTGCACTTAATTGTAGTGATTTGCAAGAGAACTCTGCATTTCATCTTATCGATTGTGCTTGGTTGCGCGAGGTGCGCTATCGCATTAGATCCACATAGTATGAAGAGGGATCCATTATACCAGTACACCGGAGGTTCCGAGTGCCGCTAGCCTCCCGTAGGTTGTAGAGTTTATCTTAGCGCAATTGCTTATAGATAACTCTAACCAAGGCTCCTTAGTCCCAATGACATCGTGTGAGTATCCTTAGGATAAAGGAACTTGTACTGGATTAGGGCTACACTACGGAGGTTCCGGGGTAGTCGACTTCCGAGCCTAGACGGACCAAAGTATTATACTCCATGCATGCATTGCCTGTTATAACGACGTCCTTACTTGTATTTTTCCCGGGGGAATCCTCGACCGGGGCCTTATCTTCTCTATTTGATTTCTCCTCGTTGTGTGCAACCTGTCAGTAGTTAAAGCTTTTATTGTTAGTTTTAATTTCATTTCCGTACAACAACCTCTGTTTTGATTCGGCTAAACAATTGTCGAAGAGGAAGTAATAGTGGATCTCGGGACCCTAGGGAATACGACCCTCTTGTGCCCGCACAAGAGGTATTACTTGACGACCCGTGCACTTGCGGCCGGGGAGCTGTGTGCCCGCTTTTTAGCGAGGCGCGCGGTGACCATCAGCAACCAACCATGACTAAAGGTTGGCTACAGCCAACCTTGACTTTCAATTTATCCCCTCTGTTCCCTCATCTTCACACGCCCACCGAACCTCGTCGCTCACCATCGACGCCAACAAATACCGTCGCCGATCGCCCACCGGCGAAGCTAATAAATGTTGTCACCCACTGCCAGCAAACGAATACAGTCACTAGCACCATTCCATCTTCGTCTTCGCCCACGAAGGAATCACTTTCTCAACCCTAGCCCTAATCCCAAATCCTGACCAGCTTCTTTTTTTCCTATTTTGATTTGGCAGGAGGAATCCGATCTCCCTCTTTGATTTGGAATCCATTCCCCTCCGTCTCGATCTCGTGGAAGTGATCCAAGGCCAGATAGAGCAATTTAATATCGCTTAATGTCATAGTGGTGGGTCTTTGATGGCTTATGTTGGGTTTCAATTTTCTTTCTATTCATCAATATCTCATAAATTCATCATTTATGTTTTTCTTTTCATCTTTTTGATTGGGAGAATTCAAATCTCTTGATGCATCTTTCTTCCTCTTTTTATTTGTTTTCTTGCAAATAAGTGATGCTTGATGTAAATGAGATATCTAACTTTTTAAATTGCTTGTGTTTGTCAAATGTCTCTAATTGATCATAATCAAATGAAAATGGCATGGTTCTGGATGAAGAATCTATAGGAACACTTGATTAAGACTTCGGGAAGCAGATATCAAATGCAGTAGATTCACGTCTTCTTCAGCACTTGGCATGCCATTCTAAATAATTTCCTTTCTGAGGTGTACTCCTATTTTACCATGTTTTCCTTTTCTGGTGTGATATGAAAAATTATAAATTCCTCAATAGGTCAATGTTTTGTTCAGAGATACTTCTCTCATGAATACTTTAGAAAACGATGTACCATCTGATAGAGAGATTGAAGCTACTGGTGTAATATGTGCTTTCCTTCATGTTATTTTCAACACACTACCAATTGAACTCATCATGACAATATTGTCTTATAGGACTGAAATTGTCTTATAGGACTGAAATTGTTCATGTACTTTGGCAATTTATAAAACATTGCCATGAGTCATAGGTTGCCATCGTCATCGAAGTTCACAAGATATTTATCTGGGATGCTTCTTGTTGATTTTTATCTTCATCTGTTTTCTGTCCTGTGTACAAGTAAGATAATTCTTTTCTTGATTTTACTATCTAATTAGAATTGGTCATTTGTTAGTTGTTGTAACATTAACCTTGTTTTAGTTACTAAAAGTTTATTTTATTGGTGTGTCATCTGTCACCACCAAAAATTGAGTATTACCTAGTTTTACCACACACTCTGGTGATTCATCAGGCATATGCTGATGATAGTAGATAATGAATAACTCTATGAGCGGGAGAAACCACTTTCTCTTAAAGATATCAAGTTATTAATTACCATTTTAAACCTGCTAACTTCTTGTCAATGTAGCATTCTTGTATTATATTTGCAAAAAGTAAATTGCAATGGACTGATGACACCTTTCTACCTTAATACTAAAATGACTTTCAGGACCTATGGAAATTCTTATCGACAATAAGTCTGCTATGAAAAGTTTTGAGGAGATTTTTTGTTTAAATTTTGTAAGAATGCTATTTGTATCTTCATTTCCCATTTGTTGGGAATAGTTAGATCCAATGCATACAGTATGATGATTTCTTCAATGAAAGACTTGATTAATTTACATAGCATTCTTTTCATCCTTTTGAAGTGATGTGAATACTGAAATTTCACAAGTGGTGCACATCTAAAGTGAAAACATTTGCAACAATTTTATACTAGAAACAATTTACATCGACAAACACCAGACAGAACAAACAAGAGATAGGCTGGTTATGACGAGCAATAAATGGAAAAATTCTCTTAAACACCATTATCTCATATGTGGTATAATGCAATGGTAGACTTTACTCGTTTAGAGAGTCTTTCCACTACCTTTTGAGATGCTTTTGAGTAAATTCAAACTTTTTTTGAAATCCACTATCTCATGTAGATTACCTGTGATAGAGTATTCTTAAGTTTAGAATCTCTCTCTAAGAAAGTATACTCAAGATGCTTAGGTAGTTCCTTAATCTCTAAATCTGGTGGATCTTCAATGGAAGGTTTTAATTTGTCCTCTATTCTATGATCTATATTGTCGAACCCATCATCCTAGCTTCTTTTCTAAGGGAATTTTTGCATTTCTAATTGTGAACAATGCACCCATGATTATCTTGCAAGGAAAAATATATAGGAGTGTGAGAAGAGAGAAAAAAAAAGAAAATAACAAAAACAAAATAAGAAAAATAAAACTAATTAGAGTAGTGAGCTAGGAGTTTTTCTAGTATCCTTGGGTCCCCGACAGCGGCGCTAAAATCTTGACGGTTGGCATGCGTGTCATCGTGCGATGGGCGCAATGCTCCTCTGGCTATAAGTGCACAGGTCGTCAAGTAATAAATCCATTGCATTTGACCGCGAGTGAGTTGTATTCCTTGGGTCTCGAGAAGTACTATTACTTTTTCATTCACAACATTATCTAGTCGATCAAACAAAGATGGTTATTTAATTGAAAGCTGATTAAAGAAAACAGGGAAAGTAACACCTCATGAGCTAAAATGATAAAATAATACAGAGGAGGAATGCCTGAGGCAAGATTTCCCTTGGGAAAATAACAAGCATGGATGACGTATTGAAAGACTAAGATGCTAGATAGTGATAAATGCCTAAATGTACATGTATTCTCATGTATTTTATATGCTTTGCATGTATTTTTAATGGATCAATGCCTATTTTATGCTTGAATTGATTTTATTGCCTTGTAGATCTCAAAGAAGCCATTGCGGGCTGGAAAATACAATTTGGGCGAAATCTGGATCAAATGGGTTATATTGAGGCTGAGTACTGTAGAGCCCGTATGAAATAACACTACGCCCTCATGGACTTATATTAAGGCCGCATGGAGCCCGCATGGAGTTGCTCGAAAGCTATGCGGCCTGCATGGCCTTGGGAAATATAAAAAGAAAAAGTTAGGGCAAGTTAAGGGTGCTTTTGTCTTAGGCCCTTTTGTGGAAGTTCGACCTTTTTCGCTTCTCTTGTGCTTTGTTTCTTGTGTAGAAGTTGTGTGTTTAAGTTTTTGTCGAGTTTTATTTTTGTTGAGATCTTAGTTAAGGCTCTTTTTAGAGTGTAAAAGAGGAGAAAAATCTTTGGGGGAGAGAGCTTTTAAGTGGAGCGAGTATGCCTTCAAGATGCCGCGAGAAACCCCCAAAAACAGGGGGCCTTGCGGCCTTCCATGCGCCCGCGAGCCCTCCCGCGCTTTGGGTCTATAAATACCCGATTTGAAACTCAAAGGGCCTTTATAAGACCCCATTTCCCTCTCTTTTTCTCCCCATCTTGAATCCTCATTCTCCCCTCCATTAGATCTTCATTCTTGAGCTCCAAGAAAGAAGAAAGGTGTTGATCTTCCCCTCTTCTCTATTGGTGATGATTCTCCTCTAGTTCTAGCAAAGTTTGAGGTGGGTTTTCTTCTCTTCTTCAATTCCTTGTTCTTTTATTCAATTCTCTTTAGATCCATAAAGAATTAGTGTGGATTTAGTATGGATCTAATATTTAATTAGAATTTAACCATAGATCTAATGTTTGAATGGTATAGGAGCCTTGATTTCATGTTTTGGTGAAGAATGAAGGAGATCCTTCATCTCTAAACCTTTGATTCTTTTAGATCCGAACCCAATTAGGATGTTCTTGATTTCGTTTTGATTTTATGGGTTTAAGGATTCTATTATTGTTAATTCTTGAATTTATAACACTTAGTAAGCCCTAGAAGCCTTGAGATCTAATTTTAGATCATTCTTTCCTCTCTTGTTTAGTGTTTGGGTTATGTGATTGATTCTTGTTTTTCTTGGATGGTTAATGGCTTCAAGAAGGTAGATCTAAAGGCAAGGGTAAAGATCAAGTAGGCGAGTGATCCAAGTGTTCGATCTCGCCAAGTTTGTGAGTGGGAAATTGTTTAATTCTTGAGCTATGGTCATGCTTGGTTAAATACTTAATTATATACATTTTTGGATGGTGAATTTCATGTTTTAAAGGTTTCTTGAGATGTTTTCATGGAACTTTGAATAATGCATGCTTTGAGATGAGAATTTCTTGATTTCAATGGATTCTTGAAGTGTTTCTTGAAAACTGAAATTATGATGCTATATGATCTTCTTAATTCTTGATTTCATTTTAATGGACTCATGAGATGATTTCCTTGAGATCTAGAAACCTTGATGTTTATGATCTTGCTTAACTATTGATTCTATTACAAAAGGCTCATGAGATGATTTCCTTGAGACCTAGAAACCATAATGGTTTATGATCTTGTTAAATTCTTGATTATTTATATTTCATGAGTATTGGAAAATCCTATGGTTTGAACTACATGTTTTCAAGATTGGTGAAGTTGAGAATTCAATGTTCTTGACCGAATAAGGGTCTATGTAGACCAAATTGAGATTCTCCACGATGTTATCGTATTTGAAATGTGTTTTCAAAGAATACTCTTGTGTCGATATTCTTGATGAAAATGACATTATTGTCGATGCTTTCGCAAAAGGATTTACTCTTGGATTTAGAGTTGTATTTTATGCGAATTTGTGATCTCTTGATGAGATATATGATTTTATAATGATACGTTTATGATGAGCCTACGGGCGAAGTATTTGTGATCTTTTGATGAGATTATGATATTATATCGATGTCTTCATATTATTATCATGATGCGTTCATGATAAGCCTACGGGCGGAATGGTGACATTGGGGAAATCCCCGTCTTCTGCAGAAGCGAGTCTCCACGGACCGACCTAGTTGGGGTGGCGTGGAGTTCTCGGCTGACTAGCCCTTACAGGAGGCGCGTAAGAGAACCTGAAGGTGCTGTGTTGGGTTCCCGGAGTCACCATACGGGATTCCCAACGGCCAACACCAAGATTCGCGCATCTTGGTGGCTCCTGACCTAGCCACGGCCATGGTTAGTGATGGAGAGTTTTCATAGGCTATTGATGATGCTATCGATAAAGGATTTCTGCATGCGTTGCACGATAAATTCTTGATTCGATGGGTTTGAGCTTTTAACGAGTTTCCATAACTTGAAGTTTAAAATATTGAATCTTTACAAAAGAATTTCAGTGTTTTATTGATGCCTTTCTTTGAGAAAGTTGGAAAGCTTGTTATATTGAAATGTGTATTTAAAGCATTTTGTAAGTTGTAGTTGTTAAAGATTTACATATGTTTTCGGCATATCATTCTTTACACATGTATGAGTTATAGCTCCATGTTCAACCCCTCACTGAGTAACTTAGTTACTCACCCATTCTTCTTCTTTCCTTTTCAGGTGTTAGCACGGCAGCAGGGCGTAAGACGTGATAGTGCTTGGCATCCATTCTTGCATTTACCTTTGAGTAGTGTATGATTCATAAACATTGTCGTCATGCATAAGATGGATCCACTAGGACCTATGTTTTCGTACTTCCATTTGATCTTGTATAATCTTGATTGGTTCAGTCAGGACCTTAGGCTGTATGAGTTTTACATCCAGTGTTTGGGAAAAACTATGATTGTGTCCATGATTATTGATGTTGTGATTTCCAGGGATATATGTACATATATGTGTGAGTCTGTTGATCTTGTACAGGGTTGTGATTGAATACCTTAGATTTAGAGTATTATTGTGGTAATGTTAATATTGTACAGGTAACAGGTTAGCCTTACGGCGACCTGGGGTTGAGGCAGGTGTTAACCTCCCCTGGGTTGTCGTGGCGGTAGTGCCATGGACCGGGACCCGAGGGTCGGGGCGTGACACCTTTGGCCTCTGCTACCCTTTTTTCTTGGGGCGATCTTGGCCAATCTACCACACAAACTTCACCAAGAGGGAGGAAATCAAAGGAAAAGAAGCTTGGGGGAAGATTCAAGATACTAAAGGAGCTGTTCGTTGAGAGATCTTGGTGGCGTCACTTCTAAAACTTTAAGATCTTCATCCATCCAAGGAGATCTCAAGTTAGAGGGAGTGGTATTTTAATAAGTGCATTTTATATATACATTTTTATCTATTTCATACATATTATTGGCTTGTTTTTTAGCTATTATTTCTCTTAGTTCGGTACTATTTGGGGTATTATATATTTTTGTACCGATCAACAGGTTTTAAAACAAGTATAAGAAGCTTGGAGATAATTTCAGCACAAAAGGACTCAAAATACAACTCATCAAGATAAGCGTGGGCCAAGCATGGGCGTGTTGGGGACCGTACACGTTACTTTCTGGAGAGGTATTAGAAAAGTGCTGAATCTAAGATCTGGCTATAAAATGCACACCCGAAAACTTAGCCCAAGCACGGGTGTGCTTGGGTCAAGAACATTATTTTAAGCACCAAAATTAGGTTTTGAGGGGGAATTTTGGCTTGGTGACGGGACAAGAGAAATTGGGGAATACATCAGCATTCTTTACCACTTTCTGGAAGGGGATTAGAGCAATGAATGGAGAGCATGTTTAGGAGTGGAGTTTCGACCACGGCTTAGATCCTCGGAGCACAACCATTGATGCAGAAGAATAAGAAGTCTATGGGATTTTACTGAATATCTTCTATCATTATTTCAATGTTGTGTGAACCCATGAGAGCTAACCGTCTCCGGTGCCCTTGATAATTGAACTTGGTGTAGTTTGTAATCGAATACTTTCCTTGCAATGTTTATGGAGTTATTTTGATTTCCATGTTTAATTTTATGTTGCTTTATTTGATGTGCTTGACTAATGTAGTATGATTATAAAACTTAGCGTGTGTTGATTGACTTAGTGTGCTTGGTATAGGGTAATTACTATCGTCGAAGTGCGTGATTTCCGTATTTATAATCATGATCCTCAACGTTTATTAATGCCATAGTTGCAGCAAGGCTTATAGAGTACACATAGGCTTCATAGGATGTATTCGATAGACATTGCAAGGTCGTAATTGTAAACGACACCAAGAGATTAATCTGGGGTGTTACTCTTGATCAGCGTTATCTTGCTAGAAATCCTCTTGTTTTTCATTCCCTTTTGTCTGTTTATCTCTTCTGATCCTTAGTTACATTCAACTCTAAATTTTTGTTTGGCTAAATATTAGAAGAAAAAAGAGCACTATAAGCTACATCAATCCCTGTGGATTCGACTACCTGACCCATTTGGGTATATTTTACCACTTATACGATCTGTGCACTTGCGGATACGCGAGAGGCATATCATATTTCACACATCTTTTCTTGTATTTATGTTATTTGGAGTTGTATAAGTGTTCATCTTCATGAGGACCTAATTTGTTTGGTGTTTGGTCTTATTGAACCTAGGTTTTGTTTTTTGTATCTTTAGATATTATTTTTGTAGATGTAATGTTGGGTGTTTGTTTTCTTTTGTAGAAACTTGTGGTTTGTAGTTCATTCTATGTGTTTTTTAATGTCTTGAATTGCATGAGAATTCTGTGGTTCATTTCTTAGTTTGTACTTGGCAACACGGGATGCGCTCTTGTATTAGACTCGCATAAATAGAAAGGGGATCTTTGTGTTGGTACACTAAGGGATTTGGGTACTCGGCAGCCCTTCGAACATTAAGTTCAAACCCAAGAGAGTGTTTGCTCCTGATAAGAGTTTTCTTTGAGCCCATTGCAATCATAGAAGTTGGTCAGAAGGGATTTTGGTTAATACTCGTATAGGATTAGAAGTTAATCACTAAGGGATTTGGGGTTAACATACTTTAGGACGCTTTCAGCCTAAACTACCATCACAATATTCATCCCCATCCTTGATTTTATTTTTTTGTTAGTCTTGTTTTTCTAGTAATTTACTTCGAGTCATTGGGACTGTTAGGTTAGGAAATAGGTAAAGAGGAAGTAATAGTAGATCTTTGGGTTTGTGGAATACGACCCTTGTGTTACGCACAAGGTATTATTTGATGATCTCGTGCACTTGCGGTTGACCCATAAGCTAGGTTTTGATCCGTGAGACTCTAAAGTTGACTTCCTTAGAACCTCCAGTCATAGCCCTAATCCTATACGGGTTTCGATCTTCAGATACTCTTGTAATGCTATTGGTACAAGGAGTTTCTATCTAGGGTTAAACCCTGATGGGAGAGGTTTCTAACACCCGAACCTCCAGTGTGCCGATATATTAGATCTCTCTCTAATTTATGTGTGACCTAATGCTTGCAAGCATCCCACTCTACAAACATTATTCAATATTCATTCTATGGAAAACTATCAATTGTAGATTGAACATACAAAATGATAGAATAGAATCAAAGATGAATTCAAGCCAAACATCAATGTAAAATAGAATTAGCCATCCATACAAGTCATTCTCCCATGGTTCACCAGAGCCTGGCGGCCTTGGGAGGCTTGCTTGACATCATGTAAATGGAGAGTACATGATATAAGATGTAACAATCCAAAGATATTGTAAAACTACCTATTTACCGACTAATAATGGTTGTGAGAATTCATCTTATCCTGACCATCGAGTTCTTTGGATGCTCTCCTTGAGTTTGGCCTCTTGTCCTGTAGATTCCCCATTGAAATCGCCCTTCTTCGATGGATTTAGGCGTTGTATGTGCTTGAAGTCATAAGGCGGTTCTCCTTTGAGACACACAACACGGGGTGATATGTCAACCCCTTGTGTTACAACAAGTGCAGGGGTCGTCAAATAATAAAATGGACCCAATGGGTCGGGTTGTCGAACCTTTGAAAACAGAAGTACTAGTAGTTGCTCATTCTCTGTTATCTAGCCTAATGAGTGTAATGTGTGATGATCTAATGGCTAAACCTAAGAGTGTCACTATAAGTGTGCAGGAATTGATAGGAGTGAGTTCTCAATCGATGAGCGTGAGGTATCTTTACAATGCTTCTCCTAGGATCTAAGTATTAAGTGTAGATTGCAAGTGTTTCTAGACTAAGGTATTGAGTCGTGGGTATCTTAAGATATACTGGCCCCTATCTCCAGGCCACCGGTAACTAGTCTCCTACGAGGTCCTAGCGGAGAATTCTCTCGATGCCTCACACCACATATGACTGCTTAGCTCTCTCGATGTCCTAAAGATAAAACCAATTCCTAAAAGTAGATCTAACCATTTCTCCAGGTGAAGGATCTCTAACCCCCTACGAGGTCCCGGTGGAGAATTCGATTGACGCCTTATACTATATATAGTTTTTGAAAACTTAAAGAATATGGAGGTAGGAAATATATATCGGAGGGGAAAGGGGACACTCCACTATCTCATGGCTCACCCTCTCAACCCTCTTCACTCTTGGTAGTTCTAAACCTAGCGGTGATCTCTCTCTTCACTAGGTTGAATAAAACATGCATATAAATCAATATTGAAACCAAAAGCGCATATACTTAAGAACACAAGAGCAAAACTCAATATGTTGAAATCAAATGGAAACACATTGTAATCTAATTAGAATAAGAATCCTAGGGTTTACATGTCCGAATACTCATTAGGGGTTTAGCTCTCTATAGAGCAAGTTATAGAGCAAGTTATAAAACAATTAATGCAAAGATAAATAACTGTAAAAGCTATAAAATATAACCCCCTACATTTGTGATGATGGCCTTGATGGATCATTTCCACGTTTGGATTGAATCCACTCTGAGGCTAGGTCATTAGTGGCTTCCTTGACGCTATGATGGAGAAGTAATCGATCCAAGTTGGTGAGGAAACCTTTTCAAAGCTGCAAAGAACTCTCTCTAAGCCCTAGCTTCTTTGCCTTTTGAAAGTAGCCGAAAAGATTCTTAGAAAATATGTCTAAGCGGTTATTATAAACAAAAATTGGGGCTTCACACTAGCATTCACACGGCCGTGTACTGTAGCCACATGGCCATAAATAGTGATTTTGCTACAGTATTGCTACAATATTTTTGTAACAGTGAATTGCTACAGTACTGGTAAACCATTTTTGAAAACCACTATTTTATGTGAAGTCCAACGTATTGGTCGGCCATTTTTTTAGAGCTCTGGAGATGTTCTTGAGTAAGTATAAAATTCTCTTAACAAGATTACAGTTAACACTAGTGATCTTCAGCCCTATGGATACAATAACACTACTTACATGCGCAGTATTACTTGATGAGTGCCAACTTGCAAATGAGTGCCAGTGTGCACATCAGAGAGATTGCACACTACCTCTTAAGTCTCTTTTGAGTGAGTGAAGAAATTCGTTTGAAAACTTCTATTTCAAGTGGAGTCCAGTGTAGTGGTAGACCGTTTTTTTAGAGCTCTTGAGATATTCTTGAGTAAGTATAAAATTCTCTTAACAATCACTATCTTATGTAGAGTGTAACGTACTGGTAGACTGTTTTATTTTGAGTCTAACTACTATCTTTTGAGACTCTCTTAAGTGAGTAAAAAAAACTCTCTTGAAGAAAAAATTTTTATGTGGAGTCCAATGTAGTGGCAGATTGTTTTCATTGTGAGAGCTTTTTCACTACCTCTTAATACTCTCTTGAGTAAGTGGAGAATTTCTTCAAAAACTACTATCTCATGTGGAGTGCAAAATAGAGGTAGATTGTTCTCCTTATAAGAGCCTCCCCACTACATCTTAAAACTCTTTTGAGTGAGTGAAAAAATTCTGCTAAAGTCGCTATCTCATATGGAGTCCAATATAATAGTAGACTATTTTTTTTGTGAGAGCCTTTTTACTACCTCATAAGATGTTCTTGAGTAAGTGTTAAATTCCTTTGAAGACTACTATCTCATGTAGAGTTCAACATAATGGTAGACTATTTTCCTTATGAGAGGTGGCCACTCTACTACCTCTTGAGACTCTTTTAAGAGTGAAAAACGTTTTTTGAAACCAGCTATTTCATGTGGAGTCCAACGTAGTGGTGGACTTTTCTCTTTATGAGAGCGAATCTAGTACGTCTTGAGACTCTCTTGAGTAAGTGTAGAATTAATTTGAAGATAACTCTCTTATGTGCAGTCCAACATAATGGTAGATTGATAAGTGCTTAATTATATATTTTCTTGTATGTAATTTTGAGTGATTATGCTTGTTATTAAGTTGATTTTAGGATAATTAGGTACTTACTTGTTCTACTTATGCTTTCAGAATAGAAAAAGCACACTAAAAAAGCGAAAGGACCGAATTTGGAAGTAAAACAAGGGAAAAAGCAACAACTGTGTTTTATATGGGAAAAGTATACGTCCGTATACTTGTCCGTGAATGTCCTAGTTCATGGCGAGTTCGGTCACTGATAAGTATCTAAATACATTATATTTCACTGAATATTTCATGCACTTTCAAGCATTTTTAATAGCATTAATGCCTGTTTAAGCTGTTTAATTTCTTGTGGTTCAGGACATCGGAGAATGCCATGTTTCTTATGGGGATATTTAGAGGTGTTTTGGAGGTTAAAAAGACCACTTTTGAACATCATACGGACCCCCAAGCACCGGAAGATAAGAAGGCGAGGGAACAAGTGAAAATGCAGTGGAATGTTCCCAATTGGGGATTGTACGGCCTCGATGCGGCCGCATAGCCCGCCCAACGGTTGTGTGGGTTGTGTGCGCCGACGCAACGGTCACACAACCTAGCTAGGGGAATGTGTGGCCTCTTTGCGGCCGCACGGTGACCCTAAGGCACGCTGGAGCGCCCAATTCTTACATGATTTTACCCCGTGCAGCCCCCATGTAGCCGCACATATACCCATACACCTGGGAAACTATAAAGGCCACACTTAGGGTTTATGAGGAGGGAGAGAGCCATCGTACGACTCCAAACACATCTAATGCCTAAAGTCATAGGAGAAGAGGGTGGAACTCAAGAGAAGTATCTAAAGAACGTGATGGCCTCGATTCGGCTAGTTCTCACCACCACTATTAGATGGCAAAGAGGGAGTTTTACAATGCCTTTGGATTGTTTTACTCTACATCTTGTATTATCTATTTAGTTGATGTCTAACTAACCTCCCAATGCCACCTGGCTCTGGTGAACTTTTGGGGGATGACTTGTACGGATGGTTATTTTTAAATTATATTAATGTTTGGCTTAAATTCATTTTTGATTCTATTCTATTGTTTTGTATGTTCAATCTAAATGGACCGTTTCTGTAGAGTTGATATTGAATTTTGTTTGTAGAAAGGGTTGCTTGCATGCATTGCGGCATTCTTTTTCATCCAATGTATCGGCACTCTAGATGTTCTAGGTGTCAGTAGCATCCCACATTAGGGTTTAACGGTAGATAGAGAGTGATAAGTATTTTTTTATGCTATGTTTTATATATCTCTTATACACTTATCTGATAGGTATTTGAGTGATTATGTGGAAAATGATGCTGAACAAGGTGAGAATTCCCACTGCAGGTGCTAGATCGAGCTTAAAGACGAAGGAGAGCCAAAATGAGAAATGGGGAGCCAAAATGAAAATGATAGAGCTCTTTTTGCATTGACATCTGCAAGGCAGAACCCTTTATCGACTGCTTATAGCCAAAGTTACGGCCATAACTCTCAGACTAAAACCCTCGCGGGTATGCTTATGCCCATAAAGAGAAGGGAAACCAAACAGACGACCTTATGGCTCTGGCTTACGCCCGTAAGGTTGATCGTAAGAGTTATCCAGAGACGTTTACGGGGGGGGACCTAACACCCGTAAGAGGGTGACTGCAAGGCTAGCAGGATGAGTTTACGGTCCCACACTTATGCCTGTATAGGGGGACCGTAAGAGGAGGACTGACAACCTTACCGGTACAGCTACAGCCGTAAGCCAGACCGTAAGGCACGCTACCAAGTGAAATCTTAAGGCTTACGGCCTCGACTTACGCTCGTAAGCTTCCTGTAACTAAGAAGGTATAAATGACTTTACTGATTTTAGAAAAGGAGAGTTAAGTTTTGATTAGGGCTAAAGAGGTGTGAAAACTGAGGAGGAGAGTCAAGGTAGCTGGGGGATCAAGGGGAACTTCAAAACATTTGAGGCAAAGAAACCCATGTTGGTGTCTACCCTCATGGTGATCATTATCTATTAGGGCATCTGCACGGTCAAGAGAAACCACTCCTTCAACATCGAGGGGAACTTCGCACTGATCTGTTTGTCTTTGGTTCTTAAGGGAGTATTGCTTATTTTCATGTCTATGATTTGGCTCTTGTATGTTTGCTTGATTGCCTTGTGCTCTATGACGAGCTAAAACCTCCATTGGGGGATTGGACTTGAACCCTTAGAGTCTTTTATTTTTACTAGATTTTGTAATTGCTATTTGATTCTGTTGGTTTATGCAATTATGATTCTGAAATGCATGTATTGATTTGAATCTTGTCACCTTGCTATGTGCTTGGCTATTGATGAGCGGTGACAACCTATTAATTACAAAAGTCTAATGTGCGGTGAAAACCCGTTCGTATGTCAAATTTCTAATCAATCTTCATCCATTAGAGTTAGGGACAGTTATATGATCTTGCGCTTCCTCTTTTGAACCCTAAGGAGTTAGAGTCCAAGTACCCTTGTTGCTCCTAATAGTTGTTTACGACCTTATTCCAGCTTTTATTACTTTTTAGTCTTTTGAACATTATTATAGTTGATTTTCACCCTGTTTATTCGAGCTAGATAATGTTTTTCTAAAGCTAGTACTAGTATTCTTGCTCCCTATGGTTTGACAACCTGACCCTTCACCGGGTCCACTTTACTACTTAATGACCGGTACACTTGCGGTGACGCAAAATGGGCTTGTTAGAGACTCCTACCCAATGACATCATACCGGTATTCAAAGATTGGAACTTGTGTGGGATTAGGGCTATAACCAGAGGTTCCAAGGTAGTCGAAGTTAGAGTCTCGCAGATCAAAGCCTAGCCAACATCGTACTCTTTTATTATGTCATCCATGTTTTCGTTAATTAGCTTTCAATTAAAAACAACTAATTTTGTTTGATCGACTGGATAGTGTTGTGAACGAGAAAATAATAGTACTTTTCTGGACCCTAGAAAATATGACTCTCTCATGGTCAAACGCGAGGGATTTATTACTTAACGAACCTTGCAGTTGTGGCTGGCGGAGTGTTGCATCTATCGCCAGGGACCCAATGATAGTAGGAAAACTCCTAGCTCACTACTTTAGTCATTTTTACTTTTCTTTGCATTATTTCTCTTACCTTGTTTTCATTCTTATCTTATTGTTTATTCATTCATTTATTTAACACCTCTTCTAATCTTCTTTTGCAATGCACCTGTGTATGACCCGTGCAAATCCCATATGGTTTGCGGAACCTGATAGTGAAATCAAACGGACACTACTTAGGAATTTAAGAGGAGCTAACGAGGGCTTCACATCATAAGAGGGTGATATTGAGGATAGAGGATGGTACACCATGGCCGAACAAAGAAGAATGCTATCCGATCATGAGAGGCCACACTTTAACGATGAGTTTAGTGTATAAGTGCCCACAGTGAATGCCAACAATTTTCATCCTACCCGGTCGATTGGGATGATACATAACTCGGTCCAGTTTTAGGGTTTAGGTGATGAAGACCTCAATGAGCACTTATCGACATTGTTGCAGATGTGTTCTACACTTAAGGTCAACGGAGTTTCAGGCGATGCTATCAGACTTCGATTATTACCATTTAGCCTGAAAAATGGAGCATATTGATGGCTTACTTCCTTTCCTCTTGGCTTCATCAGAACATTGGGGGACATGGTGGATACATTTCTCTGTTGATACTTTCCATCAAGCAAGGCAACAAAACTAAGGCCGGAAATCTCGACACTTATCCAAAATAAGATTGAGACACTATCCGAGGCATATGAGTAGCTTAAAGATTTGTTGCTCAAGTGTCCACACCATGCGTTCGCTCCGTGGATACAGGTGCAGTGTTTATATAACGAGATAAATTATTAAACCTGTCAGCTCATTAATGCAGCAGCCGGGGTTCTCTAAGTAACAAGTACCTTGATTTGGCGGAGAAGTTATTCGAGGACATGGCCATAAATGAGTCTCGCTGGGCACTAAGACAGAGAGCAACCCTTATTGCTGGGCTTCATGAGGTTGACACCCATACCATCTTGGAAGGCAAGATGGATGCGTTGACAAGGAAGTTCGACAGCCATGATGTGCAAGACTTGTAAGGGCGACATGCTGTAATACAATGCCTTATTTCTAGAGCTGCAGTGGTCCCCATGGAACGTGTGAATTTTGTGAGCGGCGGTCAAAGACCACAAGGAAATCCCTATAGAAATATCTATAATACGAGATAAAGAAATCATCAGAAATTTTCGGTGGGGAGGAGACAGGGGCAGTAGCGTTTGCCATAGCCTTTAAGGTTCTAGTATCAACTCCCGCTACCTAAGGAGAAGAAATTTTCTACTAAAGATGTACTAGCACGATTCTTGGTGAGCACTGATGCTAAGTTTGACGTTATGAATGCCACATTGAGGAATGTCCAAGAATCTCTTCAGTGTGTCAAAATTCAAGTCAGCAAGTTGGCCAAGGCAAATTTAGAGAGACCGCAAGGAAGCCTCCCAAGTAAACCTAGGCAAACCCTCTAGAGCATCTCAAGGCTATCACTTTGAGGAGTGGTAGGGAAATTGAGGTTCAACGTAACACTTGGCCTTCAGGGGAAAAGGAAAATAATGTTGTGAGAGATGTAACCTTTGACAATGAGGTTGGCATTAATGACAACAACAATAGTACTCAAGAACCTCATGAGACCCGAATGCCGCCGGTACAAAAATAACAATCGAATGTTCCATATTTGGCAAGGCTGAAGAAGGATAAGGATGATGCGTAGTTCAAGAAATTTTTAAGCATCCTCAAGCAACTCCACATAAATTTGCCCCTTGTTGAAGCATTCTCCAAAATGCCAAAATATGCAATATTTATGAAGGAGTTGCTTACTAATAAGCATAAACTGGAAGAAACATCTACCATTGCATTTAGTAAGAGCTGTTCAGCCATTCTCCAAAGTAAATTTTCATAGAAAATCAAGGACCTTGACGGGTTGGTGATTGAGTGCTGAATTTGCAACTCTATTGTTGAAAGAACCCTAGAAGATTCCAGGTCAAGCATCAATGTCATGCCTTGCACATTATTCCTGAAGTTAGGGATACAAGAGTTGGAGCCAACCCGCATTACATTGCAGCTTCCCGAGCAATCCGTTCACTAACCTGTTATTCTAGGGTAGCCATTCCTGGTGACGCCCATGCCGTATTGGATGCTAAAGATGGAAGAAGACACTTAGGGCTGACAAAGAGGTTGCGATGTTCATGTTGCCAGATGATGGTCTCCACACGCGTCGCTAGAAAGCGGGCACACGGCTCCCCGGATGCAAGTGCACGGGTCGTCAAGTAATACCTCCTGTGCGGGCACGAGAGCGTCGTATTCCCTAGGGTCCCGAGATCCACTATTACTTCCTCTTTGAATAGTTGTTTAGTCGAAACGAAACAAAGGTTGTTGTAAAGAAATAAAATTAAAATCAACAATGAAAACTTTAACTATTGACAGGTTGCACACACCGAGAAGAAATCACATGGAGAAGATAAGGCCCCAGGCGAGGATTCCCCGGGGAGAAATACAAGTAAGGATGCTATGATAGTAGGTAATGCATGCATGGATCGTAATACTTTGGTCCGTCTAGGCTCGGAAGTCGAATACCCCAGAACCTCCGTAGTGTAGCCCTAATCCAGTACAAGTTCTTTTATCCTAAGGATACCCACACGATGTCATTGGGCCTAAGGAGCTTTGGCTAGAGTTATCTATAAGCAATTGCGCTAAGATGAACTCTACAACCTACGGGAGGCTACTGTACCCGGAACCTCCGGTGTACCGGTACAGTGGATCCATCTTCATACTAAGTGGATCTAATGTGAGAGAGCACCTCACGCAACCAAGCACAATCGATAAGATGAAATGCAGAGTTCTCATGCAAATCACTACAATTAAGTACACAAAGTATGAAACCAAATGACAAACCATGCATTCATTGAATTAAGAGTACAACATCCAATACAAGTGTCCCTCCCAAGGTTCACCGGTTTCCCGGCAGCCTTGGGTGGTTTAGTTCGACAAGAAGCTTGCTGAATCCGCGTTGGCAAGCTCTAGGATGAAGATCCTCGAGTTTTCTCGGCTTCTCCCCTCGATTTCTCTCCAAAACGACCTCCTTTGATGAAGCTTTGCGCGTCGATATGTTTGGAGGGCTCGGTGGCCAAAATCCCCAAAGAAAAACCCTAATCGGGATTAAATACCCCGAGCAGTGTGCGGCCAGTGTGCGGGCCGCACACATAGCCGCACACTCTTCTTCCAGGGGTGTGCGGGCACAGCCCGCACACAGGCCCTAAAAGGGCCTTAGTTGTGTAGGAACGCGTGGGTGCCCTCCGGAGCAAGTTTATCCTTCGTTTCTTCGCTCCTCGGTCTTGATTTTCTAATTGTAAGCGCTCCTCACAACGTAACTGGTCCGTGGATGCCCTGAAATAAGAAAAACAAGAAAAACACATCAAAGGGAAACTGTTTTATTCAATTAATGCATGAAAGTATAAGTAGTTCACCGTTACAAGATGGTGTATTTAGACACTTATCAAATCACTCCCCACTTAAGGGTTTGCTTGTCCCCAAGCAAACAAACATTGAAAACAAGAGGAATTGATAAGTAGCTAAATACACAACCTCCGGCTTAAGTATAAGCACACAATAGCACATGTAGGACTCTAGATGCTAAGCTACCACCAATAACAAAATTTTGAACCATTCGTTCGGCAAGATGATGCTGTGTGTGTGCAACCTTTTTCACCTGGATCCTTGTCACATAGATAGGAGAAAACGATACCCCGATGATCACTTCTTAAGACACATCACACCACTCATAGCGGTAACAGATCTTGAAATGGTAGGAGATCCCCTAATGGATTCCCAAGGTACTTCTGTTTCTCCTATGTACGAGTTGGCTTTATTCACATTTTTTTTTCACTAACATGATTTGTGATCAACTTTTTAGAAAGGTAACTCTGTTGATAAGGCACCAAAAAGACCCAACTTACTCGGAAGATTACATGCTCACATGAACATGCTCGTGCTTTCCTAGCTTTTTGGCTTAGGGAGCACTCTTTTTAGGAGCCCGAACCCTAAGTTAATTTGCTATTCCAGCATAGGAGCATTGTCATTCTTATTGTTATAAATAACTCTTTTTACTTACAGCAAAATATTCTCTATGCTGCCAATTTTCAAGAGAAACAGAAGCCCTCGGACAACTCATTAGAAGGAAACCTAACACATCAAGGTACGTATTGCTAAACATGGGTTAGTTACTAAGAGGGTCACGAAGGTTATCAATTAATCCAACCTAGGTGTCCAAGGTCCCGGCTAAAACGGTATGTGACCGTATGCCTTGAATGATCAAAATTCATTGAGTGCAGAGTTGTGTGCAAAGCTTAGCATCTATCATTATCCTATTCTACTGTATACTCAAGTCTCATTGCCATCAATAGTCCCAATCATGCATCAATGTCATTAAATTTCATCCACCAAACAGGCATGCACAGCAAATAAGAATGATTTTGAATCTAAAGAACAAAAGTGTATGCATGCCATCCCCCACTTAAAGTCATACATTGTCCCCAATGTACAAAATCAGCGGCTCAAAGAATATGATAAAATGTATAAAGCATAGATGGGGGGTTGGGGAGAACTTCCCTGAATCATAGAGGCATTGCGTGTCAAGGTATGCCGAGTGGTCGCAGTGCTTCCTATGATGGTGGAGAGACAAAAAGACAATGTCCATGTCTACCCCTGCAACGTAGACAGGACATTAGATCGAGGCATCCATAATCATCACAGAAGATTTATTACAGAGCTACTAAATGACAAAGAAAAGTAGAACACAGATTTGGAAGAGTTAAGCTCTTTCCAACTGACTACAAACACACATGCAAAGAAAGTAAAGAGAAACTACAACAGATAAAAGAATCTCAAAACAAAGTGTCCCGGGTGCCTGTTGATGCCGTTGGTGCAAAAATGATGAATCGGTGAAAAAATTAGCGAAGAAACAATAGATCGGTGTTTTCTAAGCTTGGATCTGCACCATTTTTCCTCCCAAGAAAGAAAGAAGGAAAATTGAGGTTGTGGTTTGGAGGAGGAAGAAGAGTTGTCTTGTGAATGAGAGTGGAGGAGAGGAAGAAGGAAGGAGAGAGAGAGTGAAGGCACCCTCTTAAAGGGAGGAGGATTACCCCGGAAAGGGATTGCAGCCAGGTCTGTGCGGGCTGGAGCCAGCACAGGGTTGTGCGGCCCGGCGTGCGGGCCGCACGCTCGGCCGCACAGCCTTCTGGCTGTGCTGAGTGTCCTGGTGTGCGGCCGCACAGGGTTCTGGCAACCCTGTGCGGGGGCTGTGCGGCCGCACAAGGGCCGCACAGCCCTCTAGCAGCTGTGTGCGAGGAGGAGGGGGGGGGGTAGACCTCCCGCACACCCTCTAGAAGTGCCAAAGTCTGATTTTTTTTCCAAAATTTTTCGATAAAAACAGCTGCGCCAATCGGTTACTAACTTATAAATCGTGAAACTTTCACCGACAAAAGTGAAAATCATGCAACCACACCAAATAAATAGCACAGATCAAAATGAGATTCAAGTTATCCATCTAACAAAAATCAAATGGAATAACCACTCAAACAAGAAAGTAATGAACGCAACAAAACAAACAAAAACAAAAATACGAAGAAATGAAGTTGGGTTGCCTCCCAAGAGCGCTTGTTTAGTGTCACGAGCCTGACATTCATGTTCACATTTTCATGGTGGTTCAAAGGAAAGATGTGTACCTTGTTTCATGAAGAAGGAAGTTGATGAGCTAGGGAGGTTAAGTGAAATCATACTCTCGATGTTGTGTGCTCCCAAGTCGACTGTGAAGACCGAACTCGGCTTGATCTTCTCACTTGGTGAACCTTGTTTTGGTTACTTTTTTCCAGGTTTTTTTTCCATGGTGGTTCATCACGGAGGCCACTTCCCTTAGGTTTCTTTTTCTTCTTCTTAGGGTTGAGTGGTTTCTCACAGTTCGGCACGCCACGCCCTCCGACTTCAGCTTCCTCTTGATCTTCTTCTCGATACTCGTTGAGGGGATTAATCAACAGAACTTCCTGCACACAGCCAGACACAATTAGTTCAACCTCATGAAAATCATAGAAGGTGTCATCTCGCTCCTTGGGGTGTTTTATTGCATCTGGGAGTTTAAACACCACCTCTTTGTTCCCGGCTCTAAGTGTCATCTTACCGTCTTGAATGTCAAGTAAGGCACGAGAGGTAGCCAAGAATGGTCTTCCAAGGATGATAGGTGATAGGTGCTTGCATGTACATATTTTTGGAAATGTTTTCCACACATGAGCATCACATTTCTCAAGTTGTATCGCTAATTTCGTGTGCTTTGTTGTTCTTTCGTGCAATTAGGGTTGTGAAGACATGGTATGTGAATAAAGGCAAGATTAGGTCACAATGGTGCCAAGTGGAGTTCTTTTGTGTAAATACAAAGTTCAAGACACAAATCGGGTTCAAACGAGAGGATATGTGCCAACTTCTAGAGGCTTCAAGACAATTCTTGTAGAAGGACACGAAGGCAGTCATGCTCTCTTGTTCGGATTTGTTCGAAGATTTCAAAAGCTCTCCAAGGGTTTTTCATCATCAAGAAATACCACATGACCTCTCACATGAGCGTGTGTCCATCTGTGTGACCTCAGGAGAAGAAACGGGCGAAATCGGGGACCAATACGCAAGTTTCCACAGGGCTGAAAGTCCACATGGGCGTGTGGAATTTCCACACGGCCGTGTGGAATTTCCATATGGCCGTGTGGCTCATCCACACGCCCGTGTGGATCCTCGAGATGGCCAATTATAAAGTCGTTCTGAAGCGTTATTTGAGGAATCTTCTTCCAACCTTGAAGGGGAGTGACGGCTAGGGTTCAGGAGGTTCTTGCTACGCTTTGGGGGTGCTTCTTCATCGATTTCAACATCAATTCCTTTCAAGGAGAGCTATTGGGGGTGCCTTCGACGACTCGATTCGGCGAGGTGTGCCCTAGGCTTGGAGGAAATAATTCTTTGGAGAAGAAGGAGAAGCCCTCATAGACTATCGGCACTGAGCTTAAGGGGGTTTTACTTATGGATTGTTTGCATTTAATTCCCATTACTTTCATGACTTTGTATTGCTCCATGGAGAGCTAAAACTCTTGTGGGTGCTTGGACATGTAAACCCTAGAATTACTATGTTTCTATGACTTTATTGCTTTTCTTTAATTTGAGTTTCAATTTGAGTTTCAATCTTGTATGCTTCTTGGATTTTCCCTTAGAGTGACACTAGGGTTGAGAATCACATTTAATGATCCTTTTGACGAGTGACCATCACCATTAGGATTAGATCAATCAAGATTGAAGAGGGTCGAGAGGGTGAGTTGAGAGGAAGCAACACGTCTCCTTTCCCCTCCGGTGTGATTTACCCTACCTTGTCATTCCACGAGATAACTTCGATCTCAAAGAGAGTTAGGCGTTGAGAGAAGCCTTTCCGTTGGGACTTATTTGTGATTAGGGATCTTCCGCCTGGACCAAAGGGGTTGGTCCATATTTCGGAATAGGGTTCATCACTTAGATTCCCATGAGCTTTTCGCAGTCATACATGGTGTGAGGTGTCGAGAGTTTTTCTCTCAGCCGGGACGTCGTAGGGGACTAGTCAGGGTTGACCTTAGGTTTGGGATCCTGTATCTTTGGATTTCCACAACTCATTGATTCTCAATTTAAGATGAGCAATTTAAGTTTTGCACTAGAAACTAGGATTTTAGGGGGAGCATTGTCCGAGTGCCTCATCTTCATTTTGGTCTTGTTTTATACTCTAGCTTTTACTTTCAGTACTTTATTTCTGTTTTTCTTGTTTTTATTTTTAATCACAACAATAATTGATTTGTCTTTGGCTACTTAGCAAAGTGTTGCTGTTCTTACGTCTACTCCCTGTGGATTCGACTACCCACCCGTTTGGGTACTTTATTACTTCGACACCCGTGCACTTGAGAAACACACACGCAAGGGTGTGTCAATAGGCACCTCAGCATTTTCATTGACGTTCAAGATAACAAAATCGGCTGGGAATACCAGTCCTCCCACACTTACCAATATGTCACTTACAATACCCCGCGGGTGACGCACTGATCGGTTCGCTAATTGCAATGTCATTCTCATGTGCTCAAGCCCATGTATTCCTAACTTCAGAAACAATTTGTAGGCCATGACGTTGATACTCGCCCCAGAGTCAGCTAGGGCCTTCTCTGCAACTGAGTCCCGAATCTTGCACTCAATCACAAGGGCCCCATGATCTCGAACCTTTGGTGGAAGTGCGCTTTGCAGGATGGCCGAGCAACTCTCATTCAAGGCCACACTGGACGCTTCTTCCAATTTCCACCTATTTGTCAATAAATCTTTCATAAACTTTGCGTACTTAGGCATTTGAGAAAATGCCTCAACGAGAGGGAGATTTATGTGGAGTTGCTTTAACAGACTCAGAAATTTCTTGAATTGGTCATCCTCCTTGCTCTTTTTCAGTCTTGCCGGGTAGGGGACTTTGGGTTGATACTCCGGCACGTGTAAGACTTGGCTTGGATGAGGTATGGGGGTGTTGTTGTTGCTGTCCTCAATGTCAACCCTCACTTTCGGGGTTGTATCTCTCACAACATTCTTCTCTTTACTGCTCATATTCCCATTGGGAGGTCGAACCTCTACTTCCCGTCCACTCCTCAGAGTGATAGCCTTTAATTGCTCACGGGGGTTTTCTTTCGTGTTGCTAGATATACTGCCTTGCTGCCTCTCTGAATTTGCTTTTGCTAGCTGCCCAACTTGTTTTTCCAAATTCTGAATTGAAGCATGGACGTTTCTGAAGTTTGCCTCTGTGGCGATCATGAATTTCGCCAATGCTTCTTCAAATGACACTTTATTTTCCTTCTGCTGGGGTGGAGCATGCTGGAATCCTGGTGGGTGCTGAGGGCTATGCTGGTTCTGATTACCCCACTGAAAATTTAGGTGATTTCTCCACCCGGGGTTATAAGTAAATGCATAAGGATTCCCTTGAGGTCTCGGATTTTGAGTTACAAAGTCAACTTATTCTGTGGGCGTGTCTGTGGTAACTGCAACAGGACAAAGGGTGACCGAATGTCCACCTCCAGAAACCTCACAAGATAGGATGGGCACGGAATTGGAACTCGCCCTTCAGCCATTAGAAAGTCGAATCTTCTTGTCAGAGCGTCCATGTCATGCCCCTACCCTCGGGTCCCGGTCCATGGCACTACCGCCATGACAACCCAGGGGAGGTCAACACCTGCCTCAACCCCAGGTCGCCGTAAGGCTAACCTGTTACCTGTACAATATTAACATTACCATAATAATACTCTAAATCTAAGGTATTCAATCACAACCCTGTACAAGATCAACAGACTCACACATATATGTACATATATCCCTGGAAATCACAACATCAATGATCATGGACACAATCATAGTTTTTCCCCAAACACTGGGTGTAAACTCATACAACCTAAGGTCGTGTCTTAACCAATCAAGATTATACAAGATCAAATGGAAATACGAAATCATAGGTCCTAATGGATCCATCTTATGCATGACGACAATGTTTATGAATCATACACTACTCAAAGGTAAATGCAAGAATAGATGCCAAGCACTATCACTTCTTACGCCCTGCTGCCGTGCTAATACCTGAAAGGGAGAGAAGAAGAATGGGTGAGTAACTAAGTTACTCAGTGAGGGGTTGAACATGGAGCTATAACTCATACAAGTGTAAAGAATGATATGCCGAAAACATATGTACATCTTTAACAACCACAACTTACAAAATGCTTTAAATACACATTTCAATATAACAAGCTTTCCAACTTTCTCAAAGAAAAGCATCAATAAAACACTGAAAATCTTTTGTAAAGAGATCCAATACTGAAAATTCAACTTAAGAATACTCGTCAAAAGATCAAAAGATCAAACCCATCGAAATAAGGATTTATAGTGCAATACATGCGGAAATCCTCTATCGATAGCATCATCAATAGCCTATGAAAACCCTCCATTACTAACCATGGCCGTGGCTAGGACAAGAGCCACCAAGATGCGCGTATCTTGGCGTTGGCCGTTGGGTATCCCGTGTGGTGACTCCGGGATCCCAACACAGCACCTTCAGGTTCTCTCCGTGCCTCCTGTAAAGGGCTCGTAAGCCGAGAACTCCACGCCACCCCAACTAGTTTGGTCCGTGGAGACTCGCTTCTGCAGAAGACGGGGATCCTCCCCAATGTCACCATCGAAACATTTGGGATATCCATCCCGCCCGTAGGCTCATCATGAACACATCATATATCTCATCAAGAGATCACAAATAGTTTGCCCGTAGGCTCATCATAAACGTATCATTATAAAATCATATATCTCATCAAGAGATCACAAATAGTTTGCCCATAGGCTAATCATAAACGTATCATTTTAAAATCACATATCTCAACAAGAGATCACAAATTCGCATAAAATAAAACTCTTAATCGAAGAGTAAATCCTTTTGCGAAAGCATCGACAATAATATCATTTTCATCAAGAATATCAACACAAGAGTATTCTTTGAAAACTTAATTCAAATACGATAACATCGTGGAGAATCTCAATTTGGTTTACATAGACCCTTATTCGGTCAAAATAACAAGAACATCGAATTCTCAAATTCACAAATCTTGAAAACATGTAGTTCAAACCATAGGATTATCCAATCCTCATCAAATATAAATAATCAAGAATTTAACAAGATCATAAACCGTTACGGTTTCTAGGTCTCAAGGAAACCATCTCATGAGCCTTTTGTAATAGAATCAATAGTTAAGCAAGATCATAAACATCAAGGTTTCTAGATCTCAAGGAAATCATCTCATGAGTCCATTAAAATGAAATCAAGAATTAAGAAGATCATATAGCATCATAATTTCAGTTTTCAAGAAACACTTCAAGAATCCATTGAAATCAAGAAATTCTCATCTCAAGGCATGCATTATTAAACAAGCATGATCATAGCTCTTTAATTAAACAATTCCCACTCACAAACTTGATGAGATTGAATACTTGGATCACTCGCCTACTTGATCTTTACCCTTGCCTTTAGATCCACCTTCTTGAAGCCATTAACCATCCAAGAAAAACAAGAATCAATCACATAACCCAAACAATAAACAAGAGAGGAAAGAATGATCCAAAATTAGATCTCATGGCTTCTAGGGTTTACTAAGTGTTCTAGATTCAAGAATTAACAATAATAGAATCCTTAAACCCTCAAAATCAAAATAAAATCAAGAATATCCTAATTGGGTTCGGATTTAAAAGAATCAAAGGTTTAGAGATGAAGGATCTCCTCCATTCTTCACCAAAACATGAAATCAAGGCTCCTATACCATTCAAACATTAGATCCATGGCTAAATTCCAATTAAATAATAGATCCATACTAAATCCACACTAATTCTCCATGGATCTAAAGAGAAATGAATAAAAGAACAAGGAGTTGAAGAAGAGAATAAAACCCACCTCAAACTTTGCTAGAACTAGAGGAGAATCACCACCAATGGAGAAGAGGGGAAGATCAAAACCTTTCTCCTTTCTTGGAGCTCAAGAATGAAGATCTAATGGAGGGGAGAATGAGGATTCAAGATGGGGAGAAAAAGAGAGGGAAATGGGGTCTTATAAAGGCCCTTTAAGTTTGAAAACGGGTATTTATAGACCCAAAGGGCGGGAGGGCTCGCGGGCTCCCTTGCGGGCGCAAGGGAGGCCACGAGGCCCTTTCCAGAAAACCATGCGGGCGGCCATGCGCCCGCATGAGGGGCCGCATGGCCCCTTGCGGGCGGTCATGCGCCCGCATGCGGGGGCGCATGGCCCCTTGCGGCCTCCCATGCGGCCCGCATGGAAGGCCGCAAGGCCCCCTGTTTTTGGGGGTTTCTCGCGGCATTGATAAGTGCTTGCATGTATATAATTCTGGAAATGTTTTCCACGCATGAGCATCACATTTTTCAGGCTTTATCGCTAATTTTGTGTGTTTTGGTGTTCTTTCACGCAATTAGGGTTGTGGAGACAGGGTACGTGGATAAAGGCAAGATTAGGTCAGAATGGTGCCAAGTGGAGATCCTTTGTGCAATTACGAAGTTCAAGACACAAATCGGGTTCCAACGAGGGGGTATGTGCCAACTTCTAAAGACTTCAAGACAACTCTTGTAGAAGGACACGAAGGCAGTCATGCTCGCTCGTTCCGATTGGTTCAAAGATTTCAAAAGCTCTCCAAGGTTTCCCATCATCAAGAAATGCCACTTGACCTTTCACATGGGCGTGTGTCCATCCATGTGACCTCAGGAGAAGAAACGGGCGAAATCGAGGATTAGTATGAAGATTTCACAAGGCAGAAAATCCACATGGGCGTGTGGAATTTCCACACGGCCGTGTGGACTATCCACACGCCCGTGTGGATCCTCGAGATGGCCAATTATAAAGCCGTTCTGAAGCGTTATTGGGGGTATCTTCTTCTAACTTGGAGAGGAGGTGACGGCTAGGGTTCAGGAGGTTCTTGCTACACTTTGGGGGCGCTTCTTCACCGGTTTCATCATCATTCCCTTCCAAGGAGAGCCATTGGGGGAGCCTTCGACGACTCGATTCGACGAGGTGTGCCTTAGGCTTGGAGGAAGGGATTCTTTGAAAAAGATGGAGAAGTTCCCATAGTCTATCAACACGAAGTTTAAGGGGGTTTTCTTTATGGATTTCTTGCACTTATCTTCATTTATGTTGATGAACTTGTATTGCTTCATGGAGAGCTAAACCCCTAGTGGGTACTTGGACTTGTAAACCCTAGATTTCCTATGTTTCATTGACTTTAATGCTATTCAATTTGAGTTTAAATTTGAGTTTCAATCTTGTATGCTTAATGGTTTCTCCCTTAGAGTGACACTAGGGTTGAGGGCTAATCCAATCATCCTTTTGACGAGTGACCATCACCATTAGGATTAGGTTACCAAGATTGAAGAGGGTTGAGAGGGTGAGTTGAGAGGTAGCGACGCGTCCCCTTTCCCCTCCGGTGTGGTTTTCCCTACCTTCTTATTCCAAGTTTTACCTTCGATCTCAAAGAGAGTTAGGCGTTGAGAGAGGCCTTTCCGCCGGGACTTATTTGTGATTAGGGATCTTTCGCCTGGACCAAAGGGAATGATCTATAGTTGGGAATAGGGTTTACCACTTGGAATCCCTAGAGCATAGCGCAGTCATACGTGGTGTGAGGCGTCGAGAGTCTTCTCTCCGCCGGGACCTCGTAGGGGACTAGTCAAGGTTGACCTTAGATTTGGGACCTTGTATCTTTGGATTCCACGACTCTTGAAATCTCTATTGAATAAGAGTATTTGAAGTCTTGCACTTGAAACAAGGATTCTAGGGGGAACATCATCCGAGTACCCTATCTTCTTAATTGATCTATTTCTCCGACCTAGCTTTCATTTTCAGCACTTTGTTTCTACTTCTTTCTTATTTTATTTTCTTTCAACAACAATTGGTTTATCTTTGATTACTTAACAAAGTGTGATTGTTCTTACGTCTACTCCCTGTGGATTCGACTACCCACCCGTTTGGGTACTTTATTACTTCGACACCTGTGCACTTGCGGAGTACACACGCTAGGGTGTGTCAAGTTTTTGGCGCCGTTGCCGGGGAGTTAGGCGTTTTAGGAATTTTTACACTTTGTTTCGCTAGTCATTTTTCGTACATTCTATCTCACATTTCTTTTACTTCCATCGTTCTGACTTTACTTTCTCTTCTTGATTTCAGCCCCAGGTTATGACCCGTGGACATCCTTCGACATTAGTGGAAGGTGATCCGGAGATAGAGAGGAGATTGCACAGACGGGGAAGACAACCTGACTTGGAACAGTTTGATCAGGCTGAGATAGAAGTTGAAGAGTCCGCAACCATGGCTGAACAGAATGAGCAACAGCGGACCCTTTCTGATTTTGCTAGGCCATCTGTTCGTCGTACACAATCAAGCATAGTCAGGCCACCAATTTCAGCTCATAACTTTGAGCTTAAGCCGGGGTTTATTCAGATGGTCCAACAGTCCGCACAGTTTAATGGGTTAGCAGATGAAGACCCAAACAATCACATAGAAAATTTCTTGGAAGTGTGCGACATGTTGAAGATCAATGGAGTTACTGACGACGCCATCAGATTGAGAGCCTTCCCATTTTCCTTGAAGGGGAAAGCAAAACAGTGGTTGCAATCTTTACCTAGAGCATCAATTACCACTTGGGAAGAAATGGTTGAGGCCTTCCTTGCCCGATATTTCCCTCCTGGGAAATCGGCCAAGCTGAGAAATAAAATTTCTTCCTTCATGCAGTCGGAATTGGAGTCTCTTTTCGAGACATGGGAAAGGTTCAAGGACCTTCTGCGCAAATGTCCTCAACATGGGTTCCCCGAGTGGATGGTCATCCACACCTTCTACAATGGATTGAACCCAAGCACAAGACAGCTACTCGATGCCGCAGCAGGAGGTACCTTGGGAAGCAAGACCCCCGAAGCTGCCCGCCAACTGATAGAAGAAATGGCTATGAATAGCTATCAGTGGAATGCTCGAGACAAGAGGAAAGTGGCGGGTATTCATGAAGTTGATGCAGTGATATCTTTAGCAGCTCAAGTTGAAGCATTGAGCAAGAAGTTGGACACTTTCGCAGGTCCATCTAGAATAGCTGCAGTGATGAATTGTGATAGTTGTGGAGGAGGGCATGTTTCTGCTGATTGCCCTATTTCTATGGTCGGAACAGCACCTGTTGAACATGTTGATTTTGTGGGGAATGCTAGACGAGGTCAAGGAAACCCCTATAGCAACACCTACAATCCGGGGTGGCGAAACCACCCGAACTTTGCATGGAGCAATCAAGGGCAACAAAGGCCCTCTGCACCCCCCGGATTTCAGCAACCCCAACAACCAAACATGGAGGGCCGAGTTTCAGGGCTTGAGAACCGAATGACAGACTTGGAAAAGGCGTTAACCAAGTTCATTCAGTCCTCAGACACGCTCTTTCAAGGCGTGGAGAGTACACTTCGCAATCACACCGCTTCCCTACATAACTTGGAAAATCAGGTGGGGCAGATTGCAAAATCGTTATCTGAACGACCACAAGGAAGTCTCCCAGGAAATACAGAGACCAACCCAAGAGAGCAGCTGAAGGCAATCACTCTGAGGAGTGGTCGTGAGGTTGAGGGTAGACTTCCCACTGAAGAGGTTGTTCAAATTCCTGCTAAGGAGACAGACAAGGAAAAGGGTAAGGAAAAGGAGGTAGCACCTGCACCATACAAACCAAGGATTCCTTACCCTTCAAGGCTGAAGAATGATCAAAATGATGAGCAGTACAAGAAGTTTTTGGGCCTTTTCAAGCAGCTGCACATTAATATCCCTTTTGTGGAGGCTTTGTCTCAAATGCCTCGCTATGCAAAATTTTTGAAGGACCTCTTAACCAACAAGAGGAAATTGGAAGAGGGTGCAGCAGTGATATTGGATGCATCTTGTTCAGCTGTGTTGCAGAAAAATCTACCTAACAAGATGAAAGACCCTGGAAGCTTCATCATCCCATGTAACATTGGGAATTTGCGTGAATAGAAGGCATTGGCAGATTCAGGAGCCAGTATCAATGTCATGCCTTACTCCTTCTTCAAGAAGCTGGGACTGGGAGAGCCAAGGCCCACTCGGATGACCTTACAACTAGTTGACCGTTCCATTCGTCACCCGAGAGGCATCATTGAAGATATTTTGGTGAAAGTGGATAAGTATATATTTCCTGCAGATTTCGTGGTACTGGATGTAGACGAGAATGTCGACGTGCCGCTGATACTTGGAAGACCCTTTCTGCGTACTTCCAAGGCTCTTATAGACATGGATGGCGGGGAGATGACATTGAGGATAGGAGATGAGAAGCTGACCTACCGCCTTGCTGAGGCCATGAGACATTCTCTCAACTTTGATGATACTTTGTACTTTCTTGACACTACTGATGCTTTGATTGATGATTATGTGCAGGAAATCTTTTGCCCGGATCCGCTAGCTGATTTGTTGGATCGAGAGATGGATGATGATCACAGTTCATCAGTTGACCTGGAAAACAAGGATACATCTACCACGGGTACGGTCAACAAACTATTGAAAAAGCTAAAGAGGGTAAGACATCGCCGCAAGAAGCAAACGAATGAACCTGCGGACGTTCATTCAAGGTCTAAGGATGATATCCCTCCATCTGGTAACAAATTCGATCACTCATCTTCTAAATTCCAGAACTTATGCTCTTCTTATTTCCCATTTCAAAGCAGCGAGGTACTTTCGACCCATGACCCCCCTTGAGTTTAGAGAGGCAGGTACGTCAAGCTAGTGACGTAAAACAAGCGCTTATTGGGAGGCAACCCAATTTTTTGTGTTGTAGTTAGTTTTATTTCTGCATTTTTTTTGTGTTTTGTTTAGTTTGTAGTGTGTGGTTTCATTGCTGGTAATGCATGTTTTTGTGTTCATCGTTTATGGCAAGTTAGGTGGTATTCCTGTGAATTTTGCGAGATTTTAAGTTGTAAACGTGTGAGTTTTCAACTTCTGCAGTCGTTCCATGTGTTTTCATTAATTTCTGCAGAGTTTGGACTATTTTTGAGTTGAAGAATGGAAGCACACGGCTATGTGGAATTTCCACATGGCCGTGTGGATGAAATTGTGAAGGAATTTTCTCATCCAGAGAATCACCACGGCCGTGTGGAAATTCCACACGGCCATGTGGAGTTATTTAGTACAAATCTTCACAATACAGAGAATCCCCACGACCGTGTGGCAATTACCCACGGCCGTGTGGAATTTCGGGGAGTTTTATAAGGCCATACAGAGAATCCACACGGCCGTGTGGGGTACTTAAACATGAAAAGGGGCCTTTATCTTTATATCACCATTCGGAGATGATGACGCACATCACTTCACTCCACCAGTTGATGGCGAGAGGTAGCGATTCCACTTCGCCGTCCCCACCCCGAGCACCCTACGCCTCCCCAACATCCCCAGCAGCACCAGCAGATGCCGACGCTTGATGCGTCTTTTGTTCTTCTTTTTATTTTCTTGTATTTTCTTTTCTGTTGAGTCTTTGTGTACTCAGCAAGGTTCCACCTTCTGAGAGTTATCTTACTGCTTCTATTTTTCATGTTCTTGTTTCAGTTTGTTTTTTTTGGTTTGTTTATTTTTTGCAATCTTTTAATCGTAGCTTTTGTTGAAATCCACTGAACCCCTTTTGTGATGTGCAGATAGACTTGTCAACTTGGTTTTGAGAAATGGTCATAGGCACGGCCGTGTGGAATTTCCACACGGCCGTGTGAGCTTCACAACCCTACGCAACTCCACTTCCCACCTTCACACCTCCATTCAACTACCACACTCGGAGATCAAGGGAGTGTTGTTTTTAATACCCACGCCCTCATGTTTTTATTTGCGTTCTTATGTTGCATGTTTGTATGAGTACATTGAGGGCAATGTACAGCTTAAGTGTGGGGGGGAGTTCACACTGCACACGTTCTTTATTGTTGATCATCACTTTCATGCTCATCTAGCCAATGACAGTTCACCCTAAGGAACATGAGTGTATTTTCGAATTTAGGAGAAATTAAACTTCGGTTGTTACCCTGCTCTAGTTTACTCGAAAAACTTAGAAATTTTTGTCTGATTGCATTTTTGTTTGCACTTTACTTGCTCTGTTAACCTTGATAACGCTAGTTCAGTGTGAAAGGACATTAGTTTCATTTTTCTTGAGCAAAAAAAAAAAAAATGGTGCTCCTTTGTTCTTGGGGTGGAAAGAGCTACCACCTATTCTGTATGCAGCTACTCTCATAAGTCGGATACTGGCTATGCCCTAATGAGAGAAAGAGCTATCTAATAGGCTGCGTGAAAGCTAACACTCCCTGGTGGAAAGAGCTACCACCTTAATAAGGTGAAAGCCGCCTAGGAGGTATCTTGGGAAATGGCTACCTTTGAGGTTGTGTGCAGCTACCACCGATTTCTTTTTCCTAAATAAGTCCTTGTTTTAATAATGTTCAAGCGTAGACCTGGGGTTGGCATGAGTAAGTGTACACACACTCACGCTTTCAGATTTTATTTTCTTCGTAATTTAAGTTTTTGCTAGAGTTGTGGTTTTTATCTATCTATGTTTAAATTCTCCCTTTTTGAGAATACTATCGTTGTACACTTTTGGTGAACTTAAGGCCAAGCATTTTCATCACTCAACCTTTAATTCTCATGGTATGAACTTTGCTTGAGGACAAGCAAAAGCTTAAGTGTGGGGGAGTTTGATAAGTGCTTGCATGTATATAATTCTAAAAATGTTTTCCATGCATGAGCATCACATTTTTCAGGCTTTATCGCTAATTTCGTGTGTTTTGGTGTTCTTCCACGCAATTAGGGTTGTGGAGACAGGGTACGTGAATAAAGGCAAGATTAGGTCAGAATGGTGCCAAGTGGAGATCTTTTGTGCAATTACGAAGTTCAAGACACAAATCGGGTTCCAACGAGGGGGTATGTGCCAACTTCTAAAGACTTCAAGACAACTCTTGTAGAAGGACACGAAGGCAGTCATGCTCGCTCGTTCCGATTGGTTCAAAGATTTCAAAAGCTCTCCAAGGTTTCCCATCATCAAGAAATGCCACTTGACCTTTCACATGGGCGTGTGTCCGTCCATGTGACCTCAGGAGAAGAAAAGGACGAAATCGAGGATTAGTATGAAGATTTCACAAGGCAGAAAATCCACATGGGCGTGTGGAATTTCCACACGGCCGTGTGGAATTTCCACACGGCCGTGTGGACTATCCACACACCCGTGTGGATCCTCGAGATGGCCAATTATAAAGCCGTTCTGAAGCGTTATTGGGGGTACCTTCTTCTAACTTGGAGAGGAGGTGACGGCTAGGGTTCAGGAGGTTCTTGCTACACTTTGGGGGCGCTTCTTCACAGGTTTCATCATCATTCCCTTCCAAGGAGAGCCATTGGGGGAGCCTTCGACGACTCGATTCGACGAGGTGTGCCTTAGGCTTGGAGGAAGGGATTCTTTGAAGAAGATGGAGAAGTTCCCATAGTCTATCAACACGAAGCTTAAGGGGGTTTCTTTATGGATTTCTTGCACTTATCTTCATTTATCTTGATGAACTTGTATTGCTCCATGGAGAGCTAAACCCCTAGTGGGTACTTGGACTTGTAAACCCTAGATTTCCTATGTTTCATTGACTTTAATGCTTTTATTCAATTTGAGTTTAAATTTGAGTTTCAATCTTGTATGCTTAAGGGTTTCTCCCTTAGAGTGACACTAGGGTTGAGGGCTAATCCAATCATCCTTTTGACGAGTGACCATCACCATTAGGATTAGGTTACTGATGCGTCTCCGCAACAACACAACAGGGTGATGTGTGTCAACCCCTTGCGTTACCGCAAGTGCACGGGTCGTCAAGTAATAAAAGTGGACCCAAAGGGTCGGGTTGTCGAACCACAAGGAACAGAAGTACTAGTAATGGCCCCTCTTTTGTTATCTAGCCTAATGAGTGTAGTATGTGATGATCTAATGGCCAACACTAAGAGTGTCACCACAAGTGCGCAGGAAATAAAAAGGAAAAGAGTTCTCAATCAATAAAAGTGAGGTATCCGGACAATGCTCCCCCTAGGATTCGGGTGTTGGATGTAGATTACAAGTGTTTCTAAACGAAGACAATGAGTCGTGGGTATCCAAAGGTCTAACGGCCCCTGCCTCCAGGTCACCGATAACTAGTCCCCTACGAGGTCCCGGCGGAGAATTCTCTCGACGCCTCACACCACATATGGTTGCTTGACACTTAGGGAATATGGAGATAGGAAATATCTGTCGGAAGGGAAAGGGGACACTCCGCTATCTCACGGCTCACCCTCTCAACCCTCTTTACTCTTGGTAATTCTAAACCTAGCGGTGATCTCTCTCTTCACTAGATTGAATAAAACATGCAAGGCAATTAATAATGAAATCAAAAGCACAAACAAGCATTATGAACTCAAGAGTAAAACTCAATCTGATAAATTCGAATAGAAACACAATGTAAATCTAATGAAAATAAGAATCCTAGGGTTTACATGTCCGAATACCCTCTAGGGGTTTAGCTCTCCATGGAGCGAGTCACAAAACAAATAATAAATTCAGAAATAAGTTCCAAAGACATAAAGAATAACCCCCTTAAATCCGTGATGATAGTCTTGATGGGTAGTTTCCACGTCTGGATTGAATCCACTCCGAAGCTAGGTCGCCGATGGCTTCCTTGACGCTATGACGGAGGAGGAATCGATCCAAGTTGGTGAGGAAAGCTTCCCAAAGCCGCAAAGAACTCCCTCCAAGCCCTAGCCGCCTTGTCTCTCGAAAGTGGCCAAAAAGATCCCTAAAAATTATCACAAGGCGGCTTTTATAATTTGAATTCGGGGCTTTACGCGGGCATCCACACGGCCATCCACACGCCCGTGTGGAAATTCCACACGGGCGTGTGAAACACTCTGCTACGCATCTTGCATTACAGTAAATTGCTACGGTGCTTCGCCACAGTAGATGCTACAGTGATTTTTTTCCCGAAGTCTTCCTTGGAGTCCACACGGTCGGGCACACGCTCGTGTGGTAGGGTGTGTGGCTTTCTATGCTTTGAAATCCTCAAGAACTTTCTTTCGCTTTGTACGGAAGCCTGGGACATGGGCGTACTATCGCCTTTGTGCCCTTTCGGTTTGTGTAATGACTTGTACTCCTCCGAAAGTTGGCAACACCCCCATGCATATGAACACAGCTTCTGATTGTGGTCTTGAAACGTGTCATCACACCCTATCTTTGCTTCTTCCTGTATGTCATGTCTCCAAAGCCCTGTTTGCACAAAAGAACACAAAACACACCTTGTTAATGCTAAAATCTGATAGAAGTGATGCTCAATGCATATAAACTGATATTATAAAATATATATAATCAAGCACTTATCAAACTCCCCCACACTTAAGCTTTTGCTTGTCCTCAAGCAAACTAAACATTCATTACAAGGAAAGAAAGGATAAGTGCTTGGCCTCAGGTTCACTAGAAAGTATGAGAGTATGATTCTATAACAAAAGGGAAAAACTATTTAACACCAAACAGCTCAGTCAATGCTCTAGAAAACAATCCAATGACAAGAAAGAAAAAGAAATCCGGAAGCGTGTGTGTGTGGAAAAACTCATCTCAATTCGACTCTATGTCCACTACTTACAGTTTTTATTGCTCGAGACTCATATAATAGCAAAAAGAATGGTAGTAGCTGCACACAATCTCCAAGGTAGCCTCGTAGGGGACTAGTCAAGGTTGACCTTAGATTTGGGACCTTGTATCTTTGGATTCCACGACTCTTGAAATCTCTATTGAATAAGAGTATTTGAAGTCTTGCACTTGAAACAAGGATTCTAGGGGGAACATCGTCCGAGTACCCTATCTTCTTAATTGATCTATTTCTCCGACCTAGCTTTCATTTTCAGCACTTTGTTTCTACTTCTTTCTTATTTTATTTTCTTTCAACAACAATTGGTTTATCTTTGATTACTTAACAAAGTGTGATTGTTCTTACGTCTACTCCCTGTGGATTCGACTACCCACCCGTTTGGGTACTTTATTACTTCGACACCCGTGCACTTGCGGAGTACACACGCTAGGGTGTGTCAGGCATGTTGAAGGCTTACTCGCTCCACTTAAAAGCTCTCTCCCCCAAAGATTTTCCTCCTCTTTTACACTCTAAAAAGAGCCTTAACTAAGATCCCAACAAAAATAAAACTCGACAAAAACTTAAACACACAACTTCTACACAAGAAACAAAGCACAAGAGAAGCGAAAAAGGTCGAACTTCCACAGTCCATCTTGGCCTCGAGGGCAGTATGAGCACTCACCTCATGTACACCTTCCGCTCTTGATACCTTGGTTCGTGAACCCCCGACTCATTCCTCGCCATGTCTTCTATCAATTTATGAGCCTCTTTAGGGTACTTATTACCGAGAGAACCCCCTGTTGCTGCATCAATAAGTTGGCGAGTCTGGTAGTTCAAACCATTGTAAAAAATTTCTATCCTCAACCATGACTGATACCAGTGATGCGGGCATCTCCTCAACAGATCCCTGAAACGCTCATGCATCTCAAACAATGTTTCCGAATCCCTTTGACTGAATGCTGAAATCTCTTGTCGTAGTTGGGCGGCCTTACTAGGGGAAAGTACCTCCCCAAGAATTTGTCCACCATATCCTCCCTTCTTTAACAGAGCCTGGTGTCAAGCCCTGAAACCATCTGTAGGCTGCCCTTCGAAGACTGAAGGGGAACAACCTCAACTTGGCTGCATCATCTGACAGAACATTGATCTTGAAAGTCGAGCAAATCTGTAAGAAGCGTGATAGATGCTTATTGGGATCTTTATCTGCTAGCCCATCGAACTGCACGGAATTGTATTATGCCAATGGGTCTTGCCAAATCAAAATTGTTTGTGGCTGCAGCGGGCATTTGTATACATGATTCCTCCCTCGTAAACTATGGTTGTTCATAATCCGAAAGTGTCCTCCTCTGTTCTGCCATACTGTTCAGTGTTAGTTCTTCAGTAGGCAGAGGGTCAACTGATGCTTCCACGGGACAGTTAGAGGAGTTCAATGCTTCCCTCAACCTCCTGCGCAAGGTTAACTCGATCTCTTCATCAACCTCGATATAACCGGTGGGGTTGCGACGAGTCAAAAAATCCCTAAAACATGCAAAGAGATAGCAATAGTGAGTGGAGAAGGTAAGTAAATAAATATCCAACGTAAGCCCAAATTCCACAGAGAAAACAAATAAAAACCAAGAAAGGGAAGAAAAACCGAAAATAAAACGCAAACAAAATAGTAAAGGCACAAAAGAAAAAAAAATTGACAAAGCCAACGCCTACGAGTTTTCCTAGTGTTCTCGGAGTTCCCCGGCAACGGCGCGAAAAGCTTGATGGCCGCCGCACGCATCGCTAGAAAGCGGGCACATGGCTCACCAGCCGCAAGTGCACGGGTCGTCAAGTAATACCTCCTGTGCGGGCACGAGAGCGTCGTATTCCCTAGGGTCCCACGATCCACTATTACTTCCTCTTCGAACAGTTGTTTAGTTAAAACGAAACAGAGGTTGTTGTAAAGAAATGAAATTAAAATCAACAATGAAAACTTTAACTACTGACAGGTTGCACACACCGAGAAGAAATCAAATTGTGAAGATAAGGCACCGGGCGAGGATTCCCCCAGGAGAAATACAGGTAAGGATGCCGTGATAGTAGGTAATGCATGCATGGATCGTAATACTTTGGTCCGTCTAGGCTCCGAAGCCGACTACCCCGGAACCTCCGTAGTGTAGCTCTAATACAGTACAAGTTCCTTTATCCTAAGGATACCCACACGATGTCATTGGGCTAAGATGAACTCTACAACCTACGGGAGGCTACCGGCACCCGAAACCTCCGGTGTACCGGTACAATGGATTCGTCTTCATACTAAGTGGATCTAATGCGAGAGCGCACCTTGCGCAACCAAGCACAATCGATAAGATGAAATGCAGAGTTCTCATGCAAATCACTACAATTAAGTACACAAAGTATGAAACCAAATGCCAAACAATGCATTCATTGGATTAAGAGTACAACATCCATGACACACCCTTGCGTGTGTACTCCGCAAGTGCACGGGTGTCGAAGTAATAAAGTACCCAAACGGGTGGGTAGTCGAATCCAGAGGGAGTAGACGTAAGAACAATCACACTTTGTTAAGTAGCCAAAGATAAACCACTTGTTGTTGTGAAAGAAAATAGGATAGGAAAGAAAAAAAATAAAGTGATGAAAATAAAAGCTAGGGTATAGAAATAGATCAATAAGACGATGGGGTACTCGGATAATGCTACCCCTAGAATCCTTGTTTCAAGTGCAAAACTTCAAGTACTCTTATTCAATAGAGATTTCAAGAGTCGCGGAATCCAAAGATACAAGGTCCCAAATCTAAGGTCAACCTTGACTAGTCCCCTACGAGGTCCCGGCGGAGAGAAGACTCTCGACACCTCACACCACGTATGACTGCGCTATGCTCTAGGGATTCCAAGTGGTAAACCCTATTCCCAACTATAGATCAATCCCTTTGGTCCAGGCGAAAGATCCCTAATCACAAATAAGTCCCGGCGGAAAGACCTCTCTCAATGCCTAACTCTCTTTGAGATCGAAGGTAATACTTGGAATAAGAAGGTAGGGAAAGCCACACCGGAGGGGAAAGGGGACGTGTCACTACCTCTCTACTCACCCTCTCAACCCTCTTCAATCTTTGTTAATCTAATCCTAATGGTGATGGTCACTCGTTAAAAGGATGATTGGATTAGCCCTCAACCCTAGTGTCACTCTAAGGGAGAACAATTAAGCAAACAAGATTGAAACTCAAATTCAAACTCAAATTGAATAAAAGCATTAGGGCACTGTGGTCATCCTGGGGTAATCCGGGGTGTGGAGGTCAAGGTGAGAGTCAGCACACACACACATAGGGCACTGTGGATGAACCAGAGCTATTATCACCTCATTATTCATTGAACAGCTCACTTGTTGATTCCATCTGTGCTTGTGGAGTTCTTTAATTTTGAGCTTGATGTCGTATTTTTAGCCGTTTATCTTCTTTCCCTTGTTCTTCATGTTTGTTTGCTTGGGGACAAGCAAACGCTTAGGTGTGGGGATGTTTGATAAACGTCTAAAAGTATGTATTTTACATGTATGTGTTATGTATTATTTTCATATTCTATTGTTGAATCTATGCCCTTTTAGGTCTAAATTGCTTTGTCTTTGTATTTCAGGCCAGCCAGAAGCCCTGGGGACTCGACGACGAGATGGGGAGCGAATCCGACACCAAAACAGCGTTTTCGAGACAGGATACTGTAGCACGTAAAGTAGCATTCACTGTAGCAGTTACTGTAGCTCATCGCGGACTTCTCGGCAGAAAATTAGAAGTCCCGAGGGGTCAGCATACAGGCTGTATGCTGACCCGTTTACCCATCGGGATTTGGGGTTTTAAGGGCGATCTAGGGCATTTATTTGGGGACTTTTTTTGGATCTTCTTGAGAGAGTTTTGTGGGAGAAAGGAGGCTAGGGTTTGGACATCACATCCACACCATTTTGGAGGGCAAAAGGAGAGGAAATCCGGGCTTTCTTAGGTGGGGAGAGCAAGATCTTGGAGGATCCACTTCAAGGATTTCATTGTTTGGAGGTTGAAGACAAGGGGAAGCCACCCCTTCGAGTGGCGTCTTCGGAAGGTTTTCTCCGGGGATTCAAGCGTCATTCGGCCTTCATCATTTGAGGGAGTGTTCCTCATGTTTATTTTAGTTATTTGCATGGTTTGTTTGGTGGATTTGTTGAACATGAACAACTAAACCCCAAGGTCACCGGATGTAGGTAAACCTTGGGTGCAAAACTGGTGATGTTTTGGATTATTTGAGTTATCTATTGTATGATTGGCGTGTTGTGATCCTTGTTTGGTATTCTTGATTGTTTTGGTACATGTGCTTAATTGATGTATCAAATTCTTGGTAGCACTTTGTAGCATGACCATTGCCGTAGTGCTAGACTCTACCAAACTTGGAAGGGATTATTGTATAAATACGCCGTGACCATCGGGTATTTGTACTCCTCCATTTCTTGGGTTGAAAACTAACTAGTGTTTCCACCCTAACTTGAGGAAACCATCGTTCGCCTTGCAACCTTGTGAGAGGTTGAGTGGAAGAAATTCCTTATTCATCACTTGTACCGGGTTAGGGGTCAATTGCCGTGACCATCGGGTTGACCTAAGTTAAGGTTTTCTCGGTCCAACTAGCCACATACATAATTTCTCATTATCCTACTCACTTGAGTATCCCCCTAGGGGATCCTCATCCGTGACCGTTTTCCATCCCTGAGCATCTCCCGTGTTTTACTTTAGTCGCATTTATTTAGATAATTTCTCTTGTAGTTTGTTTCGTTTCTTTCCTTTCTATTCTCTTGAAAATGGAATCGGTGAGCTAAACAACAAGTGAGAAGTGAGTAAGGTAGCTCCTCTGGCCCTTTGGGAATACGACCCACTCGTGCGTGCACGAGTGGTTTATTACTTGACGACCCCTTGCGCTTGCGGGTGTTCACACTTTCCGTGTCGATCAAGTTTTTGGCGCCGTTGCCGGGGATTTCACCGAGGGATATTTGGAAAGCTTTAAGCTTGTTGATTTAGCCTTTTTCTTTTCTTTTGTTTTTCTTTCTTTTTGTTGTGTGGTTTGTTTTGTTTTTGTGTTTTCTTGTTTTTGGTTGTTGAGATTTTGTAATTATTCCAGCTTTGTATTCTATTGTTGCTCTTTTGTATTTCTTGTTGTTAGCTAACGTCGTGACTCCTCAATCTGTGTAGGTACCCATCTTATGACACGAGCGAGTCAAGCAAACTTGATTGAACCCGATAACGAGATAGAAAGAACACTGCACCGTCGTTTGAGAGAAGGTATCGAGGGTTCAAGTCAACGAGAAGTTCAGGTAGAATCCAGTGAGCCCACAGTTATGGCCGAGCCAAGAAGAACTCTATCTGACTATGAAAGGCCACAATTCACCGGAGAAGAATTTAGTGTCCAAGCACCAACTGTTCTGGCCAATAACTTTGAAATCAAGGCGAGTACCATAGGGATGATTCAAAATTCAGTCCAGTTTGACGGTCTAGCGGATGAAGACCCCCATGCCCATCTTGCCCGGTTCCTTCAGATATGCTCCACTTTTAAGATCAACTCAGTATCAGACGATGCCATCAGACTAAGATTATTCCCGTTCAGTTTGAGAGGAACAGCATACAGATGGCTCACATCCTTAGCTCCTGGGTCCATCACCACTTGGAAAGAATTGGTTGAGAAGTTCCTCGCCCGATATTTTCCCCCAAGCAAAGCTGCAAGACTAAGACAGGAGATATCGTCCTTCAGGCAGGGTGATACTGAGACACTCTTTGAAGCCCATGAACGATTCAAGGACCTTCTTCGCAAGTGTCCTCATCATGGCTTCCCTTCATGGATGAGGGTGCAGATGTTGTGTAACGGGTTGAATTATGCTACTAGGCAACTCATCGATGCAGCAGCAGGCGGTTCTTTGAGCAACAAGCTTCCTGAAGAGGCCGAGGAATTAATTCAGAATATGGCCAGCAATGAGTGCCATTGGAGCACTCGACAGAAGCTTCCAAGGGCTTCAGGGCTGTACGAGGTGACTGAATCCACAGCTTTGGCTGCGAAGATTGATGCCCTGACAAAACATGTCATAGAGAATAGTTCGAAGTATGACGCCCTAGCACAAAAAGTTGATCAACTTATGATAGGATCCAGTTCAGGGTCCAAGGCTGTCATGTCTTGTGATACTTGTGGGGCAGGGCATGCAGCATCACAATGCCCTATTGTTGTTGCCCCATCACCGCTGATGGAAGCAGTTGATTTTGTCGGGGGTGGACCAAGAGGACCCGGAAATCAGTTTAGCAACACTTACACTTATGGATGGAGAGGCTCTTCAAATCCTTCTTGGACTCAAGGACAATCTCAGTACAGACCTCCACCCTCTCAGGGAAGCCAATACCAAGCTCCTCCCCACAAGAGAAGAAATACTCTACGGAGGATGTTTTAGCCAGATTCATGATTAGAACGGAGGCACGCTTCGTGAATAATGAAAAGAAAATGGATGAATTTGGTACCATATTGAGAAATGTTCAAGCATCCATCCAATCTCTGGAGAACCAAGTGGGACAGCTTGCCCGTGGGCAATCTGAACGACCCTCTGGGAGTTTGCCAAGCAACACCGAAAGCAAACCGAGGGAGCAATTAAAAGCTGTTACTTTGAGAAGTGGTAAACAATTGGAAGCAAGGGAAAAAGGGATCCCAAGTGCTTCTAATGATGGGGTAGCCGTCCGGAAAGACTCCAATCTGAGTGAAGATGCAAGCAAGGAGAATGGGAGGATAACTGGTGAAGACTCTCCCAATTCTGACATTTCAAAGGAGCACAAATACAAGCCAGCGGTACCTTACCCCTCGAGACTCAAACCAGATAAAGATGAAGCCCAATTCAAGAAGTTCCTCAATATATTCAAGCAACTCCACATAAATATTCCAATCATTGAGGCACTAGCTCAAATGCCAAAGTATGCCAAATTTTTAAAAGAGCTTCTCACCAATAAGAGGAAGTTAGAAGAACAAGGCACAGTCGCACTTACTGGCAATTGCTCAGCCATTCTAGTGAAGAAACTTCCACAAAAGTTAAAGGACCCAGGTAGTTTTGTGATTCCTTGTGTAATTGGTGAAGGAGTGACGGAGCATGCTCTAGCCGATTCTGGGGCTAGCATAAATGTAATGCCATACAACTTATTCTTGAAGCTGGGATTGGAAGACCTACGACCTACACGAATGACATTGCAGCTTGCAGATAGGTCGGTGCGAAGACCTCGGGGAGTAGTTGAAGATGTCCTTGTCAGAGTTGACAAACTCATCATTCCTGTAGACTTCGTGATTCTAGATGTGGATGATGATGTTGAGGTTTCCTTAATTCTAGGGCGGCCATTCCTGAACACTTCAGGTGCCCTAATTGGTGTCAAAGAAGGCAAGATGACCTTGAGGGTTGGAGATGAGCAAGTGGTCTTCACTCTCCCTAAAGCAATGATGCACACACTTGATCATGATGATAAACTCTATTTCACCGATAGTACTGATATAATTGTTTCTGACTGTGTGCAGGAGGTGCTTGCCTTAAACCCTTTGGATGAGTACTTGGATGAGTTAACGTGCCAAGATGTCGAGGAAGAACTCTTACCTCCACCAACACAACAAATTAATCAAGTGGAGGGTAATTCATCCCACAATGGTAAGAAAATTAAGGGAGTAAAGAAGATGTGGAGAAAATCAACGGAAAAACAAAGAGAGAGTAGAGAGGTATCCACATTGCCTCCGGATGAGGTTGATCGTATATTCTTTGGAAATAATGGTAAATTGAAAGTCTTCTCATGTCTTTCATTGAATTTTCCGAGCGGCAACCCGGTCCCAAAGGTTGGAGGTAACTTCCCTCCATTTGTCCCACCATGAGATTTTTAGGTAATGCACGTCAAGCTAATGACGTTAAAAAAAGCGCTCCTTGGGAGGCAACCCAAGTTCCTTTCATTTCCCGTATTCTTTTTCTTATTTGTGTTGTCTTATTTTACTTATGTTTTTAGTAGTGGTTCGTGTGTAGTTGTGCTTTTCGTCGTTTTTCTTGATTCTTTCGCCTTTTTGTTAACTTGTTTGTCATGTGGTTTTTGAAGAATTCTTGTTCTAGATGCATGCATGTTGATGTTTTGAGTGTTTAAATGATGTTTCCGGCCATATTTTTCAAGGTTTCATCGATGGTTAATGTGTACAAAGTGTGGCGAACGAAATGGGGCAAACAGAGATTCTTGCCGACCATCCTTGCGGCCGTAAGGATGGCCGGTAGGATTTATGCTGAGCATCCTGCCGACCATCCTTGCAGCCGCAAGGATGGTCGGCAAGACCACCCGAGTCAAGGCTTAAAAGGGCAAGTTTGGGGCTTTATACTATTCACTCTTCTTCCCCATTCTTCCAACCGTTTCTCCCTCATTTCTCCATCGTTTTTACTCATTTTTTTGCTCTAGTTTGCTCTCCTCCTCCTCTTTTCCATCTTGGTGACAAAAATTTGGAGTTTGAGCAAGCTTTTGGCCGGATTTAACATTTGGATTCACTCATCTTACCCTAGGGCAAGAGTATGGCACCTCACTCAAACCTTTGAATTTTTCTTGTTTTTATGGCTGAAATTTATTGGGATTTTGTTGGTTGATGAATGCTTAATGTTGAACAAGGTATTTTTCTTAGTTTGTAAAATTGTTTTGGCTACTTCTACAAGCAAAGTTCTTGAAAACTTTTTCCGAAATTGCTGTAGCAATGCACTTTTTCTTGGATTTCTTCATTTTTTGGTGCTTATTTTGCTTGTAAACTAGCCGGATAATCTCTACTTTGTTTCTATAGGGTGCCAATTAAGAAACTAACTTCCAAGAGACCTAGGAGGGAACCTTCACCTCCCGTGCAAGAGCCCAAGTTTTTCAAGGAAGAGTATACGACGCGTTTTGCACTCCTATCACGAAAGGGGTTCTGCACCGTTAGGAAGATTGATTGGGCGCGACTTAGTCGAGCGGATTGAGTGCGACCTATCCGAGCTCCTAACCATTGCTCGTAGCTCATCCTCATCAACCTCTGCTGCCACTACTTGCACCGCATCATCACTTCATCCAGCCTCTTAGACCCATGACACGACCTTGTTTCTTTTCTTTCTTTTGTTCTTCGTTGTTTGTTGTTAAGACTTGTACTTTTGAGTTAGCTAGGGCTCATCCCTACTAAACTCGTTTGTTATTTATGTTGGAGCTCTCTTTTCCATACTTTATTTCTTTTTCCTCTTGAAAAACTTTGAATGATGATAAGCTCCTTCTTCTTTTCAGGGTTATCAATTTTGGGAGCTTTACTTGTGTCGCCCTCATTAGGTGATATACTCCTGATCCAAGTGGAACAACTGAGAATCACACCAAGGAATCAGGGAAATTTTTTCACCCCCATTCTTTGCTTATCATTTTCATCCCCCATATTATTCTGCTGACTTAGGTACATTGAGGACAATGTACCACTTTAGGTGTGGGGATGGTTATTTCCTTAGAATGTTTTGTATTTGTGCATGCTTGTCACCTATGATGGCTATGATTATGTTGTTAAAGGATTTCCTAGCTTGGTAGAAAGATAGTAGTGAGCTGTACAGTACCTGTACTTTAATGTAGTTCTGTTTCATCTTTAGTGCACCTGTATACACGCTCACGATCACTTTCACCTTGTACACTCTAACCAACCCATCTTAATGACTTTGGCATTAATTTGTTAAATTCTTTCATCAATGCACTTTTAAAAGCTTTTAAGTTCCTTTATTGTTTTCTCCAACCTAAGTGAAGTTTTTAGCAGGTAGTTTATCAGCAATTCAAAAAAAAAAAAGGGGTCTATGTCAGTATTACTCTGCTTTATAAGCATGAATGCGTATATGTAGATTGTAATCAATTAAGAGGGTGACTCTTGTGCCTGGCCAGCATGTGCATCCATCTGAAAGATTTTTGTGCAGTCTATGTTAGGCGGACCCAGAAAAGAAAGAATTTGTGTATATTTGTGTGTAAAAGAAATAAAGTTTCCCCTTGTGATCCCTAGAACCTGTTTTATGGTCACTTAAGAGTTGGAGTTGTTCTTAGGAGCCAAAGGACTTTAATTGAGCATTGAGGAGGTCTTTAGCACTCTAATGCCATCTTCATTATGTGTGGGGTGAATGGTCATCCTGGGGTAATCCGGGGTGTGGAGGTCAAGGTGAGAGTCCGCACACACACACATAGGGCACTGTGGATGAACCAAAGCTATTATCACCTCATTATTCATTGAACAGCTCACTTGTTGATTCCTGTCCATCTGTGCTTGTGGAGTTCTTTAATTTTGAGCCTAATGTCGTATTTTTAGCCGTTTATCTTCTTTCCCTTGTTCTTCATGTTTGTTTGCTTGGGGACAATCAAACGCTTAGGTGTGGGGATGTTTGATAAACGTCTAAAAGTACGTATTTTACATGTATGTGTTATGTTTTATTTTCATATTCTATTGTTGAATCTATGCCCTTTTAGGTCTAAATTGCTTTGTCTTTGTATTTCAGGCAAGCCAGAAGCCCTGGGGACTCGACGACGAGATGGGGAGCGAATTCGACACCAAAACAGCGTTTTCGAGACAGGATACTGTAGCACGGTATAGTAGCATTCACTGTAGCAGTTACTGTAGCTCATCGCGGACTTCTCGGCAGAAAATTAGAAATCCCGAAGGGTCAGCATACCGGCTGTATGCTGACCCGTTTACCCATCGGGATTTGGGGTTTTAAGGGCGATCTAGGGCATTTATTTGGGGACTTTTTTTGCATCTTCTTGAGGGAGTTTTGTGGGAGAAAGGAGGCTAGGGTTTGGACATCACTTCCACACCATTTTGGAGGGCAAAAGGAGAGGAAATCCGGGCTTTCTTAGGTGGGGAGAGCAAGATCTTGGAGGATCCACTTCAAGGATTTCATTGTTTGGAGGTTGAAGACAAGGGGAAGCCACCCCTTCGAGTGGCGTCTTCGGAAGGTTTTCTCCGGGGATTCAAGCGTCATTCGGCCTTCATCATTTGAGGGAGTGTTCCTCATGTTTATTTTAGTTATTTGCATGGTTTGTTTGGTGGATTTGTTGAACATGAACAACTAAACCCCAAGGTCACCGGATGTAGGTGAACGTTGGGTGCAAAACTTGTGATGTTTTGGATTATTTGAGTTATCTATTGTATGATTGGCTTGTTGTGATCCTTGTTTGGTATTCTTGATTGTTTTGGTACATGTGCTTAATTGATGTATCAAATTCTTGGTAGCACTTTGTAGCATGACCATTGCCGTAGTGGTAGACTCTACCAAACTTGGAAGAGATTATTGTACAAATACGCCGTGACCATCGGGTATTTGTACTCCTCCATTTCTAGGGTTGAAAACTAACTAGTGTTTCCACCCTACTTGAGGAAACCATCATTCTCCTTGCAACCGTGTGAGAGGTTGAGTGGAAGAAATTCCTTATTCAACACTTGTACCGGGTTAGGGGTCAATTGCCGTGACCATCGGGTTGACCTAAGCTTAGGTTTTCTCGGTCCAACTAGCCACATACTTAATTTTCTCAAATATCCTACTCACTTGAGTAGCCCCCTTGGGGATCCTCATCCATGACCGTTTTCATCCATAAGCATCTCCCGTGTTTTGATTCAGTCGCATTTATTTAGAAAATTTCTCTTGTTGCTATTTGTTTTCTTTCTTATCTATTCTCTTAAAAATGGAATCGGTGAGCTAAACAACAAGTGAGAAGTGAGTAAGGTAGCTCCTCGGGCCCTTTGGGAATACGACCCACTCGTGCGTGCACGAGTGGTTTATTACTTGACGACCCCTTGCGCTTGCGGGTGTTCACACTTTCTGTGTCGATCAAGTTTTTGGCGCCGTTGCCGGGGATTTCACCGAGGGATATTTGGAAAGCTTTAAGCTTGTTGATTTAGCCTTTTTTTTTTCTTTTGTTTTTCTTTCTTTTTGTTGTGTGTTTTGTTTTGTTTTTGTGTTTTCTTGTTTTTGGTTGTTGAGATTTTGTAATTATTCCAGCTTTGTATTCTATTGTTGCTCTTTTGTATTTCTTGTTGTTAGGTAACGTCGTGACTCCTCAATCTGTGTAGGTACCCATCTTATGACACGATCGAGTCAAGCAAACTTGATTGAACCCGATAACGAGATAGAAAGAACACTGCACCGTCGTTTGAGAGAAGGTATCGAGGGTTCAAGTCAACGAGAAGTTCAGGTTGAATCCAGTGAGCCCACAGTTATGGCCGAGCCAAGAAGAACTCTATCTGACTATGAAAGGCCACAATTCACCGGAGAAGAATTTAGTGTCCAAGCACCAACTGTTCCGGCCAATAACTTTGAAATCAAGGCGAGTACCATAGGGATGATTCAAAATTCAGTCCAGTTTGACGGTCTAGCGGATGAAGACCCCCATGCCCATCTTGCCCGGTTCCTTCAGATATGCTCCACTTTTAAGATCAACTCAGTATCAGACGATGCCATCAGACTAAGATTATTCCCGTTCAGTTTGAGAGGAACAGCATACAGATGGCTCACATCCTTAGCTCCTGGGCCCATCACCACTTGGAAAGAATTGGTTGAGAAGTTCCTAGCCCGATATTTTCCCCTAAGCAAAGCTGCAAGACTTAGAAGAAATCTCATCAAGCTCAACACGGCTTGAGCACGCCCGTGCTGTACCCCGTGCAGATTGCAGGAGAATTCAGCCAAATTCAACACAATCTGAGTTCGCTGAGAACGGCCGTGCAAACCCCAGCACGGCCTAAGCACGCCTGTGCTGTTCCCCGCGCAGATTACAGCAATGTGAGTTTTCTGGAGTTTTATTTGGCCGTAATCTGCATGGCTTGAAGCACGGCTTCAACACGCCCATGCTCACATCGGGAAAACGTTAAACCCTAAAAACTTAGGTTTTTGGGGGACTTTTTGTCGGCGAACAAAGGGAGAAGGAAGAAGAGAGCTTTGGGGGTTCGACCTCCTCTCCATCAAGGGAATGTGATGCGTATGGTAGGCTGATCGGGAGGAGATTCCACGGCATTGTAGATCCTTCGACAACCACAAGGATGCAAGAAATTAGGGAGTTTTCAACTTCTTGTCTTTCAATTTCTTTGGCATTGTACTTGTTCTTTGTCATCATGAGGGGCTAAACTCTTAAGGGAGCCCCGGGGTTGTTTGTATGACGTTGTAGCTTGAACGCTTTATCTTTACTTGCGGCATTTATGTGTATCTTGTTCCTTTCATTAAATCTGAGCTATTGGTTATTTTGTGTGTTGTTTAGTGCTTGATTGCTTGAAAGTTAGGTTCTCTTATCTAGGCTTATGAATCGCAATCGATAGTTACAAGCAGTAAGATTGCAATTTAGAGCATCGGCAGCGCTAGAAGCAACACCCTTTCAGGATAGCTATGTTTAGAACTGAAGATACCTCGGATAAATGCCGAGAAAGTCGAGTTAGTGAACGTCAGAAATCCAACCCCGGGGCCCCATCTTCTCCATCGAGTCAATTCTCAAACTTTCCCTTGCTGAACTTCCCTTTCCTTAACCTCCTTGAAGTTAACCCAGAGTCAACTCCATCATTTCTGTTTGGTTAGATATTAAGCAGGACGTTAGTATTAGAAGCTATACGAGTCCCTCTGGATTCGACTACCCGACCCTACGGGTACACTTTACTACTTGTACGACCTGTGCACTTGCGGATACACAAGGGGCGTACCAAGTTTTTGACGCCGTTGCCGGGGACTGGAAACTTCTAGGAATTCGGACAGTCTTAGTACTCTAACCGTTTTCTTTTGCTTTTAGTTTCATTTCTTTTGTTCTTGTTTTACTTGTATTCTTTTATTTGTTCTTTTGTTTTTCTTTGTTTTACTTAAGCTGTTTATTTCATTTTTCTTTTGCATTAAGTCTGAAAGTTCATATCTCATCTCTTTCTTTTGGGTATTGTGCAGGCGCAATGTATAACCCGCGGGAATTCCTCCCATCTAGCGTCTCTAGATCCGGACATTGAACGGACATTTCATCGTAGACAGCGGCAGATTAATCTAAGGGAAACCGGGTCAGTGGAAGTGAGTATAGAGGTGGACCAGGAAGAAGATATGGCTGGAAATCAGAGAAGTATATCTGATTATGCTCGGCCTAATCTAGAGGGATCTGGGTCTAGTATTGTGCGATCCCCAGTTGCGGCCAACAACTTCGAGCTGAAGCCCAATTTTATTCAAATGGTGCAACAGATGTGCCAATTTGATGGCGTTCAGGATGAGGACCCATATGCCCATCTGGCAACTTTCCTTGAAATTTGTGACACTTTTAAGGCAAACAATGTGTCTGAGGATGCTGTTCGTCTTGGGTTGTTCCCGTTCTCTGTGTGAGGGAGGGCCAAACAATGGCTAAGTTCCTTGCCAGCGGGTTCTATTACAAGTTGGGAATAGTTGGCTGAAAAGTTTCTGACCAGATATTTTCCACTAGCAAAGATCACAAAGCTTAGAAGTGATATCTCCTCATTCCGGCATGCAGAATCTGAAACACAGTATGATACCTGGGAGCGGTACAAGGAATTGTTGAGGAAGTGCCCGCAGCATCGAATAGTGGAATGGATGCAAATCCAAATATTCTACAATGGATTGAATGTGGCCACCAAGCAGATGCTGGACACCGCAGCAGGAGGCTGCTTGTGCAGTAAGAGACCTGATAAGGCACAGAATCTGATTGAAAACATGGTCTCCAATGGATATTAGTGGAGCTCTGAAAGGAACAAGCCCGTAAAAACAACCGGGCTTTATGAGGTTGATGTTCTCACCAACCTAGCAGCACAGGTCGAAGCTATTTCTAAGAGACTTGATACAATGCAGATTCAGTCTTCGACGCAAAGTGGCAGTCAAGACAGTTGGGCAGGTCAAGACAGTTGGGCAGGAACAAGTGGATTTCATCGGTCAAAATCAGAGGTATTCAGGCAACCCCTACAGCAGCACTTACAACCCAGGGTGGAGGAATCACCCTAATTTTTCTTGGAAAGACCAGAATCATGGGCAGCAGCGCCCCCCTCAGCAACAACAGCAGCAGCAGACTCAGCCTCAATTTTCGAGGCCTTCACCACCAGAACAGAAAGGATCTTCTATTGAAGCTCTCCTTGTCCAATACATTCAAGCTAATGAGGCCCAAATCACAGGGCATGAAGAGATGATGAGGAATCAACAAGCTTCCTTACAGAATCTTGAGCGTCAGGTTGCACATATTGCCAAGACGCTTGCTGAACGCCCCCAGGGTACTTTACCGAGTAACACGGAAATCAATCCCCGGGAGTCCCTCAAGGCTGTCACTTTGAGAAGTGGCAGGGAACTTGAATCTCAGCCTTCACAAGCACAGCAAGAGTCTCAACTTGAAGAAGAGGTGGAAGTTCAGGAGAAAGATTCAGGGTCAAGCTCGACTGTAAGGGAAAAGTTGAAGGCGAAGAAGAAAGGCTTAGTAGCAGAATACAAACCTCCTTTTCCTTACCCTACGAAACTCAAGAAAGATCAACAATGTCCCGTTCGTCGAAGCTCTGTCACAAATGCCAAAGTATGCTAAATTTCTTAAGGAGCTATTGACTAACAAGAGGAAACTAGAGGCAGTTTCGACGGTGACATTAAGTGAAGAATGCTCAGCGATTATTTCAAACAAGATTACCAAAAAGGAGAAAGATCCGGGAAGTTTCATCATTTCATGCACGATTGGGGGAATGATGGATGAAAAGCGCTGGCTGATTTAGGAGCAAGCATCAATCTGATGCCATTAAAGATTTTTCAGAAGCTAGGGTTGGAGGAACTCAAGCCAACCCAAATGACGCTCCAGCTTGCTGACCGCTCCACCCGCCAACCTTTTGGAATTATTGAGGACATTTTGGTGAAGGTAGACAAATTTATATTCCTAGTAGATTTTGTTGTCCTAGATTTCGATGATCGAGCTGAGGTTCCTCTGATTTTTGGACGGCCATTCTTAGCCACTTCACAAGCAATTATTGATGTAAAGGATGGTCGAGTGACTTTGAGAGTGGGAGATGAGGAAGTGGTATTCAAGCTGAAGGAAGCTATGAGACACCCCATGGCATTTGATGATTCTTGTTATTTTCTTGATACTACTGAGGACATTTTTTGTGATTGTGTGCAGGAAATTTGGCAAAAGGATCATCTTACTGATTTTCTAGGGGCGGATCCTCCAGATGAAGAACTCACAGTCCAGGTGGAAGACGTCGATGCTACACCATCGAGCATTTGTCAACCAGCAATGAAGGCCAAGAGAAGGAAAGGCAAGGTATCAAAGGCCCAGACATGGTGGCAGAAGGTAGAGGAAAGGAAGAAACAACATGCCTCTACCCCGAAACGTAGTCCTGCTAATGACCTCAGCTTTGGTGAGGCATTTTTGATTAATTCTTTTTGTCCTTTCATGGAATGTTGGTCTGCAGGGCGCCAAGAAGAAAGGTATGTTTTTGAGCCATCCTGAGATGAGACTAGACCAGTCAAGCTAGTGACGTTAAAAGAGCGCTTATCGTGAGGCAACCCGATTTGTTTCATTTCTTTGTTATTTCTTTGTTGTGGTTGTTGTTTTGTGTGTTTTTGTAGTGTTTTGATTCGAGTTTGGGGTGTTTTTCTTTATGAGGGAAGGTTTCAGGCCCAACACGGGCCTAACACTCCCGTTCTGATGAGGGTGCAATTCACAGGTTTTAAGGTTTTATCATTTCTAAACAGCACGGGGAGAAGCACGGCCATGCTCTGGCCGTGCTGAAAACCCTAGCACGCTGCCCATGCACGCATCACGGACATGCGGAGTTCTTCATCTCTGTTTAATTTTCTGAACACGGGCTCAACACGGCCGTGGTCAGCGCGACGGTTCCTCTCCCTACGTATTTCTTCTTTTTAAACGCGCCGTTCGCCCTTTGTTTCTTCTCACCGGCCACTCTTTTCTCTTATACTCCCAGTTTCTTGCGTTTTTCACGAGTTTTGAGTGGTTGTCGTAATTTCTCGGAGTTTCTACGCTTATATTCCTCCTCCGACATTTTGGTAAGTCGACGAACCCTTGATTTGTGTTTTGTTTCTAAATCTTTGATTCTATGCCGTTATTCCTCCTAAAAACGTTTAAATTCGGCTTTAGAGGCATCTAGGGTGATTCTTAACTAATTTCAACAACTTTGTACCATCGATTTTTGAGTTGGGATCCGTCGGAAACGACGTTGGACTTCAGCAGCACGGCCGTGTTCACGCTAGCACGACCGTGCTCTGATTTGATATTTGGGATTGTGTGGAAGCACGGGCGTGCCTTTTAAACACGCCCGTGCTCATTGGAAATCCTTGTTTTTGACTTGCACGGGCGTGCAGATTTTTAACACACCCGTGTTGCACTGCTGATCTTAAGTGTTTTATATTTTCTCTCGGCAGATCATGCCGACGAAGTCTACTACATCCGGCCCTTCTTCGAAGAGAGCTCGATGGGAGTCCTCGACCCCAGCTGCTCCCCCTGCACCAGCTTTTGGTGCCCCCATCCATCAGGAGCACCACGACCACTTGAGCACGAAGTGGTTTGGCGAGGTGCGAGTCATTGATTGGGAGGTCCTCTGCGAAGTAGGCCTCGAGGCGGACGTGCGACGATACCTCGGCGAGGGTGCCTGGACACGGATACTTGCCATCACCGATCCCACTTACCGGGAGCTATCTTTAGAGGTCCTCACGACCTTCGAGATGCCCCGAGGGCCTATCAGCTATCACTGTGCCGGCACGGTTCAGTTCCAGGCGATCTGCGAGCTCCACCGGATGAGTCTAACGGAGTTCTCCATCAGATTGGGCTTGTACGAGAAGGAGTTCACCAGGACTCCAGAGTACGATGCCCTCCTTGTCGCCCGACCACCCAGTGAGTCCCAGGAGATATGTTGGCAGCGGTTGAGCATGGACCGGGCGTACGACCCTCGCCGGTCAAAGGCCTCATCTCTTCGCCTTCCCGCCCTCAGGTACATTCATTTCATACTTAGTCGCCGCGACATCGACTTCCTGTTGAGCATGCTGGACGGATTCCAGATGCACCTCGGTTATGAGGTGGCCTTCAGCATCCAGCATTAGGGGCAGGACTCCCGAGTCGGCGTGATCTTTTGTACCAGGATGCGGATGGTAGGTGGGTGCTGCCTGTTTCCGTGGACACGCTCCGTGCGATGGGGATGCTTCGATCCACGTCCACCTTCTCCCAGGGTCCTAGGTACCAGGCTCCTCCTGCTGCCAGCGTCCCTGATTCTCCGCCTGCAGCCGCTGGACCATCATCCCGTCGCACCCCACGTGCTCGCGCTTCTACCCACATTCCGGACTCTCCTCCAGCTGGCTCTCCTTCTTTCCGGCGATGGATGATCCGGAGCATGCAGCGGCTGGCCTCTCACCTCGACGTCACCCTGTCTCCACCTCCTCGCTGTGCTGTTGGACCCTCTACATCCAGGAGTGTGGGGGTCGACACCACCGACCTTCCATCGGAGTCTGATTCTGATTCTGAGAGTGCCGGGTTTTGATGTTCTGCTTTGTTATTTTGTTTTGTATCTGTGTCCTTTGCTTTTATTTTTGTTGTCTTTCGTTTTTCTTGAGTCAGTTAGCAAGGGGAGTCCCCTACTAAACTGATCTCTTTTTAGTGTGATCTTTGTCTTTTTGTTATTTTTTGTCTCTAATGCTTGCATTTCTACCTCAGGATTTATGAATATTTACCTTGCTGGTTGTCTCAAACGGATTCTCCCTAACTGGCGATCAACATCTATCCTTAGGTGCCATGGAATTCTTATTCGGCACCTCTCCCTTAACTTGGTGAAAATCCCCCAACTCTCACTTTTACTTGAAATCGTTTTCTTTGCTTTGCATGTTCAATCTTTAAACAATGAGGACAATGTTTCATTCAAGTGTGGGGGAGGGTTGTGTACTTGTGTTTTAATATGATTAGATGTTGTGCATGACTTAGGACGATCTATGAAATTTTTGGTTGAGGATTGCTAAGCTAGGAGTTTTTGAGCATATTAGTGCACTTTTGTTGAACTTAAAGTTTTATTTTGCTCTTACTTTTGAAACCTTAATCGAACACTTAGCCTTTGTTGATTTGTCACACTGTTAGAGGAAGGGCTAGTTGCAAGGTTTTTAAAACAGTTAGTTTCTGACTCCAAACTCAAGGAATAATATGAAAAAAATAATAATAAAAATAAAAGAATATTGTGACAAGTCGGATTCCTTTCAGGGATGCCCTGTCAAAATTTTATGTGAAAGATGGTCGAAAAAGCTATCACTTTAGAAAAAGCGAAAGCCGCACTTGAGTAGTCGGATTTTAGGCATCACAAATGTCATTTTTGTTGAACTACCAAATGAAATGGTTGCCTCTAGGGTGTATGAAGCTACTACCCAGTTTAGAAGTCAGCAGTGAAAATTTTGAGAAGAAAGAGCTTGTACTAGACCCCCTCAAGAACAATTTTGATATGCTCCAGGAGGCGACACACACACACGGTAGTACGGAGTAAGAGTGAAATTTTTCATAAGCTTTCAATTGACTAAGACATTAGTTCTTAGATACTCCTTAAGCTTCAGTAACTCTCTTAATTTGTTGAGATCAGAGGTCATGCACTCATCACTAAATTAGGGGATCAAGGTTGCTTGAGGACAAGCAACAATTCAAGTTTGGGGGTATTTGATGAGTGCATTTCATATATATGTATTGCATGATTTACCGTCATCATTATTGAATATTTTGGCATTAATTCTCCAAGTACGGTGCTATTTGTGGTATTCTTAGTTTGTCATGTAGATATCAAAGTCCTGAAGTAAGAAGAGATGTTTTGGAATAATTTTAGAAGCTAAAGGACTTAGAAGAAATCTCATCAAGCTCAACACGGCTTGAGCACGCCCGTGCTGTGCCCCGTGCAGATTGCAGGAGACTTCAGCCAAATTCAACACAGTCTGAGTTCGCTGAGCACGGTCGTGCAAACCACAGCACGGCCTAAGCACGCCCGTGCTGTTCCCCGTGCAGATTACAGCAATGTGAGTTTTCTAGAGTTTTATTTGGCCGTAATCTGCATGGCTTGAAGCACGGCTTCAACACGCCCGTGCTCATATCGGGAAAACATTAAACCCTAAAAACTTAGGTTTTTGGGGGACTTTTTGTGGGCGAACAAAGGGAGAAGGAAGAAAGGAGCTTTGGGGGTTCGTCCTCCTCTCCATCAAGGGAATGTGATGCGTATGGTAGGCCGATCGGGAGGAGATTCCACGGCATTGTAGATCCTTCGACAACCACAAGGATGCAAGAAATTAGGGAGTTTTCAACTTCTTGTCTTTCAATTTCTTTGGCATTGTACTTGTTGTTTGTCATCATGAGGGTCTAAACTCTTAAGGGAGCCCCAGTGTTGTTTGTATGACGTTGTAGCTTGAACTCTTTATCTTTACTTGCGGCATTTGTGAGTATCTTGTTCCTTTCATTAAATCTTAGCTATTGGTTATTTTGTGTGTTGTTTAGTGCTTGATTGCTTGAAAGTTAGGTTCTCTTATCTAGGCTTGTGAATCGCAATCGATAGTTACATGCAGTAAGATTGCAATTTAGAGCATCTTTTATGAGGTTTTATCATCGATCTACCATCTTCACTTGAGTTTCATCGATCTTCACTCTTATTTTCTCGAAAACTTGGATATGCCCTTCAATTCATATTTCTTTGGTTTTTCCTGATACAAATGATAAAACACCTGAAGTTTTTTTTGTAAGGCATATATTGTATGCAAAAAATCCCAAGTTTCATGTGTAAATACTCGATGACACCTCAAGCTACGAGTGTGGATTGTTCTGCAACGTTGGTTTTTGTCGATTTTTCCGGTGAATTTTTTGCATAGGGTTTTTTTTGTTGAGTTATAGTAGGCGTATTTTCCAACTTTTTGATTTGTAGGATGATGCCGAATGTAAAATTTCTAGCTTCTAAGCACCCCAAGCCAGCGTTAGCACGTCTTCGGCATAGACCTTCGCCTAAGCCCATTCCTAAGAGTGTTACGATAACTTGAAGATGCACTGACCTTTGCCTAAACCTAGACATTTGACTGGGATGCTCTTGAACACCTGGCTTTGAGCAATGAGGTGCGGAGCCTGATCGGATTTGATCGTTGTCCCGCAATTTTGGAAGTTGGCAACCCTGTCTACTGGGAGTTTAAACTTGAAATTCTGAGCAATTTTGAGGTCGATAATAACATGGTGCGACTCCGCCGACTACGTGGAGTGAAGTTCCAAGTACACGGTGAGTAATATTCCATGAGTTTCGTTGACTTCGTTGTGTATGTGGGGATCTATGAGAAGAAATTCACTCAAAGCTTTGATTACCCAATGTTTCCCCAGGATTTCCGCACCTCGATCACCCTCCATTCCTTTTGGCAATCCATCATGAGGAGTGGAAGTGAAGAGTCCAAGAAGACATCTGGCATTATTGACCCAACTCAATGAAATGTCCATTTGCTGATGAGCCAGTCGATTGCGGGCCGAGGGGATAGTACCGGGGTTGTCACACGAGTTGATTTACTTATAATGTATAGCATGATGTCACTCTATCAAATCAACTTGGGATGCATAACGACAGAGTTAATAGCTTGACAAGGCTAGCACCTCAAGCTTGGTAAGTGATAAGTGTTTGAATATACATATTATATTGGCATGGGTTATTGCATATGAGCATGAATTATAGCAGTTTTATGGGCTCAAGTGTTTGTATTTTGCTCATTTGTGTAGACTTAATGTAGAAGCCTCAGAGAGTGAGCATGCAATGGTGAGAAGCCTGCCATAAGAAGTTCCGAGGGGTTCACAGCTATGGGCATTGATAAGTGTTTGTTTATGCATGTTTTATCACATTATTTTAGATACATTGAGTATTACTTTTATCAGGTTTTATTGCTCATGAAGTGTATTTTGTGTTCTTTTGTGCAAACATGGTTATGAAGGTGTGAAGTGAGGCAAAGAAGCAAAGATAGGGAGTGATGGCACTTTTCAAGACCCTTTTGTGAAAAGCAAGGATCAAGACGGGAGTTATGTTCATATACATGGGTGTATGTACCAATTTCCGGAGATTTTCAAGTTGCTACATGAGATGGAAGGGCACGAAATCAATCACGTATCTATCTGCCAGTTCACGTGCACAATTCAAGAGGGGTTTTGATGATTTTAGTTGACAGAAAGCCACACGCTTTACGACACGAGTGTGTGCCTGATTGTGTCGACTCGTTGAAGGATTTTGGTATCGTATTGTAGTGACTGATCGACACGAAAGTCTGAACACCCGCAAGCGCATGGGGTCATCAAGTAATAAACCACTCGTGCACGCACGAGTGGGTCGTATTCCCAAGGGGCCCGAGGAGCTACTTTACTCACTTCTCACTTGTTGTTTAGCTCATCGATTCCATTTCAAGAGAATAAATAAGAAAGAAAACGAATAACAACAAGAGAAATTTTCTAAATAAATGCGACTGAATTAAAACACGGGAGATGCTCAGGGACGGAAAACAGTCATGGATGAGGATCCCCAAGGGGGCTACTCAAGTGAGCAGGATATTTGAGAAATTAAGCACGTGGCTAGTTGGACCGAGAAAACCTAAGCTTATGTCAACCCGATGGTCACGGCAATTGACCCCTAACCCCGTACAAGAGTCGAATAAAGAATTTCTTCCACTCAACCTCTCACACGGTTGCAAGGAGAATGATGGTTTCCTCAAGTTAGGGTGGAAACACTAGTTAGTTTTCAACCCTAGAAATGGAGGGGTACAAATACCTGATGGTCACGGCGTATTTATACAATAATCCCTTCCAAGTTTGGTAGAGTATAGCACTGAGGCAATGGTCATGCTAGAAAGTGCTACCAAGAATTTGATACATCAATTAAGCACATGTACCAAAACAATCGAGAATACCAAACAAGGATCACAACAAGCCAATCATACAATAGATAACACAAATAATCCAAAACATCACAAGTTTTGCCCCCAAGGTTCACCTACATCCAGTGACCTTGGGGTTTAGTTGTTCATGTTCAACAAATCCACCAAACAAACCATGCAAATAACTAAAATAAACATGAGGAACACTCCCTCAAATGGTGAAGGCCGAATGCCGCTTGAATCCTCGGAGAAAACCTTCCGAAGTCGCCACTCGAAGGGGTGGCTTCCCGTTGTCTTCAACCTCCAAACAATGAAATCCTTGAAGTGGATCCTCCAAGATCTTGCTCTCCCCACCGAAGAAAGCCCGGATTTCTTCTCCTTTTGCCATCCAAAATGGTGTGGAAGTGATGTCCAAACCCTAGCCACCTTTCTCCCCCAAAACTCTCTCCAAGAAGATGCAAAAATCCTTTCAAAAGTTGCCATAGAGGAAAAATGGCAGGAAATCAGAGGAGCATTTCAGATTGACACACATCACCCTATTTTTCATGCAGATATCAAAGTCCTGAAGCAAGAAGAAGTGTTTTGGAACAATTTTAGAAGCTAAAGGACTTAGAAGAAACCTAATCAAGCTCATCACGGCTTGAGCAAGCGTGTGCTGTTCCCCGTGCAAATTGAAGGAGAATTCAGCCACAAATCAGCACAGCCTGAGTTCGCTGAGCACGGTCGTGAAAACCTCAGCACGGCCTAAGCACGCCCGTGTTGTTCCCCGTGCAAATTACAGGCTGGCGAATTTTCGGGGGAAAATCACTCTAGCACAAAATACTGTAACACGAGCAATGTAGCAAAAAGTACTGTAGCATGAGTACTGTAGCACCGAGTTCGCTGAGCACGGTCGTGCAAACCCTCAGCCGGCCTAAGCACACCCGTGCTGTTCCCCGTGCAGATTACAGGAATGTGAGTTGTTTGGAGATTTATTTGGCCGTAATCTGCACCGCTTCAACACGCCCGTGCTCACATCGAGAAGACATTAAAACCCTAGAAACTCAGTTTCTAAAGGGACTTTTGGTGGGCGAACTTTGGGAGAAAGAAAGGGAGAGCTTTGGGGGTTCATCCTCCACTTCATCAAGAGTATGCCAAGCTTATGGTAGACCGATCGGGAGGAGATTGCACGACATTGTAGATCCTTCGACAACCTCAAGGATGCAAGAAATTAGGGAGTTTTCAATTCCTTGTCTTTTAATTTCTTTGGCATTGTATTTGTTGGTTGTCATTATGAGGGGCTAAACTCTTAAGGGAGCCCCGGGGTTAGTTGTATGACGTTGTAGCTTGAACTCATTGCCTTTACTTGCAGTATTTTGAATGTCTTGTTCCTTTCAATAAATCAAGGTTATTGGCTATCTCGTATGTTGTTTAGTGCTTGATGCTTGGTAGTTAGGTTCTCCTATCTAGGCTTGTGAATCGTTCTTGATTGTTGCAAGCAGTGGGAGTTCAACTTAGGGCTCGGCAGCGCTAGAAACCACATGCTTATAGCATAACTAGGTTTAGAACTGAAGACTTCGCTGATAAATACTGAGAAAGACCGAGTTAGTGAAAGTCGGAAACCCAACCCCGGGGCCCCATCTCCTCCATCGAGTTAAACCTAAATCTTCCCTTGGTGAATTTCCTATTCCCTTAACTTCCTCGAAGTTAATCCAAATTCAATTCCTTCATCTTCTGTTTGGTCAGATATTAAGTAGGACGTTAGTATTAGAAGCTATACCAGTCCCTGTGGATTCGACTACCTGACCCAAAGGGTACACTTTACTACTTATGCGACCCGTGCACTTGCGGATACGCAAGGGGCGTACCAAGTTTTTGGCGCCGTTGCCGGGGACTGGCAACTTCTAAGAATACGGACAGTCTTAGTAATCTAACCGTTTTTATTTTTGTTTTTAGTTTCATTTCTTTGGTTTGTTTTTATCTTATTTCTTTTGTTTTTCCTTGTTTGTACTTAAGCTGTTTATTTTTCTTTTGTCTTTTTCTTTGCTTCGAGCTTAAAAGATCATATCTCATCTTCTCTTTTGTATTATGCAGGCACTTTTCACCTTAGGGGGGTTAAGTTATGGAAGAATTGCTCGCAGCCTTGGGTCAAAATCAGTGGTTTTCGTCTTTTGACCATGATCCACATTACCTCCAACAAGAGGCAAATTTGGCGGTTTTGTTATCTCGATTTGCTCAAAATGATTATGCCAGTATAGCTGAGGGTTTCCATGGTCATTATAGTCTGGAAGAGGTCATATCCTCTTATGAAGAAAAATCATTGCAATGGGAACGTGAAGTGAATCTATGGGATCGAATATATCAGGTGAATCAAGAAGAGATACAGAGTTTGGAACAAGTCATGCCGATGTCAACGGAGGTCATACAAGATACGACACGGGGCTTAGATGAAAATTATGACCAATGGATGATGTTACAAAGCCCTAAAGAAAAAGTTTTGTGTACGGGCTATGTTAGGCGGACTCGAAAAAAAAAAAAAAAAAAAAAAGAAGAAAGTGTGCTTGAATAACCTATTGATTGCCTGGAACCTGTCTGTTTACTTTCACTCAAGGTTAAAGTTTTCTGTAGAGACCAAAAGATTCTTACTTGACCATTGAAAGGGTTTTTAGCTGTCTAACACTATTTTTAACTTGTGTGGGGTGAATAGTTGTCCTGGGGTAATCCGGGATATGGAGGTCAGGGTAGGAGCTAGCACACACTCACATGAACACTTTGGATGAAACAGAGCTATCATTACTTGACTATTCATTGAACAACTCACTTCTTGATTTCTGTCCATCTGTGCTTGTGGAGTTCTTTACTGTTGAGCTTGAGGTCGTGCATTTAGCCATTTATCTTCTTGTCCCTATTTCTCATGTGTGTTTGCTTGGGGACAAGCAAATGCTTAGGTGTGGGGATGTTTGATAAACGTCTAAATGTACGTATTTTATACGTATGTATTATGTTTTATTGATGTGTTTTGTTAATGAATCGATGCCCTTTGATGGTTTAATCGGGGATTTTTCTTGTTTCAGGCACAAAGAAGCTAGGAGAGCTCGACAACGCGATTTGTGAAGAAATCGGCATGGAAAAAGGCGTTTTAGGGCTCAAGCAATGTAGCAGTACTGTAGCGGATACTGTAGCAGTCACTGTAGAGCTTACGGGAAAAATCGCCAACCTTTCAATGGTTCTATGCGGGCATGTATACGGCCCGCATACCTGGCCGCATAACTCCCCGACTGGGGCTTTTAAAAAGGGAAACAAGAGAGTTTTTTGGGGGATGGACCTAGGGTTTTGGAGAGCTTCTTCTTCAAACTTCCGATCCGACCTTAGGGAAGACGAAGGGAGTGATTCTAAGGTGGAAAACGACGGGGAGAACAAGATTTGGGCAAGATCTACTCCGAATTTCATCGATTGAGGAGGTAGAAGACAAGGGAAGCCACCCCTTGAGTGGCGTCTTCGGAAGCCACTTCTTGAGGAATTCCAAACGTCATACGACCTCCGTGTTTTGAGGGAGTTTTTCTATGTTTTTGTTGGTTGTTTTCAAGATGAATCTTGTTTGTAGACTTGAGATGAACACTTAAACCCCCAAGGTCACCAGATGTGGGTGAACCTTGGGGGTGAACTTGTGTATTTTTGGATGCTTTGATTTATTTATGCTTTTGGTTGGTTTGTGAATCCTTGCTTGATGAGAATCATCGCCTTGATATGCATGAGAATCTTGTTTATCATTTCCTTATTTCTACTAGGATTGCATGAACATTGCCCTAGTTGTAGACACATTCAAGCTTGGAAGGGAAGTTGTATAAGTATACCGTGATCATCGGGTACTTGTACCCCTCCGTTTTAGGGTTGGCTTCTTTGTGGAGTTTTAACCCTAATTTGTGAAAGCCACTACTCTCTTTGCAATCATGGAAGGATGTGTGGTGGAAGGAGTTCTTCATCAACTACTTCTATTGGATTTGGGGTCAACACCGTGACCATCGGGTTGACCTAGCTTAGGGTTTTCTATCGGTCCAAATTGCCAAAAGCATGATAATCTTAGCCTCCTTTGCACTTTAGTAGCCCCCTTGGTGAGCCACATCCGTGACCATTTCTCTACCTTGATCCGATCTCGTTGTGAGTTCCTTGTTATTTTCTTATTTAGAGTTTTAAATTGCTTTGCATTAAATTACTTGCTTAAACTGAACATGATTAGTTAAACAACAAGCAAAGAGTGAGTAAAGGTAGCTCTTCGGGCCCCTTTGGGAATACGACCCCTGTGTCACGCACAGGGTATTACTTGGCGACTTGTGCACTTGTAGAGTCTGTGTGTTACGCACACGACCACATTGTGATGATCTAATAAGCAAATCTAAGAGTGTTACAAACAAGAGGGTAGGACTAAAAATATTAAGTTCTCAATTGAAAAAAAAGGCGGGGTATATGGAAAATACTCCACCTAGGATTCAGGTATTAGGTACTAAATTACAAGTATTTCTAGATGAGATAATTGAGTCATAGGTATCCTAAGATATACCAGCCCCTACCTATAGGCCACTGATAACCAGTTCCCTATGAGGTCCCATCGGAGGATTCTCTCGACGCCTCACACAACATAAAATTGCTTAACACTCTAGGGATCCCTTATATATTACAAATTTCTAAAAGTAGATCCAAATCTGCCTTCAGGTAAAGGATCTCAAGCACCCTACGAGGTCCCGGTGGATAATTCTCTCGACCATCTGACGGCTTAGCTAATATGAAGATAGAAAATATCTTTCGGTAGGAAAAGAGGACACTCCGCTATCTCACGGGTCACCCTCTCAATCCTCTTCACTCTTGGTAATTCTAAATGTCGTAGTCATCTCTCTCTTTACTAGATTGAATAAGACAAGAAAGTCAATTAATATTGAAATTAAAAGAACATGCAAGCATTAATAGCACAAGAGTAAAACTCAATATATTGCAATCAAATAGAAATATACTATAAATCTAATTAGAGTAAGAATCCTAGGGTTCCATATCCAAATACCCACATGGGGTTTAGCTCTCGATGGAACAAGTTACAATGGAAATAATGAAAGGATAAACAACTGTAAAGGCCATAGAAATTAAGCTACTATATCAGTGACGATGGTCTTGATGGGTGGTTTCGATGTCTGAATTGAATACACTCTGAAGCAAGGTCGCCTATGGCTTCCTTTATGCTATGACAGAGGAAGAATCTATCCAAGTTGATGAAAAAACGTTCCCAAAGCCACAAAGCACTCTTCCCGAACTATAGCCGCCTTATTTTTTAAAAGTAGCTAGAAAGATGCCTAAAAAATATGACAAGTTGGTTTTTATAAACAAAAATTAGGGCTTCACACTGGCATTCACAGGCATCCACAAGTCCGTGTACTGTAGCCACTCGACAGTGTGAAATTTGCATACAGCCATGAACAGTGATTTTGCTACAGTATCCCCTATAGTACTTTTCCTAGAGTGATTTTTCTGAAATCTTAATTTGAGTCCACACAGTCGGGCACACGCTCGTGTGCTAGAATGTGTGGTTTTTTATCCATTGAAATCATCAAGATCCTTCTTCAATTGTGCATGGGAATTGGGATATGGACATGTGACTGCCTTGGTGCCCTTCCGGCTCATGTAATAACTTAAAAACTTCCGAAAGTTTGGACACATCCATCCTATCTTTTAGTACAGCTTCTATTTTGGTCTTGAAAAGTGCCATCACACCCTATCTTTGCTTTTTTCCTTTACTTCACACCTCTAAAGCCCTGTTTACACAAACGAACACAAAATACACTGCATCAGTAATAAAACCTGATAAAAGTAATGCTCGATGCATGTAAAATGATATTATAAAACATATATAAACTAGCACTTATCAAATTCTTATTGTAATTTGATTTACATTGTGTTTCTGTTTGATTTCAATATTTGAAGTTTCACATTTGTGTTCTTAATGCTTGCATGTTCTTTTAATTTTAGTATTAATTGATTTGCATACTTTATTCAACCTAGTGACGAAAGAGATCATCACTAGGTTTAGAATTAAGAAGAGTGAAGAAGGTTGAGAGGGTGAGCGGCGAGATAGCGGAGTGTCTCTTTTACCTTCCGATAGATATTCCCTATCTTCGTTGATAAGTGCCTCAATGTATACATTTATATGTAGTATTCTTGTATTATTTTGCATACATTTTGTAAGCTGATGCCCGTTTTTGTGTTTAAATTAGTTTTATTTGTATTACAAGGCTTGAAGAAGCTAAAGTGAGCTCAAGAACACATTCGGGAAGAAATTGGCATCAAAAACGATGTTTTAGTGTCTCATTACTCTAGCGGGATTACTGTAGTAGAAGATTACTATAGCAAGGCACTGTAGCGCCCGTGATGAATTTTTTGCAAAAACGCTGGGAAAAAAAAAGGGCAGATTTCTCTCGTAAATGGTTATTAGGGAAAAATAAAGGGGAGTTTTGTGAAAGGGTTCTTAGGGTTTGGAAGCTAGGGCGTGAATCCGGGAAGAGAGAAACAATTTTTCATCATTTAGAGAGTGTAAATCAGGAGGAGAGGCAAGATTTGACAAGATCCTTCACAGATTTCACTTGGAGAAGCTTGAAGATAACGAGGAAAATTGCCCTCATTGGGTATTTGATAAACGTCTAAATATACGTATTTTATACGTACTTGTGTATATTTTATGTTCTCTTTTTGTTAAGTTATTTTCTATTTTCTTGTTTTAAAGTTGCTTTACTTGTGTTACAGGCCCGAAATAAGCAAAATAAGCTCAAGAACGTATTTATGAAGAAATAGACACCAAATACGGCGTTTTTTGGGCTTTATCACTGTAGCAGTACTGTAGAAGAATTACTGTAGCAGTTACTATAGCACCGAAAGGAAAAATTCTGAGAAACTCTCTGGATGCCTTGCGGGCAACCTTGCGCCCGCAAGGCCACCCGCAAGGCATCGCGATGTTATGTTTTAAAGGAGTTTTTAGTGCATTGGAAAGGGGAGACTTGGCCTTCTTCTTGGAGCTCCACACCACCATCATCAAATCCGGCTTGGAGGAGGGCTTTGAGGGCGTTTTCACGGCGAGATCTTGGAGGAGAGTGCGTTTAGGAGCAAGATCCTACTCTGGCCATTGAAGCAAGATTGAAGACAAGGGAAGCCACCTCTTGAGTGGCGTCTTCGGAACCCCATTTTCATATTTGAGGGAGTGATCATGCTTTATTTAGTTGTTTTCATGCTTTTGAGTATGTATTTTGAGATTATGAACAACTATACCCCAAGGTCACCGGATGTAGGTGAATCTTGGGGGTGAACTTGTGTATTTTGGATGCTTGGTTTTAATTAATGTTTGTAGACTTGTTTGTGATAATTGTTTGGTGCTCTTGAATGTTAGGGTATGCATGAGAAGTCTGTGTATCTCTACTTAGGCAATACTAGGTTGCATGACCATTGCCCTAGTGTTAGACTCACCAAGCTTGGAAGGGAAAAACGTATAAATATGCCATGACCATCGGGTATTTGTACCCCTCCAATTCTAGGGTTAATTACTCATTTGTGATTCAACCTTAGTTTGAGAAAACCACCTCGCCCTTTGCAATCATATGAGGATTTGTACGGGTAGAGCCCGTATTCAATACTCGTACCGGATTAGGGGTCAACTGCCGTGACCATCAGGTTGACCTAATCTGGGGTTTTCTCGGTCCAACAAGCCATTTACATGTTAATCCAGCATCCTGTACACTTCAGTAGCTCCTGAGGGAATCCTCATCCGTGACCGCTTTCTCACCCTGATTTCCCCTTTTTATTGCCCTGGTTATTTAGCATTCTGATTTGCATTTATTTCTTGTATTTGCATTTTCATCTTTTACTCTCGAGTTTGATCGGCTAGACAACATTGCGAGAATAAAGTAAGGATAGATTCTCGGGCCCTTGGGAATATGACCCACTCGTGCGTGCGCGAGTGGTTTATTACTTGACGACCAGTATTAGTGGAATCTCTCGGCGCGATCCAGCTTACCATCTTGACGCCCTCCTTCACTATTTTGTTGCTATAGAGAACTAAACCCCAAGGTCATCGGATGCCGGTAAACCTTGGGATGAACAAGCTTGTTTGGATGCTTTAATTTATTTTTAATGCAATTTGTATGGTTTGTTTTTCATTCTATGTGTGCTTGATCGTCTTGGACTACATGAGAACTTTGTAGTTCAATTTTTAGGTTGTATATGGAAGTGCGGAATGCGCCCTTGTATTAGACTCACATAATTTGAAAAGTATACATGTACCAATACGCCTAGTGATTCTAGTATTTAGCACCCCTCCAATCAATAGGTTCAAACCTAGATAATGTGTTTGACCTTAATTAGAGGTTTTCCTAACTTCACTGCAATCATAGGTGTCACACCCCAACCTGCAGGCCCGGCACGGGACACATGGCCACGACAACCTAAGGGAGAGCAGACACCGCCATCAAAAGGCTAAGATGTTTTCTTTCAAACAAAATTGAACAATTGTAGAAGAATAACATGGCATATCAACAGATCTCAGGAAGACAAACATAGACATGAAGTCCAACAAGCCTTGATACATGTTTTCACATAACAAATCCCAAAATAAATACCAGGTACAGAGTTTCCAAGGAACGATTTCCAAAGACACCAAGTCTATAAAGAAAAATATGCTAATGGATCCCATGCACTACAATCCAGGATTTATAAAGTAATGTACTTAAAACAATGCGGAAAATTTACCAAAAGGAAAGACCTCTGCCAAGCATGATATGCTGCACCGCTATACTGCACTATCACCTAGTGAAGAGATAGAGATAGAGAGAGAGAGAGAGAGAGGTGAGAAACTAAGTTCCGCAGTGAGGGGTTAGCATGCCATTCTAGTTATACAATCATTACTATGCAAGGATATATATATATACTATACATATCATTAGAGTTATGAGGATACTTCAGCAACATAATACGGGGAAATGCATAATTTAAAGTAGAAATTTTAAATAAATGGGATAACACAAATAACATTAATCTTTATAAAAATATAGACTCAACAATGAAAATCTTTTCTCAAAATACATCATATTTCAACCAATTCGAGGATTTCAAAATGTCATATAACTCTAACCAAAACCATCTATAAGATAGCCTCAAAACTCTCTTTTTTGTAACCGTGGCCATGGTTAGGTCGGGAGCAGCCAACAAGAGCGCTTCTTGGGGTTGGCACAGGATCACCCTGGTGGTGACTCAAGGCTCCAGTCGTGTACACTTTCAGGGTTTCTCCTCACCTACTGAAAGGCACTATAACAAGCTATCGTTGCCACCTCAACTAGGTTAGACAGTGGATAACTCCCTTACTACAGTAAGACCGGGCAACATCCGGAATGTCACCATCAAAAACATTTTCTTTTATAAACCACAATGTCGCTCGAAGGCCCAAAATATTATATTCAACAATATAACATGCCGGAAATCTTAACAAGATCTCGTAATTCAATTCAAACAGTTTCCCGACTTCAAGAGTGAACACACATGAAACATCATCACATGAAAAAGGTAAATACACACATCATTATTTTTGTAATGGCTTGAACCACAAGGAATTTATAAAAATGGTGTTCATCATAAGAAATCATAGCTTTTCAATCTCAAGTCACATTCTTTGTCATCAATTAAATCAAGTCATTTAAGATCAAACGTGAGGCTTTCAAACATCATGATAAATATATTTTCGAAACCAATATTAAGATAATAATCATTCATGCAAACCAAAGGTCACGTATAAAATGATTCATGTATGACTATGTATGCATAAACGTATTAATCCTACTCACAAACTTGACAAGCCTTGCTATTCCAGCGTTAGAGTTCCACAGGTTCTTTTCTTTTAGCCGAAGCCTCACCTCCTAGAGAAATCAAACAAGTAATGATCAAACTCAAGAAACTTCAAGGCAACAAAGGGCTAAACCTCCTACAATTGGAGACCATGCCCTCAAGGTTTTCTAATCACCACCTAAGAGTTCTACCAAGGTTTCCCATCATCCAAAACCAAAGAAATTGGCAAATCCAAGAACTCGGCGCTAAGGTAACCCCAGATTTCAACAAAAGAAGGAGCTCTAATCACCACTGGTGAGATCCGCAAGCGCACGGGTCGTCAAGTAATACCTTTCACGCACGTGTGAGAGGGTCGTATTTCCTGGGGTCCCAAGAGCTGCTATTACTTCCCCCTAGACGGTACTGTCTAGTCTACCAAAGATAGAGAATTAAAACAAGATAAGAAAACTAGCAAAGATAACTATAAACATGTTGGACTAAGGCACACCAAACAAGCATATCAAGGAGGCAATTAGTAATGAAAGTACGAGGTCCCGAGCTAGGATCCGCTTGGGATTACTAAAGCTAGCAGGATGCTAGAATTACACAGGCACTAGTGATTCTTGGCCAGGAGAAACCTAAGGTAGGCCAACCCAATGGTCACGGCAGTTGGCCCCTAATCCGGTACGAGTATTGATACAGAATTCCTATTGTCGAAGCACAAACTAGGCACAACCCTAATACCGGAGAGGTATAAAATACCCGATGGTCACGGCGTATTTATACATGTATCCCTTCCAAGCTTGGGAGTCTAAAACTAGGGCGATGGTCACACAACCTACTATAACCTAGAAATCGATACACGGAGTTCTCATGTGCACCAATACGTAAAAGTACACCAAGCATGAACCACAAAACAAACCAAATACCATAAATATAAATCTAAAGCATCCATACAAAGCAAGTTCATCCCAAGGTTCACTGGATGGCCGGCGACCTTTGGAGTCTAGTTCATCATCAACAAAGGAGAAAGCAAGAAGTAAGATAGATACAAGACAAAACTCATAGCAAACTCCCCTACTCCTAGATCTTCTCCTTGATAGCACAACCTCTTCCCCCCGTGATTTCCTCCTCAGATCTACCTTCTCCACTTGCCTTGAAGCCCTAGGTGAAGATGGTGGAGAATGGTGGCAAAAGTCCTCTTTTCAAAATGCCCTAAAAGCCTTTAAATTCATGACATCGCGATGCCTTGCGGGTGACCTTGCGGGCGCAAGGTTGCCCGCAAGGCATCCAGAGACTTTCTCAGTTTTTTCGGTGCTACAGTCCCTACTACAGTAACTGCCACATCGATCTTGTTACAGTAATTCTGCTACAGTATTGCTACAGTGATGAAGCCCAAAACGCAGTATTTTGTGTTCATTTCTTCATAAATACGTTCTTGAGTTCATTTTGGCTTATTTAGGGTATGCAACACAAAATAAAGATATTTAGACCAAAAGAAGGGCATCGACTCATCAAAAGATAATAAAATAATTGAGACAATTACGTATAAAATACGTATATTTAGACGTTTATCAAACATTCCCACACCTAAGCGTTTGCTTGTCCCCAAGCAAACAAACATGAAAAACAGGGGCAAGAAGATAAACGGCTAAATATATGACATCAGTCTCAAATGTATAGGACTCCACAAGCACAAATGGACAGAAATCAAGCAGTGAGTTGTTCAATGTATAGGCAAGTAATATTAGCTTTGTTTCATCCAAAGTGATCAAGTGAGTGTGTGCTAATTTCCACTTTGACCTCCACACCTTGGATTACCCCAGGATGTCCATTCACCTCACACAAATTGAAATTAGTGTTAGAAGTGCTAAAGCGCCTCTCAATATTCAGTTAAAAATCTTTTGGTCTCGAAAAGAAACTTTAACATCAAGTGAAGGTAAACCAGGTTTTAGGCGCCCAATAGGTCACAAATTTTTTTTTTTCGAGACTGCCTAACGTAGACTGCACAAAAATCTTTCAGCAGGATGCACATGCTGGCCAGGCACAAGAGCCACCCAACTTACTTGATGACAGATCTACATACACGCATTCATGCTTTTACAAGCAGAGGAATACTGACATATACTCATTTTTCACTTTTTTTTTTATAAAATATATACATCCTTACACAAGTCGCTTGATAAAAAACCTGCTAAAAGCCTCACTTAGGATTAAAGCAAAAACATGAGACTCAAAAGTTTTTAAAGAACTATTGAAAGAAGAATTTAACATCTTAACACAAAATCAATAAGATGGGTTAGAGTGTCCGAAGTGGAAGTTATAGTGAGCAGATATAAATGTGCACTAAAAATGAAACAGAACTACATTCAAGCACATGTAAAGTACAACTCACTACTGTTATTCTATGTGGTGAGGGCTTGGAGTGTGAAGCATTCCTAAAGAAATTCCTGGAAAAATACAAAACACTGATTACAACAATAGAGGAGATTGCAAAAACGGAAAATTCAAAACAAACAAAGAAAGTTTAGTAGGGTCGAAACCCTAACTAACTGAAAAAGTAAACACTAATGCACACAACAAGCAGAGCAACAAAATAGATAAAAAGAACATCAAAAACAACAACAACAACAAGTGGCATGATGCTGGGAGTCTAAGAGTCGGATGGCCGTAATGATGCCGCACAGGTGGTAGCTGCGGAGGTGGTGCCCACTGAAGATGAAAATGTAATCACACTTGGTCGACCGGCACACCATTGCTTTGCAACTTCAATGGAGCTTAACACTTCTAATGTGAGCTCTTTCTAGGTGGGTTCCTTAATGGAGAACAATTTGTCCCACCCATCATGAGAGATAAGCTCCAAGACGACTTCATCTAACTTCAAGGTTCTCAAAACATTCCAATCAATCTTTCGTATGGTGCGGAATGGTTTCCTTGACAAAAAGGCGAATCCAGTCTTATGATCGTCCTTTCGAAATCTTGGTCCGTCGGCGGGCGGAGAATGGTCTCTCCGTGTCCTCTTATGAGCCACTTTCTTGGACCTCATGCCTACAAGACCAAGGGGACACCATTAAACCAAATTACAAAAAGAATGAAGCTTCATGGAATGAAAATAAAAGGGAATGGTTCATTGCTATAGTAAATCCGAGAAAATTTGGCAAGAGTTTTGCTTGAAAAAGTAGCGAAAAATCTTTACAATCATGCAATACCATTCTCACAATGCTATATTAAACAAAGAGAACCAAAAACACAAAGATTTCATCCCAAAATTTCATTAAAACACAAGGTATAAGAATGAAAACCAAACCTTAACCCTAGAGTATGAGGGATGAATCAAAAGCTTAAAACGGCTTGAATAGAGTGTAATCTTCCAAAATTCTTTAACAAACGAGTTTAGAGGAGGAGGAGACTGTTTTAGAGCAAAACAAAATGAGGTGATTTGGTGGAGAAATGAGTGAGAAATGGGAGAAGAAAGATGGGAGTGTGAAGATGAGAGAAAGAAGATGAGGGGCGGCCCTTTAAGGGCTTTTGTCGGGCACCCTTGCGGGAGCCTTGCGGGCGCAAGGTTGCCCGCAAGGATCCACTGGACGCCTTGCGGTTGGGCTTGGGGGCGCAAGCCCACCCGCAAGGATCTACTGGATGGCTCACGGGCAAGCTTGAGGGCGCAAGCTTGCCCGTGAGCTTGCCATATGTGACCAAAATCTCCTCTAACGGTCATAAAATGGCTCCAAACTTGTTTAGCATCAACATAACCTCCTTTAAACCCTATAAACAATGAAAACAAAGCCGATATAAGCCTATAAACACACAAGAAGCAAGCTTCAAAGCATCAACACATCAAACAACTCAAAGAATCTCAACATCATGCAACAAAGAAAATGACAAAGATGAAGAACAAAATAACTAAAACAAAGACAACATCTAAGAACAAAAACTACTACAAAATTAAAGAATACCAAAAATAGAGTGCAAGGAATTTTAAAAGCTTGGGTTGCCTCCCAAGAATCGCTTGTTTAACGTCATTAGCTTGACGTACCTCTTTCTTACCTTAGGGAGGCTTGAAAATGGTGTGTTCATCCCGGCTAGAGACGGCATAAGAACTACCAAGCAAAATAAAGTGTACCTTCCGGGATGATGTCGAAGTGGGGGCCTAACATGAGTTACCTTTTGGCCTCCATGGAAAAAGCTTGGGCCGGGCATTATTCAACATTGGCATTGGAGGGGCCTTAGACGGCTTTAACCTCCTACCCACATATTTTTTGGCTCCGGCTAGAATTCCTTTGAATACCCCACCACGTTGTTGGGGTCTCCAAGGAAAGAGCTTCGGTTAAGAATTATTTAAGCATGGCATGTGTGGATTTAATGGTAGCTTTAACAATCTGTCCACGTTTCGTTTCTCAACCCTTCTTGAATGATCAAAAGTGGCCCATAAAATTTTCTTGGGCCGCATGGAAAAAGTTTTGCTTGGGAATTGTCCAAGCCCGGCATAGGTGGGTTCAAGGATGACATTGTTTTCCTATCCAAATCTTCAAATACAATTCCCAAATTTTTTTCTCTGCACTTGACGATTATCGAGGCAAGTAGTTTCTTGAAACGTGGTAGATGGGGCCTCCTCTACTTCCTCACATATTTCTATGGCCATGATGACCTCCTCATTGTCTTGCTTTACCCCATCTTCCAATTGTTGCCCACTCATAAGATTGATAGCCGCCCGATTTTCACATGGGTTATTTTCAATATTGCTCATTGGGCTGCCCAAAGAGGGCTCAGAATTTGCCCTAACAAGTTGCTCAACTTGGTTCTCAAGTGCTTTGTTTGAAGTTTGGACATTCCTTAGTATTGTACCGAATTCATCAAGTCGTCTGTCCATTCTTGCAAACCTTGCCTCTGTATTGATCATAAACCTTGCTAGAACAACTTCAGTAGTGTATTTCCTTTCTTGGCGATGTTGCAGCTGAAATTCAGGGACTTGGGGTTCTTGAGGTCTTGGTTGTTGTGTAATGCCTTGGCTTGCTTTCATGGCAAAGACATATTCCATCTTCTTCTCAAGATCATAGATATTTGCGGAAAACTTGTTATTTTATTCCTCAAGCGCAAAGATTTTGGCAGCCAACAGTTTTTCTTGAAAATCCATGGCCTGTATAAACAATAAGACCAAAAACAATAAGCTAACAAAGAAAACAAGAAAGAAGGAAAACAAACAAATAAGCACAAAATAATAAAAGACACATACAAAAACAAATATTCATAAAAAGAAAGATAAATAACTAGAGCAGTGAGCTAGAGGTTTTCTTAGCATTCTTGGAGTTCCCCGGCAACGGCGCCAAAAACTTGGTGAGATCCGCAAGCGCACGGGTCGTCAAGTAATACCTCTCACGCACATGTCAGAGGGTCGTATTCCCTCGGGTCCCAAGAGCTGCTATTACTTCCCCCTAGACGGCACTGTCTAGTCTACCAAAGATAGAGAATTAAAACAAGGTAAGAAAACTAACAAAGATACCTATAAACATGTTTGACTAAGGCACACCAAACAAGCATATCAATTACGCAATTAGCAATGAAAGTACGAGGTCCCGAGCTAGGATTCCCTCGGGATTATTAAAGCTAGCAGGATGCTAGAATTACACAGGCACTGGTGATTCTTGGCCAGGAGGAACCCAAGGTAGCCCAACCCAATGGTCACGGCAGTTGGCCCCTAATCCGGTACGAGTATTGATACGGAATTTCTTTCGCCCAAATCCTCCTACGATTGCATTAAAGGCATGGGATTCTCAAATTAGGGTTGAGGCACAAACTAGGCACAACCCTAATACCGGAGGGGTACAAAATACCCGATGGTCACGGCGTATTTGCACATGTATCCCTTCCAACCTTGGGAGTCTAAAACTAGGGCGATGGTCACACAACCTACTATAACCTAGAAATCAATACACAGAGTTCTCATGTGCACCAATACATAAAAGTACACCAACCATGAACCACAAAACAAACCAAACACCATAAATGTAAATCTAAAGCATCCATACAAAGCAAGTTCATCAAAAGGTTCACCGGATGCCTGGTGACCTTGGGAGTCTAGTTCATCATCAACAAAGGAGAAAGCAAGAAGTAAGATAGATACAAGACAAAACTCATAGCAAACTCCCCTAAGATGAAGACTAGAAGGTGGTGATGAGAACTTGTCGGATCCACGCCGACAAGCTCCTAGATCTTCTCCTTGATAGCACAACCTCTTCCCCCCATGATTTTCTTCTCAGATCTACCTTCTCCACTTGCCCTGAAGCCCTAGGTGAAGATGGTGGAGAATGGTGGCCAAAGTCCTCTTTCCAAAATGCCCTAAAAGCCTTTAAATGCATTACATCGCGATCCCTTACGGGCGCAAGGCTGCCCGCAAGGCATCCAGAGACTTTCTCAAGTTTCTCGGTGCTACAGGTCCCTGCTACAGTAACGGCTACATTGATCTTGTTACTATAATTCTACTACAGTACTGCTACAGTGATGAAGCCCAAAACGCCGTATTTTGTGTCCATTTCTTCATAAATACGTTCTTGAGTTCATTATGGCTTATTCAAGGCCTGCAACACAAAATAAAGCGATTTAGACCAAAAGAAGGGCATCGGCTCATCAAAAGATAATAAAATAATTCAGAAAATTACATATAAAATACGTATATTTAGACGTTTATCAACCACCAATCTTGCCAAGAAAATACAATGGATCACAAGCATCAACTCAAAACATGATTTGACACCAAAATAACATCAAACAAACCCAAAAAAATCATCCAAAAGGAAGGGAAGAAGAAAAGACAAAAACTTACCTTGAAGTTTAAACAATTAATGTGTAGCTTTCACAAGATGGAAGAAGGAGATGGTCTAAGCTCTCCTTGCTTTTTCTTTGATCTTGGGGCAAGAAATTGAGGCTTTGGGAAAGGAAATTGAAGGGATTTGGAAGGGGATTTCGGAGGGGGAAAAGAGGGTGTGAAAGGGTAGAAAATTAGGTGAAGAAACCCTAAAAGACCGCCCTTTAAAAAGTCAAGGTCGAGGGCCCTTACGGGCCCAAAGGCCTTCCAGTTTGAAATTTGGATTGAATCGACAAAAGGAAGTGATACAAAGAAATTGATCCTTCTTCACAAGAAGTCCTTGTAAGTATTACTTTATATACTAATTTTCTACTAGTATGCTTTTTTATATTTATAATATAGAAAACTAGTTAATTATTATAGCATAATAATTATAGGTACAATTTAATCAATTGAAGAAACAATAAGTAAAGCAAATTTCATTTGATCCGAAGTGAATTTTTCAAAAAGTACTTGGACATGAAAGAAATGGTTATGCACAAGCATATTACCTTGGTACAAGTATAATTTGATTTTTGTGTTATAGCATCAAAAACTGAACTTTTGAAACAAGTAGAGGCAACCAAAAAAGATGCAAGAAAGCAAGTTGAAATGACTACAAGGGAAGCAAATGCACGGGAGGCAATGGAAAGCTAAATGAATAGAAAATAGCAAAGATGAATAGATATTGAGAAGAAAAAAATAAAAATGTTATTTCGTCTCCATGCTCCACAAAAGCAAGAGTAGACATTTAATATTTATTACTTTAGATATGATGAATGTTATATTAATCTTAGCTATGAAAACTTCATTTGTAATAATTATTATATGTGTCCGATTACCATTATCTATTGCTTTATTTAATTAGTTTCATTATTGTTTTGCCTTTATTTTATTTAATTTTTTTATTTCATTATTTGCACTTAATATCTATTAATTCATTAACGTTTCTTTATGTTTAAAAATTAAAAAAAATAAATTTTAATACAAAAATATCCAATTTGTAGTAAATAATTTTAATATTTAGATATGGATGAATCTATTTTCCGGCTAAAAATACAAGCTGATTGCTATAATATGTTTATTCCGATGCAAAATATTTTTACTGCAAGCTGTATTATTATATCAAAATATTTTACTATATAGTTACAAAGCTACTTTACCTGAAGCAATGAAGTGAATATTTTTCTTTCAAACCCTCCTATTTTATAGCAAAATATTTTAGTGTATAGCTATAATTTATTTGTTTCGATGCTAAAGAACTATCCTATTAGCCACTGATGATGGCTCAGTGAGTCGCACTCAAGTGTACGTGCCCTATCGCATAATATAGTACTTTAGAAGGAAAGTTCGTATCCACTAGGACAAGAAAATATCAGTAATAACGCAACTCTCATTATCTAACTCAGAACAATACTCAATGGTGTGAAAGACAACTAAATCAATTGTTAGAAAGGTTAAAGAATCAGGAACTAACCATAGAGAAATCAAAATGAAAAGACGGTGTCCAGATAGACAATACTTGCTATTTTCAGAATAAAATTGATTGCAATGTAAAATAGTAAGTATAGTCTATCTGGACATCGTCTTTTGCAATGTAAAATAGAATACTTAAGCCTTCTTGGACAGAGGGAACTAAAAAGTACACTTGGTGCATTCTCAAGTCATCCTAATACCTAATCCCATTCTTGGTAGAATTGAATTTCTTCCTTTCCTACTTCCACATGATTGCATAGAGCTCTAGGGAATCCTAAGAATTGGAGCTCTCGCTATACAATTTTATACCAAAGAATATCAAGTGTCTTATCTCTAGTGCCCCCTCTCAAATCCTTTAATGTATATGTGATGTCACACAATTTATCTCTCGATCTCAATCATGAAATAAAAAAAAGTCACTCTCGTACACTAATTCAATAATTATAAAACATAGATTAACCCAACGAAACAAAGAAAATTCTATAATAAAGCAATCACAAGATAAAAGATATCCCAAGTTAAATCAGTTCAATCAAAGAATGACACTTACACTCCATGGGGTTCATGCTCATCGCAAAGCAATATAAAATAAACTCTAATACCCTAATCATGGAAGATGAAAACAACCTCTCAATGTCTTCTCAACAGAAGTGGATATGAGCCGATATATGGGAAAGAATATAGGTGTGTATCTTGCCTGTGTAGTCATTGAGATTGCTCCAGATTTGGTCTCCTACGGTACTCAGCCGCATATCCTTGGCCGTGTACATCTTTAGCTGGAAGCGTATATCTCTACTTGGACCCCTCTTTAGACTGTGAGTTACACAGTCATGGAAGCTCATTCAGTACGAGTTCCACACGGGACCATGTTCCTTGAAACACTAGATGTATATGGGTGTGTAGATCTTTTATATGGTTGTGTTCTTCTCGATACAAGATGCTTAGGGAGTGTTTGATCATATACACGGCAACTGGAACACACTTCGGGAGACCTCGCTCGCCAGTGATCAGAAACTACATAGACAGGGACACATGAGGGTACTTTTCTCGTGTACAGCCAAATTTTACTTTTGGCTCCGTTTATCTCCCAAATTCATTCCTTTCGCTTTTGTTGTGTTTTTTCACCCCTAAAAGCATAAGTAGAACAACTAAGTAATAAATTATCCAAAAATCAACTTTAAGATGAGCATAATTGCACGATATTGCATGTGGGAAAGTATATAATTAAGCACTTATCACTCATACTATAGTAACTATTGCAAGTTAAGATTTAATTTAGTTACGAGCATATAAAATTCATAGCTGAACATAAAAATATTTGCAATGATAGTTTCACTGTGGCGAGTAATTTAAACTTTTTGGAACATAGTTCTTTTGTTGCAAATAAAATAAATTTTGCTATATGTCAACATAATGTAGTTAAAGCAATTAATTATTTGCTACAACGTTATATTTTCGTTGTAAAAGATTTTAAATTTTGAGACATAAAAAAACATAAATATATTAATTATTAGCTACAAAAGTCGTAAAATATGTGGCTAACATTAGGTATGGCATTTCTTGCTACGCGATTTATTTTTTAAAGCTAAAGTGTTTAGCTACATGAGTTTATACGTTTTGCTATAATGTTTTTAAAAGCTGTAAATACAGAATGTTGTAGTGGAACCTACGGCCAAGTATGTGGTAATCATTGGGTTGCCATGAAGTAGGTGATAGTCATCTACTTTATCAGAGACAACACAAGGTAAAACCATTATATAGAACTTCATTATAGAAAAACCTATATAGATATCCCCAAAAATAAGACAAATAAACATAAAGTTAACAAAAATATAGTAGTTTGATAGTGTTGAAAATACTATGAGAAATACAAGTGTGAGCTACTATTGTACATTAGTATATTTATCTAGAACATGTTCTAATTGGGAACAAAGTCTGAACAACCTAGCTGAATACTGATGAGGGCTCAGCGAGTCGCACACAAGTGTACATGCTCTATCGAGTAATACAGTGCTAATAAGCAAAGTTCATATCTACAGGAACTTAGAAAATACTAGTAGTAACTCAATTTTAACTATTTTCGTTATACATCCCTTGCGTGTGTCCGCAAGTGCACAGGTCATCTCGTAATAAAGTGTCCCAAAGGTGACGGGTTGTTGAACCATAGAGAACAGAAGAACTAGTACTTAATATAAACCTTGTTATCTAATCTAAATGGTAAAGTGGAAGTGAATTAATGTGCGAAGATGCCAAAGACAGGCAAACCAGGGCAATAGAACGAAGTCTCAATTTGGAAAGATGGGGTATTTAGGCAACACTCCTCTAGGATTACAACTTGAAATATGAGGTTCAACTACACTCTTCAAATCATATAGATAAAGCCGCGGAAATCCTAAATTCCCCATATCCCATTTGTATGGCAATTAGTGTCCTCTTCAATACAGTCCCTCTATCCGTAATCTGTCACATTACAAGGAACTGTATAAGAATAAAAAGCTCTAGGTATCCCTCTATGGATCAGTTGGGTACCCGAAACAGGCAAGCACTTTTGCAAGATCACTAGCCACTAATTAAGAATAAACCCTAACAAGACTTGTCACATCCAAGGGTTTAAATAATTGCATTGATCACATGGGACACAAAGGTAGGTGTGGATTACCATGAAGGGAAGCGGACGCTCCTCTATCTAAGTCTTATTCCTTCACCCTCTCAAATTTCACCAAACCTATTCTAGTGGGACCTCTCGACAAGAACATTCACAAACATTATCAATGTTGTCAGATACTGATGCACATAGCACGGGGTGATGTGTCAATCTCTTGCGTTACTGCAAGTGCATGAGTCATCAAGTAATAAAATAGACCCCAATGGTTCAAATTGTTGAATCACAGAGAACAAAAGTACTAGTAATTACTCCGCTGTTATTTAGAATAGAGAGTGTAGTGTAATTATAATGGGTAAGCCTAAGAGTGTCACCACAAGTGCCCAAAAAATGGAAAGAGTGAGTTCTCAATCGATGAAAGTAAGGTACTCGGACAATGCTCCCCCTAGGATTCAGAGGAAAATATTGAGTCATGAGCATTCTAAGATATATCAGCCCCTGAATCCAAGCTATCGGTAACTAGTCCCATCTGAGCTCTTGGTGGAGAATTCTCTCAATGCCTCATACCACATATGACTGCTTAACACTCTAGGGATTCCAAAGATGTGACCAATTCCTAGAAGTAGATCCAACCCTCCCTCCAGATGAAGGATCCCTAACCCCTACGAGGTCTCGGGGGAGAATTTTCTCGATGCCTCACAGCACATATGGTTGCTTAAAACTTAGGGAATATGGAGATAGAAAATATCTATTGGAATAGAAAGGGGGCACTTCGCTATCTCATGGCTCACCCTCTCAACCCACTTCACTCTTGGCAATTCTAAACCTAGTGATGATCTTTCTCTTCACTAGGTTCATTGAAACATGTAAGTAAATCAATAATGAAATCAAAAGCGCATGTAAGCATTAAGAACACAAGAGCAAAACTCAATGTATTGAAATTGAATAGAAACACAATGTCAATCTAATAAGAAGAAGAATCATGGGGTTTACTTGTCCGAATACCCACTAGGGTTATAGCTCTCCATGGAGCAAGTTACAAAACAAATAATGTAACGATAAACAACTGTAAAAGCCATAGAAAATAACCCTCATATACCCGCGATGATAGCCTTGATGGGTAGCTTCCTCATTTGGATTGAATCCACTCTGAAACATTGTCCCCGGTGGCTTCCTTGTCGTTATGACAGAGGAAGAATCAATCCAGGTTGGTGAGGAAAGCTTCCCAAAGCCACAAGGAACTCTCTGCAAGCCTTAGCTGCCTTGTCTCTTGAAAGTAGCCAAAAAGATCCATAGAAAATATGTCAATGCTGCTTTTATAAATAGAAATCAGAGCTTCACACGGACATCCACACACCGTGTACTGTAGCCACATGGCTGTGTGAAAATTTCAAACAGCCATAAATAGTGATTTTCCTACAGTAAAATGCTATAGTAAAATTGCTCCACGGCCATGGACTTCTTTGTAAACCTTCCTGGAGATTTCCCATGGCCGTAGATGGGTGATCCACGGACGTGGACTCCTCTGTTTGGATTTTGATGGTTCTGAATTGCTCACTGCGGCCATGGAAAGTATTCCCATAGCCGTGGACCTCTTTGAACTCCTCAAATTCTTCACTTTATTCTCACTCTCCAAAGCCTTTAATACTTAACCTACACAAAGGAGCAAAATACGAATGCTAGCCCATAAACTGATACAATTCATGCTCATATGTAATAACCCATGCCAACAAAACATGTATACTCAAACACTTATCACTAACGCAAAACACAATATTGAAGAGTACTAAATATGGCTAGATGTTGACTGAAAAGGTTGAGGATTAAGGTTGGAGAAATTAGGATGAGAAGAAGGTGATTTTACTTCGGATTTAAAAGTTGAATTGATTGCGATGCCATATAGAAAGCCTCGTTTTTATTAGACCTAGAGAAATTAAAATTATACTAGCTTCTTTCTCAAGTTGCTCTAATACTTAATCCCATGCTTAGTAGGATTGAATCTGTTCCCCTTCTACTTCCTCATGATTGTATTGAGTTCTGGAAAATCCCTAAGAATTGGAGCTCTCGCTACACACTTCTGCACCAGAGGATATTAAACGTCCTATCTCTAGCACCCTCTCTCAAATCCCTTACTCTATGTGTGTTCTAACGGGATTTCATCTCTTGATCTCAATCACGTCAACAAATTCACTCTCACGCACTAATTCAACATTAAGAAACATAGATGAATCAAACAAAGAAAGTTCTATAATTAAAACAATTCTAATATATAGTTATCCCAAGCTACATCAATCCAAACACCAAAAGGAGTTTACCCTCCATAGGTGTCATGTTCATAAAAAAGAAATAAAAATTAAACCTACAACTATGAACATGAAGTAAAGAAACACCCTCCCAATGTCCTCAATGCAAGGAAGGCTGTCAGCCGCTATCATCGGCTCGAATTATGACTCTGTCGGCTTCTTCAAGCTTCTTTTCTTACTCTGACGTACTCTCCAAACACTAATTGCCGCAGTAGATCTTTTCCCAGAAAATCTAGTGTATCTTGCACATGTAGTTACCATGACTTATCCAACTCTGGCTTCAGGAAGACACACGACCGGGGATCCTGGTCGTGTATATAATCGGCTGACTGTGTATATTGCGGCCTGATCTTCCTTCAAGTTGATGAACTACAACGCCATCTTGCAGTACGTGGGGTCCTTGATCTAGAACAGTACTCCTACGCGTTGTCTCGCAATAGCTCCTGGGCATTGTGGGCCAACCACATTGACTCCAAGGTTTCCTAGTCGATGGTTTGGGTAATACCAAACCACAATTAAGAAAATATGGCATACTGCTTCTAGTGAGCCGGTACACCAAACCGAGGGGCAATCGATGCGGAGGAAGAGGCCTCACCCCTCACCCTTTTTGAATGCTAGACGATCACCTTGGTCATAAGCATGATCAGCCCAAAGAAAATTTCAGACTAGAATATAGAAAAGAGCAAATAATGACCTACACAATATAGTACACAGCCGTGTATTCAAGTAACTGCTCATGTACCTTTAGAGATTGCTAAGTGTAAGCATAGATAGAGAATTGAACAGACAAATATACTGGCAAGAACATGCCTGTCTCAGTTTTGGTTGTGACCGTGTTCAGATTGTCTTCTTCTCTAAGGTAATGGGATGCACGGGCGCTGTACATACCCATGTATCATCTTGAATTATGTTCGTGTAACTTGCTCTAACTGTCAAATCGGTGCGTTTTCTATGTGAAACTTATAGATCTAAGTTAATAACTATTCTAGATGTCAAATGGAGCAATTTTACCAAAAACTCTAGAGCTAAACACTAGTTAAATACTCAAATAAATTTGAGAAAACTCACTGATTATGAAGGTTCGTGAAAATAATGAATGCAAGAAATCGGCAAGTTCTGGTGTCCAAAAAGTGCTAAAGGCTCTCACAACAAGGATTTTGAAGTGGAAAGATGACAAAAAACCAGGAACAAACGAGAAAGAGTGAAAAATGCAGTCGGTGACTGATACACCCCTTGCGTACCGCAAGTGCACAGATTGTATAAGTACTAAGGTGTACCCGATTGGGTTAGGTAGTCCATTCCACAGGGACTGGTATGGCTTTTAGTATTCTTTCTTCTTCTAATATCTAACCGAACAAGAATTAGGGATGAATATAACTAATGATCGGGAAGAACATACTACTGAAAAGAGGGTAGAAAAGTAGCAGAACCTTCAACAAGATAACTCTAAGTAAGAGTAGCACCCAGGATCAATCCCTTGGTGTCGTTTGTAAATATTCTCTAGCAATGCTTATTAGGTACATCCAACAATGCCTATGTGTGCTCTAAGAGCCTTGTTGCAACTATGGATCGATTAATGTCGAGGATTATGATTATAACTGCGGGAATGCAGAACTTCAAGGATAGTAATCTCCCTAAGGCAATCACACTAAGCCTGCCAACACACGCCAACTTTTATAATCTTACTACGCTAATCAAGCACATCAGGTAATGCAACACAAGATTAAACATGACAACTTAAAAACCCCATAAAAACTACAAGAGAAATATTCGAATACAAAACTACAACCAAGTTCAACGATCCGGGGTACTGGGGATGATTAGCCCCTCATGCGTTCACATAACATTGCGTAAATAACAAAAGCACGAAAAGAAAATCCCATAGACTCCCTAGGCTTTGGCCTCAACAATTGTGCTTTGAGGATCTCCACCATAGACGAAGCTCCACTCTTAGATAGACTCTTCATTCATCGCTCTAGTTCGTCCACAAAGAATGGTGGATGGTGCTGATGACTTTTTCTCCTCCGCTCCAGCTGTCACCTAGCCAAAAGGTCCTTTAAACCTATTTTTTGGTGCTTAAAATGATGTCCTCAACCCAATCACGGATGTGCTTGGGCCGCGCTTCCGGGCATACACTTTGCAGCCAGATCTTGGTTTCAGCAGTTTTCTAAATCTTTGCCAAATAGTGAAGTGCTCGGTCCCCAACACGTACGTGCTTGGGCCGTGCTCCCATCTGCAATCGTGCTTCAGAGTTCTTTACTCCTCTTGGAAACAGTATGAACTGCACGACTAAGGAACACGCCGGTGCTTAGGCCATGCTTGTCTTGATGAGTTATGCCTTGAGTCCTTTTACATTGAAATTATCCCAAAGCTTCTTATAATCGCCCCAAGACCTGTTTATCTGTACAGTTATACAAAATATCTTAAATAGCACCGATCTAAGAAAAATAATAGCTAGAGGGCAAGCCAAAAATGGGTATGATATTAATAAAATGTATATGTAAATTGCACTCATCATCGACATGGGGAGAAAAAGGGAAGAAACCCTTGTTTCTCAAGTACACTGGTGAAAGTACACAAGCGTGTATCTCATCAGTTGCCTGTGTACTTACTCTCCGAATAGAGTTACTCAACCCCAGAGATACACGGCTATGTGTACGGCCATGTAATGCTCCACCTACCAGTGTATCTTATTGGAGAAAAATCGTATGAATTCAGAATAAAAACCTGGGAAGTACATTGCTATGTACAAGGCCACGTAACCCGTTGTCTACCCATGTAACCAATGGGTCACCTGCAAGTACACATGATCGTCAAATAATACCGTGTGCGTGATACGTGGGTCATATTCCATAGGCCCAAGGATCTACTATTACTTCCTCTTCACTTATTTCCTAACCTAACGCTCCCAATGATGTCAAGTAAATTACTACAAAGAGAAAACAAACAAAAAATGAAATCAAGGTAATGACCACACACGATTGACAATTAAGGGAAATATCAATGACAAGAAGAGGTGATTTGGACAAGGAATACCCTTAGGATTTTCATTAAGCACTAAACTAAGGATGGGATGAATATTGTGATAGTAGCTTGGGATGAAAGAGTCATAAAGTAGATTAACGTCAAATCTATTGGTGATTAACCCCCAATCCCATATGAGTGTTAACCGGAATCCCTTTCGAATAACTCCTCCTGTGATTGCAATGGGCTCAAGGAAAATGCTTATCAGGAGCAAATACTCTCTTGGGTTTGAACCTAATATACCGAATCCCTCGTCGTACCGACATAAAGATCCTCTTCCATCTATGCGAGTCCAGTACAAGGGCACGTCCCGCATCACCAAGTACAAATTAGGAATTGAATCATAGAGTTCTCACTCAATTCAAGATATTAAAGAACACATAGAAAGAATGACAAACCACAAGTTTCTGCTAGAGAGAACAAACATCCAACAATACATCTACGAAGATAACCATTCAAAGATATAAAGAAAAAAACCTAGGGTTCAACAAGTCCAAACACCAAACAAGTTAGCTCCTCATGAAGAATGAACACTTATACAACTCCATGAAAAAACATATAAGAAAAACTGTGAAATACTCCCTCTAACTTGAAATCACATTGGATAGGTAAGATCTTGAAGTTTTAGAAGTGATGTCACTGAGATCTCTCCACGAACGGCTCCTTTGGTACCTTCAATCTTCCCCCAAGTTTCTTCTGTCACGCCCCGACCCGCAGGCCTGGCATGAGACATACCGCCACAACAACCTAAGGAAGAGCAGACACCGCCTCACCCTAGGTCATCGTAAGGCTACCCTATTTTCCTTTATATAACATTAAAAAAAATAAAGAAGAATAACAACACACACATCAACAGATCTCAATTAGACAACCATACACATGAAGTTAAAAAACCCTAGATGTATGTTTTTATGTAATAAACCAAAAATATGTACCAAGTACAGAGTTTTCAAGGAATGATTTCAGAATATACCAAATCTCCAAAGAAAATATGCTAGTAGATCCCATGCACTACAATCCTGGCTTTATGAAATAACCTATTCGAAACAATACGTAAGATGCACCAAAAGGAAAGACCTCAACTAAGCACGATACGCTGCACCGCTACACTGTGCTGTCACCTGGGGATGAGAAATTAAGTTTCTCAGTGAGAGGTTAGCCTGTCATTCTAGTCATACAATCATCACTATGTAAGAGTATGTATATATACTATACATATTATTAGAGTTATAACGATACTTGAGAAACATAATACTGGGAAATGCACAATTTAAAGTAGAAATCATAATAAATGAGATAACACAAATAACATCAATTTTTATAAAGATATAGTCTCGACAATGAAAATCTTTTCTCAAAATACATCATTTTTCAACCAATTCGAGGATTTCAAAACGTCATATAACTTAAATCAAACGATATGTAAGGTAGCCTCAAACACTCCTTTCCTAACCGTGGCCATGGTTAGGTTGGAAGCCGCCAAGCATGCACTTCTTGGTGTTGGCACGGGATCACTCTGGTCGTGACTCAAGGCTCCAGTCGTGTATACTTTCAGAGTATCTCCTCACCTCCTGAAATGCACTATAACAAGCTATCCACGCCACCCCAACTAAGTCAGATCGTGGACAACTTCTTTACTGCAGTAAGACCAGGCACCATCCCAAATGTTACCATCAAAATATTTTTTCTTTTATAAACCACAATGTCTCCCGAAGGCCCAAAATATTGTATTCAATAATATAACATTCCGGAAATCTCAACAAGATCTCATAATTCAATTCAAAGAATTTCCCCACTTCAAGAGTGAACACACACGAAACATCATTACATGAAAAGGTAATTACATACATCATTATTTCATAATTACTTGAACTCCAAGGAATTATGAAAATGGTGTTCATCATAAGAAATCATAGCTTTTCAATCCCAAGCCACATTCTTTCTCAACAATTAATTAAGTCATTTAAGATCAAACATGAGGGTTTCAAACATCATGATAAACATATTTTTGAAACCAATATAAAGATAATAATCATTCAAGCAAACCAAAGGTGACGTATAGAATGATTCATGTATGACTATATATGCATGAACGTGTTAATACCACTCACAAACTTGGCTAGCCTCGCTATCGCGTCATTAGAGTTCCACAAGTCATTTCCCTTTAGCTAAAGCCTCACGTCCTTGAGAAATCAGGTAACCAATGATCAAGCTCAAGAAACCTCAAGGCAACAAAGAGGTAAACCTCCTACAATTGGAGATCATGCCCTTAGGGTTTTCTAATCACCACCTAAGGGTTCTACCAAGGTTTCCCATCATCCAAACACCAAGAAATTAGCAAAGAAATTTCAAGAACTCGGTGCTAAGGTAACCCTAGATTTCAACAAAAGAAGGAGCGCTAATCCTCACAAATCTTACAAAGAATATACAATGCTTCATAAGCATCAACTCAAAACATGATTTGGAGCCAAAATAACCTCAAATAAACCTAAAGAAATCATCCAAAAGGAAAGCAAGAAGAAAAAACAAAAAGTTACCTTCAACTTTAAATAATCAAGGTGTTGCTTTCACAAAAGGGAAGAAGGAGATGATCCAAGCTCTCCATGATTTTCCTTTGATCTTGAGGTAAGAAATTGAGGTTTTGGGGAATGAAATTGAAGGGATTTGGAAGGGGGTTTTGGAGGAGAAAAAGGGGATGATAAAAGGTGCAAAAAAGGATGTGGAAAACCCTAAGAACACCGCTCTTTATAGGGCTAAGTTCGAGGGCCTTTGCGGGCATTCTTACAGCCTTAAAGGGGGGGGGTAAGGCCCTCTGCCTAGGCTTTAAGGTTGCCCGTAAGGCCCTTTGGATGGGCCAAGTGGCAACTGTGGCTGTTGGCACCAGCATGGTTGGCTGCGTGACCCCTTGAGACTCCTAAACGGGCCTTCTAAGAGCTCGAAATGGCCCCAAGAGCCCCTTGTTGCGTCCCTACATGCGCCATCGCACTAGAAAACATCAAACAAACAAGACTCATGAGAAAAAGAATAAAAAATGAATAGGGAAAGAAGGAAAGGCTCAATCATCACATCCTACTCCCCTTAAGGAAATTTGATAAACGTCTAAATATACATATTTTATACGTACTGTTCTCTTTTTGTTAAGTTGTTATCTATTTTCTTGTTTAAAGTTGCTTTACTTGTGTTACAGGCCCGGAATAAGCAAAATAAGCTCAAGAACGTATTTATGAAGAAATCGACATCAAACACGGCGTTTTTTGGGATTCATCACTGTAGCAGTACTGTAGCAGGATTACTGTAGCACCCCCGAGATAACATTTCTGGGAAAGTTTCTGGGTGTCTTACGGGCAACCTTACGCCCATAAGGACACACGAAATTTCCCTTTTTAAGGGGCATTAGGGCATCTTCAAAGAGGACTTTTGGCCACCATTCTCCACCATCATCTTCTAGGGTTTCAAAGGAAGTGGAGAGGGCAGATCTGAGGTGGAAATCAAGGGGAGAAGAGGTTTTGCTATCAAGGAGAAGATCTAGGAGCTTGCCGGCGCGGATCCGACAAGTTCTCATCACCACCTTCTAGTCTTCATCTTAGGGGAGTTTGCTTTGAGTTTTATCTTGTATTCTTTGTATTTCTTGCTTTCTCCTTTGTTGATGATGAACTAGACTCCCAAGTTCGCCGGGCATCCGGTGAACCTTGGGATGAACTTGCTTTGTATGGATGTTTAGATTTACATTCATGGTATTTGGTTTGTTTTGTAGTTCATGCTTGGTGTACTTTGATGTATTGGTATGCATAAGAACTCTGTGTATCGATTTCTAGGTTTTAGTAGGTTGCGTGACCATCGCCCTACTTTTAGACTCCCAAGCTTGGAAGGGATACATGTACAAATACGCCGTGACCATCGGGTATTTTGTACCCCTCTGGTATTAGGGTTGTGCCTAGTTTGTGCTTCAACCTTAATTTGAGAATCTCATGCCTTTAATGCAATCGTAAGAGGATTTGGGCGGAAGGAATTCCTGTATCAATACTCGTACCGGATTAGGGCCAACTGCCGTGACCATCGGGTTGGCCTACCTTAGGATTCTCCTGGCCAAGAACCACCATTGTCTGTGTAATGCTAGCATCCTACTAGATTTAGTAATCCCGAGGGGATCCTAGCTCGGGACCTCGTACTTTCATTGCTAATTGCCTCCTTGATATGCTTATTTGGTGCGCCTTAGTCCAACCTGTTTATAGTTATCTTTGTTAGTTTTCTTATCTTGTTTTAATTCTCCTTCTTTGGTAGACTAGACAGTACCGTCTAGGGGGAAGTAATAGCAGCTTTTGGGACCCCAGGGAATACGACCCTCTCAAGCGTGCGTGAGAGGTATTACTTGACGACCCGTGCGCTTGCGGATAACCATCAAAATTTCAACCACGAAATTGTTCTCATACCTTTAGAATCAAACAAAAGCGGGTACTTTCTCTTCAAAGCCGCTTCTGGTTCGCAAGTGACTTCCTCTACAATCATTCTTCTATAGCACCTTGTCCATAGGAATAACCTTGCACCGAAGTATCTTTTCTTGGCGATCAAGAATGCTCACCAGTTGCACCTCAAAATTTAGATCTTCTTTCAACTCTACCAGTGGTGCCTTGAGACTATGAGATGGATCGGGGATATATTTCCTCAACATGGGAACATGGAAAACATTATGGATCCTTTCCAACTTGGGTTGTAATTCTAGGCAATAAGCCACTGGTCCGATTCTCACTATCACCGGAAATGGACCGATATATCGGGGACTTAGCTTTCCCCAAACTTGAAACCGTATTACCCCACTCCATGGAGAGATTTTCAAGAACACTCTATCCCTAACCTCAAACTCCAAAAACCCTCTATGGCTGTCAGCAAAGCTCTTTTGCCTATCTTAAGCGGCTTTTAGCCTAGCTTGAATTAACTTCATCTTCTCAACAGTTGGCACTATTAACTCAACATTTTGAAGCTTCCTCTCTCCTACCTCATTCCAACAAAGAGGTGTTACACTTTCACCCATACAATGCTTCATAAGGCGCCATGCCAATACTCACTTGGAAACTGTTGTTGTAGGCAAATTCCACAAGTGCTAGGTGTTGATCCCAACTTCTTTGAAAGTCTATGATGCAAGCTCTCAACATAGCCTCAAGAGTCTAAATGGTCTTCTTGGACTGACCATTTGTCTGGGAGTGGTAAGCCGTGCTAAAGTTCAGGGTTGTACCGAGAGCCTCTTGAAATGTTGGCCAAAACCGAGATGTGAATCGAGGATCTCGATCTGACACTATTCGAGGATGGTACTTCATGCAATCTCACTATCTCATCGATGTACAACTTTGCCAATTTCTCCAATGGGTTCTTGGTATGCATGGCCACGAAATGTGTGACTTTGTCAACCTGTCCACTATCACCCACACTGCATCATTCCCTTGAGGTGTCCATGGTAAAGCAACCATAAAGTCCATTGCAATATGCTCCCACTTCCATTCTGGGATTTGCAGAGGTTTTAGCAAGCCTGTTGGTCTTTGATACTCACTTTTGACTTGCTGGCACAGTAAGCACTTAACTACAAACTCTGCTATCTCTCTTTTCATCCCTGGCCACCAATAGTTTTCTTTGATTGTCCTATACATCTTGGTACTACCGGGATGAACTGCATACGTTAAAGAGTGAGCCTCGTCCAAAATACTTATGCGGAGCCCTGCATCCTTTGGGACACAAACACGGTCTTGAAACTCCAACATACCGTCTTGTCTTACATTGAACTCACTGGCTTCGCCTGTCCGTAACTTATGCATCTCTTATACCTTCGGTTTCTCAAATGCGCTCGAGCAACGAAGGCCTCACCACAAAACTAGCTACTAGAGCTCCCCTAGCCTCAGTCTCAAACTCTACTCCCACACTTTTCATTGCTGAAAGCTGTTGTAGATAGGATACCCTCAAAGAATCTACTGAAATAGTAGCCTTCCTACTCAAAGCATCAGCTACCACATTTGCTTTTCCTAGATGGTAATCTATCACCAAATCATAGTCCTTTATCAACTCTGACCATCAGCGCTGCCTCAGGTTCAACTCCCTCTAGGTGAAGAGATATTTCAAGCTCTTGTGATCAATGAAGACTTGACACTTTTCCCCAAAAAGATTGTGCTGCCAAATCTTCAGAGCAAAGACTACAGCTGCTAATTCTAAATCATGAGTGGTGTAATTCAACTCATGCTGCTTCAATTATCTAGAAGCATAAGCTATTACCTTTCCTTCTTGCATCAACACACATCCTAACCCTTGCCTTGAAGCATCACTGCAAACCACAAACTCCTTTCCACTTTCTAGCAAGGTAAGCACTGGGGTTGAAGTCAAACAGTCCTTTAATGTCTGAAAGCTCTCTTCACACCTATCATCCCAAGAACTTCACTTCCTTTTGGGTTAACCTCAATAAGGATAAAGCAATCAAAGAGAACCCTTCCACGAAACACCTATAGTATCCCTCAAGTTCATGAAAACTCCGAACTTCTGTAACATTCTTCGGCTTTTCCCGATTAATAATGGCTTCTACCTTCTTTGGGTCCACGAAGATTCCTTCTCCTGACACAACATGCCCCACCGAGTGCAAGGCCTCAGATCTAAGATTTAGGCAGAGTCAACCCCAACAAACAAAACATGGAACAATAATATAGCAATACAGACTAGATAACAGTAAATAGAAATAATTCAAGTATGGGCTTTAGCAGCCCTACAGAAACACAAAATACCACACTTAATAGTTTGAAGCAAGAGTACAATCTCACTCATACAGGATAGAATTATTTCAAACAGAACTGACAACTACAAGGACTAGACCCCCTAAAACCCCCTGTTCCTAAGCTTACTTCTCACCTATAAGAAAGAGAAAACACAGAATACATGAGCCACAAGGATTCAGGAGAATAACAACATAAGAAAAGAATCACGAGATAACTGCAGGAATGAAATAAATAAAAAATATAATAGATAGAAATACATAAAATAATCATAATGTAGAAATTTTATGAAAACCATAAATGTACATCGGCCTAACTAATAAACAAAATCAATAGCTCGAGGTTGGATCTTCGACTGTGAAGTCGGAACAGACAGAATATCAACATCCGAAGTCGGATCTTCGACCGTAGTCAGAACGGGCATCCATATCCGGTAGCGTTACTACAGAAAACATGTGCACATGACTAGGATTTACTTCTCCTAGTTGGATAATTTGCCAGAAATAGAGATGTACTAAAAATTACAGTAAATACAGAGTACAGACAGTAAAATACTGAATAAATCAATTCGTAATATAATTAAATTAAATAAATAAATAAATAGCAAGTATAGAATACTAATAAAAGCACTAAGAAAAATAACACAAGAATTTCAAGAATAAATAAATTTCTAAATAATTACATAATTAACCGTATACCAAAAATACGGAGTTATACGAGCGTGAGACTCTAACTGGCTCCGACCTACAAAGGTGGATTTACTAAATTCCGCTAAATAAGGGCTCGCTATAAACTAACCCAATGCTCTAATTCTGTTGTTTAAACTCCATACCTACTCACAAGATGAAAATTGCTGAGCTATAAGCTATGCCCACCAACTCGCAAGCATTTACTTATGATTTACCCGAATTCACACAAACAATCACTAAAAGACGTTAGCATACCCTCAAATAATAGAATCAAAATGCAACAAAATGGCAGAGTTAAGAAAGACTATAAGAAAATTGACACTAATGAAACTTAGGTGGAGATTATGAAATAACACCCTTCAATAATTGACTAGTTTACCAATCTCCAGCAACCACACTTATTTGCAATGTTTACAGAAAATTCACAATAGAAGGTAGACGCTCAGATCTACCTTTTTCACCACGTTAATACAAATAAAGAAATTCTCAAGTGCCAATCTGGTTTTCAGAAAACAACGGAGCAACATGAACACATAAAAGCTTTGAGACATTATTGAGCAAGTCCATATTTGGTTTTCAGATCTTTGACAAACATCAAATTCAAGCTACAAACAACCCTCACTTTCCTCAAAACAAAACCATGAACCAGCAAGATGCTACCTTGCATTCTCAACAACAAAACAAACAATCACATGCTTGGAAATAAACACAAACCATGCAACCCAGATCAACTGAGAAGAAGAAGAACGCACACCAGCCGTTAAAACTAACATAGAAGAAGAAGAAGAAGAAGAAAAAGAAGATAATAAAAAGGAAGTGCTTTGATTCAACATGGGTGTAAAGGAGCTACGTTTTACACTGAAGAGTATGAAGGAAGACTACCCAAAGGCTACACAGAGGATGAGAGAAGCTGAAGGTGACCTTTCTCTCTCACTCTCTTTCTCTTGCCCTCTCACACAAATACATGATTAAGCTTTAATCATGCCCCTAATTTTGGTAATAAAACCAAACATGTGGGGGAGGATGTCGGGTATTCAAGGGTTCAAATAGTGCCTGGTCACACGGAAATTGTTACAATGGTACCCTTGGTGATGCTCAATAACTGCAGTTTTTTCAGCAGCCTTCTCCTTATAAGCTATTTCTTCCACTTCCCTTGGCTTCTCCTTTTCTGTTTCTGCGCTCTTTTCAGCCTTCATCTCCACTTTTCGGTAGCCCCTTACTGTAATGGCTTTGACGTGCTCCCTTAGGTTCATTTTAGTGTTGTGCGACAGGCTTCCTGATGCCCGTTGCGATAGCATCTTTGTAATTTGCCCCACCTGGTTCTCCAAATTTTGCAGAGAAGCCTATTGGTTCTTGAGTGTCACCTCAATAGACATGAGGCAGCTGTCATGGTTTTGAAATTTCATTTCAATGGACAAAAAGACTTCATCTCCAGTTCGCCCAAGCTTTACTTCCTCTCTAAGAATCCCTGGGTTGATGTGCCTTTGATTGGTCTTGCCCACTCCAGCCTAAGTTCGGGTGGTTGCTCCACCGTAGGTTATACCTGTCGCTATACCGATTACCTTGAGTCCTGTTTGTCCAGCCAATATAATCGACCTACTTATGTTGCCCTGTTGGTGCGCTGACAATTGGGCAGTTATTGGTGGGGTGCCCATCACTATAGGTCTTACACATAATAACAAGAGCATACATTGGAGTAACTATGGTGTCGATTTTCTTGCTCAAGGACTCCACTGGTGCTACCAAGGCTGTTATAGCGTCTACCTCGAACAGCCCTGCAGCCTTCATTGGCTTCTCTCAAATCCCTTAATCTATGTGTGTTCTAAGATGATTTCATCTCCTAATCGCAATCACGTCAACAAATAAGAAGAAGTCACTCTCATGCACTAATTCAATATTAAGAAACATAGATTAATCCAATTAAACAAAGGATATTCTATAATGAAAGCAATCCTAATATAAAGACATCCCAAGCTACATCAATCCAAACACCGAAAGGAGTTTACCCCTCCATAAGAGTCATGTTCATAAAAAGAAATAAGAAATTAAACCTATAACTCTAGACATGAAGTAAAGAAACTCCCTCTCAATGTCTTCTATGCAAGGAAGGACATGAGCCGCTATCGCCGCCTCAGGTTGTCACTCTGTTAGCTTCTTTATGCTTCGTCTCTTGCTTTGACTTCGTCTCCAAACCCTAATTGCCAAAATTGGTCTTTTTTACAGAAAATCCAGCCTCCCACACGAAATCAAGTATCCTAGACATGTATATAATCGGCTGACCATGTATATTGTAGCCTGATCTTCCTCAAGTTGATGAACTACATGGCCGTGTGTTCTCATTGTGCCTGTGTTCCACACGAAATCATGTTCCTTGAAACCCTAGTTGTACACGGGAGTGTACCTTATCTACAAGACCATGTTCTTCTTGGTACGCGGTGTCTCATGAGTTCTTGGTCATGCATGTGGCAACTAGCGTACGCTCTGCATGACCTGGCTCTCTAGTAACCAGAGACTACACAGATGGATACACAGACGTGTACTTGCCTGTGTAACTCACAATTATCACTTTCGGCTTTATTTTGCTTCATGATCCGTTCCTTTTGACATTTTGTGTTCTTTATTTCTCATGAAAGCATAAATGGAACAATTAAGTAACAAATTATACTAAAGTCAACTTGAAGACATGCATAATCACAAGAAATCCCTTGCGGGAAAAATATATAATCAGGCACTTATCAAACACCTTAGTGGCAGCCACACTAACAATCACCACCTTTTAAATAAGTGTGAAGAAACATGGCTAAATGTGAGTAGTTAGAATAGTTTGATGCTGCAAACGAAAGAAATAAAAACTCTAAATCTCCACATTTCTAAAATAATCTCATAACATAATAGAAATTGATAAACAAGTCCTCTGTGTAATAAACAATTCAATATTAATGTTTAAGAAAACCCAAGATCAAGGCCATTAAAAAAAAATCAAGTGTAGAAAGGCTTTGTCCTTGAAATCATCCCCAAACCAAACTATTGTCATGATGAGGAATGGTACCACAAAGCTTATTTTTCTGTTTCAAATATAAAATCATGTCTACCCTGTCGTTGGCCCTTGAGATCACTTGTGAGGTGACACACAATATTTCAGATTCAATAGGATACCCATTAACTCTCAATTCAGGTTCTCTCTGAGACCCCTAAATGGGTAACTAATCTCAGCTAGTCATCCACACTGCCCCTCATTAAGCTGGCTTGGGGAGATTGCTACTACTATAGCCGAGTTAGACTTATGGTCAGCAATATCTAAGAATACTAGACATGCATATGTATTTCAAATCAATAATAGCATATCAATTCACTTTCAAATATATAACATAAAACATTCATATGCCATTTTGTATCTCAATCTTAAAACATATTTGCAAGCTTTTGGAAAACTCATCAAAAAATGATAACACACAACCGATTACGAAGCTCATGACTCACTTCCAAGAATATAAATAAAAGGTTACATCCTTAAACAAGAGAAAATAGAAAATAAAGTTCATTAGAACTAAATAATAGAACCATTTTAACATGCACCTTGCGTACGTCCGTGAGTTTACGGGTCATCTAGTAATAAAGTGTTCCACAAGGAACGGGTTATCGAATCGATAGAGAAATATAGGAGTACTAGTAATAGCTATTTCCCTGTTATCTAGCCAGAAGAAAGAGATTGTGAACTGAACTAATGTGCAAACAAGTAGAAAGAAAAGAGTACGAGGAAAATAAGGGAGATCTCAATCAAATGAAGCGGGGTCTTCCATTCAATGATCCTATTAAGATTCAGGTGTTAAAGCTTTGACTTATAAGGTGTTCCTAGACAAGAGTATTGAATCGTGGAAATCCAAAGATATATCGATCTCTATTTCTAAATCACCAATAACTAGTCCCTTATGAGGCCCTAGGGGGGAGAAACTCTCGACACCTCACACCATATACGACTGCTTAAGAATTTAGGGATCCCAAGGATGTGTCCGTCTCCTAAAGGTAGACTTAACCCTACTTCTAGGTGAAAGGTCCCTAGCCCCCTACAAGATCCTGGTGGAGAGAAACTTTTAACATCTCATACCACGTATGGTTGCTCAGCGCTTAGGGAAACGAAGATAACGAACCATTAATCTGAGAGTAAAGGGGACACTCCACTATCCCACGGCTCACCATCTCAACCCTCTCCAATCTCGTGGTTCTATTCCTAATGTTGATCTCTCTCATAAAAATGATTAACAAAGTATGCAAATCAATCAACATATATAATCAAAAGATAATCAAGCATTAAAAATGTGAGATTGAAACTCAAATACTCAATACAAAATGAACTTCATAAGGTTTACATGCCCGAATACCCACTAAGGGTTTAGCTCTCCATGGAGCTTGAAACAATATCAAAATCCCAAGTAAAGAGTCCAGGGAAAAAATTAGAAAATCCTCTATTGATGAGTGCATTTCATATATATTTATTTTATATCTTACTCTCATGATTCGTCAATTTATAGGCATTGATTCTCCAGATTCAGTGCTATTTGAGGTATTCTTAGTTTTTCATGCAGATATCAAAGTCCTAAGGCAAGAAGAAGTGATTTGGAGTAATTTTAGGAGCTAAAGGATTTAGGAGAAACCTCATCAAAGTCAACACGGTATCAGCATGCCCGTGCTTCAAGCCGTGTAAATTGCTAGAGAATTCAGCCGAGAGCAACACGTGTTTTGGGCTGGCCGTGCTCACATCGGGAAAAGTTTAAAACCCCAGAAACTTAGGTTTTTGGGGAACGTTTTGGCTGCGAATGAAGGAAGAAGAAGGAGGGAGCTTTAGGGAGCCCTCCTCACCATTACAAGGGGAATGTTGCGCCAATGGTAGGCCGATTGGGAGAAGAATCCATTACATCGTAAAGCTTCGGATAGTCGCAAGGATGCAAGAAATTAGGGAGTTTTCAACTTCTTGTATATTAATTTCTTTAGCATTTATCTTGTTGTCTAACCTCATGAGGGGCTAAACTCTCTTAGGGAGCACCGGGGGGAATATCTTGATGTTGTAGCTTGAACTTGATTACTCATCACGCCCCGACCCTCGGATCCCGGTCCATGGCACTACCGCCACGACAACCCAGGGGAGGTCAACACCTGCCTCAACCCCAGGTCGCCGTAAGGCTAACCTGTTACCTGTACAATATTAACATTACCACAATAATACTCTAAATCTAAGGTATTCAATCACAACCCTGTACAAGATCAACAGACTCACACATATATGTACATATATCCCTGGAAATCACAACATCAATGATCATGGACACAATCATAGTTTTTCCCCAAACACTGGGTGTAAACTCATACAACCTAAGGTCCTGTCTTAACCAATCAAGATTATACAAGATCAAATGGAAATACGAAAACATAGGTCCTAATGGATCCATCTTATGCATGACGACAATGTTTATGAATCATACACTACTCAAAGGTAAATGCAAGAATAGATGCCAAGCACTATCACTTCTTACGCCCTGCTGCCGTGCTAACACCTGAAAAGGAGAGAAGAAGAATGGGTGAGTAACTAAGTTACTCAGTGAGGGGTTGAACATGGAGCTATAACTCATACAAGTGTAAAGAATGATATGCCGAAAAACATATGTAAATCTTTAAAAACCACAACTCTCAAAATGCTTTTAAATACACATTTCAATATAACAAGTTTTCCAACTTTCTCAAAGAAAGGCATCAATAAAACTCTGAAAATCTTTTGTAAAGAGATTCAATACTGAAAATTCAAGTTAAGAATACTCGTCAAAAGATCAAAAGATTAAACCCATTGAAATAAGGATTTATAGTGCAACACATGCGGAAATCCTCTATCGATAGCATCATCAATAGCCTATGAAAACCCTCCATCACTAACCATGGCCGTGGCTAGGTCAAGAGCCACCAAGATGCGCGTATCTTGGCGTTGGCCGTTGGGTATCCCGTGTGATGACTCCGGGATCCTAACACAGCACCTTCAGGTTCTCTCGGCGCCTCCTGTAAAGGGCTCGTCAGCCGAGAACTCCACGCCACCCCAACTAGGTCGGTCCGTGGAGACTCGCTTCTGCAGAAGACGGGGATCCTCCCCAATGTCACCATCGAAACACTTGGGATATCCATCCCGCCCGTAGGCTCATCATGAACACATCATATATCTCATCAAGAGATCACAAATAGTTTGCCCGTAGGCTCATCATAAACGTATCATTATAAAATCATATATCTCATCAAGAGATCACAAATAGTTTGCCCATAGGCTAATCATAAACGTATCATTTTAAAATCACATATCTCAACAAGAGATCACAAATTCGCATAAAATACAACTCTTAATCGAAGAGTAAATTGATAAGTGTCTAAATGTAGGTATTTATACGTTATACTCTTGTACTATTTTGCATGTATTTTGATGAGTTGATGCCCGTTTCGCGTTTAAATTGGTTTATTTGTGTTACAGGCCTTGAAGAAGCCAAAACGAGCCCAAGAACGTATTTGGGAAGAAATACGTATCAAATACGACGTTTTTGAGCTTTCATCACTGTAGCAGTACTGTAGACGGATTACTGTAGCAGATACTGTAGCATGGCACTGTAGCACCGAAACGGGATTTCTGGAAAAAGGCTGGGAGCCTTGCGGGCAAGCATGCGCCCGCAAGGCCGCCCGTATGGATGCCCGACAAAGGGTTTTAAAAGCCAAAATGAGGGCAAATTTGGGGGATCTTTTCACATCTTCTTCTTCTCCACTTCTTGGGCCGCCGCCCCACCTTCGCCGGCGGCGTTTTCCGGCGATCCACCGCGCCATTCTTCACCAAGAGGGAGGCAATCATTGGAGGAGGAAATAGGGGGAAGATCTAGAGCTTCAAAGCATCGTTTGAGAAGAAATCTCGGCGACTCCGGCGATCTTCATCCATCCAAGGCGATCCAAAGCTTGAGGGAGTTTTTATAGCTTCTTTTTATGTTTATTTGTTTCTTGGATTTGTATGAGTGTTCCTCTTTCATGAGGAACTAACTTGTATGTGATTTGGGCATGATGAACCCTAGGGTAGGTTTGTTGTAATTATGGGTGATAATCCTTTGTGATTTAGTGTTGTATGTTGAATTTCTTTTATAAGAATTCTATGGTTTGTGATTCTTTCTATGTGTGCTTTCTTGTCTTGGACCGCATGAGAACTCGTTGTTCAATTTCTAGGTTGTACTTGGAGCGTGACCATCGCCCTTGTACTAGACTCACATAGACCGAAAGGGATTCATGTACCAATACGCCGAGGGATTCGGGTATTAGGTACCCCTCGAATGTTAGGCTTAGAACCCAGAAGAGTGTCTACTCCTGATAAGGGATTCCCTGAGTGCATTGCAATCGTAGGAGGAATTGACCGGAAGGGATTCCGGTCAATACTTGTATGGGATTAGGGCTAATCACCGAGGGATTCGGGATTAGCTTAACTTAGGAATCTCTCAGTCCAAACCACCATCACAACACATCACCCTTAATTCGGGCCTTAATGACAACCCTGGGGGGATTCTCTGCCCAAATCACGCCTTCTCCTGCTTGTCCGTCCCTTGTATGCTTATTTGGCGTGTAGTGGTAGCCTTATCCTTTTATTTATAGATTTTAGTAGATGTACTATTCTCTCGTATTGTTAGGCTAGGAAATAGATGAAGGGGAAGTAATAGTAGCTCCTTGGCCCCGTGGAATACGATCCCTGTGTCACACACAGGGTATTACTTGACGACCCCGTACACTTGCGGGACGCCCATCAAGTTTTTGGCGCCGTTGCCGGGGATCGAACCCGGGTCACCCGCGTGACAGGCGGGAATACTCACCACTATACTCATCATTTTCGTCTTTGTGTTGTGTTTATGAATCCATGCTTGTTTTAAATTCCTCATGTTCGTTCATTTATTCGGTGTAGTTCAAGTATTCTTTCATTGTTTATTTCGGCGAGTTGATGTTGTACATACGTTTTTTATTGAAGTTGCAGGGGAGACCATGCCAAAATTTTGAATTTTCGGGACCTTACGGGCGTCTAAACACCCACAAATGGCATGGTCTAACACTTGGGAAGCCTCGTGGGCGCCTTCGCGCCCGCGAGGAAGGCCACGAGAGCCCCAGCCTCGCGGTTGGGAGCCTTGCGGGCGTCCATGCGCCCGCAAGGCTGCCCGCGAGGCTGCCAGCCTCGCGGGCCGCAAGGGGGCAGAACCCCTTGCGGGCAGCCTTGCGCCCGCAAGGCTGCCCGCAAGGCAGCCTGCGGGTTGCTTGCGGGCGCCCATGCGCCCGCAAGCCAGCCCCGCAAGGCTGCCTGCCCCCGCGGGCTGGGGACGCTTGCGGGCGCCCATGCGCCCGCATGGGCACCCGCAAGCCTGCCCTCCCTTCTCCCCCCTCTTGTTTCCCTTCTTTTCCCCCTTTCTTCCTCTCGATTTCTCCTCTTTTCTTCTTGGTTTTTCCGCCGTTTTTCTTCGTTTTTCCTCCTCTAAACCCCTCTCCTACCTTTAGCAACTTCAATTTTGTATATTTTTCGAACTTTCACCGTCATTTTCGCCGAATTTCTTGGACTTGGACTTTGAAGCCCTAACTCAAGGTTTGCTCTCAACTTCATTTTTCTTCTTGATTCTTCATGCTTATGAGATGCAAACTTCATGGTGGAATGAATGGATGTGGATTTTGTGAATTTCATGAGCTTTGAGCTATGTTTGTAAAATTTTTAAAGCTCCAAATACAAGGGGAACTCTTGCAAAATTTTTTTTTGGGGCATCTAATTTTCTTTGGTTTTATGACATAATGAGAGCCCCAAAACCCTTGTTTTCATTTTGTTCGGATTAATCTTGTGTTTTGTGCTTGTAGACATGCCGAACAATGGCCTTAGTGCCCACCACATCCATGACACCGACAAGGCGTACAAACGGACAGATTATTCATTGTCTTAAAGACTTGCTTGGATTTTCGTTTTCGTATTTTTGTCTTGTTTGTTTCTTCTAGTGAATTCTTCCTCTTTTATTAAAATTTTGTGATGTGATGAGCCCTATTATCCTTGCAGGGATTCTAGGGCATGTTATGCACCCCCATCATCCTCCTCGAGGCCGGCCACAACACCTAATACCGGCCCTACCCCATGTTCAAGTTATGAGCAAGGGAAGTTTCTTTATCCCTTCCCATGAATTTCTTGTTTATCTTTTCACCATGGGCTGCTGATTTATGTGCATTGAGGACAATGCATGACTTTAGGTGTGGGGATGGGGTATTTCATACATTTGCATGCAAAATTTACCTATGATAGCTATGATCATCTTGTTGAGAATCTCCTAGCATGAAAGAATGATAGATATGAGTTGTGATTTATTTTTTTGTACTTAATTGGAAGTCCTGTTGTATCTCTAGTGTAACCCACACATTTTGTCACTAGACTTCCTTCTCGCACACTCTGACCAACCCATCTTGTTGATACCCAGTCTTAGTTTGTTAAGGGCTACTTTCAATGGGCCTTTAAGAACTTTTGATTCTTATGACACTAGTCTTAGTAACATCTTGACATGTAGACTAAACCAGGAGACATGATATAGGCTGTAAATAGAAATAAGTCAAAAGACAAGTATTCCGTTGCTCTCATTAGCTAAGTAGCTCGAGGTACGGGCTCCTAACCGAGTGCACCTTAAGCCAACGGCTAATGAAGCATGAATGCGAATATGTAGATATGTAATAAATCGAGTAGATGGGTGTTCTGGTGCCTAAACAGCATGTGCACCCAGTCGAAAGATAATGTACAGTCTACGTTAGTCTATCTAAAAAAAAAAAAAAAAAAAAAAAAAAAAAAAAAAAAAAAGAAAAAGAAAATCCTATTGATCTCCGTGATTGTCGCAACAATTAGAATAAGGCTAGGATTGAATATAGGAATCAAAAGGATCTTAGTTGACCATTGAGGGTGTTCTTAGCGGTTCTAAGACCGGTAATCATTGTGTGTGGGGTGAATGGACCCCTAGACCGATCTAGGGTAAAGAGGGCGAGATAGGAGGTTCACACACTCACGGGAGCACTCTAGATGGAACAGGACTATCTTTATTTGGTTTCTTTTAATACAACTCATTGTCTTGAATTCTTTTCGCTCTATGCTTGTGAGATTCTCCACACTCTGAGCTTGAGGTTTTACATTTAGCCACTTATCATCTTTCCCTTGTTCTTTATGTTTTTGTTTGCTTGAGGACAAGCAAACGCTTAGGTGTGGGGATGTTATGATAAGTGTCTAAATGTAGGTATTTATACGTTATACTCTTGTACTATTTTGCATGTATTTTGATGAGTTGATGCCCGTTTCGCGTTTAAATTGGTTTATTTGTGTTACAGGCCTTGAAGAAGCCAAAACGAGCCCAAGAACGTATTTGGGAAGAAATACGTATCAAATACGACGTTTTTGAGCTTTCATCACTGTAGCAGTACTGTAGACGGATTACTGTAGCAGATACTGTAGCATGGCACTGTAGCACCGAAACGGGATTTCTGGAAAAAGGCTGGGAGCCTTGCGGGCAAGCATGCGCCCGCAAGGCCGCCCGTATGGATGCCCGACAAAGGGTTTTAAAAGCCAAAATGAGGGCAAATTTGGGGGATCTTTTCACATCTTCTTCTTCTCCACTTCTTGGGCCGCCGCCCCACCTTCGCCGGCGGCGTTTTCCGGCGATCCACCGCGCCATTCTTCACCAAGAGGGAGGCAATCATTGGAGGAGGAAATAGGGGGAAGATCTAGAGCTTCAAAGCATCGTTTGAGAAGAAATCTCGGCGACTCCGGCGATCTTCATCCATCCAAGGCGATCCAAAGCTTGAGGGAGTTTTTATAGCTTCTTTTTATGTTTATTTGTTTCTTGGATTTGTATGAGTGTTCCTCTTTCATGAGGAACTAACTTGTATGTGATTTGGGCATGATGAACCCTAGGGTAGGTTTGTTGTAATTATGGGTGATAATCCTTTGTGATTTAGTGTTGTATGTTGAATTTCTTTTATAAGAATTCTATGGTTTGTGATTCTTTCTATGTGTGCTTTACTTGTCTTGGACCGCATGAGAACTCGCTGTTCAATTTCTAGGTTGTACTTGGAGCGTGACCATCGCCCTTGTACTAGACTCACATAGACGAAAGGGATTCATGTACCAATACGCCGAGGGATTCGGGTATTAGGTACCCCTCTGAATGTTAGGCTTAGAACCAGAAGAGTGTCTACTCCTGATAAGGGATTCCCTGAGTGCATTGCAATCGTAGGAGGAATTGACCGGAAGGGATTCCGGTCAATACTTGTATGGGATTAGGGCTAATCACCGAGGGATTCGGGATTAGCTTAACTTAGGAATCTCTCAGTCCAAACCACCATCACAACACATCACCCTTAATTCGGGCCTTAATGACAACCCTGGGGGGATTCTCTGCCCAAATCACGCCTTCTCCTGCTTGTCCGTCCCTTGTATGCTTATTTGGCGTGTAGTGGTAGCCTTATCCTTTTATTTATAGATTTTAGTAGATGTACTATTCTCTCGTATTGTTAGGCTAGGAAATAGATGAAGGGGAAGTAATAGTAGCTCCTTGGCCCCGTGGAATACGATCCCTGTGTCACACACAGGGTATTACTTGACGACCCCGTACACTTGCGGGACGCCCATCATAAATCCTTTTGCGAAAGCATCGACAATAATGTCATTTTCATCAAGAATATCAACACAAGAGTATTCTTTGAAAACTCATTTCAAATATGATAACATCGTGGAGAATCTCAATTTGGTTTACATAGACCTTATTCGGTCAAAATAACAAGAACATCGAATTCTCAGATTCACAAATCTTGAAAACATGTAGTTCAAACCATAGGATTATCCAATCCTCATCAAATATAAATAATCAAGAATTTAACAAGATCATAAACTATCATGGTTTCTAGGCCTCAAGGAAATCATCTCATGAGCCTTTTGTAATAGAATCAATAGTTAAGCAAGATCATAAACATCAAGGTTTCTAGATCTCAAGGAAATCATCTCATGAGTCTTTTGTAATAGAATCAATAGTTAAGCAAGATCATAAACATCAAGGTTTCTAGATCTCAAGGAAATCATCTCATGAGTCTTTTGTAATAGAATCAATAGTTAAGCATGATCATAAACATCAAGGTTTCTAGATCTCAAGGAAATCATCTCATGAGTCTTTTGTAATAGAATCAATAGTTAAGCAAGATCATAAACATCAAGGTTTCTATATCTCAAGGAAATCATCTCATGAGTCTTTTGAGATGAAATCAAGAATTAAAAGGATCATATAGTATCATAATTTCAGTTTTCAAGAAACACTTCAAGAATCCATTGAAATCAAGAATTTCTCATTTCAAGGCATGCATTATTAAACAAGCATGATCATAGCTCTTTAATTAAACAATTCCCACTCACAAACTTGGCGAGATCGAATACTTGGATCACTCGCCTACTTGATCTTTACCCTTGCCTTTAGATCCACCTTCTTGAAGCCATTAACCATCCAAGAAAAACAAGAATCAATCACATAACCCAAACAATAAACAAGAGAGGAAAGAATGATGTAAAATAAGATCTCAAGGCTTCTAGGGTTTACTAAGTGTTCTAGATTCAAGAATTAACAATAATAGAATCCTTAAACCGATAAAATCAAAATGAAATCAAGAATTTCCTAATTGGGTTCGGATCTAAAAGAATCAAAGGTTTAGAGATGAAGGATCTCCTTCATTCTTCACCAAAACATGAAATCAAGGCTCCTATACCATTCAAACATTAGATCTATGGTTAAATTCTAATTAAATATTAGATCCATACTAAATCCACACTAATTCTCCATGGATCTAAAAAGAAATGAATAAAAGAACAAGGAGTTGAAGAAGAGAATAAAACCCACCTCAAACTTTGCTAGAACTAGAGGAGAATCACCACCAATGGAGAAGAGGGGAAGATCAACACCTTTCTCCTTTCTTGGAGCTCAAGAATGAAGATCTAATGGAGGGGAGAATGAGGATTCAAGATGGGGAGAAAATGAGAGGGAAATGGGGTCATAACAAGGCACTTTGAGTTTGAAAACGGGTATTTATAGACCCAAAGCGCGGGAGGGCTCACGGGCTCCCTTGCGGGCGCAAGGGAGGCCGTGAGGCCCTTTCCAGAAAACCATGCCGGCGGCCATGCGCCCGCATGAGGGGCCGCATGGCCCCTTGCGGGCGGCCATGCGTCCGCATGCGGGGCCGCATGGCCCCTTGCGGCCTCCCATGCGCCCCGCATGGAAGGCCGCAAGGCCCCCTGTTTTTGGGGGTTTCTCGCGGCATGTTGAAGGCTTACTCGCTCCACTTAAAAGCTTTCTCCCCCAAAGATTTTCCTCCTCTTTTACACTCTAAAAAGAGCCTTAACTAAGATCCCAACAAAAATAAAACTCGACAAAAACTTAAACACACAACTTCTACACAAGAAACAAAGCACAAGAGAAGCGAAAAAGGGTCGAACTTCCACAACTCTACTTGCAGTATTTATGAATGTCTTGTTCCTTGCATTAAATCTTGGTTGTTGGCTATCTTGGATGTTTGTTGAGTGGTTGAATGCTTGAATGTTTGGTTATCGCAACTTAGCTTGTGAATCTTATTGATAGTTACAAGAAGTTAGATTTCAACTTAGGGTTCAACAGCACTGTGAGCATCATTCACCTAGCACGACTAGATTTTAGAACTGAAGATATCTCTGATAAGTACTGAGAGAGTCCAAGTTAGTGAGCATTAGGAATACAACCCCGGGGCCCCATCACCTCCATCGAGCCAATCCTTACCTTTCCCTTAATGCATTACCTCCTCTTAAATCTCTTTCAGTCCAACCTAGAGTCACTTAAAGCCTTCTTCAATTGATTAGATACTAAGCAGAACGGGAGTATTGGAAAATACACTAGTCCCAGTGGATATGACTACCCAACCTTAGAATACAGTTTATTACTAGTACGACCCGTGCACTTGCGGATACGCAAGGGGCGTATCACCTATAGTTATACTTTATGGTCTTGATGGGTAGCTCCCACATCCCAATGGAATCCACTCCGAAGCGAGGTCGCCAATGGCTTCCATGGGGCATGACGGAGGGGGAACCGATTAAGGTTGGTGAAGGAACATTCCGGAACCGCAAAGTCCTTGTCTCCAAACCTTAGCAGCCTCCTTTCTTAGAATTGTGCAAAAGATCCTTTAAAAATTTGAAAGGCCGCTATTTATAATGTGGCATCAGGATTCCACACATTTCCACATGCCTGTATACAGTGCTTGCCACAGTACTGTGACACGTGGAGTCATGGTTGAGGCCATATGATTGGGCACACGTCCATGTGGTAAGGTGCATGACTTCTACTCCAATACAACTGTTGATGATCTTCTTGTAATCTTCACATCAGCCGGAGCATGAGCGTATGACTGTCTTCATGCTCTTCTAGCTCATATCTTGAATTGAACTCCTCTAGAAGTTGGCACACATATTCATGCGTACAGGCACAACTTATATCGTGAACTTTGTCCCTTTCAAGTGGATCTCACATCTTGTCTTTGCACCTTATCTTTGCTTCTTTTCTTCTTATAGACTTCCCAAAACCCTATTTGCATAAAACAACACTGAATACACACTATAAGTGATAAACATGATAAACGTGACGCTTAACATGTATAAATTGCAATGGTAAACTATATGTATACAAGACCTTATCACATTTTAAAACATTAATGAAGATGTCCACGCAGAGTGCTTAAACTTATATGCCTAAAAGCTTAGGTATGGTATTTCTCTTCGAGTTCCTTGTCATTGGTCTAGAGTTCCCCACCTAAGAGCAAATCCAACTCAATGCAAATTTTAACTTAAAAATATCCATGGAAAATAAATATTCATAATAATAGTCCTAAATACGATATATAAAAAATTATGGTCTGATTCAGTTTTAAACATAAACCAATTGGCTTAACCTAGCTTCAACTCATGTTGAATGGGCCAAAATTTAAAACTCAAAGAAATTCCAAAACTTTTCATATTGCTATAGTAATCTATAGTGATAAACAATATTTGCTACAATACAACCAATGTTATAGAAATGAGCTCAATTAGTACAATTACGATTGTAAGGTGCTATGGTTAGGGTCATAAGCTGGTCGTAAGGCTTAGACAAAATGCATGGTGCTCACATGGAGTACTTGGTGGGCTGCCTCCTTCATGTTCTTACTCAAGAGCACTCTAACGTCATGCAAAGGTGCTCTGGGGCCCGTATTCAACTTAATGGTCTTTCAAAATGATCAGAAAAGCCCCCAAAAAGCCTCAATTCGCTTCCTAAAACATAATTATGTTTAAAATGCAAAAAAATCAAAATTAACATAAAACAAGTATAAAATGCATATCAAGATGTAAAACTGTATGAAAATTGCATGTGATAGGTTAATAAAAATTGATGTCTTTAGACATGATGAGTGCATGATATATTTTGCTCATTTTATACCTATTATTTTCTTGTTGTCTAGCCACTATCTTCCTAGTTCGGTGCTATTTGAGTTATTTTTAGTTCATTATGCAGATATTTAGGTCTTGGACCAATTATAAGTGTTTTTGATGATGATTCATAATAAAAGGATCTAAAGGGGAGTTCGTCAAGGTAAGCACAGCCCAAGCATGGCAGTACTCCACAGCCTTGCAACTTACAGGAGATCTAAGAAATCATAAGCACGGTCACAGCTCTCAGAGCACGGCCCAAGCATGGAATTTCCAACCCGTGCACTTCATAGCCTGGAGAAAATTCAAAAACTTCATTCGCCCGTAAATTGCACATAAACTGCATGCTCTGAAGTATGGCCTAAGCACGACAGTGCTCAAATCGAAATTTAGGTTAAAAGCAGTGAAAGTTAGGTTAGGGGGCGCTTTTTGTCTGGGCAATGGCTGGAGGCTAAGGGAGGAAGATCTGCACATATTCCACCACTCTCAAGATAGGATTTGAGCGCCAATTGTAGGTCAATATCGGTGGAGGATTCTCGTCAAGTTCGATCCTCGGCGCTCAAGAAGATGCAAGCAAAGAGAGAGTCTTTGTATTCCTTTGTATTTGTTTGTCTTTATTTCTTTGTTGAGTGAACCCATGAGGGGCTAACTCTCTCGAGAGCCCCGGGTTGTGAACTTGGTTGAATGTTTGTATTGAATGCTTAATTTGCAATGCTTATGGAGTCTTGGTTTTCTCTATGTTAAATCTCGTGTTGCATAACTTGATGTGTATGATTGCTTAGTGTGATTATAAACTTGGTCTGTGTTTTTGCCTTAAGCGTAATTGCCATAGTGTAATTTCTACCTTGAAGTGCTTGAACCTCACAACATAATCACTAACTTGATGTTATCATAGCCATAACTACAACAAGGCTCCTAGAGCACACATAGAGTTCTTAGATGTACCTGATAAGTTTTGTAGAAGCTTGATTGCAATTCGTCACCAAGGGATCAACTCGAGGCCCTAATTCCCTATCGACCTTTTCGTTAGAACTATCCTCCATCTTCTTCTTCCTCCTTTTACCCACGACCCTAGACTTCTAGTCTCAATTCAATCACATTTGTTGATCAATTAAATACTAAGCAAAGAGAGAGTATTGGAAGCTATACCAGTCCCTGTGGATTCCACTTCCTGATCCCACATTGGGTACACTTTACTACTTGTACGACCCGTGCACTTGCGGACACACAAGGGGTGTATCAAGACGATTATCATAGCATCTCCACACTTAAGCGTTTGCTTATCCCTAAACAAGCAATAATAAAAATGATAAGTGGCTAAACACTACCTCTAGCTCAAAAGTAGAGAATGTACATAGCAAAAGTGGAACTCAAGATGGTAAGTCATAAACAATAAAATGATAGTTTTACTCAATTCAAAGATGATAGTGTGAAGTGTGTGTTAACCCCCTATTTCATCCCCAATAGTCCAGGTTGGACCAACCACTATTTAAGAATCCTCTCAAATACCACTCAAGACACTTGCGATGATAATCGCCTTGAAAGGTAGATCACTAATGGACTCTGAAGTGATAATTGACTCTAATCTTAAAGATTTCAACCCGATACCAAAAAACCTAACATAGTAAATTACAAGTGCATATATATGCTGGTGCTTCTATAGCTTTTGGCTTGGGGTACACTAATATTAGGAGCCTAAACACCAAACTACAATGCGACTATGAGCAAAGGAACACTGTTCGTAATTATTTCTAAGTATATTCTATGCCATTTCCCTTATTCAATTTGTTTTCTTGAAGGGGCCTCTCTTGCTAAAAAAAGAAGCCCTTAAGAGTACACTAGAAATGGAACCTAATATGTCAAGCCATGAACCCAAAGTAATAGGTTAGTATCAAAGAGGGTTAAAAATCATGGGCTTTCCTAGCACTGATGTCAAGGGTCTATCATAAAGAAGTTTTCTGACCTGATGCCCATAATGGAGCCAAAGCTTGCTATTCGAGCAAGGTTGTGTATGAGACTTACCATCTATCATGGTTCTACATTGTCACATTCTCAAATTAACTAATTGCCATCCTAGGTTCACTATCATGCAATTGCAAAAAACATAACAAAATCGATTTGAAAACAAGCGATTGAAAACAAATTGAAATCTTCTATTGAGGTACATCGGATTAGAGCTTAAAGAACTCCCCAACAACAACGCCAAAACATGATGAGAGCTATATTATGACACTTTCCCTATTGTAAGGATACCGGATATCATGCAATAAATCCCATGCAAGAGTGCAAGAGAATCAAATCTCTAAGCTCTCAAGAAATACTATTACTTCCTCTTTGTGTCACTATTTAGTCTAATAATTAAGAGATATTTGTCCTAATTGTTGCTAATGAAAACAAGCAAAGCATTACCACTAAGAAAGCTCTAATCGGGGAGAAATTTATAAATGAAGTAGGCTTCAGGCATGGTTCTCGAGAGTACTAACAATGTAAGGATGATATGAGAGTAATGTAACAATTGCCTAAATTTCAACCGATACTAATATTGATTACCCTCAAAACCTTATATGAATAATCCAAATCCCATTTTGGCTGTTAAACACTCCTAGAATAAGGAGCACTAGGAATCGCAAATCATGGGTGGAATGCTAATGCGGAAGGTCATCTACACCTGAAATCTTCAGTGTGTAATCGCAATGAAACCTCATTAATGTAAGCATGATCTAGTTTATGTAAACATCATGTTCTGCACATAACATTCAAAATCAACCTATAGCATCCATCCATTGTAGATCAAATATGAGCCATCTTAAATTAAATCCAAAGAAGAAGACAACATACACTAATGAAAATATTTATAATCCATCCAAAGTTTACCTTCCAAGGATCCTAACAGCACGGTTTCCATGGGAGGTTAATTTGACATGCATAAGGATAGTGTCATAATATCAAGAAAAAAAATAACAATAGTATATAATAAAACTCCCTATCCGTGGACTAATGGTGGTGATGATGAGAGCCGCTCGGATGGCCAAGGTACCGCCCACCAATGGATCCCAAAAATTGATGTATGCTTTATTTTCTTGTCCTTCAAAGCTTCAAATGTGTTTTTTTAGATTCACCCTCCTCCTCCTTCAATTCTAGACCCAAAGAACCCTCTCCTAGTGAGATTTGGCAAAATGGTACATGGAGTCAAATAGTGGTAAAAAAACATTTCCAAAAGTCTAACTTCATCCTTTTGTAATCTACAAGAATACGGGCACGTGAGCCGGGTTGGATAGGGCATGAAAATAGCATATGATGAATATGGGTGGTCATGCAGACTCCGTGAGGGTGGACGTTGGCCACATGGTACAGCTACCTATGGCATGCGGGTATTATGCGGCCCCATGCCACCCACACACCTAGTTGGCCATAAGGCCTCCATGGGGGGACATGGTGCTTTTATGGAGGACCTGCTAAGCTGCCTCCTTCATTTCCTTGCTCGGGAGTATTCTAACATCATGCACAAGCACTAGGGGCCGGTTTGCGGCTCAATGGTCTTCGAAAATGATGAGAATAGCCCCAAAACACCTCAATTCGCCAACTCGAGTACAATTGTCTTTAAAATGACCTAAAACATAAATTAGCCTAATACAAGTGTGAAATGTCATTGACATGCAAAAATGCATGAAAAGTCAATGTGATATGTCCATAAAAATCAGTGTTTTAAGACACTTATTGAGACTATGCACTAATTACGTATCTCAATTCACCACCCGATCAGCTATTCTCCAGACCTCGTGAAAGGGCATCACAACTGCATTCTCCATGCCAACTCTAATAGCTAGATAGTTGGGACTCTCTACTACAATAGGCCAAGCTAAGGCCCTCTATCACCATCTAAACAAATTAACAAAAATTGAGGCTAAAACCCAACACCATCGCATATGTCTTCCAGCCCATCTAAAAGCCCAAACAACGCAAGCCAAGGTTCAAGCATTTCAGAGCAGTCACATTCATGAAGAATAATCTGTCTTCAACAAATGAAACAATTATCATTGTCCTAGAATGTCCAAGTCAAAATTAAGAAAGTAGGCATATCTTACAAATCCCGCAGTTTCATGCATATATGTATATATATAGTTGTACACATCAATTAGTTTATGGATCACATATAAAGAAATTATTGGCATACCAAGCTATTCCAACAAAGCAAAACATCATTTTGAATACGACAACTATATAAAGCAAGTCAACTAAATCATTAAAACGTTTTTGCCATGATAAAATTAGGTGAACACAATATATTCAACTCACAAACTTTGTGGTCAAGAGCTCCTCAATGATGCTATTCTTCCACTGGTTCCTTGCCTCTAGCCCAAGCCTCACAATCTAAATCTAAACCAAACGACACAGAGAGAATAACCAACATGCAAGGATGGAAGCAAGAATGCAAGAATGAAACCCCTTAGTCTAAATGCTATGCAACCATAATACCAGCTCTAGCATGCCTTAATCTTGAGTCCAACTAATTAGAAAGAGTTTCCAAGAAGATTAACTCCATCCAAAGCTATGGAATCAAAAAATCGATGAGGATATCTTGGTGCTACAATAACTCTGAATTCAAGGAAGAATATAGCTTAAGGTTTTTTCAAAATTGGAGGAGAGGAAGAATACAACTTGTTTATCTCTCCTAGTCTCTATCATGCAAGTTTCAAGCAAGGATCCAATCTCACTCTTTCTCACTACCTCAAGCCCTAGATCTATCTCCAAGAAATGAAAGAACATGGGGCAAGCAAGAAGAATAACAAGAGAGAGAGATTACTAACCTTACTTTCTTCGAAAAGAAGAGAAAGAGAGGGAGATGAGTCTTCTAGAAGCAGGAGGTGTGGAGGAAAAATCAAGGATGGATCTCTCATCGAAGACAACAAATGATGATGAGAGTTAAATGAAGAAAGAGTGAGTGGGAAAAAGGTTTTGGGGTGAACATTAGACCAAATCACCACTCGGCTTTCGACTAAAAGACTCTGAAAAACCTAGGCTAGCCAGAGTTATGCTATGTGTGTGTAGTAGCACAAAGACAACACAGTCTTCGGCTAGGCCATGTGGTCTCCTTACAGCCACATGACCTTCTACAACATTCTCTTCTCTCCTCTTAACTCCCTGATCTGACTAGCAAGGTAACAAAGAAAATTTCAGAAATTATCTAGCCCTAAACTCAAGTTAGGGCATGATGAAATGATTGAGTATAACATGCGTGTATCTCATCAAGAATTTGCACCACCAACTTCTTTCAAAAATTAAATGAAACTATCACTAGTATTGAGATGACTTTTGGAACTACATTCTAAAAATCCATACAAGAATTGTTGAAACATACATTTCTCTAGATCATCCTTGCATATGATTAATGAAGCAACATTTACTAGACAAGTGCCCTCTACACAACTATAAGCAATTATATATTCCGACACTAATTTCTCACTTATGCCACCAAATGAATTATCTACTACTTGCTGCAAATTAGCTTATGGAATTTCTACAAAGCAGCTAAAAAAAGGCTATGCATTTTGAGTAGTTTCAAACATAGAGAAATAAAAAAAACATGCTAAGATAACAAATGTTATTAAAAACTTAAATCTTCGGTAACATTTCCACTTGAAAGAAACATATTTCAACTTAGTTCAATTGCAAGAAATCACTTTATGTTTGACAATTAAATATTTTTATAAGTTTTATTGATGTATATATTAGAATAAGTTATAGGTAAAAGTTTTATATTTTAAATAATATTAGTTATGTCACAGCTGTAAGAGCTTAGCTGAATGGCATATGACTCCGATTGTCCAACAAGCAAGCTCTTCATCATGACCTTAAGGCAGGTTTCTTGGTAAACGAGAATTTTAATTGGAAAGAGCATTTTAATGCCGTGTACTTAAGGAGGGTTAAGCCAATCGAAGATCCAAAATAATGAGATGATGTGGGTAGAGCTGTTAACACATATGACTCGAAAGGCCATTTCACCACATCCTAAAACTGAAGATAAAAATACAGACACATACATGGAAGTGGAAGAATCCAAGTATATCCCACTAAAGCCTTACATGTCACCTATTTCTTTCCCTCAAAGATTGGCTAAGGCTAAATTAGATAAATTCTTTAGAAAGCTTAGGAGGTTCTAAAGAAGCTGCACATCAATATACCCTTCACAGAGGCTTTATCAACAAATGCCTTCATATGTTAAGTTTTGAAAGAGATATTGTCTGAAAACAAATTTGGAGCAATATCAAACTGTGCCTTTGACTGAGGAGTGTAGTGCTTTAATCTAGAAGGAATTACTATGAACAATTATCTTTGTGCCTTTACAATTCACACTTTATATTCTAAGAACAAGAACAAAAGTAAAGATCTTAGAAGTTAATAGTTTTCAATAATAAAATAAAATAAATGAAAGTTATTAACCTTTATCCATGACTTAAAACTTATTGACTTAAACTCCAATACATGCAATAACCAAAATAGCTGACTATTTTTTATCTTTTTCTTTCTTATGTTCTATATTTAATAGAAAATGAGAACATAACATTTATAGGTAGACACAGGTATGGTTTCCTTTTGTTTATACACATTTATAGATGCTCCCATCAAGTACATAGCAATTAAGAGGTGCCTTTCTTCATTTAACAACCGCATCACTTCAAGAAGCATATCTCTTCATTCAACATGGCATTTCATTTTAAATATTAAATCATATATATTTATTATAAACATGAGGCATTTCTTACAATTACCTCCAAACTCAATGTTCCAAGAAGCTTCTCTCTTCCTTTCTTCTCTCAATGAGCTTTGTGCAACCTCAATACCTATGTAGGTCTTGAAAAGTGTTTGCTTACACCATTTTCTCATATTATTTTGTGCGCTTATTCATCTTGTTTAGAGTTGTAACATGGAAGACAAAGCTTAACATGGTACAATTTTCTCTCTTCAAGTGAACATGAAGTTTAAAGATTAGAGAAATTGAAATAAAGCAATTTAAGGCCAAAACAAAGGAAAAGGAGTTCTCTTAGCATTAATTCTTGAAAAACATGGCAGGCGGAACTGCTTACGGGTTTCTTATGGCCTTGTTCCGGCTGTAAGCCACAAACTGAGGCTCTTGCAGGCATGTTTATTCCTGTAAAGCGGAGCATAAGGAGAAGGCAATGGGCTTATGGGCACGACTTACTCCCATAAGCCTAGACTGTAAGGGCCATCCGGTAAAGCTTACAAGGGGAAGACACGCTCGTAAGGAGTGGTCACAAGGATGGACTGTGAAGTTTACAGACCTCTCGCTTACAGCCGTATGTGGGACTGTGACACAAAGACTGAAGACCTTATGGCCATGGCTTACAACCATAAGCCGCCCGTAAGGGTTAGGATATAAAAAAAACTTAGGTTTCCATGATTTAAAAGTGGTTGCGGCTAGAGAGGAAGGAGAACTATGGAGCCAAGGTATAACAGAAGATTACCAAGGAGAGAATTGATAAGAAGGCAAAGGTCTTCATTGATTCCACCCCCTTCTATACACTAACAATGCCGTATAAGTGTCATTCTGCAATTCTGGAGGAAACTTAGGTAATGCCATTTTCTCTGGATTTAAAGGGGGCTTTTAATGATTGATTTTTATCTTAGAATGCATTCCAATTCCTTGGCAATGTATTTGGATGTTTAGTGCTCCATGAGGAGCTAAACCCGTTATAGTACTTGGGCATGTGAAATTTTATTGAGTTCTTGAAATTTTATTTGCTTCTTTATTCTAGTAATTTATGAGTTTCAATCTTGCTTGTTTCTTGTTCAGTTGCATCTGACAATTATCATTGAGTTTGAATTAGAGTTATGCTGAGGTGAGGGACAGGGTTTTAAGTATAAGACCACCGAAGATTATAGAAGATAGAAAGAGTAAGCCTGTAGGTACAAGAGCGTCCTCTTTCCCCTTCGTGTAGATCATCCTACTTTCATGTTCATGCGAGCTTTTAGTAATCTTGTAACTCGATGTTGTGCTAGGTGAGTTCCATAGGATTAGGGGGAGTTTCGCTCAAGAGAGGAAACAACCTATGTTCAAGAACCCATGTTGATAACTATAGAAACCCTAGATCAAAAGCCATCCACCGAGAAAGCCTGCGTCAAGAGAAATCTCCATATGTTACTTTTGATGAGGTAGGCCTTGATGGCCATGCAGTGAGTCAATTGGTGTTAGGTTTCCCACAACTCAAAATTGCTATGTTAAGAAGTGTATTTGAATTCCCTTGCCAAGTAGAATCACCCAAGTAGGATCATCGCCCGAGTACTCATTCTTGTCTATTGATATCATTTCTTGTTTTCTTGTTGTGCAATTATTTCTTCTTGTTATGTTGCTTCTCATTTCATTCACATTATCATTAAGTGTAGATAACAATAGTTAGGGTCATTACTAGTACTCTCATTCCTCATGGATACAATAACCCTACTTTCACACACACTTTATTACTTGATCAACACATGCACTTGTGTTTCATAGATGACATCAGTCCCTATCAGATCTCATGCCTTTGTTTGTGTGCAAAAGTTGGAAATAAGTGAATTAAAGAAAACTACAGTAACTTTGTCGATAACAAACCTCTCTATCACATGCCCATTATGTATCCTTGAGGTTTGATACGCCCCTTGTGTATCTGCAAGTGCACGGGTCGTATTAGTAATAAAGTGTACCCCAAGGTCGGGTAGTCGTATCCGCTGGGACTGGTATATACCTTCTAATACTATCGTTCTGCTTAATATCTAATCAATTAAAAAAGGGTTGAATTGACTCTAGGTTGGATTGAAGTAGATTGGAGAGAAGGAAATGCACTAAAGAAAAGGTAAGGATTGGCTCAATGGAGGAGATGGGGCCCCGGGGTTAATTTCTTGATGCTCACTAACTTGGACTGTTATAGTACTTATCAGAAATGTCTTCAGGACCCTAAATTCGAAGACCTCGTTGTGCTAGATAAATGATGCTCACAGTGTTGTTGAACCCTAAGTTGAGATCTCACTTTTTGCAACTATCATAAATATTAACAAGCTAATCAAAGATAACAAGAACTTCAAGCATTCAACCACTCAACATACAATTAAACCAGCCAACAACCAAGAATTAATGTAAGGAACAAGACATTCATAAATACTGCAAGTAGAGTATTCAAGTTCAAGTACAAACATCAGAATATCACCCCGGGGCTCCCAATAAGAGTTTAGCACCTCATAAGGTTAGACAACAAGAAAGATGCCAAAGAAACAGATATACAAGAAGTTGAAAACTCCATAATTTCTTGCATTCTTGCGGCTATCCGAGGCTCTACGTTGGAATGAATTCTCCTCCCGATCGGCCTACCATTCGAGCGATATTCCCCTCGTGATGGTGAGGACGGCTCCCTAAAGCTCTCTTGCTTTTCTTCCTTTGTTTCCCAGCAAAAAGTCCCCCAAAAACCTAAGTTTCTGGAGTTTTAACCTTTTCCCGATGTGAGCACGGCCGTGTTGAGGCAGTGCTCCAAGCCGTGCAGATTACGGCCGAATAAAACTCCTGAAACTCAAATTCCTGTAATCTGAACGGGGTCCGATAAGTGCTTGTTTATAGATTTTATAATATCAGTTTACATGCATTGACCATCACTTTTATCAGGTTTTATCATTGACAATGTGTGTTTTATGTTCTTTTGTGCAAACAGGGCTATGGAGACATGAAGTACAGGAAGAAGCAAAGATAGGGTGTGATGACTCATTTCAAGGCCACAACTAGAAGCTGTGTTAATATGCATGGGGGGGTTGCCAACTTTTGGCGGAGTCCAAATCATTACACAAACAAAAAGGGCACAAAGGCAATAGTACGTCCATGTCCCAGCTTTCGTACCCAAGTAAAAAAATGTTCTTGAAGATTTCACAGGATAGAAAGCCACGCACCCTACCACACGAGCGTGTGCCCGACTGTGTGGACTCAACGGAAGACTTTGGGAAAAATCAACGTAACATTACTATAGCAAAATAATGTAGTGGTTACTGTAGCGAAGTACTGTTTACGCCGTGTGGAATTTTCTACACGGGCGTGTGGCTACAGTACACGGCGTGTGAATGCCCGTGTGAATGCCCGAGTGAAGCCCCGAATTCAAATTATAAAAGCCTCCTTGTGATAATTTTTATGGATCTTTTCGGCTACTTTCGAGAGAGAAGGCGGGTAGGGCTTGGAAAGAGTTCTTTGCGGGTTTGGGAAGCTTTCTCACCAACTGGGATCGATTCCTCCTTCGTCATAGCATCAAGGAAGCCATCGGCGACCTAGCTTCGAGGCGGAATCAATCTCGACGTGGAAGCTACCCATCAAGACCATCATCACCGATTTAGGGGGGTTATTCTTTATGTCTTTGGAACTTATTTATCATTTCATTATTTGTTTTGTGACTCGCTCCATGGAGAGCTAAACCCCTAGAGGCTATTCGGATATGTAAACCCTAGGATTCTTATTTTCTTTAGATTTACATTGTGTTTCTATTCGAATTTATTACTTTGAGTTTTATTCTTGAGTTCTTAATGATTGCTTGTGTTTTTTATTCCATTATTAATTGCCTTGCATGTTTTATTCAGTCTAGTGAAGAGAGAGATCACCATTTGGTTAAGAATTACCAAGAGTAAAGAGGGTTGAGAGGGTGAGCCATGAGATAGCGGAGTGTCCCCTTTCCCTTCCGATAGATATCTCCTATCTGCATATTCCCTAAGTGTCAAGCAACCATATGTGGTGTGAGATGTCGAGAGAATTCTCCGCCGGGACCTCGTAGGCGGTTAGGGATCTTTCACATTGAGGCAGGGTTAGATCTAATTTTAGGAATTCGTTATATCTTTGGGATCTCTAGAGTTTTAAGCAGTCATATGTGGTGTGAGGCGTCGAGAGAATTCTCCACCGGGACCTCGTAGGGGACTAGTTATCGGTGACCTAGAGGCAGGGGCAGTTATACCTTATGATACCCACGACTCATCGTTTTCGTTTAGAAACACTTGTAATCTACATCCAACACCCGAATCCTTGGGGGAGCATTGTTCGGATACCTCACTTTTATTGATTGATAACTCTTTTCCTTTTTATTTTCTGCGCACTTGTAGTGACACTCTTAGGTTTGGCCATTAGATCATCACACACTACACTCATGAGGCTAGATAACAAGAGAGGAGCTATTACTAGTACTTCTGTTCACTGTGGATCGATAACCCGACCCTTTAGGTCCACTTTTATTACTTGACGACTCGTGCACTTGCGGTAACGCATGGGGTTGACACACATCACCCTGTGTTGTTGCGAATACGCATCAGGGTCCAACACGCCCGTATTGCGACCGTGCTGAAGATTGCACGACCGTGCTTAACGACGAGAAAGCGTGCTGTCTTCGATTGAATTCTCCTGCAATCTGCACGGCTTGCAAGAACGGGCGTGCTGAGGCCGTGTTGAGCTTGGTGAGGTTTCTTCTAAGTCCTTGAGCTCCCAAAGTCACGCTAAATCACCTTTTCTTGCTTTAGGATTTTGATATCTGCATAAAAACTAAGAATACCTCAAATAGTATTGAATTTGGAGAATTAATACCGATAACTTCAAGAATCATGGGAGTAAGTTATAAAATAAATATATATGAAATGCACTCATCAAGGTTGTACCTATTAAGGTTCGTATGTTTTTTTATTTCAGCTGATTTTGTTGTGTTAATGATGGAGGATTCTCAAATGTCGATCATTCTTGGTACGTATTTCTTAGTCATTGTAGGTACCATCAATGATGTCAAAAATGGTAGACTCACATTAAATATTTGTATTGAAACATTTGAATTTAATTTGTCTAACCCAAATAAAAAATTTTGTTGAGAAGTCCTACTATAGGATAGACACCCTACATCAAAATGAGAGACAAGAGTTGCTAAAACATTGCTCTAGTGATGACGTTGGTAATTATATAAGATCATTGGAAGCACAAGCCTACTGTAAGGGTTGATGACCTTACACTTGGTCAGCGGGCATATATTATCACTTAGACCAAGCCACGAGGGCGCACAGCTGCGTGGATTTGGTAGCGCGCGCAGGTGGCGCGGCGCTTATGTTGTGTCCGGACCAAGGGCGGGTGAAATACCCCGCATGATCATGGGCCGAGGCCGTGAGGCGCGCGCGCGCTGGACCGTGGGCGTGCGCGTGACCGGTGAGCGAGTGGGGCAGGCGCGCCCCTTACCAAGAGTCAAGTGTCGCAGGACTTCATCATGTAGAGTGTTGGATCTCTAGCAAGTCTAGGCGGGGCGGGACACTTGATCAGGCCGGTTGACCGAGAGCTGATTCCGGATCTGACAAGGCATTACACAGGCGTATGCAAGTAGGCACGTGGCCGGGAGCGTTGCCGAGCCAGGGGCGAGGATGGCACGCGGTATTACCGCGCGTGACCGGTACTGCTACGCACTGTGACCAAGGGTGGCTGGTTAAAGCTACAGTCGAGTCAGAGGACACTGCAAGCTAAGTGAAGTCAGGGTATTCACGCCAGGCCGGTATTGGGCATGGGGCTCAATCAACCTTGGATTTGGGGTAGCTTTTGTAATAGGGTCAAATGTGTCTTTGGGAGAAGACAAGGCCACTTGGTGTTGGTTTTGGCCATGGTTGTAAACATTTCTCAATCTAAGAGAGTTTTATGTTTTTCTCTCTCAAAATGGGTTTCTTTGTGTCGTGTTTCTCGTACCGACGTGTATTCCGGATTTGCTCGCTTCATCTTATTTCCGCTATACTTTGTAATGCAAACAGGATTAACGTACTGTTCTTGCAAGGAAAGGCTGACCTGTCGCTATGGTGCATGTCAGGTGCCGCACGGCCAAAGCTGATCGGTTAGGGCTGTGACAGTTGGTATCAGAGCTACGAGTTCGTGGCGTGAAGCGAAGCGCGAGAAGACACACAGGTGAAGACGGTGGAGATGGCGACTAGCAAGAAGGATCGTATGGATCGCCTTGAGGAGACAGCAGAGCGCTTGGAGAACGTCGTCGGGAGTGTCGATGATCAGCTCGAGAACCTGTCGAAGATGGTAGAAGACCTTGCGATGGGATATCGCGAGAGCCAGAAGACTGTTGAAGTCCTGAAGACGAAGGTGCAGTTTCTGGAGGCAGAGGTCGGCCGACTCAAGGAAGCTAGTGCTTCACCGGTCTCGTGGGAGGCGCCCACGAGAGTGAAGGTCCCCGAACCTTCCCCATTTGATGGCGCAAGGAGTGCCAAGACGCTGGAGAACTTTCTTTGGGATGTGGATCAGTACTTTAAAGCTGCAAGGGTGCCGGGCCATGAGCAAGTCTCGTTGGTCGGGATGTACCTTACTGGCGATGCGAAGCTATGGTGGCGAACTCGTCAGCAGGAAGACGCTCAGGTGGGTCGGACAAGTTCGAACTCGTGGGTCGAGTTGAAGAAGGAATTGCGGGAGCAATTCTTGCCTGGCAACACTGCTTGGGTAGCTCGCACAAATTTGAAGGAGCTACGTCAGACAGGCACTGTCCGAGAGTACGTGAAGGAGTTTTCATCACTGATGCTGGATATCAGGGACATGTCCGAGGAGGACAAGTTGTTTAACTTCCTTACGGGACTCCATAGTTGGGCCCAGATCGAGGTACGGAGACAGGGCGCGAAGGACCTGACCTCTGCGATCATTGCAGCTGAAGCACTGGTGGACTTGCAAACCTTACCCGGTGGAGAGGGTGAGATGGCGGAGTTCAGATCCAAAGACAAAAAGCCAGTTGAGAGAGGGACCGGAGATGGGTTCCTAAGGTGGAAGCCCACCGGTCAGGCCAGATGGAATAGACCCAGGGATAATGGAAGAGCAGCGAGTGGTTCAGGCAAGATGAGTGGATGTTTCATCTGCAAAGGACCACATTTGGCAAAGGATTGCCCTAAGCGTGAGAAGTTGGTCGCGCTTAGAGATGAGTCAGAAAGCGATTCGGAGGACCCAGCAAGGATGAGTCCCTTACAACTGTTGGGTGCCTAGAAGACTGTCAAGAGTGACAGGCGGTGGATTCTCTGATCTATGCGGAGCTGACCTTGAATGGAAGGGCCATACAAGGGAGGGTGGATACAGACGCAACTCACATTTTCATCAAGGAGGATGTGGCGACTCGGTGGGGACTGAGCGTAGGGACGCACACGAGCCGAGCGGAAGCAAGTCAACTCTCAGGCACTGGCGGTGACTGGGAAGATCTGCTGGCGGTCACATTAGATGATTTCGAGTTGTTACTGGGGATAGAGTTCCTCAAGTCTGTGAAGGCCGCTGTTGTTCCACATTTGGGTGGTCTTCTTATGGATGAGAAGAACCCATGCTTTGTAGCGGGAGTGGCTGCAAAGGAGAAGAAAGGGAAGAAACCGACGCTTTCTGTGCACCAGAGGGTGCAAGGGCTGGGTTATGGAGAACTCAGTTATGTTGCTGCTATATTGGAAGTGCAGGATGATCTGGTGAGCGATCTACCTTCAGTTATGGCTGAAGTCTTGACGGAGTTTCAAGACGTGGTGCCGCCGGAACTACCCCATGAACTCCCACCCCGGCGGGCAGTAGATCACCAGATTGAGTAGATACCGGGCTGCGAACCCCTGCCCGGGCTCCCTATGTCACACTTGGAGTTGACAGAGTTGAGGATATGACTCACAAAGCTTGATAATGGCTTCATTTAGCCAGAGGGCATGCGCTGGTGTTGTTCCAGAAGAAGCGGGAGTGCTCTCTTCGACTGTGCGCGGACCGCCGAGCGTTGAACCAAACACGGTGTTTGTGGTGAATCCTATGGTGGATCACATTGTTCACTTGAAGCAGGGATTATCAAGATGGAGGGAGTGACAACTGTTGTGAAGTTGGAGAAATATCATTTCTCGGGGTGAAGTCCGTATGGTCGGGCTAAGGTGGCGGCGGTTTTGGACTGGCCTGCACCGTCCAAAGAAGGTCGTGCCGCTCACCGAGTTGTTGAAGAAGGACCAGCCGCGGGGCTGGACCGAGAGGCAACAGACTCTATGTGCCGAAAGGAGGGAAGATTCGGCAGGAGCTCTTGAGAGAGCATCATGATGTTCCATGGGCGGGATATCCCGGTCGTGAGTGAATGAAGACCTTGCTCACAAGACATTGTTATGGGCCGGATATGGGCGAAGACTTTGAAGCATATGTGAAGACGCGTTTCGTGTGCCAACAAGACAAGTCGGAAAGAAGACGGGAGGCCGGTCTTCTCCAGCCGTTGAGTGTTCCGGAAAAGCCATTTTTCTCCGGATTTTCCTAAGGTGGAAGAGATGTCAACAGTGATGGTGGTCGTGGACCGATTCACAAGGTATGCGGTATTCGTACTCGCACCGGTAGTGTGTTCAGCAGAGGTGGCTGAGCTGTTCCTGAAGCATGTGGTGAAGCACTTTGGGGTACCGGGAGACATCATAAGCGATCGAGGTGTTCGCTTTACTGGGCGGTTCTGGACGACGTTGTTCGAGTTGTTGGGCACAGAGTTGAAGTTCAACAGCGAATCATCCGTGGACGGATGGGCAGATGGAGAGGATCAATACTCTGTTAGATGAGTATCTCCGACACTATGTTTCAGCTTCGCGGAAGAATTAGCTAAGTCTGCTTGATGTGGCGCAGTTTAGCTACAACCTTCATGGGTTTTCATCAACGGAGAGGAGTCCGTTTGAGCTTAAGTATGGATACCAACCTATTACTCCTTCAAAGGTGGCGAAGAGGAGGACATGAGGAGAATGTCCTGCCGCGTATCATTTTGCTATTGATCGGCAAGAGATGATGGAGAGTGCTCGGGATAGCCTCGCCAAGGCGGCTCGCCAGGATGAAGAAGTATGCAGATCAAGGGAGACGTCCTTTGGACTTCCAAGTAGGGGACAAGGTTTGGTTGAAGCTCACTCCACAGGTGTGGAAGAAGTTACATCGGGAGGATGTACACAAAGGCTGAATCATGAGGTATGATGGGCCCTTCGTTATTGTCCAGCGGCTGGACAACCCCACGGATTCATCGAAGGCGAAGAAGAGTCGGGCTCCGCCGACTATTCGCGAGGAGTTCAGCAGGGTGGCTGAGCGGATCCTAGACCGAAGAGTAGAAGGCCAAAGCAAGAAGAACCGCAGCGTGTTCTTGCTTGTCCAATGGAAGGACTTGCCGATGTCAGAGGCAAGCTGGGGGCGCGATACTACTCTTTGGCAGTTCGAGGAGTTGGTGGAAGACTTCTTGAGTTCGAGACCGACGAGGACGTCGGGTTCAACTAGTGGGGGTGGTTTGTAAGGGTTGATGACCTTACACTTGGTCAGCGGGCATATATTATCACTTAGACCAAGCCACGAGGGCGCACAGCTGCGTGGATTTGGTAGCGCGCGCAGGTGGCGCGGCGCTTATTTTGTGTCCGGACCAAGGGCGGGTGAAATACCCCGCATGATCATGGGCCGAGGCCGTGAGGCGCGCGCGCGCTGGACCGTGGGCGTGCGCGTGACCGGTGAGCGAGTGGGGCAGGCGCGCCCCTTACCAAGAGTCAAGTGTCGCAGGACTTCATCATGTAGAGTGTTGGATCTCTAGCAAGTCTAGGCGGGGCGGGACACTTGATCAGGCCGGTTGACCGAGAGCTGATTCCGGATCTGACAAGGCATTACACAGCCGTATGCAAGTAGGCACGTGGCCGGGAGCGTTGCCGAGCCAGGGGCGAGTATGACATGCGGTATTACCGCGCGTGACCGGTACTGCTACGCGCTGTGACCAAGGGTGGCTGGTTAAAGCTACAGTCGAGTCAGAGGACACTGCAAGCTAAGTGAAGTCAGGGTATTCACGCCAGGCCGGTATTGGGCATGGGGCTCAATCAACCTTGGATTTGGGGTAGCTCTTGTAATAGGGTGAAATGTGTCTTTGGGAGAAGACAAGGCCACTTGGTGTTGGTTTTGGCCATGGTTGTAAACATTTCTCAATCTAAGAGAGTTTTATGTTTTTCTCTCTCAAAATGGGTTTCTTTGTGTCGTGTTTCTCGTACCGACGTGTATTCCGGATTTGCTCGCTTCATCTTATTTCCGCTATACTTTGTAATGCAAACAGGATTAACGTACTGTTCTTGCAAGGAAAGGCTGACCTGTCGCTATGGTGCATGTCAGGTGCCGCACGGCCGCAGCTGATCGGTTGGGGCTGTGACACCTACCATCCATCTCAAAATGCAAAAATTGAAAAGTTGAGGTAAGATTCTATTTCCAGCATTCCTACGGAAGATAAAGCTTGACAACTAAAGCACAAGCCGCTTTTCTCAACTTTCAATGAAAAGGTAAGTCAGGTTCAAATAGTTCCTAAACTTCAACTTGATGAGCATAATGGGTTAAAGCTATATGCTTATGAGGATGTTAAGATTTACAAGAAGCTAAACCATGGATATGGCAGGTAAAATGCTTGCAAAACCATTCATGGAGGAGATATGGTGATGATCTTCGATTCCAAATTAAAAGCTTTTAAGGAAATGCTCACGTCCAAGTTGTTGAGTCCATTATGAGTGTGCAAAGTTTTTCCTTCATGAAGCAATTGAAGTATGGAGTGAAACTACAATTCCTTCATGGTGCATGGACCAAGATTGAAGCATTACATTGCTAAAGAATTAAAGAAAAGGGATGAGTTCCACCCTTTCCAAACATTCCATAATCTTCACAAGACAACAACAAGGGTCAAGCTTATGACCTTAAATAAGTGGTTCTTTGGATGCAAACCAAATTATAATTTTCTTTATTTTACTTAGTTTTCAAATTTTGTGTAGAAATTTTACTTAGTTAGATTCTCTTGATGCGAAATAAAAAAAAAGTGTGTTGAGATTGTCACACACACACACACACACACACACATATATATATATATATATATATATATATATATATATATATATATATATATATATATATATATATATATATATATAATTACCAAATAATATTAAACAACATTATTGGTCGCCTAACTTCTCAATGATTTGTAGTTTGGTCACCCACCTAATTACAATTTGATCATTTAAGTTTGTAATTTTTATTTTTTAAGTCATTAATCTTTATAGTGTTAATGTTGAGCTGATGTCGCATGCCACGTGTTACATCTTTAACAGGTGTCTAAGTGGCCTATAAGATTACAGACGTGGCTAAAGGTTTGCAACATGACAAGCTACGTCAACTCCCCGCTATTATCATGATGGCCGATGACTTAAAAAATAAAAATTACAAACGTAAGTAATCAAATTGTAACTTATTTTAGGTGGTTAACTAAAATAGAAATATTTAAATAATTAGGTGACCATTTATATTGTTTACCAATACTTTTATTAATAACATTAGCTTTGATATTAAATACTATTATTATAAATAGATTCCAAAACAATATAAATACCAAATATATTCCTGCAAAATAATCCAAAAGTTCAATGAAAATTTGAAGTACGGATCAAAAACAAAAAATAGTGTAGCACTACTAAAGTTTGCCATCTGTAAAGCTAGATATTATGTGAAGCAATTCAACAAAATGATTTTCAAAGTAAAAAATAAAGCTACTTGAGTAGTCACATTTAGCATTCAAAGAAATATTAGAAAAGGATGTTATATATATATATATATATATATATATATATATATATATATACCGCATTCGATTGAATGCCACTAAATTTCGAATCAAGTGTACTTAGTATAATAAAATGTATCTTTGGGTGAGAAGGACAATTAGCTATATAATTTTTTATTAAAAATGCCTCACATACTTAAATTTAAATCTTATATATATTGCTTTTTCATTTTTACATGATACTTTATTTAGGGTAAATGATTTGGATGCCCGTCTTAACTAAGGGATAAACTTTATTTTAACCATATCTATCTTTGGATGACAAGGACAATTAACTATATAATTTTTTATTAAAAATGCCTCACATACTTAAATTTAAATCTTATATATATTGCTTTTTCATTTTTACATGATACTTTATTTAGGGTAAATGATTTGGATGCCCGTCTTAACTAAGGGATAAACTTTATTTTAACCATATCTATCTTTGGATGACAAGGACAATTAACCACATTTTCTTTCATAATTTTGTATCATGTTGTTAAATTTTATTTTCTTCTAGAATTTTTAGTTTCATTAAGGGAATGTCTTGTTGGCAATAACAAAAATTACTTGTAAGTAAACTTGCAATGCAAGTGAAAATACTTTATTTCAACTTATATCATGGTTGTTTGATTTGCAATAACTGAAAATGTTGTATTTATTTATTTATTTTTTGTTTAGTTTGATGTAAAACGAAATTTATACTTACGATATAAGTGATATAGTGAGATTACTCCAATATATCTTAATATTAGTTCTAATTATTTAATACTTTTCATAATAATAATTAATTTTAATGATAAAAACATAATTAAAAATAATAAATATTTTAAATTTAAGAAATATTAAGCAATATTTTACTTAATTAATTTAAATATTTTTTAATTTTAAAATATTTACTATTTTTAAATTTATTTTTATCATTAAATTTAAATAATCAATATTTATTTTTTATACCACAAAATTATAGTAAATATATTTTTATAATTTAATTAATGTTTTGTTTTCGATTTTTGAGAGTGAGTACTAATAAAATCTTTTGCAGGATTTAAACTCACAACAAAAATTGTTGTGAGTTGACATCCTGGAAAAAATATGGTTTAGTTATAACTTGTTTCACATGTAAAAGATATTTTACATCACACCTACCTACATCTACTTACAACCATCAAACACCCCTGAATAAACGATGATGGTATTGCAAACTTATAGGACCTTGAGTTCTTTGTATAAACACACGTTAAGAACACCTCTTTTAGAATTCAAAGGATATTAAACATTCTTTGGTGTGGAAATACAGACATTAACTTTGCTTTTGCTCTAAGCACACATTCACAAACTTTGAACAAGACTATGTTCTTACTTGTTTTTCTTTGAGCACCCCCTCGCAGGGTACAAACACGCCCGTGTTCCATGGGTCATGTGTTCATTTGCACTTTAACATAACACTGAATGCTTTCAAACATAGTCCTCTTTAGAACAGAGCTGGCTCAACATGGGCATGTTTAACACATATTTTTGGCTTCAGAAATCTCTACATCCACCAGTGTTTACTCACATAGCCATGTTTATACCCATGTATATGCATTCAAAAATCTATGGATGAGGCCGTATTTCTAAAGACACCATGTTTAATGAAGTGTTATATTTAATGGAGGAAATGTCTGGAAAACAATTGCCAAATGGTAGCAGACATGCCTGCATTTTTCCCTGTCATGTTTTTCTTCATGAGGCCAGTTTATGGAAGAACAAGTCTGCGTTTCATGAACATGTTCCCAAATTTACAAAACATGTGACCATGGATTTTGAGTTCTCATTCTAACTTTTCGTATTCTTTAGCTCATTGATGAGTGCATTTCATATATATTTATTTCATGTCTTACTCCCATGATCGTTCAATTTATCGGCATAAATTCTCCTTATTTAGTGCTATTTGAGGTATTCCTAGTTTTTCATGCAGATATTAAAGTCCTAAGGCAAGAAGAAGTGATTTGGAACATTTTCAGGAGCTAAAGGACTTAGGAGAAACCTCATCAAGCTCAACACGGGCGCAGCACGCCCGTGCTTCAAGCCGTGCAATTTACAGGAGATTCCAGTCGAGAGCAACACGCATTCTGTTCGCTAAGCACGGGCATGCAACTCTCAGCACGGCCGCAACACGGGCGTGTTGGACCCCGTGCAGATTACAGGAATTTTAGTTTCAAGAGTTTTATTCAGCCGTAATCTACACGGCTTGGAGCACGGCTTCAACACGGCGGTGCTCACATCGGGAAAAGTTTAAAACCCCAAAAACTTAGGTTTTTGGGGGACTTTTTGGCTGCGAACTAGAAGGGAAGAAGGAGGAAGCTTTGTGGAGCCGTCCTCACCATCACAAGGGGAATGATGCCCGAATGGTAGGCCGATTGGGAGGAGAATCCATCACATCGTAAAGCCTCGGATAGACGCAAGGATGCAAGAAATTAGGGAGTTTTCAACTTCTTGTATTTTAATTTCTTTGGCATTTATTGTGTTGTCTATCCTCATGAGGGGTAAGCTAAACTTTCTTAGGGAGCTGATAAGTGCTTGCATGTACATATTATTTGAGATGTTTTTCCATGCATGAGCATCACATTTTTCAGGTTATATTTCTCATTTCGTGTGTTTTTGTGTTCTTTCATGCAATTAGGGTTGTGAAGAAGGTTTATGCGAAGAAAAGCAAGATTAGGTCATAATGGTGCTATGTGGAGCTCTTTTGTGCAAATACGAAGTTCAAGACACAAATCGGGTTCAAACGAGGGGGTATGTGCCAACTTCTAAAGGCTTCAAGACAATTCTTGTAGAAGGACACGAAGGCAGTCATGCTCGCTTGTTCGGATTTGTTCAAAGATTTCAAAAGCTCTCCAAGGGTTTTTCATCATCAAGGAATACCACATGACCTTTCATATGGGCATGTGTCCGTTCGTGTGACCTCAGGTGAAGAAATGGGCGAAATCGGGGACCAACAAGCAAAATTCCACGAGACAGAAAATCCACATGGGCGTGTGGAATTTCCACACGGCCGTGTGGAATTCACACGGCCGTGTGGCTTATCCACACGCCCGTGTGGATCCTCGAGATAGCCAATTATAAAGCCGTTCTGAAGCGTTATGAAGGGGATCATCTTCTAACTTTGGGAGGAGGCGACGGCTAGGGTTCAGGAGGTTCTTGCTACACTTTGGGGGCGCTTCTTCACCAGTTTCATCATCATCCCCTTCCAAGGAGAGCCATTGGGGGAGCCTTCGACGACTCGATTCGGCGAGGTGTGCCTTAGGCTTGGAGGAAGGGATTCTTTGAAGAAGAAGGAGAAGTTCCCATAGTCTATCAACACGAAGCTTAAGGGGGTTTTCTTTATGGATTTCTTGCACTTATCTTCAGTTATTTCGATGAATTTGTATTGCTCCATGGAGAGCTAAACCCCTAGTGGGTACTTGGACTTGTAAACCCTAGAATTCCTATGTTTCATTGACTTTAATGCTTTTATTCAATTTGAGTTTGAATTTGAGTTTCAATCTTGTATGCCTAATTGTTTCTCCCTTAGAGTGACACTAGGGTTGAGGGCTAATCCAATCATCCTTTTGACGAGTGACCATCACCATTAGGATTAGATTAATCAAGATTGGAGGGGGTTGAGAGGGTGAGTTGAGAGGTAGCGACACGTCCCCTTTCCCCTCCGGTGTGGTTTTCCCTACCTTCTTATTCCAAGTTTTACCTTCGATCTCAAAGAGAGTTAGGCGTTGAGAGAGGCCTTTCCGCCGGGACTTATTTGTGATTAGGGATCTTTCGCCTGGACCAAAGGGATTGATCTATAGTTGGGAATAGGGTTTACCACTTGGAATCCCTAAAGCATAGCGCAGTCATACGTGGTGCGAGGCGTCGAGAGTCTTCTCTCCGCCGGGACCTCGTAGGGGACTAGTCAAGGTTGACCTTAGGTTTGGGACCTTGTATCGTTGGATTCCACGACTCTTGAAATCTCTATTGAATAAGAGTACTTGAAGGCTTGCACTTGAAACAAGGATTCTGGGGGGAGCATTGTCCGAGTACCCCATCTTCTTATTGATCTATTTCTCCGACCTAGCTTTCATTTTCAGCATTTTGTTTCTACTACATTCTGATTTTATTTTGTTTCAACAACAATTGGTTTATCTTTGATTACTTAACAAAGTGTGATTGTTCTTACGTCTGCTCCTTGTGGATTCGACTACCCACCCGTTTGGGTACTTTATTACTTCGACACCCGTGCACTTGCGGAGTACACACGCAAGGGTGTGTCAGGAGCCATGGAGGGAAATATTCTGATGTTGTAGCTTGAACTTGTTACTCTACTTGCAGTATTTATGAATATCTTGTTCCTAGCATTAAATCTTGGTTGTTGGCTATCTTGAATGTTGTTGAGTTGTTGAATGCTTGAATGTTTGGTTATCTTTCCTTAGTTTGTGAATCTTTATTGATAGTTGCAAGAAGTGAGATTTCAACATAGGGTTCAACAGCACTGTGAACGTCATTTACCTAGCACAACTAGATTTTAGAACCGAAGATATTTCTGATAAGTACTGAGAGAGTGCAAGTTAGTAAGCATCAGGAATTCACCCCGGGGCCCCGTCTCCTCCATCGAGCCAATCCTTACTTTTCCCTAGTGCATTACTTTCCGTTAATTCTCTTTCAGTCCAACCTAGAGTCAATCAAACCATTCTTCAATTGATTAAATACTAAGCAGAGCGAGAGTAGTAGAAGCTACACCAGCCCCAGTGGATATGACTACCCGATCTTTATGGTACACTTTACTACTTATACAACCCGTACACTTGCGGTTACACAAGGGGCGTATCACTCATCTCTATATAATGCACTCATTTCTTTTGATTCATCACTTGTTTCTTCGGTAATTGCGGTAAGATTTGAAGTTTTTTTGATTGAGCATGCTTCAAGTGGTTTCACCCATTTTCATTTCTATTATATTTCTTTGAATCTTGTTAGAAACCATATTTCTTGAAAATGCTTGTTGAAAACTTGTTCAAAACTCTTCATAACCCAAATGCACACCTTAGAACCATATAAGAAGATTCGAAATAAAAGACCTAAACTTCATTAAACTTTTGGAAGTTCAGGTCTTAAGACAGCCTTATCGTAAAAATATAGTCATATTCTTTATATTGGGCCCATGTTTAATTAAAATGCATAATGTATTCAATGAAACACACTAGTGTTCTCCTAGGGCATGAGGCCATGTTTAGATCATTTGTGCTAAAGACAACTACGAAACATGGCAATGTTATTTTTTGTACTGATTTGTGTTTCTGTAATTTTGAGCTAAACTTGATCGATTTTGACTTGCTTTGTGGTGTTCCAGCTTTTCCACACGCATTGTTCTTATCCAAGTGGTTTTAGAATAGTTGTGCTTTGTGTTTTGACCGTTTTATATCGCTTTGAGTTAGAAAATAGGAAAACTTGTGTTCTATGGGAAGTATATGTCCAGTGGCTGAGTTACACACCCATCCGTATATTGATAAGTGCCTAAATACATCACTTTTATTGTATATATTTTATGCACTTTCATGCGTATTTCATGACTCTGAAGCCATTTTACACCTTTTATTTGTTATTGTTGTTTTAGGACATCGAAGGACCAGATAGAGTGCGGATGAGCCATTTTGATGTGCTTTAGAGGGTTATTTTAAGCTCACCCACGTCTCCAAGCTCTGGAGGAGAAAAAGCTGAATTTTCAGGCATTAATACTATAGCAGCGGTTACTATAGAGGGATGCCGTCGGGGGGGGGGGGGGACGGGGATGCTGTAGATGGTTACTATAGCAAATCACTTTAGGAGTAAATGGAGCTATGAGGCCCTTATGCGATCTGCATACCAAGCCACACAGAGTGGCCTAGGAGGTGTGCAGCTTCTTGTGCGGGCCACACACACACAAGCCACACATTTTTGGAGGTTATAAAAGAATTAGACTACTTTTGGAAAGGGACTCTGGCCACCAATCTCCAGCATCATTTTCGAGGGCTCTGTTGTAGTTGGAGAAGGTGGATTTGAATAGAAAAACACTAGGGGAGAAGAAGGTTGCACTCAAGGAACACATCAAGGAGCTTGACAGTGCGCATCTAAAGAGCTCTCATCATCACCTTCTAGTCAACATTTCAAGGGAGTTTGTCTATGATTTTTATCTTGCTTTCTATGTATTTTTACATCTCTCCCTTATTCATGTTAATCCAGACTCCCAAGGCCATCGAGCATCAGGTGAATCATGGAAGAAGAACATGTTTGTATGGATAATCTTTATTTGTAATGGATTGTTGGCATATTTGTTTGGTTTCATTCTATTGTTATTATGTTAAACCTATGATGGATTCCGTAGGTTTTGACTTTTGAATGATGCTTGTATAAGGGATGCTTGTATGCATTAGGTCATATAATGCTTAAAGAGGGATTTAGCGTGCCAGTACACCTGCGATACCTGGTGTCGGTAGCCCCGCAGGCATTTGGGATAGTTCTAGCATGTAGAGCATTAGCACTTCCTTAGCCAAGACTCCTTGTACCCAAAGACATCGTAGGGGTATCTTCCAAATAGGATAACCTGTACTGAATTAGGGCTACAGCACAGAGGGTCCATAGTAGTCGACTTCTGAGTCTTGCGGACCAACTCTGACCAACATCACACTTATATTCCCAAATTTCTTCCTTACGTGTTCTTCTCCCTAGGGGATCCTCTCCCGAGGCATTTCGTTCTCATTGCTACTTGCTCTTTAGATAGCTTGTATGGTGTGCCTTAGTCCATTTTGTTTATAGTTCTTTCTTTTAGTTATTTTCATATTTTATTTTCAACCAACAACCTACTTGTTTGATCGATTAGGCAGTGTCATCTATGAGGAAGTAATAGCATATCTTAGGCACTAGGGAATACAACTCTCTCATACTTGCTTGAGAGGTTTATTATTTAACGACCAGTACACTTACGGCTGGTGGAGTTGTATGCACCCTTTGTAATGTGTCACAGACTCATCATCAATATTTTGGCGCCGTTGCCGGGGACATCCAAGAATGCGAGATAATATTGGTGATATTCATTGTGCAAACAGAGGCAAAATTCAAGGCCATGAATGCCACAATGAAAGGTTTCCAAGCATCTATTCAAAGAATTGGGAATCAAATGTAAGAACTTCTCAAAGCAAATACTAAGGGCAAAAAGAGTAATGCGGAAGAAATATAAGTTCCACCTAAAGATGCAGTGGATAAAAAGAGGGGAAGATGAAAACATGGTTGTAGAAGAGTGTGAGGAGATAGAAGAAACTAAACTAATGACATTTCAAAAAAGCGACCTACCTCAATGTCATTCAACCCATCAAGAGCATAGGAAAAATTTTGGGAATCACATTTAAAGATGTGGGTAAGATGCTAAAGCCGTCCATGAATCTACCTATGCCGGGCTTAGACAATTCCCAACCAAAAAGTTTCCTTGGAGGCCCAAGCAAATTTTGTGGGCAATGCAAGATCATCAAACCATGGTTGAGAAACAAGATGTGGAGAGGATGTTGAAGCCATCCCATGACTCACCCATGGCGAGCTAGAATAATTCTCAGCCAAAGCTATTTCCTTCGTGGCCCAAACAATTTTGCGAGTGATGCACACAACACGGGGTGATGTGTCAACCATTTGCATTACCACAAGTGTACGGGTTATCAAGTAATAAAGTGGACCCAATGGGTCGGGTTATCGAGCCACAGGGAACAAGAGTACTAGTAATTGCTTCTCCTCCGTTATCTAGCCTAATGAGTGTAGTGTGTGATGATCTATGATAAACGTCTAAATATACGTATTTTATACATACTTGTGTATAGTTTTTTTTCTCGCTTTCTGTTAAGTTGTTTTCTATTTTCTTGGTTAAAGTTGCTTTATTTGTGTTACAGGCCCGAAATAAGCTCAAGAACGTATTCATGAAGAAATCGACACCAAATACGGCGTTTTTGGGCTTCATCACTGTAGCACGATTACTGTAGCGATTACTGTAGCAGGATGATGTAGCACTGAAAGGAAAAATTTCTGAGAAACTCTCTGGATGCCTTGCGGGCAACCTTGCGCCCGCAAGGCCACCCGCAAGGCATCGCGATGTCTTGATTTAAAAGAATTTTTAGGGCAAATGAAAGGGGAGACTTGGCCTTCTTCTTGGAGCTCCACACCACCATCATCAAATCCGACTTGGAGGAGCGCTTTGAGGGCGTTTTCGCGGCGAGATCTTGGAGGAGAGTGCGTTTGGGGGCAAGATCCTACTCTAGGGCATCATTGAAGGAGGGTTGAAGACAAGGGAAGCCACCTCTTGAGTGGCGTCTTCGGAACTCCATTTTCGTATTTGAGGGAGCGATTATGCTTTATTTAGTTGTTTTCATGCTTTTGAGTATGTATTTTGAGATTATGAACAACTAAACCCCAAGGTCACCGGATGTAGGTGAACCTTGGGGGTGAACTTGTGTATTTTGGATGCTTGGTTTTAATTAATGTTTGTAGACTTGTTTGTGATCCTTGTTTGGTGCTCTTGAATGTTAGGGTATGCATGAGAACTCTGTGTATCTTTACTTAGGTAATACTAGGTTGCATGACCATTTCCCTAGTGTTAGACTCACCAAGCTTGGAAGGGAAATACGTATAAATACGTCGTGACCATCGGGTATTTGTACCCCTCCAATTCTGGGGTTAATTACTCATTTGTGATTCAACCTTAGTTTGAGAAAACCACCTCGCCCTTTGCAATCGTATGAGAATTTGTACGGGTAGACCCCGTATTCAATACTCGTACCGGATTAGGGGTCAACTGTCGTGACCATCGGGTTGACCTAATCTAGGGTTTTCTCGGTCCAACAAGCCATTTACATGTTAATCCAACATCCTGTACACTTCAGTAGCCCCTGAGGGGATCCTCATCCGTGACCGCTTTCTCACCCTGATTTCATCCTTTTATTGTCCTGGTTATTTAGTATTTTGAATTGCATTTATTTCTTGTATTTGCATTTTCTTCTTTTACTCTCGAATTTGATCGGCTAGACAATATTGCGAGAAGGAAGTAAGGATAGATTCTCGGGCCCTTGGGAATACGACCCACTCGTGCATGCGCGAGTGGTTTATTAGTTGATGACCCCGTGCGCTTGCGGGACAACCACCAATCTAATAACTAACCCTAAGAGTGGGACTACAAGTGCGCAAGAACTAGAAACAGTGAGTTATCAATCGATAAAAGCGGGATACCCCGATAATGTTCCCCCTAGAATTCGTGTATTAAGTGTAGATTACAAGTATTTCTAGATGAAAATATTGAGTCGTGGGCATCCTAAGGCATATCAGCCCATGTTTTCAGATAGCCGATAACTAGTCCCCTACGAGGTCCCAGTGGAGAATTCTCTCGACGCCTTACACCACTTATGATTGTTTAGCACTCTAGGGATCCCAAAGATATAAACAATTCCTAAAAGTAGATCTAACCCTGCATCTAGGTCAAAAATCCCTAAACCCCTATGAGGTCCTGGCTGAGAATTTTCTCGATGCCTCACACCACATATGTTTGCTTAAAACTTAGGAAATATGGAGATAGAAAATATCTATCGGAAGGGAAAGGGGACACTCCTCTATCTCACAGCTCATTCTTTTGACCCTCTTCACTCTTGGTAATTCTAAACCTAGCGGTGATCTCTCTTTTTACTAGATTAAATAAAATATGCAAGGCAATTAATAATGTAGCCAAAAGCACATGCAAGCATTAAAAACACAAGAGCAAAACTCAAAGTATTTAAATCGAATTGAAACACAATGTAAATCTAGTGAGAATAAAAATCCTAGGGTTTATATGTCTGAATACCCTCTAGGGGTTTAGCTCTCCATGGGGCAAGTCACAAAACAAGTAATGCAATGATAACCAACTGTGAAATCCATAGAAAATAACCCCTTATATCCGTGACGATGGTCTTAATGGATAGCTTCCACGTTTGGATTGAATCCACTCTAAAGCTAGGTCGCCGATGGCTTCCTTGATGATATGACGGAGGAAGAATCAATCCAAGTTGGTGAGAAAAGCTTTTCAAAGCCGCAAAAAACTTTCTCCAAGCCCTAGCTGCCTTGCCTCTGCAAAGTAACCGAAAAGATCACTAAAAAATATATCAAAGAAGCTTTTATAAATAGAAATGAGTACTTCACACAGGCGTCCACACCCACACAAGCATCAACACGCCCGTGTACTGTGGCCACATAGTAGTGTGAAAATTTCACACGGTTGTGAATAGTGATTTTGCTATAATACTGCTGCAGCAAAACCTTCTCCCAAAATCTTTCTTCGAGTCCATACTGTCAGGCACAACGCCGTGTGGTAGGGTGTGTGGCTTTTTGTCTTTTGAAATCCTCAAAAACCTTCTCCAATTTATGCACGAAAGTTGTGAGATGGACGGGGGCTCACACGAGCCCTTACATAGGCTCCTACACGACGGTGTGAAAATTTCACGCAGCCATCTACATTAAATGTGCGACGTATTAGTATAATAAATGTACAGTATTTTGCTATGTTACTTGCTACAGTACAATGCCAAAATCCTTCCCCAAGTCCACGCGGTCAGGTACACACTCGTGTGGTGGGCCATGTGGCTTTCTGTCCGCTAAAATCAACAAAATCCTTCTTCAATTGTGCACGTGAGCTGGGACATAGATATGTGACTGCTCTTGTGCCTTTCCGACTCTTGTATTGCCTTCAAAATCTCCCCAAATTGGCACACACACCCATGTATGTGAACAAAACTCCTGTTTTGATCCTTGTCTTTCGTAAAAAGGGTCATCATGCCCTATTTTTGCTTCTTTTGCTCACTTCACACTTTCATAGCCTGTTGGCACAAAAAACTACAAAATACACTTCATGATCAATAAAACCTAATAAAAGTAATGCTTTATGTATGTAGAATGATGTTATAAAACATGTATAAACAAGCACTTATTAAACCACTTCTTGGGAGACAACCTAACGTTTTAATTTCATTTTGTGCTTGCTTTGTTTGTATGTTTTATTTTTCTTAGCCCTTGTGTTTGTTTTTGTGCTTAACTTTGTGTGGATGTCTCAATTTCATGTTTTTATTGTTTAAGATGTTTGGATGAGTATTTTTGTTCATGTCGATGATTCTTGATGTGTTCATCATTGTTTTATGATCGTACTTTGTATTTTGATGAGAGTTTGCATGTAAGGTCAAGCCCCATGGTTTTTGGAGGTTGTGCAGGCCATATCAAGGCCGCACGAGCCCTCTTTGGGCTTGTACGGGCTGTACATAGCCCGCACACACAGTCCCAACTGGTATGTGGCTTGGTGTTCAGGAATAGCGGGTGTGTGGCCTGCTATATGGGCGGCACAGCACGCCGCACATGCATGTGTGGGTTGTCCAAAATCGATACAGAGCCCACAAGGCCATTTTAGCACACCATTTCAGCACAATTTCAATTTCAACAAGGCTGATTTTTTCTTCCTCTTTCGTCTGATTTTCTCCTATTTTTTTTTCTCTTGGAAAACCTCTCAAGTAGGCCAACCTAACCTTTATCTTAAAGTTCCTCATCATTTTTGAGTTTTAATTTTTTTGATCTATCGTTTTTCATCGTGTTTTCTCCGACATCATCAAATTTTGTCATTAAGCTTTGGGTATGAGTTCCTCTCTCGTCTTTCTTGTTTTTTATGGTTTTGCTGTAAATCGCAAGCTAAATAAGGTAAGTATGTCCTGAATTAAAAAATGCACACTCATATAAATGTTCTTTTCAAGTTTCACCATGTAACGATGATTTGGATAAATATACTTCAGCATCCACACCTTTTGTTTTCTTGTTTCTTGTTTCCTTTTGAAGTTGGGTTGGAAAGGGCCTAACCCTACCAAGCTCACTTTTTCAATATTTCTAGCACTTTGTTTAGTTATTTGTTTGTTTTTATTTTCCTTTTGTGTGTGTGATGGACGCCTTGTGATGACATTCCATTCTACCTTGCAATGGAATTGGATGCCAAACAAACCTTCTTCACCATTATCAACACGAATAATCTGCGGCTGCCACTATCTCATGGACTTCAAGACTCATGCTTCGAGACTCGGGGAAGTTCACAAAACCATCTTACTATACTTTAAGTGCATATCTTTTTGCATTCTGCTGACTTAGGTACATTGAGGACAATGTACAACTTTAAGTATGTGGTGGATTTGTGTAATTCTTTTTTTGATTTTTGTGAACTTTGCAAAATTTTGGAAACTTAAATTCTTGCATGATAGTGAACCAAGGATGGCAATGATGATTCTAGTAGGAGCATGATAGTGTAGAACTATGATAGATGCTAGGCCACTCACAACCTTGCATTTTTTGAGAATTGCGTTTCATTCATGACATTCTATCACTTACCCCCTATGTAGAGCCCTTGACACCTAGGGTAGGAATGGTAACAACCATCACACCCCTCTTAGTTGCTAACCAATTGAGAATTGGTCGTGTGCGTAACACACAGACTCCGCAAGTGCACGGGTCGCCAAGTAATACCCTGTGCGTGACACAGGGGTCGTATTCCCAAGGGGGCCCGAAGAGCTACCTTTACTCACTCTTTGCTTGTTGTTTAACTAATCAAGTTAAGTTTAAGGAAGTAATTTAATGCAAAGCAATTTAAAACTCTAAATAAGAAAATAGCAAGAAACTCACAACGAGATCGGATCAAGGTAGAGAAATGGTCACGGATGTGGCTCACCAAGGGGGCTACTAAAGTGCAAAGGAGGCTAAGATTATCATGCTTTTGGCAATTTGGACCGATAGAAAACCCTAAGCTAGGTCAACCCGATGGTCACGGTGTTGACCCCAAATCCAATAGAAGTAGTGGATGAAGAACTCCTTCCACCCCACATCCTTCCATGATTGCCAAGAGAGTAGTGGCTTTCACAAATTAGGGTTAAAACTCCACAAAGAAGCCAACCCTAAAACGGAGGGGTACAAGTACCCGATGATCACGGTATACTTATACAACTTCCCTTCCAAGCTTGAATGTGTCTACAACTAGGGCAATGTTCATGCAATCCTAGTAGAAACAAGGAAATGATAAACAAGATTCTCATGCATATCAAGGCAATAATCATCATCAAGCAAGGATTCACAAACCAACCAAAAGCATAAATAACTCAAAGCATCTCAAAATACACAAGTTCACCCCCAAGGTTCACCCACATCCGGTGACCTTGGGGGTTTAAGTGTTCATCTCAAGTCTACAAACAAGGTTCATCTTGAAAACACCCAACAAAGACAGAAAAACTCCCTCAAAACCCGGAGGTCGAATGATGTTTGATATTCCACAAGAAGTGGCTTCCGAAGACGCCACTCAAGGTGTGGCTTCCCTTGTCTTCTACCTCCTCAATCGATGAAATTCGGAGTAGATCTTGCCCAAATCTTGTTCTCCCCGTCGTTTTCCACCTTAGAATCGCTCCCTTCGTCGTCCCTAAGGTCGGATCGGAAGTTGGAAGAAGAAGCTCTCCAAAACCCTAGGTCTCTTCCCCAAAAACTCTCTTGTTTCTCTTTTTAAAAGCCCGAGTCGGGGGGTTATGCGGCCAGGTATGCGGGCCGCATACATGCCCGCATAGAACCATTGAAATGTTGTCGATTTTTCCCGTAAGTTCTACAGTGATTGCTACAGTACCTGCTACAGTTCTGCTACAGTACGTGAGCCCTAAAACGCCTTTTCCATGCCGATTTCTTCTCAAATCGCGTTGTCGAGCTCCCCTAGCTTCTTTGTGCCTGAAACAAGAAAAATCCCCGATTAAACCATCAAAGGGCATCGATTCATTAACAAAACACATCAAGAGAACACAATACATACGTATAAAATATGTACATTTAGACGTTTATCAAACATCCCCACACCTAAGCATTTGCTTGTCCCCAAGCAAACACACATGAGAAACAGGGGCAAGAAGATAAACGGCTAAATGCACGACCTCAAGCTCAACAGTAAAGAACTCCACAAGCACAGATGGACAGAAATCAAAAAGTGAGTTGTTCAATGAATAGTCAAGTAATGATAGCTCTGTTTCATCCAAAGTGCTCATGTGAGTGTGTGCTAGCTCCTACCTTGACCTCCATATCCCGGATTACCCCAGGACAACCATTCACCCCACACAAGTTAAAAATAGTGTTAGACAGCTAAAAACCCTTTCAATGGTCAAGTAAGAATCTTTTGGTCTCTACAGAAAACTTTAACCTTGAGTGAAAGTAACAGACAGGTTCCAGGCGATCAATAGGTTATTAAAGCACACAATTTTTTTTTTTTTTTTTTTCGAGTCCGCCTAACATAGCCCGTACACAAAACTTTTTCCTTTCAATCTTTCAGATGGATGCACATGCTGGCCAGGCACAAGAGCCACCCAACTTACTTGATTACGGGCTACATATATACATTCATGCTATTATCAGCAGAGGAATACTGACATAGACTCATTTTTCATCATTTACTATTTTTTTTCTTTTCATAAAAATATATATACATCCTATCTCATGTCGCCTGATTAACTCCCTGCTAAAAACTTCACTTAGGGTTAAAGCAAAAACAAGAGACATAAAAGTTCTTAAACAACAATTGAAAGTAGAGTTTAACAATCTAACACTAAAATCAACAAGATGGGTTGGTTAGAGTGTCAAAGGTAGAAGTACAGTGAGAATGCATAAGTGTGCACTATAGATGAAATAGAACTACATTCAAGCACAGTAAAAGTACAACTCACAACTATCAGTCTACCAAGCTAGGAAGTTCTTAACAGTGAAATCATAGCTATCATAGGTTGATCAAGCATGCAATGAAATAGGGTCTCCATCCCCACACCTAAAGTCTTACATTGTCCCCAATGTACATCAGTCAGCAGCACAAGGTGGGAAATAAATATAACAAGAATTAAAAGATGGAGTGAAGAAAACTTCCCCATTTTCGGTTCGGAGTGGACAATACATGCACGAATACGGGGTAAGTTCAATCATCGAAGGGTGGTGAGAGTGAAGCTCCTTTTATGATAATCCTACAAAGATCAAGAAGCAAATCTCATCTCACCAATTCAAAAGTAGGGAGCAAAAACAAAAATAAAAATAAACTAAGTCGAACAAAAACAACAAGGTATGACTCCATGCAATTTCTCTTCTCAATCTATAAGTGAACAAATAAATTCAAGGAAAATTTCATTGAAAAGTTACTGTAGCACGAGCAGAAATTTTGCAAGAGTATCCCCTTGTTTTTGAAGCCCAAAAATTTACAAATAATGCCTTAAAATGCAATTAGATCAAAGATTAAACATTCACATAACATCTCCCAAAGTTTGAAGCAAGATAAGCATGAAAAACAAGAAGAAACATCAAGTTTGCTTCAACACACAAGTTAGGGATTCAAAGCTTAAATTGAAAACGATCGGTGAAGAAGATGATGAAACCTGAAATAAACCACTGGATCCACGTTGCAAAGGTTAGGAGAGGAGTGTAGAGGACGAAAAATGAAGAAAAACGGTGAAAGAATGAGGGAAAACGGATGAGAGATGAGAGAGATATGAGGATAATGGTGAAGAGGCATATTTAAGAGATGGGCAACCCGAGCTCCTTGCGGCCTAGCATGCGCCCGCATGCTTAGCCCACATAGGGCTCGGGTTGGCTATGTGGGCAAGCATGCGGGCGCATGCTTGCCCGTATAGATGCCCAAAACCTCCCAACTCAATTTTTTTCAAGTTTTTTCAAGAGATCAAGCTATACACATGAAAGTTTTCCTCCAAACAATCATAAAAACACTCGAAACAAAGCCGAAAACTCACATGAATTGATAAAACCTTCAACCAAAAAGCACCAAAACTAAAAAGAACAACAAAGAACACAACAACCAAGCATTAGCAAATGATACAAAAACTAAGAAATACGAAAAACAACACAACTAACATAACACACCAAAGAATAAAACTAAACCACACACTTAAAGAAAATATGAAAACACACTTGCAATGAAATTAAAAACTTGGGTTGCCTCCCAAGAAGCGCTTGTTTTATGTCATTAGCTTGACATTAGTTACCTCGAATTCATGGTGGAGCAAATGGTGGAGACTTACCTCCATTCTTTGACAAGGAGTTGTTACCCGGGAAGTTCAATGAAAGGCATGAGAAAATTCCAAATTTACCTTGGCCCTTAAAGAACAAATGATCTACCTCCTCGGGTGGAAATGTGGAGACCTTTGTACTTCCTTTTGATCTCTCATGCTTGTTTCTCCACACCTTCTTTACATTTTTCTTCTTTTTGCCATGGGGTGGCAAGATGCTCTCCAATTGAGTCACATGATAAGTTGGTGGAGAGGGGGTCGCTTCTTCAATTTCCTCGTTCTCAAAATCTTCTAAGTATTCATCTAAAGGGTTCATGGCGAGGACTTCCCGTACACAATCGGTAACAATCAAATCTGTTGTATCCACAAAATATAAGGTATCATCATGATCAAGGGAGTGTTTCATTGCTTGAGGAAGGGTGAAGACCACTTGCTCGTCTCCAACTCTCAATGTCATTTTGCCCTCCTTCACATCTATCAATGCACCGGAAGTGTTGAGAAATGGCCGACCAAGAATTAGGGGGACCTCGACATCGTCATCCACATCCAGTATCACGAAATCCACTGGGATAATAAGCTTGTCCACCCTAACAAGAACATCTTCCACAACCCCACGCGGTCGTCGCACTGATCAATCAGCTAGTTGTAAGGTCATCCGCGTAGGTCTCAAATCTTCCAAGCCCAATTTCAGGAACAGGTTGTATGGCATAACATTAATGCTGGCTCCTGAGTCGGCCAATGCACTTTCTTGCATTCCATTTCCTAACACGCAAGGAATGATGAAGCTACCGGGATCTGTCAGTTTTTTTAGCAATTTTCTCTGAATTATAGCTTAACAATTTCCAGTAAGCGTCACCATATCCAAGTCTTCCAGCTTTCTCTTGTTCGTGAGGAGGTCCTTCATGAACTTGGCATACTTAGGCATTTGTGAGAGCGCTTCGACAAGGGGGATGTTCACATGAAGTTGTTTAAAGAAATTGAGAAATTTTTTGAATTGGGCCTCATCCTTGTCTTGCTTAAGTCTAGATGGGTACGGCCCAGATGGTCTAAACTCAGGGACCTTTGATGTTGGAGATTGATTATGAATTTCAGTTTGCTTCTTTCTACTCCCTTCATATTCATTCTCGGTTGCATTGGGGTCTTCCCGGACGGCTACCCCATCATTAGAAGCACTTGGGCTTTCCTTAGCCCTTACTTCCACTTGTTTCCCACTCCTCAGTGTCACGGCCTTCAATTGCTCTCTTGGATTGCTCTCCGTGTTGCTAGGCAAGCTCCCTGAGGGTATTTCTGATTGTGCCCTAGCAAGCTGTCCCACTTGATTTTCCAAGGACTGAATTGAAGCTTGCACATTCCTCAAAACGGCCCCGAACTCATCAAACTTCTTCTCGTGTGCCCCAAATCGTGCCTCGTTGTTGATCATGAACTTAGCAAGAATCTCCTCAGTTGTATACTTTTTTTCTTGTTGTTGTTGTAGAGGTTGATATTGAGTGCTTTGGGGTAGTGGAGGCCTTTGCTGCGATTGGCTTTGATTCCATGAGGGGTTTGGATAATTTCTCCACCCCGGGTTATAGGTATTGCCATATTGGTTTCTCGGTCCCCTTTGCCCTCCACCAACATAGTCAACTGTCTCCACAGGTGTTGAGGGAGCAATAAAAATAGGGCACTGTGACGTTGTGTGGCCCGCACCACAAGTGTCACATGACATAACCGCCTTAACACTCGAGCTTGATCCCAACATGAACTGTTCGAGTCTTTGGGCCAAAGTGTCAACCTTGGAAGCTAGAGCATTGTGTTCATTGACACTCTTAGTTAGTGCATCAACCTTTGCAGCAAGAGCAGTTACTTCATTCACTTCATAAAGCCCCGCCACCTTGGGTGGTTTCTGTCTCGTGCTCCAGTGACGTTCATTACTAGCCATGTTCTCAATCAATGCTTCAGCCTCTTCAGGGAGTTTGTTGCTTAATGAGCCACCTGCAGCTGCATCAATGAGTTGCCTCGTGGCATAATTCAGCCCATTACACAACATTTGCACTCGCATCCATGCAAGAAAACCATGATGAGGGCACTTGCGCAGAAGGTCCTTGAAGCGTTCATGTGCTTCAAAAAGTGTTTCATTGTCACCTTGCCTGAATGATGAGATCTCTTGTCTCAGTCGTGCTGCCTTGCTTGGAGGGAAATATCGAGCCAGGAATTTTTCTACCATTTCCTTCCAAGTAGTGATCGACCCAGGAGCCAAACCAGTGAGCCATCTGTAAGCTGCTCCTCTCAAACTGAATGGGAATAATCTCAACCTAATGGCATCATCTGAAACTGAGTTGATTTTAAAGGTTGAGCAAATTTGAAGAAATCGGGATAAATGAGCATGGGGGTCTTCATCTGCTAAACCATCAAACTGAACCGAATTTTGTATCATTCCAATCGTGCTAGCCTTGATCTCAAAATTGTTCGCCGGAACTGTAGGTGCTTGAACACTGAATTCTTCCCCAGTGAACTGTGGCCTTTCATAATCGGATAGGGTTCTTCCTTGTTCAGCCATAACTGAAGGCTCAATAGTTTCAACCCGAACTTCTCTCAAACGATGGTGTAGAGTTCGCTCAATCTCTTGATCGGGTTCACCAAGGTGTGCTTGACTTGCTCGTGTCATAAGACGGGTACCTTGCAAGAATGTTCAAGTCGAGGCTTAGAAAGTGAAGAAAGCAATCAAAGAAAAACAACAGTAACAGAATGGGGAAATATATACAAGAATGGAAAATACGAAACAAAACAAAACGTTAAATCAACCCGCTTAAGCTTTCCAAGTATCCTTCGGTGAATTCCCCGGCAACGGCGCCAAAAACTTGGTCGTGTGCGTAACACACAGACTCCGCAAGTGCACGGGTCGCTAAGTAATACCCTGTGCGTGACACAGGGGTCGTATTCCCAAGGGGGCCCGAAGAGCTACCTTTACTCACTCTTTGCTTGTTGTTTAACTAATCAAGTTAAGTTTAAGGAAGTAATTTAATGCAAAGCAATTTAAAACTCTAAATAAGAAAATAGCAAGAAACTCACAACGAGATCGGATCAAGGTAGAGAAATGGTCACGGATGTGGCTCACCAAGGGGGCTACTAAAGTGCAAAGGAGGCTAAGATTATCATGCTTTTGACAATTTGGACCGATAGAAAACCCTAAGCTAGGTCAACCCGATGGTCACGGTGTTGACCCCAAATCCAATAGAAGTAGTGGATGAAGAACTCCTTCCACCCCACATCCTTCCATGATTGCCAAGGGAGTAGTGGCTTTCACAAATTAGGGTTAAAACTCCACAAAGAAGCCAACCCTAAAACGGAGGGGTACAAGTACCCGATGATCACGGTATACTTATACAACTTCCCTTCCAAGCTTGAATGTGTCTACAATTAGGGCAATGTTCATGCAATCCTAGTAGAAACAAGGAAATAATAAACAAGATTCTCATGCATATCAAGGCAATAATCATCATCAAGCAAGGATTCACAAACCAACCAAAAGCATAAATAACTCAAAGCATCTCAAAATACACAAGTTCACCCCCAAGGTTCACCCACATCCGGTGACCTTGGGGGTTTAAGTGTTCATCTCAAGTCTACAAACAAGGTTCATCTTGAAAACACCCAACAAAGACATAGAAAAACTCCCTCAAAACCCGGAGGCCGAATGATTTTTGGAATTCCATAAGAAGTGGCTTCCGAAGACGCCACTCAAGGTGTGGCTTCCCTTGTCTTCTACCTCCTCAATCGATGAAATTCGGAGTAGATCTTGCCCAAATCTTGTTCTCCCCGTCGTTTTCCACCTTAGAATCGCTCCCTTCATCGTCCCTAAGGTCGGATTGGAAGTTGGAAGAAGAAGCTCTCCAAAACCCTAGGTCTCTTCCCCAAAAACTCTCTTGTTTCTCTTTTTAAAAGCCCCAGTTGGGGTGTTATGCGGCCAGGTATGCGGGCCGTATACATGCCCGCATAGAACCATTGAAATGTTGTCGATTTTTCCCGTAAGTTCTACTGTAGCACGAAACGGGGTTTTTCTGGAAAAGGCTGGGAGCCTTGCGCCCGCAAGGCCGCCCGTATGGATGCCCGACAAATGGTTTTAAAACCCAAAATTAGGGCATTTTCAAGGGGATTCTTCACATCTTCTTCTTCTCCTCTTCTTGGGCCGCCGCCCCACCTTCGCCGGCGGCGTTTTCCAGCGATCTACCGCGCCATTCTTCACCAAGAGGGAGGCAAACTTCGGAGGAGGAAATAGGGGGAAAATCCAAGGCTTAAAGGCGTCGTTTGAGGCGTGATCTTGGCGACATCGACGATCTTCTTCCATCCAAGGCAATCCAAAGCTAGAGGGAGTGTTCTTTGCTTTTCTTGATGCTTGTTTGTTCATTGGATTTGTATGAGTGTTCCTCTTTAATGAGGAACTAACTTGTATGTGATTTGGGCATGATGAACCCTAGGGTAGGTTTGTTGTAATTATGGGTGATAATCCTTTGTGATTTAGTGTTGTATGTTGAATTTCTTTTATAAGAATTTCTATGGTTTGTGATTCTTTCTATGTGTGTTTTACTGTCTTGGACCGCATGAGAACTCTGCTGTTCAATTTCTAGGTTGTACTTGGAGCGTGACCATCGCCCTTGTACTAGACTCACATAGACTGAAAGGGATTCATGTACCAATACGCCGAGGGATTCAGGTATTTGGTACCCCTTCGAACGTTAGGTTTAGACCCAGAAGGATGTCTACTCCTGATAAGAGATTCCCTGAGTGCATTGCAATCGTAGGAGGAATTGACCGGAAGGGATTCCGGTCAATACTCGTATGGGATTAGGGCTAATCACCGAGGGATTCGGGATTAACTTAATTTAGGAATCTCTCGGTCCAAACCACCATCACAACACATCACCCTTAATCCGGGCCTTAATGACAACCCTAGGGGGATTCTCTGCCCAAATCACGCCCTCTCCTGATTGTCCGTCCCTTGAATGCTCATTAGGCGTGTAGTGGTAGCTGTATTCTTTTATTTATAGATTTTAGTAGATGTACTATTCCCTCGTATTGTTAGGCTAGGAAATAGACGAAAGGGAAGTAATAGTAGCTCCTTGGCCCCGTGGAATACGACCCCTGTGTCACACACAGGGTATTACTTGACGACCCCGTGCACTTGCGGGACGCCCATCAGATAGCTTGTATAGTGTGCCTTAGTCCATTTTGTTTATAATTCTTTATTTTGTTATTTTCATATTTTGTTTTCAACCAACAACCTAGCTATCTGATCAATTAGATAGTGTCATCTAAGAGGAAGTAATAGCAGATCTTGGGCCACAGGAAGTGCAACTCTCTCGTGCTTGCGTGAGAGATTTATTACTTGGCGACCAGTGCACTTACGGTGGGTAGTACTTGCACCATGTACATGCTTTGTAGTGTGTGACGAGCTAACCATCATGTATTCGCCCATGTAACTCTCTATCTATGTTCTATGGCTAGTACACTGGCAGTGCCTGAGTTACATGCCCGTGTATCAGCCAATGTAAATCTCTATCGGGCTCTTATCACTTAGAGTTACATGCCCGTGAAGACAAGGAGTTTACATGGCCGTGTATTTCTTAGGATGAGTGATCCTCATTTTATTAGGAGAGATACACGGGCAAACTAGGAGTTACACGTCCGTGTAGTTGGCGGCGTTTGGGAAAGTTTATTTATGGCCTTGAACTTGAGCCTTAATTTCTCCTTGATGTATTTTCTTCTTCTTCTTCTCCCCTTTGCTCTAATTCTCCCCTTCACCTAAGGCTAACATGCAGCCAAAACTAGACGAAACAAGGAGAAAGATGAGAGCTCACTTTCAAAAGAGCTTCAACCAAGAGTTGACACAGAGTTCAAGCAAAGGCTACTTCTTCTCATCCAAGGCAATGGAAACAAAGGGGGAAGAAGAAGAAGAAGTCATTTTTGAGGATTAGGGCTTAAGTTCAAGATTTTAAATATCCCTAAAAGTATATGGCCCAGAACATAGCCTAGCTGTGTAAATCCTAACCTAGCTGTGTTTCTCTTTGAATTGAGTAAAAATCACTCATCTAGAGACCTACACGAGGAAGAACATGGACGTGCACTTTAGCCCCTACCTGCACTTGCAAGCACGGGAATTTCAGAACAAGAAGGGCATGGCTTCTTTGCCCTTAGCACCATCATGCTCTTGAAGCATGAGCAGTAAGCCGGACGTGCTTACGGCCGTGTGTTGTACCCGGTCCGAGGGTGGACATAGGTGTCCTCTAGCATCTGTGTATGCATTAGGGTTAAATAGTCATTTTCAACGTTAGTGACATTTTTACATGTTTGCATGATGCTGTTTGCGTGAAAGCTAACTAAAACAGGGTGCAAATCGGCTAATTGGATCATTTTCTGATATTTGTTTAGTAGAGGGACCATTTGGTAATTGTCTTTTAAAAAGAGAAAAGAAAAATCGTTCCCCTTCTTCTTTCTTCTTTTTTCCATTCTCCACCGAGACTTCTTTTTTTTCCAAAATTTTCCCGGCAGTCGATCCTGAACCTTCACCACCAAAATCCATCTCTAATCTTGTCCTAGAGTAAGTTATCCTATCTTGATGAATTTATTTCGAATATTTTTCAGAACGTTTTTTGTTTTTCCTTGTTTTAAACCCTAGGCTGAAATTTTGTAAATCCTTTTACAATATTTAGTAATTTGGGTTTGAGATGAAGCCTTAATTTGTGAATATATTTGTATGCTTATTTGTGAGAAATCCTTTATAAATCTTTGAGAAAAGCCATGTTTTCTCGTCCGATCACTGTAGCAAATCCGTAGTTACTGTAGCACCGAGACAAAATTGACTTTTTCTTGAAATTCTTGTTCCAAAATATAAATCTTGATGCCTGGGCTTCCTTGGTATTATTTATTGCAATGTTTGAGGTCTTTTGGGTCCAAATTGGTGCGATTTGCCTTATGGTTTTATAGATGGTGTATTAGAGCATGTATTCATGCATTCTGGGCTTTCATCACTTCATTTTCATATTTTATTCAGTCTACCTTCTTTTAATTATGTGGTGAGACCCCCTCCAACGGAGAGGAGATCCCCGAAGCATGATCGTGGCCAAAACCTAGGCGATATATTAGTGAGTGGTTGAAGTTTGAGCATGGTCTTAATTATAGTATCTTAATATTTATTTGTTATGTTTCATGCCTTATTTGTAAGTATTGAATCGTATTTCATGCTTGTCTATCAAGAATGAACTTTATAGGAATGGTTTGGAAACATATACATATGTATTCATATACATATATTGGTCTACTTGAAGGTTGTTTATATCTTGCAATAACTTAGAATGTTTATGTGTTTTAGATTGAAATGAGGCTTGTTTTCAGGTCCATGTGTTAGATTTTAAAGGTATATGGTTTGGTAAATATCTATTAGATTTTCCGTATATATTGGACTTTTGGATGGTTAAAGAATGTGAACGTTTATGTTTATGCTTGACTTTGATGGTGACTACGGGCCACGGCCTAACCCCAGACTTTGGTCCGAGACGGCAGTGGGGGTCCCACAATCGAACCTAATGGGAGGTGGTGTGGTCAACCCTGAAATATGTATTTCTGTATTTGGCTTTGATAGTGACTACTATTTTTAGTCCAACACTGCATTGTGGGGTCCCCACGTGCCAACCTAATAAGAGGTGGTGTGGCTGACCTTGTGTTTACACTGGTCAAGCGGTATGTGGGACTATTGGCAGAGTTTAGGAGAGATTATCCCTATTTTCATATTGAGAGACCTGGGGTCACCACAAGGGGATTTTAGTGGCCAACACCAAGAAAATTTTGTGTTTTAATTCTATTCTTGGACTTTCTTGGATTTCTTGGGTTTTGAAAACTACTTGGTGGTCTTATGTCTGGTGGCGGCCACGACTAGGTCAGGAATGATTTCAGTCGGTATATGTGGATTTTCCTTTCTTTTACGAAAGTGTATTTAACTTACTATATGCATAATTCTTTAAGAACTTATTGAATTACAAATGTTGCATTCGGATTCATTATTTTATTGTTAAAGATAAATCTTGATAACTAAAGTATTTTCCCTCGGGAATTATGTTTATGCATGCATTTATTACATTACTTGGGTTGAGGCTGTGTTGTTAACCCTCACTGAGTAATATGTATGTATGTTACTCACCAATTCCTCTTTCTCCTCTCAAGGTATGACGTTGGTGCTGATTGTGTTAGGTAGTCTCCAGTCTAGGTCTTCTTCCTATTTCAGATTTTGGTGTGTTTCACTATTCTGTTTTATTTGGCATTTGTGAGACCAGTGGATCCATTAGCCTATCTTCTTATATTTATAATTATATTTTGAACTACTTGTATTACTATATCAAGATGGATGGGAACACGTATTTATGTGTGTGACTGAGTTTATTTCCTATCCTGAGTTGTTATTTATTTTGTTGTGATATGTTTATTAGGTTTTGTTAAGAATTGCGGCAACTTACTTGTGGAGTGGTGTGTGACCCTCCCCTAGTTGTCGCTGTGATTTACACGTTGTGCTACAGTCATGTTGAAAATAAAGTACAAGACATCATGAAAGGAGCAGGGTCAAGAGCACGGCAATAGTTGCATCAAGAATTGCATTTTTAATCCCAAAATGACCTAAAATGGACCAAAACTTAAGGCACAATTATTCTAAAATGGTTTAGACAATAACGCAAGCACGGAAAAGCCAAAACACCACATGAAGAAGTTTATGCAATGCTTTCTGCTTGTGTTTTTCTCCTGACTTTGAGCCCTTGTGGCATGTGTTGGTGATAGGTGGTAAGAGAAAGGCTTGAGACAAGGAGCCCACGGAGGAGTAGCGCCATTAAGGATTCGATCTCTATAGCTTGTCAGTGGTTATATGACTTCACATTTCTAGTAGAATATTGATACGCCCCTTATGTATCTGCAAGTGCACGTGTTATACAAGTAGTATATGATACGCCCTTGCGTAACCGCAATTGCACGGGTCGTATAAGTAGTAAAATATACCCTTAGGATCGGGTAGTCGTATCCACTGGGGCTGGTATAGCTTGTAATACTAACATTCTGCTTAATATCTAACCAAACAAAGGAGGATGGATTTGACTCTGGGTTGAATTCAAGGAGATTGAGGAAAGGGAGTGCACTAAGGGAAGTGTGAGGATTGACTCGATGGAGGAGATGCATGGGGCCCCGGGGTTGGATTTCTGACGTTCACTAACTAGGTCTTTCTCAGCATTTATCAGAGATGTCTTCAGTTCTAAATCTAGTTATGCTATAAGAATGATGCTTCCAGCGTTGTTGAACCCTAAGTTAAAATCTTACTGCTTGCAACTATCAATAACGATTCATATAACCAATAACTCAGATTTATTGCAAAGAACAACACATTCATAAATACTACAACTAAAGACAATGAGTTCAAGCTACAACGTCATACAAACCACCCCGGGGCTTCTTTAAGAGTTTAGCCCCTCATGACAGTAAATAACAAGGAAATTGCAAAAGAAATTGAAATACAAGAAGTTGAAAACTCCCTAATTTCTTGCATCCTTGTGGTTGTCAGAGGATCTACGATGTCGAGGAATCTCCTCCCGATCGGCCTACCATATGCGCGACATTCCCTTGGTAAAGAGAAGAACGAACCCCCAAAGCTCTCTCCTTCTTTCGCCTTTAGTTTGCCCACCAAAAGTCCCCCAAAAACCTAAGTTTTTAGGGTTTTAATGTTTTCCCGATGTGAGCACGGGCGTGTTGAATCAGTCCTTCAAGCCGTGCAGATTACGGCCAAAGAAAACTCGAGAAACTCTCATTCCTGTAATCTGCATGGGGTTCAACACGGGCGTGCTTAGGGCGTGTTGAGGGTTTGCACGACCGTGCTGGTGGGATCCGCAAGCGCACGGGTCGTCAAGTAATACCTCTCACGCACGCGTGAGAGGGTCGTATTCCCTGGGGTCCCAAGAGCTGCTATTACTTCCCCCTAGACGGCACTGTCTAGTCTACCAAAGAAAGAGAATTAAACAAGATAAGAAAACTAACAAAGATAACTATAAACACATGGACTCAGGCACACCACATGAGCATATTTAAGGAAGCAAATAATAATGAAAGTGCGAGGTCCCGGGCTAGGATCCCCTCAGGACTACTAAAGCTAGATGGATGCTAAAATTACAAGGCAATGGTGGATGGGCCAAGAGATATCCAACAGTAGATCACCCCGATGGTCACGGCGATGACCCCTAATCCGGTACGAGTATTGGCTCGGAATTTCTTCCTACCAAATCCTCCTACGATTGCACTACGCTTAGGAAAACCTCTAATTAGGGTCGATCCTCAACCTAGGTCCAGCCCTAATGGTTGGAGGGGCATGAAATACCCGATGGTCATGGCGTATTCATACATGAATCCCTTCCATGCTATGTGAGTCTAGCACAAGGGCGATGGTCACGCACCAAGTACAATCTAGAAGTTGAATCGCAGAGTTCTCATGCCAAACAACACATCAAAGAACACAAAGCATGAACCACAAATCAAACCAAACACCGTAAATGTAAATCTAACATCCATACAAAGCAAGTTCATCCCAAGGTTCACCGGATGCCCGGTGACCTTGGGAGTCTAGTTCCTCATCAACAAAGGAGAAAGCAAGAAATACAATAAATACAAGACAAAGCTCATAACAAAGTCCCTTAAGATGAAGACTAGAAGGTGGTGATGAGAACTTGTCGGATCCGCGCCGGCAAGCTCCTAGATCTTCTCCTTGATAGCACAACCTCTTCTCCCCTTGATTTCCTCCTCAGATCTGCCTTCTCCCCTTGCCTTGAAGCCCTAGGTGAAGATGGTGGAGAATGGTAGCCAAAAGTCCCTTAAAAAATGCCCTAAAAGCTCTTTTAATACATGACATCGCGATGCCTTGCGGGTGGCCTTGCGGGCGCAAGGTTGCCCGCAAGGCATCCAGAGAGTTTCTCAGAATTTTTCCTGTCGGTGCTACAGTACCTGCTACAGTGACTGGTACAGTAATTCTGCTACAGTATTGCTACAGTGATGGCCCAAAAACGCCGTATTTGGTGTAGATTTCTTCATAAATACGTTCTTGAGCTTATTTTGCTTATTCCGGGCCTGTAACACAAGTAAAGCAACTTTAACCAAGAAAATAGATAACAACATAACAAAAAGAGAAAATAAAATATACGCAAGTACGTATAAAATACGTATATTTAGACGTTTATCACGTGCGCAGCGAACTCAGACTGTGCTGACTTTAGCTGAATTCTCCTGCAATCTGCACGGGGGTAAAGCACGGGCGTGCTTAGGCCGTGTTGATCTTGATGAGGTTTCTTCTAAGTCCTTTAGCTTCTAAAATCATTCCAAATCACTTCTTCTTGCTCCAGGACTTTGATATCTGCATGGAAAACCAAGAATACCTCAAATAGCATTGAATTGGGGAGAATTAAAGCCGAAAGACTCAATAATGATGAGGGTAAAGTATAAAATATATATATATGAAATGCACTCATCAAATACCCCCAAACTTGAATTATTGCTTGCCCTCAAGCAACCTTAATCCCCTAATAAAGTGATGAGTGCATGACCTCTGATCTCAACGAATTAAAATAGTTACTGAAGCTTAAAGAGTCTCTAAGAACTAGTGTCTTAGTCAATTGAAAGCTTATGAAACATTTTACTATTACTCCGTACTACCGTGTGTGTGTGTCACCTCCTGGAGTACGTCAAAACTGTTCCTGAGGGGGTTTAGTACAAGCTCTTACTTTTCACTGTTTTCACTGCTGACTCCTAAACTGGGTAGTAGCTTCCTACACCCTAGAGGCAGCCATTTCACTTGGTAGGTCATCAAAAATGACATTTGTGATGCCTATGATCTGACTACTCAAGTGCGGCTTTCGCTTTTTCTAAAGTGATAGCTCTTTCTACCATCTTTCTCACAAAATTTGACAGGGCATCCCAAAAAAGAATCCGACTTGTCACAACATTCTTTTCTTTTTCTCATTTTTCAAATTTCTTTCCATGTTCCTTCTTATTACTTGAGTTTGGAGTCAGAAACTAACTTTTCACAAGCCTTGCAACTAGCCCTTCCTCTACCAGAGTGACAAAACGACAAAGGCTAAGTGTTCAGATTAAGGTTTCCAAAGTAAGAGCAAAGTAAACTTTAAGTTTAACAAAAGTACACTAGTATGCTCAAAAACTTCTAGCTTAGCAATTCTCAACCAAAAATTTCATAGATCGTCCTAAGTCGTGCACAACATCTAACCGTATTAATACACAAGTGCACAACACTCCCCCACACTTGAATGAAACATTGTCCTCAATGTTTAAAGATTTTACATGAAAGGCATAGAAAAGGATTTCATGTAAAAGTGAAGTGAGAGTTGGGGAATTTTCACCAAGATAAGGGAGATGTGACGAAGAAGAATTCCATGTCACACAAGGGTGTGTGTTGATCACCAGTTAGGGGGGATCCGTTTTAAACAATCAGCAAGATAGATATTCATAAATCCTGAGGTAAACATACAAGCATTAGAGACAGAAAATAAGAAAAATAACAAAATCACACTAAAAAGAGATCAGTTTAGTAGGGGACTCCCCTTGCTAACTGACTCAAGGAGAACAAAAGGCAACAAAAATAAAAGCAAAGTACAAAGATAACAAAAGATAACAACAAAAGAGAAAATCAAAACCCGGCGCTCTCAGAATCGGAGTCAGACTCCGATGGAAGGTCGGTGGTGTCGACTCCCACACTCCTGGATGTAGAGGGTCCAGCAGCACGGCGAGGAGGTGGAGACAGGGTGACGTCAAGATGAGAGGCCAGCTGCTGCATGCTCCCGATCATCCATCGCCTGAAAGAAGGGGAACCAGCTGGGGAAGAGTCTGGGATATGCGTGGAGGTGCGAGGAGATAAGGGTCCGGCGGCAGCAGGAGGGGAATCAGGGGCGCTAGCAGCAGGTGGAGGCTGGTACCGAGGACCCTGGGAGATGGAAGTAGATCGAAGCATCCCCATCGCGCTGAGCATGTCCACAGAGACAGGCAGCACTCCACCCATCATCCTCATCGCACGAGTGCCGGCCTGGAGACCCATCCCGTAAATCAGGCGCGTGATGTAGGACCCACAGAAGATCGCGCCCACCCGGGAGTCCTGTACCTGATGCTGTATGCTGAAGGGCACCTCGTAACCGAGGTGCATCTGGAATCCGTCCAGCATGCTCAACTGCAAGTCGAAGTCGCGGCGACTAACGACGCCTGTGGTGTATCCCCGTCCTGTGATCGAATGACTGAGTATGAAATGAATGTTCCTGAGGGTGGGAGGCGAAGGGACGAGCCCTTGGACCGGCGAGGGTCGTACGCCCGATCCGTGCTTAAACGTTGCCAACATGCCTCCTGGGACTCGCCGGGTGGTCTGGCGACGAGGAGGGCGTCATACTCTGGAGTCCTGGTGAACTCCTCATCGTACAAGCCCAGTCTGACAGAGAACTCCGTCAGACTCATGCGGTGTAGCTCGCCAACGCCTGGAACTGAACCGTGCCGGCGCGATGGTAGCTGACTGGTCCTCGGGGCATCTCGAAGGTCACGAGGACCTCCAAAGATAGCTCCCGGTAAGCGGGGTCGGTGATGGCGAGAACCCGCGTCCAGGCGCCCTCGCAGAGATAGCGACGCACGTCCGCCTCCAAGCCCACCTCGCGAAGAACCTCCCAATCAGTGACTCGTACCTCGCCAAACAGCTTTATGCTCAAGCGGTTGTGGCGCTCCTGGTAGATGGGGGCACTAAAGGTTGGCGCAGGGGGAACAGATGGGGTCGATGACTCCCCTCGAGCCCTCTTCGAAGAAGGGCCTGATGTAGTGGCCTTCCTCAGCATGATCTATGAAATAAAGGATTTAACAATTAGAAACAGCGAATGCACGGGCGTGTTGCAAGTTGCACGCCCGTGTTGAGTTCAAAGAGCGGTTTAAATGGAACACGGGCGTGCGGAAAGTTGCACGCCCGTGTTGGCACGCAATTTAGAGATCTGGATAAGAGCACGGCCGTGCTTAAAGAAGCACGCCCGTGTTGATCAAACCCTGTGTCGTCCTCGCTGGTTTGTAACCCAAAAATCGACAGTACAAAGTTATCTAAACTAATCAAAAGTCACCCTAGATGCCTCTAAAGCCGAATTTAAACGTTTTCAAGAGGAATAAAGGCATAGAATCGAGGATTTTGAAACAGGATAAGTGCTTGTTTGTATATATTTTATAATATCAGTTTACATGCATTGAGCATCATTTTTATCAGGTTTTATCATTAAGAAGGTGTGTTTTGTGTTATTTTGTGCAAACAGGGCTTTGGAGACGTGAAGTACAGGAAGAAGCAAAGATAGCGTGTGATGACACATTTCAAGGCCACAACTAGAAGCTGTGTCCATATGCATTATTAAGGCCACATTTCAAGGCCACAACTAGACATGAAGTACAGGTTTTACATTGTGTTTCTATTCGAATTTACTAGTTTGAGTTTTACTCTTGAGTTCTTAATGCTTGCTTGTGCTTTTGATTTCATTATTAATTGCCTTGCATGTTTTATTCAATCTAGTGAAGAGAGAGATTACCGCTAGGTTTAGAATTACCGAGAGTAAAGAGGGTTGAGAGGGTGAGCTGTGAGATAGCGGAGTGTCCCCTTTCCCTTCCGATAGATATCTCCTATCTCCATATTCCCTAAGTGTCAAGCAACCATATGTGGTGTGAGGCGTCGAGAGAATTGGTTATATCTTTGTTATCCACTACAAGAAAATTTCATTTTACCCACGGTAATTTACCCAGGGACACATTTCGTGGGTATATACACAGAGAATACCCACGGAATAGAAAGGAATTCATAAAATAAAATATATCAAATTTACCCAGGGAATAGACTGGGATTTACCCACAGATTTTTCCAAGTAATAAACATCCCTGGGTAATTTGTGGGTAAATAACGCGGGTAGTTCGCGCCTGGAAATTACCCACGATATACCCAGAGAATATTTGTATGGGAGAATTGTTCATGAGTAATTCGTGGGTAAATATAATATTCCCACGGATTACCCAGCAAAGTTGTTTGTGTGCATTATAGTGGTGGGTAATCCCTGGGTAAATTAAATAATTATGTATTAAAATAGTTTTTTTAAAATATTAATATTCACTATTAACATTATTAAAATAATGAATGTGTTTTTCTTTTTTGGCCAATAAATATTTTATTTTAATTAATTTTATAATACTTTTAACTGAGATCAGTTAAAAATAAATAAATAAAATAATTGTAATTATAAAATTTATAATTATTATGCACATCAAATAATAATATAAACTTCATGATTCAAACTAAAAAATAAAAAAATAGTAAATATTTAACAAAATAGAATCAAAATATTTAATTTTTTTTAAAGTATAAAAATCACAATAAATATTGAGAAAGTAAACTTATATTTGTTTATAAGTTTCTTGATTTGGAACATTTTAATCTAAAAGAATATTCTTATAATATTGATTTCATAGTTATCTTTTATTTTCAAAATAGACCCGAGCACTACTTCATTCCCCTTCTATTTATAAAATCAAATAGTTTCTTGAACCAACGTTAAAATTTTAAAAATTTTCTATTAAAACATACTGATTTAAATACTTATTTCAAAAATTAATACTCATTTTATTTATAAAAATAAAATTCTAAAATACCATAAAAAAGTAAAATAAAATTAAAATTTAAATTTAAAACAGCATATAAATATACTCATTCAAATTTTGAATCTTAAAAAGTGTATATATATATATATATATATATATATATATATATATATATATATATATAATTATAAAGAAAAAAAAGTCCATGATAAAATGTGATTTTTAGGAGGTCATATTAACAAAATAACCCACTTTTGTTTTTTTTAATTCATTAACCCCCCAACAAACTATTCTCAATTCTCGTTTCTTGCTCGCTGCGTCGCCTCCGCCGCCACCTCTTCTCTCTCGCCGGAGCGCTGCTCTGACGCCGCCTCGTCATCCTCGGGGAAGACCATTGCTGTCTCATCGCCTCAGGTCCCTAACTCCAAATCCCCTATCTTCCCATTTATGAAAACCCCAAATCCCTAATTCCCTTTGCTACAAAATTATAGAGATTGCTGCAGGAGAACGTCCGGCGGTATGTGCGCAACTACGCGGCTCTTGCGATTGTTTTCTTTGCTTTCTCTCTGTGAGTCCACTACCTTTTTTTCCTCTTTATTGGAGTTCTTTTTTGAGATTGTTCTGACGTTCTGTTCTTCTGGCTGGTAGGTATCAGATGCCTGTTTGTTTGTTGGGATTGGTTTTGTGCTTGGGTTTGTGGGAGCTATTGAGATTTTGTTGTGATAAATTGGAGTTGGAGCTGCGGCACTCGGTGGTGAGGCAGGTGTTAATTAGGATCACTCAAATTGGTGAGTTATCAATGGCTTCTTGATATCTTCTCAGATATAAACTTTATATATGGCTTTCTTGATTTTTCAGTCACCCTAGAATTTGACATTTTTCTGGATCATGCGTACCATTCATGTCTCAGTTAGACATTGCTTGATCTCCCTGAAATTTTGATGAAGTAAAACAATAGAAAAGGAGGAGATGTTAAGCAAGAAAGTTAAATAGAGTCTATGGGAAAAAGCTTGTTAAGGTTGATCTTTATGGTAAAACTTGCTGTTGAGATAAATATTCTGGAAGGTCAAGTTATGTAACCAATGAAGCTTTATTTTTTTATGTATATGTTGAACTTTGAGAAAATGGAGACATCTGACACCAAAATCTTCTGTTTATATTTCATTTCATTGATCTCAAGAATGGAGATCTCATTCAACATGTTTTCATATTATTTTAGTTTTGGGGGTTTTTCCACAAAACTCTTTCTGTTTAAATTACAGAAAAACTCATCCAAAGTTTGTAATTAAACTTGATAGAGCTGTTCTCGTCCCATGTCAGCCCACCCTATTAATAAACCATCCAACGTGATTGATCATCATTGGATGTATGGAGTATATCTTAATTAGAACTAGGGTACATGTGCAATTAAGGGTTATATAGGTGTAAATATGCAAAAAAAGGAAATCAGGTTTTTTCCGCAATTATGCCACCATCCAACCAAGTGTTTATATAAATAACCTTTATAGCTATAAAGCAATATCTGCACATTATCAAACGACTGTCTTTTTTTTTCACATAGGGTTATTTGTGGAAAAGACTCATTACAGCGATACATAAGCAAGAACAATTATGAGAATTTGCAAGGGTATATCTACAAAAAAGAAAGAGATTATTATAATTTAATACTGTTAACCAATCTTGCTAAGCATCTTTCTGTTTTCCTGTCAAGATTAGTCATGCACACATTGCACATTGCTGATGCACTTGATTATAAATAAAAAAAAAAAATTGAACGTGATGGGGCACAAGATTATGCTTAAACCTATATATATATTAGAGGTTTGCTAATGATACAGTGTTTGGACAGTAAAACTACATTTACCTAGTAATTAATCATATATAGCCAAATTGGAGCTTATAAAGAAGTTGAGGGAAAAAGGAAAGAAAAGGGAAATGAATGACTGGATTATGCATGGGGGGACGGTACATTAGTCAAGGAGCATGATTAGTTAGTTGGAGAAAAATTTATTTCTTTTAGCAAACTCAACAGAGTTTGTTTTCATTAGCTTTGTTTCTTCATTTTGGACTTTAATAATCCATATTCACTCAATGTAGCTTTCATGGTTTGTTGAACCTATATTGATTTATCTCTCTTCTTATGAAATTCCATTAAGTCTAGTCATGTGACTATGTTCCCATCAATAGGCTAGCTCTATGAGAAAAATTGATTTTGTATGGTGTTATTTCAATTTTAACTGTTACTTGATTTCATGATTAATTTTATTAGTTAATTTTTTCGTATTGTTATTCTAAATGATTATTTCAAATGTTTTATTTTTATTAAAATTTGACTAATATTTGTATTATATTAAAGTGGTATTAATTAATGCTATGTTCATGTATTTTTGGCATCTATCTTCAGATGATTGACATAAGGACTGCTTTTCATTATTACGAGGGAATTGACTAATGTTATGTTGATTTTTATCCTATTTGTAGAAGACATAAAATGAGAACTGATCGGAAGTGGATGTATAACAGACTTGTAGATGGGCGTAGATACATTAATCCTGAATTTTTGGTTGGCGTTGAGACATTTGTTGAATATGCTTGTCATCAACCAGCATTTATGGATTGTGATAAAATAAGGTGTCCCTGTTGTAAATGTCAAAACCGAAGGTATCTTTTAACTGATGAAGTCAAGTTGCATCTTACTAGAGATGGATTTGTCAAGGATTACTATCAATGGGTTTGCCATGGGGAACCTTTAGATATATCAAATCCTACGCAAACACAATGCAATTCATCTTTTACAGGAGAAGTAGAAGGATCAAATCTATATCGCAACATGGTCATGGGTGCCATTCGTTCTAATTTTGACCCAAGTTATGGTGAAAATGAGGAGGAAACACCAGATCCAAAAACTCAAAGATTATATGCCATGCTTCAAGCAGCCGAGGAGCCATTGTGGGCAGGTTGCTCTAAGCACTCACAGTTGTCAGCTATGACAAGATTATTGAAAATCAAATCTGAGTTTCATATGTCTGAGAAGTGTTATGATGCAGTATTGCAATTAATGAATGAGGCATTACCAACGAATAATAAATTGGTTGGTAGTTTTTATGAAACAAAGAAGTTTGCTGCAGAGTTAGGTCTTCCTTGTGAGAAGATCCACTGTTGTATTAATAGATGCATGATATACTGGAATAGCGATATTGATAGAAGAAGTTGCAAGTTTTGTGATCATCCTCGATATAAAAATAGACAAAGAGCATCTCAAAGAGGAAAAATTGATATACCATATCAAAAGATGTACTATTTTCCTCTTACACCCAGACTACAAAGATTGTATGCTTCAGAAGTTACAGCTAAGTATATGAGATGGCATGATGAACACAATAAAAAAGATGGTGTTATGTGCCATTCATCTGATGCAGAGGCATGGAAACATTTTGATCGAACAAATCCATCTTTTGCATTAGAGGCTCGAAATGTAAGACTGGGATTATGTACAGATGGATTTCAACCATTTGGGCAATCAGGGAAGCAATATTCTTGTTGGCCTATTATTGTCACACCATATAATTTGCCACCATGGATGTGCATGAAAGAGGCTTACATGTTTTTGACTACTATTGTACCTGGCCCAAGAAATCCGAAACAAACGCTAGATGTGTACTTACAACCTTTGATAGTAGAATTAAAAGATCTTTGGGAAGTTGGTGTTCTCACATATGATGTTTCTAAGAGGCATAATTTTCTTATGAGAGCTGCACTTATGTGGACCATTAGTGACTTTCCAGCATATGCAATGTTGTCTGGGTGGAGTACAGCAGGCAAAAAAGCTTGTCCATATTGCATGGATAAATCAAAAGCATTTAGCCTTTTGAATGGTGGAAAAGTTTCTTGGTTTGATTGTCATCGTCAATTTCTACCAGAACATCATACCTTTAGAAGAAATAAAAATGATTTCTTGAAGAATAGAATTGAAGATTCTCCATCTCCTCTTATGTTGACTGGAAAACAAGTATTAAAGCAAATTGAGGATTTAAAATTGAAGAAAGTAACAGATCTTGGCGCTGAACAATGGAATGCTCCTATTTGTAAGTCGTGTGGTTGGAACAAACGCAGTATCTTTTGGGATTTGCCATATTGGAGTACTAATCTCGTCCGTCATAATCTTGATGTCATGCACATCGAGAAAAATGTTTTTGAGAATGTGTTTGATACAGTGATGGATGTTGAAGAAAAAACAAAGGATAATGCAAAATCGAGAGAGGATATAAAAATCTATTGCAAGCGTAAGGAGTTGGAGAAAAATGATTCAACGGGTAAATATCCCAAAGCTTGTTATAGTTTGAGCAAAGAAGAAAAAAAGGTTGTGTGTGATTGGGTGACAAAACTCAAGTTTCCAGATGGGTATGTCTCAAATATGGGAAGGTGTGTGGACATGCGCAAATATAAGCTTTTTGGAATGAAAAGTCATGATTGCCATGTGTTTATGCAATGGTTAATTCCAATTGCTTTTCGTGAATTATTGCCAATATCTGTGTGGAAAGCATTAACTGAGTTGAGCTTATTCTTTAAAGACCTTACATGCACTGTGATTAAAGAAGAAGATATGCTTAGACTCCAAGAAAATATTCCTATGATTTTGTGCAAACTAGAACGAATATTTCCTCCTAGCTTTTTGGATTCTACGGAGCATCTTCCTATTCGCTTACCTTATGAAGCAAGAGTTGGGGGACCTGTTCAATATCGTTGGATGTATCCTTTTGAGAGGTATGTGAAAGTTAATAATTTATCATTTTTATTTATGAAAATGTTAATTTATGAACTAATAAACATATTTAATCATGAGTTAGGTTCTTGCGGCAATTGAAGTTAAAAGTAACCAATAAAGCAAGGGTTGAAGGTTCAATTTGCAATGCATACTTGGTTCAAGAAGTATCTACCTTTTGTTCTCATTACTTTGAGCCTCACATTAACACAAAATTAAGGAAAGTACCTCGTAATGATGACGGAGGTGAGATGGAAACATGTGAAGGAAATCTTTCTATATTTACTTATCCTGGTCGATCTTATGGGCGACAAAAATCAAGATGGTTGACTGATGAAGAGTATAATGCTGCAGTCACTTATGTCTTGTTAAATTGTGATGAGATTCAACATTATGTCAAGTAAGCTTCTTAGTAGTAATTTAATAAACATATAATTCTATTACACTCATTCTTATTAATTAAGATTCTTAATTTGAAGGATATTTGTGGAAGAATTAAAGGTAAATGTGCCAAATATGATTGATGAGCAAGTTGATATGAAGCTCGAGACTGAATTTGCCAATTGGTTTAGATGTTATGTAAGTAACGTATAATTCTTTTATTATTTTTTTATGTTTTCAGGATATTGATTTTATATTTATTTAATAGGTACATGATCCAAACAATAATGTCACTAGTCAAATCATCAAGGATGTTGCTTTGGGGCCTTTAAGAAATGTGATCAATTATCCTATATATTTTGTTAATGGGTTTAAATTCCATACAAGCGATTATAGTGTGGGAAAATCAACCATCAACAGTGGAGTGTGCATCAAAGGTTCTAATTACAGTGAGCTATCAAGTGATTATTATGGTATTTTAAAGGAAATTATCGAATTAGAGTATCCAGCACTTCCAATTAAAAAGGTTGTCCTCTTCAAGTGTGATTGGTTTGATCCAACTCCAAATGTTGGGAAGAAAGTTCATAAGGACTACAATCTTGTTGATATCAACCATAAAAGAAGGTTTAACAAATATGAACCTTTCATTTTGGCGGAACAAGCACTTCAAGTATATTATGCACTTTATCCAAGTATGAAGCGTGACAAAGTTGACTGGTGGGCTGTGTGTAGAATTAAATCAAGATCAGTTATTGAGATCCCTATAACTGATTTGCCATTCCAAGATGATGAAATAGAAGTGCATTCGATTGATATGATTGATGATGCAATAATACCTTTAAATGATTCAAATGGTGCTTTTGTTGATGTAGATGATGGACATGATGATGTTAACTTAGAAGATGCCGCTGAACCTGATTTACAAGAAACAGAAATGGAAGATGATGAAGATGATGAAGATGATAACATGTCTGTTGATAGTGAATAGTGTTATTTTAGTTCTAATGGACTGAATATACTTTGCTTTTAACTTCACGTAGCATTTTTCAAGTCAAGTTTTATTTCATCTATTGAGTATAATTTTCTTTAAACCTTATGTAGCATTTTCTATGTTATGTTTTAATTTACCGAGTATATTGCTTTTAACTTTATGTAGCATTTTATAAGTTTGTCTTTATGATATTATTAAGCATTTGTAATGCTTTATTTGAATTTGTTTATTGTTATTATCAATTTAGTCATTTTTGTAGACATGCCTAGAGGTAAAGGAAGGATTGGGGCATATCGAGGAGAAAGGTCTTGCGGGATGTACACTAATCCTACGAATGAAGAAAACTTAACAAATCCTGTAAATGCCATTCAGCTTAACAATATAGCAACTGAGGCCCCTAATCCCACAAATGCTTCTTGTGATATTGCAAACAATGACCCAAATCATACAATTTCAACTCCTACTATATCCCAAGCTAGTAATGATCCATTTGATGCAATAGCTAATGGAGGTAGACTTCGCATCGTGGTTGTGAATGGATTGTAAGTATTGTTTTTTTAAATATGATTATATGTTATAATATATGAACACATTTACATGTTTATAATTATAACAGGTTAGAACCCTCTAGCAAATGTTCACGTGTGAAAACAAAGGTGTTCAAGCAAAAGGTGGACACTAATGGCTACATATGGAAAACAATTTCGCAAGCTACAAAAGATTTTTATTTTGAGGAGTTTAGGGTATTTTTATTTTGAATTCAAGTTATTTATTTCATTCCATTTTCATTATTGAATATCAACAAGTTTATTATTTTGTAGAAGCATTGTGTGTGGGATTCTTCAATGGAGGCGCAAGTGAAGGTGTCATGGGTTGTGAAAGCTTCACAACGATACAGTGATTTTTTGCGAGATATAAGAAATTTTGAAAAGAAACCAGAATACATGTCCGATGATGTTTGGAGACATTGGAAAGCCTCTTGGGATAAACCTGAATTTAAGATGAAACGAGAAAAAAATTCAAATAACCGAAGGAGCATTGCAGGACCATCATCTCATACTGGAGGGTCAATTTCAAATGTTGAACATGGCAAAAGACTTGTAAGTATAAATAGAATTTATTTATATGATGAATGAGTGCAATATAATAAAATTAACTTGCATGCTATATGAGTTTACGAGTGTTGTAGTATAAGGTAAAGTACTTTATTTTTATTTATGTCTAAAACTACATTTGCTTTTATTGTTAACTAAATGATTATATCTAGTCAAAATGTAGATGTTGTCAATGTTATAAGCATCTTCATTAGGATGAATGTGTTCACATCATGAGTGGTTATTTTTTTTTATTACTACTAAAAATCATGATGGACAAACCTTATTTACATTTTTTTTTTTTTATTAATGTCTAAAAGTTCATATGTTTTTATTCTTAACTAAATAATCATAGCTAAAGTGTATATTTTGTGTATGTTATAGACATTTTCATTAGGCCGTATGCCTACACCACATGAGTTGTTTCTTTTTACTCACACTAAGAAGCATGATGGACAAACTTTTATTGATGAAAAGTCTAAATCACTCAATGTAAGTTTTTAAAGTCTTTTAAATCATTAAGATTTTTCATTTTTCATAGTTTACTTGTAATTATTTATTTACATATTTTATATTATGAGTATAGGATAAAGTATTAAGCTTGAGAGAGGCACCCCAAACAATTTCTGGATCTAGAAATGATAATTCTCAACCAATAGATGAGGTCGCACTTTATTATGAGGCAGTTGGTGGTTAAAAAAAAAAGAAGGGTGTATGGTCTTGGATCTCAAGCATCTTATTATTGTGGTGGTAATACAAATGCAAGCAAATCAAGTACTAGCTCTTTTGAATCACAAAATCAAGAAGAGCTTCAAAATGAGTTGGCAACTATGAAGAAGAAGATAGAGGCTCAAGATAATTTGATAGTTGATTTGAAAAGAACAATTGAGATGTTGTGTAATCACATCGGTATGCCTCCCCTGCATGGAACACAAAATGCAAGTAACAATCAACCATTGGAGAGTGAAGGCACAAGAGATGGAGATGGAGATGGTGGTGAAGATCTTGGACTTTTATAAATATTTGTGCTTTAATTGCTACTTTTTTTTTTGCTTGTCTAACTTTGGGTATTTTTTTGTATTGTTACTTGTTGTTGATGTCTTACATTCTTATGTAGTGATATTGTTGATATCCTAAATACTTATGGATTGCTATATTTTATCTATAGTATAATTTATAAAAATATTAGAGATTGCAATTTGTAAATTATATTGAATTTGGGATTGAATGGATGTAGGTTTAATTAATTGTTTATTGAATGCCCAGGAATCTATATAATCACAAAAGCGTTACCCATGGATTACACAGGGATTTTATATTATTAATAGGATATTTACCCAGGGTTTACCCAGGGATTTTCTATTATTAAAGATATATTTACCTAGTACTTACCCAGGGATGTTTCGTGGGGACATTTACCCAGAGCTTTCCCAGGGATCAATCCATGGGTAATTCCTAGTATTTTATTAAATCCCAGGAATTAATTAGCTACGGATATCAATTATGTACCCAGAGATTGATCCGTGGGTAATTTACCTAGGGATAAGAACTTTCGTGGGTAATGTTTTACCCACGAGCGATTTAGCTAGGTCCTCAAATCCGTGGGTATTTCCTGGGTAAACAGATTTACCCAGGGATTTTTATAGTGTTACCCACAAAATTGTCCGTGGGTAAATTGTTACTTTCTTGTAGTGATCCCTAGAGTTTTAAGCAGTCATATGTGGTGTGATTCGTCGAGAGAATTCTCCGCCGGGACCTCGTAGAGGACTAGTTATCGGTGATCTGGAGGAAGGGGCCGTTATACCTTAAGATACCCATGACTCATTGTTTTCGTTTAGAAACACTTGTAATCTACATGCAACACCCGAATCCTAGGGGGAGCATTGTCCGAATACCTCACTTTTATTGATTGAGAACTATTTTGCTTTTTATTCCCTACGTACTTGTAGTGACACTCTTAGTTTTGGCCATTAGATCATCACACAATACACTCATTAGGCTAGATAACAAGAGAGGAGCTATTACTAGTACTTCTATTCCCTGTGGTTCGACAACCCGACCCTTTTGGGTCCACTTTTATTACTTGGCGACCCGTGCACTTGCGGAAACCAAGGGGTTGACACATATCACCCTATTGTGTTGTTGCGGAGACGCATCAAAACAAAACACAAATCAAGGGTTCGTCGACTTACCAAATCGTTGGAGAAGAAGTATAAGCGATGAAACTCCGAGAAACCAAGACAACAGCGCAAAAGCTCGTGCAAAACGCAAGAAAAAGGGAGTGCAAGGGAGGAAATTCGCCGATGAAGAGAAGTAAAGGGCGAACGGCGTGTTTAAAAAGGAGAAACTCGCAGGGAGAGGATCCGTCACGCTGAATACAGCCTCACACAGCGTCACACTTTGATATCTTGTTTTTCCTTCTCTTGGCATTCATTGATGGTTTACCAGCGCTTGGTGGTGTAGCAGCGACGTCTTCCACTTGGTTTGTGAGTTCTTCATCTGGAGGATCCGCCCCTAGCAAATCAGTAAGGTAGTCTTTTTCCCAGGTTTCCTGCACCCAATCACAAATAATATCATCAGTAGCATCTAGAAAATAAGATGAATCCTCAAATGCCATGGGATGTCTCATAGCTTCCTTCAGCTTGAACACTACTTCTTCACCCCCTACTCTCGATGTGAGTCAACCATCCTTTATGATAAACGTCTAAATATACGTATTTTATACGTAATTGTCTGAATTATTTTATTATCTTTTTGATGAGCCGATGCCTTTCTTTTGGTCTAAATCTCTTTATTTTGTGTTGCAGGCCCTGAATAAGCCAAAATGAACTCAAGAATGTATTTATGAAGAAATGGATACCAAATAAGGCGTTTTTGGGCTTCATCAATGTACCAGTACTGTAGCAGGGTACTGTAGCACCGAAAAACCTGAGAAAGTCGCTGGATGCTTTGCGGGCAACCTTGCGCCTGCAAGGTCACCCGCAAGGCATCACGATGTCATGAATTTAAAGGCTTTTAGGGCATTTTGGAAAGGGGACTTTGGCCACCATTCTCCACCATCTTTACCAAGGGCTTCAAGGCAAGTGGAGAAGGTAGATCTGAGGAGGAAATCACGGAGGGAAGAGGTTGTGCTATTAAGGAGAAGATCTAGGTGCTTGCCGGCGCGGATCCAACAAGTTCTCATCACCACCTTCTAGTCTTCATCTTATGGTAGTTTGCTATGAGTTTTGTCTTGTATCTATCTTACTTCTTGCTTTCTCCTTTGTTGATGATGAACTAGAGTCCCAAGGTCGCCGGGCATCCGGTGAACCTTGGGATGAACTTGCTTTGTATGAATGCTTTAGATTCACATTTATGGTATTTGGTTTGTTTTGTGGTTCATACTTGGTGTACTTTGATGTATTGGTGCACATGAGAACTCTGTGTATCGATTTCTAGGTTATAGTAGGTTGCGTGACCATCGCCCTAGTTTTAGACTCCTAAGCTTGGAAGGGATACATGTACAAATACGCAATGACCATTGATAAGTGCTTGATTATATATATTTTATAATATCAGTTTACATGCATTGAGCATCACTTTTATCAGGTTTTAGCATTAACAAGGTGTTTTGTGTTCTTTTCTACAAACAGGGCTTTGGAGACATGAAGTACAGGAAGAAGCAAAGATAGGGTGTGATGACACATTTCAAGGCCACAATTAGAAGCTGTGTTCATATGCATGGGGGTGTTGCCAACTTTCTGAGTACAAATCATTACACAAACCGAGAGGGCACAAAGGCAGTAGTACGTCCATGTCCCAGCTTTCGTACAAAGCAAAAGAAGGTTCTTGAAGATTTCAAAGCATAGAAAGCCACGCACCCTACCACACGAGTGGACTGGTTATCGGCCACAAACAAGTGGGCTGGTCCGAACGTCTAGATGACACACTTTGGGCATATCGCACGGCCTACAAGACACCAGTGGGAACAACACCATATAGTCTGGTTTATAGGAAATCTTGTAACTTACTGGTGGAACTCGAGCATAAAGCTTATTGGGTAATCAAGGCGATGAATTTTGACCTTGTACAAGCTGGGGAACAAAGGAAGCTGTAGCTGAACGAGTTAGATGAATGGCGGTTGTGTGCATATGAGAATGCGAAGATCTATAAAGAGAAAATGCGTCGGTGGCATGACAAGCACATCAAACTGCAGAAAGAGTTCAATGAAGGCGACTTAGTGTTACTTTTCAATTCTCGTCTGAGATAATTCCCTGGGAAATTAAAATCGAGGTGGTCAGGACCATACACAGTGACTCAAGTATCACCGCATGAGGCTGTTGAAATCACTCACCCAGAAAAAGGGACGTTTAAAGTGAATGGGCACAGATTGAAGCGCTATTTTTCAAGTGAAGAAGTAGTTGCAGGAAAGAAGGTATTTCACTTGCATCAACCCAGATAAAAGATCAGGTACGTCAAGCTAACGACGTAAAACAAGCACTTCTTGGGAGGTAACCCAAGTCATTTTATTGCTTTCATAGTTAGTTTTTTATTCTGCAATAATAATTAGTTGAGTAGGCGACTTTGCGTTAACTCTGTCGTTGCTGCGTTTTTATTGTATATCTTTGGTGTTTCATGATAAGTATACGTGTGTGGCATGATCTAGGATGTTTTAGAAGTTTAAAGTTAAGGAATTGGCCTTGGACTTTATTGTTTCATGTTGTGCTTAAAATCCACAAGGGCAAGCACAAGGGGGTGTGTGTGCCCCTGTGGCTTGCTGAAAATTGCAGAAAACATGAAATAGAAGGGCACAAGGGCACCCACACGGGCGTGTGGGTGCCCCTGTGACCCTCTTGAGGAGCCACACGCCCATGTGGCTCATCCACATGGGCGTGTGAGACCTGAAAATCAATTTGTAAGGTTTCCAGAGAGTCACAAGGGCAGCCACACTCGGGAGTGTGGCTGCCCCTGTGGATTTTCCAGGTCCACAAGGGAACTCACACGCCCGTGTGAGTGCCCCTGTGGCCTTCTGTCTCGAGGTTTTCATCCACACCGGCACTCACACGCCCGTGTGAGTGCCCTTGTGGCGTTCTGGTGTCGATTTTTGGAGACACAAGGGCATGTGGCTCATCCACATGCCCGTGTGGACGTCCACAAGGGCGTGTGAGACCCTCACACGCCTATGTGGCTTATAAGGAGATGAGAAGGCCATAAAACCACCATTCAAAATTTCACGCCTTTTCTCCTTCCGACGCCTCCACGCGAAGATACGCACCTCTTGGGTTCCTAACGCCTCTCCTTAGCTTATTTAAGGATTCTTGGGGGTTTTTCCGACGATCCCCATCTCTTTCTTCATCAAAAATCTCTGGTAAGCTCCACGTCTCCCTAGTTCTTGCCATGAGTTTTGAATTTCAGATCTCGTGATTTGTTGATGTTTTATGCATGAATTTTTCATGGGAACTATCATAGTATGCATGCTTGTCGATTTAGGGATGTTTTTAGATGTGGAAACCACCCAACCATGGCCTCTTGTGGATTCCTGCATGATGATTTTCTACCCTAACTTGCCTTGACTTTCACAGATATGTCCCCAGGACTAAGAAGGTTGCCCACAAGCGTTCTCGCGCCGCTCGGGAGCCTTCTCCTCCCGAGGAATTAGAGTTCGCCGTCCCTGAGCATCAACAGCGATATGAGCGCTTACAGTGTCTCAAATTCGGACAGGCGCGCGTAATTGATTAGAAGGCACTCGAGGAGATCGACTTGGCCGATGAGGTGCGCGAGCTTACCGCTGTGGGAGGCTGGGACCGTCTCCTTACTATTCGTGATAACACTTATCACGAGCTCACACTGGAGATCCTGCCCTCATTCGACTTCGACCGCGCTCGCCCTGATTTTGAGGAGGACACGATCCGCTTCAGATTATTCGGTCAGTACCACTCCATGAGCCTCACGCAGTTCTCTGTTTTTCTCTGTTTATATGACAGAGACTATGTTTACACAGGGGAATACGAGCAATGATAAACGTCTAAAAGTAAGTATTTTGCATGTATGTGTTGTGTATTATTTTCATATTTTTACTGTTGAATCTATGCCCTTTCGGTCTAAATTGCTTTATCTTTGTATTTCAGGCCAGTCGGAAGCCCTGGGGACTCGACGACGAGATAGGGAACGAATTCGACATCAAAACAGCGTTTTCGAGACGGGATACTGTAGCGCAGTACTGCAGCATTCACTGTAGCTCATCACGGGTTTCTAGGCAGAAACGTAGAAATCCCGAGGGGTCAGCATACCGGCTGTATGCTGACCCGTTTACCCATCGGGATTTGGGTGTTTAAAGGCTTTCTAGGGCACCTTTTGAGGGGACTTTTGGAACATTTTGGGATCATCTTTGGGGGAGAAGGGAGGCTAGGGCTTGGACATCACTTCCACACCATTAAGGAGGGCAAAAAGAGAGGAAATCCAAGCTTTCTTCGGTGGGGAGAGCAAGATCTAGGATGATCCACTTCAAGGGCTTCATTGTTTGGAGGTTGAAGACAACGGGAAGCCACCACTTCGAGTGGCGTCTTCGGAAGGTTTTCTCCGGGGATTCAAGCGTCATTCGGCCTTCACCTTTTGAGGGAGTGTTCCTCATGTTTATTTTAGTTATTTGCATGGTTTGTTCGGTTGATTTGTCGAACATGAACAACTAAACCCCAAGGTCACCGGATGTAAGGGAACCTTGGGGGCAAAACTTGTGATGTTTTGGATTATTTGAGTTATCTATTGTATGATTGGCTTGTTGTGATCCTTGTTTGGTATTCTTGATTGTTTTGGTACATGTGCTTAATTGATGTATCAAATTCTTGGTAGCACTTTGTAGCATGACCATTGCCTTAGTGCTAGACTCCACCAAACTTGGAAGGGATTATTGTATAAATACGCCGTGACCATCGGGTATTTGTACCCCTCCATTTCTAGGGTTGAAAACTAATTAGTGTTTCCACCCTAACTTGAGGAAACGATCATTCTCCTTGCAACCGTGTGAGAGGTTGAGTGGAAGAAATTCCTTATTCAACACTTGTACCGGGTTAGGGGTCAATTGTCGTGACCATCGGGTTGACCTAAGCTTAGGTTTTCTCGGTCCAACTAGCCACGTGCTTAATTTCTCAAATATCCTACTCACTTGAGTAGCCCCATTGGGGATCCTCATCCATGACCGTTTTCCATCCCTGAGCATCTCCCGTGTTTTAATTCAGTCGCATTTATTTAGACAATTTCTCTTGTTGTTATTTCTTTACTTTCCTATTTATTCTCTTGAAATCGAATTGAGTAAAGTAGCTCCTCGGGCCCCTTGGGAATACGACCCACTCGTGCGTGCATGAGTGGTTTATTACTTGACGACCCAGTGCGCTTGCGGGTGTTCACACTTTCCGCCTTTGTGCTAGTTGTTTGTTTTGTTTGCTTTTGTTTGTGTTTTTCTTTTTTTTTTCTTCTCTTTTTTTTTATGTGTGTTAGATGCCTTGAGATGATGCTCCTTTCTATCTTGTAGGATGGAAGTAGAGCATCAAGCACGCCTTCTCTCTCGATCATCTACTCGCATCATTGTTTGCTACCCCGATCTCTTGGACTTCAAGACTCGTGTTTTGAGACTCGGGGAAGTTCATGAAACCCTCTTATTATGCTTTTATCGCCTATAATTTTTATGCACTGTTGAATTAGACACATTGAGGACAATGTGCATTTTTGAGTGGGGGGTAGATTTTCATGAACTTTCGAATTGTTTTAAATTGCATGCTTGACTCACCTATGATAGCTATGATTTTATTGTTAAGGATTTCCTAGCTTGGTAGAATGATAGTAGTGAGTTGTACTTTACATGTGCTTGAATGTAGTTCTGTTTCATCTTTAGTGCACATTTATACCTGCTCACTATAACTTCCACTTCGGACACTCTAACTCAACTTTCAATAGTTATTCAAAAACTTTTGAGTCTCCTGTTTTTCCTTTAACCCTAAGTAAGGTTTTTAAGTGAGGTTTTTAGCAGGCTATTGATTAGGCGTCTTAAAAAAAAAGTGTGAAAAATGAGTCTATGTCAGTATTCCTCTTCTTGTAAAAGCATGAATGCGTATATGTAGATCTGTAGTCGAGTAAGATGGGTGGCTCTTGTGCCTGGCCAGCATGTGCATCCTGCTGAAAGATTTTTATGTAGCCTACGTTAGGCGGACTCGAAAAAAAAAATAAAAAAAATTTGACCTTTCGGGCGCCTGAAACCTGTTCTATCTTCACTTGTTGTTAAAGTTCCGTTTTAGAGACCAGAAGATTTTTAACTGACTATTGAGAGGGTCTTTATCACTTCTAATACTAACTTTAATTTGTATGAGGTGAATGGACATCCTGGGGTAATCCAGGGTGTGGAGGTCAGTGTGGGAGTCAGCACACACTCACAAGAACACTTTGGATGAAACAGAGCTGATATTGCTTGTCTATACACTGAACAACTCACTTCCTGATTTCTAACCATCTGTGCCAGTGAAGTCCTGTACATTTGAGCTTGAGGTCTTATATTTAGCCATTTATCTTCTTGCCCCTGTTCTTCATGTTTGTTTGCTTGGGGACAAGCAAACGCTTAGGTGTGGGGATGTTTGATAAACGTCTAAATATACGTATTTTATACGTACTTGTGTATATTTTATGTTCTCTTTTTGTTAAGTTGTTATCTATTTTCTTGTTTAAAGTTGCTTTACTTGTGTTACAGGCCCAGAATAAGCAAAATAAGCTCAAGAACGTATTTATGAAGAAATCGACATCAAATACGGCGTTTTTGGGCTTCATCACTGTAGCAAGATTACTGTAGCTAAATACTGTAACAGGTACTGTAGCCCCCCCGAGATAAAATTTCTGGGAAAGTTTCTGGGTACCTTACGGCCAACCTTACGCCCGTAAGGACACACGAAATTTCCCTTTTTAAGGGGCATTAGGGCATCTTGAAAGGGGACTTTTGGCCACCATTCTCCACCATCTTCACCTAGGGCTTTAAGGCAAGTGGAGGAGGTAGATCTGAGGAGGAAATCAAGGGGAGAAGAGGTTGTGCTATAAAGAGAAAGATCTAGGAGCTTGCCGGCGCGGATCCGACAAGTTCTCATCACCACCTTCTAGTCTTCATCTTAGCGGAGTTTACTTTGAGTTTTGTCTTGTATTTATTGTATTTCTTGCTTTCCCTTTTGTTGATGATGAACTAGACTCCCAAGGTCTCCGGGCATTCGGTGAACCTTGGGATGAACTTGCTTTGTATGGATGCTTTAGACTTACATTTATGGTATTTGGTGTGTTTTGTGGTTCATGCTTGGTGTACTTTGATGTATTGGTATGCATGAGAACTCTGTGTATCGATTTCTAGGTTATAGTAGGTTGCGTGACCATCACCCTAGTTTTAGACTCCCAAGCTTGGAAGGGATACTTGTACAAATACGCCGTGACCATCGGGTATTTTGTACCCCTCCGGTATTAGGGTTGTGCCTAGTTTGTGCTTCAACCCTAATTTGAGAATCTCGTGCCTTTAATGCAATCGTAGGAGGATTTGGGCGGAATGAATTCCGTATCAATACTCGTATCGGATTAGGGGCCAACTGCCGTGACCATCGGGTTGGCCTACTTTAGGATTCTCCTGGTCAAGAACCACCAGTACCTGTGTAATTCTAGCATCCTACTAGCTTTAGTAATCCCGAGGGGATCCTAGCTCGGGACCTCGTACTTTCATTGCTAATTACCTCCTTGATATGCTTATTTGGCGTGCCTTAGTCCAACATGTTTATAGTTATCTTTGTTAGTTTTCTTTTCTTGTTTCAATAGTCCATCTTAGTTAGACTAGACAGTGCCGTCTAGGGGGAAGTAATAGCAGCTTTTGGGACCACAGGGAATACGACCATCTCACGCGTGCGTGAGAGGTATTACTTGACGATCAGTGCGCTTGCGGACAATCATCAAGCAAGTCATTGTCGACTACCCTATTGGACTCACCCCGAGCCGTGCGTAGGTTTCCAGTACCACTCCATATGCGGAGGCTTCCAGTATGAGCGGGGATCCTCCAAGGTCTCCACGCTCAGCCGTCCGGCCTACAGGTATATACACTTTATCTTTAGCAGGACCGTGACGGGACGAGGCGACAGCACCGGAGTTTTGAGCCGTCTCGACGTGCTTTACCTATACACCATGGTCCAGAATATCACCATGCATTTAGGCTTTGTTGTGGCGGATTACCTTCGCCATCAAAGCCATTATGCGCGGGTCGGTGTCATCTTCTCAGGAGTATACATCACCCGACTCGTTCGTGGCATGGGGTTGATCGAGGCACTTAGAGGGATAGAGAAGATCAGCGTACCTGCACCCTTGGGGCTTGCATCCCTCTGAGCCATGCGTATGGTGAAGAAGACAAGTACTGGCCGATATGTACTCGCAGTGGAGGCTAAGGAAGAGGAGTCAGAAGAGGAGGCGGCCGACCCAGCAGACGTTCCTGATTCACCGGCACCCACAGTTGTGACGATGGACACCGAGGCCCCTGCATCTGAGCCAGAGCCAGAGCAGCCTTCCACTCGAGCCCGTGACCATTTGGCAAGGCTCGAGGTGGCAGTTGGAGCTCTCCAGGGGGACATGGCGACTGTGCTCGCCAACCAATCCATGATGATGTCGTAGTTGTCCATCATTCGACATCTTCTGGAGAGCGACACCGCATCTGAGGTTACAACATCAGCACCACCAGGACCACCAGCAGAGTTTCCTGACGCATGAGGCGTCCTTCAGTCATTTTATTTTATTTTTTGTATTTTTATTTTCTGTACTTTTATTTTCAGCATGCTCGTTGAGACTTTGTTCCGTTATTTCTGTCATTTTATTTTGTGGTTTTAGTTGTTTTTCGTTGTTTTCTTTTCTAATTTTGTTGAGCTTCATTGAACCTCCCTGAATCCGCAGATAGTCTTGAGAGTCTTGGGAAATGAAAATCAAGTTATGTACACGGCCGTGTGACTAGGTCACACCGCCGTTTCACCTCCAAATGCCCGCTGAGCCAAACACACCCTTGTACAAGATTCCACCAACTTCTTCACTTGGAATTCAGGGGAGTATTGTTTTAATGTTGCACACCCTCACATGCTTTATTTTCAGAATTCATAATTTTATTGTGCTTACATGTGTACATTGGGGACAATATACATCTTAAGTGTGGGGGAGGGATCACTTTATACACCACTTTATTTTTTCGTTTTCATTTTATATGCTCATGCAACCTATGAAGGTTCACCTTAGGGTTAAGAGTTCGATTCTAGACTATAGGAGAGCTTCGAACACTAGATTTCATCATGCTCTAGTTATCATCCAATTTTTTTGAGAAATTTTTTGTCCGATTGCTATTTATGCACTCTACTCACTCATTAGACCTATAGAAGCTCTAGTTTAACGTTTTGAGACTTGTTAGTAGTTGTTTTATTTGAAAAAAAAAATGTAGATATTTACAGTTTAGCAATTGTGAATTCGTTCTTGTATATAGGGGGTGAAAAGAGCTACTACCTTTGATTGTATGCAGCTACTCTCATAAGTCGAATACTAGTTATGTCCTAATGAGAGAAAGAGCTATCACAAGGGAAATGTGAAAGCTAGCACCCTCGGTAGAAAGAGCTACCATCTTTAAAGTGTGAAAGCCACTCGGGAGGCCGCCTGAGAAAGGGCTACCTTGGAGATTGTGTGCAGCTACTACCATTCTTTTTGCTATTATATGAGTCTCGAGCAATAAAAACTGTAAGTAGTGGACATAGAGTCGAATTAAGATGAGTTTTTGGATTTCGTTTTGCTATTATATTGTAGCTTCCACACACACACGCTTTCGGATTTCTTTTTCTTTCTTGACATTGGATTGTTTTCTAGAGCATTGACTGACCTGTTTGGTGTTAAATAGTTTTCCCCTTTGTTATAGAATCACTCTCATACTCTCTAGTGAACCTGAGGCCAAGCACTTATTTTTTTTCTTTCCTTGTAATGAATGTTTAGTTTGCTTGAGGACAAGCAAAAGCTTAAGTGTGGGGAGTTTTGATAAGTGCTTGATTATATATATTTTATAATATCGGTTTACATGCATTGAGAATCACTTTTATCAGGTTTTAGCATTAACAAGGTGTGTTTTGTGTTCTTTTGTGCAAACAGGGCTTTGGAGACATGAAGTACAGGAAGAAGCAAAGATAGGGTGTGATGACACATTTCAAGACCACAATTAGAAGCTGTGTTCATATGCATGGGGGTGTTGCCAATTTTCGGAGGAGTACAAATCATTACACAAACCGAGAGGGCACAAAGGCAGTAGTACGTCCATGTCCCAGCTTCCGTACAAAGCAAAAGAAAGTTCTTGAAGATTTCAAAGCATAGAAAGCCACGCACCCTACCACAAGATCGTGTGGACTCCAAGGGAGACTTCGGGGGGGGGGGGAATTCAATGCAGCAGTACTGTAGGAAAGTACTGTACACGCCGTGTGGAATTTCCACACGGGGGTGTGGCTATAGTACACGGGCGTGTGGATGCCCGCGTAAAGCCCCGAATTCAAATTATAAAAGCCGCATTGTGATAATTTTTAGGGATCGTTTCGGCTACTTTGGAGAGATAAGGCGGCTAGGGCTTGGAAGGAGTTCGTTGTGGCTTTGGGAAGCTTTCCTCACCAACTTGGATCAATTCCTCCTCCGTCATAGCATCAAGGAAGCCATCGGCGACCTAGCTTCGGAGTGTTTTCAATCCAGACGTGGAAACTACCCATCGAGACCATCATCACGGATTTAGGGGGGTTATTCTTTATGTCTTTGGAACTTATTTCTCAATTCATTATTTGTTTTGTGACTCGCTCCATGGAGAGCTAATCTCCTAGAGGGTATTCGGACATGTAAACCCTAGGATTCTTATTTTCATTAGATTTACATTGTGTTTCAATTCGAATTTATCAATTTGAGTTTTACTCTTGAGTTCTTAATGCTTGTTTGTGCTTTTGATTTCATTATTAATTGCCTTGTATGTTTTTATTAAATCTAGTGAAGAGAGAGATCACCGCTAGGTATAGAATTACCAAGAGTAAAGAGGGTTGAGAGGGTGAGCCGTGAGATAGCGGAGTGTCCCCTTTCCCTTCCGAGAGATATTTCCTATCTCCATATTCCCTAAGTGTCAAGTAATCATATGTGGTGTGAGGCGTCGAGAGAATTCTCCGCCGGGACCTCGTAGGGACTAGTTATCGGCGACCTGGAGGCAGGGGCCGTTATACCTCAGGATACTCACGACTCATTGTTTTCGTTTAGAAACATTTGTAATCTACATCCAACACCCGAATCTTAGGGGGAGCATTGTCCGGATACCTCACTTTTATTGATTGAGAACACATTTCCTTTTTATTCCCTGCGCACTTGTAGTGACACTCTTAGTTTTGGCCATTAGATCATCACACACTACACTCATCAGGCAAGATAACAAGAGAGGGGCTATTACTAGTACTTCTGTTCCCTGTGGTTCGACAACCCGACCCTTTGGGTCCACTTTTATTACTTGACAACCCATGAACTTGCGGTAACGCAAGGTGTTGACACACATCACCATGTTGTGTTGTTGCGGAGACGCATCAACCATCGGGTATTTTGTACCCCTCCGGTATTGGGGTTGTGCCTAGTTTGTGCTTCAACTCTAATTTGAGAATCTCGTGCCTTTATTGTAATCGTAGGAGGATTTGGGCGGAAGGAATTCTGTGTCAATACTCGTACCGGATAAGGGGCCAACTGCCATAACCATCGGGTTGGCCTATCTTAGGTTTCTCCTGGCCAAGAATCACCAGTGCCTGTGTAATTCTAGCATCCTGCTAGCTTTAGTAATCCCGAGGGGATCCTAACTCGGGACCTCGTACTTTCATTGCTAATTGCCTCCTTGATATGCTTGTTAGGTGTGCCTTAGTCCAACATGTTTATAGTTATCTTTGTTAGTTTTCTTATCTTGTTTTAATTCTCTATCTTTGGTAGACTAGACAGTGCCGTCTAGGGGAAGTAATAGCAGCTCTTGGGACCCTAGGGAATACGACCCTCTCACGCGTGCGAGAGAGGTATTACTTGACGCCCCGTGCGCTTGCGGATCTCACCACTTTACATTAATAATTTCTTGCGAGGTGGCTAAGAATGGTCGTCCTCATCTTGAAAGCCATCAAATTGGCACATCTGTTGCACCATTTGAATGAAATTGGGCTTCAGCTCAAAGTTGTTGGCTTCAACTGGGGGTCGCACAATACTAGACCCAGATCCCTCTGGATTAGCGGGGCATAGTCGGAAATACTTCTCTGATTTCCAGCCATATTTCCCTCTTGGTCCACCTCTATGCTTACTTCCACTGACCCGGTTTCCCTAAGATGAATCTGTCGCTGTTTCCGATTAAATGTCCGTTCGATGTCAGGATCCGGAGACGCTAGCTGGGAGGAAGAGCCCCAGGTCATACACTGCGCCTGCGCAATAGCCAAAAGAAAGAAATGAGATATGAACTTTTTAAGCTTGAAGCAAAGAAAAATAGTAAACAGTTTAAACAAAACACAAATACTAACAAAAACACAAAACAGAACACGAGCAAAACCAGAACAAAAGAAATAAAACTGATAACAAAAAGAAAACGGTTAGAGTACTAAGACTGTCCGAATTCTCAGAAGTTTCCAGTCCCCGGCAACGGCGCCAAGAACTTGATACGTCCCTTGCGTAACCGCAAGTGCACGGGTCGTATAAGTAGTAAAATGTACCCTTAGGGTCGGGTAGTCGTATCCACTGGGACTGGTATAGCTTCTAATACTAACGTTCTGCTTAATATCTAACCAAACAAAGGAGGATGGATTTGACTCTGCGTTGAATTCAAGGAGATTGAGGAAAGGGAGTGCACTAAGGGAAGTGTGAGGATTGACTCGATAGAGGAGATGGGGCCCCGGGGTTGGATTTCTGATGTTCACTAACTCGGTCTTTCTCAGCATTTATCAGAGATGTCTTCAGTTCTAAATCTTGTTATACTATAAGAATGATGCTTCCAGCGCCGTTGAACCATAAGTTGAAATCTTACTGCTTGCAACTATCAATAACAATTCACAAGCCTAGATAAGAAAACCTAACTTCCAAGCATTCAAGCACTAAACAACACACAAGATAGCCAATAACTCAGATTTAATGCAAAGAATAAGACATTCATAAATGCTGCAAGTAAAGACAATGAGTTCAAGCTACAACGTTATACAAACCACCCCGGGGCTCCCTTAAGAGTTTAGCCCCTCATAACAGTAAATAACAAGGAAATTACCAAAGAAATTGAAATACAAGAAGTTAAAAACTCCCTAATTTCTTGCATCCTTGTGCTTGTCAGAGGATCTACGATGTCGAGGAATCTCTTCCCGATCGGCCTACCATATGCGCGACATTCCCTTGGTGAAGAGAAAGACTAACCCCCAAAGCTCTCTCCTTCTTCCTCCTTTAGTTCACCCACCAAAAGTCCCCCAAAAACCTAAGTTTTTAGGGTTTTAATGTTTTCCCGATGTGAGCACAGGCTTGTTGAAGCCGTGCTTCAAGCCGTGCAGATTACGGCCAAATAAAACTCCAGAAACTCTCATTCCTGTAATCTGCACGGGGTCCAACACGGGTGTGCTTAGGGCGTGTTGAGGGTTTTGCACGACCGTGCTCAGCGAACTCAGACTGTGCTGACGTTGGCTGAATTCTCCTGCAATCTGCACGGTATAAAGCACGAGCGTGCTTAGGCCGTGTTGATCTTGATGAGGTTTCTTATAAGTAATTTAGCTTCTAAAATCATTCCAAATCACTTCTTCTTGCTCCAGGACTTTGATATCTGCATGAAAAACCAAGAATACCTCAAATAGCACTGAATTGGGAGAATTAAAGCCAAAAGACTCAATAACGATGAGGGTAAAGTATAAAATATATATATATATGAAATGCACTCATCAGTATAATGTGCCCAAAAGGGATCGGGTAGTCGATTACTCTTGGACTGGTATAGCTTTTAATACTCTCTCTCCGCTTACTATCTAATCGACCACAAATGACGTTGGAGGTGGGACTAATTCTGGAGCGAAAGTAAAGGGAAGGAGGAGAACACCGAGAGAAGTCCTAATAAATGACTTAATTAGGGGTAGGGCCCCGGATTATTCTCTTAGTGTGTAGCATACTCAAATACTCACAATATTTATCAGGTATGTCTCGAGAATCCTATGTTACCACTAGGGTGGAGATAAACGACAAGGAATTGAGGGCACTACGCAGTCTAATTTCCTCAAAGGGTGATGAGTGCATTTTATACATATATTTTTCCTATTTTATACCCGCTATTTCCTTGTCCTCATATCATTATTTTCTCATTTCAGTGTTATTTGAGGTATTTTCAGTTGATTGTGCAATTATTTAATTCCCGGGGCAATAACAAGTACTTCTAGTGATTTTGGTAGAAAAAGGACCAAGAAGAAAGTTTGGCAAGTCAAGCACGGCCTAAGCACGACCGTGCTCCCAAGACGTACAAATTACAAAAGAATTCAGTAAGAGTTTGCACGCTCTCAGGTCTCTGAGCACGGTCAACCCCGTGCATATTACAGCCTTAGCGAGTTGAAAGAATTTCTATTTGGCTGCAAAAATGTTCTGACATGACACGGAGGTGTTTCATAAGTCCATCTCCCAGTTGAGGCCATACTAAAAGAAATAGTGGAGCACATCCATAAAACGTGATAGATAGATAGATACAAGCATTAGTGGAGCATACAAAATAAAGAGAAAAACACAAACCAAAATGTTGATAGCACATAATAAAAGATGTTAGTTTAGTAGGGGACTCCCCTTGCTAACTGAACACAAGTACAAAAGTAGAACAAACTGAATAAAAGGAAATACAAGTGCTGAGAAAAAAAACAAAAACAGAAACAAAAACAAAGGGTCGAAAACAATATAAACTTTAGCAACCAAGAGACTCACGAATGCACGACCCTAACAAAAACGTAAAAACCGAACCAAGTAAACAACAAAGGGCACAAACACGAACACAAAAGATAGAAACTACTCGGGTTGCCTTTCGAGAAGTGCTTGTTTAACGTCACGAGCTTGAGCGTCATCTGAGTGGGTTTGAGCTCCCCAAGTTTTAACATCTGAAAAATTTTATAGGGCATCAAATTTATGCTTACCCCCAAATTAGCAAGAGCTTTCTCATCCATTATTCCCCCAATAGTACATGGATGATGAATCCCCCTTGATCCTTTGCCTTCTTGGGAATTTTGTTGGAGATGATGGCGGAGCACTCCTCGCTCAAAGTGATTGTCAACCCCGCTTCTAGCTTCCTCTTGTTTGTCAATTATCACTTAAGGAACTTAGCATACTTGGGCATTTGAGCGAGGGCTTCAACAAAGGGAATATTGATGTGTAGAACTTCTTAAACTGTGCATCCTACTAATCCTTCAACTTGGCAGGGTAGGGTAAGGGTAAGGTGGGTCTATTGGTGGGTGATCTCCCGCAAGCGCACGGGATCGTCAAGTAATAAACCACTCATGCACGCACGAGTAGGTCGTATTCCCAAGGGCCCGAGAATCTATCCTTACTTCCTTCTCGAATGTTGTCTAGCCGATCAAACTTGAGAGTAAAAGATGCAAATGTAATTAAATGAAATAAATGCAATTCAAAATGATAAATAACCAGGGCGATAAAATTGGGAATTCAGAGTGGGAAAGCGGTCACGGATAAGGATCCCCTCAGGGGCTACTGAAATGTACAGGATGCTGGATTAACATACAATTGACTTGTTGGACCGAGAAAACCCTAGATTAGGTCAACCCGATGGTTACTGCAGTTGACCCCAAATCCGGTATGAGTATTGAATACGGGTTCTGATCGTTCAATTCTTCCTATGATTGCAAAGAGCAAGGTGGTTTTCTCTAGTTAAGGTTGGACTATAGGTGAGTAATTAACCCTAGAATTGGAGGGGTACAAATACCTGATGGTCACGGCGTATTTATACATATCTCCCTTCCAAGCTTGGTGAGTCTAACACTAGGGCAATGGTCATGCAACCTAGTATTGCCTAAGTAAAGACACACAGAGTTCTCATGCATACCCTAAACATTCAAGAGCACCAAACAAGGAACACAAACAAGCCCACAAGCATTGATTAAAACCAAGCATCCAAAATACACAAGTTCACCCCCAAGGTTCACTTACATCCGGTGACCTTGGGGTTTAGTTGTTCATAATCTCAAAATACACACTCAAAAGCATGAAAACAACTAAATAAGGCATGATCAACTCCCTCAAAGATGAAAATGGGGTTCCGAAGATGCCACTCAAGAGGTGGCTTCCCTTGTTCTCAACCTTCCTCCAATGATGCCCTAGAGTTGGATCTTGCTCCCAAATGTGCTCTCCTATATGATCTCGCCATGAAAACGCCCTTAAAGTCCTCCTCCAAGCTAGATTTGATGATGGTGGTGTGGAGCTCTAAGGAGAAGGCCAAGTCTTCCTTCCCAAAATGCCCTAAAAGCCTTTACATTCATGACATCGCGATGCCTTGCGGTTGACCTTGCGGGCGCAAGGTTGCCCGCAAGGCCTCCAGAGACTTTCTCAGATTTTTTCGGTGCTACAGTACCCTGCTACAGTACTGCTGTATTGTTGTGCTACAGTAATTCTTCTACAGTACTTCTACAGTGATGAAGCCGAAAACACCATATTAGGTGTCGATTTTTTCATAAATACGTTCTTGAGCTTATTTTGGCTTATTCACGGCCTGTAACACAAGTAAAACAAGTTTAAAAAAGAAAATAGACATCAACTTAACAAAACGAAAACAGAAAAATATACACAAATACGTATAAAATACCAATATTTAGACGTTTATTAAACATCCCCACACCTAAGCGTTTGCTTGTCCCCAAGCAAACAAACATGAAGAACAGGGGCAAGAAGATAAATGGCTAGATATACGAGCTCAAGCTCAAATGTACAGAACCCCACAAGCATATATGGTAGAAATCAAAAAGTGAGTTGTTCAATGTATAGACAAGTAATATCAGCTCTGTTTCATCCAAAGTGTTCTTGTGAGTGTGTGCTGACTCCCACCTTGACCTCCACACCCTGGATTACCCCAGGATGTAAATTCACCTCACATAAATTGAAGTTAGTGTTAGAAGTGTTAAAGACCCTCTGAATAGTCAGTTAAAAATCTTCTCGTCTCAAAACGGAATAGGTTTCAGGCGCCATAGGTCAGAAAATAAATTTTTTTTCGAGTCCGCCTAACGTAGACTGCACAAAAATATTTCAGAAAGATGCACATGCTGGCCAGGCACAAGAGCCACCTAACTTACTTGATTATAGATCTATATATACACATTCAGGCTTTTACATGCGGAGGAATACTGACATAGACTCATTTTCAGATCATTTATTATTATTATTATTATTATTATTATTATTATTATTATTATTATTATTATTATTATTATTATTATTATTATTATTATTTTTTCAAGACGCTTGAAAAAAAACCTGCTCAAAACATCACTTAAAAACCTCACTTAGTGTTAAACCAAAAACAGGAGACTCAAAAGTTTTTGAAAGACTATTGAAAGAAGAATTTAACATCCTATCACAAAATCAATAAGATGGGTTAGATTGTCATAAGTGAAAGTTATAGTGAGTAGGTATAAATGTGCACTAAGGATGAAACAGAACTACTTTCAAGCACATGTAAAGTACAACTCACTACTGTCATTCTACCAAGCTAGGAAATCTTTAACAATAAGAACATAGATATCATAGGTAATTCAAGCATGCAGTACAGTATAATACTCCATCCCCACACCTAAAGCTGTACATTGTCCCCAATGTACATAAATGAGCAGTACGGTGGCAAATATATATAACAAGAGTTCAAAAATGGAGTAAGAAACTTCCCCAATCCGTCGCTGAAATGCATGTGTACTGGGGGTGGTCCATGTGGTGAGGGCTTGGAGTGTGAAGCATTCCTAAAGAAATTCCTGAAAAAATACAAAACACTGATCACAACTCAAGAATGAAAATAATAGAGGAGAGTGCAAAAACAGAAAATTCAAAATAAACAAAGAAAGTTTAGTAGGGTCGAAACCTTAACTAACTTAAAAAGTAAACACTAATGTAAACAACAAGTAGAGCAGTAAAATAGATAAAAAGAACATCAATAACAACAACAACAAGTGGCATGATGCTGGGAATCTAAGAGTCGGATGGCCGTGATGATGCCCCACAGGTGGTAGCTGCAGAGGTGGTGCCCACTGAAGATGAAGAGCTGCGTATTGATGAGTGTATTTCATATATATTTATTGCATGCTTTACCCTCATCATTATTGAATATTTTGGCTTTAATTCTCCAAGTACGGTGCTATTTGAGGTATTCGTTGTTTGTCATGCTGATATCAAAGTCCTGAAGCAAGAAGAAGTGTTTTGGAATAATTTTAGAAGCTAAAGAACTTAGAAGAAACCTCATCAAGCTCAACACGGCTTGAGCACGTCCGTGCTGTACCCCGTGCAAATTGCAGGAGAATTCAGCCAAAAATCTGCACAGCCTGAGTTCGCTGAGCACGATCGTGAAAACCTCAGCACGGCCTAAGCATGCCCGTGCTGTTCCCCGTGCAGATTACAGAAATGTGAGTTTTCTGGAGATTTATTTGGCTGTAATCTGCACGGCTTGAAGCATGATGCGTCTCCACAACAACACAACAGGGTGATGTGTGTCAACCCCTCGCGTTACCGCAAGTGCACTGGTCGTCAAGTAATAAAAGTGGACCCAAAGGATCGGGTTGTCGAACCACAGGGAACAGAAGTACTAGTAATAGCCCCTCTTTTGTTATATACCCTAATGAGTGCAGTGTGTGATGATCTAATGGCCAAAACTAAGAGTGTTACTACAAGTGCACAGGGAATAAAATGGAAAAGAGTTCTCAATCAATAAAAGTGAGGTATCCGGACAATTCTCCCACTAGGATTCGGGTGTTGGATGTAGATTACAAGTGTTTCTAAACGAAAACAATGAGTCGTGGGTATCCTAAGGTATAATGGCCCCTGCCTCCAGGTCGCCGATAACTAGTCCCCTACGAGGTCCCGGCGGAGAATTCTCTCGACGCCTCACACCACATATGACTGCTTAAAACTCTAGGGGTCCCAAAGATATAACCAATTCCTAAAAGTAGATCTAACCCTGCCTCCAGGTGAAAGATCCCTAACCCCCTACGAGGTCCCGGCGGAGAATTCTCTCGACGCCTCACACCACATATGGTTTCTCGACACTTAGGGAATATAGAGATAGGAAATATCTGTCGGAAGGGAAAGGGGACACTCCGCTATCTCACGGCTCACCCTCTCACCCTCTTTACTCTCGGTAATTCTAAACCTAGCGGTGATCTCTCTCTTCACTAGATTGAATAAAACATGCAAGGCAATTAATAATGAAATCAAAACCACAAACAAGCATTAAGAACTCAAGAGTAAAACCCAAACTCATAAATTCGAATAGAAACACAATGTAAATCTAATGAAAATAAGAATCCTAGGGTTTACATGTCCGAATAATAAATTGAGAATAAAGTTCCAAAGACAAAAAAAATAACCCCCCTAAATCCGTGATGATGGTCTTGATGGGTAGTTTCCACGTCTGGATTGAATCCACTCCGAAACTAGGTCGACGATGGCTTCCTTGATGCTATGACGGAGGAAGAATCGATCCAAGTTGGTGAGGAAACCTTCCCAAAGCCGCCAAGAACTCCTTCCAATCCCTAGCCTCCTTGTCTCCCGAAAGTGGGCGCAAAGATCCCAAAAAAGTATCACAAGGCCGCTTTTATAATTTGAATTCGGGGCTTTACGCGGGCATCCACACGCCCGTGTACTGTAGCCACACGCCCTTGTGGAAATTCTACACGGGCGTGTAGAGTACTTTTGCTACAGTACTACTATAGTACTTTTTGCTACAGTGATTCCCCCCCCGGAAGTCTTCTTTAGAGTCAACACGGCCGGGCACACGCTCGCGTGGTAGGGTGTGTGGCTTTCTGTACTTTGAAATCTTTGAGAACCTTCTTCTGCTTTGTACGGAAGCTGGGACATGGACGTAGTACTGCCTTTGTGCCCTTTCGGTTTGTGTAATGACTTGTACTCCTCCGAAAGTTGGCAACACCCCCATGCATAAGAACACAGCTTCTAATTGTGACCTTGAACCGTGTCATCACACCCTATCTTTGCTTCTTCCTGTACGTCATGTCTCCAAAACCCTGTTTGCACAAAAGAACACAAAACAAACCTTGTTAATGCTAAAAACTGATAAAAGTGATGCTCAATGCATATAAACTGATATTATAAAATATATATAATCAAGCACTTATCAAAGCACAGCTTCAGCACGCCCGTGCTCACATCGAGAAGGCATTAAAACCCTAGAAACTCAGTTTCTAGGGGGACTTTTGGTAGGCGAACAAAGGGAGAAAGAAATGAGAGCTTTGGGGGTTCATCCTCCTCTTCATCAAGGGAATGCCAAGCTTATGGTAGGCCGATCAGGAGGAGATTGCACGGCATTGTTAGATCCTTCAACAACCACAAGGATGCAAGAAATTAGGGAGTTTTCAACTTCTTGTCTTTCAATTTCTTTGGCATTGTACTTGTTGTGTTGTTATCATGTGGGGCTAAACACTTAAGGGTGCCCCGAGGTCGTTTGTATGACGTTGTAGCTTGAACTCTTTATCTTTACTTGCGGCATTTATGAGTATCTTGTTCCCTTCATTAAATCTGAGCTATTGGTTATTTTGTGTGTTGTTTAGTGCTTGATTGTTTGGAAGTTAGGTTCTCTTATCTAGGTTTGTAAATCACAATCGATAGTTCCAAGCAGTGAGAGCGCAATTTAGAGCATCTTCAGCGCTAGAAACAACACCCTTATAGCATAGCTAGGTTTAGAACAGAAGATACCTCTGATAAGTGCCGAGAAAGCCGAGTTAGTGAACGTCGAAAATCCAACCCCGGGGCCCCATCTCCTCAATCGAGTCAAACTTCAAATCTTCCCTTGGTGAAATTCACTTCCCTTAACCTCCTTGAAGTTAATCCAGAGTCAATTCCATCATCTTCTGTCTGGTTAGATATTAAGCAGTACGTTAGTATTAGAAGCTATATCAGTCCATGTGGATTCGACTACCCGACCTAAAGGGTACACTTTACTACTTGTGCGACCCGTGCACTTGCGGATACGCAAGGGGCGTACCAAGTTTTTGGCGCTGTTGCCGGGGACTGGCAACTTCTGAGAATTCGGACAGTCTTAGTACTCTAAAAGTTTTCTTTTGATATTAGTTTCATTTCTTTTGTTCTTGTTTTACTTGTATTCTTTTATTTGTTCTTTTGATTTTCTTTGTTTTACTTAAACTATTTTTTTTATCGTTTTTTTGCATTAAGCCTGAAAGTTCATATCTCATCTCTTTCTTTTGGTTATTGTGCAGGCGCAGTGTATGACCCGGGGGAATTCCTCCCATCTAGCGTCTCCAGATACGGACATTGAACGGACATTTCATCGGAGACAGCGGCAGATTAATCTAAGGGAAACCGGGTCAGTGGAAGTGAGTATAGAGGTGGACCAGGAAGAAAATATGGCAGGAAATCAGAGGAGTATCTCCGACTATGCAGGCCCTAATATGGAGGGATCTGGATCAAGCATTGTTTGGCCCTCTATTGCAGCGAACAATTTCGAACTGAAATTTTATCCAGATCGTGCAGCAGATGTGCCAGTTCGACGGTTTCCAGGATGAGGACCCATACGCACATCTCGCAAGTTTTTTGGAAATTTGGGACACTTTCAGGGCGAATAATGTGTCCGAGGACGTGGTTCGGCTCCGACTGTTCCCGTTTTAGTGCGAGGAATGGCCAAGCAATAGCTAAGTTCCTTGCCTGTGGGATCTATCACAAGTTGGGCACAGCTGGCCGAGAAATTCTTGACTCGATACTTCCCACCAGCCATGATCACCAAACTCAGAAGTGATATTTCCTCTTACCGACAAGAAGAATCAGAAACCTTGTACGACACTTGGGAAAGGTACAAGGAATTACTGAGGAAGTGTCCACAACACGGGATAGTGGAATGGATGCAAATCCAGATTTTTTATAATGGGCTTAATGTGGCGACCAAACAAATGCTGGATGCCGCAGCTGGAGGTTCTTTGTGCAGCAAGAGACCAGAAGAAGCATAAAACCTCATCGAAGACATGCATCCAATTGTTACCAATGGAGTTCTGAGAGAAACAAACCGGTGAAGACAGCCGGCATTTATGAAGTTGATGTACTCACTACCTTGGCGGCACAAGTGGAAGCGATTTCTAAAAGGTTGGACACAATGCAAGTTCAATCGTCCGCCAAGAATTTGAGTGATGATTGTTGGGCAGGCAAAGCAGGGCCTAGTTGTTCATCAAAAGTGGTTCAGGTGACTGAACAAGTGGACTTTATCGGTCAAAATTAGAGGTTTTTAGGCAGCCCCTACAGCAGCACCTACAACCCGGGGTGGAGGAATCACCCCAATTTTTCTTGGAAAGACCAAAATCAGGGGCAGTAGCGCCCCCATCAGCAGCTGCAGCAACAAACACAACCTCAATTTTCGAGGCCTTCACCACAAGAGCAAAAGGGACCTTCTATTGAGGCCCCCCTTGTCCAGTACATCCAAGCCAATGATGCCCGAATCACAGGGCATGAAGAGATGATGAGGAATCAGTAAGCCTCTTTACAGAACCTTGAGCGTCAGGTTGCACAGATCGCCAAGGCGCTTGCTGAACGACCCCAGGGTGCTCTGCCTAGTAACACGGAAATCAATCCCCGGGAGTCCCTCAAGGCAGTCACTTTGAGAAGTGGTAAGGAACTTGAATCCCCACCTCCACAAGCACAGCAAGAGTTTCGACGCGAATTAGAGGTGGAAATCCAAGAGAAAGATTCAGGGTCAAGCTCAGGGATGAAAGCTAAGGGCAAAGAGAAAGACTTGATAGCAGAATACAAACCTCCTTTGCCTTATCCAACAAAACTCAAGAAAGATCAACAAGAGGCTCAATTCTGAAAATTTCTTGAGATGTTCAAGACCCTGCACATCAATGTCCCGTTGGTGGAAGCTCTATCACAAATGCTAAAGTACGCTAAATTTCTTAAGGAGCTATTAACTAACAAGAGGAAACTGGATGCGGTTTCGACGGTGACATTAAGTGAAGAATGTTAAGCAATTATTTCGAACAAGAGTCCCAAAAGGGAAAGAGATCCAGGAGGTTTCATCATTCCGTGCACAATTGGAGGAATGATGGATAAAAAGGCGTTGGCTGATCTAGGAGCAAGTATCAATCTCATGCCATTGAAAATTTTTCAGAAGCTAGGGTTGGGGGAGCTCAAGCCAACTCAAATGACGCTCCCACTTTCTGATCGCTCCACCCGCCAACCTTTGGGAATTATAGAAGATGTTTTGGTGAAGGTGGATAAGTTCGTATTCCCTATAGATTTTGTTATCTTGGATTTAGATGATTGAGCTGAGGTCCCTCTGATTTTTGGACGACCATTCTTAGCCACTTCACAAGCAATCATTGATGTAAAGGATGGTCGACTGACATTGAGAGTAGGTGATGAAGAAGTAGCATTCAAGCTAAAGGAAGCTATGTGACACCCCATGGCATTTGATGATTCTTGTTATTTTCTAGATGCTACTGATGATGTTATTTGTGATTGCATGCAGGAAATTTGGCAAAATGATCATCTTACTGATTTGTTAGGGGAGGAACCTCCAGATGAAAAACTCATGGACAAGGAGGAAGACATTGCCATTACACCACCAAGCCCTGGTAACCCAGCAGGGAAGCCAAGAAAAAGAAAAAAAAAGTATCGAAGGCCCAGACATGGTGGCAGAAGGTAGAGGAGAGGAAGAAACAACAAACCTCTACCCCGAAACATAACCCTGCTAGTGACCTCAGTGTTGGTGTGGCATTTTTGATTAATTCTTTATCTTCTTTCATGGACTGTTGTTCTGCAGGCGCCAAGAAGGAAGGTATGTTTTTGAGCCATCATGAGGTGAGACTAGACCTATCAAGCTAGTGACGTTAAAACAGCGCTTATCGGGAGGCAACCCGATTGGTTTCATTTCTTTTGTTGTCTTTTGTTCTCCTTGAGTCAGTTAGCAAGGGGAGTTCCCTACTAAACTGATCTCTTTTCAGTGAGTTTATGTCATTTTATGTCTCTAATGCTTGCATGTTTACCTCAGGATTTATGAATATCTATCTTGCTGGTTGTTTCAAACAGATCCTCCCTAACTGGCGATCAACACACGCCCTTGTGTGCCGTGGAATTCTTTCTCGGCACCTCTCCCTTAACTTGGTGAAAATTCCCCAACTCTCAATTCACTTTTACTTGAAATCGTTTTCTATGCCTAGCATGTTAAATCTTTAAACATTGAGGACAATGTTTCATTCAAGTATGGGGGAGGGCTGTATACTTGTGTTTTAATATGTTTAGATGTTGTGCATGACTTAGGACGATCTATGAAAGTTTTGGTTGAGAATTGCTAAGCTAGGAGTTTTTGAGCATATTAGTGCACTTTTGTTGAACTTAAAGTTTTATTTCGCTCTTACTTTGGAAACCCTAATCTGAACACTTAGCCTATGTAGTATTGTCACTCTGTTAGAGGAAGGGCTAGTTGTAGAGCTTGTAAAACAATTAGTTTTGACTAAAACACAAATAATAAAATAGATTGTGAAAAGAAATTTAAAAATGAGAAAAAGTGATAAGTCGGATTCCTTTTCGGGATGCACTGTCAAATTTTGTGAGAAAGATGGTAGAAAGAGCTATCACTTTAGAAAAAGCGAAAGCCGTACTTGAGTAGTCGGATCTTCCGCATCACAAATGTCATTTTTGATGACCTACCAAAGTGAAATGGCTGCCTCTAGGGTGTATGAAGCTACTACCCAGTTTAGGAGTCAGCAGTGAAACCAGTAAAAAGTAAGCTTGTACTAGACCCCCTCAAGAACAGTTTGACATGCTCCATGAGGCGACACGTACACACGGTAGTACGGAGTAAGAGTAAAATCTTTCACAAGCTTTCAATTGACTAAGTCACTAGTTCTCAGAAACTCCTTAAACTTCAGTAACTCTTTTAATTTGTTGAGATCAGAGGTCATGCACTCATCACTTTATTAGGGGAATAAGGTTGCTTGAGGACAAGCAACAATTCAAGTTTGGAGGTATTTGATGAGTGCATTTCATATATATGTATTGCATGCTTTACCCTCATCATTATTGAATATTTTGGTTTTAATTCTCAAAGTACGGCGCTATTTGAGGTATTCGTTGTTTGTCATGCAGATATCAAAGTCCTGAAGCAAGAAGAAGTGTTTTGGAATAATTTTAGAAGCTAAAGGACTTAGAAGAAACCTCATCAAGCTCAACACGGCTTGAGCACGCCCGTGCTGTACCCCGTGCAAATTGCAGGAGAATTCAGCCAAAAATTAGCACATCCTGAGTTCGCTGAGCACGGTCGTGAAAACCTCAGCACGGCATAAGCACGCCCGTGCTGTTCCCCGTGCAGATTACAGGAATGTGAGTTTTCTGGAGATTTATTTGGCCGTAATCTGCACGGCTTGAAGCACGGCTTCAGCACGCCCGTGCTCACATCGAGAAGACATTAAAACCCTAGAAACTCAGTTTCTAGGGGGACTTTTGGTAGGCGAACAAAGGGAGAAAGAAAGGGAGAGCTTTGGGGGTTCATCCTCCTCTTCATCAAGGGAATGCCAAGCTTATGGTAGGGAGATCGGGAGGAGATTGCACGGCATGGTTAGATCCTTCAACAACCACAAGGATGCAAGAAATTAGGGAGTTTTCAACTTCTTGTCTTTCAATTTCTTTGTTATTGTACTTGTTGTTTGTTATCATGAGGGGCTAAACTCTTAAGGGAGCCCCGGGGTTGTTTGTATGACGTTGTAGCTTGAACTCTTTATCTTTACTTGCGGCATTTATGAGTATCTTGTTCCCTTCATTAAATCTGAGCTATTGGTTATTTTGTGTGTTGTTTAGTGCTTGATTGCTTGGAAGTTAGGTTCTCTTATTTAGGTTTGTAAATCACAATCGATAGTTACAAGCAGTGAGAGCGCAATTTAGAGCATCAGCAGCGCTAGAAACAACACCCTTATAGCATAGCTAGGTTTAGAACAGAAGATACCTCTGATAAGTGCCGAGAAAGCCAAGTTAGTGAACGTCGGAAATCCAACCCCGGGGCCCCATCTCCTCCATCGAGTCAAACTTCAAATCTTCCCTTGGTGAAATTCCCTTCCCTTAACCTCCTTGAAGTTAATCCAGAGTAAATTCCATCATCTTCTGTCTGGTTAGATATTAAGCAGGACATTAGTATTAGAAGCTATACTAGTCCGTATGGATTCGACTACCTGACCTAAAGGGTACACTTTACTACTTGTGCGACCCGTGCACTTGCGGATACGCAAGGGACGTACCAAGTTTTTGGCGCCGTTGCTTCCTCTATGCTATCTTTGTACTCTATATTTTGTATGTTTTGAACTTATGAACTCCGCTAAGATATGTTTCATCGCAAGTATTTGTTAGCCTTGCGGCGACTCAAGGATTGAGTGGCATAGGTGTCTATCCTCCGGTTGTTGTGGAGGTTGTCTCATGCCTGTCCCGCGGGACTGAGCATGATATGCTTAATGTAGATATGATGTTGAGCATGAAGACCTTTGCTCATGGGCCGACTAAGAAGCTGAGAGAGAAGAGGGAAAGAGTTCTGTTCTATAGCACCATTTCTGGATTTTTCTGACGATGCTTAGCGAGAGCATTTTGGGAGATTAGGTACACAGAGGTTCTGGGATGTGTGGATAGTGGACTAAGCAGTACTTAACAACATTAGACTAGCAAAGAGAGTCCAACATTTGTTATTAATCAGAGCTTGGGAGAGATTCTTTAGTATATAGGAGACAATATACCAAGAGATCACTTTTTAGTTTTTAGAACTTTTGAGTTGGATTATTCTCAAATGAATTTGGGCTTCAGTTTAGGTCGTGTAGGTAGGCACATCAACTGAGCATCACTGTGTTTTCTATCACTTTAGGTCCTTAAGATATTGACCACATAGAAACCCAAAAGTACATTACTTAATTTTGGACTTACACCTGGATATAACTCTCGCACAGTATTGGAGAAAGATTAGCTGAAACTCAGCCTATGACTCTGCTCGGTCAAAGAACGCTCAGCTTTAAGATCTGACAGTATTAGTTGTACACATATTATTAAGCCGTTCTCTAATTGGCATAGATGATAGGTTAGGAGTGGTATCCGCTACATTTGGTATATGCAGTGGCCAACTTTGCCAAACAATACGCCCAGAATCTGCAGAGTTAAAGGAGGAGTCAGAGTCAAAGTCATGGATTTCCTCCTCAGTTTATGTAGATTTGCAGGCATCTTCTCAGCTACTAGATTCCAACTCTCGATCCTCTCGAGGGTCCAATTCAAGAGATAAACTCTTTGCGCTTGAGAAGAGCTAAGATTTGAACATAGAGAGACTTGGGCAGAGATAAGGAAATTCAAGCAGAGATATCAGCCACATTTGGTTTGCATGAGTCATTGGTTCAATAGCATCTTTCCACTCTACTACCAGCTCCTTAGGTAACATCACCTTCGCCACCACCACCGTTGTCTGATGAGTGCATTTCATATATACTAATTTTATGTCCTACTCCCATGATTCTTGAAATTATCGGAATTAATCCTAAAAATTCAGTGCTATTTGAGGTGTTCTTAGTTTTCCATGCAAATATCAAAGTCCTAAGGTAAGAAGAAGTGATTTGGAGTAATTTTAGAAGCTAAAGGACTTAGGAGAAACCTCATCAAGCTCAATACGGTCTCAGCACCCCCGTGCTTCAAGCTGTGCAAATTGCAGGAGAACTCAGCCAAGAGCAATACGCATTATGGTCGCTGAGCACGGCCGTTCAACCCTTAGCATAGCCTCAACATGGGCATGTTGGACCCCGTGCAGATTACAGGAATTTAAGTTTCAGGAGTTTTATTCGGCCGTAATCTGCACCGCTTGGAGCACGGGCTCATCACAGCCGTGCTCGCATCGGGAAATGTTTTAAACCCCAAAAACTTAGGTTTTTGGGGGACTTTTTGGCTGCAAACAAAGGAAGAAGAATAAGGGAGCTTTGGGGAGCCGTTCTCACCATCACAAGGGAAATGTTGCGCGAATGGTAGGCCGATCAAGAGGAGAATCCATTCCATCATAGAGCCTCGGATAGTCGCAAGGATGCAAGAAATTAGGGAGTTTTCAACTTCTTGTGTATTAATTTCTTTGGCATTTACCTTATTGTCTAACCTCATGAGGGGCTAAACTCTCTTAGGGAGCCCTGGGGTGATATTCTGTTGTTGTAGCTTGAACTTGAATACTCTACTTATAGTATTTATGAATGTCTTGTTACTTGCATTAAATCTTGGTTGTTGGTTGTCTTGAATGTTTGTTGAGTGGTTGAATGCTTGAATGTTTGGTTATCTTATCTTAGCTTGTGAATCTTATTGATAGTTGCAAGAAGTGAGATTTCAACTTAGGGTTCAACAGCACTGTGAGCATCATTCATCTAGCACAACTATATTTTAGAACTGAAGATATCTCTGATAAGTACTGAGAGAGCCCAAGTTAGTGAGCATCAAGAATTCAACCTCGGTGCCCCATCTCGTCCATCGAGCCAATCCTTACCTTTCCCTTAGTGCAATACCTCCTCTTCAATCTCTTTTAGTCCAACCTAGATTCAATTCAATTCTTCTTTAATTGATTAGATATTAAGCAGAACGAGAGTATTAGAAGATACACCATTCACACTGGATACGACTACCCGACCTTACGGTACACTTTATTACTAGTACGACCTGTGCGCTTGCGATACGCAAGGGGCGTATCATTGTCATCACCTATTTTTGCATAATCATCATCACACCATTCCTCTTCATCAACTTCCTTATCTTTTGATGCACACAACACGGGGTGACATGTCAATCCCTTGCGTTACTGCAAGTGCATGGGTCGCCAAGTCATAAAGTGGACCTAATGGGTCGGGTTATCGAATCTTAGGGAACAGAAGTACGAGTAATTGCTCCTCATCTGTTATCTAGCCTAATGAGTGTACTGTTATGATGATCTAATGGCTAAGCCTAAGAGTGTCACTACAAGTGCACAGGAACTAGAAAGTGTGAGTTCCCAATCAATAAAAGCAGGGTATCCGAAAACTGCTCTCCCTAGGATTTAGGTATGAAGTGTAAATTACAAGTGTTTCTAGACAAAAGTATTAAGTCGTGGGTATCCTAAGATATACTGGCCCCGGCCTTTAGGCAACCGATAACAAGTCCCCTACCAGGTCCGGCGGAGAATTCTCTCGACGCCACACACCACATATAACTTCTTAGCACCTAGGGAACCCAAAGATATCACTAATTCCTAAAAGTTGATCTAACCTTGCCTCAAGGTGAAGGATCCCCAACCCCCTACAATGTCCCGGTGGAGAATTCTCTCGACGCCTCACACACCATATGGTTTCTTGAAACTTAGAGAATATGAAGATAAAAAATATTTATGGAAGGGAAAGGGGACACTCCGCTATCTCACTGCTCGCCCTCTTAACCCTCTTCACTGTTGGTAATTCTAAACCTAGTAGTGATCTCTCTCTTGACTAGGTTGAACAAAACATGCAAGTGAATCAATAATAAAACCAAAAGCACATGCAAGCATTAAGAACACAAGAGCAAAACTGAATGTATTGAAATCAAATAGAAACATAATATAAATCTAATAAAAATAAGAATCCTAGGGTTTACATGTTAGAATACCCACTAAAGGTTTAGCTCTCCATGGAACAAAATACAAAACAAATTATGCAAAGATAAACAACTGTAAAAGCCATAAAAAATAACCCCCTTATGTTAGTGATGATAGCCTTGATGGGTAGCTTCCATGTCTTGATTGAATCAACTTTGAAGCTAGGTCGTCGGTGGCTTCCTTGACGCTATGACTGAGGAGGAATCGATCCAAGTTGGTAAGGAAAGCTTCCCAAAGCCACAAAGACCTCTCTCCAAGCACTAGCCACCTTGCCTCTTGAAAATAGCCAAAAAGATCCCTAAAAAATACATCAATGCAGCTTTTATAAACTGAAATCGGGGTTTCACATAAGCACTCACATGCCAGTGCACTGTAGCCACACGCCTTGTAAAAAAGTCACACTGTAGTGAATAGTACTTTTGCTACAGTAATTTTTAAGTAAAATGGTACTGTGATTTCCCTGAAATCCCTTTTCAAGTCCACAAGGTCGGGCACATGCCTGTGTGGTAGGGTGTGTGATTTTTTGTCCTCTAAAGCCCTCAAAGACCTTCTCCCATTTACTCACGGAAGCTGGGACATGCACGTACTACTGCCTTCGTGCCCTTCCGGTTCATGTAATAGCTTGGAATCCTCTGAAAGTTGGCAACACCTCCATGTATATTGTCACTCCCCGACCCGTGGGTCCTGGTTCATGGCATACCACCGCAAAAACCCAGGGGAGGTAAAGCACCTGCCTCCACCCTAAATCGCCGTAAGGCTAACCTGTTTCCTGTACAACATCAATCTAACAACAAGAGATAATCTAAATCTATAGAAAATACGACCACAACCTTATACAAGGTCAACATATGATGAGTGCATTTTATATATAAATAAATATATAAATTTTCTACTTTATACTCCCTATTTCCTTTTCCTCATATCATTATTTTCTAATTTCAGTGCTATTTGAGGTATTTTCCGTTTATTCTGCAGTTATATAGCTTTCGAAGCAATAACAAGTACTTCAGAGTGATTTTTGTAGAAAAAAGACCTAGAAAAAAGTTTGGCAAGTCAAGCACGGCCTAAGCACGACCGTGCTTGAGTTGCTTGAGTTGCTTAATTTTCACTTAGCTTGTATGTTATTTTGATTGATACAAAAAGTTGGAAATAGGCTCACACTTCCAATTCCACAATTCGCATCATCCACATTAGGGCAACAAGATCCTAGAACATAGATTGATTGAGACATGCCGGATGGATTCTGCAAAATCTGAGTTTCGAATCTCACTAAGGCACTAACCCGGGGCCCATCCCTTCCATTGAGCAAACCCTAAGCATCTTTTCCTGTGGGTTCTTATTCCAAAATTTCTCTCATTCCCAAGTTCAGAGTCTTTAATCTCAATTCTAATTGATTAGTAGTAAGAGAGTGTTAGGAGATACACCAGTCCCTATGGATTCGACTACCCGACCTTTGGGTATACTTTACTACTTGTGTGACCCATCCACTTGAGGTTACGTAAGGGGCGTATCAAGTTTTTGGCACCGTTGTTGGGGACTGGCAACTTCTGAGAAATCTTACAACCTTAGTAATCTAGTCGTTTATTTTCTTCGTGTTTTTGTTTTCTTTCTTTTCTTCCTTTTTTGTTTTTGGTTGTGTTTAAGTGATTGTTTGTGGTTTCAATCTGCCTATTTTTATCTTGATTTTAAATTCTCAATGCTCATATCTTTATCTTTATTGTTTCGTAGGCATAGTGTATGACCCGGGGAAGTTCATCCCAATTAGCTAGCCCTGATCCCGATTTCGAATAAACATTTCATAGGAGATTGAGACAAGTTAGTTTGAGAGATACCAGATCAATTGAGATATGCATCGAGGTAGACCAAGAAGAAGCTATGGCCAGAAATCAAAGCAGCATTTCAGATTACGCACGGCCTAATCTTGAGATGTCCGGCTCAAGTATTGTTCAACCACCAGTTAAGGCAAATACTTTCGGGTTGAAGCCAAATTTCATTCAGATGGTGCAACAAATATGTCAGTTTGACGGGTTTTAAGATGAGGATCCGTACGCCCATTTGTCTAGCGTCTTGGAGATCTGTGATACCTTTAAGGCGAATAACGTATCTGAGGATGCAGTGCGCCTTAGGTTGTTCCCGTTCTCGGTGCGAGGGAGGGCCAAGCAATGGCTAAGTTCCTTGCCGACGAGCTATATCACTTGTTGCGCTCAACTGGCCGACAAATTCCTCACGAGATATTTCCCTCCTGCCAAGATCACCAAATTAATGGGCGACATTTCATCGTTTCTTCAGTTGGAGTCAAAATCTTTGTATGACACTTGGGAAAGGTACAAGGATATGTTGAGAAAATGTCCACAGCACAGAATTCTTGAGTGGATGCAAATACAAATCTTCTACAATGGTTTGAACATTGCCACTAAACAAATGCTCGACGCCGCGGCTGGCGGTTCATTGTGTAGCGAAAGACCCGAAGAGGCACAAAATTTGATTGAAGACATGGCCTCTAATGGATACCAATGGAGCTCAAAGAGGAACAAACCAGTGGAGGCTGCGGGCATTTATGATGTGGATGCACTCAACACTCTAGCAGCACAAGTTGAAGCTTTGACGAAGCATCTGGATACCATGCAATTGCAACCACCTACTCCTGTGTTGATTTGTGACAGTTGGAGAACCCAAGCTGGGCTTAGTGGTTCTTCTAAAGGGGGTCAGAGTACTGAGCAGGTGGACTTCATTGGTCAGAATCATAGGTACCAGAACAACCCGTACAGCAACACGTACAACCTTGGGTGGAGGAATCACCCAAATTTCTCATGGGGTCAGCAGACTCAAGGTAAGCAGCGACCTCCACCACAGCAGCAGCAACAACAGTCATAGTCTCACTTACCAAGGGCCCCACCTCAAGAACAAAAAGGCCCCACTCTAGAAGCCCTCCTGTTGAAATATATTCAATCCAATGACGCCCGACTCACAGGCATGACGAAATTATGGGGAATCAACAGGCTTCATTACAGAATCTTGACATTAGGTAGCATAGATTGCCAAAACTCTTACTGAACAGCCCCGGGTTCTTTACCAAGCAATACGGAAGTTGATGGTCGCCGCGCGCGTCGCTAGAAAACGGGCACGAGGCTCCCCGGCCGCAAGTGCACGGGTCGTCAAGTAATACCTCTTGTGCGGGCACAAGAGGGTCGTATTCCCTGGGGTCCCGAAATCCACTATTACTTCCTCTTCGACAATTGTTTAGTCGAATCAAAACAAAAGTTGTTGTAATGAAATAAAATTAAAACTAACGATAGAAACTTCAATCAAAGACAAGTTGCGCACAACAATGGAAAATCAGATAGAGAAGACAAGGCTCCGGGCGAGGATTCCCCCGGGAGAAATACAAGTAAGGATGCTATAAAAACAGGTAATGCATGCATGGAGTATTGTTTTGGTCCGTCTAGGCTCGGGAGTCGACTACCCCGGAACCTCCGTAGTGTAGCCCTAATCCAGTACAAGTTCCTTTATCCAAAGGATACTCACACGATGTCATTGGGACTAAGGAGCCTTGGTTGGAGTTATCTATAAGCAATTTCGCTAAGATGAACTCTACAACCTACGGGAGGCTACCGGCACCCGGAACCTCCGGTGTACCGGTACAATGAGCCCCTCTCCATACTATGTGGATCTAATGCAAGAGCGCACCTCGCACAACCAAGCACATTCGATAAAATGAAATGCAGAGTTCTCATGCAAATCACTACAATTAAGCACACAATGTATGAAACCAAAATCCACACCATCCATTCATTGAATTAAAAGCAAAGCATCCAATACAAGTATTCCTCCCAAGGTTCACCGGTTGCCCGGTGGCCTTGGGAGCTTTAGTTCGACATGAATAACAAGGGAAGTTTGCACAAATAAGAATACATCAATAAGAGAACTCAAAACTCTCTCTTGACCGTGTCGACTAGGGTTGATGAAGACACTTGCCGAATCCGCGTCGGCAAGCTCTAGGATGATGATCCTCAAGTCCCTCCGCCTTCTCTCCCTTGATTTCACTCCAAAACGACCTCCTTTGATGAAGCTTTGAGCGTGGGGGTGTTCGGAGGCGTCGGTGGCAAGATCCCCCAAGAAAAAGCCCTAACCGGGCTTAAATACCCGACCAGTGTGCGGCCTGTGTGCGGGCCGCACACGTGGCCGCACACTGGTGTGCGGCCTTGTGTGCGGCCGCACACCAGGCCGCACACCCTTCTGCCAAGGGTGTGCGGGCTGTGTACAGCCCGCACACAGGCCCAAAAATGGGCCTGGTTGTGTAGGAACGATTGGGTGCCATTCGGAGCTCGTTTATCCTTCGTTTCTTCGCTCCTCGGCCTTGATTTTCTCGTTGTAAACGTTCCTCTCAACGCAAATGGTCTGTGGATGCCCTGAAGTAAGAAAAACATGAAAAACACATCAAAGGCACCTGTTCTATTCAATTAATGCATGAAAGTATAATTAATTCACCGTTATAAAACGGTGTATTTAGACACTTATCAGAAGTCAATCCCAGAGAATCTCTCAAGGCTGTGACTTTGAGAAGTGGGAAAGAGCTGGAATGTCAACCCTCTCAAGTGTGACCTATTATTCAGAATGCGCCTGAGGTAGAGATTGTGGAGAAACTTCTGATTCAGTGTCAGGGGAGAAAATGAAGAGCAAGGAAAAAGAGCCCGTAGCAGAGTACCAGCCCACCTTGCCCTATCCTGCCAAGCTTAAGAAAGATCAGGAAGATGTATAATTCAAGAAATTTCTGGAAATGTTCAAGACATTGCATATCAATGTTCCTTTTGTGGAAGCCCTCTCCCAGATGCCTAAGTATGCCAAGTTCCTCAAGAAGTTGTTGACAAATGACAAGAAATTGGAAGCGGTTTCGACAGTCACTTTGAGTGAGGAGTGCTCAGCTATCATTTCTAACAAGATTCCCAAGAAGGAGAAGGACCTCCTGATGAATCTGATTGAGATATTGGGGGGGGGGACCTCCTAATGAATCTGACACTTCAAGTAGTGAGCAAGCTATCGTTGCAGCGCCTAAGGTTAAGGAGCTAGTACAATCACCAAAAGGGGGAAAGTTGTCTCTAGTACGGAGTTGGTGGAAGAAGGTGGCTGAAAGAAAGAAAAAACAATCCACCACAGCTGCTCATTTCCCTTATGACTTGTTTGGTATGGGTGAGGCATACTTAATTAATTCATTAACACCATACAATGCATCTTCTGCTACAGGACATCAAGAGAGGAAGTATGTTTGTGTGCCATCTTGAGATAAGCACAAGTATGTCAAGCTAGTAATGTTAAACAAGCGCCTCTCTGGAAGCAACCTGAGCAGTTTCTTCCAAGGCGTGCAAATTACAAAAGAATTCAATAAGAGTCTGCATGCTCTCAGGTCTCTAACCACAGTCGTGCAACTGTCAACACAGCCGCAACAAGCCCGTGTTCAACCCCGTGCAGATTACAGCCTGGTGAGTTGAAAGAATTTCTATTTGGCTGCAAACTGCACGGTTTGAAGCACGGTCTAAGCACGGCCATGCTCACATCGAGAGAGCGTTAAAAAGCACTAAAAGTTAGGGTTTCGACACTTTTTGGGTTGGGGGAAGGACGGGAGATTTTAAGGGAGAAGCTTGTGCAGTCGTATTCATCATCAGGAGAGGGGAGAGCGGTAATTGTAGGCCTAATTGGAGGCTGAATCCTATCGACATCGGCACCTCAAATCTCAAGAAGGATGCAAGCAAAGAGGGAGTTCTTGGTTTTTATTGTATTTGCTATTTTTGTGGTCCTTCTGTTTGTTGAATTAATGAGGAGCTAAACCTCTTAGGGTGCCCCGGATTGGTGAATTGGTTGTGTTAATCTCAATTTCAATTAATGCAACATTTATGGATGTTTAGATATCTACTTGTTAGATCTTTGGTTGCTTACTTGGATATTGGTTGTTAAGTGGTTTGATTGTTTGAGTTGCTTGATTTTCGCTTAGCTTGTATCTCTTTTTGATTGATATAAGAAGTTGGAACTAGGCTCACACTTCCAATTCCACTATTCGCATCATCCGCATTAGAGCAACAAGATTCTAGAACGTAGATTGATTGAGACACGCCAGATAGATTCTGTAGAATTTGAGTTTCGAATCTCACCAAGGCAGTAACCCGGGGTCCCATCCCTTCCATTAAGCAAACCGTAAGCATCTTCTTCTGCGTGTTCTTATTCCCAAATTTCTTTCGTTCCCAAGTTCAGAGTCTTTAATCTCAATTCCAATTGATTAGATATTAAGTAGTAAGAGATTATGCGGAGATACACCAGTCCCTGTGGATTCGACCACCCGACCTTTGGGTACACTTTACTACTTGTGCGACCAGTGTACTTGCAGTTACACAAAAGCGTATCAACATACTCACACCAGGTATATAATCCTAAGAAAAATCACAGCGTGCAAGGCCATGACCACAAAAAATAGTCTTCCCCGATCACTGGGTATGAATCTCATACATCACAAGGTCCTGGCTGCCCCAATTAGTAACAAATTCATGGAAACAAAGTAAAATATTGAAATATAGGTCCTAGTGGATCCATCTTGGGCAAGTCTACAATTTTATGAATCATACACAACTCAAGGAAAATGCAAGGAAAGCTATGCCAATCACTTCATGCCTCACACCTTACTGCCGCGCTAACATCTGGAAAGTGGAGAATAAAAAGAATGAGTGAGTAACTAAGTTACTCAGTGAGGGGTTGAACATGGAGCTATACTTCACACAAGTAAGAGTCTATAAGCAACCCAAAGACAAACCTTCAATATTCAACATCAATTAAAGTACTTACTTTCAATCTATGTGAGTCAAGTACAAGGGCAATGGTCACGCTCCAAGTACAACCTAGAAATTGAACTGTAGAGTTCTCATGCGATCCAATACAGTAAATCACACAGAGAAAGAATCACAAACTAAAAGATTCTATAAAACAAATCTAACATCCAACAATACATCAATAATGACGATCATCCAAAATTACAATGAAGACACCCTAGGGTTCACCATGTCCAAATCACATATATGTTAGTTCCTCATGAAAGAGGAACACTCATACAATTCCATGGAACAAACAAACATAAAGAGAAGTAATAAAAACTCTCTCAAGCTTCGGATAGCCTTGGATGGATGAAGATTGCCGATGTGGCCGAGATTGTTTCTCAAACGACGCTTTGAAGCTCTAGATCTTCCCCCTATCTCCTCCTCCGATGTTTGCCTCCCTTTTGGTGAAGAAGAGAAGAAGTTTCCCCGTTTGAAAGATGCCTTAATTGCCTTTTAAAGCCTAATTTCGGGGTTCCATACGGGCTGCTTTACGGGCGCAAGCTTGCTCGCAAGGCTCCCAGCCTTTTCCAGAAAAATCCCGTTTCAGTGCTATAGTACCATACTACAGTAACTGTTATAGTATTTTTTATTTATTTATTTTGTTTTTTTTTGCTACAGTATTTTTTTTTCTACAGTAATGGAAACTCGAAAATGTCATATTTGATACAGATTTCTTCCCAAATACATTTTTGAGCTCATTTTGGCTTTTTCAAGGCCTGTAACACAAATAAAACAAATTTAAATGCGAAACGGGCATCAACTCATCAAAATACATGCAAAATAGTACAAGAATAAAACATATAAATACCTACATTTAGACACTTATTATATCCCTCCTAACGTTAGGCTTAGACCCAGAAGAGTGTCTACACCTGATAAGGGATTCCTTGAGCGCACTGCAATCATAGGAGGAATTGACCCGAAGGGATTCCAGTCAATACTCGTATTGGATTAGGGCTAATCACCGAGGCATTCGGGATTAGCTTAATATAGGAATCTCTCGGTCCAAACCACCATCACAACACATCATCTTTAATTCAGGCCTTAATGACAACCCTAGGGGCATTCTTTGTCCAAATCACGCCTTCTTCTGCTTGTCCATCCCTTGAATGCTTATTTGGCGTGTAGTGGTAGTTTTATTCTCTTGTTATTAATTTTTAGTAGTTGTACTCTTCGCTCGAATTGTTAGGCTAGGAAATATACGAAGGAGAAGTAATAGTAGCTTCTTGGCCCCATGGAATACGATCCCTGTGTCACACATAGGGTATTATTTGACAACGTCGTGCACTTGCGGGATGCCCATCAAAATCCAAGTTATGAAAATACTCTTTTCATACTTAACGATCAAGGCATTTATAAGATAATCATAATAAATTCCGTATCGCTAGTATCACCGGCCTATGAAAACCCTCCGTCACTAATCCGCGACCATAGTTAGGTCAAGGGCCACCAAGATGCGCGTATCTTGGTGTTGGCCGTTGGGAATCCTGGGCAGTGACACCGAGAACCCAACACGGCTCTTCAGGATCTCTACGCACCTCCTGAATGAATGAGTCAGTTGAGAACTCCACGCCACCCCAACTGGGGCGACCCGTGGAGACTCGCTTCTGCAGAAGATGTCATGCCCCGACCCTCGAACCCCGGCCTATGACACTACCGTCAGACACCTGCCTCAACACTAGATCGCCGTAAGGCTAACCTGTTACCTGCACAATATCAGCATCACAATAATAATATTCTAAATCTAAAGGTATTCAACCATAACTATGTACAAGATCAACATACTCACACCAGGTATAAATATTCCTGGAAATCACAACATCAATGATCATGAACACAATCATAGTCTCCCCCAAACACTGGGTGTAAAGCTCATACAACCTAAGGTCCTTTCTGAACCAATCAAGATTATTCAAGACCAAAATGGAAATACAAAAACATAGGTCCTAGTGGATCCATCTTATGCATGACAACAATATTTATGAATCATCACTACTCAAAGGTAAATGCAAGAATAGATCTGCCAAGCACTATCATGTCTCACGCCCTGCTGCCGTGCTAACACTTGTAAAGAAGAGAAGAAGTGATGAGCGTCCCGCAAGTGCACGGGGTCGTCAAGTAATACCCTATGTGTGCCACAGGGGTCGTATTCCTCGGGGCCAAGGATCTACCCTTACTTCCTCTTCACCTATTGTCTAACCAAATGTCTCGAAGTTGGGTGCTAAGTTCTACAGACTGACTTCTAGAAAATCTAACTGAAAGACGAACTACAGCCAAAATAGATGGAGAATCACAAAGGGGAGAAAACGGTCACAGACGCGGATCCCCCTGGGACTACTGAAGCTAGATAGATGCTAGGGTTAAAATTGTAATTGCGGTTTCGGCCAAGAGACTCCTAAAATAGGTTAACCCCGAATCCCTCGGTGATTAACCTCTAATCCCATACAGGTATTGGACAGATTCTCTTCTGACCAATTCCCCCTATGATTGCACTGCGACTAGGGAAATCTCTGATTAGGGTCAAACTCAGTATTTAGGTTCGAACCTAATGATTGGAAGGGTACCACATACCCGAATCCCTCGGCGTATAGCTACATGTATCCTTTTCAAACTATGTGAGTCTAATACAAGGGCGTATCCCACGCTCCAAGTACAACCTAGAAATCGAACTACAGAGTTCTCATGTAATTCAAGGCAATCAAGCACACATAGCATGAACCACAAACTAACAAATTGCATTAAATATAAATCAAAGCATCCATACAAGCTCGTTCGTCCCAAGGTTCACCGTCGTCCGGTGACCTTGGGGCTTAGTTGTTCATACAAGCAAATAGCATAAAACACATCATGAAAACAACTAATCTAGCCATAACAAACACCCCCAGGCGCCTTGCGCCCCGCAAGGCGCTCTGCCCTGCGGTTGGCCGTGAGGCTGAAAGCCTCAGGGCCAGCCTTGCGGGCGCATATGCGCCCGCAAGGCTCCCAGCCTTTGTGCTGGAGTTCCTTGCGGCCTTCCTCGCGGGCGCAATGACGCCCCCGAGGCTCCCAACGAAGTTTGCCATGCTTTTTATAGGCGTAAAAACGCCCGTAAAGTCCTGAAAAATCAAAATTTTGGCATGGTCTCCCCTACAACTTCAAAGAAAAATCTGAAATACACAACTAATTGCCGAAACATTTAAAACAACACACTTGAATTTCATCAAAATAAAGGCAACATGGGTTCAAACAAGAACCAAAAATACGAAAAACTAAACACGCCCAGCAAACCACACAACACAAAATAAAAGAGTACAAAAAAATAAATTGCGGGAATTTAAAACTTGGGTTGCCTCCCAAGGAGCGCTTGTTTAACGTCATTAGCTCGACGTACCTTCAACGTTATCTCAGGGTGGGTCAAATGGAGGATAATTACCTACGGTTTTCTTGCACACATTACCGCTTGGAATATTCATCGAGAGGCACGAGTAGACCTGAAATTTGCCTTGTCCTTCAAAATATAATCGGTCTACTTCGCTTGGCCTAGAGTGTGTGAGATTGGAGTCTTTCTTCTTCTTCCCAAGCACTTTACTCCACACTTTCTTTAAGCCTTTCTTTTTTTCTTTTTTCGGTGGGGAGTTCCTCTCGATAAGCTTTAACTGGTGTGCTTTTGGATGAGTAGGGACTTCTTTTTCATCTTCTTTTGCGTCCAACTCCTCCAAGTATTCATCCAGCGGGTTTAATAGCATGACCTCCTGCACACAATCAGGAATGATTAATTCAGTCTCATCATCAAAATAAAACGCATCATCGTGATCCAGCGTATGTTTCATGGCATGCGGGAGAGTGAAAATAGCTTCTTCCTCCCCGACCCGCGACGTCATCTTTCCTCCCTTCACATCTATAAGGGCCCCCGCCATGTTCAAGAACGGGCGCCCGAGGATCAATGGAACCTCCACATCATCATCTACATCCAGGATCACAAAATCTACCGGGATAATCAAATTATCAACCTTCACTAGCAAATCTTCCATTACGCCCCGGGGTTTCCGCACAGACCGATCGGCGAGTTGTAATGTCATCCGAGTGGGTCTTAACTCTTTTAACCCAAGCTTCAAAAATAACTTGTAGGGTATGACATTAATGCTAGCCCCTGAATCTGCAAAAGCTTTTTCCTGTATACCATCGCCAATTATGCAGGGTATTATGAAGCTCCCCGGATCAGTCAGCTTCTTCCGTAATTTCCTTTGTATCACAGCTGAGCAATTCCCAGTAAGTGCCACAGTCTCTAGTTCTTCCAATTTCCGTTTGTTGGTGAGAAGATCCTTCATGAACTTGGCGTACTTGGGCATTTGGGATAACGCCTTAACAAGGGGAATATTTTATATGAAGCTGCTTAAAGACACTGAGGAATTTCTTGAATTGAGCATCTTCTTTGTCTTTCTTTAACCTCTCAGGGCAAGGGACGCGAGGCTTATATTCCGGAATTTCCATTTTCTGGGGCAATGGTGGACCTTCTTCACCTTCAGAATTTTTACATGCACTTGGAGGTTTTTGCATAGCTGATTCGTTGTCCTCCAAGATGTGATTCTTTTCAGTTCTTGTTTCCACCTCCTTGCCACTCCTTAGTGAGATAGCTTTCGGCTGCTCCCTTGGATTCACTTCAATGTTACTCGGGAGACTTCCTGGGAGTCTTTCTGCCAAGGTCTTGGCTATTTGGCCTATTTGATTCTCGATGTTTTGGACTGAGGCTTGTAGATTTCTGATGTTAGCATTAACATTCTCGAATTTTGCCTCAGTACAGAACATGAACGTTGCTAGCACATCCTCTGTGGTGAATTTTCTCTCTTGCTGCTGTGGTGGTTGTTGTTGATGTACTGGTGGCGGTGGCGGTGGTGGTGGTGCCCTTTGTTGTGAACTTTGTCCCCATGAAAAATTGGGGTGGTTCCTCCACCCGGGGTTATAGTTGGCACCATACGGATTTCCTGGGCCTCTTTGGCCCCCACTCACATAATCAACTCTCTCCATTGGGGCAACAACAGCACTAGAAATTGGACACTGTGTAGTTTCGTGCCCTGCTCCACATGTGTCACAGGAGAGTACGGCCTCAGAATTTGAGCTTGATCCCATCAAGAACTGATCAAATCTCCTAGTCAGTGCATCCACTTTTGCGGCCAAAGCCGTGGTGTTGTTGACCTCATAAATTCCTGCAGTTTTCTGGGGCTTCCCCCGTGCGCTCCAATGGGATTCATTGCTAGCCATGTTCTCAAACAATTCCTCGGCGTCCTCTGGGAATTTATTACTCAAAGATCCACCTGCCGCGGCATCAATCAGCTGACGTGTCTGGTAGTTCAGTCCATTGTACAGTGTTTGGACTCTAATCCAAGCTGAAAAACCATGATGGGGACATCTTCTGAGCAGATCCTTAAACCTTTCATGTGCTTCAAACAATGTTTCTGAGTCCCCTATCTGAAGGCTGAAATTTCTTGCCTGAGGCTGGCTGCCTTGCTAGGCGGGAAGTACCTTGCCAAGAACTTCTCCACCATTTCCTTCCAGGTCTTGATAGACCCGGGGGCTAGTGAAGTGAGCCATCTGTAAGCCACTCCCCTCAAGCTGAACGGAAACAGTCGTAATCTAATCGCGTCATCCGAAACAGAATTAATTTTGAAGGTGGAGCATATTTGGAGAAAGCGTGACAAATGAGCATGGGGGTCTTCATCAGCTAATCCGTCGAACTGGACCGAATTTTGGATCATCCCAATAGTACTAGCCTTGATTTCAAAATTGTTTACGGGCACTGTTGGGGCTTGCACACTGAATTCATCTCCAGTAAACTGTGGTCTCTCATAATCTGACAATGTCCTTCTTGGTTCAGCCATGACTGAGGGTTCACTTTCTTCAATCTGAACCTCTTGCTGTTCTGAGCTCCCTATCCCTTCTCTAAGCCTCTGATGCAAGGTCCTCTCAATCTCGTTATCTTGATCCAATAAATTTGAATGCCTTGCTCTTGTCATACAACAGGTACCTTGAAAAATCCAGCCAGTAGAGGGTTAAACCCAAAATAAAAACTAGATGACCACAAAATAAATGAAATAGAGTAAAACAGAGTGGAGAAACTATGTATAGCAAATACCGAAAAAAAAAAACAAAGAAGATAAAAAAAAATAAAGCGGTTAAATCAATAAGCTCAAAGTTTTCCGAATATTCCTTGTGGTTCCCCGGCAACGGAGCCAAAAACTTGATGAGCGTCCTGCAAGTGCACGGGGTCGTCAAGTAATACCCTATGTGTGCCACAGGGGTTGTATTCCTCGGGGACAAGGATCTACCCTTACTTCCTCTTCACCTATTGTCTAACCAAATGTCTCGAAGTTGGGTGCTAAGTTCTACAGACTGACTTCTAGAAAATCTAACTGAAAGACGAACTACAGCCGAAATAGATGGAGAATCACAAAAGGGAGTGATAAACGTCTAAATATACGTATTTTATATGTACTTGCGTATATTTTATTTTCCCTTTTTGTTATGTTGTTATCTATTTTCTTGGTTAAAGTTGCTTTACTTGTGTTACAGGCCCGGAATAAGCAAAATAAGCTCAAGAACGTATTTATGAAGATATCTACCCCAAATACGGCGTTTTTGGGTTTCATCACTGTAGCAGTACTGTAGCGTCATCACTGTAGCAGGGTACTGTAGCACCGAAAGGAAAAATTCTGAGAAACTCTCTGGATGCCTTGCGGGCAACCTTGCGCCCGCAAGGCCACCCGCAAGGCATCGCGATATCATGTATTAAGAGAGCTTTTAGGGCATTTTTGAGGAGGCTCTTGGCCACCATTCTCCACCATCTTCACCTAGGGCTTCAAGGCAAGTGGAGAAGGCAAATCTGAGGGGGAAATCAACGGGAGAAGAGGTTGTGCTATCAAGGAGAGGATCTAGGAGCTTGCCGGCGCGGATCCGACAAATTCTCATCACCACCTTCTAGTCTTCATCTTAAGGGAGTTTGTTATGAGCTTTGTCTTGTATTTGTTATATTTCTTGCTTTCTCCTTTGTTGATGATGAACTAGACTCCCAAGGTCACCGGGCATCCGGTGAACCTTGGGATGAACTTGCTTTGTATGGTGTTTTAGATTACATTTATGGTATTTGGGGTGTTTTGTGGTTCATGCTTGGTGTACTTTGATGTATTGGTATGCATGAGAACTCTGTGTATCGATTTCTAGGTTATAGTAGGTTGCGTGACCATCGCCCTAGTTTTAGACTCCCAAGCTTGGAAGGGATACCTGTACAAATACGCCGTGACCATCGGGTATTTTGTACCCCTCCGGTATTAGGGTTGTGCCTAGTTTGTGCTTCAACCCTAATTTGAGAATCTTGTGCCTTTAATGCAATCGTATGAGGATTTGGGCGGAATGAATTCCGTATCAATACTCGTACCGGATTAGGGGCCAACTGCCGTGACCATCGGGTTGGCCTACTTTAGGATTCTCCTGGTCAAGAACCACCAGTACCTGTGTAATTCTAGCTTCCTACTAGCTTTAGTAATCCCGAGGGGATCCTAGCTCGGGACCTCGTACTTTCATTGCTAATTGCCTCCTTGATATGCTTATTTGGTGCGCCTTAGTCCAACCTGTTTATAGTTATCTTTGTTAGTCTTCTTGTCTTGTTTTAATTCTCCTTCTTTGGTAGACTAGACAGTGCCGTCTAGGGGGAAGTAATAGCAGCTTTTGGGACCCCAGGGAATACGACCCTCTCACGCGTGCGTGAGAGGTATTACTTGACGACCCGTGCGCTTGCGGATCTCACCAGGGAGAAAACAGTCATAGACGCGGATCCTCCTGGGACTACTGAAGCTAGACAAATGCTAGGGTTAAAATTGCAATTGCGGTTTGGGCCAAGAGACTCCTAAAATAGGTTAACCCCGAATCCCTCGGTGATTAACCCCTAATCTCATACAGGTATTGGACAGATTCTCTTCTGACCAATTCCCCCTATGATTGCACTACGACTAGGGAAATCTCTGATTAGGGTCAAACTCAGTATTTAGGTTCGAACCTAATGATTGGAAGGGTACCACATATCCGAATCCCTCGGCGTATAGGTACATGTATCCTTTTCAAACTATGTGAGTCTAATACAAGGGTGTATCCCACGCTCCAAGTACGACCTAGAAATCGAACTACAGAGTTCTCATGTAATTCAAGGCAATCAAGCACACATAGCATGAACCACAAACTAACAAATTGCATTAAATATAAATCAAAGCATCCATACAAGCTCGTTCGTCCCAAGGTTCACCGTCGTCCGGTGACCTTGGGGCTTAGTCGTTCATACAAGCAAATAGCATAAAACACATCATGAAAACAAATAATCTAGCCATAACAAACACTCCCTCAATTGTTGGTGATGAAAAGGTGAGCCGGATCGTCGCCACGAGCCTCCACCTACGCCGCAATGAGGGCGGCTTCCTTCTTCTTCTCCAAACCTTGAAAGGTGATATAGAAGATGAATTTTGCCAAAATTCCACTCTCCTCTTGATCTCTACTCTCTAATTGATGAGAAAAAGTCCCTTCTTCTTCAGATTCAAGCCTCCTTCAAGCTCAAGAAACCTCTCTCCCAAGCCTCACCAAAAAAAGCTCCTCTTTTCTTAGCCCTCACGCCCTTTAAAACATGAAAATCGGGGGGTTATGCGGCCAGCCTTGCGGGCGCATGCTTGCCCGCAAGGCTCCCAGGAATTCTCCAAAAATCGTTTTCTGCGATGCTACAGTAACCTTGCTACAGTCTCGCTACAGTATTTCTGCAGTAATAGAGCTCAAAAAACGCCGTATTTGGTGTCGATTTCTTCACAAATACGTTCTTGAGCTCGTTTTGGCTTCTTCATGGCCTGTAACACAAATAAAACTAATTTAACCACAAAAGCGGGCGTCGGCTTAACAAAAGCATGTAATTTAATACAAAAATACTATAAATAAATATACACATTTAAGCACTTATCAAGAAGAATGGGTGAGTAACTAAGTTACTCAGTGAGGGGCTGGACATGGAGCTATACTTCACACAAGTAAGAGTCTATAAGCAAGCCATTGACAAATCTTCAATATTCAACAACAATTAAAGAACTTACTTTCAATGCATATAAATATATATCTACAACTCATTGTAAGAAACCTTCAAACTTCCTTAATGAAATCCATTTATAAAGTCCTTGATAAGTCGTTCACAAAATGATATAAATCTGAAAATTCAAGTTTGAAATATTTTTTCTTAATGCTTAACTTTTCAAGGTTTCATAAAGTAATCAATGTAGTAAATCTTGTATCATGAAGTCCAAATTCTAAAAATACTCTTTTCTTACTCAACGACCTAGGGATTTATAAGATAATCACAATAAATCCCGTATCGCTAGTATTACCAGCCTATGAAAACCCTCCGTCACTAATCCGCAGCCGTGGTTAGGTCAGGAGCCACAAGATGCGAGTATCTTGGCGTTGGCCGTTGGGAATCCGGGGTGGTCACACCGAGAACCCAACACGGCTCTTCAGGATCTCTACGCGCCTCCTGAATGAGCGAGTATGCCGAGAACTCCATGCCACCACAACTAGGTCGGTCCATGGAGACTCGCTTCTGCAGAAGATACCGGGGATCCTTCCCCCTCACCACCAACATTTGGGATATCCATCCCGCCCGTAGGCTCATCATGAACACATCAATATGATATCATATTTCTCATTAAGAGATCACACATATTTCGCCCGTAGGCTCATCAAAACGTATCATTATAAAATCACATATCTCCTCGAGAGATCGTAAATTCACATAAATCAAACTCTTAATCCAAGAGTAAATACTTGTGCAAAACATCGTCAATGATGTAATTTTCATCAAGATCATCATCACAAGGGTATTCTTTGAAAACTCATTTCAAATACGATATCATCGTAAGAAATCTTAATTTGGTTCACAAAGGCCCTTCTTGGGTCAAAATAACAAGAACATCGAGTTCTTAAAATAACAAATCTTGGAAACATGAAGTTCAAGCCATAGGGTTTCCAACCCTTACAAGAAATATGAAAACCTTTAGAATTCTTCGGAAATATGTTTTAAATGCAACATCACCATAGAGAATTTCATTTTGATTCACATTAACCCTTCTAGGGTCTTTTATCAAGAACATTCAACCTTCAACAATTTTCTTTGAAAACATGAAATTGAAATCATTGGGTTCTCAAGCCACAAGATATATGAAAGGTCTTTGATCGTAATCAAGAAACAATTCAAGTCGTATAGAATCATAATTTCAGGTTTCAAGAAACAATTCAAGAATCAAGAAATTCACATTTCAAAGCATCATAATTTCAGTTTTCAAGAAGCACTTCAAGAATCCATTGAAATCAAGAAATTCTCATTTCAAAGCATGCATTATTGGACATTCAAACAAGCATGATAATAGCTCTTTAATTAAACAATTCCCACTCACAAACTTGGTAAGATCGAACTCCTTGGATCACTCGCCTACTTGCCCTTTACCCTTGCCTTTAGATCCACCTCCTTGAAGCCATTAACCATCCAAGAAAAACAAGAATCAATCACATAACCCAAACAATAAACAAGGGAGGAAAGAATAATCAAAATTAGATCTCATGGTTTCTAGGGTTCACTAGATATTCTAGATTCAACAATTAACAATAATAGTATCCTCAAACCCTCAAGATCATAATAAAATCAAGAAAATATTAATTGGGTTCGGATCTACAAGAATCAAGGGTTTAAGGATCTCCTTCATTCTTCACCAAAACATGAGATCAAGACGCCTAAACCATCCAAACATTAGATCTATGGCTAAGTTCCAATTAAACATTAGATCCATACTAGATCCACACTAATTCTTCATGAATCTATAGAGAATTGAGTAAAAGAACAAGAAATAGAAGAAGAGAAGAAAACCCACATTAAACCTTGCTAGAACTAGAGGAGAATCATCACCAATGAAGGAGAAGGGGAGATCAACACCTTTCTTCTTTCTTGGAGCTCAAGAATGAAGATCTAATAGAGGGGAGAATAAGGATTTAAGATGGGGAGAAAAGGATAGGGAAATGGGGTCTTATGAAGGCCCTTTGAGTTTTAAATCAGGTATTTATAGACCTAAAGCACGGGAAGGCGCGGGGGCTCTGGTGGTGATACCGCAAGCGGACGGGGTCATCAAGTAATAAACCACTCGCGCACGCACGAGTGGGTCGTATTCCCAAGGGCCCGAGAATCTATCCTTACTTCCTTCTCGCAATGTTGTCTAGCCGATCAAACTCGAGAGTAAAAAATGAAAATGCAAATGCAAGAAATAAATGCAAATCAGAATTCTAAATAACCTAGGCAATAAAAAGGGGAAATCACTGTGAGAAAGCGGTCACGGATGAGGATCCCCTCATGGGCTACTGAAGTGTACAGGATAGTGGATTAACATGTAAATGGCCTGTTGGACCGAGAAAACCCTAGATTAGATCGACCCGATGGTCACGGCAGTTGACCCCTAATCCGGTACGAGTATTGAATACGGGCTCTACCCGTACAAATCCTCATACGATTGCAAAGGGCGAGGTGGTTTTCTCAAACTAAGGTTGAATCACAAATGAGTGATTAACCCTAGAATTGGAGGGGTACAAATACCCGATGGTCACCGCGTATTTATACTTATTTCCCTTCCAAGTTTGGTGAGTCTAACACTAGGTCAATGGTTACGCAACCTATTATTGGCTAAGTATGCATACACAGAGTTCTCATGCATACCCAAGCATTCAAGAGCACCAAACAAGGATCATAAACAAGTCTACAAACATTAATTAAAACTAAGCATCCAAAATACACAAGTTCACCCCCAAGGTTCACCTACATCCGGTGACCTTGGGTTTAGTTGTTCATAATCTCAAAATACATACTCAAAAGCATGAAAACAACTAAATAAAGCATGATCACTCCCTCAAAGACGAAAATGGGGTTCCGAAGACGCCACTCAAGAGGTGGCTTCCCTTGTCTTCAACCTTCCTTCAATGATGCCCTAGAGTAGGATCTTGGTCCCAAACGCGCTCTCCTCCAAGATCTCGCCGTGAAAACGCCCTCCAAGCTCTCCTCCAAGCCGGATTTGATGATGGTGGTGTGGAGCTCCAACGAGAAGGCCAAGTCCCCCCCCCCTTCGAAATGACCTAAAAACTCTTTTACAACATGACATCGCGATGCCTTGCGGGTGGCCTTGCGGGCGCAAGGTTGCCTGCAAGGCATCCAGAGAGTTTCTCAGAATTTTTCCTTTCAGTGCTAGAGTGCCCTGCTACAGTGATGAAGCCCAAAAACGCCGTATTTGGTGTCGATTTCTTCATAAATACGTTCTTGAGCTTATTTTGCTTATTTCGGGCCTGTAACACAAGTAAAGCAACTTTAAAACAAGAAAATAGAAAACAACTTAACAAAAAAAGAGAATAAACTATACACAAGTATGTATAAAATACGTATATTTAGACGTTTATCAAACATCCCCACACCTAAGCGTTTGCTTGTCCCCAAGCAAACAAACATGAAAAACACTGGCAAGAAGATAAATGGCTAAATATACGACCTCAAGCTCAAATGTACAGGACTTCACTAGCACAGATGGTTAGAAATCAGGAAGTCAGTTGTTCAGTGTATAGACAAGCAATATCAGCTCTATTTCATCCAAAGTGTCATTGTGAGTGTGTGCTGACTCCCACACTGATCTCCACACCCTGGATTACCCCAGGATGTCCATTCACCTCACACAAATTGAAGTTAGTGTTAGAAGTGCTAAAGACCCTCTCAATAGTCAATTAAAAATCTTCTGGTCTCCAAAACGGAACTTTAACATCAAGTGAAGATAGAACAGGTTTAAGGCGCCCGAAAGGTCATTCATTTTTTTTTTCTTTCGAGTCCGCCTAACGTAGACTGCACAAAAATCTTTCAGCAGGATGCACATGCTGGCTAGGCACAAGAGCCACCCAACTTACTTGACTACAGATCTATATATACAAGAAGAGGAATACTGACATAGACCCATTTTTTTTTTCCACGACGCCTGATCAAACCTGCTAAAAACCTCACTTAAAAACCTCACTTAGGGTTAAAGGACATACAAGTTTTTAAAGGACTATTGAAAGAAGAATTTAACATCCTAACACAAAAATCAATAAGATGGGTTAGAGCGTCAGAAGTGGGAGTTTAGTGAGCAGGTATATATATGCACTGAGGATGAAACAGAACTATATTCAAGCACATGTAAAATACAACTCACTACTATCATTCTACCAAGCTAGGAAATCCTTAACAATAAGATCATAGCTATCATAGGTGAGTCAAGCATGCAATACAGTATAAATACTCCATCCCCACAAATAAAGCTGTACATTGTCCCCAATGTACATAAATCAGCAGTACAGGGTGGGAAATAAATATAACAAGAATTAAAAGATGGAGTAAGAAACTTCCCCAATCCGTCGATGAAATGCATGTGGACTGGGGGGGGGTCCATGTGGTGAGGGCTGGGAGTGTGAAGCATTCCTAAAGAAATTCCTGGAAAAAGACAGAACACTGATCACAACTCCAGAATGAGAATGATAGAGGAGAGTGCAAAAACAGAAAGTTCAAAATAAATAGAGAAAGTTTAGTAGGGTCGAAACGCTAACTAACTTAAAAAGTAAACACTAAAGCAAACAACAAGAAAAGCAACAAAATAAATAAAAAAGAACATCAAGAACAACAACAAGTGGCATGATGCTGGGAGTCTAAGAGTCAGATGGCCGTGATGATGCAGCACAGGTGGTAGCTGTGGAGGTGGTGCCCACTGAAGATGAAGAGCTGCGTAGGAATGTCAGGGTCTCAGTGGTGGCACTCTCAATGTGGCTCACTGATGCAGCTAACTCTCTATGTCCTCTCTCAAGTGTCTGCTGCACATGCTGTCGGGCTTCCTTCAGAAATTTAGACAAAACCAAGGCTTGACTAGATCCACCGGCCTCTACTGGCACATACTGAACTACTGGCACTGAAGGTGCTGGGGCAGGCCTTGGGTCTGCCTGAGCCTGACCCCCAAAAGCCCTCCAATACCCGAGAAAGTCCTGGTACTCCTGATAGGTTGGCTGCCTCCCCTTGGTAGCCCAATGAGCCCTAAAAGCTTCAAGTGCCTCAGGAGTTGGACCAGTACCCTGAACATCTGGAGCATGAACAGAAGCTGCCACCTCAGGATCATGCCATGAACTACCCTCCTGCCCATGTGGCGATGGAGATGGGCGAGGAGTTGGTTCTCCTTGCCTCCCATCTCTCAAAACTCTTGGTGTAGCATCAGTAGGGGAAGTGGCTCTCCCTTGGCGAACACGTGAGCGTAGTGCTGGCATTTTACTGAGACAGGAACATAAGACAATTCCTAGGAATGGTTCTATATGCATCAAATGCAATAAGTCAGACTCTATTTGGATCCATTGGATACAAGAATCAAAATATCAACTTTTCGACCCAATCAGGGGACAGTTGCAGAAAACAAAAATTCACTTTCCGACCCAATCAGAAGACAGCGGTAAATAATAGAAGAACAACTTCCTGACCCAATCATAAGGCTAACTTTAAATCCAAATTATACTGACAAAAACTCTAAACTGGTTACTTACCCAAGCCTGAACACTTATACTAACCCAATCATGAAATCTCGTACCGACCCAATCATGTAACTTTATACTGACCCACTCACTAAACCATATACTGACCCAATCATGATAACCTGGGCTCTGATACCACTAAAGTAGTGTCACGCCCCGACCCTCGGGTCCCGGTCCATGGCACTACCGCCACGACAACCCAGGGGAGGTCAACACCTGCCTCAACCCCAGGTCGCCGTAAGGCTAACCTGTTACCTATACAATATTAACATTACCACAATAATACTCTAAATCTAAGGTATTCAATCACAACCCTGTACAAGATCAACAGACTCACACATATATGTACATATATCCCTGGAAATCACAACATCAATGATCATTGACACAATCATAGTTTTTCCCCAAACACTGGGTGTAAACACATACAACCTAAGGTCCTGTCTTAACCAATCAAGATTATACAAGATCAAATGGAAATACGAAAACATAGGTCCTAATGGATCCATCTTATGCATGACGACAATGTTTATGAATCATACACTACTCAAAGGTAAATGCAAGAATAGATGCCAAGCACAATCACGTCTTACACCCTGCTGCCGTGCTAACACCTGAAAAGGAGAGAAGAAGAATGGGTGAGTAACTAAGTTACTCAGTGAGGGGTTGAACATGGAGCTATAACTCATACAAGTGTAAAGAATGATATGCCGAAAACATATGTAAATCTTTAACAACCACAACTTACAAAATGCTTTAAATACACATTTCAATATAACAAGCTTTCCAACTTTCTCAAAGAAAGGCATCAATAAAACTTTGAAAATCTTTTGTAAAGAGATTCAATACTGAAAATTCAAGTTAAGAATACTCGTCAAAAGATCAAAAGATCAAACCCATCGAAATAAGGATTTATAGTGCAACACATGCGGAAATCCTCTATCGATAGCATCATCAATAGCCTATGAAAACCCTCCATCACTAACCATGGCCGTGGCTAGGTCAAGAGCCACCAAGATGCGCGTATCTTGGCGTTGGCCATTGGGTATCCCGTGTGGTGACTCCGGGATCCCAACACAGCACCTTCAGGTTCTCTACGCGCCTCCTGTAAGGGCTCGTCAGCCGAGAACTCCACGCCACCCCAACTAGGTCGGTCCGTGCAGACTCGCTTCTGCAGAAGACGGGGATCCTCCCCAATGTCACCATCGAAACATTTGGGATATCCATCCCGCCCGTAGGCTCATCATGAACACATCATATATCTCATAAAGAGATCACAAATAGTTTGCTCGTAGGCTCATCATAAAAGTATCATTATAAAATCATATATCTCATCAAGAGATCACAAATAGTTTGCCCGTAGGCTCATCATAAACGTATCATTATAAAATCATATATCTCATCAAGAGATCACAAATTCGCATAAAATACAACTCTTAATCGAAGAGTAAATCCTTTTGCGAAAGCATCGACAATAATGTCATTTTCATCAAGAATATCAACACAAGAGTATTCTTTGAAAACTCATTTGAAATACGATAACATCGTGGAGAATCTCAATTTGGTTTACATAGACCCTTGTTCGGTCTAAATAACAAGAACATCGAATTCTCAAATTCACAAATCTTGAAAACATGTAGTTCAAACCATAGGATTATCCAATCCTCATCAAATATAAATAATCAAGAATTTAACAAGATTATAAACTATCATGGTTTATAGGCCTCAAGGAAATCATCTCATGAGCCTTTTGTAATAGAATCAATAGTTAAGCAAGATCACAAATATCATGGTTTCTAGATCTCAAGGGAATCATCTCATGAGTCCATTAAAATGAAATTAAGAATTAAGAAGATCATATAGCATCATAATTTCAGCTTTCAAGAAACACTTCAAGAATCCATTGAAATCAAGAATTTCTCATTTCAAGGCATACATTATTAAACAAGCATGACCATAGCTCTTTAATTAAACAATTCCCACTCACAAACTTGGCGAGATCGAATACTTGGATCACTCGCCTACTTGATCTTTACCCTTGCCTTTAGATCCACCTTCTTGAAGCCATTAACCTTCCAAGAAAAACAAGAATCAATCACATAACCCAAACAATAAACAAGAGAGGAAAGAATGATCTAAAATTAGATCTCAAGGCTTCTAGGGTTTACTAAGTGTTCTAGATTCAAGAATTAACAATAATAGAATCCTTAAACCCATAAAATCAAAATGAAATCAAGAATTTCCTAATTGGGTTCGGATCTAAAAAAATCAAAGGTTTAGAGATGAAGAATCTCCTTCATTCTTCACCAAAACATGAAATCAAGACTCATAAACCATCAAAACATTAGATCTATGTTTAAATTCTAATTAAATAATAGATCCATACTAAATCCACACTAATTCTACATGGATCTAAAGAGAATTGAATAAAAGAACAAGGAATTGAAGAAGAAAAGAAAACCCACCTCAATTCTTGCTAGAACTAGAGGAGATTCATCACCAATGGAGAAGAGGGGAAGATCAACACCTTGCTTCTTTCTTGGAGCTCAAGAATGAAGATCTAATGGAGGGGAGAATGAGGATTCAAGATGGGGAGAAAAAGAGAGGGAAATGGGGTCTTATAAAGGCCCTTTGAGTTTGAAAACGGTTTAAATAGGCCCCAAAGCACGGGAGGGCTCGCGGGCTCCCTTGCGGGCGCAAGGGAGGCCGCGAGGCCTCAACCAAGAAGCCATGCGGCCTCCCATGCGCCCGCATGGGAGCCCGCACACACTTCTGGCCGGGGGTCCTTGCGGGCTCCCATGCGGGCGCATGGGAGGCCGCAAGGCCCCTATTTTTGCTCTTTGCGGGCACACTAAGTGCCCGCAAGGTCCCTTCCTTGCTTACGCCTTTTGAAACACTTTTCCCCCATCTTTTAACTTCTCAAAAAGACCTTAACTAAGATCCCAACAAAAGTAAAACTCAACAAAAACTTAAACACACAACTTCTACACAAGAAACAAAGCACAAGAGAAGCGAAAAAGATCGAACTTCTACAAAGTGGTGCCATAGAACCAACAACTGTCATGCCTTGGGTGTGCTCAAGAAGGCCCATGCCTTTGATCATTCTTGTGATATATGGCCCGGTGAAAATTGCTCCAAGGCGAACAAACTGGCCCTGGTGTGCTAAGACTTCCGCAAGAAGATGCCCCATGTGTAATGGATAACGCTCGATAATGCTGTATAGCATCAGTAGGTCCGTGCGCGAGACAACCCCTGTCGAGTCCAGTCTACCCCCAATGCCTCTAGTCAGCAGTGCATGGATGTATCGATGGGCAAGGTTCACTAGTTGGGATGCCTTCCTTGTCCCCGAGCGATTTGCTATAGAACTCTAATAGGACTCATTTGTAACGGGGTGCGGTAAGTCATGGCCAAGGGCTTTAAACTCAGGAGTGTGTGTGTATGCTTCTGTGTAGAACCCCATGTATACGCCCAGTTCATCTTGAGGGATTCGGTGTTTCTCCCCAAATGCTTGAAATGTAATCACACTTGGTCGGCCGCCACACCATTGCTTTGCAACTTCAATGAAGCTTAACACTTCTAATGTGAGCTCTTTGTAGGTGGGTTCTTCAATGGAGAACAATTTGTCCCACCCATCATGAGAGATAAGCTCTAAGATGACTTCATCTAACCCCAAGGTTCTCAAAACATTCCAATCAATCTTTCGTATGGTGCCGAATGTTTTCCTTGACAAAAGGGCGAATCGGGTCTTATGATCGTCCTTTCGAAATCTTGGTTCGTCGGCGGGCGGAGAACGGTCTCTCCGTGTCCTCTTATGAGCCACTTTCTTGGTTCTCATACCTACAAGACCAAGGGGACACCATTAAACCAAATTATAAAGAAAATAAAGCTTCATGGAATGAAAATTAAGGAGAATGGTTTATTGCTACAGTAAATCCGAGAAAATTTGGCAAGATTTTGCTTGAAAAAGTAGCCAAAAATTTTTACAATCATGCAAAATCAATCTGACAATGCTATATTAAGCAAAGAGAACCAAAAACACAAAGATTGCATCCCAAAAATTCATTAAAACACAAGGTATAAGAGTGAAAACCAAACCTTAACTCTAGAGTATGAGGGATGAATCAAAAGCTTGAAACGGCTTGAATAAAGTGTAATCTTCCAAAATCCTTCAACAAAAGAGTTTAGAGGAGGAGGAGAGTGATTTAGAGCAAAAACAATGAGGTGATTTGGTGGAGAAATGAGTGAGAAATGAGAGGAAGAAGATGGGAGTGTGAAGATGAAAGAAAGAAAATGGGGAGAAGCCCTTTTAGGGCTGTTGTCGGGCATCCTTGCGGGTGGCCTTGCGGGCGCAAGGCTGCCCGCAAGGACCCACTGGATGCCTTGCGGGCGCAAGCCCACCCGCAAGGATCCTCTGGATGGCTCACGGACAAGCTGGCGGGCGCAAGCTTGCCCGTGAGCTTGCCATTTGTGACCAAACTCCTCTCTAACGGTCATAAAACGGCTCCAAACTTGTTTAGCATCAACATAACCTCCTTTAAACCCTAAAAACAATGAAAACAAAGCCGATATAAACCCATAAACACACAAGAAGCAAGCTGATAAACGTCTAAATATACGTATTTTATACGTATTTATTTGTATTATTTTATTATCTTTTTGATAAGTCGATGCCCTTTTTATAGTCTAAACCCCTTTATTTTGTGTTGCAGACCCTAAATGAGCTCAAGAACGTATTTAGGAAGAATTCGACACCAAATACGACGTTTTTGGGTTCTTCACTGTAGCAGTACTGTAGCAGGGATACTGTAGCGGAATCACTGTAGCAGGTACTGTAGCGAGGTTACTGTAGCACCGTGGTGAAATTTCGTGCAGAACTTTCTGGATGCCTCACGGGCAACCTCACGGCCGTGAGGCAGCCCGTGAGAAGTCGCGATTTTCACCCTTTTAAGGGCTTTTAGGGCATGAAAGAAAAGGGACTTTGGCTCTTCTTGAAGCTTGACACCACCTCTTCCAAATCCGACCAAGAAGGAGAGCTTGGAGGGCATTTCCACGGTAGAATCGGCGAGGAGAGCGCGTTCTTGTGCGGGATCTACCTCTAGGGCTTCAAATCTTGAGGTTGAAGACGACGGGAAGCCACCCCTTCGAGTGGCGTCTTTGGAAGCTTCTTCGACTCTAATCTTTGGAGGGAGGTCTTTTATGTTGGGTTTAGTTATTTTCATGCTTTTATTCATGTATTTGGAGACTATGAGCAACTAAAACCCCAAGGTCACCGGATGTGGGTGAACCTTGGGGTGAACTTGTGTTGTTTGGATGTTTTGGTTTAATTCATGCTTGTTAGCTTGTTTGTGATTCATGTTTGGTGTTTTCGAATGCTTGGGTATGCATGAGAACTCGTGTATCCATACTTAGCCAATACTAGGTTGCATGACCATTGCCCTAGTATTAGACTCACCAAGCTTGGAAGGGAAATACGTACAAATACGCCGTGACCATCGGGTATTTGTACCCCTCCAATTCTAGGGTTAATTACTCATATGTGATTCAACCTTAGCTTGAGAAAACCATCTTGCCCTTTGCAATCGTAGGAGGAATTGTACGGGTATAACCCGTATTCAATACTCGTACCGGATTAGGGGTCAATTGCCGTGACCATCGGGTTGACCTAATCTAGGGTTTTCTCGGTCCTTCAAGCCACTTGCATGTTAATCCAACATCCTTCGCACTTTAGTAACCCCGAGGGGATCCTCATCCGTGACCATCTTCTCACCCTAATTTCCTCCCGTTTATTGCCCTTTGTATTTAGCAGTTTAATTGCTTTTGTTTTACTTATTTACTTTTTCATTCTAAATCTCTAGTTTGATCGGCTAGACAACATAGCAAAAAGGAAGTAAGGATAGATTCTCGGGCCCTTGGGAATACGACCCACTCGTGCTTGCGCGAGTGGTTTATTACTTGACGACCCCGTGCGCTTGCGGGATGATCACCAAGTTTTTGGCGCCGTTGCCGGGGAACCACGAGAAATATTCGGAAAACTTTGAGCGTGTTGATTTGGCTTTTGTTTTGCCGTTTTAGCCATTCTTGTTTATATTTCGTTATTTTATTCTCTGTATTTTTCCTGTTTGTTTTTATTCAAGTTTTGACACTCGCCTTGAATTTTCTTGCGAGGTACCTATCTTATGACACGAGCGAGTCACACAAATTTGGTTGATCCTGACGACGAGATTGAACGGACTCTGCATCATCGCTTGAGAGAAGCTACTGAAAGCTCAAGGCAACAAGAAATTCGGGTAGAATCTAGTGAGCCTACTGTCATGGCCGAGCCAAGAAGAACCTTGTCTGATTATGAAAGGCCACAATTCACCGGGGACGAGTTCAGTGTGTTGGTTCCTACTGTGCCTGCAAATAACTTTGAAATCAAGGCAAGCACAATTGGAATGTTACAGAATTCGGTGCAATTTGATGGCTTAGCTGACGAAGATCCGCATGCCCACCTGTCTAAGTTCCTTCAGATATGCTCGACCTTCAAAATTAATTCAGTTTCGGATGATGCAATCAGGTTGAGATTATTTCCTTTCAGTTTAAGGGGAGCAGCTTATAGATGGCTTACTTCCTTAGCTCCCGGATCGATCACTACATGGAAGGAGATGGTAGAGAAATTCCTTGCTCGATATTTTCCTCCAAGCAAGGCAGCGAGACTGAGACAAGAGATTTCATCTTTCAGGCAAGGGGACAATGAGACTCTCTTTGAGGCACATGAACGATTCAAGGATCTTTTACGCAAGTGTCCTCACCATGGGTTTCCTGCTTGGATGAGAGCGCAAATACTGTGCAATGGCCTGAATTATGCTACAAAACAACTTATTGACGCAGCAGCAGGGGGATCTCTGAGCAATAAACTCCCTGAAGAAGCCGAAGCATTGATTGAGAACATGGCTAGCAACGAATGTCACTGGAGCACTAGACAGAAGCCAGTTAGAGCAGCCGGACTGTATGAGGTGAGTGAGACTACCGCCTTAGCAGCAAGAGTGGAAGCCCTGAACAAGAATGTTATTGACAACAATGCTAAGGTTGAAGCTTTAACACAGAAACTTGATCAATTCATGTTGGGTTCCAGTTCAAGCTCAAAGGCAGTGATGTCATGTGAAACATGTGGAGCTGGGCATGCAACAAGCCAATGCCCCATTCTTGTTACTCCCCCTGCACAAATGGAGTCAGTTGACTATGTCAGTGGAGGTCAGAGAGGACCGGGTAATCAATATGGCAATACATATAACCCGGGGTGGAAGAGCAATTCAAACTTCTCGTGGAACCAAGGCCAATCACAACAAAGGCCACCCCAACCTCAAGGTCCTCAGTATCAACCTCCTCAACAACAGGAGAGAAAATACACAACTGAAGATGTCCTGGCTAGATTCATGATTAACACCGAATCAAGATTTGTGGCCCAAGATAAGAAATTTGATGAATTTGGTGCTGTTCTGAGAAATGTGCAGGCTTCTATTCAGTCTTTAGAAAATCAAGTTGGGCAACTCGCTAGAGCACAAGCAGAACGCCCCTCGGGTAGCTTACCAAGTAACACCGAAAGCAACCCGAGGGAACACTTAAAAGCTGTAACACTGAGGAGTGGGAAACAATTGGAAGCAAGGGCCGAGGAGAGCCCAAGTGCTTCCAATGACAGGGTAGCCATTCGGGAAGACCCTGATGTGATTAAAAAAACAAGTGAAGAAAAAGGGAAGGAAATTAATGATGATGCTGCAAAATCCTCCACTCATAATTGCCTTGAATACAAGCCTGTGGTACCATATCCCTCAAGGCTCAAGCAAGACAAGGATGAAGCCCAATTTACAAAGTTCCTCCACATGTTCAAGCAGCTTCATATTAACATCCCCTTGGTCGAAGCTCTATCTCAAATGCCCAAGTATGCGAAATTCATGAAAGACCTTCTCACTAACAAGAGGAAATTAGAAGACTTGGGCACTGTAACTCTATCGGGGAATTGTTCTGCTGTAATCCAAAAGAAGCTACCGAAGAAACTGACTGATCCTGGCAGCTTTATTATCCCTTGTGTACTTGGAGAAGGGATGGAAGAAAGTGCCTTAGCTGACTCGGGGGCAAGTATTAACGTGATGCCCTATAAATTATTTCTGAAGCTAGGGCTGGAGGAATTGAGACCTACAAGGATGACCTTACAGCTCGCAGACCGCTCAGTGAGAAAACCTAGAGGAGTTGTCGAGGATGTTCTTGTGAGAGTTGATAAACTCATCATCCCGGTAGATTTTGTGATACTAGATGTGGATGATGATGTAGAGGTCCCGTTGATCCTTGGCCGCCCTTTCCTCAACACCGCAGGAGCCCTAATTGATGTTAAGGGAGGGAAGATGACATTGCGAGTGGGGGATGAACAAGTTGTTTTCACTCTTCCAGAGGCTATGAAGCACACACTAGACCATGATGATACTTTATATTTCACGGATATAACTGACGTAATAATTTCTGATTGTGTGCAGGAAGTCCTCCGTCGTGAACCCCTTAGATGAGTACCTAGAAGGAACCGAGGATGAAGAACTGGAAGTAAAGGACCCCTCGCCTTCGCCAACACCACAAATAGCTCAAGTAGAAGTTGTATCACCTCCGCACCATAAGAAAAAGGGAACTTTGAAGAAGGCATGGCGAAAGGTGAATGCAAAAATGAAGAAAAGCATGAGTATCTCCACGTTACCACCGAGTGAGGTAGACCGCCTATATTTTGGAAATGAAGGTAAATTTTGCATTTTCTCGTGTCTTTCTATGAATTTTCCAAGTAACAATCCCCCGCCAAGAAATGGAGGTAATTCTCCACCATTTGACCCACCATGAATCAAGGTAAGAAGAGTCGAGCTAACGACTTTAAACAAGCGCTCCTTGGGAGGCAACCCAAGCTCTTAAATTTGTTGCATTTCTTCTTTCTTGTTGTGTGTTTGCTTGGTGTGCTCTTTTTCCGTATTCTTGGTGTGTTAGTTTTCAAGTTACTCTTCTTGTTGTGGTGGTTTTGTTCATCATTTTTGTCCAAATCCCTTTGCATGATCATGTGTTTCCTTGAGTGATTTGTAAATTAGATGCCATGAAAATCATGTTTTGAGTGTTTCCATGCTTAATTTGTCATTGTTTTAAACGTTTTTGAGGGTTTGGAAGAGGTTAAGTTGAGAAAATTTCAGATTTTGGCCGTTTATGGCCCGTGAAACTTGCCCCTGAGGAATTCAGGGAAAGCTCACGGGTGAGCTCACGGGCGTGAGCTCACCCGTGAGCCATCCAGGGATTTCTCACGGGTGGGCTCACGGCCGTGAGCCCACCCGTGAGGCTTCACGGGTTGGGTCTTTAAAGAGGCCCTTTTCAAGCTCCTCTTGTTCACTCTTCTTCTCCAAAACTTTCTCTCATTTCCCCCTCCATTCTCCACCGATTTTCTTCATTTTTGTTGCTCTAAATCCCCCTCCTCCTCCCCTCAACTAATTTGGTGAAGAGATTTTAAAGAAAAAACACTCCTTTGGCCGGATTTTGCAAAGGGTTTGCCCCACATATTCTAGGGTTAGGTAAAGGCTCTTTCACTCAAGGGTTTGATTTCTTTTGGATTTGTGGGATGTTTATTGTTTGGATTTTGGTCTCCTTTGTTGCAAGAGTATATTAAGTATGATTTGGCATGATTGTAAAAATTTTTGGCTACTTTTTCAAGAAAAACTCTTGCAAAATTTTATCGGATTTACTGTAGCAATGAGCATTTTCCATGAAATCTTCATTATTTTGCTAGTGCTTTTCTTGTAACTAGTTGAATTGATGACCCTTTGGTTTTGTAGGATGCCGGTAAAGAAAGTAGCACACAAGAGAGCCCGAAATCACCGTACTCCACCCCGCGACGAACCAAAGTTTAAAATTGAACATCACGAATCTCATGTCGCGCTTCTTTCACAAAAGGGCTTCGGCATCATTAGAAGGATAGTTTGGGTTGTGCTCAAGAGCTTGGGCCTAACATTACCACCACCTTGTGTCTTTTATTCTTTTCTTCGAGCTTGTTTGTTTTTCTTTTCTTTTGTTGTCCTTTGTGCTTTTAAGTTAGTCAGGGCTCCTGCTCTGCTAAACTTTATTTTGGGTGTTTGTGAACTATTTTTGTGCGCGCTCCTCCTTTATTATTTTTTGTCTCTGGAGTTGTGATCAGTTTTGTTGTGCTTTCGGGATGATGATACAAACTGTTCCACACTCCAGGCCCTCACCACTTAGTTTACCCCAAGTCCACATGCACATGTTCCACACTTCATCAACGGATTGGGGAAGTTTCTTACTCCATCTCTCAATTTTTGGTTTATATTTATTTCCCACCCGTGCGGTGACTTATGTACATTGGGGACAATGTACGGCTTTTAGGTGTGGGGATGGAGTATTTTATTTTAATACATGCTTGACTCACCTATGATAGCTATGATTTTATTGTTAAGGACTTCCTAGCTTGGTAGAATGATAGTAGTGAGTTGTACTTTACATGTACTTGAATGTAGTTCTGTTTCATCTTTAGTGTACATTGATACCGCTCACTCTAACTTCCACTTCGACACTCTAACCCATCTTTTTGATTTTGTGTTAGGATGTCAAATTTCTCTTTCAATAGTCCTTTAAAAAACTTTTGAGTCCCCTATTTTTGCTTTAACCCTAAGTAAGGTTTTTAAGTGAGGTTTTTAGCAGGTGGTTGATCGGGCGTCCCTGAGTTAGGTTGTGTAAAAAAAAAAAAAAAAAAAAAAAAAAAAAAAAAAAAAAAAAAAAATTTGAGTCTATGTCGGTATTCCTCTCGCTTCTAAAAGCATGAATGCGTATATGTAGATCTCGTAATCAAGTAAGTCGGGTGGCTCTTGTGCTCGGCCAGCATGTGCATCCAATTGAAAGATTTTTGTGCGAGTCTACGTTAGGCGGACTCCAAAAAAAAAAAAAAAAAAAAAAAAAAAAACCTTTGGGCGCCTGAAACCTGTCTTATCTTCACTTGATGTTAAAGTTTCGTTTGGGGACCAAAAGATTTTTAACTGGCTATTGAGAGGATTTTTGTTTGGCACTTCTAGCACTAATTTCAATTTGAGTGAGGTGAACAAGCATCCTGGGTAATCCAGGGTGTGGAGGTCAAGGTGGGAGTCAGCACACACACACAGGAACACTTTGGATGAAACAGAGCTAATATTACTTGACTATAAATTGAACAACTCACTTCTTGATTTCTGTCCACTTGTGCTTGTGGAGTCCTCTACAGTTGAGCTTGAGGTCGTATATTTAGCCATTTATCTTCTTGCCCCTGTTCTTCATGTTTGTTTGCTTGGGGACAAGCAAACGCTTAGGTGTGGGGATGTTTGATAAACGTCTAAATATACGTATTTTATACGTATTTATTTGTATTATTTTATTATCTTTTTGATAAGTCGATGCCCTTTTTATAGTCTAAACCCCTTTATTTTGTGTTGCAGACCCTAAATGAGCTCAAGAACGTATTTAGGAAGAATTCGACACCAAATACGACGTTTTTGGGTTCTTCACTGTAGCAGTACTGTAGCAGGGATACTGTAGCGGAATCACTGTAGCAGGTACTGTAGCGAGGTTACTGTAGCACCGTGGTGAAATTTCGTGCAGAACTTTCTGGATGCCTCACGGGCAACCTCACGGCCGTGAGGCAGCCCGTGAGAAGTCGCGATTTTCACCCTTTTAAGGGCTTTTAGGGCATGAAAGAAAAGGGACTTTGGCTCTTCTTGAAGCTTGACACCACCTCTTCCAAATCCGACCAAGAAGGAGAGCTTGGAGGGCATTTCCACGGTAGAATCGGCGAGGAGAGCGCGTTCTTGTGCGGGATCTACCTCTAGGGCTTCAAATCTTGAGGTTGAAGACGACGGGAAGCCACCCCTTCGAGTGGCGTCTTTGGAAGCTTCTTCGACTCTAATCTTTGGAGGGAGGTCTTTTATGTTGGGTTTAGTTATTTTCATGCTTTTATTCATGTATTTGGAGACTATGAGCAACTAAAACCCCAAGGTCACCGGATGTGGGTGAACCTTGGGGTGAACTTGTGTTGTTTGGATGTTTTGGTTTAATTCATGCTTGTTAGCTTGTTTGTGATTCATGTTTGGTGTTTTCGAATGCTTGGGTATGCATGAGAACTCTGTGTATCCATACTTAGCCAATACTAGGTTGCATGACCATTGCCCTAGTATTAGACTCACCAAGCTTGGAAGGGAAATACGTACAAATACGCCGTGACCATCGGGTATTTGTACCCCTCCAATTCTAGGGTTAATTACTCATATGTGATTCAACCTTAGCTTGAGAAAACCATCTTGCCCTTTGCAATCGTAGGAGGAATTGTACGGGTATAACCCGTATTCAATACTCGTACCGGATTAGGGGTCAATTGCCGTGACCATCGGGTTGACCTAATCTAGGGTTTTCTCGGTCCTTCAAGCCACTTGCATGTTAATCCAACATCCTTCGCACTTTAGTAACCCCGAGGGGATCCTCATCCGTGACCATCTTCTCACCCTAATTTCCTCCCGTTTATTGCCCTTTGTATTTAGCAGTTTAATTGCTTTTGTTTTACTTATTTACTTTTTCATTCTAAATCTCTAGTTTGATCGGCTAGACAACATAGCAAAAAGGAAGTAAGGATAGATTCTCGGGCCCTTGGGAATACGACCCACTCGTGCTTGCGCGAGTGGTTTATTACTTGACGACCCCGTGCGCTTGCGGGATGATCACCACAAGCTTCATGGCATCAACACATCAAACAACTCAAAGAATCTCAACATCATGCAACAAAGAAATGACAAAGAAGAAGAACAAAATAACTAAAACAAAGACAACATCTAACTACTACAAAATTAAAGAATACGAAAACTAGAGTACAAGGAATTTAAAAAGCTTGGGTTGCCTCCCAAGAAGCGCTTGTTTAAAGTCGTTAGCTCGACTTATCATACCTCAAGTCATGGTGGGTCAAAGGGTGGAGAATTACCTCCATTTCTTGGTGGGGGGTTGTTACCTGGAAAGTAATGCTTAAGACGGTGACCATTAACCTTGAATGTTCCATTCGGAGGGTGAGTTATTTCGATGGCACCGTGAGGAAAAACTTCTGTGACAATGTATGGCCCATGCCATGTTGATTTCAATTTCCCGGGGAATAGTCTCAGTCTAGCATTGAACAATAAAACTTGATCTCCTTTTTGAAAATTTTTAGCTCGTTTAATGTGGCGATCATGATACTCCTTTGTTTTCTCCTTGTATCACACCGAGGTTTCATATGCCAAAATTCGCCATTCGACTAATTCATTTAATTGAAACTTCCTCTTGTGGCCACTAAGGTGAGGGTCGAAGTTGAGTTGTTTCATGGCCCAGTAAGCTCTGTGCTCCAATTCAACTGGTAAGTGACAAGCCTTTCCATAAACTAATCGATAGGGTGTTGACCCGATAAGTGTCTTGTATGCCGTCCTATATGCCCAAAGTGCATCATCAAACTGTTCTACCCAATCTCTTCGGTGATGGTTGATAGTTTTCTCTAGGATCCGCTTTAACTCCCTGTTTGACACCTCAACCTGCCCACTGGCTTGAGGATGATACGCAGTCGACATGTTATGAGATACCCCGTACCGTTTTAAAACTTTCTCAAGTTGAGAGTTGCAGAAATGGGTGCCTCGATCACTTATGATCACCCTGGGTGCGCCAAACCAGGAGAACAGCTTCTTTAGAAATTTCACCACCACCCTAACATCACAGGACGGAAAGGCTTGCGCTTCCACCCATTTTGAGACATAATCTACTGCCACCAAAATGTATTTGTTACCTTGGGAGCTAGGGAATGGGCCCATGAAATCGATTCCCCAGACATCAAACACCTCGCAAGCTTGATTCCACGATTGCGGCATTTCTTCTCTTTTTGAGATATTACCGGTCCTTTGACATCTGTCACACTATTGTACCAACGTTTGCGCATCCTGGAATATAGTGGGCCAGTAGAATCCCGAGTGAAGAGCCTTCTTAGCTGTTCTGTTCCAGCCGTAGTGGCCTCCTGTCGGACCTGAATGGCAATGCATCAAGATATCATGCCCTTCCTCTATGGAAACACATCTCCTGACGACCTGATCAGCGCACATCCTGAATAGGTACGGGTCTTCCCAAATGTAGTGCTTTAAATCGGCAAATAATTTCTTCCTTTGTTGATATGTGAGCCGCCTTGGGAATATTTTTGCTGCTAAATAATTTGCGATATCTGCAAACCATGGAGTCTCATCTTCCTCGATCACGTGAATATTCCACAACTCTTCACCAGGGAATGAATCATTTATCTCACCCTTCTGCCAATTATTCTCCATAGGCTCCTCAAGGCGTGAGAGATGATCAGCAGCTAAATTCTCTGCCCCCTTTTTATCCTTTATTTCTAGATCAAACTCTTGCAGTAGTAGGACCCATCGGATCAGTCGAGGTTTTGCGTCTGACTTGCTAAGTAGATATTTCAGGGCAGAATGGTCTGTGTACACAATCACCTTCGATAGCACCAAATATGATTGGAATTTGTCAAATGCAAAGACAACAGCGAGCATTTCTTTTTCAGTGGTGGTGTAGTTTTCTTGCGCGTCGTTCAGGGTTTTGCTTGGATAGTAGATGGGGTGGAAATGATTGTTTCGCCGCTATCCAAGCACAGCTCCCACAGTATAGTCACTCGCATCACACATTAGTTCAAATGGTAGACTCCAATATGGAGAAACCATAATTGGTGCTTCTATAAGCTTTTTCTTCAATATGAGGAAGGCTTTCATGCAGTCTTCGTTGAACTCAAAAGGGGTATCCTTCTCGAGTAGCTTCGTCAAAGGTCGGGCAATCGAACAAAAATCTTTTACAAACCTCCTATAGAACCCCGCATGGCCCAAGAAACTTCCGATTGCTTTTACTGAAGTTGGAGGAGGAAGTTTCTCAATGGTAGCGACTTTTGCCTGATCCACTTCTATCCCCTTTTGAGGGATTTTATGTCCAAGTACTATACCCTCCTTGACCATAAAATGACACTTCTCCCAGCTAAGTACCAAATTCGTTTCTTCACACCTTTTTAAAACTCGCTCCAAATTTTTGAGACAAAAATCAAATGAGTCACCAAAGACTGAAAAGTCATCCATAAACACGTCCATGATGTTCTCCACCATACCTTCAAAAATGGCCAACATGCATCTCTGGAATGTGGCAGGTGCATTGCAAAGTCCAAGGGCATACGGCAGTAGGCAAACGTTCCATACGGACAAGTGAAAGTGGTATTCTCCTGGTCTTCCGGAGCAATTGGTATCTGAAAGTATCCAGAGAGACCATCCAAGAAGCAGTAATAAGCGTGTCCCGCCAATCGTTCAAGCATCTGATCTATGAAAGGCAAAGGGAAGTGATCCTTCCTTGTGGCATCGTTAAGCTTCCTGTAATCAATACAGACCCTCCAACCTGTGACTGTTCTCGTAGGGACAAGCTCGTTCCTCTCATTGGTGATAACTGTCATTCCTCCCTTTTTGGGTACTACTTGCACAGGACTCACCTAGGCACTGTCAGATATAGGATATATAATGCCGGCATCGAGAAGTTTGATGACCTCATTCTTTACTACTTCCTTCATGTTAGGATTCCACCTTCACTGGGGCATTACCGTAGGTTTATGATTGTCTTCCATAAGAATTTTGTGAGTACAAAATGATGGACTCATCCCTTTGATATCAGCTATTTTCCAAGCGATTGCCTTTTTATACTTTTTGAGTACATCAAGGAGTTTGCCCTTCTGTTCCTCTGTCAAATCTGACGCAATAATAACTGGAAGTTTGGAACCTTCTCCCAAAAATGCGTATTCCAAGTGCACCAGTAGTGGTTTTAGTTCCAATTCGGGTGGTTCCTCCAATTATGACTTCAATTTCCCGAAACTGCCCCTATTGTATTTTTCAGTCCTCACTTCTTCCGTCTCTGGTCCACTGTCACTATGATAACTTTCTTCCATTGCTTGCGCTTCTGTTTCGACATGAATAGGGTTTTCCTCTAACCTATATTCCTCTTCTTCTAAACTGTCTGTCACTGCGTGCTCTGTGCCCTGTTCCATTGGAGAATGCTCTACAAGGTTCACTTTTTCTGTTTGCATGTACTGGTTGAGAAATGACTGAGTATTGACATGTCCCTGAGTACGATTAATCGAACCCTCACAATGCTGCTTCTTCCACTGATCATCATAAAAATTTGGAGTGTGAGACTCAATCCCAGTGCTAGAGTAGTAAGAGCATGGCACCTGCGAGTGATGATAGTTAACCCAATCATTGTTTGCATACATAATTAAATAATTAAAGAAAAATATTTACAGACTTAGAATAGAAATTGGAAACAAAACAAGAAAAGAAAAGACACTCGAAGTAATAAAAGAATATAGATAGGAATGGTAAAAACAACAAAACAATAGCGAAATCAACACGCTAAAAGTTTTCCGAATATTTCTCGAGGGTCCCCGGCAACGGCACCAAAAGCTTGGTGGTGATCCCGCAAGCGCACGGGGCCGTCAAGTAATAAACCACTTGCGCACGCACGAGTGGGTCGTATTCCCAAGGGCCCAAGAATCTATCCTTACTTCCTTCTCGCAATGTTGTCTAGCCGATCAAACTCGAGAGTAAAAAATAAAAATGCAAATACAAGAAATAAATGCAAATCAGAATTCTAAATAACCAGGGCAATAAAAAGGGGAAATCAGGGTGAGAAAGCGGTCATGGATGAGGATCCCTCAGGGGCTACTGAAGTGTACAGGATGCTGGATTAACATGTAAATGGCTTGTTGGACCGAGAAAACCCTAGATTAGGTCAACACGATGGCCACGGCAGCTGACCCCTAATCCGGTACGAGTATTGAATACGGGCTCTACCCGTACAAATCCTCATACGATTGCAAAGGGCGAGGTGGTTTTTGTCACGCCCCGACCCTCGGGTCCCGGTCCATGGCACTACCGCCACGACAACCCAGGGGAGGTCAACACCTGCCTCAACCCCAGGTCGCCGTAAGGCTAACCTGTTACCTGTACGATATTAACATTACCACAATAATACTCTAAATCTAAGGTATTCAATCACAACCCTAAACAAGATCAACAGACTCGCACATATATGTACATATATCCCTGGAAATCACAACACCAATGATCATGGACACAATCATAGTATTTCACAAACACTGAATGTAGACTCATACAACCTAAGGTCCTGACTGAACCAATCAAGATTATACAAGATCAAATGGAAATACGAAAACATAGGTCCTAGTGGATCCATCTTATGCATAACGGCAATGTTTATGAATCATACACTAGTCAAAGGTAAATGCGAGAATGGATGCCAAGCACTATCACTTCTTACGCCCCGCTGCCGTGCTAACACCTGAAAAGGGGAGAAGAAGAATGGGTGAGTAACTAAGTTACTCAGTGAGGGGTTGAACATGGAGCTATAACTCACACAGGTGTAAAGAATGATATGCCGAAAACATATGTAAATCTTTAACAATCACAACTTACAAAATGCTTTAAATACACACTTCAATATAACAAGCTTTCCAACTTTCTCAAAGAAAGGCATCAATAAGTCTTTGAAAATCCTTTGTAAAGAGATTCAATACTGAAAATTCAAGTTAAGAATACTCGTCAAAAGATCAAAAGATCAAACCCATCGAAATAAGAATTTATAGTGCAACGCATGCAGAAATCCTTTATCGATAGCATCAACAATAGCCTATGAAAAACCCTCCATCACTAACCATGGCCGTGGTTAGGTCAAGAGCCACCAAGATGCGCGTATCTTGGCGTTGGCCGTTGAGTATCCCGTGTGGTGACTCCGGGTACCCAACACAGCACCTTCGGAGTTCACTCCGCGCCTCCCGTAAAGGGCTCATCAGCCGAGAACTCCACGCCACCCCATTGGTCGGTCCGTGGAGACTCGCTTCGCGAGAAGACGGGGATCCTCCCCAATGTCACCATCGAAACATTTGGGATATCCTATCCCGCCCGTAGGCTCATCATGAACACCTCATATATCTCATCAAGAGATCACAAATAGTTTGCCCGTAGGCTCAACATAAACGTATCGTTATAAAATCATATATCCCATCAAGAGATCACAAATAGTTTGCCCATAGGCTAATCATAAACGTATCATTTTAAAATCACATATCTCAACAAGAGATCACAAATTCGCATAAAATACAACTCTTAATCGAAGAGTAAATCCTTTTGCGAAAGCATCGACAATAATGTCATTTTCATCAAGAATATTAACACAAGAGTATTCTTTGAAAACTCATTTCAAATACGATAACATCGTGGAGAATCTCAATTTGGTTTACATAGACCCTTATTCGGTCAAAATAACAAGAACATCGAATTCTCAAATTCACAAATCTTGAAATCATGTAGTTCAAACCATAGGATTATCCAATCCTCATCAAATATAAATAATCAAGAATTTAACAAGATCATAAACTATCATGGTTTCTAGGCCTCAAGGAAATCATCTCATGAGCCTTTGTAATAGAATCAATAGTTAAGCAAAATCACAAATATCATGGTTTCTAGATCTCAAGGAAATCATCTCATGAGTCTTTTGTAATAGAATCAATAGTTAAGCAAGATCATAAACATCAAGATTTCTAGATCTCAAGGAAATCATCTCATGAGTCTTTTGTAATAGAATCAATAGTTAAGCAAGATCATAAACATCAAGATTTCTAGATCTCAAGGAAATCATCTCATGAGTCTTTTGTAATAGAATCAATAGTTAAGTAAGATCATAAACATCAAGATTTCTAGATCTCAAGGAAATCATCTCATGAGTCTTTTGCAATAGAATCAATAGTTAAGCAAGATCATAAACATCAAGATTTCTAGATCTCAAGGAAATCATCTCATGAGTCTTTTGCAATAGAATCAATAGTTAAGCAAGATCATAAACATCAAGATTTCTAGATCTCAAGGAAATCATCTCATGAGTCTTTTGCAATAGAATCAATAGTTAAGCAAGATCATAAACATCAAGGTTTCTAGATCTCAAGGAAATCATCTCATGAGTCCATTAAGATGAAATCAAGAATTAAAAGGATCATATAGTATCATAATTTCAGTTTTCAAGAAACATTTCAAGAATCCATTGAAATCAAGAATTTCTCATTTCAAGGCATGCATCATTAAACAAGCATGATCATAGCTCTTTAATTAAACAATTCCCACTCACAAACTTGGCGAGATCGAACACTTGGATCACTCGCCCACTTGATCTTTACCCTTGCCTTTAGATCCACCTTCTTGAAGCCATTAACCATCCAAGAAAAACAAGAATCAATCACAACCTTATCCAATCAATAAGAGAGGAAAGAATGCTCCAAAATTAGATCTCAAGGATTCTAGGGTTTACTAAGTGCTCTAGATTCAAGAATTAACAATAATAGAATCCTTAAACCCTCAAAATCAGAATGAAATCAAGAACATCCTAATTGGGTTCGGATCTACAAGAATCAAAGGTTTAGAGATCAAGGATCTCCTCCATTCAACACCAAACATGAAATCAAGGCTCCTATACCATTCAAACATTAGATCCATGGCTAAATTCCAATTGAATAGTAGATCCATGCTAAATCCACACTAATTCTCCATGGATCTAAAAAGAAATGAATAAAAGAACAAGGAATTGAAGAAGAGAAGAAAACCTACCTCAATTCTTGCTAGAACTAGAGGAGATTCACCACCAATGGAGAAGAGGGGAAGATCAACACCTTTCTCCTTTCTTGGAGCTCAAGAATGGAGATCTAATGGAGGGGGAAATGGGGATTCAAGATGGGGGAAAAAGAGAGGGAAATGGGGTCTTATATAGGCCCTAAGAGTTTGAAAACGCGTGACTAAAGACCAAAAACGCGGGAGGGCTTGCGGGCTCCCTTGCGGGCGCAAGGGAGGCCGCAAGGCCCTTTCCAGAAGGCCATGCGGCCTCCCTTGCGGGCGCAAGGGAGCCCGCAAGCCTTCCTGGCTTTGGTCCTTGCGGGCTCCCATGCGGCCGCATGGGAGGCCGCAAGGCCTCTTCTTTGGCTCCTTGCGGGCACACTAAGTGCCCGCAAGGTCCCTTCCTTGCTAAAGCCTTTTAAAACACTTTTCCCCCATCTTTTAACCTCTCAAAAAGACCTTAACTAAGATCCCAACAAAAAAAATAAAACTCGACAAAACTTAGACACACAACTTCTACACAAGAAACAAAGCACAAGAGAAGCGAACAAAGATCGAACTTCCACAACCTACCCCCTTAAAGAAATTTCGGCCTCGAAATTTTTGGCATACCTCAAGATTCAAACAAAAGGGGATACTTGCTCTTCATCACTTCCTCAGGTTCCCAAGTTACCTCTTCTACCACATCATTTCTCCAAAGCACTTTAACCATAGGAATAATCTTTCGCCGAAGGGTTTTCACTTGAGAATCAAGGATCTCTACCGGTTGCACTTCAAATTTCAAATCTTCTCTTAACTCTACCGGCGGAGCTTCAAGACAATGAGAAGGGTCAGGGATATACTTCTTCAACATGGAAACATGGAACACATTATGAATCTTCTCCAACTCAGGCGGTAATTCTAATCGGTATGCCACCGGTCCAATCCTCTCCAGGATCACAAATGGACCTATAAATCGGGGATTCAACTTTCCCCTACCTCGAAACCGAATTACCCCTTTCCAAGGAGAGATCTTCAAGAATACTCTATCCCCAACCTGAAACTCCAAAAATCTTCTACGGTTATCGGCATAACTCTTTTGCCTGTCTTGAGCTGTTTTCAATCTACCTCTAATCACTGCTACTTTCTCAACCGTTCGATCAATCAACTCCACACTTTGAAGTTTTCTTTCTCCCACTTCATCCCAACAAAGAGGAGTTCTACACTTTCTTCCATACAAAGCTTCATAAGGAGCCATACCAATGCTTGTTTGGAAGCTATTATTATAGGCAAACTCCACTAATGCCAAATGTTGCTCCCAACTCCCTTGGAAATCTATCACACAAGCCCTCAACATGTCCTCGAGGGTCTGAATGGTCCTCTCAGACTGACCATCTGTTTGAGGATGATAAGCAGTACTGAACCTCAAAGTCGTACCCAAGGCCTCCTGAAACCTAGGCCAAAAACGGGAAGTAAATCTGGGGTCTCGATCTGAAACTATCGAAGTTGGCACCCCATGCAACCTTACTATCTCATCAATGTACAACTTTGCCAATTTCTCCAAAGAGTACTTAGTATGCACTGCTAAGAAATGTGCCGACTTTGTTAGTCTATCCACTATCACCCACACTGCATCACAACCTCGAGGCGATCGTGGTAAACCAACCACAAAATCCATCGTCATATGATCCCACTTCCATTCTGGGATAGGAAGAGGTTGTAAGAACCCAGATGGCCTTTGGTGTTTTGCCTTAACTTGCTGACACACCAAACACTTAGCCACAAACTCTGCTATCTCCCTCTTCATTCCAGGCCACCAATAACTCTCCTTAATGGTTCTATACATCTTGGTACTCCCAGGATGAACCGCATAAGCTGAAGAATGAGCTTCCTCCAAAATAGCTTTCCTCAGCTCAGAATCCGATGGAACACAAACACGTCCTCGAAACTCCAAGATCCCATCATCTCTCAATCTAAATTCACTAGTCTCCCCGGCCTGCAACTTCTTCACCCCTTGCACCAACTCTTCACTAACACTCTGAAGCTCCTTAATACGCTCCAACAGCGAAGGTCTCACCACAAAACTGGCCACTAAGGCTCCACTATCCTCAGTCTCTAGTTCCAACTTAATGCTTTTCATTGCTGACAAAACTTGCAAATAGGACACCCTCAAAACAGCCACCGAACTATACTTCCTACTCAAAGCATCAGCTACCACATTGGCCTTTCCTGGGTGATAATCGATTATCAAATCATAATCTTTTATCAATTCCAACCATCGCCTCTGCCTCAAATTCAAGTCCTTTTGAGTGAAAAGATACTTCAAACTTTTATGGTCTGTGAAAATCCGACATCTTTCCCCATAAAGATAATGCCTCCAAATCTTCAAAGCAAACACTACCGCAGCCAACTCCAAATCATGAGTAGGGTAATTCAACTCATGTTGTTTCAACTGTCTAGAAGCATAGGAAACTACCTTTCCTTCTTGCATCAAAACACAACCTAAACCCTGCCGAGAGGCATCACTGAACACCACAAACTCTTTCTCATTCTCTGGCAAAGTAAGCACAGGAGCTGATGTCAATCGATCCTTTAAAATCTGAAAACTCTTCTCACACTCATCATTCCAAGAGAACTTCACTTCCTTACGAGTTAACTTTGACAAAGGTAATGCAATCGCAGAAAAGCCTTCCACAAATCTCCTATAATAACCCGCAAGACCAAGAAAACTTCGAACTTCAGTAACATTCTTCGGCCTTTCCCAATCAACAATGGCTTCCACCTTCTTTGGATCCACCGAGATCCCTTCTCCTGACACCACATGCCCAAGAAATCCCACTTCATAAAGCCAAAACTCACACTTAGCAAACTTAGCAAACAACCGCCTCTCCCGGAGAGTTTGCAGTACAATCCTCAAATGTTGAGCATGCTCCTCATTGGAAGGTGAGTACACCAAAATATCATCAATAAACACAATGACAAATTTGTCCAGATAAGGCCTAAACACCCTGTTCATCAAATCCATAAAAGCTGCAGGAGCATTAGTCAGACCAAATGGCATCACCAAAAACTCATAATGTCCATATCGTGTCCGAAATGCTGTCTTCGGTACATCTTCTGACCTAATCTTCAACTGATGATACCCAGACCTCAAATCAATCTTGGAGAACACCTTTGCCCCTTTTAATTGATCAAACAAATCATCAATCCTCGGCAATGGGTACTTGTTCTTAATTGTCACCTTATTCAGTTGTCGATAATCAATACACAGCCTCAAAGATCCATCCTTCTTCTTCACAAAAAGGACCGGTGCGCCCCAGGGTGATATACTTGGTCGTATAAAACCCTTGTCTACCAGGTCTTGCAACTGAGTTTTCAACTCCTTTAACTCCGCAGGCGCCATCCTATAAGGTGGTATAGAAATGGGAGCTGTACCCGGCAACAAATCTATAACAAACTCCATGTCTCTGTCTGGGGGTAAACCCGGTAATTCCTCAGGGAAGACATCCTGAAACTCCCTCACCACAGCCATCTCCTCCAACTCTGGCTCCTTAACTCTTGTGTCCACCACATGAGCCAAAAACGCAGAACAACCCTTACTCACCAATCTTCTAGCTTCCAAGGACGAAATCAAACATGAAGGTAAAGTCCTTCTCTTCCCCTTCAACACTACTGCAGGTCCTGAGGACCTAGGAAAAGTTACTTCCTTCAAGAAACAATCAATGGAAGCATGATGCCTATCCAACCAATCCATACCAAGAATGGCATCAAAATCCTTCATCTCTAAAGGAATCAAATCTGCCTCCAACACTTCTCCACAAACTAACACAGGACATTCTCTAAACACCAAACTCCGAACTACCTCCTCACCAAGAAGGGTTTGAATCACCAACTCACACCCTAAGAAGGAAGGCTGTCTATCGGCATGGCATGCAAAAACAGTGCTAACAAAGGAACGTTCTGACCCAGAATCAATCAAAACATAAGCATCATGCTGAAAGATAGAAAGTATACCGGTGTAGCATCAGCAGAGGGAGTAACTCTCCCTTGGCGAGCGCGTGAGCGTAGTGCTGGCATTTTACTGAGATAGGAACGTAAGACAATTCTTAGGAATGTTTCTATATGCATCTAATGCAATAAGTCCGACTCTATTTGGATCCACTGGATACAAGAATCAAAAGATCAACGTTTTGACCCAATCAGGGAACAGTTACAGAAAACAAAAGCTCACTTTCCGACCAAATCAGAAGACAGTGGTAAATAGCAGAAGATCAACTTCTTGTCCCAATCAGAAGACTGACTTTAAGTCAAGCTTATATTGACAAAATCCATTTCTAAACTCTAAACTGGTTACTGACCCAATCATGAAATCCCATACCGACCCAATCATGTAACTTTATACTGACCCAATCATTAAACTATATACTGACCCAATCATGATAACCTGGCTCTGATACCACTAAAGTAGTGTCACGCCCCGACCCTCGGGTCCCGGTCCATGGCACTACCGCCACGACAACCCAGGGGAGGTCAACACCTGCCTCAACCCCAGGTCGCCGTAAGGCTAACCTGTTACCTGTACGATATTAACATTACCACAATAATACTCTAAATCTAAGGTATTCAATCACAACCCTAAACAAGATCAACAGACTCGCACATATATGTACATATATCCCTGGAAATCACAACACCAATGATCATGGACACAATCATAGTATTTCACAAACACTGAATGTAGACTCATACAACCTAAGGTCCTGACTGAACCAATCAAGATTATACAAGATCAAATGGAAATACGAAAACATAGGTCCTAGTGGATCCATCTTATGCATAACGGCAATGTTTATGAATCATACACTAGTCAAAGGTAAATGCGAGAATGGATGCCAAGCACTATCACTTCTTACGCCCGCCGCCGTGCTAACACCCGAAAAGGGGAGAAGAAGAATGGGTGAGTAACTAAGTTACTCGGTGAGGGGTTGAACATGGAGCTATAACTCACACGAGTGTAAAGAATGATATGCCGAAAACATATGTAAATCTTTAACAATCACAACTTACAAAATGCTTTAAATACACACTTCAATATAACAAGCTTTCCAACTTTCTCAAAGAAAGGCATCAATAAGTCTTTGAAAATCCTTTGTAAAGAGATTCAATACTGAAAATTCAAGTTAAGAATACTCGTCAAAAGATCAAAAGATCAAACCCATCGAAATAAGAATTTATAGTGCAACGCATGCAGAAATCCTTTATCGATAGCATCAACAATAGCCTATGAAAAACCCTCCATCACTAACCATGGCCGTGGTTAGGTCAAGAGCCACCAAGATGCGCGTATCTTGGCGTTGGCCGTTGAGTATCCCGTGTGGTGACTCCGGGTACCCAACACAGCACCTTCAGGTTCACTCCGCGCCTCCTGTAAAGGGCTCATCAGCCGAGAACTCCACGCCACCCCATTGGTCGGTCCGTGGAGACTCGCTTCTGCAGAAGACGGGGATCCTCCCCAATGTCACCATCGAAACATTTGGGATATCCTATCCCGCCCGTAGGCTCATCATGAACACCTCATATATCTCATCAAGAGATCACAAATAGTTTGCCCGTAGGCTCAACATAAACGTATCGTTATAAAATCATATATCCCATCAAGAGATCACAAATAGTTTGCCCATAGGCTAATCATAAACGTATCATTTTAAAATCACATATCTCAACAAGAGATCACAAATTCGCATAAAATACAACTCTTAATCGAAGAGTAAATCCTTTTGCGAAAGCATCGACAATAATGTCATTTTCATCAAGAATATTAACACAAGAGTATTCTTTGAAAACTCATTTCAAATACGATAACATCGTGGAGAATCTCAATTTGGTTTACATAGACCCTTATTCGGTCAAAATAACAAGAACATCGAATTCTCAAATTCACAAATCTTGAAATCATGTAGTTCAAACCATAGGATTATCCAATCCTCATCAAATATAAATAATCAAGAATTTAACAAGATCATAAACTATCATGGTTTCTAGGCCTCAAGGAAATCATCTCATGAGCCTTTGTAATAGAATCAATAGTTAAGCAAAATCACAAATATCATGGTTTCTAGATCTCAAGGAAATCATCTCATGAGTCTTTTGTAATAGAATCAATAGTTAAGCAAGATCATAAACATCAAGATTTCTAGATCTCAAGGAAATCATCTCATGAGTCTTTTGTAATAGAATCAATAGTTAAGCAAGATCATAAACATCAAGATTTCTAGATCTCAAGGAAATCATCTCATGAGTCTTTTGTAATAGAATCAATAGTTAAGTAAGATCATAAACATCAAGATTTCTAGATCTCAAGGAAATCATCTCATGAGTCTTTTGCAATAGAATCAATAGTTAAGCAAGATCATAAACATCAAGATTTCTAGATCTCAAGGAAATCATCTCATGAGTCTTTTGCAATAGAATCAATAGTTAAGCAAGATCATAAACATCAAGATTTCTAGATCTCAAGGAAATCATCTCATGAGTCTTTTGCAATAGAATCAATAGTTAAGCAAGATCATAAACATCAAGGTTTCTAGATCTCAAGGAAATCATCTCATGAGTCCATTAAGATGAAATCAAGAATTAAAAGGATCATATAGTATCATAATTTCAGTTTTCAAGAAACATTTCAAGAATCCATTGAAATCAAGAATTTCTCATTTCAAGGCATGCATCATTAAACAAGCATGATCATAGCTCTTTAATTAAACAATTCCCACTCACAAACTTGGCGAGATCGAACACTTGGATCACTCGCCCACTTGATCTTTACCCTTGCCTTTAGATCCACCTTCTTGAAGCCATTAACCATCCAAGAAAAACAAGAATCAATCACAACCTTATCCAATCAATAAGAGAGGAAAGAATGCTCCAAAATTAGATCTCAAGGATTCTAGGGTTTACTAAGTGCTCTAGATTCAAGAATTAACAATAATAGAATCCTTAAACCCTCAAAATCAGAATGAAATCAAGAACATCCTAATTGGGTTCGGATCTACAAGAATCAAAGGTTTAGAGATCAAGGATCTCCTCCATTCAACACCAAACATGAAATCAAGGCTCCTATACCATTCAAACATTAGATCCATGGCTAAATTCCAATTGAATAGTAGATCCATGCTAAATCCACACTAATTCTCCATGGATCTAAAAAGAAATGAATAAAAGAACAAGGAATTGAAGAAGAGAAGAAAACCTACCTCAATTCTTGCTAGAACTAGAGGAGATTCACCACCAATGGAGAAGAGGGGAAGATCAACACCTTTCTCCTTTCTTGGAGCTCAAGAATGGAGATCTAATGGAGGGGGAAATGGGGATTCAAGATGGGGGGAAAAAGAGAGGGAAATGGGGTCTTATATAGGCCCTAAGAGTTTGAAAACGCGTGACTAAAGACCAAAAACGCGGGAGGGCTTGCGGGCTCCCTTGCGGGCGCAAGGGAGGCCGCAAGGCCCTTTCCAGAAGGCCATGCGGCCTCCCTTGCGGGCGCAAGGGAGCCCGCAAGCCTTCCTGGCTTTGGTCCTTGCGGGCTCCCATGCGGCCGCATGGGAGGCCGCAAGGCCTCTTCTTTGGCTCCTTGCGGGCACACTAAGTGCCCGCAAGGTCCCTTCCTTGCTAAAGCCTTTTAAAACACTTTTCCCCCATCTTTTAACCTCTCAAAAAGACCTTAACTAAGATCCCAACAAAAAAATAAAACTCGACAAAACTTAGACACACAACTTCTACACAAGAAACAAAGCACAAGAGAAGCGAACAAAGATCGAACTTCCACAGTTTTCTCAAACTAAGGTTGAATCACAAATGAGTGATTAACCCTAGAATTGGAGGGGTACAAATACCCGATGGTCACGGCGTATTTATACGTATTTCCCTTCCAAGTTTGGTGAGTCTAACACTAGGTCAATGGTCATGCAACCTAGTATTGGTTAAGTATGGATACACAGAGTTCTCATGCATAGCCAAGCATTCAAGAGCACCAAACAAGGATCACAAACAAGTCTACAAACATTAATTAAAACTAAGCATCCAAAATACACAAGTTTACCCCCAAGGTTCACCTACATCCGGTGACCTTGGGTTTAGTTGTTCATAATCTCAAAATACATACTCAAAAGCATGAAAACAACTAAATAAAGCATGATCACTCCTTCAAAGACGAAAATGGGGTTCCGAAGACGCCACTCACGAGGTGGCTTCCCTTGTCTTCAACCTTCCTTCAATGATGCCCTAGAGTAGGATCTTGCTCCCAAACGCGCTCTCCTCCAAGATCTCGCCGTGAAAACGCCCTCCAAGCTCTCCTCCAAGCCGGATTTGATGATGGTGGTGTGGAGCTCCAACGAGAAGGCCAAGTCCCCCCCTTCGAAATGACCTAAAAACTCTTTTAAAACATGACATCGCGATGCCTTGCGGGTGGCCTTGCGGGCGCAAGGTTGCCTGCAAGGCATCCAGAGAGTTTCTCAGAATTTTTCCTTTCAGTGCTACAGTACCCTACTACAGTGATGAAGCCCAAAAACGCCGTATTTGGTGTCGATTTCTTCATAAATACGTTCTTGAGCTTATTTTGCTTATTTCGGGCCTGTAACACAAGTAAAGCAACTTTAAAACAAGAAAATAGAAAACAACTTAACAAAAAGAGAGAATAAACTATACACAAGTACGTATAAAATACGTATATTTAGACGTTTATCAGGCTCCCATGCGGGCGCATGGGAGACCGTGAGGCCTCTTTCCAGAGGCCCTTGCGGGCTGCCTTGCGCTCGCAAGGCCTACCTTCAGGGGCCCATGCGGGAGGCCATGTGCCCGCATGGGGGGCCGCAAGGATCCCTGTTTTTGGGGTTTTCTTGCGGCGTCTTAAAGCCTTACTCTCCCCACTTAAAGGCTCTTTCCCCAAAGAATTTTCCTCCTCTTTTCTACACTAAAAAGAACTTTAACCAAGATCCTAAACACAAAAAACACCCGACAAAAATTTAAACACACAACTTCTACATAAGAATCAAAGCACAAGAGAAGCGAAAGGATCAAATTTCCACAGAAGATAACGGGGGTCCTTCCCCTATCACCACCAAACATCTGGGGCATCCATCCTGTCCGTAGGTTCATCATAAACACATCAATATGATATAACATATCTCATCAGGAGATAAAAAAATCTCATAAATGCAACTCTTAATCCAAGAGTGAATGCTTGTGTAGAAACATCGTTAATAATGTAATTTTTCATCATGAACCTCATCATAAGAGTGTTCTTTTGAAAACTCATTTCAAATATGATATCATTGTAAGGAATCTCAATTTGGTTCACATAGACCCTTCTTGGGTCAAAATAACGAGAACATGGAGTTCTTAAATTCACATATCTTGAAAACATGAGCTCAAGCCATAGGGTTTCCAACCCTCACAAGAAATACGAAAAGTATTTAGAATTCTTTGAGAACATGGTTTAAATATGGCATCATCACGAAAAAAGTCATTTTGATTCACATCAGCCTATCTTGGGTCTTTATATCAAGAACAATTAACCTTTAAAAATTTCTTCGAAAATGTGAAATTCAAATCATTGAGTTTCAATTCACTAGATATATGAATGATCTTTGAACATAATCAAGAAGTAATTCAAGTCATATAGCATCATAATTATAGATTTCAAGAAACAACTCAACAATTCATTGAAATCAAGAAAATCATATTTTAAAAGCATGCATTATTGAAAATCAAACAAGCATGACTATAGCTCATTAATTAATCGATTCCCAATCACAAACTTGGTGAGATCAAACCCTTGGATCACTCGCCTACATGCTCTTTACCCTTACCTTTAGATCCACCTCCTAGATGCCATTATTCATCCAATAAAAATCAAGAATCAATCTTATAAGTGTCTAAATGTAGGTGTTTTCATATATATATCGTATTCACTTTGCATGTATTTTGTGAGGTTTGATGCCCGTTTTATACTTAATCGTCTATTATTTGCTTTGTAGGGCATAAGGAAGCCATGGAGAACAAGAAGATATCATTTAGGCGAAAAGAGAAAAAAACAGGAATTTCATACCACCCCATCTACCTAGTATGGGGGTCATATGCACTGTAGCAGCAGAATGATTTGGAGTTGTCTGCCCAGATTTCCATACTACCCAGTATACTGATGAGCGCATTTCATATATATATATTGCATGCTTTACCTTCATCATTATTGAATATTTTGGCTATAATTCTCCAAGTACGGTGCTATTTGAGGTATTCGTTATTCGTCATGCAGATATCAAAGTCCTGAAGTAAGAAGAAGCGCTTTTGGAACAATTTTAGAAGCTAAAGGACTTAGAAGAAACCTCATCAAGCTCAGCACGGCTTGAGCACGCCCGTGCTGTTTCCCGTGAAAAGTGCAGAAGAATTCAACCACGATTCAGCACAGCCTGAGTCCGCTGAGCACGGGTGTGAAAACCTCAGCACGGTCGAAACACGCCCGTGCTGCTTCCCGTGAAAATTACAGGAGAATGTAGCCATAGATAAGCACAGCCAGAGTTCGCTGAGCACGGTCGTGCAAAGCCTCAGCACGGCCTAAGCACGCCCGTGCTGTTCCCCGTGCAGATTACAGGTTTGTGAGTTTTCTGAAGATTTATTTGGCCGTAATCCGCACGGCTTGAAGCACGGTTTCAGCACGCCTGTGCTCACATCGAGAAGACTTTAAAACCCTAGAAACTTAGTTTCTAAAGGGACTTTTGGTGGGCGAACATTTTGAGAAAGAAATGGAGAGCTTTGGGGGTTCATCCTCCACTTCATCAAGGGAATGCCAAGCGTATGGTAGGCCAATCGGGAGGAGATTACACGACATCGTAAATCATTCGACAACCTCAAGGATGCAACAAATTAGGGAGTTTTCAATTCCTTGTCTTTTAATTTCTTTGGCATTGTGTTTGTTGGTTGTCATTATGAGGGGCTAAACTCTTAAGGGAGCCCCGGGTTTGGTTGTATGACGTTGTAGCTCGAACTCATTGTCTTTACTTGCAGTTTTTATGATTGTCTTGTTCCTTTCAATAAATCAAGGTTATTGGCTATCTTGTATGTTGTTTAGTGCTTGATGCTTGGTAGTTAGGTTCTCCTATCTAGGTTTGTGAATCTTTATTGATTGTTGCAAGCGGAGGGAGTTCAACTTAAGGCTCGGCAGCGCTAGAAACCACATGCTTATAGCATAACTAGATTTAGAACTGAAGACATCCCTGATAATTACTGAGAGAGACCGAGTTAGTGAACGTCGGAATTCCAACCCCGGGGCCCCATCTCCTCCATCGAGTCAAACCTAAATCTTCCCTTGGTGAACTTTCCATTCCCTTAACTTCCTCGAAGTTAGTCCAAAGTCAATTCCTTCATCTTCGGTTCGGTTAGATATTGAGTAGGACGTTAGTATTAGAAGCTATACCAGTCCCTGCGGATTCGACTACCCGACCTTTTCGGTACATTATACTACTTGTACGACCCGTGCACTTGTGGTTACGCAAGGGGCGTACCAAGTTTTTTGCGCCGTTGCCGGGGACTGGCAACTTCTAAGAATTCGGACAGTCTTAGTACTCTAACCGTTTATTTTGCTTTTCATTCCTTTTCTTTTGTTCTTATTTTATTTTATTTGTATTCTTTGTTTTTGTTCTTTTGTTTTTCTTTGTTTTCCTTAAGCTGTTATTATTATTCTTTTCTCTTTTTGCTTTGAGCTTGAAAATTCATATCTCATCTGTTTCTTTTGGTGTTTGTGCAGGTGCAGTGCATGACCCGGGGGAATTCTTCCCATCTTGCGTCTCTAGATCCAGATATTGAGCGGACATTTCATCAGAGACAGCGACAGATTCACTTAAGAGAAACCGGGTCAGTGGAAGTAAGTGTTGAAGTGGACCAAGAGGAAAACATGGCTGGAAATCAGAGGAGCATTTCAGATTATGCCCGGCCTAATTGGGAGGGATCTGGATCAAGCATTGTTCGGCCCCCAGTTGCGGCCAACAACTTCGAGCTGAAGCCTAATTTTATTCAAATGGTGCAACAGATGTGCCAATTTGATGGCTTCCAAGATGAGGACCCATATGCTCATCTTGCAACTTTCCTAGAAATCTGTGATACCTTCAAGGCGAACAATGTGTCCGTGGATGCGGTTCGTCTTCGATTGTTCCCATTCTCTGTGCGAGGGAGGGCCAAGCAATGGCTAAGTTCCTTGCCAGCGGGTTCGATTACAAGCTGGGAACAGTTGGCCGAAAAGTTTCTGACCAGATATTTTCCACCGGCCAAGATCACTAAACTTAGAAGTGACATCTCTTCATTCCGGCAAGCCGAATCTGAAACACTGTATGATACCTGGGAGCGGTATAAGGAATTGTTGAGGAAGTGCCCGCAGCATGGAATAGTGGAATGGATGCAAATCCAGATATTCTACAATGGATTGAATGTCGCCACTAAACAAATGTTTTATGCCGCAGCAGGAGGCTCCTTGTGTAGCAAAAGACCCGATGAGGCACAGAATTTGATTGAAAACATGGCCTCCAATGGCTACCAGTGGAGTTCTGAGAGAAATAAGCGGTGAAGACTGCCGGACTTTATGAGGTTGATGTGCTCACTACTTTGGCAGCACAGGTGGAAGCCATCTCTAAAAGGTTGGACACAATGCAAGTCCAATCTCTAGCAATGAACATGAATACCGATAGTTGGGTGAACCAAGCAGGGCCCAGTTGTTCTTCTGAGGGAGTTAGTGCCACCGAACAGGTGGATTTCATTGGTCAGAATCAGCGGTATACCAATAACCCCTACAGCAACACCTACAACCCAGGGTGGAGGAATCACCCTAATTTCTCTTGGAAAGACCAGAATCAGGGGCAGCAGTGCCCCCCTCAGCAACATCAACAGCAACAGACGCAACCTCCATTTTCGAGGGCCCCACCACCAGAACAAAAGGGACCTTCACTTGAGGCCCTACTTGTCCAGTACATCCAGTCCAACGATGCCCGCACCACAGGGCATGAAGAGGTCTTCAGGAACCAGCAGGCCTCTCTACAGAATCTTGAGCGCCAGGTCGCACAGATAGCGAAGACGCTCGCAGAACGACCCCCGGGTGCACTACCTAGCAATACTGAAGTCAATCCTCGGGAATCCCTCAAGGCAGTCACTTTGAGAAGTGGCAAGGAACTCGAGTTCCCACCTCCACAAGCACAACAACAGTCTCAATGTGAATCAGAGGTGGATGTTCTGGAGAGAGAACCATGGTCAAGCTCGAGCTCAAGAGAAAAATAGAAGCGTAAAGAGAAAGGCTCGGTGGCAGAATATAAGCCCCCTTTGCCTTATCCTGCGAAGCTCAAGAAAGACCAACAAGCGGCGCAGTTCAAAAAGTTTCTAGAGACGTTCAAGACCTTACATATAAATGTCCCATTTGTAGAAGCTCTTTCACAAATGCCCAACAAAAGGAAGTTAGAAGCAGTCTCGACGGTGACATTAAGCGAAGAATGTTCAGCGATCATCTCCAACAAAATCCCCAAGAAAAAGAAGGATCCGGGAGGGTTCATCATCCCATGTACAATTGGGGGGATGAATGATGAGAAGGCCTTGGCTGACTTAGGGGCGAGCATCAATCTGATGACTTTGAAAACTTTTCAAAAGTTGGGACTAGGGGAACTCAAGCCAACTCAGATGACGCTCGAACTTGCTGATCGCTCCACTCGCCAACCTCTGGGAATTGTGGAGGACGTCTTGGTTAAAGTGGACAAGTTTATATTCCCAGTGGACTTTGTTATTCTAGACTTGGAAAAATTGGCTGAGGTACCTCTGATTTTTGGGCGGCCATTCCTCGCTACTTCACAAGCCATCATTGATGTGAAGGATGGTCGCCTAACATTAAGAGTGGGGGATGAAGAAGTTGTGTTCAGATTGAAAGAAGCTATGAGGCACCCCATGGCATTTGATGATTCTTGTTATTTTCTAGATGCTACTGATGATGTTATTTGTGATTGTGTGCAGGAAATTTGGCAAAAGGATCATCTTACTGATTTGTTAGGGGAGGAACCTCCAGATGAAAAACTCATGGACAAGGAGGAAGACATTGCTATTGCACCACCAAGCCCTGGTAACCCAGTAGGGAAGGCCAAGAAAAAGAAAAAGAAAGTATCTAAGGCCCAGACATGGTGGCAGAAGGAAGAGGAGAGGAAGAAAAAACAAACCTCTACCCCGATTCATAACCCTGCTAGTGACTTCAGTGTTGGTGAGGTATTTTTGATTGATTCTCTATCTTCTTTTATGGACTGTTGTTCCGCAGGGCGCCAAGAAGGAAGGTATGTTTTTGAGCCATCATGAGGTGAGACTAGACCTGTCAAGCTAGTGACGTTAAAAGAGCGCTTATCGGGAGGCAACCCGATTGGTTTCATTTCTTTAGTTGTCGTTTGTTCGCCTTGAATCAGTTAGCAAGGGGAGTCCCCTACTAAACTGATCTCTTTTCAGTGAGTCTTTGTTATTTTTTGTCTCTAATTGTTGCATTTCTACCTCAGGATTTATGCATATTTATCTTGCTGGTTGTTTCAAACGGATCCTCCCTCACTGGCGATCAACACACGCCCTTGTATGACATGGAATCCTTCTTCGGCACATCTCCCTTAACTTGGTGAAAATTCCCCAACTCACTTGAAATCTTTTTCTATGCCTTGCATGCTAAATATTTAAACATTGAGGACAATGTTTCATTCAAGTGTGGGGGAGGGTTGTATAGTTGTGTTTTAATATGTTTAAATGTTGTGCATGACTTAGGACGATCTATGAAAGTTTTGGTTGAGAATTGCTAAGCTAGGAGTTTTTGAGCATATTAGTGCACTTTTGTTGAACTTAAAGTTTTATTTCGCTCTTACTTTGGAAACCTTAATCTGAACACTTAGCCTGTGTAGTATTGTCACTCTGTTAGAGGAAGAGCTAGTTGTAGAGCTTGTAAAACGATTAGTTTTGACTCTAAACACAAATAATAAAATAGATTGTGAAAAGAAATTTAAAAATGAGAAAAAGTGACAAGTCGGATTCTTTTTTGGATGCCCTGTCAAATTTTGTGAGAAAGATGGTAGAAAGAGCTATCATTTTAGAAAAAACGAAAGCCGCACTTGAGTAGTCGGATCTTCGGCATCACAAATGTCGTTTTTGATGACCAACCAAAGTGAAATGGCTGTCTCTAGGGTATTTGAAGCTACTACCTAGTTTAGGAGTCAGTAGTGAAAATATTGAGAAGAAAAAGCTTGTACTAGACCCCCTCAAGAATAGTTTTGACATGCTTCAGGAGGCGACACACACACACGGTAGTACGGAGTAAGAGTAAAATCTTTCACAAGTTTCAATTGACTAAGTCACTAGTTCTCAGAAACTCCTTAAGCTTAAGCAACTCTTTTAATTTGTTGAGATCAGAGGTCATGCACTCATCACTTTATTAGGGGAATAAGGTTGCTTGAGGACAAGCAACAATTCAAGTTTGGGGGTATTTGATGAGCGCATTTCATATATATATATTGCATGCTTTACCTTCATCATTATTGAATATTTTGGCTATAATTCTCCAAGTACGGTGCTATTTGAGGTGTTCGTTGTTCGTCATGCAGATATCAAAGTCCTGAAGTAAGAAGAAGCGCTTTTGGAACAATTTTATAAGCTAAAGGACTTAGAAGAAACCTTATCAAGCTCAGCACTGCTTGAACACGCCCGTGCTGTTTCCCGTGCAAAGTGCAGAAGAATTCAACCACGATTCAGCACAGCCTGAGTCCGCCGAGCACGGGTGTGAAAACCTCAGCACGGTCGAAGCACACCCGTGCTACTTCTTGTGAAAATTACAGGAGAATGCAGCCATAGATCTGCACGGCCAGAGTTCGCTGAGCACGGTCGTGCAAAGCCTCAGCACGGCCTAAGCACGCCCGTTCTGTTCCCCGTGCAGATTACAGTTTGTGAGTTTTTTGAAGATTTATTTGGCCGTAATCTGCACGGCTTGAAGCACGGTTTCAGCAAGCCCGTGCTCACATCGAGAAGACTTTAAAACCCTAGAAAGTCAGTTTCTAAAGGGACTTTTGGTGGGCGAACTTTGGGAGAAAGAAAGGGAGAGCTTTGGGGGTTCATCCTCCACTTCATCAAGGGAATGCCAAGCGTATGGTAGGCCGATCGGGAGGAGATTACACGACATCGTAGATCATTCGACAACCTCAAGGATGCAAGAAATTAGGTAGTTTTCAATTCCTTGTCTTTTAATTTCTTTGGCATTGTGTTTGTTGGTTGTCATTATGAGGGGCTAAACTCTTAAGGGAGCCCCGGGGTTGGTTGTATGACGTTGTAGCTTGAACTCATTGTCTTTACTTGCAGTTTTTATGATTGTCTTGTTGCTTTCAATAAATCAAGGTTATTGGCTATCTTGTATGTTGTTTAGTGCTTGATGCTTGGTAGTTAGGTTCTCCTATCTAGGTTTGTGAATCTTTATTGATTGTTGCAAGCAGAGGGAGTTCAACGTAAGGCTCGGCAGCGCTAGAAACCACATGCTTATAGCATAACTAGGTTTAGAACTGAAGACATTCCTGATAATTACTGAGAGAGACCGAGTTAGTGAACGTCGGAATTCCAACCCCGGGGCCCCATCTCCTCCATCGAGTCAAACCTAAATCTTCCCTTGGTGAGCTTTCCATTCCCATTAACTTCGTCGAAGTTAGTCCAAAGTCAATTCCTTCATCTTCGGTTCGGTTAGATATTGAGTAGGACGTTAGTATTAGAAGCTATACCAGTCCGTGCGAATTCGACTACCCGACCTTTTCGGTACATTATACTACTTATACGACCCGTGCACTTGCGGTTACGCAAGGGGCGTACCATATACGGGCTGTATGGAAGCTGTAAGCTACCCGTATGAATCGCGAATCTAGGTTTTTTGAGTGCTATACAACCCCCATACGACCCCTATACGTCCCGTATGTCATGGGGGTGGTATAAATAGTGACTTTCAGGACTTTTTCTCGACTTTTTTGGGGCCGATTTTGGGAGACCACTTGGGAGGTTTTGGTCGACCTTGGGAAGGAGAAGAAGGACAAGGAAGCTAGGAGATCATTCAAGCCCAAGGTCCAAAACTCTCAATGCAAGATGGCAACATCATTCAACGGTGATCTACCAAGATTTGAAAGAAGGAGACCCGCTGCTAGAGGAAGCGTCATTCGGCATTCCTTTGGTAGTGGAAGCATCGTTCGGTATATTTTCTACCTCCTCCTCCACCATTTCATCTAGGGATTGTTATTTATGCTTTTCTTGTATGTTTTACTTGATTGTATTGCTTGTTGTGGGATGAGGGCACACTAGACCCCCAAAGGCACCGGGTGTTGGTGAACCTTGGGGGGTTTTATCATGTATTTTGGATGATTACTTGTTAATTCCATTCTTGGGTAATTTTGAGATCTAATCCATTGTTTTCATGCTAAGTGCTATACTAAGGAGAAATCCGTAGCTCTTTTATGAGTGATGCATGTAGATGTGATTTGCTCTCATGTATTAGATCATGAATGGATTACAAGGGGACACTTGTATCATCACGCCGAGAAATCGGGTGTTTGGTAGCCCTCCATGTAGGTTTAATCCGAAAAAGAGTAGGTTTACTCCTAAGTGAGATTTCCTCTCACTTAATGCAATCGTAAGAATGTGTAATTGGAAGAAATTCCTATCTATGTTCGTATGGGATTAGGGTTCAATCTCCGAGAAATTGGGGTTGTTCTAATCTTGGAATCTCATGGTCCATTTTACCTTGCATCTTTTGTTCATCATCCATGTTTCATGATAACCCCTCAAGGGGATCCACATCCATAGGCTTTTGCATTACATTGAGTTTCTTGCTTGCTTATTGCTTGTTCTCTCTAATTTGTTCATAATCTTATTTTAAATTTTAATTGCACCTAGTAGAGTAAATTCCATCACTTGATATCTTAGGCTAGATAATAGCTCGAGAAGGAGTGATAGGAGATCCTTAGCCTTGTGGAATACGATCCTTGTGTCTTCGCACGAGGTATTACTTGGCGATCCCGTACACTTGAGGGGAAGCAATCACAATCACATAACCTAAACAAGAAACAAGAGAGGAAAGAATGGTTAATATGAGATCCCATGGCTTCTAGGGTTTACTAGGAATTCTTAATTCAAGAATAAACAATAATAAGATCCTCAAACTCTCAAGATCACAACGAAAACAAGAGGATCCCAATTATGTTCGGATCTACAAGAATCATAGGTTTAGATATGAAGGATTTCCCTCATTCTTCACCAAAACACAAGATAAAGGCTCTAATAACATCCAAACATTAGTTCTAGACTCTAATTCCATTCAAAAATTAGATCCATACGAGATCCACACTTTTCCTTCATAGATCTATAGAGAATTCGATAAGAGAATAGGAAATTAGATAAGAGGAGAAAACTCACCTTAAACTTTTCTCGATCTAGAGGAGAATCATCACCAATGGAGAAGAGGGAGAGATCAACACCTTTATTCTATCGTGGAGCTCAAGAATGGAGATCTAAGAGAGGAGAGAATAGGGATTCAAAATGGGGAGAAAAAGAGAGGGAAATGAGGTCTTATGAAGCCCCTTGGAGTTTCAAATGGGGTATTTATAGGCTAAAAATGTGGGAGGGCTGGCGGGCTCCCTTGCGGGAGCGATGGAGGCCGAGAGGCCTCTTTCCAGAGGCAATTGCAGGCTGCCTTGCGCCCACAAGGCAAGCCGCCAGGCCCCTGGCCGAGGCCCTTGCGAGCTACCTTGCGGCCCGCATGGGAGGTCGCAAGGCCCCCTGTTTTGGGGAGTCTTGTGGCACATTGAGTGCTGCAAGCCTTCCGCTTTGCTTGCACTCCTCCAAGGGTTTTTCCTCCTTGTTTTCCTCTCTCAAATAATCCTGCATATATGTTAACCAATGTGGTTACCATAGAAAAGTTGAAGCTTTGCAAAGCTTCAACAGCCCTCTCGAGTTGATTGATAAGAAGGTGCCACACTAGTAGGAGTTGATCATTATAAATTTTTTAGTTTACAGTTATGTAGAGTGCAGTCGATGTAATTAGCCTCCAAGTGGGAGATTATTGGATATGTGGAGTCTTAATTAGTGTTTATCTTTTCATGTTAAGGCCCAAATGGAAATTTTGTTAGGGTTTATCTTTTCTCATAAGTATCCCTGTTATCTTCTCCCTAAAAATATCCTATAGATATGATTGTTATCTTTTCCCTATAAATAGTCCTGTAATTGTAAAACCTTATTGTGATGTGAGTGAAAGAAATTGGTATAAAGCGGCTATGGATGTAGGCTTTCAAGGCCGAACTACGTAAAATTCTTGTATCTTTTTGTGTGTATATATGTATGCTTTCTCTTCTTGTGATTATAAGGTTACCTGATCCTCAACAGGACGCACAGGCGCCCGCACACCTTTCAACTTATTTCGTACGACCTAGTGTGGGCAATAGAAAATTTTGTGCATATGCAACAGTGTTGCTACAGTACTTCTATAATAGCAGCATAGTAACTTCAATGCAAAATTAATCCATTTCTCATCAAAACACCTCATACCCTGTTCTCAAATCCCAATATCCTCTTTCATGCCTTGAAGATGAAAATATATGAAATTAAGTCTAAAATAGGCATCGATTCTTAGAAATGCATGGTAAGTGTAAAAAATAATACAATGAAAAGTCTACATTTAGGCATTTATCACTTAACTATAACTGTTTTGATACTTTTAAAAGAACAAAAATGAAAGATTAGGTTTATGTTCGGTTCTAGTCCAACTAGCTACTTCACTGGGCTTGGCAGGATTGACTTTCGATCAACATGTATTATAAAACTGGATAAGACTACCACCTAGTTCCTGACTTTGCAGTTTGATTGGCTAGTCTACTTTGAGTTTAAAAACATGGATTCGGACTATTATCGTGTGTTTGGATTGAGGATTATGGGGGAAGAGTAGAGAAAAGGAAGGGTTAAAGTGACCCCTCTCTTTGTTTGATAAATTGTTTTTAATTTAATAAAGGTAAAGGAAGATTAACTTTGATTTTCCAAAACCCTATGTAACCTCACTTTTCATAGTTCTTTGATTTGGGGTGCCAGGAGAGTGTGAACCTCGAAAAAAATGTCATAGCTTTAAAAAAAAATCAAGTGCTCTCAATTTTTTAATTAATTACATTATCTCATATTATAATAAAGATATAATTGGTAAATCATATTATTACATGCCCTTTCTTTTCATTTCACTTCTTTAATTAAATAAAATTTATCAAAAAATCTTTCCCTTCTTTTCCCTCACAAAAATTTAATTATCCAAACAAGGTATCAATCTTTCTTTTTTTCTTTCCTTTATTTTCTCCACCTTTACTTTCGGTTTAATTTTTGGCTCCAAATACTATGTTAAACAAAAATCAAAATTAATAATATAATACAATTTAAAAACAAATTAGAAATACTTTGACTGCTTCTTATTCTTAATGAGTTCCATCTCCATTGTCTTTCGAGTTTTCAGATAAGCATCTAAGAATAACTAGATTCTGTATCGGTATAATGAATTTTATTATCGAGAAATGGATTAGAACTTTTCCCATAAGTTAAATTGGGAGAAATTCGAATCGCTTTCATATTGCCATTTGTTCTGATGATAATTAAATACAGTCAAGCTACACGACACAATTGTACTTCATGTTAGGTTATGCTATGTTCATGCCCTTGTATTTTATTTTATTTTATTTTTTTTGAAGAAGGAACCCGAAGGGTAAATATTTTATTGAACTAAAGAAACTAGAAAGAACAAAGAGAGAGTTCAAAGGGAAAAACAGGCAAAGAAAAAGGAGAAAAGGTTTAAAATTACAACATGTTAAATACAAACTTGCAAAAATTCTTCATGATAAAGCGAGCCAAGTCATGACCGCAATGGAATAAGCTAATGCCGTGGATGTTTAGGCTATGAGATGCCAATTGATTAGTCGGTGTGTTCCAAGCTTTAGGAATGATACTGATATCCTGATTTCCTAAGGAGTTCAGGAGACATCGTAATGTTGGGATCTGCGCATGGAGACGCCAGTCCTAAATATCGTGATTTTGCTTGAGGATTTCAGATAGAGCTTCCTTCTCGATAAAGATGTGATGTGGATTTAGGTGGTTGTCGATAGTCGCTTGTAGAGCAGTTATGAGGGCCTTCGTGCTGGCAATTGTATCGGTTTCATCATGAGTTACCCAACAGCCTGCAAGTGAAATCATATAATTAGTATCTATCGTGAAGAATGTAGTGCCATTTACCTCAATTTCAGCATTCCATATTGTAGACACAAATAGGGAAGTAGCACCAGATTGAAGGTTGTTCAATATGAGCCTTTTACCATGTTGAGCTTCAAATGCCTTGCTGTAGTTAAGAGCATGGGAGATAGCTTTACAAGCAATGGAATTCCAATTTGGAGATTGCATTTTAAAGACGGCATCACAGAGAGACTTCCAGATGTGCCAAATAGAGGAAGCAATCACTGCTTTGTGAAAGGATGAGAAGGAGGGGCTAAGGAGGCAATCACGATAGCACACTCCAGTCTGAAAAGTGAGGTCTTTATTGATTTTGGCTCCAATATTAATCCACAGTTGTCTGATTTTGACACACCAACTTAGGATATGAATAGGGGTTTCCAGATAAAGACCAAAAAAGCAATAAGGGTTTCTAGGTCCTAATTTGATATAATGAAGATAGTCACTTGTAGCGTTTAGCGCGAGGAGCAATTCTCAAAGACCAAATCATCTTCCAACCAGGTCCCTGATCAATCTGTGTCCTATTTTGATTTAAAACCTTAACAATAGAAGTGAAGATTTTTTTGCTAGAAGCTTTTGGGGACCAAATCCAACAAGTTGGGACAGAGTTTTTCAATTCACTTAGTCTTTCAACAAACAACATATAATGATTACCAAAATGCTCCTTGATTTTATGAAGGTCCCAGTTATCATTGCAGGTAAAAGGATATGCAGCTATGTTAAAGTTAAGAATATTTTTTATACTATTGGCAAGATGTTTGTTAAACAAAGAAGGAAAGTAAATCTCTGATTTGAAGAATTAGCTACCTGACCAGTAAGATTATCAGAAATATTAAGACAGAGCTTGATATTTCCGGCAACCCGCCTGGAAGGTTGCGAGATCAGGATGAGATCATTAGCATACATAAAGTAATTAAAGTTAGTCTCCATTCTAGGGTTGAAACCAGGAATCATATTATGGTGAAGACCAAAATTAAGCATAGATGTTAGAATTTGGGCAACTAAAATAAACAAGTAAGAGGAGATATTATCCCCTTGACGAACTCCTCTAGAGGAGCGAAACCAGGGGTGGGATGGCCATTAATTAGAATAGAGAAAGAAGTAGAAGAGATGCAAGCTCTCATCCAAGAGATCCAAATTGTAGGAATATTCATTTTGGTTAGGATAGCAAGAATTGCATTCCAACTAAGAGAGTCATAGGCTTTCTCGTTGTTTATTTTTATGATCATCCCAGGGGGGTCAATAGTATCATTTTCTAGAGTATGGACAACTTCCTGAGCAGTAACAATGTTATCAAACGAGTTGCGACCCGGGATAGAACCAACTTGTTCAATACCGATAAGACAAGGAAGAACAAATTTAACGCGATTAGCTAAAATCTTTGAAATGATTTTAAAACAAACATTGCATGACAAAATTGGACGGAAATCAGACACCAGTTTGGGGGCACTTTTCTTAGGGATTAAGGCAATAAAGGTTTTATCCCAGCATTAGGAAGAATAGAGTTTTAAAAAAAAAACTGAATTGCTGAAAACTTTCCATCACCAATAATAGGCCAGAAGAAACGGAAAAATTCAACGTTAAATCCATCCGGTCCTGGACTTTTCCCAGAATGAAGCTCCATGATAGTTTCATACACTTCATCACGTGAAATAACTCGGGAAAGGAAATCACCATCAGAGATATTTAAAAATAGGCAAATCATCTGGTAAAGCAGTCAGGACATAATTAAAATCAAAATCAAAGTGATTACGCCACAAATTTGAGAAATAATTCACAAAAACTTGTTGGATCTCGTTAGGATCCGTATATAAATTACCATTTAGATTAGAGATTTGGGAAATAGAGTTGACATGATTGCGAATATGGGCAAAGTTATGAAAAAAGCTAGTATGTTGATCACCTTTAGAAATCCACATCATGTGTGTAAGTTGAGCCCATTCAATCGAATTTTGTCTTTGTAAAGGAGAAAACTTAGAATATAAATCAATGAGATGAGGGTGGAGATTGTCATTCAAACTCTCGGAAAGTTCATAGAGAGAAATTTCATATTCAGTGGTGGTGATCGTCCCGCAAGCGCATTGGGTCGTCAAGTAATAAACCACGCGCGCAAGCACGAGTGGGTCGTATTCCCAAGGGCCCGAGAATCTATTCTTACTTCCTCTTCGCAATGTTGTCTAGCCGATCAGACTTGAGATTTGGAAAGTGAAAGTAGAGAAGTAAAAACAAAAGCAATTAAACTGCTAAATACCAAGGGCGATAAACGGGAGGAAAATCAGGGTAAAAAGATGGTCACGGATGAGGATCCCCTCGGGGTTACTAAAGTGCGAAGGAAGTCGGATTAACATGCAAGTGGCTTGATGGACCGAGAAAACCCTAGATTAGGTCAACCCGATGGTCACGGCAATTGACCACTAATCCGGTACGAGTATTGAATACGGGCTGTACCCGTACAATTCCTCCTACGATTGCAAAGGGCAAGATGGTTTTCTCAAACTAAGGTTGAATCACACATGAGTAATTAACCCTAGAATTGGAGGGGTACAAATACCCGATGGTCACGGCGTATTTGTACGTATTTCCCTTCCAAGCTTGGTGAGTCTAATACTAGGGCAATGGTCATGCAACCTAGTATTGGCTAAGTATGGATACACAGAGTTCTCATGCATACCCAAGCATTCTAAAACACCAAACATGAATCACAAACAAGCTAACAAGCATTAATTAAACCAAATCATCCAAACATCACAAGTTCACCCCAAGGTTCACCCACATCCGGTGACCTCGGGGTTTTACTTGCTCATAGTCTCAAAATACATGAATAAAAGCATGAAATTAACTAAACCCAACATAAACGACCTCCCTCCAAAGATTAGAGTCGAAGAAGCTTCCAAAGACGCCACTCGAAGGGGTGGCTTCCCGTCGTCTTCAACCTCAAGATTTGAAGCCCTAGAGGTAGATCCCGCACAAGATCGCGCTCTCCTCGCCGATTCCACCGTGGAAATGCCCTGCAAGCTCTCCTTCTTGGTCGGATTTGGAAGTGTTGGTATCAAGCTCCAAGAAGAGGCCAAAGTCTCTATCTTTCATGCCCTAAAAGCCCTTAAAAGGGTGAAAATCGCGACTTCTCACGGGTTGCCTCACGGGCGTGAGGTTGCCCGTGAGGTATCCAGAAAGTTTTGCAGGAAAATTCACCGCGGGTGCTACAGTACCTACTACAGTAATTATGCTACAGTACTTCTACAGTGTAAAACCCAAAAAACGTCGTATTTGGTGTAGAATTCTTCCTAAATATGTTTTTGAGCTCATTTAGGGTCCGCAACACAAAATAAAGAGATTTAGACTATAAAAAGGGCATCGACTTATCAAAAAGATAATAAAATAATACAAATAAATACGTATAAAATACGTATATTTAGATGTTTATCAAGTGGTTAATAAATTTTTGTCCAAGGAGCACAAACTAGCAGAACTCCAAGAATTTAAAAAGCAACAAGATCGGGCTAGTAAATGAGAAACTACTTGAAGAGGATTACCATGAGGGTTAAAATTCCAAACCATACGAATGGCTTTGTGACAATCAAGATAATCTAGCCAAAAGGTTTCAAAATGAAAAACCGAATGATTATAACGGTTCTAAGAGTTAAAATTGATAAGAAGAGGAGCATGATCGGAGAAGATACGAGGAAGGTGTTGGAGAGAATATTACATGAAATTTGAGTGCCAACTTAGGTTAACAAGACAACGATCATGATGTGCCCATCGACGAGCATTGCCAGGTTGTTTGGTACACCAGGTAAACCGAGGGCCAGAAAAATGAAGATCGATAAGAATATTATCATTAATAAAATCCAAATAACAAGATGCTTTTCGGGAATAATACGTGAAGGAGCCTCTTTTGCATTCATCACGGGTAACTATGGAGTTAAATTCACCCACTATCATCCAATTTTTGAAAGTTCATTCCAATATTACATTGCGAAGAAATACGCGAAGAGCTATAAACTATGGAAATAATCCAATTAATAGAAGGATTAGGAGAAATGAGAACATGTAAAACTCTGCGAAAAATAGCAATAAGAGTGACCTGGTTGATACAATTGTTCCAAGCAACAAGGATGCCACCAGAAAAACCTTCAGCTAAGATCGTTATGCCAGGAGCGGGGGAGCTTCACACAAAACTGGTGTACCCGATCTTCGTTAGCTCTAGTTTCAACAAGGCAGAGGAGTAGCGGTTTATGCTTCTTGATGAGGTATCGAAGATGATTGGAGGTATCTCGCAATGAGATTCCCTACAATTCCAACAGATAATGTTAGCTTGCATCAAAAAAAAATTGGGAGAGAGGGAAACAAGGCAAATTAAAAGTGTAGAATGATTTGCAGAAATCAAAGATTTGAATCAGCCTCAACTCGGCTCTTCTTATGAGCAGTAGTAGAAGAGTGAGAGACCTTTCTAATCAAAGCTTATCTGTGGGCTTCTTCTTGAAATTGGTCAAGGGTCATCATATCATCTGGTTCATCCTCTTGGAGCATGTTATCATCTTCATCTTTGGAGAAGTCTTGATCTGATCCTTCTTTATCGGACCCTTCTTCACTTACCGATTGGGGGACTTGCAGAGCAGTAATAACGTTGTCAACTAACATTAGGTGACAGTTCGAGGACTCTTCAGAGGCGTAATCTTCTCTTGGTGGGCTCGAGGTGCGAAGGATTGGAGGGAGGGAGTTGGAGCGGCGTAATGTAAGGGTTAATGACCTTACCCTTCGTCAGTGGGCATACATTTCAACATAGGCCTAGCCAAGAAGGTGCACAGCTGCGTGAATTGAGGTAGCATGCAGTTAATTCGAGGCGTGTGTTGTGTCATGACTAAGAGCAGGTGAAATATCCCGCACGATCATGTGCTGAGATCGTGAGGTGTGCGTTGGACCGTGGGCATTCATGTGACCGATAAGCGCATGGGGCAGGCTCGCCCATACCAAGAGTCAAGTGTTGCGAGACTTAATTATGTAGAGTGTTAGATCTCTAGCAAATCTAGGCGGAGCGGGTAAGACGCCCCTGCGTATCCGCAAGTGCACGGGTCGTACTAGTAATAAAGTGTACCCTAAGGTCGGGTAGTCATATCCACTGGGACTAGCGTATATTCTAATACTCTCGTTCTGCTTACTAACTAATCAATGGAAGAATGGTTTAACTGACTCTAGGTTGGACTAAAAGAGAATTAAGAGCGGGTGAGGCACTAAGGGAAAGGTAAGGATTGGCTCAATAGAGGAGATAGAACCCCGAGGTGAATTCCTGATGCTCACTAACTTGGACAATCTCAGTACTTATCATAGATATCTTCAGTTCTAAAATCTAGTTGTGCTAGGTAAATGATGTTCACAGTGCTGTTGAACCCTATGGTTAAATCTCACTTCTTGCAACAATCAATAAGATTCACAAGCTAAGAAAAGATAACTAAACATTCAAGCATTCAACCACTCAACAACATTCAAGATAGCCAACAATGAAGATTTAATGCCAGAAACAAGACATTCATAAATACTACAAGTAGAGTAAACAAGTTCAAGCTACAACATCAGAATATTCCCCCTAGCGCTCCCTAAGAGAGTTTAGCCCCTCATGAGGATAGACAACAAAATAAATGCCAAAGAAATTAAAATACAAGAAGTTGAAAACTCCCTAATTTCTTGCATCCTTCCGTCTATCCGAGGCTTTACGATTTTATAAATTCTCCTCCCGATCGGCCTACCATTCACGCAACATTCCCTTAGTGGTGGTGAGGACGACCCCCCAAAGCTCCCTCCTTCTTCCTCTTTAGTTCGCAGCCCCAAAAGTCCCCCAAAAACTTAAGTTTCTGGGGTTTTAAACTTTTCCCGATGTCAGCACGGCCGTGTTGAGGCCGTGCTTCAAGCCGTGCAGATTAGGGGTTTCTGAGGTCTCGGTGCTACAGTACTTTTACTACCGTACTCGTGCTACAGTGATTTTCCAGAAAATTTGCCAGACTGTAATTTGCACAGGGTTGAGGCCTTGTTGGCATTGCATAACTGTGCTTAGGGCATTCTGACCGTGCTTCCTCGTGCTTTCCAATTGTTTTGAACTGCACGGCCAAAAGCACGCCCGTGTTGAGGCCGTGCTTGGCTTGATGAACTTCTTTTTAGGTCCTTTTGATGTGCATTATCCTCTAAATCCCTCCTACTTGCTCCAGGATCTAAATATCTGCACAATAAATTCAAAATACCTTAAATAGCACCAAACTAAACAAGTAATAGCAAAAGGACAAGTAAATATCGGGTGTAATGCATATGAAATATATATATATAATTCACTCATCAGCGGGACACTTTATTAGGCCTGGAGACCGAGAGCTGATTCCGGATTTGACAAGGCTTTATGCTGGTATATGCAAGTGGGCACATGGTCGGGAGCGTGGCAGAGTCAAAGGCGAGGATGGCACACGACCCCCCCCCCTCATCATACTCAACTCTCAAGTTGCTGCAAGGCTTACCACAGCTTGGAAATAACACAGATATGAACAGAGATTCACAACATTCGACAAAAACATTTTGGAGCACAAAGATACACAAAAGAAGCCACTAAACAATTACAAGCCTAAATGCAACGGGCTTGCCGTAAACGCAAGGCTTAACACACCCTGAAAAACAACATAATAAAGTACAAGAGTGCACAAAGGAAGCTACCAGATGATAATCTGAGTACATGGTTCAAATGACATACATGCAATCTATGCAACAACGGTTTCAAAAAGTAAGTAGATAAACATGCAAGCTAAGCCCTAAGAATAACAATGATACTAGTGGATCCATATTCTTATACAATGCATAATGTTCAAGAACGTCATTCATGAAGCAAGATTTCAAAACTATTAGCTTCTGCATGACCAACACTTTGGTCCACCGCACCACCACTACTAAGAAAAGCCTTGATAGGGAGAAAGGTTGAGTCACTATAGTCACTCAAGAATGGGTTATCACAGCTCTAAGAATTCGAAAATAATTTAAGAACTAACGAAGGAGCTTTTAAAATAATGCTTGTAATATAGAAAGTTTCAGTACACATATATAATTAAATAACTCATATATATATATATATATATATATATATATATAAGCCCAAGGAAACATTTTCAGCTTTATAAAACTAATTTGCCCAACTGTAGTCTCAGAAGACAACTCATGAATATCAAGTCACAACCCTTTAAACTCAAAATATGCAATGTACACCATCAAAACCATTCTGCTAAGTATAATAAAACTCATTTTTCCAAAGTATAAGATTTCCAATTCGAGCAATCGATAAATGGTCTACAAAACCCTCTAAACTCTAGTCATAGCCGTGGCTGAGTTCAGAGCCGTGAAGGCACTCATGTAATTGACATTGACCCACCGGGGCTCGTGTGGTGACTCCGAACTCCAGATGTTCATCCAGTCAAGGCTCTACGCACCAGTTGATAAGGACAAATCAAACAGGTCTACCACACCACCTCTAAAGGTTGGACGATCCAAGTAAAACATTTCATAGGGTCCTTGTTCAGGACAAATAACCATCAAACAGAGATGAACATTGTTATCAAGTAAATCCAGATCAAGAGTAAACATGTATAAAAGTTCCACCGTTTCATATCAACGAATGTAGTAACGTGACCAAACGCATTTTCAGTAAACATCAGAAGCTTTGGTTTTAGAATAACATGTATGAAAATTCTTTCAAAACATAGATTCAATAAGAGTTCCATTTATAAAACAGAGAACATAAAATTTTTCTTAAAATAATAGAACCATTATTTCAACATAATATTATCAAGTATTTGATACGCCCCTTGTGTATCCGCAAGTGCACAGGTAGTACAAGTAGTAAAGTGTACCAGTAGGGTCGGGTAGTCGAATCCACAGGGACTGGTGTAGCTTCGAATACTAACGTCCTGCTTAATATCTAACCAACAAAAAAGGATGGCTTTAACTCTGGGTTAAATTCAAGGAAATTGAGGAAGGGGAAATTTCACTAAGGGAAAGTTTAAAGATTGACTCACTGGAGGAGATGGGGCCCCGGGGTTGGACTTCTGACGTTCACTAACTCGGTCTTTCTCAGTATTTATCAGAGATGTCTTCAGTTCTAAACCTAGTTATGCTATAAGGGTGTTGCTTCCAGCGCTACCGAGCTCTAAGTTGAAATCTTACTGCTTGCAACTATCAATCATGATTCACAAGCCTAGATAAGAAAACCCAACTTTCAAGGATTCAAGCACTAAACAACACACAAAATAGCCAATAACTCAAATTTATTGTAAGGAACAAGACACTCATAAATGCTGCAAGTAAAGATAAAGAGTTCAAGCTACAACGTCATACAAACAACCCCGGGGCTCCCTTAAGAGTTTAGCCCCTCATGACAATAAACAACAAGTACAATACCAAAGAAATTGAAATACAAGAAGTTGAAAACTCCCTAATTTCTTGCATCCTTGTGGTTGTCCGAGGATCTACAATGTTGTAAAATCTCCTCCCGATCGGCCTACCATAGGCGTGACATTCCCTTGATGAAGAGGAGGATGAACCCCAAAGCTCTCTCCTTTTTCCTCCCTTTGTTCGCCCACCAAAAGTCCCCTTTGAAACTAAGTTTCTAGGGTTTTAATATTTTCCCGATGTGAGCATGGGTGTGTTGAAGCCGTGCTTTAAGCCGTGCAGATTACGGCCAAATAAAACTCCAGAAACTCGCATTCCTGTAATCTGCACGGGGTACAACACGGACGTGCTTAAGCCGTGCTTAGGGTTTACACGACCGTGCTCAGCGAACTCAGACTGTGCTGACTTTGGCTGAATTCTCCTGCAATCTGCACGGGGTAAAGCACGGGCATGCTCAAGCCGTGTTGAGCTTGATGAGATTTCTTCTAAGTCCTTTAGCTTTTAAAATCAATCCAAAACACTTCTTCTTGCTTCAGGACTTTGATATCTACATGAAAAACTAAGAATACCTCAAATAGCACCGCAGTTGGAGAATTAAAGCCAAAAGACTCAAAAATGATGAGGGTAAAGTATAAAATATGTATATATGAAATGCACTCATCAGTATTTCACTAAACCAAACCATAAGTATATTTATATAGTAAATGTTACAATGTGCAATCATAACCCACTCACAAACTTACGACGCTCTCACCATCTACACCAACACCAACCACAAGGGCTCAAATTAAAAGAAAAACACAAAGGAGAAGCATGAATCTCTTCATGCTACAAACCATAAAACACTAACTAGACTTGGGTATGCCCTGAACTTGTCCCTAAAGGTTCCAAGGAGTTTCTATGGAGATCAATTCTCCCAAACAACAAAGAATACAATTTCATGATTAAAGAAGACAATTTCATCAAGGTAGAAAAAGGTTGATCTATAACCACTTCAATAAACAAGATAGAATAGAGCAAAACAAGCAAATAAAACAACATTTTCATCAGAAATTGACCAAGATTTAAGAGTTAAGCCTAGGGCAAGCATGATCCTTAAAATCAACATGAAACAAAAGAAAAGAGGAAGGAGAGAAACTTACTTTTGAAGATCTTCAACCAAGGGAGGAGGAAAAGGCCTAGGAGTAGTTGCTTCTTCTCAGCCAGAGCAAAAGGGTATCAATGGGTGAAGAGGAAAGAGAAGATAAAGTGGAGAAATTAGGGCTCAAGTTCAGAATTTATATCCCCCGGTGGTACACGGCCAAGTGCACGGCCGTGTAAATCTTTTTCTGGCCATGTAACTCTCTAAATGGAGTGAAAATCGCACATTGGGAGAGTTACAGGAACATCTATTTCAAATCCAGCCCGTGTAATCACTCAGGGAGTTACACAGGCAAGTACACTAGCGTGTAAAGCACTGTGCATTGAACCTAAAAGATACCCTAGCCACTACACTGGTGTGTAAAACACTCGTGCACTCAACCTGAAAGATACACAGGCAGGTACATGGGCATGCACTTTTAGTTTGGTCCTTGTATTTCTTTTGAACGCGTCCAGAGAACTACACGGACAAGTACACAAGTGTATACTTTAAGTTCAGTCCGTGTACTTTCTCAAAACCCATATTTTGACAAGTTTTCAATCCAAAATGACCAAAAATGAGTCAAGGCTTAAGGCACAACTAAGTTAGGGCACTTAAATAACAACAACACAGACACAGAAAACCGAAACACCACACGAGATGTCTGTAGAGAGGGCAATGGTTAGATTCGGGAGATCAGGAGTCTTACCGTGTGAGTGTGGATGATCAGTGCAAGGGTCAACGGTATAGTCCCGAGGGGAGCCAATCCCCCTACGACCACGTCCTGCAAACCCTCCATATATCTTCCACGTGTCTGATTAGCGGCTGGCATGCGTGTTGGTTTTCGTGGCTGCACCGTTTGCAGTCACGTGACTGGCACAATGACCAGCCCCATGACTGTCTCCGTGGCCTCGCCGATGGGAAACCAACATGAATGCTTCGAAGTCGTTTTTCGGCACATGGGTTGTAGCCGTTTCAGTAGTAGGGGTACGTGCATCAGGGCCACGATTTTGGGTCTCAATGTCCTAATTCTTAGTAACCATGACCTGGTTCAAGTTTATTGCCGCCTCCCGTTCAAAACGAGAGGGTGGAATAACTTGTCCTATTTCTGGTTGCTACCAAACGGGGGCAGGAGTTAGAGCCATGACCTACTAATCCGCATAAGGAACAAAATGTAGGTAGCTTTTCATACAAAACGACAATGAAGATTCTATATTGAGCGTCTCCAACCCAAAATCTTTTGCTGAGAGGTTTAGAGAGGTCATAGTTTAGAGAGGTTTAGAGAGGTCAAAATTCTATATTGAAGATTCTATATTTGAATGCACACTCTAGCAAATTTGGTGTGGCTCAAGGAAGCAGAGAGGTCATCAACTTTGAGTAGTGGACCCATATGAGCAGTCACAGTTTCAAGAGAGTCTCCGTCCCAAAAATCTACAGGGAGGTTGTGTAATTGGACCCTGATAAACGTCTAAATGTACGTATTTTACACGTATGTATTGTGTTTTATTGATGTACTTTGTTAATGAATCGATGCCCTTTGATGGTTTAATCATGGATTTTTCTTGTTTCAGGCACAAAGAAGCTTAGGGGAGCTCGACAACGCAATTTGAGAAGAAATAGGCATGGAAAAAGGTGTTTTAGGGCCTCGAGTACTGTAGCAGGCTGTAGCAGTACTGTAGCAGTACTTTAGCAATCACTGTAGAACATACGGGAAAAAATCGGAAACCTTCCAATGGTTCTATACGTGCATGTATACGGCCTGCATACCTGGCCGCATAACCCCCGACTGGGGCTTTTAAAAAGAGAGAAAAGCTTTTTGGAGAGAGACCTAGGGTTTTGGTGAGCTTTTTCTTCCAACTTTCGATCAAACCTTAGGGACGACGAGGGGAGCGATGCTAAGGTGGAAAACGACAGGGAGAACAATATTTGGGCAAGATCTACTCCGAATTTCCTCGATTGAGGAGGTAGAAGACAAGGGAAGCCACCCCTTGAGTGGCGTCTTCGGAAGCCACTTCTTGAGGAATTCCAAACGTCATTCGGCCTCCGGATTTTGAGGAAGTTTTTCTATGTCTTTGTTGGTTGTTTTCAAGATGAACCTTGTTTGTAGACTTGAGATGAACACTAAAACCCCCAAGATCACCGGATGTGGGTGAACCTTGGGGGTGAACTTGTGTATTTTAAGATGCTTTGATTTATTTGTGCTTTTGGTTGGTTTGTGAATCCTTGCTTGATGAGAATTATTGCCTTGATATGCATGAGAATCTTGTTTATCATTTCCTTGTTTCTACTAGGATTGCATGAACATTGCCCTAGTTGTAGACACATTCAAGCTTGGAAGGGAAGTCGTATAAGTATACCGTGATCATCGGGTACTTGTACCCCTCCGTTTTAGGGTTGGCTTCTTTGTGGAGTTTTAACCCTAATTTGTGAAAGCCACTACTCTCTTTGCAATCATGGAAGGATGTGGGGTGGAAGGAGTTCTTCATCCACTACTTCTATTGGATTTGTGGTCAACACCGTGACCATCAGGTTGACCTAGTTTAGGGTTTTCTATCGGTCCAAATTGCCAAAAGCATGATAACCTTAGCCTCTTTTGCACTTTAGTAGCCCCTTGGTGAGCCACATCCGTGACCATTTTTCCTAGCTTGATCCGATCCCGTTGTGAGTTTCTTGCTATTTTCTTATTTAGAGTTTTAAATTGCTTTGCATTACATTACATGCTTAAACTTAACATGATTAGTTAGACAACAAGCAAAGAGTGAGTAAAGGTAGCTCTTCGGGCTCCCTTGGGAATACGACCCCTGTGTCACGCACAGGGTATTACTTGGCGACCCGTGCGCTTGCGGGATCACCATCAAGTTTTTGCCGCCATTACCGAGGAGTTTCACCGAAGGATACTTGGAAAGCTTGAGCGGGTTGATTTAACTTTTTGTTTTGTTTCGCTTTCGCCATCTTGTTTGTTTTTGGTTTTTTTGTTGGTGTGTTAGTTTCCGTACTTGTAAATATTCACTCTTTATTATCTTTTTCAGCATGACTACTACTAATGATTGGTACGGCTACTTTTATCTGCAGGAATCTTACGATTACCATTCATATGAATCAACGGAAGTGGGAAGTGTTAATTTTGTTGATGATGAACAATGGAGGAGACGATACTTTGAGGACTCGACTAATCCTAGTCCGGAATACCATCTGCTTCCATCATTCTTTGAGAAATACATGGAGTCTAAAATAGAGAACCATACTGAGAACACACACTCACTAAGTCGCCAATGTAACCCCACGAAGGTAGGGTTGAGAGACCATTCACAAGAATACATAGAGTCAACATGTTTGCGTGAAAAGGAGACAAACCATTCAGTGCATGAACCTTCAGACACAATGGATTACCTACCTGGGGATGAGTTAAAGAAGCATGAGACCCCAATTCAATTAACAGAGGATTGTATGAGCAGTGAGAGTTGGTCAGAAGGGGGAGATGAGAAAGAGGATAAGCATGATTTGGGAAACTATGGAAGATTGAAATCATCAATTGAGGAACCCCCAGAACTTGAATTGAAGCCACTCCCGGGACATTTGGAATACGCTTTCTTAGGTGAGAATACCACACTCCCTGTTATCATTGCATCGGACCTAACTAGAGAACAAAATGATAAACTCCTCGATGTTCTAGGGAAGCAAAAGAAAGCTATTGCATGGAAAATATCTGATATCCGCGGAATCAATCCATCTTTTTGCACTCACAAAATCTTGATGGAGGACAATCACAAACCCACAGCAATCCCTCAACGAAGACTCAACCCCAACATGAAAGAGGTTGTGAAGAATGAAGTTATTAAACTACTTGATGCAGGCATTATCTATCCCATCTCAGATAGTGCTTGGGTAAGCCCAGTTCAAGTGGTTCCAAAGAAAGGGGGCATGACAGTCATCATGAATGAAAAGAACGAGCTTGTCCCTACAAGAACAGTCACGGGGTGGAGGGTTTGTATTGACTATAGAAAGCTTAATGATGCCACTAGAAAAGATCATTTCCCTTTACCCTTCATAGATCAGATGCTTAAACGATTGGCAGAACACTCCTATTATTGTTTCTTGGATGGCCTCTCCGGATACTTCCAAATTCCGATTGCACCAGAAGACCAGGAGAAGACCACTTTCACTTGTCCTTATGGAACTTTTGCCTATCGCTGAATGCCCTTTGGACTCTGCAACGCCCCTGCTACATTCCAAAGATGCATGCTAGCCATTTTCGAAGACATGGTTGAAGACATCATGGAAGTTTTCATGGATGACTTTTCAGTCTTTGGGGATTCGTTTGATTTGTGTCTCAAGAATTTGGATCGAGTCCTAAGAAGATGCGAAGAAACAAATTTGGTGCTTAGTTGGGGAAAGTGCCACTTTATGGTGAAGGAGGGCATAGTACTCGGGCACAAAATTTCAAAACAAGGGATCGAAGTAGACAAGGCAAAGGTTTCTATGATTGAAAAATTACGTCCACCAACTTCAGTGAAAGCTATCAGAAGCTTCTTGGGGCATGCAGGCTTTTATAGAAGATTTATCAAGGATTTTTCGGCAATCGCTCGCCCATTGACGAGGCTTTTGGAAAAAGATGCTCCCTTTGATTTTAATGAAAATTGCATGAATGCCTTCCTTACTCTGAAAAATAAACTTGTTGAGGCACCCATAATAGTTTCCCTCGATTGGAGTATGCCCTTTGAAGTGATGTGCGATGCAAGTGATTATGCAGTAGGAGCAGTGTTGGGGCAAAGACGGGATAAGGACTTCCATCCCATTTACTACGCAAGCAAAACTTTGAACAATGTCAGGAGAATTATACTACTACTGAGAAAGAATTACTTGCAGTGGTCTTCGCATTTGATAAATTTCGATCATATCTAGTGCTGTCCAAGGTAATTGTGTACACTGATCACTCCGCACTCAAGTACTTGCTGAACAAATCGGATGCCAAGCCTCGATTGATTCGCTGGGTGCTCCTGCTACAAGAATTTGATTTAGAGATAAAGGACAAAAAGGGAACAGAGAATTTGGCTGTAGATCACCTTTCTCGCCTAGAGGGCCCTGATGATAACACCTTGGGAAGAAAAGAAACTGATGACACATTTCCTGGGGAGCAATTATGTAGCATTCAAGTAGTGGAAGAGGATGAGACACCATAGTTTGCTGATATCGCAAATTACTTGGCAGCAGGGGTTTTCCCAAAGTGGCTTACCCATCAACAAAGAAAGAAGTTCTGTGCCGACCTGAAGCATTATACTTGGGAGGATCCATACCTGTTCAAGACTTGTTCTGATCAAATTGCCAGGAGATGTGTCTCAACAAGAGAAGGACATGACATCCTGTTGCATTGCCACGCGGGCCCAGCAGGGGGGCACTACAATGGAAACAGGACAGCGAGGAAGGTACTTGATGCAGGATTTTATTGGCCCACGATATTCCATGATGCTCAGATGCTTGTGCAGCACTGTGATAGGTGTCAACGCGTGGGTAACATATCAAAAAGAGACGAGATGCCGCAAACTTGGAATCAAGCTTGTGAAATTTTTGATGTTTGGGGGATCGACTTCATGGGACCGTTTCCTAGTTCTCATGGCAATAAGTTTATTCTTGTGGCCGTAGACTATGTCTCCAAGTGGGTAGAAGCACAAGCATTCCCAACCTGTGATGAAGGAGTGGTGGTAAAATTCCTAAAAAATAGATTCGGCACTCCAAGGGCGATCATCAGTGACCGAGGCACTCATTTTTGCAATTCACAATTTGAAAAACTTTGAAACGCTATGGTGTGTCACATAGAATTTCAACCGCCTACCACCCTCAAACTAATGGCCAAGTGGAAGTGTCTAACAGGGAGCTGAAACGAATTTTGGAGAAAACTGTTAGTCATCATAGGAAAGATTGGTCAGATCAACTTGACGATGCGCTCTGGGCTTATAGGACAGCGTACAAAACACCTATCGGCACCACACCATATAGATTGGTCTTTGGAAAAGCTTGTCACCTGCCTGTTGAACTGGGGCACAAGGCATATTGGGCCATTAAGCATCTCAACTTTGATCATCACCTTTGTGGTCACAAGAGGAAGTTTCAATTAAATGAATTAGATGAATGGAGAACCTTAGCCTATGAAACTTCAGTGCATTACAATGAGAAAACCAAGGAGTATCATGACCGACATATCAAGCAGGCTAAGTGCTTCCAAAAGGGAGATCAAGTGTTGTTATTCAATGCCAGGCTAAAACTTTTCCTAGGGAAGTTGAAATCGAGATGGCATGGGCCATATACTGTCACACAAGTCTTTCCCCATGGCACAATAGAGATAAACAACCCTAAAAATGGGACATTCAAAGTCAATGGGCATCGTGAATGGAGGTAAGTCTCCACCATTTGCTCCACCATGAATTCGAGGTAATCAATGTCAAGCTAATGACATAAAACAAGCGCTTCTTGGGAGGCAACCCAAGTTTTTAATTTCATTGCAAGTGTGTTTTCGTATTTTCTTTGAGTGTGTGGTTTAGTTTTATTCTTTGGTGTGTTGTGTTAGTTGTGTTGTTTTTCGTATTTCTTAGTTTTTGTATCATTTGCTAATGCTTGGTTGTTGTGTTCTTTGTTGTTCTTTTTAGTTTTGGTGCTTTTTGGTTGAAGGTTTTATCAATTCATGTGAGTTTTCGGTTTTGTTTCGAGTGTTTTTATGATTGTTTGGAGGAAAACTTTCATGTGTATAGCTTGATCTCTTCGAAAAAACTTGAAAAAATTGAGTTTGGGAGTTTCTGGGCACCTATACGGGCTAGCATGCGCCCGCATGCTTGCCCGTATAGGCAACCAGAGGGCTATGCGGGCAAGCATGCGCCCGCATGCTTGCCCACATAGCCAACCCGAGCCCTATGTGGGCTAGCATGCGCCCGCATGCTTGCCCGCATAGGCTTGGCCACTCAGATAAGAATTCAGCCCCTCTTTTTCTTTCACGATTCACCCTTCTTCTCTAAAGTTTCTCTTCACTTCTCCTTCATTTCTCCACCGTTTTTCTTCATTTTTCTTGCTTTAACTCACTCTCTTCCTCATTGCAATCAAATTTGTGAAGGTTTTTCAAGGATTTACACTTCTTTTGAGCCGATTTCTCCACTCATCCTTCTACACACACACTAGGGCAAGGTTTGTGTTTCTTACTATTTCCATGATTGTTTCTTGCTCTTTTTGACTTCAATCTTTGATTTGATGATGGATGAATGTTTGGGAAACACTTGTTGTGGATTTTAAAGCTTTGTATTCAATTTTTTTTGGCTACTTTTCTAAGGAGAGCTCTTGCCAAAATTTTCAGAAGTTACTGTAGCACTGGGTGTTTTCCTTGCTTTTCTTCAATTTTTGCGAGTTAATGATTTTAATTCTTCATTTGATGCTTCCCCTCTCATCTTGTAGATATGCCAATCAAGAGATTGTCTTCCAAACGGCCAAGGAGCGATCCTCCACCCGCCGTGAGTGAACCAAGGCCCACCACCGTATGGAGCGCGACTTGGCGGAGTACTCAGTCTTGTGCGAGGATCTTCTTCTACTTGGTACACCAACAATTCAGGGAAGTTTCTTTTCTCCATTCCATGCATTTCATTATATATATGTTTATTTTTCACCTTGTGATGCTGACTGATGTACATTGGGGACAATGTACAACTTTAGGTGTGGGGATGGAGACCCTATTTCATTGCATGCTTGATCAACCTATGATAGCTATGATTTCACTGTTAAGAACTTCCTAGCTTGGTAGACTGATAGTTGTGAGTTGTACTTTTACTGTGCTTGAATGTAGTTCTATTTCATCTGTAGTGCACACTTATGCATGCTCACTGTACTTCTACCTTTGATACTCTAACCAACCCATCTTGTTGATTTTACTGTTAGATTGTTAAACTCTACTTTCAATGGTTGTTTAAGAACTTTTGTGTCTCTTGTTTTTGCTTTAACCCTAAGTGAAATTTTTAGCAGGGAGTTTATCAGGCGACATGAGATAGGATGTATATTTACTTTTTGTGAAAAAAAAAAGAGTAAATGATGAAAAATGAGTCTATGTCAGTATCCCTCTGCTGGTAATAGCATGAATGCGTATATGCAGCCTGTAATCAAGTAAGTTAGGTGGCTCTTGTGCCTGGCCAGCATGTGCATCCATCTGAAAGATTGCAAAAAAAAAAAAAAAAAAAAAGAAAAGAAAAACGTTTTGTGTACGGGCTATGTTAGGCGGACTCGAAAAAAAAAAAGTGTGCTTGAATAACCTATTGATCGCCTGGAACCTGTCTGTTTACTTTCACTCAAAGTTAAAGTTTTTTGTAGAGACCAAAAGATTCTTACTTGACCATTGAAAGGGTTTTTAGCTGTCTAACACTATTTTTAACTTGTGTGGGGTGAATGGTTGTCCTAGGGTAATCCGGGATATGGAGGTCAAGGTAGGAGCTAGCACACACTCACATGAGCACTTTGGATGAAACAGAGCTATCATTACTTGACTATTCATTGAACAACTCACTTCTTGATTTCTGTCCATCTATGCTTGTGGAGTTCTTTACTGTTGAGCTTGAGGTCGTGCATTTAGGCGTTTATCTTCTTGCCCCTGTTTCTCATGTGTGTTTGCTTGGGGACAAGCAAATGCTTAGGTGTGGGGATGTTTGATAAACGCCTAAATGTACGTATTTTATATGTATGTATTGTGTTTTATTGATGTGTTTTGTTAATGAATCGATGCCCTTTGATGGTTTAATCGGGGATTTTTCTTGTTTCAGGCACAAAGAAGCTTAGGGGAGCTGGACAACGCGATTTGAGAAGAAATCGGCATGGAAAAAGGTGTTTTAGGGCCTCGAGTAATGTAGCAGTACTGTAGCAGTAATGTAGCAATCACTGTAGAACTTACGGGAAAAAAACGGAAACCTTCCAATGGTTCTATACGGGCATGTATACGGCCCGCCTACCTGGCCGCATAACCCCCCGACTGGGGCTTTTAAAAAGAGAAAGAAAAGTTTTTTGGAGAGAGACCTAGGGTTTTGGTGAGCTTCTTCTTCCAACTTTCGATCAAACCTTAGGGACGATGAGGGGAGCGATTCTAAGGTGGAAAACGACAGGGAGAACAAGATTTGGGCAAGATCTACTCCGAATTTCATCGATTGAGGAGGTAGAAGACAAGGGAAGCCACCCCTTGAGTGGCGTCTTCAGAAGCCACTTCTTGAGGAATTCCAAACGTCATTCGGCCTCCGGATTTTGAGGAAGTTTTTCTATGTCTTTGTTGGTTGTTTTCTAGATGAACCTTGTTTGTAGACTTGAGATGAACACTTAAACCCCCAAGGTCACCGGATGTGGGTGAACCTTGGGGGTGAACTTGTGTATTTTAAGATGCTTTGATTTATTTATGCTTTTGGTTGGTTTGTGAATCCTTGCTTGATGAGAATTATTGCCTTGATATGCATGAGAATCTTGTTTATCATTTCCTTGTTTCTACTAGGATTGCATGAACATTGCTCTAGTTGTAGACACATTCAAGCTTGGAAGGGAAGTCGTATAAGTATACCGTGATCATCGGGTACTTGTACCCTCCGTTTTAGGGTTGGCTTCTTTGTAGAGTTTTAACCCTAATTTGTGAAAGCCACTACTCTCTTTGCAATCATGGAAGGATGTGGGGTGGAAGGAGTTCTTCATCCACTACTTCTATTGGATTTGGGGTCAACACCGTGACCATCGGGTTGACCTAGTTTAGGGTTTTCTATCGGTCCAAATTGCCAAAAGCATGATAACCTTAGCCTCTTTTGCACTTTAGTAGCCAACTTGGTGAGCCACATCCGTGACCATTTTTCCTACTTTGATCCAATCCCGTTGTGAGTTTCTTGTTATTTTCTTATTTAGAGTTTTAAATTGCTTTGCATTAAATTACTTGCTTAAACTTAACATGATTAGTTAAACAACAAGCAAAGAGTGAGTAAAGGTAGCTCTTCGGGCCCCCTTGGAAATACGACCCCTGTGTCACGCACTGGGTATTACTTGGCGACCCGTGAGCTTGCGGGATCACCATCAGACCCATATTGCAGCAGTGGTGAGTTTGGAAAAGATTGGTTCAAAGAAAGGTTTTCAAGGAGACAGCTGAAGGATTAACCTGTTGATGGACCACAAACCATCGAGTAGGAGTTTTTGCATTATTGAGTGGGAAGGACAACGAATCAGAAGGAAGCCATTTGGAAAATCGGAGATATGAACCTCGCCGATGTCTGCCCACTTGGAGAGCAGGCTTGCCTTAACTTGGTCAAAAGGAGGGTGTTTCCCAAAGAACTTGCCATAAGGGAGCATTGGAAGCACATACGCGCCCTAGATAGGGTTTCCATCAAGGCGAACAAATTGAGCGGTCGAATCCTTAATTTTAGCCAGAACCTGAGGATTGTGAAGGGGAGAATGCTCAGTGGTATGTGCGAGATTCGAAGCTACTTAGGCCCATGATCGGACCGGCGGTTGTTTGAGAGACGATGGATGGTCCTGCCCTCCACTCGCCATAGCGAGCGAAGCTACAAGAAGAGAGCCATAGGAGGGAAGGGAGCCACAGGGAGGGTCGATGACCAATAAGTACACACTCGCTTTTCACTTTGTGCATGTGAGGGCGCTTATATTTTTTTGAAAAAATTGAGTATATACCCCTCAAAAATTTTAGATTTGTATATTTACCCTCAGAAAAAACATAATTATGTATATACCCTTGAAAAACATAGATAATTGCAGATATGCCCCTACCGTTAGATTCCGTCAACAGAAGTTAATTAACTTTATTAATTATAGTTATAATCTTAATTAAGATATAGAAAATGTCTAAAATACCCTTTACTAACTTTACCAATATTAATACCGAATCCTCATCTCTCTCTCTCTCTCTCTCTCTCTCTCTCTCTTTCTCTATCACTCTCCCGTTCATCTCGACGATGGGAAGCCCGGCGACGAGAAGGAGGGAATTCGTCTTTCTCTGACTGCTTGGGTTACTACTGCTTCCCACCAGCAGCGCCTTCCAGCAAGCATATCAAGAACAAGGTCTTGCTCTTTTGCTGCTAGGACTTCCCATCAAGTTCAAGCTTAAAGAGTTAACAAGACAACACAAAGACGGTAATCACTAACGAAATTAAAACTTTTCTTCTGGGATTTTTGTGTATTCTGCTATTTTGCTGGTAGGAGATGTTAAGTGAGGTAGGAAGAGCATACCTTTTTCCTTTTCATACTGTAAAAATTCATCTTCTTTGATATACACATGATCACTAATTATTTCTCTTTTTGCTTTTTAGCAGTAACATGTGGTTGCTTTTCTTGGATTGGAATAATCATGCCTTGCTCCTCAATGTGTCTCTTATTCTTTTTAGCCTTATCTCAAACTTCAATTTTTGACTTTCCTTCTCTAATTTGGTAGGACATGTGAATTCAAAAATAAAAATTTGACTTCTTTAAATAAAAAAGAAAATAATTTAACATAATCAACTAAATAGAAGGTTTCTTTTTTATTTTCATAATTCACTTCCTATTCATTTGATGGAAAATAACAAAATCAGTTCTGTTAATTAAAGATAGCTTATGCATCATGCGTAAGCACATTTTCCATTACCTGCAAAGACATTATTGAACTTTTAGTTTCAGAAAAAACAAGAAAAAAGAAATTGAGGCAAAAATGTCTATTTATCTTACTTGGATCAGTAATAACAATGAGTGCAGAGTTATTGAAGTAGCAATTCCAATAGTTCCTTCCATTAGATTGGTAGTAAAGATTCATGGCAATGGAAGCATGAGAAATGAGATTATCTGGGTAGAAACAAGAGCAGAAATTTTGCAAGACACTGCAATCAACCTGTGAACAAGCATAATTTAAATTTGCCAACAGTGTTGCATCATCTGCTGAAGGCTAAGCCACACACCAAGTTTTCTATAGAAAAAAAGCAGAGAAAAAAACATCATATCAGTGTAAATCATCGTCGTTTTGTTATAATCAGCACTAAATTCCTACACATTTTTAGTTTTATCATTCACATGATCATGTACGTTAATTTCGTTGTTGCAATCGATAACGTGCGTTGCCTTAATGTTTTTTGATACTAGTTCTTAGTATTCAGCTTAGCAATAATGTTACAAAATAAAGTTGTTTTTCTAATACTAATATTTTAAAGTCTATTTGTTCTTTTCCTATATGGAAAATATAATCCAAGCCATTTATGAAGTAGAGGATTGTCCAATTTCATCAATTAGAATGTCCAAGCATTCGATGATGTTTCTTTTACATGCTAAATGATGCATTTGAAGAATTAAAGGGCTGGTTCATGGTTTAGGTTGTGAGTTCTTTAAAAAATTCTAACAATGTTTATTTCATGCAGTAACAGTGTCTACAAGTTGACATTCAAGTATGGTGGATGCTTCAACAAAATTAAAGGCACTACAAGATTGAGGTATCATATGGGAAAACAAAAAACAATTACTAGAGACGCCGATTTATACAACAAAATGAATGTAGAAGAAGATCTATCTCAATTTTATAGTTGGGGGTTGAATCAAATACCAATATTTTGGAGTGTGACAAGACAAAACAGTCAGATGTCATTTATTGAAATTAGAAGAGAAGAAGATCTCATTAACGTGTTTAATGAGTATAAAGACTTAAAAAAGTGTGAGATTTATGTAACACTGTTTGATGCAACGCCATGTTCTGTACATGAGATTGGGCAATGGGCCACTAATTTAGAAGCAGTGGATAGGAGAGAAACTCTAACGTGTGCTTCTAATGACAGACCTATTCCAGCTCAAGCAAGTATTTATGCAAATCATGAAAACATCAATATGGTGCATGAAGAAAATTGTGGTCAAGATGATGCCTTGGTTGACAAGATTGACAGTGAAACTAGTTATCATTCATTGTATAATAGTGAATCAGATGATGAATTAGGTGATGAATCAAGTGCTAATGAAGACCAAATTCAGATTGATGGTGAAAACCCAAGTATAAAGGTCGGCTCCTTGTTTGTTGATTGTTATCAATTCTGAGGGGCACTTGAACAGTACGCCATCCTTAGTGAGTTTTCCATTAAGTACATCAAAATTGATCAATCAAGAGTGACAGCAAGGTGTGCAGATTATAAATGCTCCTAGATGGTCCATGCATCGATTGTTCGAGAGTAAGGTGTATTCCAAGTAAGAGTAATTATTATTTACTTATTGTTACTTAATTTTGCAATACACTTCTAACAATTAATACTCATTAATACCTTATATGTAAAGACAATGCAAGATGAACACTCTTGTTGCTCAACAAACAAATTTGGAAATAAAATGGCTTGCCAACATTGGATTACAAGTAAGGTCTATGATTGGCTTCGAGAGGAAGGTGAATTATCTACCAAGGAGTTAAGAAGAAGGCTAAATGAAAAGTATAAGGTTGATCTACCATATCATCGGGTTTGGAGAGGCAAAGAAGAAGCCGTGTCTGCCATACATGGTAATTGGGAAAATTCTTATATGAAGATCACAGATTTCAAGGATGAATTGATGAGAAGGAATCATGGCAGTATAGTAAAAATTGACAAAGAGTCAAAGAAGGGAAAATCAAATTTCAAGAGGATGTTCATATGTCTAAGACCATGCAGTACAGGGTTTCTTTTGGGGTGCAGACCTTTCTTGGGACTTGATGAATGTCATCTCAAAGGCAAATGCAAAGGACTAATGGCAACAGGTAGTGCAATTAATGGATGCAATTGACTCTTTCCAGTTGCTTACGGCATATTAGAGTCAAAAAACATTGAGTCGTGGGCATGGTTCTTAAATAGCTTATATGAGGCAATAGGTTTACCTAATGGTTTACTACTTGCATCTGACAGGCAGAAGGGTATTGAGGAAGCAATTTGCAGGGTTTATCCATCTGTAGAGCAAAGAACAGGTGTGTGGCACATGTACAAAAATTTCAAAAAAAATTCTATGGGGAAAGTCTACAAAGAAGCGTTTCGGTTGCTGCAAAATCATGCACAGTTAGAGGTTACAATACAGCTATAGAAGACATCAAATCAGTTAATATCAGAGCTTATAACTGGATAAAAGACTTGGGGAAGAAATCAGAGATATGGAGTAGATCACATTTTAGTACTGTTTGCAAATGTGATTACATCACAAATAATACATCTAAGTCATTCAATGCATGGGTTGCAGAAACCAGAGAAAGGCCGGTTTTGGATCTTTTGGACACAGTCAGGCAGAAAATAATGGTCACCATGGATAAAAGAAGAAGAATGGCAACAAAATGGAAGGATGATATTGTGCCATCTGTGAAGAAATATGTAAGAAACCTATCTAGAGGATTGGCAGCATATGAGGTGCAACGTTGTAGTGATTCAAAGGCTCAGGTCTCTTATAAAGGGCAAAGGTGCGAGGTCCTGTTGGAAGATGGAATATGCAGTTGTAGAAAGTGGCAAGCCTCTGGAATACCATGTGTACATGCTATGGCATTCACCTTCAGTATCAGAGGTGCAAAATGGGAAGAATATGTTGACTTATATTTTTTAGTGGAGAAAATTAGGCTTGCCTACAACTTGGAGATTGCTCCCATGCCTGACATTAACCAATTAACTTCTAATAGCCAATTAGATGGTTTACTTCCTCCATTGTCAAGAGGACCTGCTAGAAGACCAAAGAAAAATAGGATAAGAGTTGCAGATGAGATAAGGTCAGGCAGTCATAAATGTGCTAGGTGTGGTGGATTTGGTCAGCAAGCAAGAACTTGTAAAGAGCCAGAACATTCAACAAATCCATCAACAAGTAGCTCCCGATGAAGGTCTTGAAAATTATATAAATGTTCTACTTGATTGATTTAAAATGTTTTTAATTTTGTTTGAAGTTTTGTAATCTAGGTTAATTGCTCTCTTATTAATTAATTACTTGTTTGTTGAGTTGCTAATCAAGTTTAATTTAAAATTGTAAGGGAAGCGGAAAGCCTAGAAAAAATCCAAGAGATAAAGAGATCCATGTCTAAGTATTATTTGCCAATTGTATCTCTTAAGCTCGCTAATTGCATGGTAATAAAGGATACTCATATAATCTATTTTTGTTAATTTTGCATGTTTTGCTACAAATATTGGTGTCTTGCCCAAGTAATAGACTCCATTTTGATATTTTGTTTTAAACATGTTCATGTGAACATGTAGACTTTTAATGGTTAGCAAACATTTTGTGAACATGTTGATGTATTTGTGAACATCATTTTGTGAACATGTTGTTGTATTTGTAAACATTTTATAGACATGTGGACATGGTAATGTATTTAGAAACATTTTATGATTATATGTTTGTTACAACTATAATGTGAATTTTGATTTAGTTAGATGGTTAATGGTGATGTGTCGATTTGATGATACTAGATATATGTGTTATGTATAATAAATCATTATTGCGAATGAATACATGTAGATCAATGTATTTAATGGTGTATTTCTCATTTAGGTTTTTATCAAAAGTATTTGGATGTATAAATAGGATGGTATAATTGCACATAAAAAATATTTTTTTAACTATTTTAAATTTCAGATTTTTAAAAGGGGTATTCATAAATGATCATTTTATAATAAAAAAAAACTTTCCAAGGATATATATGCAAAGAATATAATGGTCATTTTATATATCTGTTGTTTGTTAACAGGTGATTTTTCAACTAATTTCAACCCTAGGGGCATATATATATAATTATATAGGTTATTCAGGGACAATTATTTTTTATTCAAGGAAAAATATGCAATTTCAAAATTATTCAGGGGTACACCTGCAAGAACCTTTTTTTTTTTAGTCAACGAAAATAAGGAAAGAATGCTGCTACAATGCGGAGCTGTGGGTCTTACACGACGCTCAAGATGAAAACTGACTTCTTTTTGCAGTGACCATTACAAAAAATTGATCTGTTAATTCATTTACCAATTTATGATTATTATTAATTTTTTTACTTGTATAAATATTATTCTTTGCTGCTTTTTTTTGGTTATTTTTCCACTTTATAATATTAGAATGTTCAAATGACCTCTTCATTTTTCAATGTGATAAGTTCAGGAGCTTCTTCAGATTATTTATTTATTTAATTATTTAGGATGTGGGTGCCTCCAGATAGCTTTGCATATTTCCTTGGCTAATCATGTGAACATAATTTACTTGAATCTGTCTTTGATGAAAATTGACAAGAACCAAATTCAGTTGGTGTTAAGATTTGGTCATTTTTCAAAGCAGTTTTCCTTTTTTCAACAAATTAACATGTTAGTATATACTTAATATTCTTAAACATTAAATATGCATTTCATGTTTGAATTTCCTCTCTGGGTAAATTTTTTGGGCAAGTACACATACTATGGTGATTCTTTTCTTAGTATTTAACTTCAATTTTTATTATTTTGGCCACCAAATTTTAATTTATGCTAATTAAAATGGCACCAACAAGAATCCGAAAAGAATTTGATAACATGTATGCTAAGTTTGTCATGTTAATTAGCACTAGCTTTCCGTGTTATTTGCAAATGAAGACATGATATACTATCAAAGAGATGCTTTGAAAGGACTAATGTGGAATCTAATTTGTCAATAAGAGTGACCACACACCACACTTGGATGACATGCCATATGTATGGAGATATGGTAGTGAATTGGTGCTGATGTGATAAATCCGAGATAGACATCATCAAATTCTTCCCAGAATCTCCTTGGTACTATCTCAATGAATACAAATTAAAGTTGAGTGATAAAAAAATACAAAGTGAAATTCCATACTCAAAATGAAAAATGAAGCTAATATGGTACTCGGACAAATAAAATTTACCTTTCCCCCTCAGTTTGAACCTTTTAGTGTAAAGGAATTGGTGATCTGCATTTCACCAATAAGAAAGTCATTGGTTTGAAAGAACGGAGACAATAGTTTTAAGACATCCCTTGAATGATAAAAAAGAAGCAAAAAATATTCATCCTGAAAGCATATCATCTTTTCTTGATCTTCGTCTGCTAAGCAGGCTCTTGAATATGTTTCTGCCAGAACCCTGATCCATCTCTATGTACTCATTTTTCTCAAAGTATGCATGACTCGATTGAGATTTCCAAGGCTCTGGAGAGTACTGCATCAGAAAATAGAATTTATTACCAACGTAATATGAAATTATGTTCTAATTCTCAAAGAAATTTAAGACACTTACTGATCGTCGTATGTTAGATATACTTCGAAAGCTTTGTCTGTATGATATCGATCCCGAAAGCTTCATTACATCTGATCTTTGTTCTGTGTTATGAAGCACAAGGGAAGATCAATTAATATGCTTAGCATGTGTAGTGATTATTAGTTGAACTTGAGTGCTTCAATGTGACAAACCTGTGAATTTCCCTGTAGGCAGAGAATGTGATGGTGAAAGCAATCTTTGTGAAGGCAATGAAGATTGAGCTGGCTTTGAAAGTGAGATTGAAGGCATTTTACTGCATTTAGGGACACAGTTTACAGATTTACTGAAGATTAAAAAATAGTTTTTCTTGATTAAAGGCATTCAATTAATACCTGAATCTCAGTTGTTTCTCACCATGAGTTGCATTAGGCACTGAAAGATGACAAGGAAACAATACTGATTTTAAAAAGTCATCTATATAATGTAGAAAATATAAAAACTGATTTTGATGCATATTTTTAATACCAGTTTGCAGGCTTTGTGATTGGTCAATAATGTCTTTTCTAGGTTCAAATACTTCGTACTTTCTTATTGAATGTGTCCCACACTCATCCATTGTTTTGCCAGCTGAAAGATGAGACTGATTTATCAATAGGAATTTAGCAAAATTTTGACAGAAAAGCAAATAGTGATAGAAACTTGCCTGGTAAAATGTAATGTTTATGGTACTTTAGAGGTTTAATGATGACAGAAGGTTGAACAAGACCATCGTGATCAGTAAATTCACGGATCATGCGAAGTCTCTGATTCAACAATCATAACTATGAGTATTTCGACTCGATGACTATAAACCATCAACTTGGTTGTACTACCTGTTCAACAGAAACAATTCCAACTTCTGATAGAGAAACCTCTTTGATTTGTTCATCAAGAAGAGCATTTATCTTATCTGAAACAGAGCCAAGATGATCAACAGTGTTGACAAAGGCCTTAATAACGTACTCTTTCAAGTTGTTTATCACTCTGTATTTCACGAAAGAATTAATTAAAACAGTAATAAAAAACATTGCTGTAATTTTTACTCTTAAACACAATAGAGTACCCACATGTTTGTCTGCTTTTCATTCTTATAACATAATTGAAAATGATCGGCTGCAGTATATAACTGCGATCGCAGACTCTTCATCTCCTGAATAATTGTATCAAACAAAAATAGAAAATTCATAAAAAAAAATGGTATAAGTTAAAGGAAATTAAAAAGGTTTGGATATGAAGAAACTGATGAGATTTTGTTATAGCATGAAAACATTCGAAATTATATGGATCAATTGAGTTATTAGAGTGTTTGTTATAGAACATGAGAATTAATCAGAAAAATGAAGAAAAGAGATGGTACCTTGAGAGTGTCCAAGAAGAGAAACCTTTGATGCATAGAAATTTCATCAAAGGTTGATGCTCTTTGATGATCAAGTAATGAAGAAGATGAAGGATGAGACAAAGTCTCCATTCTTTGTTTGATGAGCATGAAGAATAGAATACTGATTGCATTTGCTTAAATGCTTATTATAAAGCTTGAGAAAAACAAAAGCATTTGCTCGTATACACCCCTGTAAAAGCTGATATTTCTTAATTGCGCCACAAAATATTCTATTTGCTTATAAAACTCTAAAAATTAATTTTATTAATTTTATAGAATACGAATAAGTGTGTTAAAATATTAACTTGATGTCTACAAATGTCCCTATAGTGACTTGTCCATATTTTATAAAGAAATAATCTAATAATTAAAATTAAAATTTTAATATGTTCCGTTTCACATCTATATTTGTCTGATTTTTTTTAAATACGGGCCACTTATTTATTTATTTGTTAAGCAAAATAAAAATGACTTGTTCATTTTAACTCGTATGCACAGATATAGGTATCAATTTTATGAAGTATTTATTTTTTTAAAAAATTTTCACCTTACGTTATTGCAAGGACAAAAGCAGAAGTTGATTAACCCATTACGGAGGCAATTACTACTTTGCAAAAGGTCATATACATAAAATAAAAACTTTCTCCCATGTTTGTTTTTGTCTGGTGGTGGGTGGCACGTTGGTAGTAGTCTTATTAATGGGCCCCGTGAGGGGGTCCCACCAAGAAATGTACTCCGTTCTTAATTAGACACTCCATGGTGATAGGATTAAGATCAAACGGCTGACGGGTGCATTCGTTTTTGATAGTATCCAATCAACTTTTTGTAGTATTTGCCAGCGTTCTCCTATCACTGTGGCCTAACTTTATGGTTGATTTCTCAACGGTGGCCACATGATTAGTGCAGACATTGAAATTCCCAGGGACGTAGTTGTCCAAATATAAACATTTTTGCAAGTATATTTATTCCTATCAGATAATGGTCATGTGAAACTAATAAGCCATATTCTTTTGAAATATGCGTTTTGTTTGGAATATTTAATTTTTTTTAAATTTAAGTTTCAATTTTTATATATTATGCCAAGAGCCCTTCATGATTCTTCAGTCAATCAGAAGTGTATTTTAAGTATATATATATATATATAATTGGAAAACAGCATAATTGAATTTCTTCAATTGGAGTGAATAAGATTTAGGGGATTAGTTCGGACACCTTAATAAATGATATTAACTTTGTGTCTACAAATATCCCTATAGTGACTTGTCCGTATTTCATGAAGGAATAATCTTATTAAATACATTTTTATTTAAAAAATCTTATTTACTTCTATGGGATTCGTTCTGACCCCTTAATAAATCTTATTTACTACCATTGAAGAAATTCAATTATGGTGTTTTCCAATTATATATATATAATTAAAATACACTTCTGACTGAAGAATCATGAAGGGCTCTTGAGATGATATATAAAAATTGAAACTTAAATTTAAAAAAAAATAAATATTCCAAACAAAACGCGTATTTCAAAAAAATATGGCTTATTAGTTTCACATGACCATTATTTGATAGGAATAAATATACTTCCAAAAATGTTTATATTTGGACAACTACCTGATGAGATCCGCAAGTGCACGGGTCGTCAAGTAATACCTCTCACGCACGCGTGAGAGGGTCGTATTCCCTGGGGTCCCAAGAGCTGCTATTACTTCCCCCTAGACGGCACTGTCTAGTCTACCAAAGATAGAGAAATAAAACAAGATAAGAGAACTAACAAAGATAACTATAAACACATGGACTCAGGCACACCACATGAGCATATTTAAGGAAGCAAATAATAATGAAAGCGCGAGGTCCCGGGCTAGGATCCCCTCAGGGCTACTAAAGCAAGATGGATGCTAAAATTACACAGGCAGTGGTGGATGGGCCAAGAGATATCCAACAGTAGATCACCCCGATGGTCACGGCGATGACCCCTAATCCGGTACGAGTATTGGCTCGGAATTTCTTCCGACCAAATCCTCCTACGATTGCACTACGCTTAGGAAAACCTCTAATTAGGGTCGATACTCAACCTAGGTCCAGCCCTAATGGTTGGAGGGGCATGAAATACCCGATGGTCACGGCGTATTCATACATGTATCCCTTCCATGCTATGTGAGTCTAGCACAAGGGCGATGGTCACGCACCAAGTACAATCTAGAAGTTGAATCACAGAGTTCTCATGCCAAACAACACATCAAAGAACACAAAGCATGAACCACAAACCAAACCACATACCATAAATGTAAATCTAAAACATCCATACAAAGCAAGTTCATCCCAAGGTTCACCGGATGCCCGGTGACCTTGGGAGTCTAGTTCATCATCAACAAGGAGAAAGCAAGAAATACAACAAGTACAAGACAAAGCTCATAGCAAACTCCCTAAAGATGGAGACTAGAAGGTGGTGATGAGAACTTGTCGGATCCGCGCCGGCAAACTCCTAGATCTTCTCCTTGATAGCACAACCTCTTCTCCCCTTGATTTCCCCCTCAGATCTGCCTTCTCCCCTTGCCTTGAAGCCCTAGGTGAAGATGGTGGAGAATGGTGGCCAAAAGTCCCCAAACATGATGCCCTAGGAGCCTTTAAAAAGGTGAAATCGCGACTCCTCACGGCCGTGAGGTTGCCCGTGAGGCATCCAGAAAGTTTTGCAGGAAATTTCACCTCGGGGGTGCTACAGTAATTCTGCTACAGTAATTCTGCTACAGTACCTGCTACAGTACTGCTACAGTGAAAACACAAAAACGTCGTATTTGGTGTCGAATTCTTCCTAAATACGTTCTTGAGCTCAATTAGGGTCTGCAACACAAAATAAAGAGATTTAGACTATAAAAAGGGCATCGACTTATCAAAATGATAATAAAATAATACAATAGAATACGTATAAAATACGTATATTTAGACGTTTATCAAACATCCCCACACCTAAGCGTTTGCTTGTCCCCAAGCAAACAAACATGAAGAACAGGGGCAAGACGATAAACGGCTAAATATACGACCTCAAGCTCAACTGTACAGGACTCCACAAGCACAAATGGACAGAACTCAAGAAGTGAGTTGTTCAATGTATAGTCAAGTAATATTAGCTCTGTTTCATCCAAAGTGTTCCTGTGTGTGTGCTGACTCCCACCTTGACCTCTACACCCTGGATTACCCAGGATGTTTGTTCACCTCACTCAAATTGAAATTAGTGCTAGGAGTGCCAAACAAAAATCCTCTCAATAGTCGGTTAAAAATCTTTTGGTCCCCAAATGAAACTTTAACATCAAGTGAAGATAAGACAGGTTTCAGGCGCCCAAAGGTCACAAATTTTTTTTTTTTTTTTTTTTTTTCGGAGTCCGCCTAACGTAGACTGCATAAAAATCTTTCAGCTGGATGCACATGCTGGCCAGGCACAAGAGCCACCCGACTTACTTGATTGCAGATCTACATATACGCATTCATGCTTTTAGAAGCAGAGGAATACTGACATAGACTCAATTTTTAACTTTTTTTTTTATTTTTATTTTTTTAATAAATATATACAACCTAACTCAGGACGCCTGATCAACCACCTGCTAAAAACCTCACTTAAAAACCTTACTTAGGGTTAAAGCAAAAATAGGGGACTCAAAAGTTTTTTAAAGGACTATTGAAAGAAGAATTTGACATCCTAACACAAAATCAATAAGATGGGTTAGAGTGTCAGAAGTGGAAGTTAGAGTGAGCAGGTTTCAATGTACACTAAAGATGAAACAGGACTACATTCAAGTACATGTAAAGTACAACTCACTACTATCATTCTACCAAGCTAGGAAGTCCTTAACAATAAAATCATAGCTATCATAGGTGAGTCAATCATGCAATTTAAAACAATTCCAAAGTTCATGAAAATCTACCCCCCCCACTCAAAGATGCACATTGTCCTCAATGTGTCTAAATCAGCAGTGCATAAAAAATATAGGTAATAAAAGTGTAATAAGAGGGTTTCATGAACTTCCCCAAGTCTCAAAACATGAGTCTTGAAATCCATGAGATCGGGGTAGCCACCAATGATGCAAGTAGATGATCGAGAGAGAAGGTGTGCTTGATGCCCTACTTCCACCCTACAAGATAGAAAGGAACATCATCTCAAGGCATCTAACACAAAAAAAAAAAAACACAAACAAAAGCAAACAAAACAAACAACTAGCACAACACAACAATCAAGCAAAACATAATCCAAGCAAGTCCTTTATTCAATCATTATCATGGTATCCAAATCTCTCTAATGCAAGCATGGCTAAGGGTTTACAAGTATGATTCAAGATTAAGTCACATACAAGGGAAGCAATGGTTCAACATCAAGGGAATGTGAAAAAATTCAAGAATTGCTACAGTAATTCCCAAAAAAATTTTGCAAGAGCTTCTCTTATAAATGGAGCATAAACATTTTTACAAAGCTTTGAAATTACTCCAAAAACCCACAAAAATGACAACCAACCAATCTCCCACAACATTGGCATCCATTCAACTTGAAAAGAAAAAGAAAGGGAGAAGAAACACTCATGCTTGAAAACTAGGGTTTAGAGAGATGTACCTTTGGGGAATCGATGAAGATGATGTTAAAACTCCCCATAATTAGTGTAGATCAGGTCTCTAAAAGTAGAAGAGGCGTGAAGAGGAAGAAAAATGAAGAAAAACGGTGAAAGAATGAGGGAAAACGGATGAGAGATGAGAAAGTTATGAAAGAAATGGTGAAGGGGCGCTTTAAAGAGAAAGATGCCCGAAGGCCTCACGGGTGAGCTCACGCCCGTGAGCCTACCCGTGAGCCTCTTCTGGATGGCTTATGGGCATCCTCACGGCCGTGAGGATGCCCGTGAGACCTGCAAATTCAGCCCTTATACATTTTTTTTCATTTCAAGCATTGCACAATCAAAGCAACAATGAATTCGACCAAAAATCACACAAGAATTTGCATTCGAATGGCATAAAATCAAAGGACCAAACCTAAAAATTCAAGAACAAGCATGGATCAAACTCAAAGGACACATACAAAAACTAACATTCAAACCACAACAAATAAAGGAGAAACAACAACATAACAATCTAATACACAACTAGAATACGAAAATTGAAAGAACAAGAATTTAAAGACTTGGGTTGCCTCCCAAGAAGCGCTTCTTTAACGTCATTAGCTCGACGTACCTCTTTCTTACCTAAGGAGGCTTGAAAATAGTGTGTTCATCCCGGCTAGAGACAGCATAAGAACTACCAAAAAATACGAATTTTACCTTCCGGGATGATGCAAGTTTGGAGGTCATGCTTGAGTTACCTTTTGGCCTCCATGGGAAAAGCTTAGGCCGGGCATTATTCAACATTGGCATTGGAGGGTCCTTAGATGGCTTCATCCTCCTACCCACATCTTCTTTGGCTCCGGCTAGAATTCCTTTGAGTACCCCACCATGTTGCTTGGGCCTCCAAGGAAAAAGCTTCGGTTGAGAATTATTTAAGCTTGGCATTGGTGGATTTATTGGTAGCTTTAACAATCTGTCCACGTTTCTTTTCTCAACCCTTCTTGAATGATCAAAAATGACCCGCAAAATTTTCTTGGGCCGCCATGGAAAAAGTTTAGGTTGGGAATTGTCCAAGCCCGGCATAGGTGGGTTCAAGGATAATTTTGGCTTCCTACCCACATCTTCGAATACAATTCCCGGAAGTTGCTTTTTGCACTTGACCAAAACTGACGGATGAATAGAGTGATCAGTATTGAGGCAGGTAGCAATTTCAAATGTTGTTGATGGAGTTTCATCTACTTCCTCACATATTTCCATAGCCATGATTTCACCCTCCCCTTTTTCTTCTTCCATGTCACCTTGAGGTAGAACTTCTATTATTTGCTCAAAGGGTGTTGATGTTACATCATTCATTTCTTTAACCTCCAACACCTCAATATCCGCTTCCAACTCAAAGTCAAATTTGTTCTCTTCTTTTCTACGGTCAATCTCAGATAGGTCTTCGGTAGTTGGTAGCAACTCAGTCAATATCTTGGAAGACTCTCCTGTCGGGCTCTCCATGCCTTGAAGAGATGATTGAGCATTAAAAATTTTGGCATTTATGGCTTCAAGTTCAGCGTCCGCATTCATCATGAATCTTGCAAACACATCCTGTGTATTAAATCCCCATTGATTAAGTTGCTTACTATGAATGACTGGAGGATGATAATGCCATGGTTCTTGAAAGGCGGGTTCTTGTAGCATTCCTTGGTGAGGGTATTCCCATTGTTGAGTAGGTTGATATGTCGAAGAATTTTGGTATCCTCCCCAATATGGGTCATAGAAACTTTGGTATGCATTGCTTTGGATTTCTTCCATGGCAAAATAATTTTCCGTCCTTTCTTCAAGTGCTTTAATTTCTTCAGCCAACAATTTTTCTCGGAAATCCATGGCTCTGTGTCAACAACAAAATTACAAACAATAAGCTATCAAAGAAAACAAGAAGAAGGAAAACAAATAAATATGCACAAAATGGTAAAAGACACAAACAAAACAAATATTCACAAAAAGAAAGATAAATGACTAGAGCAGTGAGCTAGAGGTTTTCCTAGCATTCTTGGAGGTCCCCGGCAACGGCGCCAAAAACTTGATGAGATCCGCAAGTGCACGGGTCGTCAAGTAATACCTCTCACGCACGCGTGAGAGGGTCGTATTCCCTGGGGTCCCAAGAGCTGCTATTACTTCCCCCTAGACGGCACTGTCTAGTCTACCAAAGATAGAGAAATAAAACAAGATAAGAGAACTAACAAAGATAACTATAAACACATGGACTCAGGCACACCACATGAGCATATTTAAGGAAGCAAATAATAATGAAAGCGCGAGGTCCCGGGCTAGGATCCCCTCAGGGCTACTAAAGCAAGATGGATGCTAAAATTACACAGGCAGTGGTGGATGGGCCAAGAGATATCCAACAGTAGATCACCCCGATGGTCACGGCGATGACCCCTAATCCGGTACGAGTATTGGCTCGGAATTTCTTCCGACCAAATCCTCCTACGATTGCACTACGCTTAGGAAAACCTCTAATTAGGGTCGATACTCAACCTAGGTCCAGCCCTAATGGTTGGAGGGGCATGAAATACCCGATGGTCACGGCGTATTCATACATGTATCCCTTCCATGCTATGTGAGTCTAGCACAAGGGCGATGGTCACGCACCAAGTACAATCTAGAAGTTGAATCACAGAGTTCTCATGCCAAACAACACATCAAAGAACACAAAGCATGAACCACAAACCAAACCACATACCATAAATGTAAATCTAAAACATCCATACAAAGCAAGTTCATCCCAAGGTTCACCGGATGCCCGGTGACCTTGGGAGTCTAGTTCATCATCAACAAGGAGAAAGCAAGAAATACAACAAGTACAAGACAAAGCTCATAGCAAACTCCCTAAAGATGGAGACTAGAAGGTGGTGATGAGAACTTGTCGGATCCGCGCCGGCAAACTCCTAGATCTTCTCCTTGATAGCACAACCTCTTCTCCCCTTGATTTCCCCCTCAGATCTGCCTTCTCCCCTTGCCTTGAAGCCCTAGGTGAAGATGGTGGAGAATGGTGGCCAAAAGTCCCCAAACATGATGCCCTAGGAGCCTTTAAAAAGGTGAAATCGCGACTCCTCACGGCCGTGAGGTTGCCCGTGAGGCATCCAGAAAGTTTTGCAGGAAATTTCACCTCGGGGGTGCTACAGTAATTCTGCTACAGTAATTCTGCTACAGTACCTGCTACAGTACTGCTACAGTGAAAACACAAAAACGTCGTATTTGGTGTCGAATTCTTCCTAAATACGTTCTTGAGCTCAATTAGGGTCTGCAACACAAAATAAAGAGATTTAGACTATAAAAAGGGCATCGACTTATCAAAATGATAATAAAATAATACAATAGAATACGTATAAAATACGTATATTTAGACGTTTATCACTACCTCCCTGCGAATTTCAAAGTCTGCACTAATCATGTGGCCACCGTTGACTAGGGCTGTAAACGAGCCGAGCCGAGCCGAGTATCACCAGGCTCGAGCTCGGCTCGTTTATAATATTCAAAGGCTCGAGCTCGGCTCGAGCTCGTTCGAGCCATGTTTTTTGTGCTCAAGCTCGGCTCGTTGAAAAGCTCGAGTAGCTCGAGTAGCTCGAGCTCGGCTCGTTTAAGAATTTGATGTCATTCAAAAATGTCTCTCCAATCTGTCATTAAACTAAGCAAAAAGCATCTTCATGTTGCAATAAGAACAAACTCAAAACATAAACTCATATAATCCCAAAAAACTTTCAACTAAACATTAAGAGTACCCTTTCTACGTATTCATATATATCTACAACACTACACTCTATTGATTATATATATAATATAATATAATATAATATAATATAATATAATATAATATAATATTATATAAGCTCGTTTAGGCTCGCGAGCTTCACTAGCTGAGTAATTTTGGGCTCGAGCTCGGCTCGCCAAACTAAACGAGCAGCTCGAGCTCGGCTCGGCTCGTGAAAAATCGAATCGAATTCGAGCATAGACCGAGCTGATCTCGAGTAGCTCACGAGCAGCTTGACTCATTTACACCCTTACCGTTGACAAATAAACCATTAAAAATTAGGCCAGAGTGATAGGAGAACCCCGGCAAATACTACAAAAAAATGATTGGATACTATCAAAAACGAATGCACCCGTCAGCCGTTTGATCTTAATCCTATCACCATGGAGTGTCTAATTAAGAACGGAGTACATTTCTTGGTGGGACCCCCTCACGGGGCCCATTAATATGACTACTACCAACGTGCCACCCACCACCAGACAAAAACAAACATGGGAGAAAGTTTGCATTTTATGTATATACCCTTTTGCAAAGTTGTAATTGCTTCCGTAATGGGTTAATCAACTTCTGCTTTTGTCCTTGCAATAACATAAGGTGAAAAATTTTAAAAAAATAAATAAATACATCATAAAATAAATACATACATCTGTGCATACGAGTTAAAATTAACAAGTCATTTTTATTTTGCTTAACAAACAGATAAATAGGTGGCCCGTATTTAAAAATATTAGACACATATATAGATGTGAAGTGGAACATGTTAAAATTTGAATTTTAATTATTAGATTATTTTTTTATGAAATATCGACAAGTCGCTATAAGGACATTTGTAGACATGAAGTTAATATTTTAACACATTTATTCGTATTCTACAAAAGAGACCCAGAGCCAATGGCCCATGGCATCCCTTGGTCATTTTAATAAAAGTGATTTTTGGAGTTTTATAAGCGAAAAGAATATTTTGTGGCGCGATTAACAAATATCAACTTTTACAGGGGTGTATACCAGCAAATGCTTTTGTTTTTCTCAAGCTTTATAATAAGCATTTAAGCAAATGCAATCAGTATTCTTCATTCTCTTCAAACAAAGAATGGAGACTTTGTCTCATCCTTCATCTTCTTCATTACTTGATCATCAAAGAGCATCAATCTTTGATGAAATTTCTATGCATCAAAGGTTTCTCTTCTTGGACACTCTCAAGGTACCATCTCTTTTCTTCATTTTTCTGATTAATTCTCATGTTCTATAACAAACACTCTAATGACTCAATTGATCCATATAATTTCGAATGCTTTCATGCTATAACCAAATCTCATCAGTTTCTTCATATTCACCCCTTTTTAATTTCCTTTAACTTACACCATTTTTTCTCTGAATTTCTTATTTTTGTTTGATACAATTATTCAGGAGATGATGAAGAGACTGCGATCGCAGTTATATACTGCAGCCGATCATTTTGAATTATGTTATAAGAATGAAAAGCATACATACATGTGGGTGTTATATTGTGTTTAAGAGCAAAAATTACAGGAATGTTTTTGGTTAGTGTTTTAATTAATTTTTTGGTGAAATACAGAGGGATGAACAACTTGAAAGAGTACGTTATTAAGGCCTTTGTTAACACTGTTGATCATATTGGATCTGTTTCAGATAAGATAAATGCTCTTCTTGATGAACAGATCAAAGAGGCTTCTCAATCGAAGTTGGAATTGTTTCGTTGAACGGGCAAGTATAACCAAGTTGATGGTTTATGGTCATCGAGTCGAAATACTCATAGTTATGATTGTTGAATCGGAGACTTCGCACGATACATGAATTTACCGATCACGATGGTCTTGTTCAACGAGTCTCTCATCATTAAACCTCTAAAGTACCATAAACATTATATTTTACCGTGCAAGTTTCTATCACTACTTGCTTCTCTATCAAAAGTTTCTTAAATTGCTATGAGTGTTGATGAATCAATATCATCTTTCAGCTTGCAAAACAATGGATGAGTGTGGGACACATTCAATAAGAAAGTACGAAGTATCAAAACCCAGAAAAGCCATTATTGACCAATCACAAAGCCTGCAAACTGGTATTAAAAATATTCATTCGAATCAGTTTTTATATTTTCTACATTATATAGATGACGTTTTAAAATCAGTATTGTTTCCTTGTCATCTTTCAGTGCCTAATGCAACTTATGGTGAGAAACAACTGAGATTCAGGTATTAATTGAATGCCTTTAATCAAGAAAAACTATTTTTTAATCTTCAGTAAATCTGTAAACTGTGTCCCTAAATGCAGTAAAATGTCTTCAATCTCACTTTCAAAGCGAGCTCAATCTTCATTGACTTCACAGAGATTGCTTTCGCCATCACATTCTCTGCCTACAGGGAAATTTGTATTCACAAGTTTGTCACATTAAAGCACTCAAGTTCAACTAATAATCTCTATACGTGCTAAGCATATTAATTGATCTTCCCTTGTGCTTCATAACACAGAACAAAGATCAGATGTAATGAAGCATTTGGGGTCGATATCATACAGACAAAGCTTTCGAAGTATATCTAACATAGGACGATCAGTAAGTGCCTTAAATTTCTTTGAGAATTAGAACATAATTTCACATTACGTTCGTAATAAATTCTATTTTTTGATGATGTACTCTCCAGAGCCTTGGAAATCTCAGTCGAGTCATGCATACTCTGAGAAAAATGAGTACATAGAGATGGATCAGGGTTCTGGCAAAAATATATTCAAGAGCATGCTCAGCACATGAAGATCAAGAAAAGTGATAAGTGCTTGTTTGTATATATTTTATAATATCAGTTGACATGCGTTGAGCATCACTTTTACAATGCGTTCACGCACGTGCGGAATTTTCACACAGTCGTGTGGATACAGTACACGGGTGTGTGAATGCCCGTGTGGATACCCGCGTGAAGCCCGAATTCAAATTATAAAAGCCGCCTTATGATAATTTTTAGAGATCTTTTCGGCTACTTTCGAGAGACAAAGCGGTTAGGGTTTGGAAGGAGTTCTTTGCGACTTTGGGAAGCTTTCCTTACCAACTTGGATCGATTCCTCCTCCATCATAGCATCAGGGAAGCCATCGGCGACCTAGCTTCGGAGTGGATTCAATCCAGTCGTGGAAACTACCCATCAAGACCATCATCACGGATTTAGGGGGGTTATTCTTTATGTCTTTGGAACTTATTTATCATCTCATTATTTGTTTTGTGACTCGCTCCATGGAGAGATAAACCCCTAGAGGGTATTCGGACATGTAAACTCTAGGATTCTTATTTTCATTAGGTTTACATTGTGTTTCTATTCGAATTTATCAGTTTGAGTTTTACTCTTGAGTTCTTAATGCTTGCTTGTGCTTTTGATTCCATTATTAATTGCCTTGCATGTTTTATTCAATCTAGTGAAGAGAGAGATCACCGCTAGGTTTAGAATTACCAAGAGTAAAGAGGGTTGAGAGGGTGAGCCGTGAGATAGCGGAGTGTCTCCTTTCTGTTCCGATAGATATCTCCTATCTCCATATTCCCTAAGTGTCAAGCAACCATATGTGGTGTGAGGTGTCGAGAGAATTCTCCGCCGGGACCTCGTAGGCGGTTAGGGATCTTTCACCTGGAGGCAGGGTTAGATGTACTTTTAGATATTGGTTATATCTTTGGAATCCCTAGAGTTTTAAGCAGTCATATGTGGTGTGAGGCGTCGAGAGAATTCTCCGCCGGGACCTCTTAGGGGACTAGTTATCGGCGACCGGGAGGCAGGGGCCGTTATACCTTAGGATACCCACAACTCATTGTTTTCATTTAGAAACACTTGCAATCTACATCCAACACCCGAATCCTAGGGGGAGTATTGTCCGGATACCTCAGTTTTATTGATTGATAACTGTTTTCCTTTTTATTCCCTGCGCACTTGTAGTGACACTATTAGGTTTGGCCATTAGATTATCACACACTACACTCATTAGGCTAGATAACAAGAGAGGAGCTATTACTAGTACTTCTGTTCCCTGTGGTTCGACAACCGGACCATTTGGGTCCACTTTTATTACTTGACGACCTGTGCACTTTCGGTAACGCAAGGGGCTCACACACTTCACCCTGTGTTGTTGCACATACGCATAAAAAAGATGATAAGCTTTCAGGATGAATAAGTTTTTCTTCTTTTTTATCATTCAAGGGATGTCTTAAAACCATTTTCTCTATTCTTTCAAACCACTGAGTTTCTTATTGGTGAAATGCACATCGCCAATTCCTTTACACTAAAAGGTTCAAACTGAGGAGGAAAGGTAAATGTTTTTGTGTGAGTACCATATTAGCTTCATTTTTCATTTTGAGTATGGAATTTCACTTTGTATTTTTTTATCACCCAACTTTAATTTTTATTCATTGAGAAAGTACCAAGGAGATTCTGAGAAGAATTTGATGATGTGTATCTTGGATTTATCACATCAGCACCAATTCACTACTGTATCTGCATACATATGGCATGTCATCAAAGTGAGGTGTGTGGTCACTCTTATCTGCATAGAATTTGATCAATTTTTTTTTTAATAGTGACTGCAAAAAAAGCCAGTTTTCATCTCGAGCTTCGTGTAAGAGCTACAGCTCCGCATTGTAGCAACATTCTTTCCTTATTTTAGTTGACTCAAAAAAAATATAAGCGCCCTCACATGCACAAAGTGAAAAGCGAGTGTGTACTTATTGGTCATCGATCCTCCCTGTGGCTCCCTTCCCTCCTGTGGTTCTCTTCTTGTAGCTTATTTCGCTATGGCGATTAGAGGGCAGGACCCTCCAGCTTCTCTCAAACAACCGCAGGTCCGATCACGGGCCCAAGTAGCTTCGAATCTCGCACGTACCACTGAGCATTCTCCCCTTCACAATCCTTAGCTTCTGGCCAAAATTAAGGATTCCACCACTCAATTTGTCCCTCTTGATGAAGAAACCCTATCTAGGGTATGTATGCTCTTCCAATGCTCCCTTTATGGCAAGTTCTTTGGGAAACCCCCTCCCTTTGACCAAGTTAAGGCAAGCCTGCTCTCCAAGTGGGCAGATATCGGCGAGGTTCATATCAAATGATTTCCTTCTGATTCATTGTCTTTCCCACTCAATAATGCAAAAAATCCTACTAGATGGTCCGTGGTCCATCAATGGGTTAATCCTTCAGCTGTCTCCTTGAAAACGTTTCTTTGAACCAACCTTTGCCAAACTCACCACTGTTGCAATATGGGTCTAGTTACACAACCTCCCTGTAGATTTTTGGGATAGACACTCTCTTGAAACTGTGACTGCTCATATGGGTCCACTACTCAAAGTTGATGACCTCTCTGCTTCCTTGAGCCGCACCAAATTTGCTAGAGTGTGCAATGAAATCAACCTCTCTAAACCTCTCAGCAAAAGATTTTGGCTTGGAGACGCTCAATATAGAATCTTCGTTGTCGTTTTGTATGAAAAGTTGCCCACGTTTTGTTCCTCATGCGGATTAGTAGGTCATGGCTCTAACTCCTACCCCCGTTCAGCAGCAACCAGAAATAGGATAAGTTATTCCACCCTGTCGTGTTGAACGGGAGGCGGCGGTAAACTTGGAGCAGGTCATTGTTACTAAGAATGAGGACATTAGACCCAAAGTCGTGGCCCTGATGCACCTGCCCCTTCCACTGAAACGGCTATAACCCATGTGCCGGAAAACGACTTTGGAGCGTTCATGGTGGTTTCCAGTCGGTGAGGCTGCGGAGGTGGTCGCGGGGCTTGTCATCGTGCCAGTCACCTGACTGCAAACGCTGCAGCCACGAAAACCAACACACATGTCAGCTGCCAATCGGACACATGGAAGATACATGGAGGGTTTGCAGGACGTGGTCATTGGGGGACTGGCGCCCCTCAGGACTATACCTCTGACCCTTGCACTGATCATCCACACTCACACAATATGACCCCTAATCTCCCGAATCTTACCGTTGCCCTCTCTACAAATACCTCGTGTGTTGTTTTGGTTTTCTGTGTCTATGTTCTTGTTATTTAAGTGCCCTCATTTAGTTGTGTCTTAAGCCTTGACTCATTTTTGGTCATTTTGGACTGAAAACTTGTCAAAATGTGGGTTTTGAGAAGGTACACAAACTAAACTTAAAGTACACGCTTGTGTACTCATCCGTGTAGTTGTCTGGACGCGTTCAGAAGAAATACAAGGACTAAACTAAAAGTATCCACCCGTGTACCTGCCCATGTATCTTTCAGGTTGAGTGCACGACTGTTTTACACACCCGTGTAGTGGCACGGGTATCTTTCAGGTTCAGTGCACAAGTGCTTTACATGCTCATGTACTTGCCCGTGTAACTCCCTGAGTGATGATAAGTGCTTGCATGTGTATAATTTTGGAAATGTTTTCCACGCATGAGGATCACATTTTTCAGGCTTTATCGCTTATTTCGTGTGTTTGGTGTTCTTTCATGCAATTAGGGTTGTGGAGACATGGTACGTGAATAAAGGCGAGATTAGGTCATAATGGTGCCAAGTGGAGATCTTTTGTGCAATTACGAAGTTCAAGACACAAATCGGGTTCCAACGAGGGGGTATGTGACAACTTCTAAAGACTTCAAGGCAACTCTTGTAGAAGGACACGAAGGCAGTCATGCTCGCTTGTTCCGATTGGTTCAAAGATTTCAAAAGCTCTCCAAGGTTTTCCCATCATCAAGAAATGCCGCATGACCTTTCACATGGGCGTGTGTCCGTCCATGTGACCTCAGGAGAAGAAACTGGCGAAATCGGGGACTAATATGAAGTATCCACAGGGCAGAAAATCCACATGGGCGTGTGGAATTTCCACACGGCCGTGTGGCTTATCCACACGCCCGTGTGGATCCTCGAGATGGCCAATTATAAAGCCGTTCTGAAGCGTTATTTAGAGAATCTTCTTCCAACGGTGAGAGGGAGTGACGGCTAGGGTTCAGGAGGTTCTTGCTACACTTTGGGGGCGCTTCTCCACCGATTTCATCATCAATCCCTTCCAAGGAGAGCTATTGGGGGAGCCTTCGACGACTCGATTCGACGAGGTGTGCCTTAGGCTTGGAGGAAGGGGTTCTTTGAAGAAGAAGGAGAGGTTCCCATAGTCTATCAACACGAAGCTTAAGGGGGTTTTCTTTATGGATTTCTTGCACTTATCTTCATTTATTTTGATGAACTTGTATTGCTCCATGGAGGGCTAAACCCCTAGTGGGTACTTGGACTTGTAAACCCTAGATTTCCTATGTTTCATTGACTTTAATGCTTTTATTCAATTTGAGTTTGAATTTGAGTTTCAATCTTGTATGCTTAATTATTTCTCCCTTAGAGTGACACTAGGGTTGAGGACTAATCCAATCATCCTTTTGACGAGTGACCATCACCATTAGGATTAGATTAACCAAGATTGAAGAGGGTTGAGAGGGTGAGTTGAGAGGTAGTGACACGTCCCCTTTCCCCTCCGGTGTGGTTTTCCCTACCTTCTTATTCCAAGTATTACCTTCGATCTCAAAGAGAGTTAGGCGTTGAGAGAGGTCTTTCCGCCGGGACTTATTTGTGATTAGGGATTTTTCACCTGGACCAAAGGGATCGATCTAGAGTTGGGAATAGGGTTTACCACTTGGAATCCCTAGAGAATAGCGCAGTCATACGTGGTGTGAGGTGTCGAGAGTTTTCTCTCCGCCGGGACCTCGTAGGGGACTAGTCCGGGTTGACCTTAAATTTGGGACCTTGTATATTTGGATTCCACGACTCTTGAAATCTCTATTGAATAAGAGTAATTGAAGTCTTGCACTTGAAACAAGGATTCTAGAGGGAGCATCGTCCGAGTACCCCATCTTCTTTTTTATCTTTTTCCATACCCTAGTTTTTCCTTTTTTCGCTTTATTTCTATTTCTTTCTTATTTTATTTTCTTTCACAACAACAATTGGTTTTTCTTTGATTACTTAACAAAGTGTGATTGTTCTTACGTCTACTCCCTGTGGATTCGACTACCCACCCGTTTGGGTACTTTATTACTTCGACACCCGTGCACTTGCGGAGTACACACGCAAGGGTGTGTCAACTGATTACACGGTTGGGATTGAAATACATGCTCGTGTAACTCCCCGAATGCGCGATTTTCACTCCATCCAGAGAGTTATAAGGCCAGAACGAGATTTACAGTGCCGTACGTCGAGAGGTATATAAATTCTGAACTTGAGCCCTAATTCTACCTTGATAAAATTGTCTTCCTTAATCATGAAATTTGGGTTACTGTAGCAATCATATTTCATGGTTAAACTTGTGTAATCTTAGTTGTTTGGGAGAATTGGTTTCCATAGAAACTCCTTGGAATCTTTAGGGACAAGTTCAGGTCATACCCGAGTCTAGTTAGTGTTTTATGGTTTGTAGCATGAAGAGATTTATGCTTGTCCTTCCTTTGTGTTTTTCTTTTAGTTTGAGCCTTGTGGCTGGTGTTGGTGTAGGTGGTGAGAGCTCGGCTAAGGCAAGTGCTAAGTGTCTAAATGTAGGTATTTATATGTTTTTTTCTTGTTGTATATTGCATGTATTTTGATGAGTTGATGCCCGTTTCGCATTTAAATTGGTTTTATTTGTGTTACAAACATTGAATAAGCCAAAATGAGCTCAAGAACGTATTTGGGTAGAAATCCATATCAAACACAACGGTTTCGAGTTTTCATCACTGTAGCAGTACAATAGAAGGATTACTGTAGCATGGCACTGTAGCACAAAACAGGATTTTCTGGAAAAGGTTGGGAACCTTGCGGGCAAGCTTGCGCAATCAAGGCAGCCCGTATGGAAGCCTGACAAAGGTTTTTGAAAGCAAAATTAGGGCATTTTAAAGGGAACTCTTCTTGGAATTCTTCTTCTCTTCTTCTTAGGCCGCCACCCCACCCTTGCCGGCGATGTTTTCCAGCGATCCAGCGCGTCATTCTTCACCAAGAGGGAGGCAAACATCGGAGGAGGAGATAGGGGGAAGATCCAAGGCTTCAAGGCGTCGTTTGAGGAGAGATCTCGGTGACATCGACGATCTTCTTCCATCCAAGGCAATCCAAAGCTAGAGGGAGTGTTTTTTGCTTTTTTTTATGCTTGTTTGTTCATTGGATGTGTATGAGTGCTCCTCTTTCATGAGGAACTAACTTGTATGTGATTTGGACATTGTGAACCTTAGGGTGTTTTCATTGTAATTTTGGATGATCGTCATTATTGATGTATTGTTGGATGTTAGATTTATTTTATAGAATCTTATAGTTTGTGATTCTCTCTATGTGTGCTTTACTGTCTTGGATTGTATGAGAACTCTGCTGTTCAATTTCTAGGTTGTACTTGGAGCGTGACCATCGCCCTTGTACTAGACTCACATAGATTGAAAGGGATTCATGTACCGATATGCCGAGGGATTCAGGTATTAGGTACCCCTCCGAACGTTAGGAGAGTGTCTACTCCTGATAAGGGATTCCCTGAGCGCACTGCAATCATAGGAGGAATTGAATGGTCGGGATTCCGGTCAATACTCGTATGGGATTAATGCTAATCACCGAGGGATTCGGGATTAGCTTAATTTAGGAATCACTCGTCCAAACCACCATCACAACACATCATCATTAATTCGGGCCTTAATGACAACCCTAGGGGGATTCTCTGCCCAAATCACGCCTTTTCCTAGCTTGTCCGTCCCTTCAATGCTTATTTGGCGTGTAGTGGTAGCTTTATTCTCTTGTTATTAATTTTTTGTCGTTGTACTCTTCGCTCGTATTGTTAGGCTAGGAAATAGACGAAGGGAAGTAATAGTAGCTCCTTGGCCCTGTGGAATACGACCCCTGTGTCACACACAGGGTATTACTTGATGACCCCGTGCACTTGCGGGACGCACATCAAGTTTTTGGCGCCATTGCCGGGGACACAAGGGATACTAGGAAAACCTGTAGTCTATTTCTCTAGCCAGTTTTTCTTATTTTTGTACATTCTACTTTATTTTCTTGTTTTCTTCTTATCTATTTATTTGACTCGGTTATTTTGTTTTTCTTTTGTGTGACACATAATTTTCAAAGCAAATGGAAGGAGCTTGTAGTTTGCTCGCACCTCAACGGCAGTGGCACCAACATCCTCCAAGTCCTCGGCCGCGACAGCAGCATTTTACTACAGAGGATGTATTGGCAAGATTCATGGTGCATACGGAAAGACGATTTGAAGCCGTTTATGCCCAAATTGCAAGCCTTAATGCCATAGGTTTGACTATACAAGCATCTCTTCACAAGCTAGAGAACCAAGTTAGGGAGCTTCTCAAGAATGCTAATAATCATTAGCGAAAAGGGGAAGCCCCATTTAGAAATAATTCTGATAAGGGAGAGGGCAATGCTGAAAAAGAGGTGTGAAAATGATTGCGGTGTATTGGATGACCAAAAAGTAGAAGAAGTAACACCAGCATCACCTGAGCGAGCCCTTTGCATAAAAAGTATTCTTCATGCCGAGCACGGGCGGGAAGTCTCTAGGATCGCTGAAAATGTGGGTAAGGAATTAATACCATCCAAAAACCCACAATGACCCAGCCTAGGTAATTCCCAGCCAAAAATGTTTCCCTGGAGGCCCAAACGACTTTGGTGGATATTTCAGGAATTTCCTGTGGTGGTTGAGCGAGAATACGAGTGCAAGAAGTTAAAGCAATTTAATGATCCACACACTCCATGCTTAACCAGTTCTCAACCCAAGTTGTTTCCATGGAGGCCTAAATATCTTTTTTGGTCTCTTGTTAGAAAATTGGTCCGGGCTAAGGAAGAAGAGGGGAGTTGACTGAAGCATCTAAAAATCCTCCCAAGTTGAAATTGCATAATGCTCGATCGAAGCTTTTCCCATGGAGGCCAAAAGGTACTTCGTGCATATCCTCCACATTGGCACCCTCCCGGCAGGTAATTTTCTTTTTCCTTGGAAGTAGTTATGCTACAGGTAGTCGGGAGGAACACACCATTTTCAAGCCACCCTGAGGTAATAAAAGGTTTGTCGAGCTACTGACGTTAAACAAGCGCTTCTTGGGAGGCAACTCAAGTTTTAAATTCTTCGTATTTCAATTTTTCAATCTCGTGTTGTTTGTTGTGTTTGTGATTTTCGTTTTCGTATTTGTGTTATTTATTTGATCCATGCTTGTCTTAAATTCCTAGTGTTCGTTCATTTATTCGGTGTAGTTCAAGTTTGTTTACATTGTATATTTCGGCGAGTTGATGTTGTACATACATTTTTTCTTGAAGTTGCAGGGGAGACCATGCCGAAATTTTGAATTTTTCAGGACCTTACGGGCATATGAACGCCCACAAATGGCATGATATAACACTTGGGGAGCCTCGTGGGTGCCTTTGCTCCCGCGAGGAAGGCCACGAGAGCCCCAGCCTCGCAGGCTTGGAGCCTTGTGGCGCCTATGCGCCTGCAAGGCTACCCAGGCTGCTTGCGGGATCCCATGCGCCCGCAAGCCGTATTTCATCCTCTAAACCCTTCTCTTACTTCTAGCAACTTCAATTTTGTAAATTTTTCGAACTTCCACCGTCTTTTTCGCCGATTACCAAGGACTTGGACTTTGAAGCCCTAAATAAAGGTTTGCCCTCAACTTCATTTTTCTTCTTGATTCTTTATGCTTATGAGATGCAAACATAATGGTTGAATGAATGGATGTGGTTTATGTGAATTTTATGAGCTTTGAACATACTTTGTAAAATTTTTAAAGCTCCAAATACAAGGGGAACTCTTGCAAAAGTTTTTTTGGGGCATCTAATTTTCTTTGGTTTTATGTCATAATGAGAGCTCCAAAGCCCTTGTTTTCATTTTGTTCGGATTAATCTTGTGCTTTGTGTTTGTAGACATGCCGAACAAGAGTGTTAGTGCCCACCACATCCATGACACCGACAAGGCGTACAAAGAATAGCTTCTTCATTGTCTTAAAGACTTGCATGGACTTTTGTTTTCGTATTTTTTGTTTTGGGTGTTCCTTTTAAGTAATACTCCCTCTTTTATTAAAAATTTGAGATGTGATGAGCCCTACTATCCTTGCAGGGATTCTAGGGCATGGTATACATCCCCATCATCCTCCTCGAGGTTGGCCACAACACTTAGTACCGGCCACACCCCGAGTTCAAGTTATGAGCTGGGGAAGTTTCTTTACCCCTTCCCATGAATTTCTTGTTTATCTTTTCACCATGGGCTGCTGATTTATGTGCATTGAGGACAATGCACGACTCTAGGTGTGGGGATGGGGTATTTCATACATTTGCATGCAAAATTTACCTTTGATAGCTATGATCATCTTGTTGAGAAGTTCCTCGCATGAAAGAATGATAGATTTGAGTTGTGATTTATTTTTATATTTAATTGAAAGTCCTGTTTTATCTTTAGTGCAGCCCACACACTTTATCACTAGATTTCCTTCTCGCACACTCTGACCAACCCATCATGTTGATACCAGTCTTAGTTTGTTAAGGGCTATTTTCAATGGGCTTTTGAGAACTTTTGATTCTTATGACACTAGTCTTAGTAACATCTTGACATGTAGACTAGACCATGAGACATGATATAGGCTGTAAATAGAAATAAGTCAAAAGATAGTATTCCACTGCTCTCATTGGCTAAGTAGCTCAGGGTACACGCTCCTAACCAGAGTGCACCTTAAGCCAATGGCTAATGAAGCATGAATGCGTTTATGTAGATATATAATAAATCGAGTAGATGGGTGTTCTGGTGCCTAAACAGCATGTGCACCTAGTCAAAAGATAATGTATAGTCTACGTTAGTCTCTTTATAAAAATTAAAAAAAATTCTATTAGTCTCTAGGATTGTCTACAACAATTAGAATGAGGCTAGAGTTGAATATAGGAATCAAAAGGATCTTAGTTGACCATTGAGGGTGTTCTTAGCAATTCTAAGACTGGTAATCTTTGTGTGTGGGGCGAATGGACCCCTAGACTGATCTAGGGTAAAGAGGGCGAGTTAGGAGGTTCGCACACTCATGAGAACACTCTAGATGGTACAGGACTATCTTTATTTGGTTTCTTTTGATACAACTCATTGTCTTGAAATCTTTTCACTCTATGCTTGTGAGATTCTCCACACCCTGAGCTTGAGGTTTTACATTTAGCCACTTATCATCTTTCCCTTGCTCTTTATGATTTTTTGTTTACTTGAGGACAAGCAAACTCTTAGGTGTGGGGATGTCATGATAAGTGTCTAAATGTAGGTATTTATACGTTTTATTCTTGTTGTATTTGGCATGTATTTTGATGAGTTGATGCCCGTTTCGTATTTAAATTGGTTTTATTTGTGTTACAGGCCTTGAAGAAGCCAAAATGAGTTCAATAACGTATTTGGGTACAAATCCGTATCAAATACGATGTTTTTGAGGTTTCATCACTGTAGCAAGATTACTGTAGCACCGAAACTGGATTTTCTGGAAAACGCTGGGAACCTTGCAGGGAAGCTTGCGCCCGCAAGGCAGCCCGTATGGATGCCCGAAATGGTTTTTAAAAGCAAAATTAGGGCATTTGAAAAAGAACTCTTCTAAGAATTCTTCTTCTCTTCTTCTTGGGCCGCTGCCCCACCCTCGCCGGCGACGTTTTCGGGCGATCCACCGACTTATTCTTCACCAAGAGGGAGGAAAACATCGGAGGAGGAGATAGGGAAAGATCCAAGGCTTCAAGGCGTCATTTGAGGAGAGATGTCATCGACATCGGCGATCTTCTTCCACCCAAGGCAATACAAAGCTAGAGGGAGTGTTTTTTGCTTTTCTTTATACTTGTTTGTTCATTGGATGTGAATGAGTGTTCCTCTTTCATGAGGAACTAACTTGTATGTGATTTGGACACGTTTCAAGGCCACAATCAGAAGCTGTGTTCATATGCATGGGGGTGTTGCCAACTTTCGGAGGAGTACAAGTCATTACACAAACCGAAAGGGCACAAAGGCAGTAGTACGCCCATGTCCCAGCTTCCGTACAAAGCAGAAGAAGGTTCTTGAGGAATTCAAAGTATAGAAAGCCACACACCCTACCACACGCGCGTGTGCCCGACCGTGTGGACTCCAAGGAAGACTTCGGGGGGAAAAACCACTGTAGCATTTACTGTAGCAAAATCACTGTAGCAGTACTGTATCAAAGTGCTTCACACGCCCGTGTGGAATTTCCACACGGGCGTGTGGATGCCCGTGTGGATACCCGCGTAAAGCCCCGAATTCAAATTATAAAAGCCGCCTTGTGATAATTTTTAGGGATTTTTTTCGGCCACTTTCGAGAGACAAGGCGGCTAGGGCTTGGAAGGAGTTCTTTGGGGCTTTGGGAAGCTTTCCTCACCAACTTGGATCGATTCCTCCTCCGTCATAGTATCAAGGAAGCCATCGGCGACCTAGCTTCGGAGTGGATTCAATCCAGACGTGGAAACTACCCATCAAGACTATCATCACGGATTCAAGGGGGTTATTCTTTATGTCTTTGGAACTTTATTCTCAATTTATTATTTGTTTTGTGACTCGCTCCATGGAGAGCTAAACCCCTAGAGGGTATTCGGACATGTAAACCCTAGGATTCTTATTTTCATTAGATTTACATTGTGTTTCTTTTCGAATTTATCAGTTTGAGTTTTAGTCTTGAGTTCTTAATGCTTGTTTGTGCTTTTGATTTCATTATTAATCGCCTTGCATGTTTTATTCAATCTAGTGAAGAGAGAGATCGCAGCTAGGTTTAGAATTACCAAGAGTAAAGAGGGTTGAGAGGGTGAGCCGTGAGATAGCGAAGTGTCCCCTTTCCCTTCCGACAGATATTTCCTATCTCCATATTTCCTAAGTGTCAAGCAACCATATGTGGTGTGAGGCGTCGAGAGAATTCTCCTGGAGGCAGGGTTAGATCTACTTTTAGGAATTGGTTATATCTTTGGGATCCCTAGAGTTTTAAGCACTCATATGTGGTGTGAGGCGTCGAGAGAATTCTCCGCCGGGACCTCGTAGGGGACTAGTTATCGGCGACCTGGAGGCAGGGGCCGTTATACCTTTGGATACCCACGACTCATTGTTTTCGTTTAGAACACTTGTAATCTACATCCAACACCCGAATCCTAGGGGGAGCATTGTCCGGATACCTCACTATTATTGATTGGGAACTCTTTTCCTTTTATTTCCTGCGCACTTGTGGTGACACTCTTAGTGTTGGCCATTAGATCATCACACACTACACTCATTAGGCTAGATAACAAAAGAGGGGCTATTACTAGTACTTCTGTTCCCTGTGGTTCGACAACCCGACCCTTTGGGTCCACTTTTATTACTTGACGACCCGTGCACTTGCGGTAATGCAAGGGGTTGACACACATCACCCTGTTGTGTTGTTGCGGAGATGCATCATGGATGTTAGATTTCTTTTATAGAATCTTATAGTTTGTGATTCTCTCTATGTGTGCTTTACTGTCTTGGATCGCATGAGAACCCTGCTATTCAATTTCTACGTTGTACTTGGAGCGTGACCATCGCCCTTCTACTAGACTCATATAGATTGAAAGGGATTCATGTACCGATACGCCGAGGGATTCGGGTATTAGGTACCCCTCCGAACGTTAGGCTTAGACCCAGAAGAGTGTCTACTCCTGATAAGGGATTCGCTGAGCGCACTGCAATCGTAGGAGAAATTTACCGGAAGGGATTCCGGTCAATACTCGTATGGGATTAGGGCTAATCACCGAGGGATTCGAGATTAGCTTAATTTAGGAATCTCTCGGTCCAAACCACCATCACAACACATCATCCTTAATTCGGGCCTTAATGACAACTCTAGGGGGATTCTCTGCCCAAATCATGCCTTCTCCTACTTGTCCGTTCCTTGAATGCTTATTTGGCGTGTAGTGGTAGCTTTATTCTCTTGTTATTAATTTTGAGTAGTTGTACTCTTCGCTCGTATTGTTAGAGTAGGAAATAGACGGAGGGGAAGTAATAGTACCATCTTACCCTAGTGGAATGCGACCCTTGTGTCACACACAGGGTATTACTTGATGACCCCATGCACTTGCGGGACGCACAGCAAGTTTTACGAAGGGGAAGTAATAGTAGCTCCTTGGCCCTGTGGAATACGATCCCTGTGTCTCACACAGGGTATTACTTGATGACCCCGTGCACTTGCGGGACGCATATCAGCAAGGAGCCAGCGGAGGAGTAGCGTCGTAAGGAGTCGATCTACTAAGTTTGTGAGTGGGTTATGATTGCACATTATAACGTTTTACTATATAAATATACTTATAGTTTTGTTTAGTGAAATACTTGATAATATTATGTTGAAATAATGGTTATATTATTTTAAGAGAAATTTTATGTTCCCTGTTTTATAAATGGAACTTTTGTTGAATCGATGTTTTGAAAGAATTTTCATACATGATATTCTACAACCAAAGCTTCTGATGTTTACTGAAAATGCGTTTGGTCACGTTACTACATTCGTTGAAATTAAACGGTGGAACTTTTATACATGTTTACTTTTGATATGGATTTACTTGATAACAATGTTTATCGTTGTTTGATGGTTATTTATCCTGAACAATGACCTTATGAAATGTTTTACTTGGATCGCATTGTTGTTACTTCTCATGAAGTTTTGTTGGTGATGGGGTTGTATCCCTCCTGCTGCAGTGCGTAGGTCCCCACGGTCAAGCCTTTAAAGGTGGCGTGGTGGACCTGTTTGATTTGCCCATATCAGGTAGCGCATAGAGCCTTAACTGGTTGAACATTGGGAGTCCGGAGTCACCACATGGCCCCGGTGGGTCAACGTCAATTACATGAGTGCCTTGGCGGCTCTGAACTCAGCCGCGGCCACAGCTAGAGTTTAGAGGGTTTTGTAGACGTTTTATAGATTGCTCGAATTGAAAATCTTATACTTTGGAAAATGAGTTTTATTATACTTAGCAGAAAGGTTTTGATGGTGTACATTGTATATTTTGAGTTTAAAGAGTTGTGACTTGATATTCATGAGTTGTCTTCTGAGATACTCACTGTCTCTCCCTTTCCAGGCTCTGCTCAGTTGTGGTGGTGTGGCGGACCAAAGTTTTGGTCATACATAAGCTAATAGTTTTGAAATCTTGCTTCATGTATGACGTTCTTGAACATTATGCATTGTATAAGGATATGGATCCACTAGTATCATTGTTATTCTTAGGGCTCAGCTTGTATGTTTATCTACTTACTTTTTGAAACCATTGTTGCATTGATTGCATGTATGTCATTTGAACCATGTACTCAGATTATCATCTGGTAGCTTCCTTTTTGCACTCTTGTACTTTATTCTGTTGTTCTTCAGGGTGTGTTAATCCTTGTGTTTATGGCAAGCTCGTTGCATTTAGGCCTGTAATTGTTTAGTGGCTTTTTCTGTGTATCTTTGTGCTCCAAAATGTTTTTGTCGAATGTTATGCATCTCTGTTCATATCTGTGTTATTTCCAAGCTGTGGTAAGCCTTGCAGGGACTTGAGGGTTGATTTGGGGGAGGGGGGAGGAGGTGTCACCTCGCGCCATCGATGCCCAAAATCGATGCCCAAATCTGTGTTATCACGACGGTTGTCGCAAGCCGGTCCTGCGGGACGGGGAGTGTCACCTCGCGCCATCGATGCCCAAATCCAACTGCTATAATCATGAGTTGCCTATCACACATCCTTGCAAGTCCTTAACCCGAGAGCAGATTATTCACCCGTTTGGGAAAGGTAAAACCATCATGGTAAGACGCTCCAACTCCCCCCCACCAATCCTTCACACCTCAAGCCCGCCAAAAGAAGATTATGCCTCTGGAGAGTCCTCGAACTATCACCTAATGCTAGTTGACAAAGTTGTTACTGCTCTGCAAGTCCCCCTATCGGTAAGTGTAGAAGGGTCCGATAAAGAAGAATCAGATAAAGACTTCTCCGAAGATGAAGATGATGGCATGCTCTAAGAGGACGAACCAGATGATATGAAGACGCTTGAAAAATTTCAAGAAGAAGCCCACAGAGAAGCTCTGATAAGAAAGGGTTCTCACTTTTCTACTATTGCTCATAAGAAGGGACGAGTTGAGGCTGATTCAAATCTTTGATTTCTGCAAATCATTCTACACTTTCAATTTGCCTTATTTCCATCTCTCCCTATTTTGGTTTTGATGCAAACTAACATTATCTGTTGGAATTGTAGGGGAATCTCGTCGCGAGATACCTCCAATTGTCTTTGATACCTCATCAAAAAGCATAAACCGCTATTCCTCTGTCTTGTTGAAACTAGAGCTAACAAAGATCGGGTACACGGGTTTTGTGCGAAGCTTCCCCGTGATACGCCCCATGCGTATCTGCAAGTGCAAGGGTCGTACTAGTAATAAAGTGTACCCTAAGGTCGGGTAGTCGTATCCACTTGGACTGGTGTATCTTCTAATACTCTCGTTCTGCTTAGTATCTAATCAATTGAAGAAGGATTTAATTGACTCTAGGTTGGACTGAAAGAGATTGAAGAGGAGGTACTGCACTAAGGGAAAGGTAAGGATTGGCTCGATGGAGGAGATGGGGCCCTGGGGTTGAATTCCTGGTGCTCACTAACTTGGACTTTCTCAGTACTTATCAGAGATATCTTCAGTTCTAAAATCTAGTTGTGCTAGGTGAATGATGCTCACAGTGCTATTGAACCCTAAGTTGAAACCTCACTTCTTGCAACTATCAATAAGATTCACAAGCCAAGATAAGATAACCAAACATTCAAACCTTTAACCATTCAACAAACATTCAATATATCCAACAACCAAGATTTAATACAAGGAACAAGACATTCATAAATACTGCAAGTAGAGTATTCAAGTTCAAGCTACAACATCAGAATATTCCCCCCGGGGCTCCCTAAGAGATTTTAGCCGCTCATGAGGTTAGACAACAAGATAAATGCCAAAGAAATTATTACACAAGAAGTTGAAAACTCCCTAATTTCTTGCATCCTTGCGACTATCCGAGGCTTTATGATGGAATGGATTCTCCTCTCGATATGCCTACCATTCGGACAACATTTCCCTTGTGATGGTGAGAACGGCTCCCCAAAGCTCCCTCCTTCCTTCGTTTGCAGCCAAATAGTCCCCTAAAAACCTAGGTTTCTGGGGTTTTAAACTTTTCCCTATGTGAGCACGGCCATGTTAAAGCCGTGCTCCAAGCCGTGCAGATTACGGCCGAATAAAACTCCTGAAACTCAAATTCCTGTAATCTGCAGGGGGTCCAACACGCCCGTTGATAAACGTCTAAATATACGTATTTTATACGTACTTGTGTATAGTTTATTCTCTCTTTTTGTTAAGTTATTTTCTATTTTGTTGTTTTAAAGTTGTTTTACTTGTGTTACAGGCCCGAAATAAGCAAAATAAGCTCAAGAATGTATTTATGAAGAAATCGACACCAAATACGGCGTTTTTGGGCTTCATCACTGTACCAGCACTGTAGCCAAAGTATTGTAACACAATTACTATAGCAGTACTGTAGTGGGTACTGTAGCACCGAAAGAAAAAACTGAGAAAGTCTCTGGATGCCTTGCGGGCAACCTTGCGCCCGCAAGGCCACCCGCAAGGCATCGTGATGTCATGTATTAAAAGAGCTTTTAGGGCATTTTTGAAGGGACTTTTGGCCACCATTCTCTACCATCTTCACCTAGGGCTTCAAGGCACGTGGAGAAGGCAGATCGGAGGAGGAAATCAAGGGGAGAAGAGGTTGTGCTATCAAGGAGAAGATCTAGGAGCTTGCCGGCGCGGATCCGACAAGTTCTCATCACCACCTTATAGTCTTCATCTTAAGGGAGTTGGTTATGAGCTTTGTCTTGTATTTATTGCATTTCTTGCTTTCTCCTTTGTTGATGAGGAACTGGACTCCCAAGGTCACCGGGCATCCGGTGAACCTTGGGATGAACTTGCTTTGTATGGATGTTAGATTTACATTTATGGTGTTTGGTTTGGTTTGTGGTTCATGCTTTGTGTTCTTTGATGTGTTGTTTGGCATGAGAACTCTGCGATTCAACTTCTAGATTGTACTTGGTGCGTGACCATCGCCCTAGTGCTAGACTCACATAGCATGGAAGGGATTCATGTATAAATACGCCGTGACCAAAGGGTATTTCATGCCCCTCCAACCATTAGGGCTGGACCTAGGTTGAGTATCGACCCTAATTAGAGGTTTTCCTAAGCGTAGTGCAATCGTAGGAGGATTTGGTCGGAAGAAATTCTGAGCCAATACTCGTACCGGATTAGGGGTCATCGCCGTAACCATCGGGGTGATCTACTGTTGGATATCTCTTGGCCCATCCACCATTGCCTGTGTAATTTTAGCATCCATCTAGCTTTAGTAATCCTGAGGGGATCCTAGCCCGGGACCTCGCGCTTTCATGTGGTGTGCCTGAGTCCATGTGTTTATAGTTATCTTTGTTAGTTTTTTTATCTTGTTTTAATTCTCTATCTTTGGTAGACTAGACAGTGCCGTCTAAGGGGAAGTAATAGCAGCTCTTGGGACCCCAGGGAATACGACCCTCTCACCCGTGCGTGAGAGGTATTACTTGACGACCCATGCGCTTGCGGACCTCATCACCCGTGTTGCGGCCGTGCTGAGTGTTGCACGGCCGTGCTTAGCGACCATAATGCGTGTTGCTCTTTGCTGAATTCTCCTGCAATTTGCACGGCTTGAAGCACAGGCGTGCTGAGACCGTGTTGAGCTTGACGAGGTTTCTCCTAAGTATTTCAGCTCCTCAAATTACTCCAAATCACTTCTTCTTGCCTTAGGACTTTGATATCTGCATGGAAAACTAAGACTGCCTCAAAAAGCACTGAATTTGGAGAATTAATGCCGATAAATTAACCAATCATGGGAGTAAGACATAAAATAAATATATATGAAATGCAGTCATCACCCCGCTCATGGCACAACGATCTTAGCTGAAGGTTTTTCTGGTGGCATCCTTGTCGCTTGGAACAATTGTATCGGCCAGGTCACTCCTATTGCTATTTCTCGTAGAGTTTTACATGTTCTCATTTCTCCTAATCCTTCTATTAACTGCATTATTTCCATAGTTTATAGCTCTTCGAGTATTTTGTTGCAATGTAATAGTTGGAATGAACTTTCAAAAATTTCTTCCTTAAGTCTTCCTTGGATGATAGCGGATGAATTTAACTCCATAGTTACCCGTGATGAATGCAAAGGAGGCTCCTTCACGTATTATTCCCGAAAAACGTCATGTTATTTGGATTTTTATTAATGATAACAATCTTATCGATCTTTATTTTTCTGGCCCTCGGTTTACTTGGTGTAACAAACAATCTGGCAATGCTCGTCGATGGGCACGTCATGATCGTTGTCTTGTTAACCTAAGTTGGCACTCAAATTTCATGTCATATTCTCTCGAACAGCTTCCTCGTATCTTCTCCGATTATGCTCCTCTTCTTATCAATTTTAACTCTCAGAATCGTTCTAATCGCTCGATTTTTCATTTTGAAACCTTTTGGCTAGATTATGTTAATTGTCACAAAGCCATTCGTATGGCTTGGAATTTTAACCCTCATGGTAATCCTTTTCAAGCAGTTTTTCATTTACTAGCCCGATCCTGTCGCTTTTTGAATTCTTGGCGTTCTACTAGTTTGTGGTCCTTGGACAAAAATTTATTAACCACTGAATATGAAATTTCTCTGTACGAACTTTTTGAGAGTTTGAATGACAATCTCCACCGTCACCTCACTGATTTATATTCTAAATTTTCTACTTTACAACACCAAAATTCGATTAAATGGGGGCAACTTGCGGACATGATGTGGATTTCTAAAGGTGATCAAAATACTAGCTTTTTTCAGAACTTTGCCCGTATTCACAATCATGTCAACTCTATTTCCCAAATCTCTAATCGAAATGGTAATTTATATACGGATCCTAACGAGATCCAACAAGTTTTTGTGAATTATTTCTCAAATTTGTGGCATAATCACTTTGATTTTGATTTTAATTATGTCCTGACTACTTTACCAGACGATCTGCCTTTGTTAAATGTCTCTGATTGTGATTTCCTTTCCCGAGCTATTTCACGTGATGAAGTATATCAAATTGTCATGGAGCTTCCTTCTGGGAAAAGTCCAGGACCGGATGGATTTAACGTTGAATTTTTCCATTTCTTCTGGCCTATTATTGGTGACGTAATTTTTTCAGCAATTCAATTTTTTTTTCCAAAACTCTGTTCTTCCTAATGCCTGGGATAAAACCTTTATTACCTTAATCCCTAAGAAAAGTGCCCCCAAACTGGTGTCTGATTTCCGTCCAATTTTGTTATGCAATGTTTGTTTTAAAATCATTTCAAAGATTTTAGCTAATCGCCTTAAATTTGTTCTTCCTCGTCTTATCGGTATTGAACAAGTTGGTTCTATCCCGGGTCGGACCCTGTTTGATAACATTGTTACTGCTCAGGAAGTTGTCCATACTATAGAAAATGATACTGTTGACCCCCCTAGGATGATTATAAAAATAGACATCGAGAAAGCCTATGACTCTCTTAGCTGGAATGCAATTCTTGCTATCCTAACCAGAATGAATTTTCCTACAATTTGGATCACTTGGATTAGAGCTTGCATCTCTTCTACTTCTTTCTCTATTCTGATTAATGGCCATCCCACCCCCTGGTTTCACTCCTCTAGAGGAGTTCGTCAATGGGATCCTATCTTTTCTTACTTGTTTATTTTAGTTTCCCAAATTCTGACATCTATGCTTAATTTAGGTCTTCACCACAACATGATTCCTAGTTTCAACCCTAGAATGTAGACTAACTTCAATCACCGTATTTATGCTGATGATCTCATCCTGATCTCGCATGCTTCCAGGTGGGTTGCCAGAAATATCAAGCTCTGTCTTAATATTTATTGTAATCTTACTGGTCAGGTAGCTAATTCTTCAAATCAGTGATTTTCTTTCCTTCTTGGTTTAACAAACATCTTGCAAATAGTATAAAAAATATTCTTAACTTTAACATAGCTGCATATCCTTTTACCTACCTGGGTGTTCTTATTACCCCTAAAATAGTTGCTGCTACTACTTTTAATCCCATGATTGACAATATTGTTCGTATGTGTGTTGTTTGGCATAATTCCAAGCTTTCCTCAGGTGCGAAGACTATTTTAATTAACTCTTCTATCTTGTCCCAACCTATCTACTATCTCTTAGTCTACCATGTGCCTGACCCGGTTCTACCAAAGATAACCAAACTCGTTTGGACTTTCTTTTGGTATAAAGGAGGCAATTGAAAACGTATTCATGCTGTTGATTGGGACACCATTACTGCACAAAAGTCTGAGGGGGTATCAGTATTAGGAAACTTTTAATAGCTCAAACATCTCTTATGGCCAAGAATGTTTTTCGTTATATGAATCACAACAATGCCATTTGGACTGATATTCTTTATCTCAAGTGTGGACATGTAAATTTTTGGCGAGATCATGCTCCAACTCGTTACTCAAAGTTTTTTAAAAGTCTTTGTGTTACAACCTTTCAAATTAGGACTTTCTGTCTGCCTCTTTTGATTAACATTAATCACTCATTTTTATATGATTCGTGGTGTTATGAAGTTCCTCTAGCTTCCTATCCTACCTATCTAAATGCAAGTTTGGATTTAGAAGCTCTATGGATTTCTGATATCTGCTGCAATGATAACTGGGACATTCATAAAATCAACGAGTTTTTTGGTAATCATTATATGTTGTTTGTTGAAAGACTAAGTGAATTGAACAACTCTGTCCCAACTTGTTGGATTTGGTCCCCAAAAGCTTCTAGCAACAAAATCTCCACTTCTGTTTATAAGGTTTTAAATCAAAATAGGACACAGATTGATCTGTGGCCTGGTTGGAAGATGATTTGGCCTTTGAGAATTTCCCCACGCGCTAAACACTTCATTTAGCTCACTTGCAAAGGTCGTATCCCTACAAGTGACTATCTTCATTATACCAAATTAGGACCTAGAAACCTTTGCTGCTTTTGTGGTCTTGATATGGAAACCCCTTATCATATCCTAAGTTGGTGTGTCAAAATCAGACAACTGTGGATCAATATTGGAGACAAAATCAATAAAGACCTCACTTTTCGGACTGGGGTGTGCTCTGGTTATTGGCTCCTTAGCCCCTTCTTCGCATCCTTTGACAAAGCAGTGATTGCTTCCTCTATTTGGCACATCTGGAAGGCTCTCTGTGATGCCATCTTTAAAACTCAATCTCCAAATTGGAATTCCATTGCTTGTAAAGCTATCTCCCATGCTCTTGACTACAGCAAGGCATTTGAAGCTCAATGATAAGTGTCTAAATGTATGTATTTATACGTTTTATTCTAGTACTATTTTGCATGTATTCTGATGAGTTGATGCCCGTTTCGCGTTTTAATTGGTTTTATTTGTGTTACAGGCCTTGAAGAAGCCAAAATGACCTCAAGAACGTATTTGGGAAGAAATCCGTATCAAATCCGACGTTTTCGAGCGTTCATACTGTAGAAGGGTTACCGTACCAAGATTACAGAAGCATGACACTGTAGCACCGAATCGGGATTTTACTTGACGACCCGTGCACTTGCGAACATCACTCAATATGGCAAAAGGCTCAAATTGAACAACCTTCAATCTGGTGCTACTTCTCTATTCTCTTACGATTGCATTAAAGGCACGAGATTCTCAAATTAGGGTTGAAGCACAAACTAGGCACAACCCTAATACCGGAGGGGTACAAAATACCCGATGGTCACGGTGTATTTGTACATGTATCCCTTCCAAGCTTGGGAGTCTAAAAGTAGGACGATGGTCACGCAACCTACTAAAACCTAGAAATCGATACACAGAGTTCTCATGCATACCAATACATCAAAGTACACCAAGCATGAACCACAAAACAAACCAAATACCATGAATGTAAATCTAAGCATCCATACAAAGCAAGTTCATCCCAAGGTTCACCGGATGCCCGGCGACCTTGGGAGTCTAGTTCATCATCAACAAAGGAGAAAGCAAGAATTACAAAGAATACAAGATAAAACTCAAAGCAAACTCCCCTAAGATGAAGACTAGAAGGTGGTGATGAGAACTTGTCGGATCTGCGCCGGCAAGCTCCTAGATCCCCTCTCGAAAACGCTTTTTGATGTTGAATTTGTTCCCCATCTCGTCGTCGAGTCCCCAGGGCTTCTAACAGGTCTGAAATACAAAGATAAAGAGATTTAGACCGAAAAAGGGCATCAGCTCATTAAAAAGATAGTAAAATAATTTCCACAATTATGTATAAAATACGTATATTTAGACGTTTATCACGCGCCACGATCTGACTATGCTTTACAGCATCATTGAGCGTCATCCTATCCATATGGGACACTTAATAGCAGAGACCCTTTCCCATCAGGGTAAGTTTGTTCGTTTGGGCGCTATCTTCGCTGGACCCTACATCACTCGACTTATCCGGGCATGGGATTTATTGAGCTCACCAGAGGCATGATAGTGGTAGGATCTATTGCTTCCTTAGGGATACAAACACTCATCTCCATTGGGATCGCTGAGAAGCGGGGAAGCAGTTATCGCCTCGCCCAGCGGCAAGGATCACATTCACAAGACCCAGGCACCTCACATGACACTGAGACTGAGTCAGAGCCTGACCAGGATACTGGGGAGAGTTCGCCATCATTGACAGCCAGGTTTGAGTCATTTCGCACAGAGGTTCAGCATCAGATTCAGAGGCTTGAGCGAGGACAGAGGGAGATCCTCACAGCACAGCAGCGGATTGAGCGCGACCTATCCGAGCTCCTAACCATTGTTCGCAGCTCATCCTCATCGACCTCTACTGCCACTACTTGCGCCGCATCACCACTTTAGACCCATGACACGACTTTGTCTATTTTCTTTCTTCTGTTCTTCTTTGTGTGTTGTTTAAACTTGTACTTTTGAGTTAGCTAGGGCTCATTCCCTACTAAACTCTTTTGTTATTTTTGTTGGGGCTCTCTTTTCCTTACTTTATTTCTTTTTCCTCCTGAAAAACTTTGAATGATGATAAGCTCCTTGTTCTTTTCAGGATTATTAATTTTGGGAGCTTTACTTGTGTCGCCCTCCTTAGGTGATATACTCCTGATCCAAGTGGAACAACTGAGGATCACACCAAGGAATCAGGGAAGTTTCTTCACCCCCATTTTTTGGTTATCATTGTCATCCCCCACATTATTCTGCTGACTTAGGTACATTGAGGACAATGTACAACTTTAGGTGTGGGGATGGTTATTTACTTAGGGTATTTTGTATTTATGCATGCTTGTTACCTATGATGGCAATGATTGTTTTGTTAAAGGATTTCCTACCTTGGTAGGATGATAGTAGTGAGCTGTACAGTACCTGTACTTTAATGTAGCTCTGTTTCATCTTTAGTGCACCTGTATACATGCTCACGATCATTTTCACCTTGTACATTTTAACCAACCCATCTTAATGACTTTGGCATTAATTTGTTAAATTCTTTCTTCAATGCACTTTTAAAAGCTTTTAAGTTCCTTTATTGTTTTCTCCAACCTAAGTGAAGTTTTTAGCAGGTAGTTTATCAGGGATCAAAAAAAAAAAAAAAAAAAAAGAAAAAAAGGGTCAATGTCAGTATTCCTCTGCTTTTTAAGCATGAATGCGTATATGTAGATTGTAATCGATTAAGAGGGTGACTCTTGTGCCTGGCCAGCATGTGCATCCATCTGAAAGATTTTTGTGCAGTTTATGTTAGGCGGACCCAGAAAAGAGAGAATGTGTGTATATTTGTGAGTGAAATAAATAAAGTTTCCATTTTGATCCCTAGAACCTGTTTTATGATCACTTAAGAGTTGGAGTTTTATTTAGGAAACAAAGGATTTTAACTGAGCATTGAGGAGGTCTTTAACACTCTAATGCCATCTTCATTATGTGTGGGGTGAATGGTCATCCTGGGGTAATCCGGGGTGTGGAGGTCAAGGTGAGAGTCAGCACACACACACATAGGGCACTGTGGATGAACCAGAGCTATTAATTTTGAGCAACTCACTTCTTGATTCCTGTCCAATTGTGCTTGTGGACTTCTTTAATTTTTAGCCTGAGGTCGTATTTTTAGCCGTTTATCTTCATTCCCTTGTTCTTCATGTTTGTTTGCTTGGGGACAAGCAAACGCTTAGGTGTGGGGATGTGACACACCTTTGCGTGTGTGTTCCGCAAGTGCACGGGTGTCGAAGTAATAAAGTACCCAACGGGTGGGTAGTCGAATCCACAGGGAGTAGACGATAGAAACAAAAACACTTCGCTAGGTAGCCAAAGAAAACCGATTTTTGTTGAAATTAAAAAGTGATTCAAAACAGAAATTAAGAACTGAAAGTTAAAGCTAGAGTGTAGGAAAAGATCGAGATAAGAATGGGGTACTCGGACACTGCTCCCCCTAGGTTCGTTATTTCAAGTGCAAGACTTCAAATACTTTTACTCAATAGAGATTTCAAGAGTCGTGGAATCCAAAGATACAAGGTCCCAAATCTAAGGTCAACCTTAACTAGTCCCCTACGAGGTCCCGGCGGAGAGAAGACTCTCGACACCTCACACCACGTATGACTGCGCTACGCTCTAGGGATTCCAAGCGGTAAACCCTATTCCAAACTATAGATCAATCCCTTTGGTCCAGGCGAAAGATCCCTAATCATAAATAAGTCCCGGCGGAAAGGCCTCTCTCAACGCCTAACTCTCTTTGAGATCGAAGGTAATACTTGGAATAAGAAGGTAGGGAAAACCACACCTGAGGGGAAAGGGGACGTGTCGCTACCTCTCAACTCACCCTCTCGACCCTCTTCAAACTTGGTTAATCTAATCCTAATGGTGATGGTCACTCGTCAAAAGGATGATTGGATTAGCCCTCAACCCTAGTGTCACTCTAAGGGAGAAACAATTAAGCACACAAGATTGAAACTCAAAATTAAACTCAAATTGAATAAAAGCATTAAAGTCAATGAAACATAGAAAACCTAGGGTTTACAAGTCCAAGTACCCACTAGGGGTTTAGCCCTCCATGGAGCAATACAAGTTCATCAAAATAAATGAAGATAAGTGCAAGAAATCCATAAAGAAAACCCCTTAAGCTTCGTGTTGATGGCCTATGAGGGCTGTTTCTTCTTCTCCACGGATCCTTCCTCCAAGCCTAGGGCACGCCTTGCCGAATCGAAGTCGTTGAAGGCTCCCCCAATAGCTCTCCTTGGAATTAATCGGTGTTGAAATTGGTGAAGAAACGCCCCCAAAACGCAGCAAAAACCCTCTCAAACCCTAGCCGAACCTCCTCTCAAAGTTAGGAAAAAGTCTCTCTTAAAACGCTTCAGAACGGCCTTTAAAATGGCAAAGATCGAGGATCCACACGGCCATGTGGAAAATCCATACAGCTATGTGGAAATTCCACGTGCCCATGTGGAATTTCAGCCTCTATAAAACTGCATCTATAGGTCCCCGATTTCGCCCGTTTTTTCTTCTGAGGCCACACGAACGGACACACGATCGCGTGGTAGGTCATGAGGCATTTCTTGATGTCAAAAAACCCTTGAAGAGCTTTTGAAATCTTCGATCAAATCAGAACGAGCGAGCATGACTGCCTTCGTGTCCTTCTACAAAAATTGTCTCGAAACCTTTAGAAGTTGGCACATACTCTCTTGTTTGACCCGATTTGCATCTTGAACTTTGTGTTTGCACAAAAGAACTCCACTCGGTACCATCATGACCTTTTTTTGCTTTTCTTCGCATAAATCTTCTTCACAACCCTGATTGCATGAAAGAACACAAAAACACACGAAATGAGAAATATAAACTGAAAAATGTGATGCTCATGCATGGAAAAACATCTCAAATAATATGTACATGCAAACACTTATCAAACTCCCCCACACTTAAGCTTTTGCTTGTCCTCAAGCAAAATTTATACAATGAAATCCACAAGTAGAGTGGTTGAAGTGCTTAGCCTTAAGTTCACCAAAAAGTATGTAAGGAGAGCATTCTTAAACAGAGGAACAATTTGCAACATAGAAAGGTAAAAGCCAATGCTCTAGCAAAAACTCAAAGCACAAAGAAAATAGAATCTGACTGCGTGTGTGTGTGTATACTTACTCATGCCAACCCCGAGTTTACTCTTAAGAGTTCTTACTGAAAAGGATTTATTTGAGGACAAAGAATAAGCAGTAGCTGCACACAACCTCGAAGGTAGCCATTGCCCAAGATGCCTCCTGGGCGGCTTTCACACTTTTTGAGGTGGTAGCTCTTTCCACCCGGGAGTGTTAGCTTTCACACAACCTATTAGATAGCTCTTTCTCTCATTAGGGCATAGCTAGTATCCGACTTATGAGAGTAGCTGCATACAACCTATGTGGTAGCTCTTTCCACTCCGAAAACAAGTAAACAAATAAAGGCATTCTTCCTTTGTTTTTTTTTTTTTTCAAAATAAAGAAAACTAAGGTCCTTTTGGCACTAAACTAGAGTTATCATGGTTAACAGAGCAAGAAAGGTGTAAGCAAGCAATGCAATCAGACAAAAAATTTCTATGTTTTTTCGAGTAAACTAGAGCATGAGTACAAACGATGTTTAAAATTCTCCTAAATTCAAGACTGCAATCCTTGCCTTTTAAGGTGAACTATCATTGGCTAGATGAGCATATGAGTGATGAGCATACATACATAGAGAACGTGTGCAACGTGAACTCCCCCCCACACTTAAGATGTACAATGCCCTCATTGTACTCATGCAAGCATACAAAAACATAATATAAATAAAACATGAAGGCGTGGGGATTAAAAACGACACTCCCCTTGGCTCCGAATGTAGAATTTGAGTGGAGCTGCAAACGGGGGAAAGTGAAGCTGCGACGGGTTGTGAAGCTCACACGGCCATGTGGAGAATCCTCATGGCCGTGCCTATAATTATTCCTCAACACAGGACTGACATGACCATCTGCACATCACAAAAGGGGTTCAGTAAAGCTCAACACAAAAGATAAACAACGAGAGTTTATAAGCATGACGTACACGCTTAAACTCGAAACAAACAAACTACAACTGAAAGCAGTAAGATAGAGCTCAGAAGGTAAACCCTTTATGAGCAACAGAGATAAAGCGACAAGAAAATAAACTAGCACAAGAAAAAGAAACAACTAAAAGAAAGACGCCTCAAGCGTCATCATCTCCTGGTGCTGCTGGTGATGCGGGTGATTCACGTGGTGCTCGGGGTGCGGGAGACATGGTGGAGTCGGTGTCTCTCGCCATCATCTCGTCCGCCAACTCTTCCACTTGTTCATGGTCAATCGCGGCTACCGCTTGCGAGTCGAGGGTCCGTATCTTGCCGAACTTGAGCCTTGAGAGGTGCTCAAGTTTGATTTGATGTTTGGGTACGGGGAACTTCAACTGCTTAGGCGAGGGCTCACGAGGCCCACAAGGACGCTTATGTCCACGTTTTCTTGTCCTTGGAGGCATTTCTGCGCAAAAGAGAGGCAAACAGGTCATTTCGGGGTCAAAAACTAAGTGCCAGGAATTTCCACACGGCCGTGTGGACCCTCTGGATGAGAAAAACTCCCCTTTATGATCCACACGGCCGTGTGGAATATCCACATGGCCGTGTGGATCTTCGGCCATGGCTATACGGCCATGGTTGATCCACTTTGACGCGTGCAAAGTTGCCATACTTCCACCATTGGAGTTTATAGCATAAAAGCAAGTATTTCCCATGAAAATAACATGCTAAAACACAAGAATCATCACCCAAATCCAAGAAAGAAAATTCATGGCTTTGCATCTAGAAACGACTATGATGCACTACACTGAAGATGAAACAACAGAACACTAAAACTAAACGAAAACTACAATGCAGAAGTTAAAACTAACTAAAACAAGTGCAATGAATTTAAAAACTTGGGTTGCCTCCCAAGAAGCGCTTGTTTTACGTCACTAGCTTGACGTACCTTTATCCTTACTCATGGTGGCTTGAAAAGGTTGTGCTCCTCCCGACTATATCTTGCGTAGCTACTTCCCATGAGCACAATTGTATCTCGTCGGTGATTCACTTTTATTGGAGGCTTGAACAATTTTACTTTAGGTCTCCACGGAAACAAATGGGGGTAGGAATTGTTCATTCTCAACTTCGGTGAGTCCTTCGATGGTTTGAGCCTCCTACCCACATCATCTTCAATTCTTGAGACCTTTTTTGAAAATTTTGATTGTTGATCAATTCCAAGCAGAGGCACTTGTTCCATTGCCTTGGGGTTTGCTTCTTTGACGTTTTCAACTTGAACGAAATATGGTTTCAACAAACCCTCTCCCAAAGCTTCCTCCTTATAAGCATGTTGTCCATTCAAGCAATCGTTATTCTCAAATTGGGGCTCTTCTCCCTCCATTTGATTCTCGGCAACATGTTGTTCCTTCTCCCCCACTTGCTCATTGTTCTCGCATTCTTCCTTGTCATTTTCTAAAGAAACATCCTCAACAAGTCCCTCTGTTTGGTTCTCGAAGTCATGAATAAAATCTTGTTGAGTTTGCTGTGAAATCTCAGAGGCTTTGATACTGGCTTCAGTGTTCTGGATAAACTTAGCCAACACATCATTCAAGTTCAAATTTTCGTCTTGAGATTCTTCAACTAGGGGAGCCTCAGATCTCTGAATAAATCCTGCCAATAGATTTTTTAGGCTATGATCTTGCTCATGTGATGGAATGTGCTCTTCAAATCCGAATTGTGTGGTTTGCCAATGTTGTTCACACACATTCCATGAGATGTTGGGGGAGTTCCTACGACTAGACCGATAAGTGTTACAATAGGAATAACTTCGCTGCATTGTTCCAAAACGTTTATCAGTCCCTGCATTGTAAGCTTCATTTTGTATGGAAAAAGATGTAATTGAATCAACCATCCTTCATGTTAGATATGTACAAAGAAAATAAAATAAATGAGAACGGTGAAAGTAAGAAAGATGAAATAGACAAACAAAAAAAAAAGATAAATGAATGACTAAAATAGCAAAGTATAAGAGTTCCTTAAACGCCTACTCCCCGGCAACGGCGCCAAAAACTTGACACACCCTTGCGTGTGTGTTCCGCAAGTGCACGGGTGTCGAAGTAATAAAGTACCCAACGGGTGGGTAGTCGAATCCACAGGGAGTAGACGATAGAAACAAAAACACTTCGCTAGGTAGCCAAAGAAAACCGATTTTTGTTGAAATTAAAAAGTGATTCAAAATAGAAATTAAGAACTGAAAGTTAAAGCTAGAGTGTAGGAAAAGATCGAGATAAGAATGGGGTACTCGGACACTGCTCCCCCTAGGTTCCTTATTTCAAGTGCAAGACTTCAAATACTTTTACTCAATAGAGATTTCAAGAGTCGTGGAATCCAAAGATACAAGGTCCCAAATCTAAGGTCAACCTTAACTAGTCCCCTACGAGGTCCCGGCGGAGAGAAGACTCTCAACACCTCACACCACGTATGACTGCGCTACGCTCTAGGGATTCCAAGCGGTAAACCCTATTCCAAACTATAGATCAATCCCTTTGGTCCAGGCGAAAGATCCCTAATCACAAATAAGTCCCAGCGGAAAGGCCTCTCTCAACGCCTAACTCTCTTTGAGATCGAAGGTAATACTTGGAATAAGAAGGTAGGGAAAACCACACCTGAGGGGAAAGGGGACGTGTCGCTACCTCTCAACTCACCCTCTCGACCCTCTTCAAACTTGGTTAATCTAATCCTAATGGTGATGGTCACTCGTCAAAAGGATGATTGGATTAGCCCTCAACCCTAGTGTCACTCTAATGGAGAAACAATTAAGCACACAAGATTGAAACTCAAAATTAAACTCAAATTGAATAAAAGCATTAAAGTCAATGAAACATAGAAAACCTAGGGTTTACAAGTCCAAGTACCCACTAGGGGTTTAGCCCTCCATGGAGCAATACAAGTTCATTAAAATAAATGAAGATAAGTGCAAGAAATCCATAAAGAAAACCCCCTTAAGCTTCGTGTTGATGGCCTATGAGGGCTGTTTCTTCTTCTCCACGGATCCTTCCTCCAGGCCTAGGGCACACCTTGCCGAATCGAAGCCGTCGAAGGCTCCCCCAATAGCTCTCCTTGGAAGGAATCGGTGTTGAAATCGGTGAAGAAACGCCCCCAAAACGCAGCAAAAACCCTCTCAACCCCTAGCCGAACCTCCTCTCAAAGTTAGGAAAAAGTCTCTCTTAAAACGCTTCAGAACGGCCTTTAAAATAGCAAAGATCGAGGATCCACACGGCCATGTGGAAAATCCACACGGCCGTGTGGAAATTCCACGTGCCCATGTGGAATTTCAGCCTCTATAAAACTGCATCAATAGGTCCCCGATTTCGCCCGTTTTTTCTTCTGAGGCCACACGAACGGACACACGATCGCGTGGTAGGTCATGAGGCATTTCTTGATGTCGAAAAACCCTTGACGAGCTTTTGAAATCTTCGATCAAATCAGAACGAGCGAGCATGACTGCCTTCGTGTCCTTCTACAAAAATTGTCTCGAAACCTTTAGAAGTTGGCACATACTCTCTTGTTTGACCCGATTTGCATCTTGAACTTTGTGTTTGCACAAAAGAACTCCACTCGGTACCATCATGACCTATTTTTGCTTTTCTTCGCATAAATCTTCTTCACAACCCTGATTGCATGAAAGAACACAAAAACACACGAAATGAGAAATATAAACTGAAAAATGTGATGCTCATGCATGGAAAAACATCTCAAATAATATGTACATGCAAGCACTTATCAGGATGTTTGATAAACGTCTAAAAGTACGTATTTTACATGTATGTATTGTGTATTATTTTCATATCTTTTTGTTGAATCTATGCCCTTTTAGGTCTAAATTGCTTTATGTTTGTATTTCAGGCCAGCCAGAAGCCCTGGGAACTCGACGACGAGATGGGGAGCGAATTCGACACCAAAACAGCGTTTTCGAGACGGGATAATGTAGCATTCACTGTAGCATTCACTGTAGCTCATCGCGGAGTTCTTTTCAGAAAAGTAGAAATCCCGAGGGGTCAGCATACCGGCTGTATGCTGACCGGTTTACCCATCGGGATTTGGGGTTTTAAGGGCGATCTAGGGCATTTTAAAAGGAACTTTTCATCTTCTTGGGGAGAGCTTTTGGGGGAGAAAGAGGCTAGGATTTGGACATCATTTCCACACCATTTTGGAGGGCAAAAGGAGAGGAAATCCGGGCTTTCTTAGGTGAGGAGAGCAAGATCTAGGAGGATCTACTTCAAAAGCTTCATTGTTTGGAAGTTGAAGACAACGGGAAGCCACCCCTTCGAGTGCCGTCTTCGGAAGGTTTTCTCCGGGGATTCAAGCGGTATTCGGCCTTCACCATTTGAGGGAGTGTTCCTCATGTTTATTTTAGTTATTTGCATGGTTTGTGTGGTGGATTTCTTGAACATGAACAACTAAACTCCAAGGTCACCGGATGTAGGTGAACCTTGGGGGCAAAACTTGTGATGTTTTGGATTATTTGAGCTATTTATTGTATGATTGGCTTGTTGTGATCCTTGTTTGGTATTCTTGATTATTTTGGTACATATGCTTAATTGATGTATCAAATTCTTGGTAGCACTTTGTAGCATGACCATTGCATTAGTGCTAAACTCTACCAAACTTGGAAGGGATTATTGTATAAATACGCCATGACCATCGGGTATTTGTACCCCTCCATTTCTAGGGTTGAAAACTAACTAGTGTTTCCACCCTACTTGAGGAAACCATCATTCTCCTTGCAACCGTGTGAGAGGTTGAGTGGATGAAATTCCTTATTCAACACTTGTACCGGGTTAGGGGTCAATTGCCGTGACCATCGGGTTGACCTAAGCTTAGGTTTTCTTGGTCCAACTAGCCACATACTTAATTTTCTCAAATATCCTACTCACTTGAGTAGCCCCTTGGGGATCCTCATCCATGACCGTTTTCATCCCTAAGCATCTCCCGTGTTTTGATTCAGTCGCATTTATTTAGAAAATTTCTCTTGTTGTTATTTGTTTTCTTTGTTATCTATTCTCTTAAAAATGGAATCGGTGAGCTAAACAACAGGTGAGAAGTGAGTAAGGTAGCTCCTCGGGCCCCTTGGGAATACTACCCACTCGTGCGTGCACGAGTGGTTTATTACTTGATGACCCCGTGCGCTTGCGGGTGTTCACACTCTGTGTCGATCAGCCACCAAGATGCGCATATCTTGGCGTTGGCCGTTGGGAATCCCGTGTGGTGACTCCGGGAACCCAACACAGCACCTTCAAGTCCTCTACGCGCCTCCTGTAAGGGCTAGTCGGTCGAGAACTCCACGCCACCCCAACTAGATCGGTCCGTGGAGACTAGCTTCTGTAGAAGATGGGGATCTCCCCAATGTCACCATCGAAACATTGGGGATATCCATTACTCCCGTAGGCTCATCATGAACATATCACGATAATAATGCGAACACATCAACATGATATCATAAATCTCGTAAAGAGATCACAAATTCTCATAGATACAACTCTCAATTCGAAAGTGAATTCTTGAGTAAACATCGGCAAAGTTATTATTTTCATCAAGAATATCAACATAAAAGTATTCTTTGAAAATACATTTCAAATACGACATCATCACAAAGAATAACATTTCAAATAGAGCTTCATCACCAAGAAATCCATTTTGATTCACTTAGACCCTTTCTCGGGTCCTTATGTCAAGAATATTAAACCTTTGACAATACTTTGAAAGTATGCATTTCAAGATATAGGCTTCCATCCCTTAAGAAAAATAAATGATTATTGATCATAATCGAAAAGTATATCGAATCATAAACCACGAAGTATAAATGATCATTGACCTTAATCAAAACTGCATCAGATTATAAATCAAGAAGTATAAATAATCAATGTCTTAAATTAAGAAATAAACTGAAACATAAATCATCACTAGGAACGTATATAATTAGGTATATAAATGATCAATGTCTTCAATCAACTCTGATGAAAACATCTCAAGAAACTTTTGAAACATGAAATTCACTATTTAAGAACGTATATAATTAGGTATGTAAACAAGCATGATCATAGCTCATGAATTAAACAATTTCCCACTCACAAACTTAGCGAGATCGAACTTCTTCAATCACTCGCCTACTTGCACTTTACCATTGCCTTTAGATTTACCTCCTTGATGCCATTAACTGTCACGCACCGACCCTCGGGTCCCGGCCCATGACACTACCGCCACGATAACCCAGGGGCGGTCAAACACCTGCCTCAACCCTAGATCGCCGTAAGGTTAACCTTTTACATGTACAATATCAACATCACAACAATAATACTCTAAATCTATAGGTATTCAACTACAACCCTGTACAAAATCAACATACTCACACCGGTTATATATCCCTGGAAATCACAACAGCAATAATCATGAACACAACATAGTCTCCCCCAAACACTGGGTGTAAAGCTCATACAACCTAAGGTTATAACTGAACCAATCAAGATTATTCAAGACCAAAATAAAAATACGAAAACATAGGTCCTAGTGGATCCATCATACCAATGACAACAATGTTTGTGAATCATATACTATTCAAAGATAAATGCAAGAATAGCTCTGCCAAGCACTATCACCTCTCACGCCCTGCTACCGTGCTAACACCTATAAAGAAAAGAAGAAGAATAGGTGAATAACTAAGTTACTCAGTGAAGAGTTGAACATGGAGCTATAACTAATACAAGTGCAACAAATGATATGCCGAAAACATATGTATCTATTTAATAACCAACAACTTACAAAATGCTTTAAATACAAATTTCAATATAAGAAGCTTTCCAACTTTCTCAAAGAAAGGCATCAATAAAACTCTGAAAAATCATTTATAAAGAGATTCAAGACTGAAAAGTTTAAGTTAAGAATACTTGTGATAAACGTCTAAATATACGTATTCTATATGTAATTGTGTGAATTATTTTATTATCTTTTTAATGAGCTGATACCCTTTATTGGTCTAAATCTATTTATTTTTTGTTGCAGGCCCTGAATAAGCCAAAATGAGCTCAAGAACGTATGTATGAAGAAATCGACACCAAAGACGTCGTTTTTGGGGATACTTTACTGTAGCAGGATCACTGTAGCAAAATAATTGATAAGTGCTTGCATGTATATATTTTTGGAAATGTTTTCCACGTATGAGCATCACATTTCTCAAGTTTTATCGCTAATTTCGTGTGCTTTGGTGTTCTTTCATGCAATTAGGGTTGTGAAGACATGGTACGTGAATAAAGGCAAGATTAGGTCATAATGGTGCCAAGTGGAGCTCTTTTGTGCAAATACGAAGTTCAAGACACAAATCGGGTTCCAACGAGGGGGTATGTGCCAACTTCTAAAGATTTCAAGATAATTCTTGTAGAAGGACACGAAGGCAGTCATGCTCGCTTGTTCCTATTTGTTTGAAGATTTCAAAAGCTCTCCAAGGTTTTCTCATCATCAAGAAATGCCACATGACCTTTCACATGGGCGTGTGTCCGTCCGTGTGACCTCAAGAGAAGAAACGGGCGAAATCGGGGACTAATACGAAGTTTTCCACAGGGCAGAAACTCCACATGGGCGTGTGGAATTTCCACACGGCCGTGTGGCTCATCCACACGCCCGTGTGGATCCTCGAGATGGCCAATTATAAAGCCGTTCTGAAGCGTTATTTAGGGGATCTTCTTCCAAACTTGAGAGGGAGTGACAGCTAGGGTTCATGAGGTTCTTGCTACACTTTGGGGGTGCTTCTCCATCGTTTTCAACATCAATCCCTTCCAAGGAGAGCTATTGGGGGAGCCTTCGACGACTCGATTCGATGAGTTGTGCCCTAGGCTTGGAGGAAGGAAATCTTTGGAGAAGAAGGAGAAGCCTTCATAGACTATCAGCACGGAGCAAAAGGGGGTTTTAATTATGGATTGTTTGCACTTAATTTCCATTTCTTTCATGATTTTCTATTGCTCCATGGAGAGCTAAAAACCCTAGTGGGTACTTGGACATGTAAACTCTAGAAGTTCTATGTTTCTATGACTTTATTGCTGTTCTTCAATTTGTGTTTTAATTTGAGTTTCAATCTTGTTTGCTTCTTGAATTCTCCCTTAGAGTGACACTAGGGTTGAGGATTATATTTAATCATCCTAATGAAGAGTGACCATCACCATTAGGATTAGATCAATCGGGATTGAATAGGGTTGAGAGGGTGAGTTGAGAGGTAGCAACACGTCCCCTTTCCCTCCCGGTGTGATTTACCCTACCTTCTCATTCCACGAGATAACTTCAATCTCAAAGAGAGTTAGGCGTTGAGAGAGAAGTCTTTCCGCCGGGACTTATTTGTGATTAGGGATCCTCCGCCTAGGCCAAAGGGGTTGCTCCACATTTCGGAATAGGGTTTATCAATTGGATTTCCCACGAGCTCTTCGCAGTCATACGTGGTGTGGGGCGTCGAGAGTCTTTCTCTCCGCCGGGACCTCGTAGGGGACTAGTCAGGGTTGACCTTAGGTTTGGGACCCTGTATCCTTGGATTTCCACGACTCTTTGATTTTCGTTGCAAGAAGAGCAGCTTAAGTTCTGCACTAGAAACTAGGATTCTAGGGGGAGTATTGTCCGAGTACCCCATCTTCATATTGATTTTATTCTACACCCTAGCCTTTATTTCCAGAACTTTATTTCTATTTCTTTCTTGTTCTATTTCCTTTCATAACATCAATCGATTTATCTTTGGCTACTTAGCAAGGTGTGATTGTTCTTACGTCTACTCCCTGTGGATTCGATTACCCACCCGTTGGGTACTTTATTACTTCGACACCCGTGCACTTGCGGAGTACACACCCAAGGGTGTGTCAATAATGTATCAGCACTGTAGCAGGGGGTACTGTAGCACCCCGAGATAAAATTTCTGGGAAAGTTTCTAGGTGCCTTACGGGGAACCTTTCGCCCGTAAGGACACACAAAATTTCCCTTTTTAAGGTTCATTAGGGCATCTTGAAAGGGGACTTTTGGCCACCATTCTCCTCTAGCTTCTCCTAAGGCTTCAAGGCAAGTGGAGAAGGCAAATCTGAGGAGGAAATCACGGGGAGAAGAGGTTGTGCTATCAAGGAGAAGATCTAGGAGCTTGCCGGTGCGGATCCGATAAGTTCTCATCACCACCTTCTAGTCTTCATCTTAGGGGAGTTTGCTTTGAGTTTTATCTTGTATTTATTGTATTTCTTGCTTTCCCCTTTGTTGATGATGAACTAGACTCCCAAGGTCGCCGGGCATGCGGTGAACCTTGGGATGAACTTGCTTTGTATGGATGCTTTAAATTTATATTTATGGTATTTGGTTTCTTTTGTGGTTCATGCTTGGTGTACTTTGATGTATTGGTATGCATGAGAACTCTGTGTAAGGATTTCTAGGTTATAGTAGGTTGGGTGAAACCCTAGTTTTAGACTCCCAAGCTAGGAAGGGATACATGTACAAATACGCCGTGACCATCGGGTATTTTGTACCCCTCCGGTATTAGGGTTGTGGCTAGTTTGTGCTTCAACGCTAATTTGAGAATCTCATGCTTTTAACGCAATCGTAGGAGGATTTGGGCGGAAGGAATTCCGTATCAATACTCATACCGGATTAGGGGCCAACTGCCGTGACCATCGAGTTGGCCTACCTTAGGATTCTCCTGGCCAAGAACCACCAGTGCCTGTGTAATTCTAGCATTCTACTAGCTTTAGTAATCCCGAGGGGATCTTAGCTCGGAACCTAGTACTTTCATTGCTAATTGCCTCAATGATATACTTATTTGGTGTGCCTTAGTCCAACATGTTTATAGTTATCTTTGTTAGCTTTCTTATCTTGTTTTAATTCTCTATCTTAGTTAGACTAGACAGTGCCGTCTAGGGGGAAGTAATAGCAACTCTTGGGACCAGGGAATATGACCCTCTCACGCGTGCGTGAGAGGTATTACTTGATGACCAGTGCGTTTGCGGACAATCATCAAGTTTTTGGCGCCGGTGCCGGGGAACTCCAAGAATGCTAGGAAAACCTCTAGCTCACTGCTCTAGTCATTTATCTTTCTTTTTGTGAATATTTGTTTTTGTTTGTGTCTTTTTCCATTTTGTTCATATTTGTTTATTTTCCTTCTTTCTTGTTTCCTTTGTTAGCTTATTATTTTTTTGGTCTTATTGTTTATACAGGGCCATGGATTTTGAAGAAAATTTGTTGGCCGCCAAAATCTATGCACTTGAGGAACAAAATAACCGGCCATGGCATTACACAACAACCAAGACCTCAACAACCCCAAGTTCCCCAGTTTCAGCCGCAACATTGGCAAGAGAGGAAATACACTACTGAAGATGTTCTAGCAATGTTTATGATTACTACAGAGGCAAGGTTTGCAATAATGGACAGACGACTTGATGAATTTTGTACAATACTAAGGAATGTCCAAGCTTCAATCAAAGCACTTGAGAACCAAGTTGAGAAACTTGTTAGGGCAAATTCCGAGCCTTCTTTGGGTAGCCCAATGAGCAATAGTGAAAATAACCCAAGTGAAAACCGGGCGTATATCAATCTTATGAGTGGGCAACAATTGGAAGATGGGGTAAAGCAAGACAATGAGGAGGTCATCATGGCTATAGAAATAAGTGAGGAAGTAGAGGAGGCCCCATCTACCACGTTTCAAGAAACTACTTACCTCAATATCGACCATTCAATGAACCAATCGATAATCTTCAAGTGCAGAAAAAAAAAATTTAGGAATTGTATTTGAAGATTTGGTGAGGAAACCAATGTCATCCTTGAACCCACCAATGCCGGGCTTAGACAATTCCCAACCAAAACGTTTTCCAAGGCGGCCCAAGCAAATTTTATAGGCCACTTTTGATCATTCAAGAAAGGTTGAGAAAAGAAATGTGCATAGGGTGTTAAAGCGTCCAATTAATCCACCTATGCGAAGCTTGACAAGTTCTCAACCAAACTTGTTCCCTTGGAAACCCAAACAACACTTATGGGTAGTTCAAGGCGATTTGACAATGGCCGAGGAGCAAGATGTGGGTAGGAGGTTGACGCCGTTCGAGGACCCACCAATGCCAAGATTGAATAATGCTCGGCCCAAGCTTTTCCCATGGAGGCCGAAAGGTAATTCAAGCATGACCTCCAAACTTGCATTATCTCAGAAGGTAAAGTTCGTATTTTTTGGTAGCTCTTATGCCACCTCTAGCCGGGAGGAACACACCATTTTCAAGCCTCCTTAGGTAAGAAAGAGGTACGTCAAGCTAATGACGTTAAAAAAGCGCTTCTTGGGAGGCAACCCAAGTTCCTTTCATTTCCCGTATTCATTTTCTTGTTTGTGTTGTCTTACTTTTCTTGTGTTTTTAGTTGTGGTTCATTTGTAGTTGTATTTTTCTTCGTTTTTCTTAATTCTTTTGCCTTTGTGTTAACTTGTTTGTCATGTGGTCTTTGAAGAATTCTCATTCTTGATGCATGCATGTTGATGTTTTGAGTGTTTAATTGATGTTTCCGGCTTTGTTTTTCAAGGTTTCATCTATAGTTAAAGTGTGCAAAGTGTGGAGATCAAAATGGTGCAAACAGAAAAATCCCGAGGACCATCCTTGGGGCCGCATGGATGGTCAGCAAGAGCACCCGATAGAAGCTTTAAAGTTCATATTTTGGAGCTAACACTATTCATTCTTCTTCCCCATTCTTCTAACCAGTTCTCCCTCATTTCTCCACCATTTTTCATCATTCTTTTTGCTCTAGTTTGCTCTCCTCCTCCTCTTTTCCATCTTGGTGACAAAAATTTGGAGTTTGAGCAAGCTTTTGGCTGGATCTAGGCCTTGGATTCACTCATCTTACTCTAGGGCAAGAGTATGACCTCTCATTCAAAACCTTGAGTTTTTCTTGTTTTTGTGAATGAAATTTCTGGGAGTTTTGTTGTTTGTTGTTTTTGTGGGGTTTTGGAGCAATTTCAAAGCGTTGTAAAAATTTTTATGCTCCATTTATAAGAGAAGCTCTTGCAAAATGTTTTTTGGAATTACTGTAGCAATTCTTGAATTATTTCACATTCCCATCATGTTGAACCATTGCTTCTCTTGTATGTGACTTAATCTTGAATCATATTTGTAAACCCTTAGCCATGCTTGCATTAGAGAGCTTTAGACACCATGATATTGATTGGAAAAAGGACTTGTTTGGATTTTGTTTTGCTTGATTGTTGTGTTGTGCTAGTTGTTTGTTTGTTTGCTTTTGTTTGTGCTTTTCTTTTTTCTTTTTGTGTGTGTTAGATACCTTGAGATGATGCTCCTTTCTATCTTGTAGGATGGAAGTAGGGCATCAAGCACGCCTTCTCTCTTGATCATCTACTCACATCATTGGTGGCTACCCCGATCTCTTAGACTTCAAGACTCATGTTTTGAGACTCGGGGAAGTTCATGAAACCCTCTTATTATGCTTTTATCGCCTATATTTTTTTATGCACTGTTGATTTAGACACATTGAGGACAATGTGCATTTTTGAGTGGGGGTTAGATTTTCATGAACTTTGGAATTGTTTTAAATTGCATGCTTGACTCACCTATGATAGCTATGATTTTATTGTTAAGGATTTCCTAGCTTGGTAGAATGATAGTAGTGAGTTGTACTTTACATGTGCTTCAATGTAGTTCTGTTTCATCTTTAGTGCACATTGATACCTGCTCACTATAACTTCCACTTCGGACACTCTAACCCATCTTATTGATTTAGTGTTAGGATGTTAAATTCTTCTTTCAATAGAACTTTTGAGTCTCCTATTTTTGCTTTAACCCTAAGTGAGGTTTTTAAGTGAGGTTTTTAGCAGGTGATTGATCAGGCGACTTGTGGTAGGATGTATTTTTTTTCAAAAAAAAAAAATGAAAAATGAGTCTATGTCAGTATTCCTCTGCTTGTAAAAACGTGAATGCGTATATGTAGATCTGTAATCAAGTAAGTTGGGTGGCTCTTGTGCCTGGCCAACATGTGCATTATTCTGAAAGATTTTTGTGCAGTCTACGTTAGGGGGACTTGAAAAAAAAAACAAAAAACAAAACAAAAAACAAAAAACACCTTTTGTGATCTTCTGGGCGCCTAACACCTGTTTTACCTTCACTTGATGTTAAAGTTTCGTTTTGAGACCAAAAGATTTTTAACTGACAATTGAGAGGGTCTTTAGCACTTCTAACACTAATTTCAATTTGGGTGAGGTGAATGGACATACTGGGGTAATCTAGGGTATGGAGGTTAAGGTGGAAGTTGGCACACACTCACAGGAACACTTTGGATGAAACAGAGCTAATATTACTCGTCTATATATTGAATAACTCACTTCTTGATTTCTGTCCATTTGTGCTTGTGGAGTCCTGTACATTTGAGCTTGAGGTCGTATATTTAGCTTGAGGTCGTATAGCACCCCCGGGATAAAATTTCTGGGAAAGTCTCTGCGTGCCTTTGATGAGTGCATTTCATATATATATATATATTGCACGCTTTACCCTCATCATTATTGAATATTTTGGCTTTAATTCTCCAAGTACGTTGCTATTTGAGGTATTCTTAGTTTGTCATGCAGATATCAAAGTCCTGAAGCAAGAAGAGATGTTTTGGAATAATTTTAGAAGCTAAAGAACTTAGAAGAAATCTCATCAAGCTCAACACGGCTTGAGCACGCCCGTGCTGTACCCCGTACAGATTGCAGGAGAATTCAGCCAAATTCAACACAGTCTGAGTTCGCTGAGCACGGTCGTGCAAACCCCAGCACGGCCTAAGCACGCCCGTGCTGTTCCCCGTGCAGATTACAGGAATGTGAGTTTTTTGGAGTTTTATTTGGCCGTAATCTGGACGGCTTGCAGCACAGCTTCAACACGCCCGTGCTCACATCGGGAAAACATTAAAACCCTAAAAACTTAGGCTTTTGGGGGACTTTTTGTGGGCGAACAAAGGGGGAAGGAAAAAGAGAGCCTTTGGGGTTCGTCCTCCTCTCCATCAAGGGAATGTCATGCGTATGGTAGGCCGATCGGGAGGAGATTCTAGGGCATTGTAGATCCTTCGACAACCACAAGGATGCAAGAAATTAGGGAGTTTTCAACTTCTTGTCTTTCAATTTCTTTGGCATTGTACTTGTTGTTTGTTGTCATGAGGGGCTAAACTCTTAAGGGAGCCCCGGGGTTGTTTGTATGACGTTGTAGCTTGAACTCATTATCTTTACTTGCAGTATTTATGAATGTCTTGTTCCTTTCAATAAATCAAAGTTATTGGCTATCATGTGTGTTGTTTAGTGCTTGATTGCTTGGTAGTTAGGTTCTCTTATCTAGGCTTGCGAATCGTTATTGATCGTTGCAAGCAGTGAGAGTTCAACTTAGGGCTCGACAGCGCTAGAAACCGCATGCTTATAGCATAACTAGGTTCAGAACTGAAGACATCTCTGATAAATACTGAGAAAGACCGAGTTAGTGAACGTCAGAAATCCAACCCCGGGGTCCCATCTACACCATCGAGTCAATTCTCAAGCTTCCCTTAGTGCATTTGTTCCTTCCACCGCGTCTTTGAATTCGACTCAGAGTCAAATCCATCATTTCTGTTTGGTTAGATATTAAGCAGGACGTTAGTATTAGAAGCTATACCAGTCCCTGTAGATTCGACTACCCGACCCTACGGGTACACTTTACTATTTGTACGACCCGTGCACTTGCGGATGCGCAAGGGGCGTACCAGCCTTACGGGCAACCTTACGCTCGTAAGGACACACAAAATTTCCCTTTTTAAGGATCATTAAAGCATCTTGAAAGGGGACTTTTGGCCACCATTCTCCTCTATCTTCACCTAGGGCTTCAAGGCAAGTGGAGAAGGCAGATCTGAGGAAGAAATCAAGGGGAGAAGAGGTTGTGCTATCAAATAGAAGATCCGACAAGTTCTCATCACCACCTTCTAGTCTTCATCTTAGGGGAGTTTGCTTTGAGTTTTATCTTGTATTTATTGTTTTTCTTGCTTTCCCCTTTGTTGATGATGAACTAGACTCCCAAGGTCTCTGGGCATCAGGTGAACCTTGCGACAAACTTGCTTTGTATGGATGCTTTAGATTCACATTTATGGTATTTGGTTTGTTTTGTGGTTCATGCTTGGTGTACTTTGATGTATTGGTATGCATGAGAACTCTGTGTATCGATTTCTAGGTTATAGTAGGTTGCGTGACCATCGCCCTAGTTTTAGACTCCTAAGCTTGGAAGGGATACATGTACAAATACGCCGTGACCATCGGGTATTTTGTACCCCTCCGGTATTAGGGTTGTGCCTAGTTTGTGCTTCAACCCTAATTTGAGAATCTCATGCTTTTAATGCAATCGTAGGAGGATTTGGGCGGAAGGAATTCCGTATCAATACTCATACCGGATTAGGGGCCAACTGCCGTGACCATCGAGTTGGCCTACCTTAGGATTCTCCTGGCCAAGAACCACCAGTGCCTGTGTAATTCTAGCATTCTACTAGCTTTAGTAATCCCGAGGGGATCCTAGCTCGGAACCTCGTACTTTCATTGCTAATTGCCTCAATGATATACTTATTTGGTGTGCCTTAGTCCAACATGTTTATAGTTATCTTGTTTTAATTCTCTATCTTAGTTAGACTAGACAGTGCCGTCTAGGGGGAAGTAATAGCAGCTCTTGGGACCCCATTGAATACGACCCTCTCACGCGTGCGTGAGAGGTATTACTTGATGACCCGTGCGCTTGCGGACAATCATCAACTTGTTAAAAGATCAAACCCACTTAATCAATAGCATCATCAACAACCTATCGATAGCATCATCAACAACCTATGAAAACTCTATATCACTAACCATGGCAGTGGCTAGGTCAGGAGCCAACAAGATGCGCGTATCTTGGCGTTGGCCGTTGGAAATTCCGTGTGGTGACTCCGGGAACCCAACGCAGCACATTCAATTTCTCTACTCGCCCATCCCAACTAGGTCAGTCCGTGGAGACTCGCTTCTTCAGAATACAGAGATCCCCCCCAATGTCACCATCGAAACATTTGGGACATCCATCCCACCCGTAGGCTCATCATGAACGCATCACGATAATAATATGAACACATCAATATGATATCATAAATCTCATCAAGAAGTCACAAATTCTCATAGATACAACTCTCAATTCGAAAGTGAATTCTTGAGTAAACATCGGCAATGATATTATTTTCATCAAGAATGTCATCATAAAACTATTTTTTGAAAACACATTTCAAATAAGACATCATCGCATAGAATAACATTTCAAATAGAGCTTCATCACCAAGAAATACATTTTGATTGACTTCGGCCCTTTCTTGGGTCCTTATGTCAAGAACATTAACCCCTTTGACAATACTTTGAAAATATGCATTTCAAGATATAGGGATTCCATCCTTTAAGAATAATAAAAGATCATTGATCATAATCAAAAGTACATCAAATCATAAACCACGAAGTATAAATGATAAATAACCTTAATCAAAAGTACATCGGATCATAAACCAAGAAGTATAAATGATCAATGTCTTTAATCATGAAATAAACTAAAACTGGTGCGCGTGTTCCACAACAACACAGGGTGATGTGTCAACCCCTTGCGTTACCGCAAGTGCACGGGTCGTCAAGTAATAAAAGTGGAACCAAAGGGTCGGGTTGTCGAACCACAGGGAACAGAAGTACTAGTAATAGCTCCTCTCTTGTTATCTATCCTAATGAGTGTAGTGTGTGATGATCTAATGGCGAAGAGTAAGAGTGTCACTACAAGTGCAGTTACTAAAAAGGAAAAGAGTTATCAATCAATAAAAGTGAGATATCCGGACAATGTTCCCCCTAGGATTCTGGTGTTAAATGTAGATTACAAGTGTTTCTAAATGAAAACAATGAGTCGTGGGTATTCTAAGGTATAACGGCTCCTGCCTCCAGGTCGCCGATAACTAGTCCCCTACGAGGTCCCGGTGGAGAATTCTCTCGATACCTCACACCACATATGACTGCTTAAAACTCTAGGGATCCGAAAGATATAACCAATTCCTAAAAGTAGATCTAACCCTGCCTCCAGGTGAAAGATCCCTAACCCCTTACGAGGCTCGGCGGAGAATTCTCTAGACACCTCACACCACATATGGTTGCTTGACACTTTAGGAATATGGAGATAGGAGATATCTATCGGAAGGGAAAGGGGACAATCCGCTATCTCACGGCTCACCCTCTCAACCCTATTTACTCTTGGTAATTCTAAATCTAGCGGTGATCTCTCTCTTTACTAGATTGAATAAAGCATGCAAGGCAACTAATAATGGAATCAAAAGCACAAGTAAGCATTAAGAACTCAAGAGTAAAACTTAAACTAATAAATTCGAATAGAAACACAATGTAAATCTAATGAAAATAAGAACCCTAGGGTTTACATGTCTGATGAGTGCATTTCATATATATATATTGCATGCTTTACCCTCATCATTATTGAATATTTTGGCTTTAATTCTCCAAGTACGGTGCTATTTGAGGTATTCTTAGTTTGACATGCAGATATCAAAGTCCTGAAGCAAGAAGAGATGTTTTCGAATAATTTTAGAAGCTAAAGTACTTAGAAGAAATCTCATCAAGCTCAACACGGCTTGAGCACGCCCGTGCTGTACCCCGGGCAAATTGCAGGAGAATTCAGTCAAATTCAACACAATCTGAGTTCGCTGAGCAAGGTCGTGCAAACCCCAGCACGGCCTAAGCACGCCCGTGCTGTTCCCCGTGCAGATTACAGGAATGTGAGTTTTCTGGAGTTTTATTTGGCCGTAATCTGCACGGCTTCGACACGCCCGTGCTCACATCTGGAAAACATTAAAACCCTAAAAACTTAGGGTTTTGGGGGACTTTTGGTGGGCGAAATAAGGGAGAAGGAAGAGGAGAGCTTTGGGGGTTCGTCCTCCTCTCCATCAAGGGAATGCCATGCGTATGGTAGGCCGATCGGGAGGAGATTCCACGGTATTGTAGATCCTTCGACAACCACAAGGATGCAAGAAATTAGGGAGTTTTCAACTTCTTGTCTTTCAATTTCTTTGGCATTGTACTTGTTGTTTGTTATCATGAGGGGCTAAACTCTTAAGGGAGCCCCGGGGTTGTTTGTATGACGTTGTAACTTGAACTCTTGATCTTGACTTGCAGCATTTATGAGTATCTTGTTCCTTTTATTAAATCTGAGCTATTGGTTATTTTGTGTGTTGTTTAGTGCTTGATTGCTTGAAAGTTAGGTTCTCTTATCTAGGCTTGTGAATCACGATCGATAGTTACAAGCAGTAAGATTGCAATTTAGAGCATCGGCAGCGCTAGAAGCAACATCCTATTAGCATAGCTAGGTTTAGAACTGAAGATACCTCGGATAAGCGCCGAGAAAGTCGAGTTAGTGAACGTCAGAAATCCAACCCCGGGGCACCATCTCCTCCATCGAGTCAATTCTCATGCTTTCCCTTGGTGAACTTCCCTTTCCTTAACCTCCTTGAAGTTAACCCAGAGTCAACTCCATCATTTTCTGTTTGGTTAGATATTAAACAGGACGTTAGTATTAGAAGCTATACCAGTCCCTGTAGATTCGACTACCCGACCCTACGGGTACACTTTACTACTTGTACGACCCATGCACTTGCGGATACGCAAGGGGCGTACTAATGTCCGAATACCCTCTAGGTGTTTAGCTCTCCATAGAGCTAGTCACAAAACCAATAATGAATTTATAAACATGTTCAAAAGACAGAAAGAATAACCCCCCGTAAATCCGTGATGATGGTCTTGATGGGTAGCTTCCACGTCGAAATTGATTTCGCTTCGAACCTAGGTCTCCGATGGCTTCCTTGATTCTATGACGAAGGAGGAATCGATCTCAGTTGGTGTGGAAGGCTTCCCGAATCCACAAAGAACTCTTTCCAAGCCCTAGCCGCCTTGTCTCTCGAAAGTAGCCGAAAAGATCCTTAAAAATTATCACAAGGCAGCTTTTATAATTTGAATTCGGGGCTTCATGCGGGTATCCACACGGGCACTCACAAGCCCATGTACTACTACAGTAACTGCAACATTGTTTTTGCTACAGTGATTTTTCCCGGAGTCTGTGTGTTACGCACACGACCAAGTTTTTTGGCGCCGTTGCCGGGGATTTTCACCGAAGGATACTTGGAAAGCTTGAGCGGGTTGATTTAACGTTTTGTTTTGTTTCGTACTTCCATTCCTATTTCTATTTCGCCATTCTGTTACTGTTGTTTTTCTTTGATTGCTTTCTTCACTTTCTAAGCCTCGACATGAAAATTCTTGCAAGGTACCCGTCTTATGACACGAGCAAGTCAAGCACATCTTGTTGAACCCGATCAAGAGATTGAGCGAACTCTACACCATCGTTTGAGAGAAGTTCGGGTCGAAACTAGTGAGCCTTCAGTTATGGCTGAACCAGGAAGAACCCTATCCGATTATGAAAGGCCACAGTTCCCTGGGGAAGAATTCAATCTCGCCATGTTTGTGAGTGGGAAATTGTTTAATTCATGAGCTATGATCATGCTTGTCTGAATACCTAATTATATACATTCTTGAATGGTGAATTTCATGTTTCAAAGGTTTCTTGAGATGTTTTCATGAAACTTTGAATAATGATGATTTATGTTTATGATATGTGCTTATTTGTATATATTTTATAATATCAGTTTACATGCATTGAGCATCACTTTTATCAGGTTTTATCATTGACAAGGTGTGTTTTGTGTTTTTTTTGTGCAAACAGGGCTTCGGAGACATGAAGTACAAGAAGAATCAAAGATAGGGTGTGATGACACATTTGAAGGCCACAATTAGAAGCTGTGTTCATATGCAGGGGGGTGTTGCCAACTTTCGGCAGAGTCCAAGTCATTACAAAAACGGAAAGGGCACAAAGGCAGTAGTACGTCCATGTCCCAGCTTCCGTACCCAAGTAGAAGAAGGTTCTTGATGATTTCAAAGGAAAGAAAGCCACGCACCCTAACACACGAGCGTGTTTTTTCCCGATGATTTTCCCGATGTTTCCGCAAGTGCACGGGTCGCCAAGTAATACCCTGTGCGTGACACAGGGGTCGTATTCCCAAGGGGGCCCGAAGAGCTACCTTTACTCACTCTTTGCTTGTTGTTTAACTAATCAAGTTAAGTTTAACAAGTAATTTATGCAAAGCAATTTAAAACTCTAAATAAGACAATAGCAAGAAACTCACAACGGGATCGGATCAAGGTAGAGAAATGGTCACAGATGTAGCTCACCAAGGGGGCTACTAAAGTGCAAAGGAGGCTAAGGTTATCATGCTTTTGGCAATTTGGACCGATAGAAAACCCTAAGCTAGGTCAACCCAATGGTCACGGTGTTGACCTCAAATCCAATAGAAGTAGTGGATGAAGAACTCCTTCCACCCCACATCCTTCCATGATTGGAAAGAGAGTAGTGGCTTCCACAAATTAGGGTTAAAACTCCACAAAGAAGCCAACCCTAAAACGGAGGGGTACAAGTACCCGATGATCACGGTATACTTACACAACTTTACTTCCAAGCTTGAATGTGTCTACAACTAGGGCAATGTTCATGCAATCCAAGTAGAAACAAGGAAATGATAAACAAGATTCTCGTGCATATCAAGGCAATAATTCTCATCAAGCAAGGATTCACAAACCAACCAAAAGCATAAATAAATCAAAGCATCTCAAAATACACAAGTTCACCCCCAAGGTTCACCCACATCCGGTGACCTTGGGGGTTTAAGTGTTCATCTCAAGTCTATAACCAAGGTTCATCTTGAAAACAACCAGCAAAGACATAGAAAAACTCCCTCAAAACCAGGATGCCGAATGACGTTTGGAATTCCTCAAGAAGTGGCTTCTGAAGACGCCACTCAAGGGGTGGCTTCCCTTGTCTTCTACCTCCTCAATCGATGAAATTCGGAGTAGATCTTACCCAAATCTTGTTCTCCCCGTCGTTTTCCACCTTAGAATCGCTCCCCTCGTCGTCCATAAGGTCTGATCAAAAGTTGGAAGAAGAAACTCTCCAAAACCCTAGGTCTCTCCCCCAAAAACCTCCCTCTTCTCTCTTCTTTTTTTCCTTTTTAAAAGCCCCAGTCGGGGGGTTATGCGGCCAGGTATGCGGGTCGTATACATGCCCGTATAGAACCATTGGAAGGTTGCCGATTTTTCCCGTAAGTTCTACAGTGATTGCTACAGTACCTGCTACAATGCTCAATGACCTAAAACGCCTTTTTCCATGCCGATTTCGTCTCAAATAGCGTTGTTGAGCTCCCCTAAGCTTCTTTGTGCCTGAAACAAGAAAAATCCCCGATTAAACCATCAAAGGGCATCGATTCATTAACAAAACACATTAATAAAACATAATACATACGTATAAAATAAGTACATTTAGACGTTTATCAAACATCCCCACACCGAAGCATTTGCTTGTCCCCAAGCAAACACACATGAGAAACAGGGGCAAGAAGATAAACGGTTAAATGCACGACCTCAAGCTTAACAGTAAAGAACTCCACAAGCATAGATGGACAGAAATCAAGAAGTGAGTTGTTCAATGAATAGTCAAGTAATGATAGCTCTGTTTAATCCAAAGTGCTCATGTGAGTGTGTGCTAGCTCCTACCTTGACCTCCATATCCCGGATTACCCCAGGACAACCATTCACCCCATACAAGTTAAAAATAGTGTTAGACAGCTAAAAACCCTTTCAATGGTCAAGTAAGAATCTTTTGGTCTCTATAGAAAACTTTAACCTTGAGTGAAAGTAAACAGACAGTTCCAGGCGATCAATAGGTTATTCAAGCACAATTTCTTTTTTTTTTTTTCGAGTCCGCCTAACATAGCCCGTACACAAAACTTTTTCTTTTCTCTTTTTTATTTTTTCAATCTTTTCGATGGATTCACATGCTGGCCAGGCACAAGAGACACCCAACTTACTTGATTACAGGCTACATATACGCATTCATGCTATTACCAATAGAGGAATACTGACATGGACTCATTTTTCATCATTTACTCTCTTTTTCTTTCATAAAAAATAAATATACATCCTATCTCATGTCGCCTGATAAACTCCCTGCTAAAAACTTCACTTAGGGTTAAAGCAAAAACAAGAGACACAAAAGTTCTTAAACAACCATTGAAAGTAGAGTTTAACAATCTAACAGTAAAATCAACAAGATGGGTTGGTTAGAGTATCAAAGGTAGAAGTACAGTGAACATGCATAAGTGTGCACTACAGAAGAAATAGAACTACATTCAAGCACAGTAAAAGTACAACTCACAACTATCAGTCTACCAAGCTAGGAAGTTCTTAACAGTGAAATCATAGCTATCATAGGTTGATCAAGCATGCAATGAAATAGGGTCTCCATCACCACACTTAAAGTTGTACATTGTCCCCAATGTACATCAGTCAGCAGCACAAGGTGAAAAATAAACATATATATAATGAAATGCATGGGATGGAGAAAAGAGACTTCCCTGGATTGTTGGTGTACCAAGTACTTGTTCATTATGGACAGGGGGAAGTAGCTAAATGAGAGCGAAGGAATGTGTAGCTCCAAGAAAAACTGATGCCCTGAAATGAACAAGAATCTTATCACAAACCAAAGTTGTTCTAAATATCATATAAAATGGAGAGAAGCAAGAACCAAAATAAAGAACCAAAGTTGTTCCATGCCGATTTCTTCTCAAATCGCGTTGTCGAGCTCCCCTAAACTTCTTTGTGCCTGAAACAAGAAAAATCCCCGATTAAACCATCAAAGGGCATCAATTCATTAACGAAACACATTAATAAAACACAATACATATGTATAAAATACGTACATTTAGACGTTTAGCAGAAACATCAATGGAGGAGAAGGAGGGATCACCACCCTTCTTATTTCTTGGAGCTTAAGAATGAAGATCTAATAGAGGAGAGAATGAGGATTCAAAATGGGTAGAAAAAGAGAGAGAAATGGGGTCTTATGAAGACCCTTTAAGTTTTAAATCGTGTATTTATAGACTCAAAGCAAGGGGGGCGCTCGCGGGCTCCCTTGCGGGCTGCCTTGCGCCCGCAAGACAGGCCGCAAGGCTTAAATCCAGGGGCCATGCGGGCGGCCATGCGTCTGCATAGGGGGCCTCATGGCCCCTTGCGGCCTCTCATGCGGCCCGCATGGGAGGCCGCAAGGCCCCCTATTTTTGGGGGTTTCTTGCGGCGTCTTAAAGCCTTACACCCTCCACTTAAAAGCTGTTTCCCCAAAAAACTCCTCTTTTCCACTCTAAAAAGAACCTTAGCTAAGATCCTAAACATGAAAAACACCCGACGAAAATTTAAACACACAATTTCTACACAAGAAACAAAGCACAAGAGAAGCGAAAAGGGTCAAATTTCCACAACCTACTGATGAGCGCATTTCATATATATATATTGCATGCTATACCTTCATCATTATTGAATGTTTTGGCTATAATTCTCCAAGTACGGTGCTATTTGAGGTATTCGTTGTTCGTCATGCAGATATCAAAGTCCTGAAGTAAAAAGAAGCGCTTTTGGAACAATTTTAGAAGCTAAAGGACTTAGAAGAAACCTCATCAAGCTCAGCATAGTTTGAGCACGCCCGTACTGTTCCCCGTGCAAAATGCAGAAGAATTCAACTGCGATTCAGCACAGCCTGAGTCCGCTGAGCACGGGTGTGAAAACCTCAGCACGGTCGAAGCACGGCCGTGCTGCTTCCCGTGAAAATTACAGGAGAATGCGGCCATAGATCAGCACAGCCAGAGTTCGCTGAGCACGGTCGTGCAAAGCCTCAGCATGGTCGAAGCACACCCGTGCTATTCCCCGTGCAGATTACAGGTTTGTGAGTTTTCTGAAGAGTTATTTGGCCGTAATCTGCACGGCTTGAAGCACGGTTTCATCACGCCTGTGCTCACATCGGGAAAACTTTAAAACCCAAAAAACTTAGGTTTTTGGGGGACTTTTGGTGGGCGATCTTTGGGAGAAAGAAAAGGAGAGCTTTGGGGATTCATCCTCAGCTTCATCAAGGGAATGCCAAGCGTATGGTAGGCCGATCGGAAGGGGATTACACGACATCCTAACTCCTTCGACAACCTCAAGGATGCAAGAAATTAGGGAGTTTTCAATTCCTTGTTTTGTAATTTCTTTGGCATTGTGTTTGTTGGTTGTTATCATGAGGGCTAAACTCTTAAGGGAGCCCCGGGGGTGGTTGTATGACGTTGTAGCTCGAACTCGTAGTCTTTACTTGCAGTTCTTATGATTGTCTTGTTCATTTCAATAAATCAAGGTTATTGGCTATCTTGTTTGTTGTTTAGTGCTTGATGCTTGGTAGTTTGGTTCTCCTATCTAGGTTTGCGAATCTTTATTGATTGTTGCAAGCAGAAGGAGTTCAACTTAGGGCTCGGCAGCGCTAGAAACCACATGCTTATAGCATAACTAGGTTTAGAACTGAAGACATCCCTGATAATTACTGAGAAAGACTGAGTTAGTGAACGTCAGAACCCAACCCCGGGGTCCCATGTCCTCCATCGAGTCAATCCTAAATCTTCCCTTGGTGAACTTTCCATTCCCTCAACTTCCTCAAAGTCAGTCCAAAGTCAACTCCTTCATTCTTGATTTGGTTAGATATTGAGTAGGACGTTAGTATTAGAAGCTATACCAGTCCCTGTGGATTCGACTACCCGACCCAAAGGGTACATTATACTACTTGTGCGACCCGTGCACTTGCGGTTACGCAAGGGGCGTACCACCTACCCCCCTTAAAGAAATTTCGGCCTCGAAATTATAGCATACCTCAAGATTCAAACAAAAGGGGATATTTTCTCTTCATCACTTCCTCAGGTTAACAAGTTACCTCTTCTACCACATCATTTCTCCATAGCACTTTAACCATAGGAATGATCTTTCGCCGAAGAGTTTTCACTTGAGAATCAAGGATCTTTGCCGGTTGCGCTTCAAACTTTAAATCTTCTCTTAACTCTATCGGCAGAGCTTCAAGACATTGAGAATGGTCGGCGATATACTTCTTCAACATGGAAACATTTAACACATTATGAATCTTCTCCAACTCAGGCGGTAATTCTAATTGATATGCCACCGGTCCAATCCTCTCTAGGATCACAAATGGACCTATATATCGGAGATTCAACTTTCCCCTTCCACGAAACCGAATTACAGCTTTCCAAGGAGAGATCTTCAAGAATACTTTATCCCCAACCTGAAACTCCAAAAATCTTCTATGATTATCGGCATAACTCTTTTGCCTATCTTGAGCTGCTTTCAATCTACCTCTAATCACTGCTACATTCTCAACCGATCGATCAATCAACTCCACACTTTGAAGTTTCCTTTCTCCCACTTCATCCCAACAAAGAGGAGTTCTACACTTCCTTCCATACAAAGCTTCATATGGAGCCATACCAATGCTTGCTTGGAAGCTATTATTGTAGGCAAACTCCACTAATGCCAAATGTTGCTCCCAACTCCCTTGGAAATCTATCACACAAGCCCTCAACATGTCCTTGAGGGTCTGAATGGTCCTCTCAGACTGACCATCTGTTTAAGGATGATAAGCAGTACTGAACTTCAAAGTCGTACCCAAGGCCTCCTGAAACCTAGGCCAAAAAAGAGAACTAAATCTGGGGTATCGATATGAAACTATCAAAGTTGGCACCCCATGCAACCTTACTATCTCATCAATGTATAACTTTGCCAATTTCTCCAAAGAGTACTTAGTATGCACTGCTATGAAATGTGCCGACTTTGTTAGTCTATACACAATCACCCACACTGCATCACAACCTCGAGGAGTTCGCGGTAAACCAACCACAAAATCCATCGTCACATGATCCCACTTCCATTCTGGGATAGGAAGAGGTTGCAAGAACCCAGATGGCCTTTGGTGTTCTGCCTTAACTTGCGGACACACCAAACACTTAGCCACAAACTCTGCTATCTCCCTCTTCATTCCTGACCACCAATAACTCTCCTTAAGGGTTCTATACATCTTGGTACTCCCATGATGAACCGCATAAGCTGAAGAATGAGCTTCCTCCAAAATAGCTTTCATCAGCTCAGAATCTGATGGAACACAAACACGTCCTCGAAACTCTAGGATTCCATCATCTCTCAACCTGAACTCACTAGTCTCCCCGGCCTGCAACTTCTGAACTTCTTTCACCAACTCTTCATTAACACTCTGAAGCTCCTTAATACGTTCCAGTAGCGAAGGTCTCACCGCAAAACTGGCCACTAAGGCTCCACTATCCTCAGTCACAAGCTCTAACCTTAAGCTCTTCATTGTCGAGAAAATGTGCAAATAGGACACCCTCAAAGCAGCCACCAAAGTATATTTCCTACTCAAAGCATCAGCTACCACATTTGCCTTTCCTGGGTGATATTCGATTATCAAATCATAATATTTTATCAATTCTAACCATCGCCTCTGCCTCATATTCAAGTCCTTCTGAGTGAAAATGTACTTCAAACTTTTATGATCTGTGAAAATTCGACATCTTTCATCATAAAGATAATGCCTCCAAATCTTCAAAGCAAAGACTACCGCAGCCAACTCCAAATCATGAGTAGGATAATTCAACTCATGTTGTTTGAACTGTCTAGAAGCATAAACAAACTGCCTTTCCTTCTTGCATCAATACACAACCTAAGCCCTGCCGAGAGGCATCACTGAAAAACACAAACTCTTTCTCATTTTCTGGTAAAGTAAGCACAGGAGCTGATGTCAATCGATCCTTCAAAGTCTGAAAACTCTTCTCACACTCATCATTCCAAGAGAACTTCACTTCCTTACGAGTTAACTTTGGCAAAGGTAATGCAATCGCGGAAAACTCTTCCACAAACCTCCTATAATAGCCCGTGAGTCCATGAAAACTTCGAACTTCAGTAACATTCTTCGGTCTTTCCCAATCAACAATGGCTTCCACCTTTTTTGGATCCATAGAGATCTCTTCTCCTGACACCACATGCCCAAGGAATCCCACTTCATAAAGCTAAAACTCACACTTAGAAAACTTAGCAAACAACCGCCTCTCCCGAAGAATTTGCAATACAATCCTCAAATATTGGGCATACTCCTCATTAGAAGGTGAGTAAACCAAAATATCATCAATAAACACAATGACAAACTAGTCCAGATAAGGCCTAAACACCCTATTCATCAAATACATAAAAGCTGCAGGAGCATTAGTTAAACCAAACGGCATCCACAAAAACTCATAATATCCATATCGTTTCTGAAATGCTGTCTTCGGTACATCTTCTGACCTAATCTTCATCTGATGATACCCAGACCTCAAATCAATCTTGGAGAACACCTTTGCCAATTTAATTGATCAAACAAATCATCAATCCTCGGCAATGGGTACTTGTTCTTGATTATCACCTTATTTAGTTGCCGATAATCAATACACAACCTCAAAGATTCATCCTTCTTCTTCACAAAAAAGAACAGGCACAAGCCAGGGTGATATACTTGGTCGTATAAACCCCTTGTCTACTAAATCTTGCATCTGGGTTTTCAACTCCTTTAACTCCGCAGGCGCCATCCTGTAAAGTGTTATAGAAATGGGAGCCGTACCAGGCAACCAATCTATAAAAAACTCCATGTCTCTGTCTGGGGGTAAACCTGGTAGCTCATCAGGGAAAATATCCTGAAACTCCCTCACCACAGCTATCTCTTCCAGCTCTAGCTTCTTAACTTTTATGTCCACCACATGAGCCAAAAACATAGAACAACCCTTACTTGCCAATCTTCTAGCTTCCAAGGATGAAATCAAACATGAAGGTAAAGTCCTTCTCTTCCCTTTCAATACTACTGTAGGTCCTGAGGACCTAGGAAAAGTTACTTCCTTCATGAAATAATCAATGGAAGCATGATGCCTATCCAACCAATCCATACAAAGAATGATATCAAAATCCTTCATCTCTAAAGGAACTAAATCTGCCTCCAACACCACTCCGCAAACCATCACAGGACACTCCCTAAACACCAAACTTCGGACTACCTTTTCACCAAGAGGGGCTTTAATCACCAACTCACACCCTAAGTAGGAAGGGGGATTATCAGCATGGCATGTAAACACAGTGCTAACAAAGGAATGTTTTGACCCAGAATCAACTAAAACATAAGCGTCATGTTGAAAGATAGAAAGTATACCTGTGATCATGGTGGTTGTCCCGCAAGCGCACGGGGTCGTCAAGTAATAAACCACTCGTGCATGCACGAATGGGTCGTATTCCCAAGGGCCCGAGAATCTATCATTACTTCCTTCTCGCAATGTTGTCTAGCCGATCAATTTCGAGAGTAAAGGAAGAAAATGCAAAAACAAGAAATAAATGCAATTCGAAATGCTAATTAACCAGGGCAACAGAAAGTGTGAAATCAGGGTGAGAAAGCAGTCCCCGATAAGGATCCTCTCAGGGGCTACTGAAGTGTATAGGATACTGGATTAACATGTAAATGGCTTGTTGGACCGACAAAACCCTAGATTAGGTCAACCCGATGGTCACGGCAGTTGACCCCTAATCCGGTACGAGTATTGAATACGGGCTCTACCCGTATAAATCCTCATACGATTGCAAAGGGTGAGGTGGTTTTCTCAAACTAAGGTTGAATCACAAATAAGCAATTAACCCTAGAATTGGAGGGGTACAAATACCCGATGGTCACGGCGTATTTATACGTATTTCCCTTCCAAGCTTGGTGAGTCTAACACTAGGGCAATGGTCGTGCAACCTAGTATTGGCTAAGTATGGATACACAGAGTTCTCATGCATACCCTAACATTCAAAAGCACCAAACAAGGATCACAAACAAGTCTACAAACATTAATTAAAACCAAGCATCCAAAATATACAAGTTCACCCCCAAGGTTCACCTACATCCGGTGACCTTGGGGTTTAGTTGTTCATAATATCAAAATACATACTCAAAAGCATGAAAAAACTAAAGAAAGCATAATCACTCCCTCAAATACGAAAATGGAGTTCCGAAGACGCCACTCAAGAGGTGGCTTCTCTTGTCTTCAACCCTCCTTCAATGATGCCCTAGAGTAGGATCTTGCTCCAAAACGCACTCTCCTCCAAGATCTTGCCGTGAAAACGCCCTCAAAGCCCTCCTCCAAGCCGGATTTTTAGATGGTTGTGTGGAGCTCCAAGGAAGACGACTAACTCCCCCTCAAATGCACTAAAAAAGTCTTTTAAATCAAGACATCGCGATGCCTTGCGGGTGGCCTTGCGGGCGCAAGGTTGCCCGCAAGGCATCCAGAGAGTTTCTCAGGAATTTTTCCATTCAGTGCTACAGTATCGGCTACAGTAATTGTGCTACAGTAATTCCGCTACAGTACTGATACAGTAATAAAGCCCAAAAACGCCGTATTTGGTGTCGATTTCTTCATGAATATGTTCTTGAGCTTATTTCGGGCCTGTAACACAAGTAAAGCAACTTTAAACAAGAAAATAGAAAACAACTTAACAAAAAGAGAGAATAAACTATACACAAGTATGTATAAAATACGTATATTTAGACGTTTATCAAACATCCCCACACCTAAGCGTTTGCTTGTCCCCAAGCAAACAAACATGAAGAACAGGGGCAAGAAGATAAATGGCTAAATATACGACCTCAAGCTCAAATGTACAGGACTTTACTAGCACAGATGGTTAGAAATCAGGAAGTGAGTTGTTCAGTGTATAGACAAGCAATATCAGCTCTGTTTCATCCAAAGTGTCATCGTGAGTGTGTGCTGACTCCCACACTGATCTCCACACCCTGGATTACCCCAGGATGTCCATTCACCTCACACAGATTGAAGTTAGTGTTAGGAATGCTAAAGACCCTCTCAATAGTCAATTAAAAATCTTCTGGTCTCCAAAAAGGAACTTTAACATCAAGTGAAGATAGAACAGGTTTCAGGCGTTTTTTTTTTTTTCCGAGTCCGCCTAACGTAGACTGCACAAAAATTTTTCAGCAGGATGCACATGCTGGCCAGGCACAAGAGCCACCCAACTTACTTGACTACAGATCTACATATACGCATTCATGCTTTTATAAGCAGAGGAATACTGACATAGACTCTTTTTTTTTTTTCACAACGCCTGATCAAACCTGCTAAAAACTTCACTTAAAAACCTCACTGAGGGTTAAAGCAAAAACAGGAGACTCAAAAGTTTTTAAAGGACTATTGAAAGAAGAATTTAACATCCTAACACAAAAATCAATAAGATGGGTTAGAGCGTCAGAATTGGGAGTTATAGTGAGCAGGTATAAATATGCACTAAGGATGAAACAGAACTATATTCATGGACATGTAAAGTACAACTCACTACTGTCATTCTACCAAGCTAGGAATCCTTAACAAAAAGATCATAGCTATCATAGGTAAAATACAAGCATGCAATACAGTATAAATACTCCATCCCCACACCTAAAGCTGTACATTGTCCCCAATGTACATAAATCAGCAGTACAGGGTGGGAAATAAATATAACAAGAATTAAAAGGTGGAGTAAGAAACTTCCCCAATCCGTCGATGAAATGCATGTGGACTGGGGGGGTCCATGTGGTGAGGGCTGGGAGTGTGAAGCATTCCTAAAGAAATTCCTGGAAAAAGACAAAACACTGATCACAACTCCAGAATGAGAATGATAGAGAAGAGTGCAAAAACAGAAAGTTCAAAATAAAGAAAGAAAGTTTAGTAGGGTCGGAACCCTAACTAACTTAAAAAGTAACACTAAAGCAAACAACAATAAGAGCAGCAAAATAAATAAAAAGAACAACAAGAACAACAACAAATGGCGTGATGCTGGGAATCTAAGAGTCAGATGGCCGTGATGATGCAGCACAGGTGGTAGCTGCGGAGGTGGTGCCTTGAAATGTAATCACACTTGGTCGGCCGGCACACCATTGCTTTGCAACTTCAATGGAGCTTAAGACTTCTAATGTGAGCTCTTTGTAGGTGGGTTCTTCAATGGAGAACAATTTGTCCCACCCATCATGAGAGATAAGCTCCAAGATGACTTCATCTAACCCCAAGGCTCTCAAAACATTCCAATCAATTTTTCGTATGGTGCCGAATGTTTTCCTTGACAAAAGGGCAAATCGGGTCTTATGATCGTCCTTTCGAAATCGTGGTCCGTCGCCGGGCGGAGAACGGTCTCTCCGTGTCCTCTTATGAGCCACTTTCTTGGTCCTCATACCTACAAGACCAAGGGGACACCATTAAACCAAATTATAAAGAAATTGAGGTTTCATGGAATGAAAATTAAGGAGAATGGTTCATTGCTACAGTAAATCCGAGAAATTTTGGCAAGAGTTTTGCTTGAAAAAGTAGCCAAAAATTTCTACAATCATACAAAACCAATCTCACAATGCTATATTAAGCAAAGAGAACATAAACACAAAGTTACATCCCAACAATTCAATAAAACACAAGATATAAGAATGAAAATCAAACCTTAACCCTAGAGTATGAGGGATGAATCAAAAGCTTGAAACGGCTTGAAAAGGTTGTAATCTTCCAAAATCCTTCCACAAAAGTGTTTAGAGGAGGAGGAGAGTGATTTAGAGCAAAAAAAATGAGGTGATTTGGTGGAGAAATGAGTGAGAAATGAGAGGAAGAAGATGGGAGTGTGAAGATGAGAGAAAGAGAATGGGAAGAAGCCTTTTTAGGGCTTTTATCGGGCATCCTTGCGGGTGGCCTTGCGGGCGCAAGGTTGCCCGCAAGGAGCCTCGGGAAGCCTTGCGGTTGGGCTTGCGGGCGCAAGCTGGTGATCGTCCCGCAAGCGCACGGGGTCGTCAAGTAATAAACCACTCGCGCAAGCACGAGTGGGTCGTATTCCCAAGGGCCCGAGAATCTATCCTTACTTCCTTTTTGCTATGTTGTCTAGCCGATCAAACTTGAGATTTAGAATGAAAAAGTAAAGAAGTAAAACAAAAGCAATTAAACTGCTAAATACGAAGGGCGATAAACGGGAGGAAAATCAGGGTAAGAAGATGGTCACGTATGAGGATCCCCTCGGGGTTACTAAAGTGCGAAGGATGTTGGATTAACATGCAAGTGGCTTGAAGGACCGAGAAAACCCTAGATTAGGTCAACCCGATGGTCACGGCAATTGACCCCTAATCCGGTACGAGTATTGAATACGGGTTATACCCGTACAATTCCTCCTACGATTGCAAAGGGCAAGATGGTTTTCTTAAGCTAAGGTTGAATCACACATGAGTAATTAACCTTAGAATTGGAGGGGTACAAATACCCGATGGTCACGGCGTATTTGTACGTATTTCCCTTCCAAGCTTGGTGAGTCTAATACTAGGGCAATGGTCATGCAACCTAGTATTGGCTAAGTATGGATACACAGAGTTCTCATGCATACCCAAGCATTCAAAAACACCAAACATGAATCACAAACAAGCTAACAAGCATGAATTAAACCAAAACATCCAAACATCACAAGTTCACCCCAAGGTTCACCCACATCCGGTGACCTTGGGGTTTTAGTTGCTCATAGTCTCCAAATACATGAATAAAAGCATGAAAATAACTAAACCCAACATAAAAGACCTCCCTCCAAAGATTAGAGTCGAAGAAGCTTCCAAAGACGCCACTCGAAGGGGTGGCTTCCCGTCGTCTTCAACCTCAAGATTTGAAGCCCTAGAGGTAGATCCCGCACAAGAACGCGCTCTCCTCGCCGATTCTACCGTGGAAATGCCCTCCAAGCTCTCCTTCTTGGTCGGATTTGGAAGAGGTGGTGTCAAGCTTCAAGAAGAGCCAAGGTCTCCCTTTCTTTCATGCCCTAAAAGCCCTTAAAAGGGTGAAAATCGCGACTTCTCACGGGCTGCCTCACGGCCGTGAGGTTGCCCGTGAGGCATCCAGAAAGTTCTGCACGAAATTTCACATCGGGTACTACAGTAACCTGCTACAGTGATTCCGCTACAGTACCTTGCTACAGTACTGCTACAGTGAAGAACCCAAAAACGTCGTATTTGGTGTCGAATTCTTCCTAAATACGTTCTTGAGCTCATTTAGGGTCTGCAACACAAAATAAAGGGGTTTAGACTATAAAAAGGGCATCGACTTATCAAAAAGATAATAAAATAATACAAATAAATACGTATAAAATACGTATATTTAGACGTTTATTAAACATCCCCACACCTAAGCGTTTGCTTGTCCCCAAGCAAACAAACATGAAGAACAGGGGCAAGACGATAAACGGCTACATATACGACCTCAAGCTCAACTGTACAGGACTCCACAAGCACAAATGGACAGAAATCAAGAAGTGAGTTGTTCAATGTATAGTCAAGTAATATTAGCTCTGTTTCATCCAAAGTGTTCCTGTGTGTGTGTGCTGACTCCCACCTTGACCTCCACACCCTGGATTACCCAGGATGCTTGTTCACCTCACTCAAATTGAAATTAGTGCTAGGAGTGCCAAACAAAAATCCTCTAAATAGCCAGTTAAAAATCTTTTGGTCCCCAAACGAAACTTTAACATCAAGTGAAGATAAGACAGGTTTCAGGCGCCCAAAGGTTTTTTTTTTTTTTTTTTTTTTTTTTTTTTTTTTTTGGAATCCGCCTAACGTAGACTGCACAAAAATCTTTCAGCTGGATGCACATGCTGGCCAGGCACAAGAGCCACCCGACTTACTTGATTACAGATCTACATATACGCATTCATGCTTTTAGAAGCAGAGGAATACTGACATAGACTCAATTTTTTTTTTTTTTTTTTTTTTTTTTTTTTACACAACCTAACTCAGGACGCCCGATCAACCACCGCTAAAAACCTCACTTAAAAACCTTACTTAGGGTTAAAGCAAAAATAGGGGAATCAAAAGTTTTTTAAAGGACTATTGAAAGAGAAATTTGACATCCTAACACAAAATCAAAAAGATGGGTTAGAGTGTCAGAAGTGGAAGTTAGAGTGAGCAGGTATCAATGTACACTAAAGATGAAACAGAACTACATTCAAGTACATGTAAAGTACAACTCACTACTATCATTCTACCAAGCTAGGAAGTCCTTAACAATAAAATCATAGCTATCATAGGTGAGTCAAGCATGCATTAAAATAAAATACTCCATCCCCACACCTAAAGCTGTACATTGTCCCCAATGTACATAAGTCAGCAGCACAGGGTGGGAAATAAATATAAACCAAAAATTGAGAGATGGAGTAAGAAACTTCCCCAATCCGTTGATGAAGTGTGGAACATGTGCATGTGGACTTGGGGTAAACTAAGTGGTGAGGGCCTGGAGTGTGGAACAGCTGTATCATCATCCTGAAAGCACAACAAAACTGATCACAACTCCAGAGACAAAAAATAATAAAGGAGGAGCGCGTACAAAAATAGTTCACAAATAACCAACAAAAGTTTAGCAGAGCAGGAGCCCTGACTAACTTAAAAGTACAACAGACGGCAAAAGAAAAGAACAACAAACAAGCTCGAAGAAAATAAAAGAAAACAAGGTGGTGGGAGTGTCCTGGGGTCTAGGGACCAGAAGGGAGTGAAGGTGTCGCGCAGGCTGTGGATGCAGATGTGGTACCGACTGAAGATGATGAACTACGCATACGGGATAGGATCTCAGCGGTATTGCTCTCTATACGGCTCAGTGATGTCGCCATGTCTCTGTGTCCCCTCTCGAGCCCCTGTAAACGCTCATAAACTTCCGAACGAAATGCCTCAAATCTTTCCTCAAGTGGCCGCCGCGCTCTGGGTCTGCTCTCCTGCTCTGGCTCTGAATCAGACTCAGATGCAGACTCTGTATCCTGAGATGGGTCGGGGTCTGGTACACTGGTACTCTCGCGCTGCACAAGTCTGTAGGTATTGCCCCGCCGCTCAACTAGACCAATACATGCAAGAGTCTGCATGCCAAGTGGTGTGATAGCACCAACAACTGTCATATCCTGCGTCCGGTCTATAAGGCCCATGCCTCTGATTATGCGGGTAATAAACGGTCCGGCAAAGATGGCCCCAAGGCGGACAAACTGTCCCTGATGTGCTAATGCCTCTGCTACAAGACGTCCCATGTGGAGGGGGTGTCGCTCTATAATGCTGTAGAGCATGAGTAGATCCATGCGTGATATCACCCCGGTTGAGTCCGGCCGACCCCCTATACCGCGTGTCAATAGTGCATGAATATATCTGTGCGCGGGGTTCCTCAGTTGAGATGCCTTCTTTGTTTTTGAGCAAGTGGCAATGGAAGCCCAATATGATGCGCTCGTCACGGGGTAGGGAAAATCAACAGTAAGGTCTTTAAATTCAGATGTGCGCGTGTACGATTCGGGGTAGAGTCCCATAAGCACCCCTAATTGATCTTGTGTGACCCGGCGATGCTTCCCAAAGGCACGGAAAGAGATAGAGCTCGGTTGGCGGGTGAAGGGACAGTGTTTCGCAACCTCAACTGTGCTTAAGACTTCAAGGGTAAGCTCTTTGTAAGTTGGCTCGTCGATAGAGAATAGTTTGTCCCAACCATGGTGAGAGATGAGTTCTAAAACGGTACCGTCCAAGCCCAAGCTCTTAAGCACGTCCCAATCTATCCTTCTAATGATGCCGAAGCTCTTGCACGAAAGAAGCGCGAAACGGGACTTGTGATCCTCATTTTTGAACCTTGGTTGGTCGGGGGATGGGGTACGGTTATTTCGGGCCCTCTTGTGTGCTACTTTCTTTACCGGCATCCTACAAAACCAAAGGGTCATCAATTCAACTAGTTACAAGAAAAGCACTAGCAAAATAATGAAGATTTCATGGAAAATGCTCATTGCTACAGTAAATCCGAGAAAATTTTGCAAGAGTTTTTCTTGAAAAAGTAGCCAAAAATTTTTACAATCATACCAAATCATACTTAAGATACTCTTGCAACAAAAGAGAGCAAGATCCAAGTTTAAAATACCCCACAAACCCAAAAGAAATCAAGCCCTTGAGAGAAAGAACATTACCTAGCCCTAGGATATGTGGAGTAATCCCTTTGCAAAATCCGGCCAAAGGAGTGTTTTGTCTTCAAAATTTCTTCACCAAATTAGCTGAGGGGAGGAGGAGAGGGATTTAGAGCAACAAAAATGAAGAAAATCGGTGGAGAATGGAGGGGGAAATGAGAGAAAGGTTGGAGAAGAAGAATGGACAAAAGAGCTTGAAAAAGGGTCTCTTTAAACCCCAACCCGTGAAGCCTCACGGGTGGGCTCACGGCCGTGAGCCCACCCGTGAGAAATCCCTGGATGGCTCACGGGTGAGCTCACGCCCGTGAGCTCACCCGTGAGCTTCCCCTGATTCCCTCAAGGGTGCACTCACGGGCCAAAAACGGCCAAAATCGGAAATTTTCTCAACTTAACCTCTTCCAAACCCTCAAAAACGTTTAAAACAATGACAAATTAAGCATGGAAACACTCAAAACATGATTTTCATGGCATCTAATTTACAAATCATTCAAGGAAACACAAGATCATGCAAAGGGATTTGGACAAAAATGATGAACAAAACCACCACAAAATGAAAAGCAACTTGAAAACTAACACACCAAAAATACGGAAAAAGAGCACACCAAGCAAACACACAACAAGAAAGAAGAAATGCAACAAATTTAAGAGCTTGGGTTGCCTCCCAAGGAGCGCTTGTTTAAAGTCGTTAGCTCGACTCTTCTTACCTCGAATCAGGGTGGGACAAAGGGTGGAGAGTTACCTCCATTTCTCGACGGAATGTTATGACCTGGAAAGTAATGCTTGAGACGGTGACCATTGACCTTGAATGTTCCATCTTGAGGGTGAGTTATTTCGATGGCACCATGAGGGAAAACTTGTGTGACAGTGTATGGTCCATGCCATCTTGATTTCAATTTCCCTGGGAACAATCTCAATCTAGCATTGAACAATAAAACTTGATCCCCTTTTTGAAAATATTTAGCTCGTTTAATGTGGCGATCATGATACTCCTTCGTTTTCTCCTTGTATCGCACCGAGGTTTCATATGCCAATGTTCGCCATTCGTCTAATTCATTTAGTTGAAACTTCCTCTTGTGGCCCCTAAGGTGAGGATCGAAGTTGAGTTGTTTAATGGCCCAGTAAGCTCTGTGCTCCAATTCAACTGGTAAGTGGCAAGCTTTTCCATAGACCAATCTGTAGGGTGTTGACCCGATAGGTGTCTTGTATGCCGTCCTATATGCCCACAGCGCATCGTCTAGCTGTTCTCGCCCAATCTCTTCGGTCTTTGGTTGACGGTTTTCTCTAAGATCCGCTTTAACTCCCTATTTGATACCTCAACCTGCCCACTGGTTTGAGGATGATACCGCAATCGACATGCTATGAGATACCCCGTACCGTTTTAGAACTTTCTCAAATTGAGAGTTGCAGAAATGGGTGCCTCGATCACTTATGATCACCCCTGGGTGTACCAAACCGGGAGAATAATTTCTTTAGAAATTTCACCACCACCCTAGCGTCACAAGACGGAAGAGCCTGTGCTTCCACCCATTTTGAGACATAATCTATAGCCACCAAAATGTACTTGTTACTATGGGAACTAGGGAATGGGCCCATGAAATCGATTCCCCGGACATCAAACACCTCACAAGCTTGATTCCATGATTGCGGCATTTCTTCTCTTTTTGAAATATTGCCGGTTCTTTGACACTGTCACACTGTTGTACCCAGTGCTTGTGCATCCTGAAACATAGTGGGCCAGTAGAATCCCGAGTCAAGAACCTTCTTCGCCGTTCGCTCCCGCTATAGTGGCCTCCTGTAGGCCCCGAGTGGCAATGTATCAAGATATCGTGCCCTTCTTACGTTGAAACACATCTCCTGACGATTTGATCAGCACACATCCCGAATAGGTACGGGTCTTCCCATATGTAGTGCTTTATATCGGCAAAGAATTTTTTTTCTCTGCCGATATGTGAGTTGCTTTGGGAAAATTTTTGCTGCCAAGTAATTTGCTATATCTCGCAAACCACGGAGTCTCATCTTCTTCAATCACCTGAATACTGCACAACTGTTCTCCAGGGAATGAATCATTAATCTCATCCTTTTGCAAAGTATTTTCCATAGGTTCCTCAAGGCGCGAGAGATGATCAGCAGCTAAGTTCTCTCGCCCCTTTTTATCCTTTATTTCTAGATCAAACTCTTGCAGCAGTAAGACCCATCGGATTAGACGAGGCTTTGCATCCGACTTGTTAAGTAAATATTTTAGGGCGGAATGATCTCGTGTACACAATCACCTTTGATAACACCAAATATGAGCGAAATTTGTCAAATGCAAAGACAACAGCGAGCATTTCTTTTTCAGTGGTGGTGTAGTTTTCTTGAGCATCGTTCAGGGTTTTGCTTGCATAGTAGATGGGGTGGAAGTGATTGTTTCGCCGCTGGCCAAGCACGGCTCCCACAGCATAGTCACTCGCATCACACATTAATTCAAATGGCAGATTCCAGTCTGGAGAAACCATAATCGGTGCTTCTATAAGCTTTCTCTTCAAGGAAAGGAAGGCTTTCATACAGTCTTCATTGAACTCAAAAGGGGCATCCTTCTCGAGTAGCTTCGTCAATGGTCGGGCAATCGAAGAGAAATCTTTCACAAACCTCCTGTAAAACCCCGCATGGCCCAGGAAACTTCTGATTGCTTTTACTGAAGTTGGAGGAGGAAGTTTCTCAATAGTGGCGACTTTTGCCTGATCCACTTCTATTCCCTTTTTAGAGATTTTATGTCCAAGTACTATACCCTCCTTAACCATAAAATGACATTTCTCCCAGCTAAGCACCAAATTCGTTTCTTCACACCTTTTTAAGACTCGCTCCAAGTTTTTGAGACAGAAATGAAACGAGTCACCAAAGACTGAAAAGTCATCCATAAACACTTCCATAATGTTCTCCACCATACCTTCAAAAATGGCCAACATGCATCTCTGGAATGTGGCAGGTGCATTGCAAAGCCCGAAGGGCATACGGCGGTAGGCAAATGTTCCATACGGACAAGTGAAAGTGGTCTTCTCTTGGTCCTCAGGAGCAATCGGTATTTGAAAATATCCAGAGAGGCCATCCAAGAAGCAGTAATAAGCATGTCCCGCCAATCGTTCGAGCATCTGGTCTATGAAAGGCAAAGGGAAGTGATCCTTCCTTGTGGCATCGTTCGGCTTCCCGTAATCAATACTGGACCCTCCAACTCGTGGCTCGTTCTCGTCGGGATAAGCTCGTTCCTCTCATTGGTAATAACTGTCATTCCTCCCTTTTTGGGTACTACTTGCACAGGACTCACCCAGGCACTGTCAGATATAGGGTATATAATGCCGGCGTCGAGAAGCTTGATAACCTCATTCTTCACTACTTCCTTCATATTAGGATTCAACCTTCGTTGGGGTATTGCCATGGGTTTGTGATTGTCTTCCATAAGAATTTTGTGCGTGCAAAATGATGGACTGATCCCTTTGATATCAGCTATTTTCCAAGCAATTGCCTTTTTATACTTTTTGAGTACCTTAAGGAGTTTGCCCTTTTGTTCCTCTGTCAAATCTGACGCGATGATGACTGGAAGTTTGGAACCCTCACCCAGAAATGCGTATTCCAAGTGCACCGGTAACGGTTTTAGTTCCAGTTCAGGCGGTTCCTCCAATGACGACTTCAATTTCCCGAAACTGCCCATATCGCATTTTTCAGTCCTCACCTCTTCTGCCTCTGATGCACTGTCACTATAACAACTTTCTTCCCTTGCTTGTGCCTCTGTTTCTCCATGAATTGGGTTTTCATCCATTCTAAATTCCCCTTCTTTTAAACTGTCTCTCACTGCGTGCTTTGTGCCCTGTTCCATTGGAAAATGCTCTACGAGGTTCAATTTTTCTGTTTGCATGTACTGGTTGAAGAATGACTGAGTATTGAAATCTCCCTGGGTACTATTAATCGAACCCCCACAATACTGCTTCTTCCATTTATCATCATAAAAGTTTGGAGTGTTTGACCCAATCCCAGTGCTAAAGTAGTAAGAGCACGGCACCTGCGAGTGATGATAGTTAACCCAATCATTGGCTGCATACATAATTAAATAATAGAAGAAAGATATTTACAAAGTTAGAATAAAAAGAATGGAAGAAAAACAAGATAAGGAAAGACAAAAGAAGAAATAAACAGAATATATACAAGAATGGCAAAAACGTCAAAACAAAAGCCAAATCAACACGCTCAAAGTTTTCCGAATATTTCTCGTGGCTTCCCCGGCAACGGCGCCAAAAACTTGGTGATCGTCCCGCAAGCGCACGGGGTCGTCAAGTAATAAACCACTCGCGCAAGCACGAGTGGGTCGTATTCCCAAGGGCCCGAGAATCTATCCTTACTTCCTTTTTGCTATGTTGTCTAGCCGATCAAACTTGAGATTTAGAATGAAAAAGTAAAGAAGTAAAACAAAAGCAATTAAACTGCTAAATACGAAGGGCGATAAACGGGAGGAAAATCAGGGTAAGAAGATGGTCACGTATGAGGATCCCCTCGGGGTTACTAAAGTGCGAAGGATGTTGGATTAACATGCAAGTGGCTTGAAGGACCGAGAAAACCCTAGATTAGGTCAACCCGATGGTCACGGCAATTGACCCCTAATCCGGTACGAGTTTTGAATACGGGTTATACCCGTACAATTCCTCCTACGATTGCAAAGGGCAAGATGGTTTTCTCAAGCTAAGGTTGAATCACACATGAGTAATTAACCTTAGAATTGGAGGGGTACAAATACCCGATGGTCACGGCGTATTTGTACGTATTTCCCTTCCAAGCTTGGTGAGTCTAATACTAGGGCAATGGTCATGCAACCTAGTATTGGCTAAGTATGGATACACAGAGTTCTCATGCATACCCAAGCATTCAAAAACACCAAACATGAATCACAAACAAGCTAACAAGCATGAATTAAACCAAAACATCCAAACATCACAAGTTCACCCCAAGGTTCACCCACATCCGGTGACCTTGGGGTTTTAGTTGCTCATAGTCTCCAAATACATGAATAAAAGCATGAAAATAACTAAACCCAACATAAAAGACCTCCCTCCAAAGATTAGAGTCGAAGAAGCTTCCAAAGACGCCACTCGAAGGGGTGGCTTCCCGTCGTCTTCAACCTCAAGATTTGAAGCCCTAGAGGTAGATCCCGCACAAGAACGCGCTCTCCTCGCCAATTCTACCGTGGAAATGCCCTCCAAGCTCTCCTTCTTGGTCGGATTTGGAAGAGGTGGTGTCAAGCTTCAAGAAGAGCCAAGGTCTCCCTTTCTTTCATGCCCTAAAAGCCCTTAAAAGGGTGAAAATCGCGACTTCTCACGGGCTGCCTCACGGCCGTGAGGTTGCCCGTGAGGCATCCAGAAAGTTCTGCACGAAATTTCACATCGGGTACTACAGTAACCTGCTACAGTGATTCCGCTACAGTACCCTGCTACAGTACTGCTACAGTGAAGAACCCAAAAACGTCGTATTTGGTGTCGAATTCTTCCTAAATACGTTCTTGAGCTCATTTAGGGTCTGCAACACAAAATAAAGGGGTTTAGACTATAAAAAGGGCATCGACTTATCAAAAAGATAATAAAATAATACAAATAAATACGTATAAAATACGTATATTTAGACGTTTATCACAAGCCCACCCGCAAGGCCCCTCTGGATGGTTCACGGGCAAGCTTGCGGGCGCAAGCTTGCCCGCATGCTTGCCAAATCCGACCAAAACCCTCTCTAACGGTCATAAAACGGCTCCAAACTTGTTTAGCATCAACATAACCTCCTTTAAACCCTAAAAACAATGAAAACAAAGCCGATATAATCCCATAAACACACAAGAAGCAAGCTTCATGGCATCAACACATCAAACAACTCAAAGAATCCCAATATCGAGCAACAAAGAAATGACAAAGAAGAAGAACAAAATAACTAAAACAAAGACAACATCTAACCACTACCAAATTAAAGAATACGAAAACTAGAGTGCAAGGAATTTAAAGAGCTTGGGTTGCCTCCCAAGAAGCGCTTGTTTAAAGTCGTTAGCTCGACTTATCATACCTCGACTCATGGTGGGACAAAGGGTGGAGAATTACCTCCATTTCTTGGCGGGGGGTTGTTACCTGGAAAGTTCATGGAAAGACACGAGAAAATGCAAAATTTACCTTCATTTTCAAAATATAGGCGGTCTACCTCACTCGGTGGTAACGTGGAGATACTCATGTTTTTCTTCATTTTTGCATTCACCTTTCGCCATGCCTTCTTCAAATTTCCCTTTTTCTTATGATGCGGAGGTGATACAACTTCTACTTAGGCTATTTGTGGTGTTGGCGAAGGCGAGGGGTCCTTTACTTCCAGTTCTTCATCCTCGGTTCCTTCTAGGTACTCGTCTGAGGGATTCAACGAAAGAACCTCCTGCACACAATCAGAAATTATCACATCAGTTACATCGGTGTAATATAAAGTATCATCATGGTCTAGTGTGTGCTTCATAGCCTCTGGAAGAGTGAAGACAAGTTGTTCATCCCCCACTCTCAGTGTCATCTTCCCTCCCTTAACATCAATTAGGGCCCCCGCGGTGTTGAGGAAAGGGCGGCCAAGGATCAATGGGACCTCTACATCATCATCCACGTCTAGTATCACAAAGTCCACTGGAATAATGAGTTTATCAACCCTCACAAGAACGTCCTCGACAACTCCTCTTGGTCTTCTCACTAAGCGATCTGCAAGCTGGAGGGTCATTCGCGTGGGTCTTAAATCCTCCAGCCCCAACTTCAGGAATAGATTATATGGCATCACGTTTATACTGGCTCCTGAGTCGGCCAGAGCATTTTCTTGCATCCCCTCACCTAGTACACAGGGTATGATGAAGCTCCCCGGGTCTGTCAATTTCTTTGGCAATTTCTTTTGAATTACAGCTGAACAGGTTCCCGTAAGTGTCACTGTGTCTAGATCCTCCAACTTCCTCTTGTTAGTGAGGAGGTCCTTCATGAATTTGGCATATTTAGGCATTTGAGATAGAGCTTCGACCAAAGGAATGTTAATATAAAGCTGCTTGAACATGTGGAGGAACCTTTTAAATTGGGCTTCATCCTTGTCTTACTTGAGCCTTGAGGGATATGGCACCACAGGCTTGTATTCGGGGCCTTTATGAGTGGAGGATTTTGAAGCATCATCATCAAGTTTCTTCCCTTTTTCTTCACTTGTGTTTTTAATCACATTGGGGTCTTCCCGAATGGCTACCCCGTCATTAGAAGCACTTGGGCTCTCCTCGGCCCTTGCCTCCAACTGTCTCCCACTTCTCAGTGTTACAGCTTTTAAGTATTCCCTCGGGTTGCTTTCAGTGTTACTTGGCAAACTACCCGAGGGACGTTCTGCTTGCGCTCTAGCAAGTTGTCCGACCTGATTTTCTAAAGACTGAATAGAAGCCTGCACATTTCTCAGAACAGCACCAAATTCATCAAATTTCTTATCTTGGGCCACAAATCTTGATTCGGTGTTAATCATGAATCTAGCCAGGACATCTTCAGTTGTGTATTTTCTCTCCTGTTGTTGAGGAGGTTGATACTGAGGACCTTGAGGTTGGGGTGGCCTTTGTTGTGATTGGCCTTGGTTCCACGAGAAGTTTGAATTGCTCTTCCACCCCGGGTTATATGTATTGCCATATTGATTACCCGGTCCTCTCTGACCTCCACTGACATAGTCAACTGACTCCATTTGTGCAGGGAGAGTAACAAGAATGGGGCATTGGTTTGTTGCATGCCCAGCACCACATGTTTCACATGACATCACTGCCTTTGAGCTTGAACTGGAACCCAACATGAATTGATCAAGTTTCTGTGTTAAAGCTTCAACCTTAGCATTGTTGTCAATAACATTCTTGTTCAGGGCTTCCACTCTTGCCGCCAAGGCGGTAGTCTCACTCACCTCATACAGTCCTGCTGCTAGAACTGGCTTCTGTCTAGTACTCCAGTGACATTCGTTACTAGCCATGTTCTCAATCAAAGCTTCAGCTTCTTCAGGAAGTTTGTTACTCAAAGATCCTCCTGCCGCTGCATCAATGAGCTGCCTTGTAGCGTAATTCAGTCCATTACAGAATGTCTGCACCCTCATCCAAGCAGGGAACCCATGATGAGGACATCTTCTTAGGAGATCCTTAAAGCTTTCATGAGCTTCAAACAGGGTCTCAGAATCTCCTTGTCGAAATGCTGATATTTCCTGCCTCAACCTAGCTGCCTTGCTTGGTGGAAAATATTGGGCAAGAAACTTCTCCACCATTTCCTTCCATGAAGTGATCAATCCCGGAGCCAAAGAAGTAAGCCATCTATATGCTGCTCCCCTTAAACTGAAAGGAAATAGTCTCAGCCTTATTGCATCATCAGAAACTGAATTGATCTTGAAGGTTGAGCATATCTGAAGGAACTTGGACAAGTGGGCATGCAGGTCTTCATCAGCCAGACCATCAAACTGAACTGAGTTTTGCACCATCCCAATTGTGCTTGCTTTTATTTCGAAGTTATTTGCAGGCACAGTAGGAACCAACACACTGAACTCGTCCCCGGTGAACTGTGGCCTTTCATAATCAGATAGGGTTCTTCTTGGCTCGGCCATGACAGTAGGCTCACTAGATTCGACCCGAATTTCTTGTTGCCGTGAGCTTTCAGTAACTTCTATCAAACGTTGATGCAAGGTTCGTTCAATCTCGTCGTCAGGATCAACTAAATTTGTGTGACTCGCTCGTGTCATAAGATAGGTACCTCGCAAGAAAATTCAAGGCGAGTGTCAAAACTTGAAGAAAAACAAACTGGAAAAATGCAGGGAATAAAATAACGGAATATAAACAAGAATGGCAAAAACGGCAAAACAAAAGCCAAATCAACACGCTTAGAGTTTTCCGAATATTTCTCGAGGGTCCCCGGCAACGGCGCCAAAAACTTGGTGGTTGTCCCGCAAGCGCACGGGGTCGTCAAGTAATAAACCACTCGTGCACGCACGAATGGGTCGTATTCCCAAGGGCCCGAGAATCTATCCTTACTTCCTTCTCACAATGTTGTCTAGCCGATCAATTTCGAGAGTAAAGGAAGAAAATGCAAAAACAAGAAATAAATGCAATTCGAAATGCTAATTAACCAGGGCAATAGAAAGTGTGAAATCAGGGTGAGAAAGCGGTCCCGGATAAGGATCCCCTCAGGGGCTACTGAAGTGTACAGGATACTGGATTAACATGTAAATGGCTTGTTGGACTGAGAAAACCCTAGATTAGGTCAACCCGATGGTCACGGCAGTTGACCCCTAATCCGGTACGAGTATTGAATACGGGCTCTACCCGTATAAATCCTCATACGATTGCAAAGGGTGAGGTGGTTTTCTCAAACTAAGGTTGAATCACAAATAAGCAATTAACCCTAGAATTGGAGGGGTACAAATACCCGATGGTCACGGCGTATTTATACGTATTTCCCTTCCAAGCTTGGTGAGTCTTACACTAGGGCAATGGTCATGCAACCTAGTATTGGCTAAATATGGATACACAGAGTTCTCATGCATACCCTAACATTCAAAAGCACCAAACAAGGATCACAAACAAGTCTACAAACATTAATTAAAACCAAGCATCCAAAATACACAAGTTCACCCCCAAGGTTCACCTACATCCGGTGACCTTGGGGTTTAGTTGTTCATAATATCAAAATACATACTCAAAAGCATGAAAACAACTAAAGAAAGCATAATCACTCCCTCAAATACGAAAATGGAGTTCCGAAGACGCCACTCAAGCGGTGGCTTCTCTTGTCTTCAACCCTCCTTCAATGATGCCCTAGAGTAGAATCTTGCTCCCAAACGCACTCTCCTCCAAGATCTTGCCGTGAAAACGCCCTCAAAGCCCTCCTCCAAGCCGGATTTGTAGATGGTTGTGTGGAGCTCCAAGGAAGAAGACTAACTCCCCCTCAAATGCCCTAGAAAAGTCTTTTAAATCAAGGCATCCAGAGAGTTTCTCAGGAATTTTTCCATTCAGTGCTACAGTACCTTGCTACAGTGATGAAGCCCAAAAACGCCGTATTTGGTGTCGATTTCTTCATGAATACGTTCTTGAGCTTATTTCGGGCCTGTAACACAAGTAAAGCAACTTTAAACAAGAAAATAGAAAACAACTTAACAAAAAGAGAGAATAAACTATACACAAGTACGTTTAAAATACGTATATTTAGACGTTTATCAGATCACGTGACACACCCATGCGTGTGTGCTCCGCAAGTGCACGGGTGTCGAAGTAATAAAGTACCCAACCGGGTGGGTAGTCGAATCCACAGGGAGTAGACGTAAGAACAATCACACTTTGCTAAGTAGCCAAAGACAAATCGATTGATGTTGTGAAACAAAATAGAACAAGAAAGAAATAGAAAGAAAGTTCTGAAAATGAAAGCTAGGGTGTAGAATAAGATCAATATGAAGATGGGGTACTCGGACAATGCTCCCCCTAGAATCCTAGTTTCTAGTGCAAAACTTAAGCTGCTCTTCTTACAAAGAAAATCAATGAGTCGTGGAAATCCAAGGATACAGGGTCATAATCCTAAGGTCAACCCTGACTAGTCCCCTACGAGGTCCCGGCGGAGGGAAAGACTCTCGACGCCTCACACCACGTATGACTGTGAAGAGCTCGTGGGAATCCAAATGAAAAACGCTATTCCGAAATATGGACCAACCTCTTTGGTCCAGGCGGAAGATCCCTAATCACAAATAAGTCCCGGCGGAAAGATTTCTCCCTCAACGCCTAACTCTCTTTGAGATCGAAATTATCTCGTGGAATGAGAAGGTAGGGTAAATCATATCGGAAGGGAAAGGGGACGTGTTGCTACCTCTCAACTCACCCTCTCAACCCTCTTCAATCCTGCTTGATCTAATCCTAATGGTGATGGTTGATAAGTGCTTGATTATATATATTTTATAATATCAGTTTACATGCATTGAGCATCACTTTTATCAGGTTTTAGCATTAACAAGGTGTGTTTTGTGTTCTTTTGTGCAAACAGGGCTTTGGAGACATGACGTACAGGAAGAAACAAAGATAGGGTGTGATGACACGTTTCAAGGCCACAATCAGAAGCTGTGTTCATATGCATGGGGGTGTTGCCAACTTTCGGAGGAGTACAAGTCATTACACAAACCGAAAGGGCACAAAGGCAATAGTACGCCCATGTCCCAGCTTCCATACAAAGCAGAAGTAGGTTCTTGAGGATTTCAAAGCATAGAAAGCCACACACCATACCACATGAGCGTGTGCCCGACCGTGTGGACTCCAAAGAAGACTTCGGGGAAAAATCACTGTAGCATTTCTGTAGCGAAGTACTGTAGCAAGTACTTCACACGCCCGTGTGGAATTTCCACACGGGCGTGTGGATGCCCGTGTGGATGTGCGCATAAAGCCCCGAATTCAAATTATAAAAGCTGCCTTGTGATAATTTTTAGGGATCTTTTCGGCCACTTTCGAGAGACAAGGCGGCTAGGGCTTGGAATGAGTTCTTTGCGGCTTTGTGAAGCTTTCCTCACCAACTTGGATCGATTCCTCCTCCGTCATAGCATCAAGGAAGCCATTGGCGACCTAGCTTCGAAGTGGATTCAATCCAGACGTGGAAACTACCCATCAAGACCATCATCACGGATTCAAGGGGGTTATTCTTTATGTCTTTGGAACTTTACTCTCAATTTATTATTTGTTTTGTGACTCGCTCCATGGAAAGCTAAACCCCTAGAGGGTATTCGGACATGTAAACCCTAGGATTCTTATTTTCATTAGATTTACATTGTGTTTCTATTCGAATTTATCAGTTTGAGTTTTACTCTTGAGTTCTTAATGCTTGTTTGTGCTTTTGATTTCATTATTATTTGCCTTGCATGTTTTATTCAATCTAGTGAAGAGAGAGATCACCGCTAGGTTTAGAATTACCAAGAGTAAAGAGGGTTGAGAGGGTGAGCCGTGAGATAGCGGAGTGTCCCCTTTCCCTTCCGATAGATATTTCCTATCTCCATATTCTCTAAGTGTCAAGCGACCATATGTGGTGTGAGGCGTCGAGAGAATTCTCCGCCGGAACCTTGTAGGGGGTTAAGGATCTTTCACCTGGAGGCAGGGTTAGATCTACTTTTAGGAATTGGTTATATCTTTGGGATCCCTAGAGTTTTAAGCAGTCATATGTGGTGTGAGGCGTCGAGAGAATTCTTCGCCGGGACCTCGTAGGGGACTAGTTATCGGCGACCTGGAGGCAGGGGCCGTTATACCTTTGGATACCCACGACTCATTGTTTTCGTTTAGAAACACATGTAATCTACATCCAACACCCGAATCCTAGGGGGAGCATTGTCCGGATACCTCACTTTTATTGATTGAGAACTCTTTTCCTTTTATTTCCTGCGCACTTGTGGTGACACTCTTAGTGTTGGCCATTAGATCATCACACACTACACTCATTAGGCTAGATAACAAAAGAGGGGCTATTACTAGTACTTTTGTTCCCTGTGGTTCGACAACCCGACCCTTTGGGTCCACTTTTATTACTTGACGACCCGTGCACTTGCGGTAACGCAAGGGGTTGACACACATCACCCTGTTGTGTTGTTGCGGAGACGCATCAATGGTCACTCGTCAAAAGGATAATTAGATGTGATTCTCAACACTAGTGTCACTCTAAGGAAGAATCCAAGAAGCATACAAGATTGAAACTCAAATTAAAACTCAAATTAAAGAACAGTAATAATGTCATAGAAACATAGAAATTCTAGAGTTTACATGTCAAAGCACCCACTAGGGTTTTTAGCTCTCCATGGAGCAATACAAAATCATGAAAGGAATGGAAAATAAATGCAAACAATCCATAAATAAAACCCCCTTTAGCTCCGTGCTGATAGTCTATGAGGGCTTCTCCTTCTTCTCCAAAGAGTTCCTTCCTCCAAGCCTAGGGCACACCTCGTCGAATCGAATCGTCGAAAGGTCCCCCAATAGCTCTCCTTGGAAGGGATTGATGTTGAAATCGATGAAAAAGCACCCCCAAAGTGTAGCAAGAACCTCCTGAACCCTAGCTCTCAAGTTTGGAAGAAGATCTCTCAAATAACGCTTCAGAACGGCTTTATAATTGGCCATCTCGAGGATCCACACGGGCGTGTAGATGAGCCACATGGCCGTGTGGAAATTCCACACGCCCATGTGGAGTTTCTGCCCTGTGGAAAACTTCGTATTAGTCCCCGATTTCGCCCGTTTCTTCTCTTGAGGTCACACGGACGGACACAAGCCCATGTGAAAGGTCATGTGGCATTTCTTGATGATGAGAAAACCTTGGAGAGCTTTTGAAATCTTCGAACAAATCGGAACAAGCGAGCATGACTGCCTTCGTGTCCTTCTACAAGAATTGTCTTGAAGTCTTTAGAAGTTGGCACATACCCCCTCGTTGGAACCTGATTTGTGTCTTGAACTTCGTATTTGCACAAAAGAGCTCCACTTGGCACCATTATGACCTAATCTTGCCTTTATTCACGTACCATGTCTTCACAACCTTAATTGCATGAAAGAACACCAAAGCACACGAAATTAGCGATAAAACCTAAGAAATGTGATGCTCATGCGTGGAAAACATTTTCAAAAATATATACATGCAAGCACTTATCATCACGTTAGGCCTACACTCAGCCTCTTCCTCAGTCTTGGTAAAAACTAGGGTCTGGGCTCCAGCCTGAGGTCGCTAAGAACCTAGCTGAGGGACACTGCTACCAGCTCCAGACTTTGCAGTAGTTGGAGTAGAAACTACTGGCTGAGAACCCCTGGACTGGAAAGGACGACCCTGAGCTGATGGTGCAAAACCACCCTGCCCTAACTCTGGGCAAGCAGATCTCAATTGTCCAGTCTGACTACACTGAAAGCACTTGCAGGGTAAATGACACGGCCCTCTATGCGAATTCCCACAATTCCAACACATGGCACCAAAATCTGGACCTCTAACACTTGGAGCACTATCAGCATGAGAGTGTCTCTGTTGGTAACCAGTCTGAGATGGTGGAGGTCTAGCAGAGCCTGACACAGAAGTGCCTCTAAAAGAACCTTCACTTCTACTCTTCTTTAAGGGCTGACCCGACTCCGAACTCCTTCTCTTAGCAATTGATGTGCGTCCCGCAAGTGTACGGGGTCATCAACTAATACCCTGTGTGTGACACAGGGGTCGTATTCCTCGGGGCCAAGGATCTACCCTTACTTCCTCTTAACTTATTGTCTAACCAAATATCTCGAGGTTGGGTGCTAAGATTTATAAACTGATTTTAAGAAAATCTAAACTGAATGACAAAATACAGGCGAAATAGGTGGAGAATCACAAAGGGGAAAAACGGTCACGGACGCGGATCCCCCTGGGACTACTGAAGCTAGACAGATGCTAGGGTTAACATTGCAATTGTGGTTTGAGCCAAGAGATTCCTAAAGTACGTTAACCCCAAATCCCTCGGTGATTAACCCCTAACCCCATACAGGTATTGGATAGATTCTCTTCTGATCAAATCCCGCTATGATTGCACTATGACTAGGGAAATCTCTGATTAGGGTCAAACTCAGTACCTAGGTTCGAGCCTAATGGTTGGAGGGGTACCAAATACCCGAATCCCTCGGCGTATAGGTACATGTATCCCTTTCACACTATGTGAGTCCAATACAAGGGCGTATCCCACGCTCCAAGTACAACCTAGAAATTGAACTACAGAGTTCTCATGTAATTCAAGGTAATCAACCACACATAGCATGAACCACAAACCAAACAATTTGCATTAAATGTAAATCAAAGCATCCATACAAGTTGTTCATCCCAACGTTCACCTGCGTTCGGTGACCTTGGGACTTAGTTGTTCATACAAGCAAATAACATAAAGCACATCATGAAAACAACTAATCTAGCCATAACAAACACTCCCTCAATTGTTGGTGATGAAAAGGTGAGCCGGATCGTCGCCACGAGCCTCCACCTACGCTGCCATGAGGGCGGCTTCCTCTTTCTTCTTCAAGATTTAAATGATAAAGTAGAGGATGGATCTTGCCAAATCTCTACTCTCCTCTTGATCTCCACTCTTCAATTAATGATAAAAGGCCTCTTCTTCCCGGATTTGAGCCTCCTTCAAGCTTCAAGAAAACATCCCCCAAAAACCTCACCAAAAGCCCCCAAATAGTTTGCCCTAACTTCATTTAAAATCTGAATTTCGGGGGGTTATGCGGGCAGCCTTGCGGGCACATGCTTGCCCTCAAGGCTCCCAGGAAATTTCCAGAAAAATACCGGTGCTACAGTACCTGCTACAATGCTACAGCATTGTCAAAGCTCCAAAACGCCGTATTTGGTGTCGATTTCTTCGTAAATACATTCTTGAGCTCATTTTGGCTTCTTCAGGTCTTGCGATACAAATAAAACCAATTTAACCATAAAAGCGGGCATCGGCTTATCAAAAGCATGTAATTTAATATACAAATGTTATAAATAAACATACACATTTAGGCATTTATCAGCAATGTTCTCCCAAACTCTCTTGCCTTCTTTAACCAACTGCTCTGCCCTCAAAGCAGACTACACTAATTCCTGGAAACTCCGCTTACTGGAGACCGCCATCCTTTACCTAATGCTCAGATTCAACCCCACTTCAAATTTGGAACAAAGAACCTCCTCAGTAGGTGTCAACTCTGGAATGAAACTAGCCAAATCCTTCAGCTCTGTCTCATACTCTGTCACTGTCTTACTGATAAACGCCTAAGTATATGTATTTTATACGTATTTATTTGTATTATTTTATTATCTTTTTGATGAGCCGATGCCCCTCTTATGGTCTAAATCTCTTTATTTTGTGTTGCAAACTCTAAATAAGCCAAAATGACCTCAAGAACGTATTTAGGAAGAAATCGACACAAAATACGATATTTTTGGGCTTCTTTACTGTAGCAGTACTGTAGCGGAATACTGTGGCAGGTACTGTAGTAGGGTACTATAGCACCCGAGGTGAAATTTTCTGCGAAACTCTTTGGTTGCCTCACGGGCAACCTCACGGCTGTGAGGTAGCCCGTGAGGAGACAAAAATTTCACCTTTTTAACGGCTTTTAGGGCATCCAAAAGGGGGACTTTTCATCTATTCTACTAGGGCCGGCGCCCCACCTTCTTTGCCGGCCATTTCCGGCGATCTACGGCGTAATCTTCACCAAGAAGGAGGCACACATCGAAGGAGAAGGTTTGGAGGGAAGATCCAAAACATCAAGGTGTATTTTGAAGGTCTTCATCAATTCAAGGGTTTCCAAAGCTAGAGGGAGTGTTTCTTCCTTCTTTTCTTGTTTATTTGCTCCTTGCACTTGTATGAGTGTTCCTCTTTCATGAGGAACAAACTTATTTGTGGTTTGGACATGATGAACTCTAGGGGTGTTTGTTTGTAATTTGGATGATCATCCTTATGATGTATTGTTCGATGCTGTATATCTTTTATGGAATCTTATAGTTTGTGGTTCATGTTTGGTGTATTTTAATGCCTTGGTATCCATGAGAACTCGGTGTGCCATTTCTAGGAAATGCTAGGTTGCATGACCATTGCCCTAGTATTAGACTCACCAAGCTTGAAAGGGATTCATGTATGAATACACCATGACCATCGGGTATTTCGTACCCCTCCAACAATTAGGGATGAACATAGATATTGAGTTTGACCCTAATTAGAGATTTCCCTAAGTTTAATGCAATCATAGGATGATTTGGGCGGATGTGATTCCGATCCAATACTTCTACCGGATTAGGGGTTGATCGCCGTGACCATCGGGGTTGACCTACTTTAGGAGTCTCTTGGCCCAGCTACCTGATGGTTGTCCGCAAGCTCACGGGTCGTCAAGTAATACCTCTCACGCACGCATGAGAGGGTCGTATTCCCTGGGGTCCCAAGAGCTGCTATTACTTCCCCCTAGACGGCACTGTCTAGTCTAACTAAGATAGAGAATTAGAACAAGATAAGAAGACTAACAAAGATAACAATAAACACATGGATACAGGCACACCACATGAGCATATTTAAGGAAGCAAATAATAATGAAAGCGTGAGGTCCCGGGCTAGGATCCCCTCGGGATTACTAAAGCTAGTAGGATGCTAGAATTACACAGGCACTGGTGGTTCTTGGCAGGGAGAATCCTCAGGTATTCCCACCCGATGGTCACGGAAGTTGGCCCCTAATCCAGTACGAGTATTGATACGGAATTCCTTCCGCCCAAATCCTCTTACGATTGCATTAAAGGCACGAGATTCTCAAATTAGGGTTGAAGCACAAACTAGGCACAACCCTAATACCGGAGGGGTACAAAATACCTGATGGTCACGGCGTATTTGTACATGTATCCCTTCCAAGCTTGGGAGTCTAAAAGTAGGGCGATGGTCACGCAACCTACTAAAACCTAGAAATCGATACACAGAGTTCTCATGCATACCAATACATCAAAATACACTAAGCATGAACCACAAAACAAACCAAATACCATGAATGTAAATCTAAGCATCCATGCAAAGCAAGTTCATCCCAAGGTTCACCGGATGCCCGGCGACCTTGGGAGTCTAGTTCATCATCAACAAAGGAGAAAGCAAGAAATACAAAGAATACAAGATAAAACTCAAAGCAAACTCCCCTAAGATGAAGACTAGAAGGTGGTGATGAGAACTTGTCGGATCCGCGCCAGCAAGCTCCTAGATCTTCTCCTTAATAGCAAAACCTCTTCTCCCCTTGATTTCCACCTCAGATCTGCCCTCTCCACTTGCCTTGAAACCCTAGAAGATGATGGTGGAGAATGGTGGCCAAAAGTCCTCTTTCAAGATGCCCTAATGCCCCTTTTAAACACCCAAATCCCGATGGGTAAACGGGTCAGCATACAGCCGGTATGCTGACCCCTCGGGATTTTTACTTTTCTGCCGAGAAACCCGTCATGAGATACAGTACTGTTACAGTAACTGCTACAGTAAAGCTACAGTACTGTGCTACAGTATCCCCTCTCGAAAACGCTTTTTGATGTTGAATTCGTTCCCCATCTCGTCGTCGAGTCCCCAGGCCTTCGGACAGGCCTGAAATACAAAGATAAAAAGATTTAGACCGAAAAAGGGCATCAGCTCATTAAAAAGATAGTAAAATAATTTCCACAATTACGTATAAAATACGTATATTTAGACGTTTATCAAACATCCCCACACCTAAGCGTTTGCTTGTCCCCAAGCAAACAAAGATGAAGAACAGGGGCAAGAAGATAAACGGCTAAATATATTACCTGAAGCTAAAATGTACAGGACTCCACAAGCACAAATGGACAGAAATCAAGAAGTGAGTTGTTTAATATATAGACAAGTAATATTAGCTCTGTTTCATCCAAAGTGTTCCTGTGAGTGTGTGCCAACTCCCACCTTGACATCCACACCCTGGATTACCCCAGGATGTCCATTCACCTCACACAGATTGAAATGAGTATTAGAAGTGCTAAAGACCCTCTCAATTATCAGTTAAAAATCTTTTGGTCTCGAAACGAAACTTTAACATCAAATGAAGGTAAAACAGGTGTCAGGCGCCCAGAAGATCACAAAAGTTATTTTTATTTTTATTTTTATTTTAATTTTAATTTTAATTTTTTTTTTTTTCGAGTCCGCCTAACGTAGACTGCACAAAAATCTTTCAGAAAGATGCACATGCTGGCCAAGCACAAGAGCCACCCAACTTACTTGATTACAGATCTACATATACGCATTCATGCTTTTGCAAACAAAGGAATACTGACATAGACTCATTTTTCACCTTTTTTTTTTTTTTTTTTTTTTTAGGGAAAACAAAATACATCCTACCACAAGTCGCCTGATCAATCACCTGCTAAAAACCTCAGTTAGGGTTAAAGCAAAAATTGGAGACTCAAAAGTTTTTAACGGACTATTGAAAGAAGAATTTAACATCCTAATACTAAATCAATAAAATGGGCTAGAGTGTCCGAAGTGGAAGTTATAGTGAGCAGGTATAAATGTGCACTAAAGATGAAACAGAACTACATTCAAGCAAATGTAGAGTACAACTCACGACTATCATTCTACCAAGCTAGGAAATCCTTAACAATAAGATCATAGCTATCATAGGTGAGTCAAGCATGCAATTTAAAACAATTCCAAAGTTCATGAAAATCCACCCCCCCCCACTCAAAGATGCACATTGTCCTCAATGTGTCTAAATCAGCAGTGCATAAAAAATATTGGCAATAAAAGCATAATAAGAGGGTTTCATGAACTTCCCCGAGTCTCAAAACATGAGGCTTGAAGTCCAAGAGATCGGGGTATGACACACCCTTGCATGTGTGTTCCGCAAGTGCACTGATAAGTGCTTAAATGTGTATATTTATTTATAGTATTTTTGTTTTAAATTATATGCTTTTGTTAAGCCGACGCCCGCTTTGGTGGTTTAATTAGTTTATTTGTGTTACAGGCCTTGAAGAAGCCCAAACGAGCTCGAGAACGTATTTTGGAAGAAATCGACACCAAATACGGCGTTTTCGGAGCTCTATTGCTAGCAGTGCATTACGTAGCAAGGTTATCGTAGCGGCGTGAAAAAACGATTTCGGGAAAAAGGCTGGGAGCCTTGCGGGCAAGCATGCGCCCGCAAGGCTGCCCGCATAACCCCCCGATTTTCATGTTTAAAGGGCGTTAGGGCTAAGAAGAGAGGGGGCTTTTGGTGAGGCTTTGGGAGAGAGGTTTCTTGAGCTTGAAGGAGGCTTGAATCTGAAGAAGGAGGGACCTTTTCTCATCAACTGGAGAGTGGAGATCAAGAGGAAGGAGAACTTTTGGCAAGATCCATCTTCCATTACACCTTTTGAAGAAGAAGAAGAAGAAGGAAGCCGCCCTCATTGCGGCGTAGGTGGAGGCGCGTGGCGACGATCCGGCTCACCCTTTCATCACCAACAATTGAGGGAGTGTTGTTATGGCTAGACTAGTTGTTTTTATGATGTGTTGTATGCTATTTGCTTGTATGAACAACTAAGCCCCAAGGTCACCGGACGCCGGTGAACCTTGGGATGAACGAGCTTGTATGGATGCTTTGATTTATTTTTAATGCAATTTGTTAGTTTGTGGTTCATGCTATGTGTGCTTGATTGCCTTGAATTACATGAGAACTCGTAGTTCGATTTGTAGGTTGTACTTGGAGCGTGGGATACGCCCTTGTATTAGACTCGCATAGTTTGAAAAGGATACATGTACCTATACGCCGAGGGATTCGGGTATGTGGTACCCTTCCAATCATTAGGTTCGAACCTACATACTGAGTTTGTTCCTAATCAGAGATTTCCTAGACGTAGTGCAATCATAGGGGGAATTGGTCAGAAGAGAATCTGTCCAATACCTGTATGGGATTAGGGGTTAATCACCGAGGGATTCGGGGTTAACCTATTTTAGGAATCTCTTGGCCCAAACCATAATTGCAATTTTAACCCTAGCATCTGTCTTGTTTCGGTAGTCCCGGGGGGATCCGAGTCCGTGACCGTTTTCTCCCCTTTGTGATTCTCCATTTATTTCGGCCGTAGTTCGTCTTTCGGTTAGATTTTCCGGAAGTTAGGCGCGTAGAACTTAGCACCCAACTTCGAGACATTTGGTTAGACAATAAGTGAAGAGGAAGTAAGGGTAGATCCTTGGCCCCGAGGAATACGACTCCTGTGGCACACACAGGGTATTACTTGACGACCCCGTACACTTGCGGGACGTACATCAAGTTTTTGGCGCCGCTGCCGGGGACCACACAAGGAATATTCGGAAAACTTAGAGCTTTTTGATTTAACCGCTTTATTTTCTTTATTTTTCTTGTTTTCATCGGTAGTTGCTGTACATACTTTCTCCTTTGTGTTTACTCTATCCAATTGGTTGTGGTCTTATCGGAGTTTAACCCTCTACTTCTTGGACTTTGCAAGGTACTGTTGTATGACAAGAGCAAGGCACTCAAATTTATTGGAACAAGATAACGAGATTGAGAGGACCTTGCATCGGAGACTTAGAGAAGGGATAGGGAGCTCGGAGCAGCAAGAGGTTCGGATTGAAGAAAGTGAACCCTCGGTCATGGGCTGAACCAAGAAGGACATTGTCGGATTATGAGAGGCCACGTCTTCTGGAGATGAATTCGGTGTGCAAGCTCCAACAGTGCCCGCAAACAACTTTGAAATCAAGGCTAGTACTATTGGGATGATCCAAAATTCGGTCCCAGTTCGACGGATTAGCCGATGAAGACCCTCATGCTCATTTGTCGCGCTTTCTCCAAATATGTTCCACTTTCAAAATTAATTCTGTTTCGGATGACGCGATTAGATTACGACTGTTTCCGTTCAGCTTGAGGGGAGCGGCTTACAGATGGCTCACTTCACTAGCCCCCGGGTCCATCAAGACCTGGAAGGAAATGGTGGAGAAGTTCTTGGCAAGGTACTTCCCGCCTAGCAAGGCAGCCAGGCTCAGGCAAGAAATTTCAGCCTTCAGGCAGGGGGAGTCAGAAACATTGTTTGAAGCACATGAAAGGTTTAAAGACCTGCTCAGAAGATGTCCCCATCATGGTTTTTCAGCTTGGATGAGAGTCCAAACACTGTACAATGGACTGAACTACCAGACACGCCAACTGATTGATGCCGCGGCAGGCGGATCGTTGAGTAATAAATTCCCGAGGACGCCGAGGAGCTGTTTGAGAACATGGCTAGCAATGAATCCCATTGGAGCGCACGGGGAAGCCCCCGAAAACTGCAGGAATTTATGAGGTCAACGACACCACGGCTTTGGCCGCAAAGGTGGATGCACCGACTAGGAGATTTGATCGGTTCTTGACGGGATCAAGCTCAAATTCCGGGGGCCGTACTCTCCTGTGACACATGTGGAGCGAGGGCATGAAACTACACACGGTGTCCAATTTCCGGTGCCGCTGTCGCCCCAATGGAGAGAGTTGATTATGTGAGTGGGGGCCAAAGAGGGCCAGGAAATCCGTATGGTGCTAACTATAACCCCGGGTGGAGGAACCACCCCAATTTTTCATGGGGACAAAGTTCACAACAAAGGGCACCACCACTACCGCCACCAGTACATCAACAACAACCTCCACAGCAGCAAGAGAGAAAATTCACCACAGAGGATGTGCTAGCAAGGTTCATGGTCAGTACTGAGGCGAAATTCGAGAATGTTAATGCGAACATCAGAAATCTACAAGCCTCAGTCCAAAACATCGAGAATCAGATAGGTCAAATGGCCAAGACCTTGGCAGAAAGACTCCCAGGAAGTCTCCCGAGTAACACTGAAGTGAATCCGAGGGAGCAGCTGAAAGCTATCTCACTAAGGAGTGGCAAGGAGGTAGAAACAAGAACTGAAAAGAATAGCATTTTGGAGGGCAACGAATCAGCTATGCAAAATACTCCAAGTGCATGTAAAAATTCTGAAGGAGAGGAAGCTCCATCATTGCCCCAGAAAATGGCAATTCCGGAATATAAGCCTCGCGTCCCTTACCCTGAGAGGTTAAGGAAAGACAAAGAAGACGCTCAATTCAAGAAATTCCTCAGTGTCTTTAAGCAGCTTCATATAAATATTCCGCTTGTTGAGGCGTTATCCCAAATGCCCAAGTACGCCAAGTTCATGAAAGATCTTCTCACCAACAAGCGGAAATTGGAAGAACTAGAGAGCGTAGCACTTACCTGGGAATTGCTCAGTTTGTGATACAAAGGAAATTGCCCAAGAAGCCGACCGATCCGGGGAGCTTCATAATACCCCGCATAATTGGCAATGGTGTACGGGAAAAAGCTTTAGCGGATTCGGGGGCTAGCATTAATGTCATGCCCTACAAATTATTTTTGAAGCTTGGGTTAAAAGAGTTAAGACCCACTCGGATGACATTGCAACTCGCCGATCGGTACGTGCGGAAACCCCGGGGCGTAGTGGAAGATTTGCTAGTGAAGGTTGATAATTTGATCATCCCGGTGGATTTTGTGATCCTGGATGTAGATGATGATGTGGAGGTTCCATTGATCCTCGGACGCCCATTCTTGAACACGGCGGGGGCCCTTATAGATGTGAAGGGAGGAAAGATGACGTTGCGGGTTGGTGAGGAAGAAGCTGTTTTCACTCTCCCGCATGCCATGAAACATACGTTGGATCACGATGATGCGTTTTATTTTGATGATGAAACTGAATTAATCATTTCTGATTGTGTGCGAGGAGGTCATGTTGTTAAACCCGTTGGATGAATACTTGGAGGAGTTAGACGCAAAAGAAGATGAAAAAGAAGTCCCTACTCATCCACCCAAGACACCCGGTTAAAGCTTATCGAGAGGAACTCCCCACCGAGAAAACAAAAAAAGAAAGGTTTAAAGAAAGTGTGGAGTAAAGTGCTTGGGAAGAAAAAAGATTCCAATCTTACACACTCTAGGCCAAGCGAAGTAGACCGATTATATTTCGAAGGAAAAGGCAAATTTCAAGTCTACTCGTGTCTCTCGATGAACATTCCAAGCGGTAATGTGTGCAAGAAAACCGGAGGTAATTACCCTCCATTTGACCCACCCTGAGGTAAAGTTGAAGGTACGTCGAGCTAATGACGTTAAACAAGCGCTCCTTGGGAGGCAACCCAAGTTTTAAATTCCGGCAATTTATTTTCTCGTACTCTCTTTTAATCTTTGTTGTGTGGTTTGATTGGTGTGTTTAGTTTTTCGTATTTTTGGTTCTTGTTCGAACCCATGTTGCCTTTATTTTGTTGAAATTCAAGTTTGTTGTTTTAAATATTTCGGCAATTAATTGTGTATCTCAGATTTCTCTTTGAAGTTGTAGGGGAGACCATGCCGAAAATTTGATATTCCAGGACTTTACGGGCGTTTTTACGCCCTTAAAAAGCATGGCAAACTTCGTTGGGAGCCTCGTGGGCGTCTTCGCGCCCGCGAGGAAGGCCGCAAGGAGCCCCAGCACAAGGGCTGGGAGCCTTGCGGGCGCATATGCGCCCGCAAGGCTGGCCGTGAGGCTTCCAACCTCACGGCCATCCGCAGGGCAGAGCGCCTTGCGGGCGCCCATGCGCCCGCATGGGCGCCCGCAAGGCCCTGCCTTGCGGGGCGCAAGGCGCCCGGGCGCCTTGCGGGCGGCCTTGCGCCCGCAAGGCCGCCCGCAAGCTGCCCGAGCCCGCGCGGGCTGGGAGCCTTGCGGGCGCCCATACGCCCGCATGGGCGCCCGCAAGGGCGGGCAGCCACTTAAGTGGCTGCCCTTCTCTCCCTTCTCCCTCACTCTCTCTTCCTCTTCCTTGTTTTCCTTGCTTCCCTTCTCCTTTCCCCACCATTGTTTTCACCGTTTTTCTTAGTTTTTCTTGCCCTAAACTCCTCTCCCACCTCTAGCAACTTCATTTTAACAAGTTTTTGAAAGTTCTGCCAATTGTTTTTGCCGTATTTCTTCGACTTGAGTTTTGGTGCCCTAATTGAAGGTTTGTTCTAATCCTCTTCTTTTCTCTTTGTTTTCACATAATTTATGTTGCAAACTTTATTGTGGATTGATTGGATGTTGTTTATATGAAAATTTTGAGCTTTAAGCACCCTTTGTAAAATTTTTAAAGCTCCAAATACAAGGGGAACTCTTGCAAAATTTTTTTAGGGCTTATATTTTTCTTTGCTTTTATATTATAATGAGAGCCCTAAAACCCTTGTTTTTCTTGCCTTTTGGTTTAATCTTGTGTATTTGCTCTTGTAGGCATGCCGAACAAACGGGTAGCGTCGAAGAAAACTAGGAGGGATGGCGCACCCATTGCCGAGCCACAATTTATAAAAGCAATGCACAAGACTAGATATGAGTTGCTGAAGTCCAAACCTTTTGGTACCACCCGGACAATTGAATGGAATGACCTAGAAACCTTGGGTTTGGCCGATACCATCTTGGGCATGATATCACATGATGGATACGGGGCATGGGATTGATTGACTATACTAGAGGGATGCACATGGTTGGTGGCACTGCGCCCTTAGGGATGTCGACTCGTTTTCAATGGGGGTCGTTGAGAAGCGTAATGGCATATTCACAATTGTTCGATATTCGAGTCCTTGGCGAACGCATCACCGACCCTCCACAATCGCCCGAGTCGATTCGGATGACACCCCAAGCACCATTTGAACACAGATTCCAAACACTAGAGAATGAGGTGCAGTCTCTTCGACAAGGTCAACAACAAATCCTTGACATCCAAGCATCAAATGTTGAGAGACATGGGCGAAGTTTTAGCCTATATACGCGGATCCTCTTCTTCCGGTGGCACTTCTTCGCCGCCACCACATCGGGGCTCCGACCGAGCCTACCGCCGGACAAAGCATCCACCTTGAGGATTAGGCACTTGGGGACTTTTGTTTTTCTTGTTTTGTTTTTATTTCCTTGTTCGGTGTGGTTTTGTTTGAACTTCAGTATTTCTTGAGTGTTTTATTTTGTTAGCTGTACTTTTCTCTCTCTGCTATGAATGGTGAGTTAATCTACTTTTTGGATCTTTGCAGGTGCTAATAATGAGTTATCTCCCACCACTCTTCTACTTTCTTGCCCTAGATCACTACCAGTCTTCATCCAATAACCGGGGAAGTTCTTCTTACCTTACCCTTCGGTTTTATATTCGTATTCTTTTTGCTGCTGCGATCATGTGCATTGGGGACAATGCACAACTCTAGGTGTGGGGTTGGGGTATGTATATATCTCGCATGTATAATTCACCTGTGATGGCTATGATTTGTTATAAGAATTTCCTAGCTTGAAAGAATGTTAGAATTGAGTTGTATTTTATTCATGTGCTTAATTGAAAGTCCTGTCTTATCTCTAGTGTAGACCACGTACTGTATCACTGAACTTTCACCTTGTACACTCCAACCAACCCATCACGTTGATACTAGTCTTAATTTGTTAAGGGCTACTTTCAATGAGTTTTTAAGAACTTTTGATTCTTGTGAACCCTAGCATTAGGGACATGTTGATATGTTAGACCAGGAGAAGTGAGATGAGTTGTAAATAGAAAATAAGTTGAAGACAGTATTCCTCTTCTTTCATTGGCTAAGTAACTTAGGGTACGGGCTCCTAACCGAGTGTACCTTCAGCCAACAAACTAGTGAAGTATGAATGCGTTCATGTAGATATGTAATAAATTGAGTAGGTGGGTGCTCGGGTGCTTAAACAAGCATGTGTACCCTACCGAAATTTTTGTACGAGTCTACGTTAGTCTTAAAAAAAAAAAAAAAAAAAAAAAAAAAAAAAAAAAAAAAAGAAAAGAAAAAAAAGAAAAAGAATGTTCGATCTCCTTTGCCTGTCTAGAACCTTTAAAATGATGCTAGAGGTCTAGTTTAGATTCAAAAGGGTCTTAATTCCTCATTGATGGTTTTTCTTGACATTTCTAAGACTACTCGTCATAGTGTGTGGAGTGCATGGAAACCCTAGTTTGATCTAGGGTGAGGAGAGTGAGGTAGAGAGTTCGCACACACTCACAGGAACACTTTAGATATGACGGGACTATCTTTGCAGAGCTAATCTTGTTTTATATACAACTCAATTTCTGGTATTTCTTTCACTTCATGCTAGCGGAGTTCTTTCTTGTTGAGCTTGAGGTCACATTTAGCCACTTATCATCTTTCCCTTAGTCTTCATGTTTTTGTTTGCTTGAGGACAAGCAAATGCTTAGGTGTGGGGATGTTATGATAAGTGCTTAAATGTGTATATTTATTTATAGTATTTTTGTTTTAAATTATATGCTTTTGTTAAGCCGACGCCCGCTTTGGTGGTTTAATTAGTTTATTTGTGTTACAGGCCTTGAAGAAGCCCAAACGAGCTCGAGAACGTATTTTGGAAGAAATCGACACCAAATACGGCGTTTTCGGAGCTCTATTACCGTAGCAGATTCTTGTAGCAAGGTTACTGTAGCGGTGCGGAAAAACGATTTACGGAAAAAGGCTGGGAGCCTTGCGGGCAAGCATGCGCCCGCAAGGCTGCCCGCATAACCCCCGATTTTCATGTTTAAAGGGCGTTAGGGCTAAGAAGAGAGGGGGCTTTTGGTGAGGCTTTGGGAGAGAGGTTTCTTGAGCTTGAAGGAGGCTTGAATCTGAAGAAGGAGGGACCTTTTCTCATCAACTGGAGAGTGGAGATCAAGAGGAAGGAGAACTTTTGGCAAGATCCATCTTCCATTACACCTTTTGAAGAAGAAGAAGAAGAAGGAAGCCGCCCTCATTGCGGCGTAGGTGGAGGCGCGTGGCGACGATCCGGCTCACCCTTTCATCACCAACAATTGAGGGAGTGTTGTTATGGCTAGACTAGTTGTTTTTATGATGTGTTGTATGCTATTTGCTTGTATGAACAACTAAGCCCCAAGGTCACCGGACGCCGGTGAACCTTGGGATGAACGAGCTTGTATGGATGCTTTGATTTATTTTTAATGCAATTTGTTAGTTTGTGGTTCATGCTATGTGTGCTTGATTGCCTTGAATTACATGAGAACTCTGTAGTTCGATTTGTAGGTTGTACTTGGAGCGTGGGATACGCCCTTGTATTAGACTCGCATAGTTTGAAAAGGATACATGTACCTATACGCCGAGGGATTCGGGTATGTGGTACCCTTCCAATCATTAGGTTCGAACCTACATACTGAGTTTGTTCCTAATCAGAGATTTCCTAGACGTAGTGCAATCATAGGGGGAATTGGTCAGAAGAGAATCTGTCCAATACCTGTATGGGATTAGGGGTTAATCACCGAGGGATTCGGGGTTAACCTATTTTAGGAATCTCTTGGCCCAAACCATAATTGCAATTTTAACCCTAGCATCTGTCTTGTTTCAGTAGTCCCAGGGGGATCCGAGTCCGTGACCGTTTTCTCCCCTTTGTGATTCTCCATTTATTTCGGCCGTAGTTCGTCTTTCAGTTAGATTTTCCAGAAGTTAGACTGTAGAACTTAGCACCCAACTTCGAGACATTTGGTTAGACAATAAGTGAAGAGGAAGTAAGGGTAGATCCTTGGCCCCGAGGAATACGACTCCTGTGGCACACACAGGGTATTACTTGACGACCCCGTACACTTGCGGGACGTACATCATGCACGGGTGTCGAAGTAATAAAGTACCCAACGGGTGGGTAGTCGAATCCACAGGGAGTAGACGATAGAAACAAAAACACTTCGCTAGGTAGCCAAAGAAACCGATTGTTGTTGAGATTAAAAGGTGATTAAAAATAGAAATTAAGAACTGAAAGTTGAAGCTAGAGTGTAGGAAAAGATCGAGATAAGAATGGGGTACTCGGACACTGCTCCCCCCAGGTTCCTTGTTTCAATGCAAGACTTCAAATACTCTTACTCAATAGAGATTTCAAGAGTCGTGGAATCCAAAGATACAAGGTCCCAAATCTAAGGTCAACCTTGACTAGTCCCCTACGAGGTCCCGGTGGAGACAAGACTCTCGACACCTCACACCACGTATGACTGCGCTATGCTCTAGGGAATCCAAGCGGTAAACCCTATTCCCAACTATAGATCAATCCCTTTGGTCCAGGCGAAAGATCCCTAATCACAAATAAGTCCCGGCGGAAAGGCCTCTCTTAACGCCTAACTCTCTTTGAGATCGAAGGTAATACTTGGAATAAGAAGGTAGGGAAAACCACACCGGAGGGGAAAGGGGACGTGTCGCTACCTCTCAACTCACCCTCTCGACCCTCTTCAATCTTTGTTAATCTAATCCTAATGGTGATGGTCACTCGTCAAAAGGATGATTGGATTAGCCCTCAACCCTAGTGTCACTCTAAGGGAGAAACAATTAAGCATACAAGATTGAAACTCAAATTCAAACTCAAATTGAATAAAAGCATTAAAGTCAATGAAACATAGGAAATCTAGGGTCTACAAGTCCAAGTACCCACTAGGGGTTTAGCACTCCATGGAGCAATACAAGTTCATCAAAATAATGAAGATAAGTGTAAGAAATCCATAAAGAAAACCAACTTAAGCTTCGTGTTGATAGACTATGGGAACTTCTCCTTCTTCTTCAAAGAACCCCTTCCTCCAAGCCTAAGGCACACCTCGTCGAATCGAGTCATCGAAGGCTCCCCCAATAGCTCTCCTTGGAAGGGATTGATGATGAAATCGGTGGAGAAGCGCCCCCAAAGTGTAGCAAGAACCTCCTGAACCCTAGCCGTCACTCTCTCTCAAAGTTGGAAGAAGCTCCCCTCAATAACGCTTCAGAACGGCTTTATAATTGGCCATCTCGAGGATCCACACGGGCGTGTGGAAATTCCACACGCCCGTGTGGATTTTCTGCCCTGTGGAAAGTTCATATTAGTCCCCGATTTCGCCCGTTTCTTCTCCTGAGGTCACATGGACGGACACACGCCCATGTGAAAGGTCATGCGGCATTTCTTGATGATGGGAAAACCTTGGAGAGCTTTTGAAATCTTTGAACCAATTGGAACAAGCGAGCATGACTGCCTTCGTGTCCTTCAACAAGAGTTGTCTTGAAGTCTTTAGAAGTTGGCACATACCCCCTCGTTGGAACCCGATTTGTGTCTTGAACTTCGTAATTGCACAAAAGAGCTCCACTTGGCACCATTATGACCTAATCTCGCCTTTATTCACGTACCATGTCTCCACAACCCGAATTGCATGAAAGAACACCAAAACACACGAAATTATCGATAAAGCCTGAAAAATGTGATGCTCATGCGTGGAAAACATTTCCAAAATTTTATACATGCAAGCACTTATCAGGGTAGCCACCAATGATGCGAGTAGATGATCGAGAGAGAAGGCGAGCTTGATGCCCTACTTCCACCCTACAAGATTGAAAGGAACATCATATCAAGGCATCTAACACACACAAAAAGAAAAAAAAAAAACACAAACAAAATCAAACAAAACAAACAACTAACACAACACAACAATCAAGCAAAACAAAATCAAAGCAAATTCTTTGTTCATCATTATTATGGTGTCCAAAGCTCAATAATGCAAGCATGGCTAAGGGTTTACAAATATGATTCAAGATTAAGTCACATACAAGAGAAGCAATGGTTCAACATGATGGGAATGTGAAAGAATACAAGAATTGCTACAGTAATTCCCAAAAGATTTTGGAAGAGCTTCTCTTGTAAATGGAGCATAAACATTTTTACAAAGCTTGGAAATTGCTTCCAAAACCCACAAAAACAACAAACAACAAAACTCCATGAAATTTCATCCACAAAAATAAGAAAAATTCAAGGTTTTGAGTGAGAGATCAAACCCTTGCCCTAGAGTAAGATGAGTGAATCTAAGGGCTAGATCCGGCCAAAAGCTTGCTCAAACTCCAAATTTTTGTCACCAAGATGGAAAAGAGGAGGAGGAGAGTAAACTATAGCAAAAAGAATGAGTAAAAACGATGGAGAAATGAGGGGGAAATGGTTGGAAGAATGGGGAAGAAGAGTGAATAGTATAAAGCCCCAAACTTGCCCTTTTAAGCCTTCACTCGGGTGGTCTTGCCGACCATCCTTGCGGCCGCAAGGATGGTCAGCAAGAAGTTCGGGATGAACCCTGCCGACCATCCTGACGGCCGTAAGGATGGTCGGCAAGAACTTCTTTTTGCACCAATTCGTTCTCCACACTTTGTACACATTAACCATAGATGAAACCTTGAAAAATATGGCCGGAAACATCATTTAAACACTCAAAACATCAATATGCATGCATCTAGAACAAGAATTCTTCAAAAACCACATGACAAACAAGTTAACAAAAAGGCGAAAGAATCAAGAAAAACGACGAAAAGCACAACTACACATGAACCACTACTAAAAACATAAGTAAAATAAGACAACACAAACAAGAAAATTAATGCATGAAATGAAAGGAAGCTTGGGTTGCCTCCCAAGAAGCGCTTGTTTAATGTCATTAGCTCGACGTATCTCTTTCTTACCTAGGGAGGCTTGAAAATGGTGTGTTCCTCCCGGCTAGAGGTGGCATAAGAGCTACTAAAAAATATGAACTTTACCTTCCGGGATGATCCAAGTTTGGAGGTCATGCTTGAGTTACCTTTTGGCCTCCATGGGAAAAACTTGGGCCGAGCATTATTCAATCTTGGCATTGGTGGGTTTATTGGTAGCTTTAACAATCTGCCCACGTTTCTATTCTCAACCCTTCTTGAATGATCAAGAATGACCCGCAAAATTTGCTTGGGCCGCCATGGAAAAAGTTTAGGGTGGGAATTGTCCAAGCCCGGCATAGGTGGGTTCAAGGATAATTTTGGCTTCCTACCCACATCTTCGACTACAATTCCCGGAAGTTGCTTTCTGCACTTGACCAAAAATGTTTCCATAGCCATGATTTCACCCTCCCTTTTTTCTTCTTCCATGTCACCTTGAGGTGGAACTTCTATTATTTGCTCAAAGGGTGTTGATGTCACCTCATTCATTTCTTTAACCTCGAACACCTCAATATCCGCTTCCAGCTCAAAGTCAAATTTGTTCTCTTCTTTTCGACTGTCAATCTCAGATAGGTCTTCTGTAGTTGGTAGCAACTCAGTCAATATCTTGGAAGACTCTCCTGTCGAGCTCTCCATGCCTTGAAGAGATGATTGAGCATTACAAATTTTGGCATTTATGGCTTCAAGTTCAGCGTCCGCATTCATCATGAATCTTGCAAACACATATTGTGTATTAAATCCACATTGATTAAGTTGCTTACTATGAATGACTAGAGCATGATAATGCCATGGTTCTTGAAACGGGGGTTCTTGTAGCATTCCTTGGTGAGGGTATTCCCATTGTTGAGTAGGTTGATATGTCGAAGAATTTTGGTATCCTCCCCAATATGGGTCATAGAAACTTTGGTATAGATTGCTTTGGATTTTTTCCATGGCAAAATAATTTTCCATCCTTTCTTCAAGTGCTTTAATTTCTTCAGCCAACAATTTTTCTTGGAAATCCATGGCTCTGTGTCAACAACAAAATTACAAACAATAAGCTATCAAAGGAAACAAGAAGAAGGAAAACAAATAAATATGCACAAAATGGTAAAAGACACAAACAAAAACAAATATTCACAAAAAGAAAGATAAATGACCAGAGCAGTGAGCTAGAGGTTTTCCTAGCATTCTTGGAAGTCCCCGGCAACGGCGCCAAAAACTTGATGGTTGTCCGCAAGCGCACAGGTCGTCAAGTAATACCTCTCACGCACGCGTGAGAGGGTCGTATTCCCTGGGGTCCCAAGAGCTGCTATTACTTCCCCCTAGACGGCACTGTATAGTCTAACTAAGATAGAGAATTAGAACAAGATAAGAAAACTAACAAAGATAACTATAAACACATGGACTCAGGCACACCACATGAGCATATTCAAGGAAGCAAATAATAATGAAAGCGTGAGGTCCCGGGCTAGGATCTCCTCGGGATTACTAAAGCTAGTAGGATGCTAGAATTACACAGGCACTCGTGGTTCTTGGCCGGGAAAATCCTCAGGTAGGCCAACCCGATGGTCACGGAAGTTGGCCCCTAATCCAGTAAGAGTATTGATACGGAATTCCTTCCGCTCAAATCCTCTTACGATTGCATTAAAGGCACGAGATTTTCAAATTAGGGTTGAAGCACAAACTAGGCACAACCCTAATACCGGAGGGGTACAAAATACCCGATGGTCAAGGCGTATTTGTACATGTATCCCTTCCAAGCTTGGGAGTCTAAAAGTAGGGCGATGGTCACGCAACCTACTAAAACCTAGAAATCGATACACAGAGTTCCCATGCATACCAATACATCAAAATACACCAAGCATGAACCACAAAACAAACCAAATACCATGAATGTAAATCTAAGCATCCATACGAAGCAAGTTCATCCCAAGGTTCACCTGGTTCCCGGCGACCTTGGGAGTCTAGTTCATCATCAACAAAGGAGAAAGCAAGAAATACAAAGAATACAAGATAAAACTCAAAGCAAACTCCCCTAAGATGAAGACTAGAAGGTGGTGATGAGAACTTGTCGGATCCGCGCCGGCAAGCTCCTAGATCTTCTCCTTGATAGCAAAACCTCTTCTCCCATTTATTTCCACCTCAGATCTGCCCTCTGCACTTGCCTTGAAACCCTAGAAGATGATGGTGGAGAATGGTGGCCAAAAGTCCTCTTTCAAGATGCCCTAATGCCCCTTTTAAACACCCAAATCCCGATGGGTAAACGGGTCAGCATACAGCCGGTATGCTGACCCCTCGGGATTTTTACTTTTCTGCCGAGAAACCCGTCATGAGATACAGTACTGCTATAGTAACTGCTACAGTAAAACCTAAAGCTCTTTGATACAGCCGGTATGCTGCCCCTTTTTGATGTTGTATTCGTTCCCCATCTCGTCGTCGAGTCCCCAGGGCTTCTGACAGGCCTGAAATACAAAGATAAAGAGATTTAGACCGAAAAAGGGCATCAGCTCATTAAAAAGATAGTAAAACAATTTCCACAATTACGTATAAAATACGTATATTTAGACGTTTATCACTAGCATCTCAACATTTCCACAATTCGTGTGTTTGATTCTCCCTTGTTCGCTAAATGTGTGTAGTAGTAGCCCGGATTTCATTTTAATAGTTTTTTATCTTTTTTGCAATCACTGTTTATCTTTTGAAGTGTTAGGCTAGGAAATAGATGAAAGGGGAGTAATAGTAGCTCCTTGGGCCCTTGGGAATACGACCCACTCGTGCGTGCGCGAGTGGTTTATTACTTGACGACCTCGTGCGCTTGCAGGATCACCACCACTTACCTCCCTGAACAAGCCTCATAAACTCAAGAATCTTCTGATCCCGATGGAACCGGGTATAGTATCCTCATCAAACTCTCTTAGAAAAACAGACCAAGTAACATTCCCAAAGGATCGGCTCTTCAGACTCTCCCACCAAATTCGAGCTCGACTCTCCAGTAGTCTGCTAGCCACCCTGAGTCTCATCTTAGCACCTAAACTCATGTCATCAAAAGTAACAACTACCTTCTTGACCCACTCCTTAACAATCATGGCATCACTTGTTGATAAGTGCTTATTTGTATATATTTTATAATATCAGTTTACATGCATTGAGCATCACTTTTATCAGGTTTTATCATTGACAAGGTGTGTTTTGTGTTCTTTTATGCAAACAGGGCTTTGGAGACATGAAGTACAAGAAGAAGCAAAGATAGGGTGTGATGACACATTTCAAGGCCACAATTAGAAGCTGTGTTCATATGCATGGGGGTGTTGCCAACTTTCGGCAGAGTCCAAGTCATTACACGAACCGAAAGGGCACAAAGGCAGTAGCACGTCCATGTCCCAGCTTCCGTACCCAAGAAGAAGAAGGTTCTTGAAGATTTCAAAGGATAGAAAGCCATGCACCCTACCACACGAGCGTGTGCCCGACCGTGTGGACTCAAAAGAGGACTTCGGCTACTTTTGAGAGACAAGGCGGCTAGGGCTTGGAAAGAGTTCTTCGCGGGTTCGGGAAGGCTCCCTCACCAACTGAGATCGCTTCCTCCTTCGTCATAGCATCAAGGAAGCCATCGGCGACCTAGCTTCGAAGCGGAATCAATCTCGACGTGGAAGCTACCCATCAAGACCATCATCACGGATTTAGGGGGGTTATTCTTTATGTCTTTTGAAGTTGTTTATCTATTCATTATTTGTTTTGTGACTCGCTCCATGGAGAGCTAAAGCCCTAGAGAGTATTCGGACATGTAAACTCTAGGGTTCTTATTTTCATTAGATTTACATTGTGTTTCTATTCGAATTTATTAGTTTGAGTTTTACTGATAAGTGCTTGCATGTACTGAATAATTGAGATGTTTTTCATCCTTGAGCATAACTTTTATCAGGCTATATCGCTCATTTCGTGTGCTTTTGTGTTCTTTCACGCAGTTAGTGTTGAGAAGAGCTCTCTTTGGGAGTTTAAGCAAAAATAGGTCATGATGGTGCCAAGTGGAGTGATAAGTGTCTAAATACAGCATTTTGTAACGGTGAATTACTTGTACTTTCATGCATTATTTGAATGAAACCGGTGCCCTTTGATGTGTTTTTCATGTTTTTCTATTTCAAGGCATCTATGAGCCGTCTACGTTAGGAGGAGCATTTATAGCATGAAAATCGAGGCCAAGGAGCGAAGAAACGAAGGTTAAACGAGCTCTGGACGTCATTCGGACACTCCTACATGAAACGAACCTATTCAGGCCCGTTTTCAGGCCATGTGCGGGCCTGTGTGTGGCCCGCACACCCTTGGCAGAAGGGCGTGCGGCCTCATGTGCGGCCCGCACACAAGGCCGCACACGGCTCGGGTTTAAAAGGGTTTCTAGGGTTTTTTCGAAAGAGATCTTGCCAACGGCGCCTCCAAGCACCCCCGCGCTCAAATATTCATCGGAGGAGGTTATTTTGGAGTGGAATCAAGTGGGAGAAGAGGGAAGAACTCATAGATCTTCATCCTAGAGCTTGCCGGATTCGGCAAGTTTCTTCATCAAACCTAGTCGACACGCTCAAAAGGGAGTTCTTAGTGTTTTTGTTGATGTACTCTTTATTGTTTGAACTTACCTTCTTATTCATGTCGAACTAAACCTCCCAAGGCCTCCGGGCAACCAGTGAACCTTGGGAGGAATACTTGTATTGGATGTTGTACTTTTAATTCAATGAATGCATGGTGTGTTATTTAGTTTCATACTTTGTGTGCTGAATTGTAGTGATTTGCATGAGAACTCTGCATTTCATCTTATCGATTATGCTTGGTTGTGCGAGGTGCGCTCTTGCATTAGATCCACATAGTATGAAGAGGGATTCATTGTACCGGTACACCGGAGGTTCCGGGTGCCGGTAGCCTCCCGTAGGTTGTAGAGTTTATTTTAGCGAAATTGCTTATAGATAACTCCAACCAAGGCTCCTTAATCCCAAAGACATCGTGTGAGTATCCTTTGGATAAAGGAACTTGTACTGGATTAGGGCTACACTACGGAGGTTCCGGGGTAGTCGACTTCCGAGCCTAGACGAAAAAAAATATTATACTCCATGTATGTATTACCTGTTTTTACAACGTCCTTGCTTGTATTTCTCCCGGGGGAATCCTTGCCTGGGGCCTTACCATTGATACTTGTTTTCCCTCTACATGCATATTGTTTGTTGGTGGCTTGATCACTTTTATTGCTTTGTTTTCATACTTAGTTTTATTATAACAAAACCCATGTTTTGACTTGACTAAACAGCTAATCTAAGAAGAAGTAATAGTAGATCTCGGGACCCTATGGAATACGACCCTCTTGTGCTCGCACAAGAGGTATTACTTGACGACCCGTGCACTTGCGGCCGGGGAGCCGTGTGCCCGTGTTTTTTAGCGACGCGCGCGGCGATCATCAAGTTTTTGGCGCCGTTGCCGGGGAACTCCGAGAATACTAGGAAAACTCCTAGATGCTGGCTTAGTCGTCTATCTTTTTATTTTTGTGCATATATAAATTTTTTTCTCTTTTTATTTTTGTGCATATATACATTCTATGAAAGGACAAAAAGAATTTATCAGAAATGCCTCACCAAAGCTGAGGTCATTACTAGAATTACATTTCGGGGTAGAGGCTTGTTGTTTCTTCCTTTCCTCTACCTTCTGCTACCATGTCTGGGCCTTTGACCCCCTGCCTTTCCTTCTTTTGGCCTTCAATTCTGGTTGACCAATGCTCGAGGGTGTAGTAGCAATGGCTTCCTCTTGGTCTATGAGCTCTTCATCAGGGGGTTCCTCACCTAGTAAATCAGTAAGCTGATCCTTTTGCCAGATTTCCTGCACACAATCACAAATAATGTCATTAGTAGCGTCTAGGAAATAGCAAGAATCATCAAATACCATGGGGTGTCTCATAGCCTCCTTCAGCTTGAATACAACTTCTTCATCCCCCACTCTTAATGTTAGGCGACCATCCTTCACATCAATGATGGCTTGTGAAGTAGCGAGGAATGGCCGCTGATAAGTGTCTAAATACACAGTTTTGTAACGGTGAATTACTTATACTTTCATGCATTAATTGAATAAAACAGGTGCCTTTGATTTGTTTTTCTTGTTTTTCTTACTTCAGGGCATCCACAGACCATTTGCGTTGAGAGGAACGTTTACAACGAGAAAATCAAGGCCGAGGAGCGAAGAAACGAAGGATAAACGAGCTCCGAAGGGCACCCAAGCGTTCCTACACAACCAGGCCCATTTTTGGGCCTGTGTGTGGGCTGTACACAGCCCGCACACCCTTGGCAGAAGGGTGTGCGGCCTGGTGTGCGGCCGCACACAAGGCCGCACACTGGTCGGGTATTTAAGCCCGGTTAGGGCTTTTTCTTGAAGGACTTTTGCCACCGACGCCTCCGAAGGACTTTCTTGAAGGACTTTTGCCACCGACGCTTCATCAAAGGAGGTCGTTTTGGAGTGAAATCAAGGGAGAGAAGGCGGAGGGACTTGAGGATCATCATCCTAGAGCTTGCCGACGCGGATTCGGCAAGTGTCTTCATCAACCCTAGTCGACACGGTTAAGAGGGAGTTTTGAGTTCTCTTATTGATGTATTCTTATTTGTGCAAACTTCCCTTGTTATTCATGTCGAACTAAACCTCCCAAGGCCACCGGGCAACCGGTGAACCTTGGGAGGAATACTTGTATTGGATGCTTTGCTTTTAATTCAATGAATGGATGGTGTGGATTTTGGTTTCATACATTGTGTGCTTAATTGTAGTGATTTGCATGAGAACTCTGCATTTCATTTTATCGAATGTGCTTGGTTGTGCGAGGTGCGCTCTTGCATTAGATCCACATAGTATGGAGAGGGGCTCATTGTACCGGTACACCGGAGGTTCCGGGTGCCGGTAGCCTCCGGTAGGTTGTAGAGTTCATCTTATCGAAATTGCTTATAGATAACTCCAACCAAGGCTCCTTAGTCCCAATGACATCGTGTGAGTATCCTTTGGATAAAAGAACTTGCACTCGATTAGGGCTACACTACGGAGGTTCCGGGGTAGTCGACTCCCGAGCCTAGACGGACCAAAACAATACTCCATGCATGCATTACCTGTTTTTATAGCATCCTTGCTTGTATTTCTCCCGGGGGAATCCTCGCCCGGAGCCTTGTCTTCTCTATCTGATTTTCCATTATTGTGCGCAAACTGTCTTTGATTGAAGTTTCTATCGTTAGTTTTAATTTCATTTCATTACAACAACCTCTGTTTTGATTCGACTAAACAATTGTCAAAGAGGAAGTAATAGTGGATTTCGGGACCCCAGGGAATACGACCCTCTTGTGCCCGCACAAGAGGTATTATTTGACGACCCATGCACTTGCGGCCGGGGAGCCACGTGCCCGCTTTCTAGCGACGCGCGCGGCGACCATCAGCCGCACAAAAATTAAAGGTACCTCAGCCCGTTCATCCAAATCCAGAAGAACAAAGTCTACCGGGAATATGAATTTGTCGACCTTCACCAAAATGTCCTCAACAATTCCCTAGGGTTGGCGGGTGGAGCCATCAGCAAGCTGGAGCGTCATTTGAGTTGGCTTGAGTTCCCCCAACCCTAGCTTCTGAAAAGTCTTTAATGGCATGAGGTTGATACTTGCTCCTAGATCAGCCAACGCCTTTTCATCCATCATCCCTCCAATTGTGCACGGGATGATGAAACTCCCCGGAACTTTTTCCTTCTTGGGAATCTTATTTGAGATGATGGCAGAACATTCCTCACTCAAGGTGACCGTCGAAACTACTTCCAATTTCATCTTATTAGTCAATAATTCCTTGAGGAACTTGACATACTTCGGCATCTGGGAGAGAGCTTCCACGAATGGAACATTGATGTGCAATGTTTTAAACATCTCCAGAAACTTCTTGAACTGTGCCTCCTGTTGGTCCTTCTTGAGTTTTGCTGGATAGGGCAATGTAGGCTTATAGTCTGCTACCAAGTCTTTCCTCTTGCCCTTATCCTTTCTCCCCAAGCTTGCCCCTGAATCTTTATCCCGAACTTCCACCTCTAATTCTTGTGGGGATTCTTGCTGTGCTTGTGGAGTTGAAGGTTCCAGTTCCCTGCCACTTCTCAAAGTGACTGCCTTGAGGGACTCCCGGGGATTAATTTCCGTATTACTCGGTAGAGCACCCTGGGGTCGTTCAACAAGCGTCTTGGCGATCTGTGCAACCTGACGCTCAAGGTTCTGTAAAGAGGCCCGCTGATTCCTCATCATCTCTGCATGCCCTGTAATTCGGGCATCATTAGCTTGAATGTATTGAACAAGGAGTGCTTCAATAGAAGATCCTTTCTGTTCTGGTGGTGAAGGCCTTTAAAATTGAGGCTGAGTCTGCTGCTGCTGATGTTCCTGAGGGGGGCGCTGCTGCCCCTGATTCTGGTCTTTCCAAGAGAAGTTAGGGTGATTCCTCCAGCCTGGGTTGTAGGTGTTGTTGTAGGGGTTATTGGTATACCGCTGATTCTGACCAATGAAATCCACATGTTCGGTGGCACTAACTCCCTCAGAAGAACAACTAGGCCCTGCTTGGTTCGCCCAACTATCGGTATTCATGTCAGTGCTGGAGATTGGACTTGCATTGTGTCCAACCTTTTAGAGATGGCTTCCACTTGTGCTGCCAAAGTAGTGAGCACATCAACCTCATAAAGTCCGGCTGTCTTTACCGGCTTATTCCTCTCAGAACTCCACTGGTAGCCATTAGATGCCATGTCTTCTATGAGGTTCTGTGCTTCTTCTGGTCTCTTGCTGCACAAAGAACCTCCCACTGCTGCATCTAACATTTGCTTCGTTGCCACATTCAGCCCATTGTAGAAAATCTGGATTTGCATCCATTCCACTATCCCATGTTGTGGACACTTCCTCAGTAATTCCTTGTATCTTTCCCAAGTGTCATACAAGGTTTCTGATTCTACTTTTCGGTAAGAGGAAATATCACTTCTGAGTTTGGTGATCTTGGCCGGTGGGAAGTATCGAGTCAAGAATTTCTCGGCCAGCTGTGCCCAACTTGTGATAGATCCCGCCAGCAAGGAACTTAGCCATTGCTTGGCACTTCCTCGCTCTGAAAACGGGAATAGTCGGAGGCGAACCGCGTCCTCGGACACATTTTCGAAAAAGCTTGATAAATGTGTGTATCGGTCCTCATCTTGAAACCCATCAAATTGGCACATCTGCTGCACCATTTGGATGAAATTGGGCTTCAGTTCGAAATTGTTGGCCGCAACTGGGGGTCGAACAATACTCGATCCAGATCCCTCTAGATTAGGCCGGGCATAATCTGAAATGCTCCTCTGATTTCCAGCCATGTTTTCCTCTTGGTCCACTTCAACACTTACTTCCACTGACCCTGTTTCTCTTAAGTGAATCTGTCGCTGTCTCCGATGAAAAGTCCGGTCAATATCTGGATCTGGAGACGCAAGATGGGAGGAAATCCTACCCCGGGTCATGCACTGCACCTGCACAGACACCAAAAGAAAAAGATGAGATATGAATTTTCAAGCTCAAAGCAAAAAGAGAAAAGAATAATAAACAGCTTAAATACAAACAAGGAAAAACAAAAGAACAAATAAACGAAATCAGAAAACAACAAAACAAAGAAATGAAACTAAAAGCAAAATAAAAACGGTTAGATTACTATGACTGTCCGTATTCTTAGAAGTTGCCAGTCCCCGGCAACGGCGCCAAAAACTTGGTAAGCCTCTTGCGTATCCGCAAGTGCACGGGTCTTACAAGTAGTATAATGTATCCAAAGGGTTGGGTAGTCGAATCCACAGGTACTGGTATAGCTTCTAATACTAACGTCCTACTTAATATCTAACCAAACCGAAGATGACGGGATTGACTTTGGACTAACTTCGAGGAGGTTAAGGGAATGGAAAGTTCACCAAGGGAAGATTGAGGTTTGACTCGATGGAGGAGATGGGGCCCCGGGGTAGGATTTCTGACGTTCACTAACTCGGTCTTTCTTAGTATTTATCAGAGATGTCTTCAGTTTTAAACCTAGTTATGCTATAAGCATGTGGTTTCTAGCGCTGCCGAGCCCTAAGTTGAACCCCCGCTGCTTGCAACAATCAATAGTGATTCACAAGCCTAGATAGGAGAATCTAACTACAAAGCATCAAGCACTAAACAACATACAAGATAGCCAATAACCTTGATTTATTGAAAGGAACAAGACATTCATAAATACTGCAAGTAAAGACAATGAGTTCAAGCTACAACGTCATACAACCAACCCCGGGGCTCCCTTAAGAGTTTAGCCCCTCATGATGACAACCAACAAACACAATGCCAAAGAAATTAAAAGACATGGAATTGAAAACTCCCTAATTTCTTGCATCCTTGAGGTTGTCGAAGGATCTACGATGCCGTGTAATCTCCTCCCGATCGGCCTATAATTTGCACGGGGTGGAACACGCCCGTGTTGAAGCCATGTTGGCATTTGCACGAACGTGCTTAGGGCATTCTGACCGTGCTTCCTCGTGCTTTTCAATTCCTGGGAACTACACGGACAAGAGCACGCCCGTGTTGAGGCCGTGCTTGGCTTGACCAACTTCCTTTTAGGTCCTTTTTATGTGAATTCTCCTCTAAATCCCTTCTACTTGGTCCAGGACCTAAATATAAGCACAATAAACTCAAAATACCTTAAATAGCACCGAACTAAACAAGTAATAGTAAAAGAAAAAGTAAATATTGGGTGTAATGCAAATGAAATATATATATAAAATGCACTCATCAGTTCACACTTTGTGTCGATCACGTTGTTTGGCATGAGAACTATGCGATTCAATTTCTAGATTATACTTGGTGTGTGACCATCGCCCTTATGCTAGACTTACATAGCATGGAAGGGATTCATGTATGAATACGCCGTGACCATCGGGTATTTCATGCCCCTCCAACCATTAGGGCTGCACCTAGGTTGAGTATCAGCCCTAATTAGAAAACCAAACTTCCAAGCATTCAACCACTAAACAACATTGAAGATAACCAATAACATAGATTTATTGCAAATAACAAGACATTCATAAATGCTGCAAGAGAAGTACTCAAGTTCAAGCTAAAACATCAGACAAGACCACCCGGGGCTCCATTAAGAGTTTAGCCCCTCATGACATTAAACAACAAGGTAATTGCCAAAGAAATTAAAATACAAGAAGTTGAAAACTCCCTAATTTCTTGCATCCTTGCGGCTGTCAGAGGCTCAATGATGTCATGGAATCTCCTCCTGATCGTCCTACCATACGTGCCACATCCCCTTGGTGAAGATGAGGACTGTGCCCCAAAGCTTTCCTTTTCTTCCTCCTTTTGTTCGCCCTCCAAAAGTCCCCCAAAAACCTAAGTTTCTAGGGTTTTAATGTTTTCCCGATGTGAGCATGGGCGTGTTGAAGCCGTGCTTCATGCCGTGCAGATTACGGCCAAATAAAACTCCTGAAAATCAAATTCCAGTAATCTACAAGGGGTACAAAACGGGCGTTGATAAGTGCTTGATTATATATATTTTATAATATCAGTTTACATGCATTAAGCATCACTTTTATCAGTTTTTAGCATTAACAAGATGTGGTTTGTGTTCTTTTGTGCAAACAGGGTTTTGGAGACATGACGTACAGGAAGAAGCAAAGATAGGGTGTGATGACACATTTCAAGGCCACAATTAGAAGCTGTGTTCATATGCATGGGGGTGTTGCCAACTTTCGGAGGAGTACAAGCCGGCTACTTTCGAGAGACAAGGCGGCTAGGGCTTGGAAGGAGTTCTTTGCGGCTTTGGGAAGCTTTCCTCACCAACTTGGATCATTTCCTCCTCCGTCATAGCATCAAGGAAACCATCGGCGACCTATCTTGGGAGTGGATTCAATCCAGACGTGGAAACTACCCATCAAGACCATCATCACGCATTTAGGGGGGTTATTCTTTATGTCTTTGGAACTTTATTCTCATTTTATTATTTGTTTCGTGACTTGCTCCATGCAGAGCTCAACCTCTAGAGGGTATTCAGACATGTAAACCCTAGGATTCTTATTTTCATTAGATTTACATTGTGTTTCAATTCGAATTTATCAGCTATAGTTTTACTCTTGAGTTCTTAATGCTTGTTTGTGCTTTTGATTTCATTATTAATTGACTTGCATGTTTTATTCAGTCTAGTGAAGAGAGACATCACCGCTAGGTTTAGAATTACCAAGTGTAAAGAGGGTTGAGAAGGTGAGCCGTGAGATAGCGGAGTGTCCCCTTTCCCTTCCGATAGATATTTCCTATCTCCATATTCCCTAAGTGTCAAGCAACCATATGTGGTGTGAGGCATCGAGAGAATTCTCCGCCGTACCTCGTAGGTGGTTAGGGATCTTTCACCTGGATGCAGGGTTAGATCTACTTTTAGGAATTGGTTATATCTTTGGGATCCCTAGAGTTTTAAGTAGTCATATGTGGTGTGAGGCGTCGAGAGAATTCTCCGCCGGGACCTCGTAGGGGACTTGTTATCGGTGACCTGGAGGCAGGGGCCGTTATACCTTAGGATACCCACGACTCATTGTTTTCGTTTAGAAACACTTGTAATCTACATCCAACACCTGAATCCTAGGGGGAGCATTGTCCGGATACCTCGTTTTTATTGATTGAGAACTCTTTTCCTTTTCATTCCCTACGCACTTGTAGTGACACTCTTAGTTTTGGCAATTAGATCATCACACACTACACTCATCTGGCTAGATAACAAAAGGGGGGCTATTACTAGTACTTCTGTTCCCTGTGGTTCGACAACCCGACCCTTTGGGTCCACTTTTATTACTTGACGACCCGTGCACTTGCGATAACGCAAGGGGTTGACACACATCACCCTGTTCTGTTGTTGCGGAGACGCATCAAGATCAACGGGGTCTCGGATGATGCGATTCGATTGAGGACCTTCCCATTCTCATTGAAGGGACGAGCCAAACAATGGCTCGAATCATTGCCAAGAGCGTCCATCACCACTTGGGATAAGATGGTGGAAGCCTTTCTTGCACGATATTTCCCTCCCGGGAAATCAGCGAAGCTCCGCAATGAGATCTCTTCCTTCTTTCAGAATGAGTTGGAGGCTCTATTTGAGACATGGGAAAGGTTCAAGAACCTTCTGCGGCGATGCCCCCAACACGGATTCTCGGATTGGATGATTATACACACGTTCTACGATGGACAGAATCCAAGCACTAGGAAACTCCTAGATGCGGCCGCAAGAGGGATTATGGGTAACAAGACCCCAGAAGATGCAAGGCAGCTCATTGAAGACATGGCTCTGAACAGTTACAAATGGAACTTCAAGAGTAGCTGCCATTAGCACTTGCGATAGTTGTGGAGTGGGCATAGCTCTACAGATTGCCCTATCTCAGTGGGCCCGCAAGCGCACCGGGTCGTCAAGTAATAAACCACTCGCGCAAGCACGAGTGGGTCGTATTCCCAAGGGCCCGAGAATCTATTCTTACTTCCCTTTTGCAATGTTGTCTAGCCGATCAAACTTGAGATTTAGAATAAAAAAGTAAAGAAGTAAAACAAAAGCAATTAAACTGCTAAATACCAAGGGCGATAAACGGGAGGAAAATCAGGGTAAAAAGATGGTCACGGATAAGGATCCCCTCGGAGTTACTAAAGTGCGAAGGATGTTGGATTAACATGCAAGTGGCTTGATGGACCGAGAAAACCCAAGACTAGGTCAACCCGATGGTTACGCCAATTGACCCCTAATCCGGTACGAGTATTGAATACTGGTTTTACCCGTACAATTCCTCCTACGATTGCAAAGGGCAAGATGGTTTTCTCAAGCTAAGGTTGAATCACACATGAGTAATTAACCCTAGAATTGGAGGGGTACAAATACCCGATGGTCACGGCGTATTTGCACTGATAAGTGCTTGCATGTATATATTTTTGGAAATGTTTTCCACGCATGAGCATCACATTTCTCAGGTTTTATCGCTAATTTCGTGTGCTTTGGTGTTCTTTCATGCAATTAGGGTTGTGAAGACAAGGTACGTGAATAAAAGGCAAGATTAGGTAATAATGGTGCCAAGTGGAGTTCTTTTGTGCAAATACGAAGTTCAAGACAAATCGGGTGCAAACGAGGGGGTATGTGCCAACTTCTAAAGACTTCAAGACAATTCTTGTAGAAGGACACGAAGGTAGTCATGCTCGCTTGTTCCGATTTGTTCAAAGATTTCAACAGCTCTCCAAGGTTTTCCCATCATCAAGAAATGCCACATGACCTTTCACATGGGCGTGTGTCCGTCCATGTGACCTCAAGAGAAGAAACGGGCGAAATCGGGGACTAATACCAAGTTTTTCACAGGGCAGAAACTCCACATGGGCGTGTGGAATTTCCACACGGCCGTGTGGCTCATCCACACGCCCGTGTGGATCCTCGAGATAGCCAATTATAAAGCCGTTCTGAAGCGTTATTTGGGGGATCTTCTTCCAAACTTGAGAGGGAGTGACGGCTAGGGTTCAGGAGGTTCTTGCTACACTTTGGGGGTGCTTCTTCACCGATTTCAGCATCAATTCCTTCCAAGGAGAGCAATTGGGGCAGCCGTCTGCGACTCGATTCGACGAGGTGTGCCCTAGGCTTGGAGGAAGGAGTTCTTTGGAGAAGAAGGAGAAGCCCACATAGTCTATCTACACAAAGCTTAAGGGGGTTTTCTTTATGGATTTCTTGCACTTATCTTCATTTATTTTGATGAACTTGTATTGCTCCATGGAGGGCTAAACCCCTAGTGGGTACTTGTACTTGTAAACCCTAAGTTTCCTATGTTTCATTGACTTTAATGCTTTTATTCAATTTGAGTTTAAATTTGAGTTTCAATCTTGTGTGCTTAATTGTTTCTCCCTTAGAGTGACACTAGGGTTGAGGGCTAATCCAATCATCCTTTTTTATGAGTGACCATCACCATTAGGATTAGATTAACCAAGATTGAAGAGGGTTGAGAGGGTGAGTTGAGAGGTAGCGACACTTCCCCTTTCCCCTCCGGTGTGGTTTTCCCTACCTTCTTATTCCAAGTATTACCTTCAATCTCAAAGAGAGTTAGGCGTTGAGAGAGGCCTTTCCGCCGTGACTTATTTGTGATTAGAGATCTTTCGCCTGGACCAAAGGGATTGATCTATAGTTGGGAATAGGGTTTACCACTTGGAACCCCTATAGCATAGCGCAGTCATACGTGGTGTGAGGTGTCGAGAGTCTTCTCTCCGCCGGGACCTCGTAGGGGACTAGTCAAGGTTAACCTTAGATTTGGGACCTTGTATATTTGGATTCCACGACTCTTGAAATCTCTATTGAACAAGAGTATTTGAAGTCTTGCACTTGAAACAAGGATTCTAGGGGGAGCATTGTCCGAGTACCCCATCTTCTTATTGATCTATTTCTACACCCTAGCTTTTAGTTTCAACACTTTATTTCTATTTCTTTCTTATTCTATTTTCTTTCACAACAACAATCGGTTTATCTTTGGCTACTTAACAAAGTTTGATTGTTCTTACGTCTACTCCCTGTGGATTCGACTACCCACCCGTTTGGGTACTTTATTACTTCGACGCCCGTGCACTTGCGGATTACACACGCAAGGGTGTGTTAAGTTTTTGGCGCCGTTGATGGTCGCCGCGCGCGTCGCTAGAAAGCGGGCACGTGGCTCCCCGGCCGCAAGTGCACGGGTCGTCAAGTAATACCTCTTGTGCGGGCACAAGAGGGTCGTATTCCCTGGGGACCCGAAATCCACTATTACTTCCTCTTTGACAATTGTTTAGTCGAATCAAAACAGAAATTGTTGTAATTAAAATAAAATTAAAACTAACGATAGAAACTTCAATCAAAGACAAGTTACGCACAACAATGGAAAATCAGATAAAGAAGACAAGGCTCTGGGCGAGGATTCCCCCGGGAGAAATACAAGTAAGGATGCTATAAAAACAGGTAATGCATGCATGGAGTATTGTTTTGGTCCGTCTAGGCTCGGGAGTCGACTACCCCGGAACCTCCGTAGTGTAGCCCTAATCCAGTACAAGTTCCTTTATCCAAAGGATACTCACACGATGTCATTGGGACTAAGGAGCCTTGGTTGGAGTTATCTATAAGCAATTTCGCTAAGATGAACTCTACAACCTACGGGACGCTACCGGCACCAGGAACCTCCGGTGTACCGGTACAATGAGCCCCTCTCCGGTACAATGTACCTCGCACAACCAAGCACATTCGATAAAATGAAATGCAGAGTTCTCATGCAAATCACTACAATTAAGCACACAATGTATGAAACCAAAATCCACACCATCCATTCATTGAATTAAAAGCAAAGCATCCAATACAAGTATTCCTCCCAAGGTTCACCGGTTGCCCGGTTGCCTTGGGAGGTTTAGTTCGACATGAATAACAAGGGAAGTTTGCACAAATAAGAATACATCAATAAGAGAACTCAAAACTCCCTCTTGACCGTGTCGACTAGGGTTGATGAAGACACTTGCCGAATCCGCGTCGGCAAGCTCTAGGATGATGATCCTCAAGTCCCTCCGCCTTCTCTCCCTTGATTTCACTCCAAAACGACCTCCTTTAATGAAGCTTTGAGCGTGGGGGTGTTCGGAGGCGTTGGTGGCAAAAGTCCTTTCCGAAAAAGCCCTAACCGGGCTTAAATACCCGACCAATGTGCGGCCTTGTGTGCGGACGCACACCAGGCCGCACACCCTTCTGCCAAGGGTGTGCAGGCTGTGTGCAGCCCGCACACAGGCACAAAAATGGGCCTGGTTGTGTAGGAACGCTTGGGTGCCCTTCGGAGCTTGTTTATCCTTCGTTTCTTCGCTCCTCGGCCTTTATTTTCTCGTTGTAAACGTTTCTCTCAACGCAAATGGTCTGTGGATGCCCTGAAGTAAGAAAAACAAGAAAAACACATCAAAGGCACCTGTTTTATTCAATTAATGCATGAAAGTATAAGTAATTCACCGTTACAAAACGGTGTATTTAGACACTTATCAAATCACCCCCCACTTAAGGGTTTGCTTGTCCCCAAGCAAACAATCATTGAGAACAAGAGGAATTGATAAGTGGCTAAATACACAACCTCCGGCTCAAGTGTAAGCATACAGCAGCACATGTAGAACTCTAGATGCTAAGTTACAACCAATAACAAAATTTTGAATCATTCGTTCGGCAAGATGACGCTGTGTGTGTGCAACCTTCGTCACCTGGATCCTTGTAACCTAGTTAGGATAAAGCGATACCCCGAGGACCACTTCTTCAAGCACATCACACCACTTATAGCGATAACAGGCCTTGAAACGGTAGGGAACCCCCTAATGAATTCACAAGGCACCTCTGTCTCTCCTTTGCACAAAATTGGCTTTTTTTTTTTTTTTTTTTTTGACTAACATGAACTGTAATCTTCATTTTGGAAAGGTAACTATGCCAATCAGGTATCAAAAACCCGACTTATTTAGAAGGTTACCAGTTCACATGAACATGCTCGTGCTTTTCTAGCTTTTGGCTTAGGAAACACTCTTTTTAGGAGCCCGAAACCTAAGTTAATTTGCTATTCAAGTAGAGGAGCATTGTCATTCTTATTGCTATATAAAACTCTTTTGAAAACTCCAAAATATTTTCTGCTTTACCAATTTTCAAGAGAAACAGAAGCCCTCAAACAACTCATTAGAGAGAAGCCTAACACATCAAGGTATGCACCGCTAAAAATGGGTTAGCTGCTAAGAGGGTCGCGAAGGTTATCACTTAACCCAACCTAGGTGTTCAAGGTCCAGGCTAAAAAGGTATGTGATGGTATGCCGTGAATGATCGAAATTCATTAAGTGTAGGGTTGTGTGCAAAGCTTAGCATCTATCATTATCCTACCCTAATATCCGCTTAGGTCTCATCACCCTCATTGGTTCCAATCATGCATCAATGTCATTAAATTTCATCCACAAAATAGGCATGCACAACAAATAACAAAGATTTTTACTCTAAAGAACAAAAGTGCATGCATGCCAAATCACCCCCCATTTAAGGTCGTACATTGTCCCCAATGTACAAAGTCAGCGGCCCAAAGAATATAATAAAACGTATAATGCATACATAGATAGGGGGTTAGGGAGGACTTCCCTGAATCGTAGAGGCATCGCGTGTCCAGGTAGGCGGAGTGGTCGCGGTGCTTCCCATGATAGTGGAGAGATGATGAGATGATGTCCATGTCTACCCCTGTGGAGTAGAATAGGACATTAGATCCAGGCATCTATTATCATCACACAAGATTTATTAAAGAAAACTACAGAAGGAAAACCAAAAGTAAGATAGGAGGTTGGAAGAGTTATGCTCTTTCCAACAGACTACAAACACAATTACAGATAAAACAATAAAAAAAAACAAACTGCGAAAAACAACAAGAAACTCAAAACCAAGTGTCCCAAAGTCGGTCGAGGCCGGTGGTGCGGAGGTGGGTGGGTACGGGGGGGGTTGCTGAAGAAGCTCGAGGATCTGCCGCTGGCCCTGTAGGAGTGCCTGCTGCCCTTGGATGAGGGCAGCGATGTCACGCCCCGACCCTCGGGTCCCGGTCCATGGCACTACCGCCACGACAACCCAGGGGAGGTCAAGCACCTTCCTCAACCCCAGGTCGCCGTAAGGCTAACCTGTTACCTGTACAATATTAACATTACCACAATAATACTCTAAATCTAAGGTATTCAACCACAACCCTGTAAAAGATCAACAGACTCACACCATATATGTACATATATCCCTGGAAATCACAACATCAATGATCATGGACACAATCATAGTTTTTCCCCAAACACTGGGTGTAAACTCATACAACCTAAGGTCCTGTCTTAACCAATCAAGATTATACAAGATCAAATGGAAATACGAAAACATAGGTCCTAATGGATCCATCTTATGCATGACGACAATGTTTATGAATCATACACTACTCAAAGGTAAATGCAAGAATAGATGCCAAGCACTATCACGTCTTACGCCCTGCTGCCGTGCTAACACTTGAAAAGAAGAGAAGAAGAATGGGTGAGTAACTAAGTTACTCAGTGAGGGGTTGAACATGGAGCTATAACTCATACAGGTGTAAAGAATGATATGCCGAAAACATATGTAAATCTTTAACAACCACAACTTACAAAATACTTTAAATACACATTTCAATATAACAAGCTTTCCAACTTTCTCAAAGAAAGGCATCAATAAAACTTTGAAAATCATTTGTAAAGAGATTCAATACTGAAAATTCAAGTTAAGAATACTCGTCAAAGGATCAAAAGATCAAACCCATCGAAATAAGGATTTATAGTGCAACACATGCGGAAATCCTCTATCGATAGCATCATCAATAGCCTATGAAAACCCTCCATCACTAACCATGGCCGTGGCTAGGTCAAGAGCCACCAAGATGCGCGTATCTTGGCGTTGGCCGTCGGGTATCCCGTGTGGTGACTCCGGGATCCCAACACAGCACCTTCATGCCACCCCAACTAGGTCGGTCCGTGGAGACTCGCTTCTGCAGAAGACGGGGATCCTCCCCAATGTCACCATCGAAACATTTGGGATATCCATCCCGCCCTTAGGCTCATCATGAACACATCATATATCTCATCAAGAGATCACAAATAGTTTGCCCGTAGGCTCATCATAAACGTATCGTTATAAAATCATATATCTCATCAAGAGATCACAAATAGTTTGCCCGTAGGCTCATCATAAACGTATCATTATAAAATCATATATCTCAACAAGAGATCAAAAATTCGCATAAAATACAACTCTTAATCGAAGAGTAAATCCTTTTGCGAAACCATCGACAATAATGTCATTTTCATCAAGAATATGAACACAAGAGTATTCTTTGAAAACACATTTCAAATATGATAACATCGTGGAGAATCTCAATTTGGTTTACATAGACCCTTATTCGGTCAAAATAACAAGAACATCGAATTCTCAAATTCACAAAACTTGGAAACATGTAGTTCAAACCATAGGATTTCCCAATCCTCATGAAATATAAATAATCAAGAATTTAACAAGATCATAAACTATCATGGTTTCTAGGCCTCAAGGAAATCATCTCATGAGCCTTTTGTAATAGAATCAATAGTTAAGCAAGATCATAAACATCAAGGTTTCTAGATCTCAAGGAAATCATCTCATGAGTCCATTAAAATGAAATCAAGAATTAAGAAGATCATATAGCATCATAATTTCAGTTTTCAAGAAACACTTCAAGAATCCATTGAAATCAAGAATTTCTCATTTCAAGGCATGCATTATTAAACAAGCATGATCATAGCTCTTTAATTAAACAATTCCTACTCACAAACTTGGCGAGATCGAATACTTGGATCACTCGCCTACTTGATCTTTACCCTTGCCTTTAGATCCACCTTCTTGAAGCCATTAACCATCCAAGAAAAACAAGAATCAATCACATAACCCAAACAATAAACAAGAGAGGAAAGAATGATCTAAAATTAGATCTCAAGGCTTCTAGGGTTTACTAAGTGTTCTAGATTCAAGAATTAACAATAATAGAATCCTTAAACCCATAAAATCAAAATGAAATCAAGAATTTCCTAATTGTGTTCGGATCTAAAAGAATCAAAGGTTTAGAGATGAAGAATCTCCTTCATTCTTCACCAAAACATGAAATCAAGACTCATAAACCATCAAAACATTAGATCCATGGCTAAATTCCAATTAAATAATAGATCCATAATAAATCCACACTAATTCTACATGGATCTAAAGAGAATTGAATAAAAGAACAAGGAATTGAAGAAGCGAAGAAAACCCACCTCAATTCTTGCTAGAACTAGAGGAGAATCATCACCAATGGAGAAGAGGGGAAGATCAACACTTTCTTCTTTCTTGGAGCTCAAGAAATGAAGATCTAATGGAGGGGAGAATGAGGATTCAAGATGGGGAGAAAAAGAGAGGGAAATGGGGTCATATCAAGGCCCTTTGAGTTTCAAATCGGGTATTTATAGACCCAACGCGCGGGAGGGCTCGCGGGCTCCCTTGCGGGCGCATGGGAGGCCGCGAGGCCCTTTCCAGAAAACCATGCGGGCGGCCATGCGCCCGCATGAGGGGCCGCATGGCCCCTTGCGGCCTCCCATGCGGCCCGCATGGAAGCCCGCAAGGCCCCCTGGTTTTGGGGGTTTCTCGCGGCATCTTGAAGGCTTACTCGCTCCACTTAAAAGCTCTTTCCCCCAAAGATTTTCCTTCTCTTTTACACTCTAAAAAGAACCTTAATTAAGATCCTAAACAAAAATAAAACTCGACAAAACTTAAACACACAACTTCTACACAAGAAACAAAGCACAAGAGAAGCAAAAAAGATCGAACTTCCACAAGCGATATCCGCACTCTGTCGTTGCTGCGCGAGTCCAAGTTCTTGTAGCTGACGGCGCACGTCAGCTAAGTCACTAGTTCGCGACGGAGTGTGGCCATCTCGAGGGGTAGCGGGTGTAGCCATCTCCTCGTCGTCGTCCGCGCCACTGTCTATTTCGTTGGCGAGAATAAAACTTCTACCTCGGCGCTTCGCTATGCCAATAGAGATCAGTGTCTGTAGCCCGAGGGGAAGGATGCCTCCAACGCGCTCCATGGACCGTACTCGGCCTAGAGCATTCGCGCCCCGTGCTAAGCGAGTAACAAAGGGTCCAAGGAAGATCTGTGCTATCGGAGGGTGCTGGGCGGGGCGAGCAAATAATTCGGCCATGACATGGCCTAGGTCAGCGGCTCGCGACGAATCATGCTATAGAGAATTATGAGGTCCATTTTCGTCACGACCCCGGTGCTATCGCTTCGCCCCGTGATAGAATGACTGAGGAGGGCTTGGACCACCCGGTACGAGGGTTGAGCTAAATGGGAGGCCTTTTTTGAATCTTGACTGGCCCCTGTAGTGATCGAATTCCAGAATGCGCTTGTGGTGAGGGTGGAGGGGAAATCGCGCGCCAAACGGGGGTATTCCATGCTAGTTACAAAGTCACGATCGTAGATACCCAAGCATATGGCAAAGTCCGCGTGGCTCATAACTTGTTGTTCGCCATTTACTTGGAATTTGATCCCTGATAAGTGCTTGATTATATATATTTTATAATATCAGTTTATATGCATTGAGCATCACTTCTATCAAATTTTAGCATTAACAAGGTGTGTTTTGTGTTCTTTTGTGCAAACAGGGCTTTGGAGACATGACATACAGGAAGAAGCAAAGATAGGGTGTGATGACACGTTTCAAGACCACAATCAGAAGCTGTGTTCATATGCATGGGGGTGTTGCCAACTTTCGGAGGAGTACAAGTCATTACACAAACCGAAAGGGCACAAAGGCAGTAGTACGCCCATGTCCCAGCTTCCGTACAAAGCAGAAGAAAGTTCTTGAGGATTTCAAAGCATAGAAAGCCACACACCCTACCACACGAGCGTGTGCCCGACCGTGTGGACTCCAAGGAAGACTTCGGGGGAAAAATCACTGTAGCATCTACTGTAGCGAAGCATTGTAGCAATTTACTGTAGCAGTACTGTAGCAGAGTGCTTCACACGCCCGTGTGGAATTATGGCCGTGTGGATGCCCGCGTAAAGCCCCGAATTCAAATTATAAAAGCCGCCTTGTGATAATTTTTAGGGATCTTTTTGGCCACTTTCGAGAGACAAGGCGGCTAGGGCTTGGAGGGAGTTCTTTGCGGCTTTGGGAAGCTTTCCTCACCAACTTGGATCGATTCCTCCTCCGTCATAGCGTCAAGGAAGCCATCGGCGACCTAGCTTCGGAGTGGATTCAATCCAGACGTGGAAACTACCCATCAAGACTATCATCACGGATTTAAGGGGGTTATTCTTTATGTCTTTGGAACTTTATTCTGAATTTATTATTTGTTTTGTGACTCGCTCCATGGAGAGCTAAACCCCTAGAGGGTATTCGGACATGTAAACCCTAGGATTCTTATTTTCATTAGATTTACATTGTGTTTCTATTCGAGTTTATCAGTTTGAGTTTTACTCTTGAGTTCTTAATGCTTGTTTGTGCTTTTGATTTCATTATTAATTGCCGTGCATGCTTTATTCAATCTAGTAAAGAGAGAGATCACCGCTAGGTTTAGAATTACCAAGAGTAAAGAGGGTTTAGAGGGTGAGCCGTGAGATAGCGGAGTGTCCCCTTTCCCTTCCGACAGATATTTCCTATCTCCATATTCCCTAAGTTTTAAGCAACCATATGTGGTGTGAGGCGTCGAGAGAATTCTCCGCCGGGACCTCGTAGGGGGTTAGGGATCTTCCACCTGGAGGCAGGGTTAGATCTACTTTTAGGAATTGGTCATATCTTTGGGATCCCTAGAGTTTTAAGCAGTCATATGTGGTGTGAGGCATCGAGAGAATTCTCCGCCGGGACCTCGTAGGGGACTAGTTATCGGTGACCTGGAGGCAGGGGCCGTTATACCTTTGGATACCCACGACTCATTGTCTTCGTTTAGAAACACTTGTAATCTACATCCAACACCCGAATCCTAGGGGGAGCATTGTCCGGATACCTCACTTTTATTGATTGAGAACTCTTTTCCTTTTTATTTCCTGCGCACTTGTGGTGACACTCTTAGTGTTGGCCATTAGATCATCACATACTACATTCATTAGGCTAAATAACAAAAGAGGGGCTATTACTAGTACTTCTGTTCCCTGTGGTTCGACAACCCGACCCTTTGGGTCCACTTTTATTACTTGACGACCCGTGCACTTGCGGTAACGCAAGAGGTTGACACACATCACCCTGTTGTGTTGTTGCGGAGACGCATCAAGTTTTTGGCGCCGTTGCCGGGGAACAGGATATTAGGAACGCTAGTATTTTGTTACTTTAGCCATTCATTTATTTTTACTGTTTTTCTACCCCATCTTCTCTACTTTCATTGTTCTCATTTTCTTTTGTTTATTTGATTGCAGCTCCAGCTTATGACCAGAGGGAACCCATCGACATTAGTTGAAGGAGACCCTGAAATTGAGCGAAGACTTCACAAGAGAAGCAAGGAGCCTGAAGTTGTTCAAGAACAGCAAGTTGAAGTTGAAACTGAAGGATCTGCGACCATGGCAGACCACGAAGATGAACCAAGGACACTTGCTGATTTTGCGAAACCTTCAGCCCGAGGAACACAGTCGAGCATTGTTAGACCGCCCATCGCGGCTAACAATTTTGAGCTGAAGCCGGCATTCATCCGGATGGTTCAGCAGATCCGCGCAGTTTAATGGGCTGCCCGATGAAGACCCCAATGCCCATGTTGAAAACTTCTTGGAGGTTTGTGATATGCTCAAGATCAACGGGGTATCGGATGATGCGATTCGATTGAGGACCTTCCCATTCTCATTGAAGGGACGAGCCAAACAATGGCTCCAATCATTGCCAAGAGCGTCCATCACCACTTGGGACGAGATGGTAGAAGCCTTTCTTGCACGATATTTCCCTCCCGGGAAATCAGCGAAGCTCCGCAATGAGATCTCTTCCTTCTTTCAGAATGAGTTGGAGTCTCTATTCGAGACATGGGAAAGGTTCAAGAACCTTCTGCGGCGATGTCCCCAACATGGATTCCCGGATTGGATGATTATACACACGTTCTATAATGGGCTGAATCCAAGCACTAGGCAACTCCTAGATGCGGCCGCAGGTGGGACTATGGGTAACAAGACCCCAGAAGATGCAAGACAGCTCATTGAAGACATGGCTCTCAACAGTTGCCAATGGAGCTCGAGGGAGAAGAAGAAGGTTGCAGGAATACATGATGTTGATGCCGTTACATCACTAGCAGCCCAAGTTGAAGCACTAAGCAAGAAGCTAGACACCATTACAACTTCAAGAGTAGCTGCCATCAGCACTTGCGATAGTTGTGGAGGTGGGCATAGCTCTACAGATTGTCCCATTTCAGTGGGGGTGTCGGCACCAATGGAGCAAGTGGATTTTGTTGGAAATCCAGTGAGGGGACAAGGGAACCCTTATTCAAATACCTACAATCAGGGATGGAGGAACCATCCGAACTTGTCATGGAGCAATCAGGGCCAGCAGAAGCAAGCAGCTCCTCCGGGTTTCCCACAACAGCCTTCTATTCCAGAGAGAGTTTCTGAACTTGAAAAGGTACTTTCTAAGTTTATTCAATCTACTGACACCAGGTTTCAAAACGTGGAGGCGACGCTGCGCAACCACACTGCGTCATTGCACAACTTGGAGACGCAAGTGGGCCAAATAGCAAAATCCTTGGTGGAGAATAAGGTGGAGAATAAGGTGCAAGAAAAGAAGACTGCACAAGAACCAGAGCAAGTGCAGCCTAAGGCCCAAGAAAAAGAGAAGGAGGCTGCAGCAACACCTCCTGCTTATGTGCCTCGAGTACCATACCCTTCACGGCTGAAGAAGGATCAAACGGAGGAGCAGAACAAGAAATTTCTGGAGTTGTTCAAACAGCTGCACATCAACATCCCTTTTGTCGAGGCATTATCACAAATGCCCAGGTATGCAAAATTTTTGAAAGATCTTTTGACTAACAAAAGGAAAATTGAAGAAAGTGCAGCTGTGATATTGGATGGGAGTTGTTCAGCAATACTCCAAAAGAACCTCCCAAGCAAGAAGAAAGATCCTGGGAGTTTCATCATCCCATGTGTTATTGGGGGTTTAGGCCAAGAGAAAGCGTTAGGCTGATTCGAGAGCAAGCATCAACGTGATGCCGTACAAATTTTTCCAGAAATTGGGGTTAGGAGAGCCACGGCCAACTCAAATGACGTTGCGGCTAGCTGATCGCTCAATTCGACATCCTAGAGGTATCATTGAAGATGTTTTGATTAAGATTGACAAATATATTTTTCCTGCAGATTTTGTAGTACTTGATGTCGATGAGGATGTGGAAGTTCCGTTGATTTTGGGGAGACCATTCCTTCGAACCTCCAAGGCAGCGATAGACATGGAGGGAGGCGAATTGACGCTGCGCATTGGAGACGAAAAGATCACTTATCGCCTTACAGATGCTATGAAACATCCTCACGAATTTGATGACACATGTTATTTTGTTGATGCTAATGATGAGCTTGTCGATGAGTATATGCAGGAGACGTTCTACCCTGACCCATATGAGGGGTGGCCTGAGTTTGAAAAGGATGAATCAAGTCTGCAGGAGGTTCGAGTGATAGAGGATCAACCACAACCGGGAATTCTGAAGAGGATTTTCCGTAGACTGACTAGATCAAGGCGTCACCGCAAGAAGCACCAAAAGAGTGTAAAAGATACACATACACGAGAAGAAGGTGATGGCTTTTCAAGTGGTAATAAGATTTCTCATCACTTGCCTCCCACGCAACCATATTGTCTGAATTGTCAGGTAAAGGCTGCCAAGAACATATTTCACTTGCATGAGCCCCCATAGAGGAACAGGTACGTCGAGCTAATGACGTAAAACAAGCACTTCTTGGGAGGTAACCCAAGTCATTTTATTGCTTTCATAGTTAGTTTTTCAATTCTGCAGTAATAATTGGCTTGAGTAGGCGACTTTGGGTTAATTCTGTCGTTCTTTGTGTTTTTATTGTTTATTCTTGGTGTTTCATGATAATTATACATGTGTGGCTTGATCTAGATTGATTTAGAGATTTAAAGTTAAGGAATTGGCCTTGTGCTTAAGTGTTTCATGTTTTGCTGAAAATCCACAAGGGCGGGGCACAAGGGGGTGTGAGTGCCCCTGTGCCTTGCTGAAAAATTGAAAAAACATGAAACAGAAGGGCACAAGGGCACCCACACGGGCGTGTGGGTGCCCCTGTGGCCTGCCTGAGGAGCCACACGCCCATGTGGCTCATCCACATGGGCGTGTGAGACCTGAAAATCAATTTTCAGGTTTCCAGAGAGGCACAAGGGCAGCCACACGCCCGTGTGGCTGCCCCTGTGGATTTTCCAGGTCCACAAGGGCACTCACACGCCCGTGTGAGTGCCCCTGTGGCCTTCTGTCTCGAGTTTTTAATCCACACCGGCACTCACACGCCCGTGTGAGTACCCTTGTGGCTTTCTGGCGTCGATTTTTGAAGGCACAAGGGCGTGTGGCTCATCCACACGCCCATGTGGCCATCCACAAGGGCGTGTGAGACCCTCACACGCCCATGTGGTTTATAAAGGAGATGAGAAGGCCTTGAACTTTCATTCAAACCTTCGCGCCTTTTCTCCTTCCGACGCCTCCACACAAAGAGACGCATCTCTTGGGTTCCTAACGCCTCTCCTTAGCATATTTAAGGATTCTTGGGTGTTTTTCCGGCGATTTCCATCTTCTTCTTCATCAAAAATCTCCGGTAAGCTCCAAGTTTTTCTAGTTCTTGCCATGAATTTTGAATTTCAGATCTGGTGATTTGTTGATGTTTTATGCATAAATCTTCCATGAGAACTATCATAATATGCATGTTTGTCGATTTAGGGGTAGTTTTTGATGTGGAAACCACCCAACCATGGCTTTTTGGCCATGGTCGGGCATCCACACGGGCGTGTGGCCCATCCACACGCCCGTGTGGATGAGGATGATGACCCACAAGGGCGTGTGGATCATCCACACGCCCATGTGGATTTCTGCACAGTGGAATTTTGCACTAACTTACCCTGATTTTCACAGATATGGCCCCTAGGACCAAGAAGGTCGCCCACAAGCGCTCTCGCGCCGCTCGGGAGCCTTCTCCTCCCGAGGAACTGGAGTTCGCCGTCCCTGAGCATCAACAGCGATATGAGCGCTTACAGCGTCTCAAATTCGGACAGGCGCGCGTGATCGATTGGAAGGCACTCGAGGAGATTGACTTGGCCGATGAGGTGCGCGAGCTTACCGCTGTGGGAGGCTGGGACCGGCTCCTTACTATTCGTGATCCCACTTATCGTGAGCTCACACTGGAGGTCTTGTCCTCGTTCGACTTCGACCGCGCTCGCCATGATTTTGAGAGGGAGGACACGATCCGCTTCAGGCTATTCGGTCAGTACCACTCCATGAGCCTCACGCAGTTCTCTGTTTTCCTCGGTTTATATGACAGAGACTATGTTCACACGGGGGAGTACGAGCAACTCATCGTCGATTACCCTATTGGACTCACTCCGAGTCGTGCGTACGGGACCATATGCGGAGGCTTCCAGTACGAGCCGGGATCTTCCAAGGCCACCATGCTCAGCCGTCCGGCCTACAGGTATATACATTCTATTTTCAGCAGGACCGTGACGGGACGAGGCGACAACACTGGAGTTTTGAGCCGCCTCGACTTGCTTTACCTATACACCATGGTCCAGAACATGCCCATGCATTTAGGCTTTGTTGTGGCGGATTACCTCCGCCATCAAAGCCATTACGTGCGGGTCGGTGTGATCTTTTCAGGAGTATACATTACCCAACTCGTTCGTGGCATGGGGTTGTCCGAGGCACTTCGAGGGATGGAGAGGATCAGCATACCAGCACCCTTAGGGCTTGCATCTCTCCGAGCCATGCGTATGGTGAAGAAGACGAGCACTGGCCGTTATATACTCGTAGTGGAGGCTGAGGAGGAGGAGTCAGAAGAGGAGGCAGCCGACCCAGCAGACGCTCCTGATTCACCGGCACCCACAGCTGTGCCGATGGACACCGAGGCCCCTGCATCCGAGCCAGAGCCAGAGCAGCCCTCCACTCGAGCCCGTGACCGTTTGGCGAGGCTCGAGGTGGCAGTTGGAGCTCTCCAGGGGGACATGGCGACTGTGCTCGCCAACCAGTCCATGATGATGTCGCAGTTGTCCATCATTCAACATCTTCTGGAGAGCGACACAGCATCCGAGGCGACGACATCAGTACCACCAGCACCACCAGCAGCACCAGCAGAGTTTCCTGACGCATGAGGCGTCCTTGAGTCATTTTATTTTATCTTCTGTATTTTTATTTTCTGTAGTTTTATTTTCAGCATGCTAGTTGAGACTCTGTCTTTTATTTCTGTCGTTTTTATTTTGTGGTTCTAGTTGTTTTCCGTTGTTTTATTTTCTAATCTTGTTGAGCTTCATTGAACCCCCTGAATCCGCAGATAGTCTTGAGAGTCTTGGGAAATGGAAATCAAGTTATGCACATGGCCGTGTGACTAGGTCACACGGCCGTTTCACCTCCAAATGCCCGTTGAGCCAAACACACCCTTGTACGAGATTCCACCAACTATTTCACTTGGAATTCAGGGGAGTATTATTTTGATTTTTGCACACCCTCACATGCTTTGTTTTCAGAATTTATAATTTTATTGTGCTTGCATGTGTACATTGGGGACAATGTACATCTTAAGTGTGGGGGAGGGATCACTTTATACACCACTTTATTGTCTGTTTTCATTATATATGCTCATGCAACCTATGAAGGTTCACTTTAAGGTTAAGAGTTAGATTCTAGACTATAGGGGAGCTTCGAACACTAGATTTCATCATGCTCTAGTTGTCATCCAATTTTTTGAGAAATTTTTGTCCGATTGCCATTTATGCACTCTACTCACTCATTAGACCTATAGAAGCTCTAGTTTAATGTTTTGAGACTTGTTAGTAGTTGTTTTATTCGAAAAAAAAAAAAAAAAAAAAAAGAAGAAAAAGAAAAGAAAAAAAAAATATAGATATTTATATAGCTTAGCAATTGTGAATTATTTCGTGTATATAGGGGGTGAAAAGAGCTACTACCTTTGATTGTATGCAGCTACTCTCATAAGTCGGATACTAGTTATGCCCTAATGAGAGAAAGAGCTATCACAAGGGATATGTGAAAGCTAGCACCCTCGGTAGAAAGAGCTACCATCTCTAAAGTGTGAAAGCCACTCGGGAGGCCGCCTGAGAAAGGGCTACCTTGGAGATTGTGTGCAGCTACTACCATTCTTTTTGCTATTATATGAGTCTCGAGCAATAAAAACTGTAAGTAGTGGACATAGAGTCGAATTGAGATGAGTTTTTCCACACACACACGCTTTCGGATTTCTTTTTCTTTCTTGTCATTGGATTGTTTTCTAGAGCATTGACTGAGCTGTTTGGTGTTAAATAGTTTTTCCCTTTTGTCATAGAATCATACTCTCATACTCTCTAGTGAACCTGAGGCCAAGCACTTATCCTTTCTTTCCTTGTAATGAATGTTTAGTTTGCTTGAGGACAAGCAAAAGCTTAAGTGTGGGGGAGTTTGATAAGTGCTTGATTATATATATTTTATAATATCAGTTTATATGCATTGAGCATTATCAGATTTTAGCATTAACAAGGTGTGTTTTGTGTTCTTTTGTGCAAACAGGGCTTTGGAGACATGACATACAGGAAGAAGCAAAGATAGGGTGTGATGACACGTTTCAAGACCACAATCAGAAGCTGTGTTCATATGCATAGGGGTGTTGCCAACTTTCGGAGGAGTACAAGTCATTACACAAACCGAAAGGGCACAAAGGCAGTAGTACGCCCATGTCCCAGCTTCCGTACAAAGCAGAAGAAAGTTCTTGAGGATTTCAAAGCATAGAAAGCCACACACCCTACCACACGAGCGTGTGCCCGACCGTGTGGACTCCAAGGAAGACTTCGGGGAAAAAATCACTGTAGCATCTACTGTAGCGAAGCATTGTAGCAATTTCTTGTAGCAAGATCGTAGCAGAGTGCTTCACACGCCCGTGTGGAATTTCCACACGGGCGTGTGGATGGCCGTGTGGATGCCCGCGTAAAGCCCCGAATTCAAATTATAAAAGCCGCCTTGTGATAATTTTTAGGGATCTTTTTGGCCACTTTCGAGAGACAAGGCGGCTAGGGCTTGGAGGGAGTTCTTTGCGGCTTTGGGAAGCTTTCCTCACCAACTTGGATCGATTCCTCCTCCGTCATAGCGTCAAGGAAGCCATCGGCGACCTAGCTTCGGAGTGGATTCAATCCAGACGTGGAAACTACCCATCAAGACTATCATCACGGATTTAAGGGGGTTATTCTTTATGTCTTTGGAACTTTATTCTGAATTTATTATTTGTTTTGTGACTCGCTCCATGGAGAGCTAAACCCCTAGAGGGTATTCGGACATGTAAACCCTAGGATTCTTATTTTCATTAGATTTACATTGTGTTTCTATTCGAGTTTATCAGTTTGAGTTTTACTCTTGAGTTCTTAATGCTTGTTTGTGCTTTTGATTTCATTATTAATTGCCGTGCATGCTTTATTCAATCTAGTAAAGAGAGAGATCACCGCTAGGTTTAGAATTACCAAGAGTAAAGAGGGTTGAGAGGGTGAGCCGTGAGATAGCGGAGTGTCCCCTTTCCCTTCCGACAGATATTTCCTATCTCCATATTCCCTAAGTTTTAAGCAACCATATGTGGTGTGAGGCGTCGAGAGAATTCTCCGCCGGGACCTCGTAGGGGGTTAGGGATCTTCCACCTGGAGGCAGGGTTAGATCTACTTTTAGGAATTGGTCATATCTTTGGGATCCCTAGAGTTTTAAGCAGTCATATGTGGTGTGAGGCGTCGAGAGAATTCTCCGCCGGGACCTCGTAGGGGACTAGTTATCGGTGACCTGGAGGCAGGGGCCGTTATACCTTTGGATACCCACGACTCATTGTCTTCGTTTAGAAACACTTGTAATCTACACCCAACACCCGAATCCTAGGGGGAGCATTGTCCGGATACCTCACTTTTATTGATTGAGAACTCTTTTCCTTTTTATTTCCTGCGCACTTGTGGTGACACTCTTAGTGTTGGCCATTAGATCATCACATACTACATTCATTAGGCTAAATAACAAAAGAGGGGCTATTACTAGTACTTCTGTTCCCTGTGGTTCGACAACCCGACCCTTTGGGTCCACTTTTATTACTTGACGACCCGTGCACTTGCGGTAACGCAAGAGGTTGACACACATCACCCTGTTGTGTTGTTGCGGAGACGCATCAATCCCTCCAGGACGACGGATATGGGGGACATTCCGATCGGCTTCAAAAGTGCTCAACACCTCTAGAGTGAGTTCCTTATAAGCGGGATCGTCGATTTCAAGTATGGCAAGCCAGCGATCGAACCCGACTAGATGGCGGACATCATCTACCAAACCGAGCATCTCCAATACTTGCCAATCAAGCACTCGAGTTTGGGCGAATTGCTTCTCTTTGAGTATGTCGTATCGGCGAGCGAAACGGCCATCAGTGAATTGGGGTGTCGAGGATGAACTAGCCCCGTCGCGAGGTCGCTTGTGTGCCACCCGCTTGTTTGGCATCTTCCTACATAACACAAGATGACCCTTGATTACAAATGCTTCCATCATCATATTGATTAAATATGAGAGAACAATTTCGGGGATGCAATAAATCATACATTCATGTGTTTGCAAGAGGTAAAAATAATTCTTCATGAAAAAATAAAACCCCGACACAAAGTGACCACACGATGAATTGGGGAGCAAAATACCAACATCAAATAGAACGAGCGAGAGTACCACATGTCCTCACATCATGAACTAATGGACTTGGAGCAACTCCCAATAAACAACTATTCACTTACAATGCAATGAAGCTCACCGAAGTTGAGGACAAGGAAAGATGGATCGGCGAAAAAAAACAACGGCGAAAATTTTCGGATCGGCGCTCCTTTAGGTTAGATTGTCATGAACTTGCTCATAAGATGAAAAGAGAAGAGTTGTGGGATGAGGGAATGAACTTCTTGGTGAGAGGGAGTGAAGGTGGATGAGGAAAAAGAAGAAAAGGGGGAAGGAGAAACTCATAAAGAGGATAGGGGCCGCGCCAAGAAAGGGGCGGCCAGATCCATGCGGTCGGGCTGCCGCCCGCACATACATGTGCGGGCGGTGTACCGACCGCACAAGTATGTGTGGCCTAGCGTGCGGGCCGCACGCCAGGCCGCACGGCCTTTTGGCCGTGCTGTGCGGCCGGTTGTGCGGCCGCACACTAGGCCGCACAGGGTTGCCAGAGCCCTGTGCAGGGGCTGTGCGGCCGCACATGGGCCGCACAGCCCTCTGGCAGGTCTGTGCGGGCTGTAGCATGCCCGCACAGCCTCCAGGAGTGCCGAAGTAAGATTTTTCTCCTTAGTTTTTTTTTTTCATCCAGAAATGATTACACCAATCGATGAGTAACTTTTCAAAACATGTAACCTTCGCCGACACACGTGAAAATCGCACAACATTAACCGACAATACAAAGACAAAATTAAATGAGATTCAAGCCATCCAAACACAAACGTTAAATAAAACACACACCTACAAAGAAAAGCAAAACAACACAAATAAAATACCACAAAGCACACAAAGTAAAATAAAATAAAAGAAAATGCGAGGAAGGTAAACTTGGGTTGCCTCCCAAGAGCGCTTGTTTAGAGTCACGAGCCTGACATTTCTGTTCACTTTCTCATGGTAATTCAAAGGAAAGATGTGTACCTTGTTTCATAAAGAATGAAGGTGATGACCTAGGGAGGTTAAGTGAAATCATACTCTCGATGTTGTGTGCTCCCAAGTCAACTGTGAAGACTGAACTCGCCTTGATCTTCTCACTTGGTGAACCTTGTTTGGTTACTTTTTTCCAGGCTTTTTTCCAAGGTGGCTCATCGCGGTTGCCACTCTTCCTTGGCTTCTTCTTCTTTGCCCTAGGATCCGGTGGCTTCTCTTGACTTTGCTCTTCACTTCCTTCATTTTCAACTCCCTCTTGGACTTTCCTCAGATACTCGTCGAGGGGATTAATTAACAGAACTTCCTGCACACAATCAGAAACAATTAGCTCCACTTCATCAAAAACATAAGATGTGTCGTCCTACTCCTTAGGGTGTTTCATTGCCTCCGGGAGTTTGAATACTGCTTCTTCATTCCCAACTCTAAGACTCATCTTGCCATCTTAGATGTCAAGCAAAGCGTAAGAGGTTGCCAAGAATGGTCTTCCAAGGATGATAGGCACCTCAGCATGTTCATTTACGTCCAAGATAACGAAATCTGCTGGGAATACAAGTCCTCCCACACTCACCAATATGTCACTTACAATACCTCGGGGGCGACGCACTGATCGGTCCGCCAATTGTAACGTCATTCTTGTGGGCTCAAGCTCATGCGTCCCTAACTTCAAAAACAAATTGTAGGGCATGACGTTGATACTTGCCCCAGAGTCAGCTAGGGCCTTCTCTACTACTGAGTCCCCAATCTTGCACTCAATCACAAGACCCCCAGGATCTCGAACCTTCGGTGGGAGTGCGCTTTGCAAGATTGCGGAACAATTCTCATTCAGAGCTACACTAGATGCCTCCTCTAGCTTCCGCCTGTTCGTCAATAAGTCCTTCATGAACTTTGCATACTTAGGCATTTGTGCAAATGCCTCAACGAGCGGAAGGTTGATATGGAGTTGCTTCAGCAAAATTAAGAACTTCTTAAACTGATCATCCTCTTTATGTTGTTTCAATCTTGCCGGGTAGGGGACTTTGGGTTGATACTCCAGCACGGGTGAAGCTTGTTTCGGTTCAGGTTCGGGGGTGGGATTGTTGTTGTCCTCAATATCAACCCTCGCTCTTGGGGTTGCATCTCTCACAACATTCTTCCCTTTCCCACTCTCATTCCCACTTGGGGGTCTAACCTCGATCTCTCGGCCACTCCTCAGAGTGATAGCTTTCAGCTGTTCACGAGGGTTCTCTTCAGTGTTACTCGGCAAACTACCTTGCTGCCGGTCTGATCCTGCTTTTGCTATCTGCCCAATCTATTTTTCCAAATTCTGAATGGAAGCATGGACATTTCTGAAATTTGCCTCTGTGGCGATCATGAATTTCGCCAATGCTTCTTCCACTGATACTCTATTTTCCTTCTGTTGGGGTGGAGCATGCTGGAATCCTGGCGGGTGTTGAGGTCTCTGTTGGTTCTGATTATCCCACTGGAAATTTGGGTGATTTCGCCACCCGGGATTATAAGCAGCTGCATATGGGTTTCCTTGGGGTCTCGAATTTTGGCTTACCAAATCAACTTGTTCTGTGGTTGTGCCCGTCGTAACTGCAATAGGACAAAGGCTAGCTGAATGTCCACCTCCACAAACCTCACAGGACATGACGGGCGCCGAACTGGAGCTCGCCCGTTCAGCCATCAATAGGTCAAACCTTCTTGTTAGAGCGTCCATCTTGGCCTCAAGTGCAGTGTGGCTACTCACCTCATGAACACCGGCCGCTCGTGATACCTTGGTTCTTGAGCCCCAGTGAGACTCCTTCCTCGCCATGTCTTCTATTAATTTCTCAGCCTCTTCAGGGTACTTATTACTGAGAGAACCCCCTGCTGCTGCATCAATCAGTTGGCGAGTCTGGTAGTTCAAACCATTGTAGAAAATTTCTATCCTCATCCATGACTGATACCCGTGATGCGGGCATCGCCTTAACAGATCCTTGAAACGCTCATGCGTCTCAAACAGTGTTTCCGAATCCCTCTGGCTGAATGCTGAAATCTCTTGTCGTAGTCGGGCGGCCTTGCTAGGGGGAAAGTATCTCCGCAAGAATTTGTCCACCATATCCTCCCAGGCCTTAATGGAGCCTGGTGTCAAGCCCTGGAAATATCTGTAGGCTGCCCCTCGAAGATTGAAAGGGAACAACCTCAACTTGGCTGCATCATCTGATAAGCCATTGATCTTGAAGGTCGAGCAAATTTGTAAGAAGCGCGATAGATGCTCGTTTGGATCTTCATCTGCCAACCCATCGAACTGCACGGAATTCTGTATCATACCGATGGGTCTTGCCAAGTCAAAGTTGTTTGCGGCTGCGGTGGGCATCTGTATACATGATTCCTCTCCTGTAAACTATGGTCGTTCATAATCAGAAAGTGTCCTCCTCTGTTCTGCCATACTGTTTGAGTTTCTTCTTCAGTAGGCAGAGGATCGACCGATGCTTCCACGGGATAGTTAGAGGAGCTCAATGCTTCCCTCAACCTCCTGCGCAAAGTTCTCTCGATCTCTTCGTCAACTTCGGTAGAACCGGTGGGGTTGCCACGGGTCATAAAATCCCTCACACATGCAAAGAGATAACAATAGTGAGTGGGGAAGTTAAGTAAATAAATATCCAAGGTAAGCCCAAATTCCACTGAGAAAACAAACAAAAACCAAGAAAGCGAAGAAAAACTGAAAATAAAACGCAAACAAAATAGTAGATGCGCAAAAGAAAAAGAAATTGACTAAGCCAACGTCTATGAGTTTTCCTAATGTTCTCGGAAGTCCCCGGCAACGGCGCCAAAAACTTGATGGTCGCCGCGCGCGTCGCTAGAAAGCGGGCACGTGGCTCCCCGGCCGCAAGTGCACGGGTCGTCAAGTAATACCTCTTGTGCAGGCACAAGAGGGTCGTATTCCCTGGGGTCCCGAAATCCACTATTACTTCCTCTTCGACAATTGTTTAGTCGAATCAAAACAGAAGTTGTTGTAATTAAAATAAAATTAAAACTAACGATAGAAACTTCAATCAAAGACCAGTTGTGCACAATAATTGAAAATCAGATAGAGAAGAAAAGGCTCCGGGCGAGGATTGCCCTGGGAGAAATACAAGTAAGGATGCTATAAAAACAGGTAATGCATGCATGGAGTATTGTTTTGGTCCGTCTAGGCTCGGGAGTCGACTACCCCGGAACCTCCGTAGTGTAGCCCTAATCCAGTACAAGTTCCTTTATCCAAAGGATACTCACACGATGTCATTGGGACTAAGGAGCCTTGGTTGGAGTTATCTATAAGCAATTTCTCTAAGATGAACTCTACAACCTACGGGAGGCTACCGGCACCCGGAACCTCCGGTGTACCGGTACAATGAGCCCCTCTCCATACTATGTGATCTAATGCAAGAGCGCACCTCGCACAACCAAGCACATTCGATAAAATGAAATGCAGAGTTCTCATGCAAATCACTACAATTAAGCACACAATGTATGAAACCAAAATCCACACCATCCATTCATTGAATTAAAAGCAAAGCATCCAATACAAGTATTCCTCCCAAGGTTCACCGGTTGCCCGGTGGCCTTGGGAGGTTTAGTTCGACATGAATAACAAGGGAAGTTTGCACAAATAAGAATACATCAATAAGAGAACTCAAAACTCCCTCTTGACCGTGTCGACTAGGGTTGATGAAGACACTTGCCGAATCCGCGTCGGCAAGCTCTATGATGATGATCCTCAAGTCCCTCCGCCTTCTCTCCCTTGATTTCACTCCAAAACGACCTCCTTTAATGAAGCTTTGAGCGTGGGGGTGTTCGGAGGCGTCGGTGGCAAAAGTCCTTTCCGAAAAAGCCCTAACCGGGCTTAAATACCTGACCAGTGTGCGGTCTGTGTGCGGACCGCACATGTGGCCGCACACTGGTGTGCGGCCTTGTGTGCGGCCGCACACCAGCAAGGGTGTGCGGGCTGTGTGCAGCCCGCACACAGGCCCAAAAATGGGCCTGGTTGTGTAGGAACGCTTGGGTGCCCTTCGGAGCTCGTTTATCCTTCGTTTCTTCGCTCCTCGGCCTTGATTTTCTCGTTGTAAACGTTCCTCTCAACGCAAATGGTCTGTGGATGCCCTGAAGTAAGAAAAACAAGAAAAACACATCAAAGGCACCTGTTTTATTCAATTAATGCATGAAAGTATAAGTAATTCACCGTTACAAAACGGTGTATTTAGACACTTATCAGCCGTTGCCGGGGAGTTAGGCGTTTTAGGAATTGTTATACTTTGTTTTGCTAGTCATTTTTCGCACTTTCTATCTCACACTTCTTTTACTTCCATTGTTCTGATTTGGCTTTCTTTTCCTGATTTCAGCTCCAGGTTATGACCCGTGGACATCCTTCGACATTAGTGGAAGGTGATCCGGAAATAGAGAGGAGATTGCACAGACGGGGAAGACAACCTGAACAAGAACAGTTTGATCAAGCTGAGATAGAGGTTGAAGAGTCCGTAACCATGGCTGAACAAAATGAGCAACAGCGGACATTCTCTGATTTTGCTAGGCCGTCTATCCGTGGTACACAGTCAAGCATAGTCAGGCCACCCATTTCAGCTCATAATTTTGAGCTTAAGCCGGGGTTCATTCAGATGGTTCAACAGTCCGCACAGTTTAATGGTTTAGCAGATGAAGACCCAAACAATCACATAGAAAATTTCTTGGAAGTGTGCGACATGTTGAAGATAAATGGAGTCACGGACGACGCCATCAGATTGAGAGCCTTCCCATTTTCCTTGAAGAGGAAAGCAAAACAGTGGTTGCAATCTCTACCTAGAGCATCAATTACCACTTGGGAAGAGATGGTTGAGGCCTTCCTTGGCCGATATTTCCCTCCTGGGAAGTCAGCAAAGTTAAGAAATGAAATTTCTTCCTTCATGCAGTCGGAATTGGAGTCTCTTTTCGAGACATGGGAAAGGTTCAAGGATCTTCTGCAAAAGTGTCCTCAACACGGGTTCCCCGAGTGGATGGTCATCCACACCTTCTACAATGGGTTGAACCCAAGCACCAGACAGCTACTTGATGCCACAGCAGGAGGTACCTTAGGAAGCAAGACCCCCGAAGCTGCCCGCCAACTGATAGAAGAAATGGCTATGAATAGCTATCAGTGGAATGCTCGAGACAATAGGAAAGTGGCGGGTATTCATGAAGTTGATGCAGTAACATCTCTAGCAGCTCAAGTTGAAGCATTGAGCAAGAAGTTAGACACTTTGGCAGGCCCATCTAGAATGGCTGCAGTGATGAGTTGTGATAGTTGTGGAGGAGGGCATGTTTCTTCTGATTACCCTATTTCTGTGGTCGGAACAGCACCTGTTGAGCAGGTGGATTTTGTGGGGAATGCCGGACGAGGTCAAGGGAATCCCTATAGCAACACCTACAATCCGGGGTGGCGAAATCACCCGAACTTTGCATGGAGTAACCAAGGGCAACAAAGGCCCTCTGCACCCCCCGGATTTCAGCAACCCCAACAACCAAACATGGAGGGCCGAGTTTCAGGGCTGGAGATCCGAATGACGGACTTGGAGAAGGCATTGACCAAGTTCATTCAGTCCTCAGACACGCACTTCCAAGGCGTGCAGAGTACACTTCGCAACCACACCGCGTCGTTACATAACTTAGAAAATCAGGTGGGGCAGATTGCGAAGTCTTTATCTGAGCGACCTCAAGGAAGTCTCCCGGGAAATACAGAGATAAACCCAAGAGAGCAGCTGAAGGCAATCACTCTAAGGAGTGGTCGTGAGGTTGAGGGTAGACTTCCCGCTGAAGAGGCTGTTCAAGTTCCTACTAAGGAGAAAGACCCGGAGAAGGGTAAGGAAAAGGAGGTAGCACCCGCACCATACAAGCCAGTAATTTCTTACCCTTCAAGATTGAAGAATGATCAGAACGATGAGCAATACAAGAAGTTTCTTGGACTGTTCAAGCAATTACACATCAACATCCCATTTGTGGAGGCATTGTCACAAATGCCCCGTTATGCAAAATTCTTGAAGGATCTCTTGACTAACAAGAGGAAATTGGAGGAGAGTGCAGCAGTGGTTTTAGATGCATCATGCTCGGCAGTACTGCAGCAAAATTTACCAAACAAGATGAGAGATCCGGGAAGCTTTATCATCCCTTGCAATATTGGTAATTTAGGGGAGGAAAAAGCATTGGCAGACTCTGGAGCTAGTATCAATGTAATGCCCTACACTTTCTTCAAGAAATTGGGTCTAGGAGAGCCAAGGCCCACTCGGATGACTTTACAGCTAGCTGACTGGTCGATTCGTCACCCGAGGGGCATCATTGAAGACATCTTGGTGAAAGTAGATAAGTATATATATCCTGCAGATTTCGTGGTACTGGATGTAGATGAGAATGTCGACGTGCCGCTGATACTTGGAAGACCCTTTCTGCGTACTTCCAAGGCTCTTATAGACATGGATGGCGGGGAGATGACATTGAGGATAGGAGATGAGAAGCTGACCTTCCGCCTTGCTGAGGCCATGAGACATTCTCTTAACTTTGATGATTCTTTGTATTTTCTTGACACTACTGATGCATTGATTGATAATTATGTGCAGGAAACCTTTTGCCCAGATCCACTAGCTGGTTTGTTGGATCAAGAGATGGAAGATGATCATATTTCCTCAGTTGACTTGGAGAACAAGGATACACCTCCCACGGGTACAGTCAACAAATTAATGAAGAAGCTAAGGAGGGTAAGACATCGCCGCAAGAAGCAAACGAATGAACCTGCGGACGGTGCTTCAAGGTCTAAGAATGATATCCCCCCATCTGCGAAGTGCTTTCGACCCATGACCCCCCTTGAGTCTAGAGAAACAGGTACGTCAAGCTAGTGACGTAAAACAAGCGCTTATTGGGAGGCAACCCAATTTTTAAAATTCTTTGCACGAGTTGTAGTTAGTTTTTCGTTGTTCAGTTTAGTTTTTTTTTTGTTTAGTTTGTAGTTTATGTGGATTCATTGCTGGTGTAGTGCATCTTAATGTTTTCATCGTTTATGGCAAGTTAGGTGATAGTCCTGTGAATTTTGAGAGTTTTCAGTTGTAACCGTGTTAGTTTTCAACTTCTACAGTCGTTCCATGTGTTTTCGATGAATTCTGCAGAGTTTAGACTATAATTTACCTGAAGAATGGAGACACACGGCCATGTGGAATTTCCACATGGCCGTGTGGATGAATTTGTGAAGGAATTCTCTCATCCAGAGTATCCACACGGCCGTGTGGAAATTCCACACGGCCATGTGGATTTGTTCAGTAAGAATTTTTCTAATACAGAGAATCCACACGGCCGTGTGGAAATGACACACGGCCGTGTGGAAAATGGGGAGTTGAATGAGGTCATACAGAGAATCCACAAGGTCGTGTGGAATTTCCACACGGCCATGTGGGGTACTTAAACATGAAAAGGCCCTTTCTCTTCATATTCCCCCAAGCAACCCTTCATCTTCAAACGCCTCCTCTTCAAGGGTCGCGACGGTTTTTCTTCTCCTTCCATTTTCTCGCTTATTTAAAGGATTTGTAGGCCTTACTCGTTGCTACATTGTGAGATTGAACTCATCTTCTCCGGTAAGCCTTCTTCCCCTCTTCTTGCCATGAAACCTTCAATACTTGTTGTGGATGTTGAATCTTGTGTTTTTGCATGATATTTTCATGATTAATACTTAGATTATTGCTTAAAACACTTGTGCTCAAGTGTGTGGATGATTGTATGAAACGGTGTGGATTCACCATGGTATTTTGGCCATGGTCGAAGATCCACACGGCCGTGTGGATTATCGGGGTGCCCCCTCTGGATTCAAGAGGAGACACACGGCATTGTGGAAATTCCACACGGCCGTGTGTATTGGTTGTTTCTTTATTCTGAGTAACCCAGAGGAGACACACGGCCGTGTGGAATTTCCACACGGCCATGTGGAATTCTGGGAACCTATTTTAAGCTCCGAATTAACTCGTTTATCTCTCTTATGCACAGGAATGGCTCCAAGAACAAAGAGACTCGCTCATAAGCGTCCCCGTGAGGCATGTAAGTCACGTGATATTTCGCCCGCACCATTAGAGTTCGCCGTGCCCGAACATCAAGCACGGTTTGATCGGCTTTCAAAGCTGAAACTTGGCCAGACGCGAATTCCTGACTTGCAAGCTCTGGAGGCAATAGAACACGCGCGTGCGAACGAGTTGGCGGATGAAGTCCGAGAGCTGATTGCTGTGGGTGGGTGGAATTTACTATTGTGCATCAAAGACCCCGCCACTCGCGACATCACTCTCGAAGTCCTCGCGTCATTCGAGTTCGATCGCTCCCACACTGACTACCACCGGCCAGACACAGTTCGGTTCCGCATTTTTGGGCAGTACCACAGCATGAGCCTGACTGATTTCGCTGTCACCCTCGGCTTATACGATTGAGACTTCATTGACACGGAGGAGTACGCGCAGCTACCATTCGACTACCCCTTCCGCGTTACTCCAAGCCGAATCTGCCGGATGCTATGTGGGGACATACGGTACGAGCCCGGGTTGACCAAGGCCTCTCTGCTCCTCCGCCCTGCCCACAGGTACATTCATCCCATTCTGAGCAGGTCTATCACTGGGCGAGGAGACAGCACCGGCGTATTGGGGCGGCTGGACCTCCTCTACTTACATTCTATGGTCCAGAGCCTGCCTTTTGAGGCACCAGGGACAGTACGCGCGGATAGGAGTCCTCTTCTCGGGTCCCTACATCACTCGGCTCGTTAGAGGGATGGAAATGATTGATGCTGTCCGGGGAGCTGATAAGGTCATTGTTCCCTCCCCATTAGGCCTTGATACCTTGCATATGATGGGCATGGTGAAGAGGGCCGCTCTCGGCAGGTATGTGCTTGTTGCTCCTTTTCCAGATGAGTCCAAGGAGTCGGAGGACGAAGATAAAGACTCCGAGGAGAAACGGGCAGGGCCGTCATCACAGCCCACACCGATGGCGGCAGAGGACACCCCAGCAGACGAGGAGGTGCCACCGGTGTCAGCACTTGCATCTCCTCCGGCACAGGAGCGCATAGACAGACTTGAGGCTGCTGTAGGGACCCTCCAGACTGATCTCGCCGCCATGCGGATGACCCAGGCGGCGAACCACACTGAGGTTCTTGCTCGCATGGCTGAGTACCACTCGGAGATGATGGCGCGCATCACTTCACTCCACCCGTTGATGGCGAGAGGTAGCGACTCCACTTCGCCGTCCACATCCAGAGCACCCCACGCATCTCCAGCATCCCCAGCAGCACCAGCAAATGACGACGGTTGATGCGTCTTTTATTCTTCTTTTTATTTCCTTGTACTTTCGTTTTCTGTTGTGTCTTTGTGTACTCAGAAAGGTTACACCTTCTGAGAATTATCTTACTGTTTTTATTTGAATTTGAGTTTGGTTTGTTTAGTTTTGTACTCTTTTAATCTTGGTTTATGTTGAGTTCCACTGAACCCCTTTTGTGATGTGCAGATAGGCTTGTCAACTTGGTTTTGAGAAATGGTTATAGGCACGGTTGTGTGGAATTTCCACACGGCTGTGTGAGCTTCACAACCCTACGCAACTTCACTTCCCGCTTTCACACCTCCATTCAAATACTACACTCGGAGATCAGGGGAGTGTTGTTTTAATACCCACGCCCTCATGTTATTTTTTGCGTTCTTATGTTGCATATTTGTATGAGTTCATTGAGGGCAATGTACAACTCAAGTGTGGGGGGGGGGAGTTCACACTGCACACGTTCTTTATTCTTGATCATCACTTTCATGCTCATCTAGCCAATGACAGTTCACCCTAAGGAACATGAGTGTATTTTTGAATTTAGGTGAAATTTAAACTTTGGTTGTTACCATGCTCTAGTTTACTCGAAAAACTTAGAAATTTTTTGTCTGATTGCTTTTCTTGCACCTTACTTGCTCTGTTAACCTTGATAACGCTAGTTCAGTTTGAAAGGACATTAGTTTCATTTTTCTTATTAAAAAAAAAAAAATTAGAAAATGGTGCTCCTTTGTTCTTGGGGTGGAAAGAGCTACCACCTATTCTGTATGCAGCTACTCTCATAAGTCGGATACTAGCTATGCCCTAATGAGAGAAAGAGCTATCTAATAGGCTGTGTGAAAGCTAACACTCCCGGGTGGAAAGAGCTACCACCTTGAAAGGGTGAAAGCCGCCTAGGAGGCGTCTTTGGAAATGGCTACTTTTGAGGTTGTGTGCAGCTACCACCGAATTCTTTTTCCCGAAATAAGTCCTTGTTTTAATAATGTTCAAGCGTAAACTTGGGGTTGGAATGAGTAAGTGTACACACACACACGCTTTCAAATTTTATTTTCTTCGTAATTTGAGTTTTTGCTAGAGTTTTGGTTTTTATCTATCTTTGATTAAATTTTCCCTTTTTGAGAATACTATCTTTGTACACCTTTGGTGAACTTAAGGCCAAGCATTTTCATCACTCAACCTTTAATTCTCATGGTATGAACTTTGCTTGAGGACATGCAAAAGCTTAAGTGTGGGGGAGTTTGATAAGTGCTTGCATGTATATATTTTTGGAAATGTTTTCCACGCATGAGCATCACATTTCTCAGGTTTTATCGCTAATTTCGTGTGCTTTGGTGTTCTTTCATGCAATTAGGGTTGTGAAGACATGGTACGTGAATAAAAGGCAAGATTAGGTCATAATGGTGCCAAGTGGAGTTCTTTTGTGCAAATACGAAGTTCAAGACAAATCGGGTTCAAACGAGGGGGTATGTGCCAACTTCTAAATACTTCAAGACAATTCTTGTAGAAGGACACGAAGGCAGTCATGCTCGCTTGTTCCGATTTGTTCAAAGATTTCAAAAGCTCTCCAAGGTTTTTCCATCATCAAGAAATGCCACATGACCTTTCACATGGGCGTGTGCCCATCCATGTGACCTCAAGAGAAGAAACGGGCGAAATCGGGGACTAATACGAAGTTTTCCACAGGGCAGAAACTCCATATGGGCGTGTGGAATTTCCACACGGCCGTGTGGATCCTCGAGATAGCCAATTATAAAGCCATTCTGAAGCGTTATTTGGGGGATCTTCTTCCAAACTTGAGAGGGAGTGACGGCTAGGGTTCAGGAGGTTCTTGCTACACTTTGGGGGTGCTTCTTTACCGATTTCAACATCAATTCCTTCCAAGGAGAGCTATTGGGGGAGCCTTCTACGACTCGATTCGACGAGCTGTGCCCTAGGCTTGGAGGAAGGAGTTCTTTGGAGAAGAAGGAGAAGCCCTCATAGTCTATCTACACAAAGCTTAAGGGGGTTTTCTTTATGGATTTCTTGCACTTATCTTCATTTATTTTGATGAACTTGTATTGCTCCATGGAGGGCTAAACCCCTAGTGGGTACTTGGACTTGTAAAACCTAAGTTTCCTATGTTTCATTGACTTTAATGCTTTTTATTCAATTTGAGTTTAAATTTGAGTTTCAATCTTGTGTGCTTAATTGTTTCTCCCTTAGAGTGACACTAGGGTTGAGGGCTAATCCAATCATCCTTTTTTATGAGTGACCATCACCATTAGGATTAGATTAACCAAGATTGAAGAGGGTTGAGAGGGTGAGTTGAGAGGTAGCGACACGTCCCCTTTCCCCTCCGGTGTGGTTTTCCCTACCTTCTTATTCCAAGTATTACCTTCGATCTCAAAGAGAGTTAGGCCTTGAGAGAGGCCTTTCTGCCGGGACTTATTTGTGATTAGGGATCTTTCGCCTGGACCAAAGGGATTGATCTATAGTTGGGAATAGGGTTTACCACTTGGAACCCCTATAGCATAGCGCAGTCATACGTGGTGTGAGGTGTCGAGAGTCTTCTCTCCGCCGGGACCACGTAGGGGACTAGTCAAGGTTGACCTTAGATTTGGGACCTTGTATATTTGGATTCCACGACTCTTGAAATCTCTATTAACCAAGAGTATTTGAAGTCTTGCACTTGAAACAAGGATTCTAGGGGGAGCATTGTCCGAGTACCCCATCTTCTTATTGATCTATTTCTACACCCTAGCTTTTAGTTTCAGCACTTTATTTCTATTTCTTTCTTGTTCTATTTTCTTTCACAACAACAATCGGTTTATCTTTGGCTACTTAACAAAGTTTGATTGTTCTTACGTCTACTCCCTGTGGATTCGACTACCCACCCGTTTGGGTACTTTATTACTTCGACACCCGTGCACTTGAGGATTACACACGCAAGGGTGTGTCATGTACGTATCTCCCTTCCAAGCTTGGTGAGTCTAACACTAGGGCAATGGTCATGCAACCTAGTATTGGCTAAGTATGGATACACAGAGTTCTCATGCATACCCAAGCATTCAAAAACACCAAACATGAATCACAAACAAGCTAAGAAGCATGAATTAAACCAAATCATCCAAACATCACAAGTTCACCCCAAGGTTCACTCACATCCGGTGACCTTGGGGTTTTAGTTGCTCATAGTCTCAAAATACATGAATGAAAGCATGAAAACAACTAAACTAAACATAAAAGACCTCCCTCCAAAGATAAAAGTCGAAGAAGGTTCCAAAGATGCCACTCAAAGGGGTGGCTTCCCGTCGTCTTCAACCTCCAAATTGGAAGCCCTAGAGGTAGATCCCGCTCAAGATCGCGCTCTCCTCGCCGATTACTCCGTGGAAATGCCCTCTAAACTCTCCTTCTTGGTCAGATATGGAAGTGTAGGTGTGGAGCTCCAAGAAGAGGCAAAAGTCCCCCTTTTCCATGCCCTAAAAGCCTTTAAAAAGGGTGAAAGTCGCGACTCCTCACGGGCTGTCTCACGGCCGTGAGTTGCCCGTGAGGAATCCAGAGAGTTTTGCAGAAAATTTCACATCGGGTGCTACAGTACTGCTACAGTGCTGCTGCAGTAAAGAAGCCCAAAACCGTAGTATTTGGTGTCGAATTCTTCCTAAATACGTTCTTGAGCTCATGTCGGCTTATTTAGGGTCTGCAACACATAATAAAGAGATTTAGACTATAAAAAGGGCATCAGCTTATCAAAAAGATAATAAAATAATACAAATGAACACGTATAAAATACGTATATTTAGGCGTTTATCAAACATCCCCACACCTAAGCGTTTGCTTGTCCCCAAGCAAACGAACATGAAGAACAGGGGCAAGAAGATAAACGGCTAAATATACGACCTCAAGCTCAACTGTACAGGACTCCACAAGCACAAATGGACATAAATCAAGAAGTGAGTTGTTCAATGTATAGTCAAGTAATATTAGCTCTGTTTCATCCAAAGTGTTCGTGTGTGTGTGTGTGCTGACTTCCACCTTGACCTTCACACCCTGGATTACCTAGGATGTTTGTTCACCTCACTCAAATTGAAATTAGTGCTAGGAGTGCCAGACAAAAATTCTCTCAATAGTCAGTTAAAAATCTTTTGGTCCCCAAACGAAACTTTAACATCAAGTGAAGATAAGACAGGTTTCAGGCGCCCAAAGTCACAAAAGTTTTTTTTTTTTTTTTTTTTTTTTTTTTTTTTTTACGTAGTCCGCCTAACGTAGACTGCACAAAAATCTTTCAGCTGGATGCACATGCTGGCCAGGCACAAGAGCCACCCGACTTACTTGATAACAGATCTACATATACGCATTCATGCTTTTAGAAGCAGAGGAATATTGACAGAGTAAATTTTTCACTTTTTTTTTTTTTAAAATACAACCTAACTCAGGACCCCTGATCAACCACCTGCTAAAAACCTCACTTAAAACCTTACTTAGGGTTAAAGCAAAAATAGGAGACTCAAAAGTTTTGAAAGGACTATTGAAAGAAGAATTTGACATCCTAACACAAAATCAATAAGATGGATTAGAGTGTCAGAAGTGGAAGTTAGAGTGAGCAGGTATCAATGTGCACTAAAGATGAAACAGAACTACATTCAAGTACATGTAAAGTACAACTCACTAGTATCATTCTACCAAGCTAGGAAGTCCTTAACAATAAAATCATAGCTATCATAGGTGAGTCAAGCATGCATTATGACACACCCTTGCGTGTGTACTCCGCAAGTGCACGGGTGTCGAAGTAATAAAGTACCCAAACGGGTGGGTAGTCGAATCCACAGGGAGTAGACGTAAGAACGATCACACGTTGTCAAGTAATCAAAGATAAACCAATTGTTGTTGAAAGAAAGTAAAATCAGAAAGTAGTAGAAATAAAGTGCTGAAAATGAAAGCTAGGTTGGGGAAATAGATCAATAAGAAGATGGGGTACTCGGACAATGCTCCCCCTAGAATCCTTGTTTCACGTGCAAGACTTCAAGTACTCTTATTCAATAGAGATTTCAAGAGTCGTGGAATCCAGAGATACAAGGTCCCAAATCTAAGGTCAACCTTGACTAGTCCCCTACGAGGTCCCGGCGGAGAGAAGACTCTCGACGCCTCACACCACGTATGACTGCGCTATGCTCTAGGGATTCCGAGTGGTAAACCCTATTCCCAACTATAGATCAATCCCTTTGGTCCAGGCGAAAGATCCCTAATCACAAATAAGTCCCGGCGGAAAGGCCTCTCTCAACGCCTAACTCTCTTTGAGATCGAAGGTAATACTTGGAATAAGAAGGTAGGGAGAACCACACCGGAGGGGAAAGGGGACGTGTCGCTACCTCTCAACTCACCCTCTCAACCCCCTCCAATCTTGATTAATCTAATCCTAATGGTGATGGTCACTCGTCAAAAGGATGATTGTATTAGCCCTCAACCCTAGTGTCACTCTAAGGGAGAAACAATTAAGCAAGCAAGATTGAAACTCAAATTCAAACTCCAATTGAATAAAAGCATTTAAGTCAATGAAACATAGGAAATCTAGGGTTTACAAGTCCAAGTACCCACTAGGGGTTTAGCTCTCCATGGAGCAATACAAGTTCATCAAAATAAATGAAGATAAGTGCAAGAAATCCATAAAGAAAACCCCCTTAGGCTTCGTGTTGATAGACTATGGGAACTCCTCCTTCTTCTTCAAAGAGTCCCTTCCTCCAAGCCTAAGGCCCACCTCGCCGAATCGAGTCGTCGAAGGCTCCCCCAATGGCTCTCCTTGGAAGGGAATGATGATGAAACCGGTGAAGAAGCGCTCCCAAAGTGTGGCAAGAACCTCCTGAACCCTAGCCGTCGCCTCCTCCCAAAGTTAGAAGCAGATCCTCTTGATAACGCTTCAGAACGGCTTTATAATTGGCCATCTCGAGGATCCACACGGGCGTGTGGATAGTCCACACGGCCGTGTGGAAATTCCACACGGGCGTGTGGAAATTCCACACGCCCATGTGGATTTTCTGCCATGTGAAATCTTCATACCAATCCTCGATTTCGCCCGTTTCTTCTCCTGAGGTCACATGGACGGACACACGCCCATGTGAAAGGTCAAGTGGCATTTCTTGATGATGGGAAACCTTGGAGAGCTTTTAAAATCTTTGAACCAATCGGAACGAGCGAGCATGACTGCCTTCGTGTCCTTCTACAAGAATTGTCTTGAAGCCTTTAGAAGTTGGCACATACCCCCTCATTTGAACCCGATTTGTGTCTTGACTTCGTATTTGCACAAAAGAGCTCCACATAGCACCATTATGACCTAATCTTGCTTTTCTTCGCATAAACCTTCTTCACAACCCTAATTGCACGAAAGAACACAAAAACACACGAAATGAGAAATATAACCTGAAAAATGTGATGCTCATGTATGGAAAAACATCTCAAGTAATATGTACATGCAGGCACTTATCACATTAAAATAAAATACTCCATCCCCACACCGAAAGCTGTACATTGTCCCCAATGTACATAAGTCAGTTGCACAGGGTGGGAAATAAATACAGAACAAAAATTTAGAGATGGAGTAAGAAACTTCCCCAATCCGTCGATGAAGTGTGAGAAATGTGCATGTGGACTTGGGGTAAACTATGCGGTGAGGGCCTGGAGTGTGGAACAGCTGTATCATCATCCTGAAATCACAACAAAAGCTAATCACAACTCCAGAGACAAAAACAATAAAGAAGAGCGCGCACAAAATAGTTCACAAAAACCCAAAATACAGTTTAGCAGAGCAAGAGCTCTGACTAACTTAAATGTACAACAGACAGCAAAAGAAAATGAAAACAAGCAAGCTCAAAGCAAAGAACAAACAAAAAACACAATGGTGGCAGTGTCCTGGGGCCTAGGGGCCCTGTCTCTGTGTCCTCTTTCAAACGGCTGCAGCTGCTGGTAAACCTCAGGTGGGTTCTTCAATGAATAATAACTTGTTCTACCCATCATGGGAAATAAGATGCAAAGCAGCTTCATCAAGCTCCAAGGTTCTCAATACATCCCAACCAATTTTTCCAATGGTTCCAAATGTCATACTTGACAAAAGTGTGAATCATGTCTTATGATCGTTTTTTCAAAACCTTGATGCGTTGGTGGGTTGGGGTATGATCTCTCCGTGTCCTCTTATGAGCAATTTTCTTGGTCCTCATACCTACAAGATCAAGGGGACACCATTAAACCAAATTATAGACAAAATAGAGCTTAAAAGAATGAAAGTTCATGAGGAAAGCTCAGTGCTACAGTAAATCCGAGAAAGTTTTGCAAGAGTTTTGCTTGACAAAGTAGCCAAAAAAAATTTTACAATCATACCAAATCATACTTAAGATGCTCTTGCAACAAAAGAGAGCAAAATCCAAGCAATAAACACCCCACAAACCCAAAAGAAATCAAGCCCTTGAGTGAAAGAGCCTTTACCTAACCCTAGAATATGTGGAGCAATCCCTTTGCAAAATCCGGCCAAAGGAGTGTTTTTTCTTTAAAATTTCTTCACCAAATGAGATGAGGGGAGGAGGAGAGGGATTTAGAGCAACAAAAATGAAGAAAATCGGTGGAGAATGGAGGGGGAAATGAGAGAAAGGTTTGAGAAGAAGAATGGACCAAAAAAACTTGAAAAAGGGCCCTTTAAAGCCCTAACCCGTGAGAAATCCCTGGATGGTTCAAGGGTGAGCTCAAGGGCACACTCACGGGCCAAAAATGGCCAAAATCTGAATTTCCTTCAACTTAACCTCTTCCAAACCCTCAAAAACGTTTAAAACAATGACAAATAAAGCATGGAAACACTCAAAACATGATTTTCATGGCATCTAGTTTGCAAATCACTCAAGGAAACACATGATCATGCAAAGGGATTTGAACAAAAATGATGAACAAAACCACCACAATATGAAAGCAACTTGAAAACTAACACACCAAAAATACGGAAAAATAACACACTAAGCAAACAAACAACAAGAAAAAAGAAAAGCAACAAATTTAAGAGCTTGGGTTGCCTCCCAAGGAGCGCTTGTTTAAAGTCGTTAGCTCGACTCTTCTTACCTCGAATTAGGGTGGGACAAAGGGTGGAGAATTACCTCCATTTCTCGACGCGGCATTGGTACCGGCAAAGTAATGCTTGAGACGGTGACCATTGACCTTGAATGTTCCATCCTGAGGATGAGTTATTTCGATGGCACCATGAGGGAAAACTTGTGTGACAGTGTATGGCCCATGCCATCTTGATTTCAATTTCCCTGGGAATAATCTCAATCTAGCATTGAACAATAAAACTTGATCCCCTTTTTGAAAATATTTAGCTTGTTTAATGTGGCGATCATGATACTCCTTCGTTTTCTCCTTGTATCGCACCGAGGTTTCATATGGCAAAGTTCGCCATTCGTCTAATTCATTTAGTTGAAACTTCCTCTTGTGGCATCTAAGGTGAGGATCGAAGTTGAGTTGCTTAATGGCCCAGTAAGCTCTGTGTTCCAATTCAACTGGTAAGTGGCAAGCTTTTCCATAAACCAATCTGTAGGGTGTTGACCCAATAGGTGTCTTGTATGCCATCCTATACGCCCACAGCGCATCGTCCAGCTGTTCTGCCCAATCTCTATGACACACCCTTGCGTGTGTACTCCGCAAGTGCACGGGTGTCAAAGTAATAAAGTACCCAAACGGGTGGGTAGTCGAATCCACAGGGAGTAGACGTAAGAACAATCACACTTTGTTAAGTAATCAAAGATAAACCAATTGTTGTTGAAAGAAAATAAAATCAGAAAGTAGTAGAAACAAAGTGCTGAAAATGAAAGCTAGGTCGGAGAAATAGATCAATAAGAAGATGGGGTACTCGGACAATGCTCGCCCTAGAATCCTTGTTTCACGTGCAAGACTTCAAGTACTCTTATTCAATAGAGATTTCAAGAGTCGTGGAATCCAGAGATACAAGGTCCCAAATCTAAGGTCAACCTTGACTAGTCCCCTACGAGGTCCCGGCGGAGAGAAGACTCTCGACGCCTCACACCACGTATGACTGCGCTATGCTCTAGGGATTCCAAGTGGTAAACCCTATTCCCAACTATAGATCAATCCCTTTGGTCCAGGCGAAAGATCCCTAATCACAAATAAGTCCCGGCGGAAAGGCCTCTCTCAACGCCTAACTCTCTTTGAGATCGAAGGTAATACTTGGAATAAGAAGGTAGGGAGAACCACACCGGAGGGGAAAGGGGACGTGTCGCTACCTCTCAACTCACCCTCTCAACCCCCTCCAATCTTGATTAATCTAATCCTAATGGTGATGGTCACTCGTCAAAAGGATGATTGGATTAGCCCTCAACCCTAGTGTCACTCTAAGGGAGAAACAATTAAGCAAACAAGATTGAAACTCAAATTCAAACTCAAATTGAATAAAAGCATTTAAGTCAATGAAACATAGGAAATCTAGGGTTTACAAGTCCAAGTACCCACTAGGGGTTTAGCTCTCCATGGAGCAATACAAGTTCATCAAAATAAATGAAGATAAGTGCAAGAAATCCATAAAGAAAACCCCCTTAGGCTTCGTGTTGATAGACTATGGGAACTTCTCCTTCTTCTTCAAAGAATCCCTTCCTCCAAGCCTAAGGCCCACCTCGCCGAATCGAGTCGTCGAAGGCTCCACCAATGGCTCTCCTTGGAAGGGAATGATGATGAAACCGGTGAAGAAGCGCCCCCAAAGTGTAGCAAGAACCTCCTGAACCCTAGCCGTCGCCCCCTTCCAAAGTTAGAAGATGATGCCCCGGATAACGCTTCAGAACGGCTTTATAATTGGCCATCTCGAGGATCCACACGGGCGTGTGGATAGTCCACACGGCCGTGTGGAAATTCCACACGGCCGTGTGGAAATTCCACACGCCCATGTGGATTTTCTGCCTTGTGAAATCTTTATACTAATCCTCGATTTCGCCCGTTTCTTCTCCTGAGGTCACATGGACGGACACACGCCCATGTGAAAGGTCAAGTGGCATTTCTTGATGATGGGAAACCTTGGAGAGCTTTTGAAATCTTTGAACCAATCGGAACGAGCGAGCATGACTGCCTTCGTGTCCGTCTACAAGAATTGTCTTGAAGCCTTTAGAAGTTGGCACATACCCCCTCGTTTGAACCCGATTTGTGTCTTGAACTTCGTATTTGCACAAAAGAGCTCCACATAGCACCATTATGACCTAATCTTGCTTTTCTTCGCGTAAACCTTTTTCACAACCCTAATTGCACGAAAGAACACGAAACACACGAAATGAGAAATATAACCTGAAAAATGTGATGCTCATGCGAGGAAAAACATCTCAAATTATATGTACATGCAAGCACTTATCAAACTCCCCCACACTTAAGCTTTTGCTTGTCCTCAAGCAAAATTTATACAATAAAATCCACAAGTAGAGTGATAGAAGTGCTTAGCCTTAAGTTCACCAAAAAGTATGTAAGGAGAGTATTCTTAAACAAAGGAACAATTTGCAACATAGAAAGATAAAAACCGATGCTCTAGCAAAAACACGAAGCACAAAGAAAATAGAATCTCGATCGCGTGTGTGTGTGTATGCTTACTCATGCCAACCCTAAGTTTACTCTTAAAAGTTCTTATTGAAAAGGGCTTATTTAAGGACAAAAGTAGGTAGTAGCTGCACACAACCTCGAAGGTAGCCATTTCCCAAGATGCCTCCCGGGCGGCTTTCACACTTTGAGGTGGTAGCTCTTTCCACCTGGGAGTGTTAGCTTTCACACTGACCTATTAGATAGCTCTTTCTCTCCTTAGGGCATAGCTAGTATCCGACTGATGAGAGTAGCTGCATACAACATAGGTGGTAGCTCTTTCCACTCCGAAAACAAGTAAACAAATAAGGCATTCTTCCTTTGTTTTTCTTTTTTTTTTTTTTTTTTTTTTTTTTTTCAAAATAAAGAAAATTAATGTCCTTTTGGCACTGAACTAGAGTTATCGGGGTTAACAGAGCAAGAAAGGTGTAAGTAATGCAATCGGACAAAAAATTTCTAAGTTTTTCGAGTAAACTAGAGCATGAGTACAAACGATGTTTAAAATTCTCCTAAATTCAAGACTGCAATCCTTGTCTTTTAAGGTGAACTATCATTGGCTAGATAAGCATATGAGTGATGAGCATACATACATAGAGAACGTGTGCAACGTGAACTCCCCCCACACTTAAGATGTACAATGCCCTCATTGTACGCATGCAAGCATACAAAAACAGAATATAAATAAAACATGAGGGCGTGGGGATTAAAAACAACACTCCCCGATCTCCGAGTGTGGTAGTTGAATGGAGGTGTGAAGGTGGGAAGTGGAGTTGCGTAGGGTTGTGAAGCTCACACGGCCGTGTGGAAATTCCACACGGCCGTGCCTATGACCATTTCTCAAAACCAAGTTGACAAGTCTATCTGCACATCACAAAAGGGGTTCAGTGGATTTCAACAAAAGCTACGATTAAAAGAGTACAAAAATTAAACAAGCCAAACACAAACTCAACAAAGAACATGAAAAGAAAGCAGTAAGATAACTCTCAGAAGGTGTAACCTTTCTGAGTACACAAAGACTCAACACAAAAGAAAGTACAAGGGAATAAAAAGAAAGAATGAAAGACGCATCAAGCGTCGGCATCTGCTGGTGCTGCTGGGGATGCTGGGGAGGCGTAGGGTGCTCGGGGTGTGGACGGCGGAGTGGAATCGCTACCTCTCGCCATCAACTGGTGGAGTGAAGTGATGCGCGTCATCATCTCCGAGTGGTACTCAGCCATGCGAGCGAGAACCTCAGTGTGGTTCGCTGCCTGAGTCACTCGCATGGTGGCGAGATCAGTCTGAAGAGTCCCCACAGCAGCCTCAAGTCTGCCTATGCGATCCTGTGCTGGAGGGGATACAGGTGCTGATACCGGTGGCCCCTCCTCGTCTGCTTGGGTGTCCTCTGCCTCCATGGGTGCGGGTTGTGATGATGGCCCTGCCCGGGTCTCCTCCGAGTCTTCGTCTTCGTCCTCAGACTCCTCGGACTCATCTGGGAATGGAACAGCAAGTACATACCTGCCGGGAGCGGCCCTCTTCACCATGCCCATCATACGCAAGGTATCAAGGCCAAGTGGGGAGGGAACAATAACCTTGTCAGCTCCCCGAACAGCATCAATCAGTCCCATTCCTCGGATGAGTCGGGTGATGTAGGGACCAGAGAAAAGAACTCCTATCCGCGCGTACTGTCCCTGGTGCCTCAGAAAATCAGCTACCACGTAACCCAGGTGCAGGGGCAGGCTTTGGACCATAGAGTACAAATAGAGGAGGTCCAGCCGCCCCAATACGCCGGTGCTGTCTCCCCGCCCAGTAATAGACCTGCTCGGGATGGCATGAATGTACCGTGGGCGGGGCGGAGGAGCAAAGACGCCTTGGTCAACCCGGGCTCGTCGTATATCTCCACACGGCATCCGGCAAACCCGGCTTGGAGTGACACGGAAAGGATAGTCGAATGGCAGCTGCGCGTACTCCTCCGTGTGGATGAAGTCTCGATCGTACGAGCCGAGGGCGACAAAGCAAAATCTGTCAAGCTCATGCTCGTGATCTTGCCCAAAGATGCGGAATCGAACTGTGTCCGGTCGGTGGTAGTCGGTGTGGGAGCGATCAAACTCAAATGTCGTGAGGACTTCGAAAGTGAGATCGCGAGTGGCTGGGTCTTTGATGCACAATAGTCGCTCCCACCCGCCAACAGCAATAAGCTCACGGACCTCATCCGCCAACTCGGCTGCACGCGCATGTTCTATTGCCTCCAAAGCTTGCAAGTCGGGAATGCGTGTCTGGCCAAACTTTAACTTTGAAAGTCGATCAAACCGTGCTTGATGTTCGGGCACGGCGAACTCGAATGGTGCGGGCGAGAGATCACGGGACTCCCGGACCTCACGGGCCTCACGAGGGCGCTTATGAGCGAGTTTCTTCGTTCTTGGGGCCATTCCTGTGCATAAGAAAGGTAAGGAAGTTAATTCAGAGCTTAAAATAGGTTCCCAGGATTCCACATGGCCGTGTGGAATTTCCACACTGCCGTGTGTCTCCTCTGGTTACCCAAAAACAAAGAAACAGCCAATACACACGGCCGTGTGGAATTTCCACACGGCCGTGTGTCTCCTCTGGAATTCAGTGGGGGCACCCCGATAATCCACACGGCCGTGTGGAATTTCCACATGGCCGTGTGGATCTTCGACCATGGCCAAAGCACCATGGTGAATCCACACCCCTTTATACAATCATCCACAAATTTGAGCACAAGTGTTTTAAGCAATAATCTAAGTATTAAACAAGAAAATAGCATGCAAAGACACAAGATTCAACAACCACAACAACTAATGAAGGTCTCATGGCAAGAAGAGGGGAAGAAGGCTTACCGGAGGAGATGAGTCCAATCTAACAATGTAGTAACGAGTAAAGCCCACAAATCCCTTAAATAAGCGAGAGAATGGAAGGAAAAGAGCAACCGTGGCGACCTTTGAAGAGGAGGCGTTTGAAGGTGAAGGGTTGCTTGGGGGGGTTATAAAGAGAAAGTCCCCTTTTCATGTTTAAGTACCCCACACGACCGTGTGGAAATTCCACACGGCCGTGTGGATTCTCTGTATGGCCTTATAAAACTCCCCGAAATTCCACACGGCCGTGTGGAATTTCCACACGGCCGTGGGGATTCTCTGTATTGTGAAGATTTGTACTAAATAAATCCACATGGCCGTGTGGAATTTCCACACGGCCGTGGGGATTCTCTGGATGAGAAAATTCCTTCACAATTTCATCCACACGGCCATGTGGAATTTCCACATGGCCGTGTGCTTCCATTCTTCAACTCAAAAATAGTCCAAACTCTGCAGAAATTAATGAAAACACATGGAACGACTGCAGAAGTTGAAAACTAAGACGTTTACGATTTAAAATCTCGCAAAATTCACATGAATACCACCTAACTTGCCATAAATGATGAACACATAGAAATGCACTACCAGCAATAAATCCACACACTACAAACTAAACAAAAAAAAAATGCAGAAATAAAACTAACTACAACACAAGCAAAGAGTTCTAAAAATTGGGTTGCCTCCCAATAAGCGCTTGTTTTACGTCACTAGCTTGACGTACCTGCCTCTCTAGACTCAAGGGGGGTCATGGGTCGAAAGCACTTATTTGCTTGGAAATGTAAAACATGAAGAGCATAAGTTCTGGAATTTAGAAGATGAGTGATCGAATTTGTTACCGGGATGGAAGGGTATCATCCTTAAACTTTGAAGGAACGTCCGCGGAGTTCATTCGTTTGCTTCTTGCGGCGATGTCTTACCCTCTTTAGCTTTTTCATTAGTTTGTTGACCGTACACTGTGATAGATGTATCCTTGTTTTCCAGGTCAACTAATGAAATGTGATCATCATCCATCTCTTGATCCAACAAATCAGCTAGTGGATCCGGGCAAAAGATTTCCTGCACATAATCATCAATCAAAGCATCAGTAGTGTCAAGAAAATACAAAGTATCATCAAAGTTGAGAGAATGTCTCATGGCCTCAGCAAGGCGATAGGTCAGCTTCTCATCTCCTATCCTCAATGTCATCTCCCCGCCATCCATGTCTATAAGAGCTTTGGAAGTACGCGAGAAAGGGTCTTCCAAGTATCGGCGGCACGTCGACATTCTCATCTACATCCAGTACCACGAAATCTGCGGGAAATATATACTTATCCACTTTTACCAAAATATCTTCAATGATGCCTCTCGGGTGACGAATGGAACGGTCGGCTAGTTGTAAGGTCATCCGAGTGGGCCTTGGCTCTCCCGAGTCCCAGCTTCTTGAAGAAGGAGTAAGGCATGACATTGATACGGCTCCCTGAATCCGCCAATGCCTTCTCTTCACCCAAATTCCCAATGTTACATGGGATGATGAAGCTTCCGGGGTCTTTCATCTTGTTAGGTAGATTTTTTCGCAACACAGCTGAACAAGATGCATCCAATGTCACTTGCTGCACCCTCTTCCAATTTCCTCTTGTTGGTTAAGAGGTCCTTCAAAAATTTTGCATATCGAGGCATTTGAGACAAAGCCTCCACAAAAGGGATATTAATGTGCAGCTGCTTGAAAAGGCCCAAAAACTTCTTGTACTGCTCATCATTTTGATAATTCTTCAGCCTTGAAGGGTAAGGAATCCTTGGTTTGTATGGTGCAGGTGCTACCTCCTTTTCCTTACCCTTTTCCTTGTCTGTCTCCTTAGCAGGAATTTGAACAACCTCTTCAGTGGGAAGTCTACCCTCAACCTCACGACTACTCCTAAGAGTGATTGCTTTCAGCTGCTCTCTTGGGTTGGTCTCTGTATTTCCCGTGAGACTTCCTTGTGGTCGTTCAGATAACGATTTCGCAATCTGCCCCACCTGATTTTCCAAGTTATGTAGGGAAGCGGTGTGATTGCGAAGTGTACTCTCCACGCCTTGAAAGCGCGTGTCTGAGGACTGAATGAACTTGGTCAACGCCTTTTCCAAGTCTGTCATTCGGTTCTCAAGCCCTGAAACTCGGCCCTCCATGTTTGGTTGTTGGGGTTGCTGAAATCCGGGGGGTGCAGAGGGCCTTTGTTGCCCTTGATTGCTCCATGCAAAGTTCGGGTGGTTTCGCCACCCCGGATTGTAGGTGTTGCTATAGGGGTTTCCTTGACCTCGTCCAGCATTCCCCACGAAATCAACCTGTTCAACGAGTCTTTGTTCCGACCATAGAAATAGGGCAATCGGCGAAACATGCCCTCCTCCACAACTATCACAATTCATCACTGCAGCCTATTCTAGATGGGCCTGCCAAAGTGTCCAACTTCTTGCTCAATGCTTCAACTTGAGCTGCTAGAGATGTCACTTGTATCAACTTCATGAATACCCGCCACTTTCCTCTTGTCTCGAGCATTCCACCGATAGCTATTCATAGCCATTTCTTCTATCGGTTGGCGGGGCAGCTTCGGGGGTCTTGCTTCCTAAGGTACCTCCTCGCTGCGGCATCAAGTAGTTGTCTTGTGCTTGGGTTCAATCCATTGTAGAAGGTGTGGATGACCATCCACTCGGGGAACCCATGTTGAGGACATTTGCGCAGAAGGTCCTTGAACCTTTCCCATGTCTCGAAAAGAGACTCCAATTCCGACTGCATGAAGGAAGAAATTTCATTTCTCAGCTTGGCAGATTTCCCAGGAGGGAAATATCGGGCAAGGAAGGCCTCAACCATTTCTTCCCAAGTGGTAATTGATGCTCTAGGTAAAGATTGCAACCACTGTTTTGCTTTCCCCTTCAAGGAAAATGGGAAGGCTCTCAATCTGATGGCGTCGTCCGTAACTCCATTGATCTTCAACATGTCGCACACTTCCAAGAAATTTTCTATATGATTGTTTGGGTCTTCATCTGCTAACCCATTAAACTGTGCGGACTGTTGGACCATCTGAATAAACCCCGGCTTAAGCTCAAAGTTATGAGCTGAAATTGGTGGCCTGACTATGCTTGATTGTGTACCACGAATAGACGGCCGAGCAAAATCAGAAAGGGTCCGCTGTTGCTCATTCTGTTCAGCCATGGTTACGGACTCTTCAACTTCTATCTCAGCCTGATCAAACTGTTCCAAGTCAGGTTGTCTTCCCCGTCTGTGCAATCTCCTCTCTATCTCCGGATCACCTTCCACTAATGTCGAAGGATGTCCACGGGTCATAACCTGGGGCTGAATTCAAGAAGAGAAAGTGAAGTCAGAACGATGGAAGTAAAAGAAATGTGAGATAGAATGTACGAAAAATGACTAGCGAAACAAAGTGTAAAAATTCCTAAAACGCCTAACTCCCCGGCAACGGCGCCAAAAACTTGACACACCCTTGCGTGTGTACTCCGCAAGTGCACGGGTGTCGAAGTAATAAAGTACCCAAACGGGTGGGTAGTCGAATCCACAGGGAGTAGACGTAAGAACAATCACACTTTGTTAAGTAATCAAAGATAAACCAATTGTTGTTGAAAGAAAATAAAATCAGAAAGTAGTAGAAACAAAGTGCTGAAAATGAAAGCTAGGTCGGAGAAATAGATCAATAAGAAGATGGGGTACTCGGACAATGCTCGCCCTAGAATCCTTGTTTCACGTGCAAGACTTCAAGTACTCTTATTCAATAGAGATTTCAAGAGTCGTGGAATCCAGAGATACAAGGTCCCAAATCTAAGGTCAACCTTGACTAGTCCCCTACGAGGTCCCGGCGGAGAGAAGACTCTCGACGCCTCACACCACGTATGACTGCGCTATGCTCTAGGGATTCCAAGTGGTAAACCCTATTCCCAACTATAGATCAATCCCTTTGGTCCAGGCGAAAGATCCCTAATCACAAATAAGTCCCGGCGGAAAGGCCTCTCTCAACGCCTAACTCTCTTTGAGATCGAAGGTAATACTTGGAATAAGAAGGTAGGGAGAACCACACCGGAGGGGAAAGGGGACGTGTCGCTACCTCTCAACTCACCCTCTCAACCCCCTGCAATCTTGATTAATCTAATCCTAATGGTGATGGTCACTCGTCAAAAGGATGATTGGATTAGCCCTCAACCCTAGTGTCACTCTAAGGGAGAAACAATTAAGCACACAAGATTGAAACTCAAATTCAAACTCAAATTGAATAAAAGCATTTAAGTCAATGAAACATAGGAAATCTAGGGTTTACAAGTCCAAGTACCCACTAGGGGTTTAGCTCTCCATGGAGCAATACAAGTTCATCAAAATAAATGAAGATAAGTGCAAGAAATCCATAAAGAAAACCCCCTTAGGCTTCGTGTTGATAGACTATGGGAACTTCTCCTTCTTCTTCAAAGAATCCCTTCCTCCAAGCCTAAGGCCCACCTCGCCGAATCGAGTCGTCGAAGGCTCCCCCAATGGCTCTCCTTGGAAGGGAATGATGATGAAACCGGTGAAGAAGCGCCCCCAAAGTGTAGCAAGAACCTCCTGAACCCTAGCCGTCGCCCCCTTCCAAAGTTAGAAGATGATGCCCCGGATAACGCTTCAGAACGGCTTTATAATTGGCCATCTCGAGGATCCACACGGGCGTGTGGATAGTCCACACGGCCGTGTGGAAATTCCACACGGCCGTGTGGAAATTCCACACGCCCATGTGGATTTTCTGCCTTGTGAAATCTTCATACTAATCCTCGATTTCGCCCGTTTCTTCTCCTGAGGTCACATGGACGGACACACGCCCATGTGAAAGGTCAAGTGGCATTTCTTGATGATGGGAAACCTTGGAGAGCTTTTGAAATCTTTGAACCAATCGGAACGAGCGAGCATGACTGCCTTCGTGTCCGTCTACAAGAATTGTCTTGAAGCCTTTAGAAGTTGGCACATACCCCCTCGTTTGAACCCGATTTGTGTCTTGAACTTCGTATTTGCACAAAAGAGCTCCACATAGCACCATTATGACCTAATCTTGCTTTTCTTCGCGTAAACCTTTTTCACAACCCTAATTGCACGAAAGAACACAGAAACACACGAAATGAGAAATATAACCTGAAAAATGTGATGCTCATGCAGGGAAAAACATCTCAAATTATATGTACATGCAAGCACTTATCACTCTACGGTGATGGTTGACGGTTTTCTCTAAGATCCGCTTTAACTCCCTATTTGATACCTCAACCTGCCCACTAGTTTGAGGATGATATGCAGTCGACATGGTATGATATACCCCGTACCGTTTTAGAAATTGAGAGTTGCAGAAATGGGTGCCTCGATCACTTATGATCACCCTGGGTGTGCCAAACCGGGAGAATAACTTCTTTAGAAATTTCACCACCACCCTAGCATCACAACACGGAAGAGCCTGTGCTTCCACCCATTTTGAGACATATCCTACCGCCACCAAAATGTACTTGTTACCTTGGGAGCTAGGGAATGGGCCCATGAAATCGATTCCCCAGACATCAAACACCTCACAAGCTTGATTCCATGATTGCTACAGTGATTCTGCTGCAGTATTACTGCTACAGTGAAGAAGACCAAAAACGTCGTATTTGGTGTCAAATTCTTCCTAAATACGTTCTTGAGCTCATGTCGGCTTATTTAGGGTCTGCAACACATAATAAAGATATTTAGACTATAAAAAGGGCATCAGCTTATCAAAAAGATAATAAAATAATACAAATGAACACGTATAAAATACGTATATTTAGGCGTTTATCAGGGGTGTCGGCACCAATGGAGCAAGTGGATTTTGTTGGAAATCCAGTGAGGGGACAAGGGAACCCTTATTCAAATACCTACAATCAGGGATGGAGGAACCATCCGAACTTCTCATGGAGCAATCAGGGCCAGCAGAAGCAAGTAGCTCCTCCGGGTTTCCCACAACAACCCTCTATTCCAAAGAGAGTTTCTGAACTTGAAAAGGTACTTCCTAAGTTTATTCAATCTACTGCGCAACCACACTGCGTCATTGCACAACTTGGAGACGCAAGTGGGTCAAATAGCAAAATCCTTGGCCGATAGACCTCAAGGAAGCCTGCCGATCAATACAGAGACAAACCCAAGAGAGCACGTGAAGGCGATCACGTTGAGAAGTGATAAGTGCTTGCATGTATATATTTTTGGAAATGTTTTCCACGCATGAGCATCACATTTTTCAGGCTTTATCGCTAATTTCGTGTGTTTTGGTGTTCTTTCACGCAATTAGGGTTGTGGAGACATGGTACGTGAATAAAGGCAAGATTAGGTCAGAATGGTGCTAAGTGGAGATCTTTTGTGCAATTACCAAGTTCAAGACACAAATCGGGTTCCAACGAGGAGGTATGTGCCAACTTCTAAAGACTTCAAGACAACTCTTGTAGAAGGACACGAAGGCAGTCATGCTCGCTCGTTCCGATTGGTTCAAAGATTTCAAAAGCTCTCCAAGGTTTTCCCATCATCAAGAAATGTCATTTGACCTTTCACATGGGCATGTGTCCGTCCATGTGACCTCAGGAGAAGAAACGGGCGAAATCGGGGACTAGTATGAAGCTTCCACAAGGCAGAAAATCCACGTGGGCGTGTGGAATTTCCACACGGCCGTGTGGCTTATCCACACACCCGTGTGGATCCTCGAGATGGCCAATTATAAAGCCGTTCTGAAGCGTTATTGAGAGGATCTTCTTCCAACTTTGAGAGGAGGTGACGGCTAGGGTTCAGGAGGTTCTCGCTACACTTTTGGGGCGCTTCTTCACCGATTTCATCATCAATCCCTTCCATGGAGAGCTATTGGGGGAGCCTTCGGCGACTCGATTCAACGAGGTGTGCCTTAGGCTTGGAGGAAGGGGTTCTTTGAAGAAGAAGGCGAAGTTCCCATAGTCTTTCAACACGAAGCTTAAGGGGGTTTTCTTTATGGATTTCTTGCACTTATCTTCATATGTTTTGATGAACTTGTATTGCTCCATGGAGAGCTAAACCCCTAGTGGGTACTTGGACTTGTAAACCCTAGATTTCCTATGTTTCATTGACTTCAATGCTTTTATTCAATTTGAGTTTGAATTTGAGTTTCAATCTTGTATGCTTATTTGTTTCTCCCTTAGAGTGACACTAGGGTCGAGGGCTAATCCAATCATCCTCTTTGACGAGTGACCATCACCATTAGGATTAGATTAACCAAGATTGAAGAGGGTTGAGAGGGTGAGTTGAGAGGTAGTGACACGTCCCCTTTCCCCTCCGGTGTGGTTTTCCCTACCTTCCTATTCCAAGTTTTACCTTCGATCTCAAAGAGAGTTAGGCGTTGAGAGAGGTCTTTCCGCCGGGACTTATTTGTGATTAGGGATCTTTCACCTGGACCAAAGGGATCCATCTAGAGTTGGGAATAGGGTTTACCACTTGGAATCCCTAGAGAATAGTGCAGTCATAACGTGGTGTGAGGTGTCGAGAGTTTTCTCTCCGCCGGGACCTCGTAGGGGACTAGTCAGGGTTGACCTTAAATTTGGGACCTTGTATATTTGGATTCCACGACTCTTGAAATCTCTATTGAATAAGAGTAATTGAAGTCTTGCACTTGAAACAAGGATTCTAGGGGGAGCATTGTCCGAGTACCCCATCCTCTTATTGATCTATTTCTACACCCTAATCTTTATTTTCAGCACCTTATTTTTACTTCTTTCCTATTTTATTTTCTTTCACAACAACAATTGGTTTATCTTTGATTACTTAACAAAGTGTGATTGTTCTCACGTCTACTCCCTGTGGATTCGACTACCCACCCGTTTGGGTACTTTATTACTTCGACACCCGTGCACTTGCGGAGTACACACGCAAGGGTGTGTCAAGTTTTTGGCGCCGTTGCCGGGGAGTTAGGCGTTTTAGGAATCGTTACACTTTGTTTCGCTAGTCATTTTTTTTTTGCACATTCTATCTCACACTTCTTTTACTTTCATTGTTCTGATTTTACTTTCTTTTCTTGATTTCAGCTCCAGGTTATGACCCGTGGACATCCTTTGACATTAGTGGAAGGTGATCCGGAAATAGAGAGGAGATTGCACAGACGGGGAAGACAACCTGAACTAGAACAGTTTGATCAAGCGGAGATAGAAGTTGAAGAGTCCGCAACCATGGCTGATTTTGCTAGGTCGTCTGTCCGTGGTACACAGTCATGTATAGTCAGGCCACCAATTTCAGCTCATAACTTTGAGCTTAAGCCGGGGTTCATTCAGATGGTCCAACAGTCCGCACAGTTCAATGGGTTAGCTGATGAAGACCCAAATAATCACATTGAGAATTTCTTGGAGGTGTGCGACATGTTGAAAATCAATGGAGTCACCGACGACGCCATCAGATTGAGTGCCTTCCCATTTTCCTTGAAGGGGAAAGCAAAACAGTGGTTGCAATCTTTACCTAGAGCATCAATTACCACTTGGGAAGAAATGGTTGAGGCCTTCCTTGCCCGATATTTCCCTCCTGGGAAATCGGCAAAGCTGAGAAATGAAATTTCTTCCTTCATGCAATCGGAATTGGAGTATCTTTTCGAGACATGGGAAAGGTTCAAGGACCTTCTGCGCAAATGTCCTCAACATGGGTTCCCCGAGTGGATGGTCATCCACACCTTCTACAATGGATTGAACCCAAGCACAAGACAGCTACTTGATGCCGCAGCAGGAGGTACCTTAGGAAGCAAGACCCCCGAAGCTGCTCGCCAACTGATAGAAGAAATGGCTATGAATAGCTATCAGTGGAATGCTCGAGACAAGAGGAAAGTGGCGGGTATTCATGAAGTTGATGCAGTGACATCTCTAGCAGCTCAAGTTGAAGCATTAAGCAAGAAGTTGGACGCTTTGGCAGACCCATCTAGAATAGCTGCAGTGATGAATTGTGATAGTTGTGGAGGAGGGCATGTTTCTGCTGATTGCCCTATTTCTATGGTCGGAACAGCACCTGTTGAGCAGGTTGATTTTGTGGGGAATGCTGGACGAGGTCAAGGAAACCCCTATAGCAACACCTACAATCCGGGGTGGCGAAACCACCCGAACTTTGCATGGAGCAATCAAGGGCAACAAAGGACCTCTCGCACCCCCGGATTTCAGCAACCCCAACAACCAAACATGGAGGGCCGAGTTTCGGGGCTTGAGAACCGAATGACAGACTTGGAAAAGGCATTGACCAAGTTCATTCGGTCCTCGACACGCGCTTCCAAGGCGTGGAGAGTACACTTCGCAATCACACCGCTTCCCTACATAACTTGGAAAATCAGGTGGGGCAGATTGCGAAATCGTTATCCGAACGACCACAAGGAAGTCTCCCGGGAAATACACGAGACCAACCCAAGAGAGCATGAAGGCAATCACTCGAGGAGTGGTCGTGAGGTTGAGGGTAGATTTCCCGCTGAAGAGGTTGTTCAAATTCCTGCTAAGGAGAAAGACAAGGAAAAGGGTAAGGAAAAGGAGGTAGCACCTGCACCATACAAACCAAGGATTCCTTACCCTTCAAGGCAGAAGAATGATCAAAATGATGAGCAGTACAAGAAGTTTCTGGGCCTTTTCAAGCAGCTGCACATTAATATCCCTTTTGTGGAGGCTTTGTCTCAAATGCCTCGGTATGCAAAATTTTTGAAGGACCTCTTAACCAACAAGAGGAAATTGGAAGAGGGTGCAGCGGTGATTTTGGATGCATCTTGTTCAGCTGTGTTGCAGAAAAATCTACCTAACAAGATGAAAGACCCCGGAAGCTTCATCATCCCATGTAACATTGGGAATTTGGGTGAAGAGAAGGCATTGGCAGACTCAGGAGCCAGTATCAATGTCATGCCTTACTCCTTCTTCAAGAAGCTTGCATGTATATATTTTTGGAAATGTTTTCCACGCATGAGCATCACATTTTTCAGGCTTTATCGCTAATTTCGTGTGTTTTGGTGTTCTTTCACGCAATTAGGGTTGTGGAGACATGGTACGTGAATAAAGGCAAGATTAGGTCAGAATGGTGCTAAGTGGAGATCTTTTGTGCAATTACGAAGTTCAAGACACAAATCGGGTTCCAACAAGGGGGTATGTGCCAAGTTCTAAAGATTTCAAGACAACTCTTGCAGAAGGACATGAAGGCAGTCATGCTCGCTCGTTCCGATTGGTTCAAAGATTTCAAAAGCTCTCCAAGGTTTTCCCATCATCAAGAAATGTCATTTGACCTTTCACATGGGCGTGTGTCCGTGCATGTGACCTCAGGAGAAGAAACGGGCGAAATCGGGGACTAGTATGAAGCTTCCACAAGGCAGAAAATCCACGTGGGGGTGTGGAATTTCCACACGGCCGTGTGGAATTTCCACACACCCTTGTGGATCCTCGAGATGGCCAATTATAAAGCCGTTTTGAAGCGTTATTGAGAGGATATTCTTCCAACTTTGAGAGGAGGTGACGGTTAGGGTTCAGGAGGTTCTTGCTACACTTTGGGTGCGCTTCTTCACCGATTTCATCATCAATCCCTTCCAAGGAGAGCTATTGGGGGAGCCTTCGGTGACTCGATTCGACGAGGTGTGCCTTAGGCTTGGAGGAAAGGGTTCTTTGAAGAAGAAGCCGAAGTTCCCATAGTTTTTCAACACGAAGCTTAAGGGGGTTTTCTTTATGGATTTCTTGCACTTATCTTAATATGTTTTGATGAACTTGTATTGCTCCATGGAGAGCTAAACCCCTAGTGGGTACTTGGACTTGTAAACCCTAGATTTCCTATGTTTCATTGACTTCAATGCTTTTATTCAATTTGAGTTTGAATTTGAGTTTCAATCTTGTATGCTTATTTGTTTCTCCCTTAGAGTGACACTTGGGTTGAGGGCTAATCCAATCATCCTTTTTGACGAGTGACTATTACCATTAGGATTAGATTAACCAAGATTGAAGAGGGTTGAGAGGGTGAGTTGAGAGGTAGTGACGTGTCCCCTTTCCCCTCCGGTGTGGTTTTCCCTACCTTCCTATTCCACGTTTTACCTTCGATCTCAAAGAGAGTTAGGCGTTGAGAGAGGTCTTTCCGCCGGGACTTATTTGTGATTAGGGATCTTTCACCTGGACCAAAGGGATCGATCTAGAGTTGGGAATAGGGCTTACCACTTGGAATCCCTAGAGAATAGCGTAGTCATACGTGGTGTGAGGTGTCGAGAGTTTTCTCTCCGCCGGGACCTCGTAGGGGACTAGTCAGGGTTGACCTTAAATTTGGGACCTTGTATATTTGGATTCCACGACTCTTTCCTATTTTATTTTCTTTCACAACAACAATTGGTTTATCTTTGATTACTTAACAAAGTGTGATTGTTCTCACGTCTACTCCCTGTGGATTCGACTACCCACCCATTTGGGTACTTTATTACTTCGACACCCATGCACTTGCGGAGTACACACGCAAGGGTGTGTCAAGAAGCAGGCGAGAGGTGGAGAATAGAGTGCAAGAAAAGAAGACTGCACAAGAACCAGAGCAAGTGCAGCCTAAGGCCCAGGAAAAAGAGAAGGGAGCTGCAGCAACACCTCCTGCTTACGTACCTCGAGTACCATACCCTTCACGGCTGAAGAAGGACCAAACGGATGAGCATAACAAGAAATTTCTGGAGTTGTTCAAACAGCTGCACATCAACATCCCTTTTGTCGAGCCATTATCACAAATGCCCAGATATGCAAAATTTTTGACAGATCTTTTGACTAACAGAAGAAAAATTGAAGAAAGTGCAGCTGTGATATTGGATGGGAGTTGTTCAGCAATACTCCAAAAGAACCTTCCAAGCAAGAAGAAAGATCTTGGGAGTTTCATCATCCCATCTGTCATCGGGGACTTAGGCCAAGAGAAAGCCTTAGCTGATTCAGGAGCAAGCACCCATACAAATTTTTCCGGAAATTGGGGCTAGGAGAGCCACGGCCAACTCAAATGACGTTGCAGCTAGCTGATCGCTCAATTCGACATCCTAGAGGTATCATTGAAGATGTTTTGATTAAGATTGACAAATATAGTTTTCCTGCAGATTTTGTAGTACTTGATGTCGATGAGGATGTGGAAGTGCCATTGATTCTGGGGAGGCCATTCCTTTGAACCTCCAAGGCATTGATAGACATGGAGGGAGGCGAATTGACTCTGCGGATTGGAGACGAAAAGATCACTTATCACCTCACAGATGCTATGAAGCAATCTCGCGAATTCGATGACACATGTTATTTTGTTGCTGCTAATGATAAGCTTGTCGATGAGTATATGCAGGAGATGTTTTACCCCGACCTCTATAAGGGATGGCCTGAGTTGGAAAAGGCTGACCCAAATCTACATGAGGTTCGAGTGATCGAGGATCAACCATAACCGGGAATGCTGAAGAGGATTTTCCATCGACTGACAAGATCAAAGCGTCACCGTAAGAAGCACCAAAAGAGTGTAGAAGATACATGCACAAGAGAAGAGGGTGATGGCTTTTCAAGCGGTAACAAGATTTCTCATTACTCGCCTCCCATGCAACCATATTGTCTGAATTCTCAGGTAAAGGCTACTAAGAACATGTTTCACTTGCATGTGATAAGTGTCTAAATATAGCGTATTGTAACGGTGAATTATTTGTACTTTCATGCATTATTTGAATGAAACAGGTGCCCTTTGATGTGTTTTTCATGTTTTTCTATTTCAAGGCATCTATGAGCCGTCTACAGTAGGAGGAGCATTTGTAGCATGAAAATCGAGGCCAAGGAGCGAAGAAACGAAGGTTAAACGAGCTCCTACATGAAACGGGAATATTCAGGCCCGTTTTCAGGCCTTGTGCGGGCCTGTGTGTGGCCCGCACACCCTTGGTAGAAGGGTGTGCAGCCCCATGTGCGGCCCGCACACCTGGCCGCACACGGCTCAGGTTTAAAAGGGTTTCTAGGGTTTTTTCGAGAGATACTTTGACCACCGACGCATCCAAACACCCCTACGCTCAAACCTTCATCAAAGGAGGTCGTTTTGGAGTAAAATCAAGGGGGAGAAGACGGTGGGACTTGAGGATCATCATCCTAGAGCTTGCCGACGCGGATATAGCAAGTATCTTCATCAACCCTAGTCGACACGGTCAAGAGGGAGTTTTGGGTTTTCTTTTTGATGTATTCTTATTTGTGCAAACTTCCCATGTTATTCATGTCGAACTAAACCTCCCAAGGCCGCCTGGCAACCGGTGAACCTTGGGAGGAATACTTGTATTAGATGCTATGCTTTTAATTCAATGAATGGATGGTGTGGAATTTGGTTTCATGCATTTGTGTGCTTAATTGTAGTGATTTGCATGACAACTCTGCATTTCATTTTATCGAATGTGCTTGGTTGTGCGAGGTGCGCTCTTGCATTAGATCCACATAGTATGAAGAGGGACTCATTGTACTGGTACACCGGAGGTTCCGGGTGCCGGTAGCCTCCCGTAGGTTGTAAAGTTCATCTTAGCGAAATTGCTTATAGATAACTCCAACCAAGGCTCCTTAGTCCCAATGACATCGTGTGAGTATCCTTTGGATAAAGGAACTTGTATTGGATTAGGGCTACACTACGGAGGTTCCGGGGTAGTCGACTTCCGAGCCTAGACGGACCAAAACAAGAATCCATGCATGCATTACCTGTTTTATGGCATCCTTGCTTGTATTTCTCCCGGGGGAATGCTCACCCGGAGTCTTGTATTCTCTATTTGATTTCTCGTCATTGTGCGCAACTTGGCATTGATTAAAGTTTCTATCATTAGTTTAAATTTCATTTCATTACAACAACCTCTGTTTTGATTCGGCTAAACAATTGTCGAAGAGGAAGTAATAGTGGATCTCGGGTCTCCAGGGAATACGACCCTCTTGTGGCCGCAGAAGAGGTATTACTTGACGACCCGTTCACTTGCGGCCGGGGAGCCGGGTGCCCGCTTTTTAGCGACGCGCGCGGCGACCATCAAGTTTTTGGCGTCGTTGCCGGGGAACTCCGAGAATACTAGGAAAACTCCTAGATGCTGGCTTAGTCGTTTATCTTTTTATTTTTGTGCATATATACATTTTTTTTTTATGCTTTATTTTTTTTATTATTTTGTTTGTACACAGAGGCCATGGATTTTCATGCAAGCAAATGAAGGAAATAGGAATAACAATATTTACAATCCATTGTGTGGGGGGCAACAAAATTCTCCTAGATATTCTCAAGAACAACAATGGAACTACCCTCACCAAACAATGGTCGAATATCCCCCATATCAAGAACAGTGGCACCATCATCCTCCAGTTATTCCACGTGAGCAACCCAGTCAAAGGAAAGACATAGTTGTGGAAGCGCTAGCAAAGTTTATGATTGCCACTGAGAACAATTTTAGGAATATTCGAGCATCTATTCAGAAGATTGAGAAACAAGTGGCAGAACTTCAAAAGGCAAACGCAGAGGCTGAAATGATGGAAGAGCAACCAATCGAAGTTCTACCAAAAGATGTTATTGAAGATGAAAATGGAGAAGCTAAAAGCATGGATGCAGAAAAATCAAAGGAGGTAGAAGAAAATGAGTCAATGGAAATAGAAAAAGCTACCTATCTCAATATTGGTCCATTCATCAAGTGCACCAAAAAAATCCTGGGAATTAAATTTGAAGAAGTGGGTAAGAAGTTTTAGGCATCTAATGACCTACCTATGCTTGGACTAGATAATTCCCAACCAAAGTTATTTCCTTGGAGGCCTAAACAATGTTTAGGGACACTTAAAGGAAATAAGATCGGGAGAAAAGAAGATGTGGGGATAATGATCCAACCGACAACAAACCCCCCAAATTTTAAACTGCATAACTTCTGGCACAAACTATTCCCATGGAGACCTAAAGGTAAATTGTTCAAGGTCTCCGCAATCTCCAAAACCCGGCAGGTAATATCTTTTCTTGGTAGTAGTTATGCTAGATCTAGCTGGGAGGAGCACACCATTTTCAAGCCTCCATGAGGTAAGAAAGAGGTACGTCAAGCTCGTGACGCTAAACAAACGCTTCTTAGGAGGCAACCCAAGCTTTTAATTAGTTTTCTTACTTTCCTAGTTGTGTGTTTTTAGTTTTTTTTTTTAGCTTTTGTGCTTGTTTTTGTTTTTGTTTTGTGTGAGTATCTCAATTCCACATTTTTTGTCGTTTGATGTGTTGGCATGAGTATTTATTGTTGACGTCGATGATTCTTGATGTGTTATCTATAGTTCTATGATCATACTTTGCATTGTGATGAGGATTATGCATGTAACGACGAGTTTCAAGGTTTTCTGGGGCTGTGCGGGCTGTCTACCACCCGCACAAGCAAGGCAGAGGGGTGTGCTGGCTATATGCGGGCCACACATCCATGTGCGGGGCCGCACACAGCCCGCACACAACCCCCATTCAGCACAAAATTTCAGTCTGTTTAGCACACAAGAAATTCTGTTTCTCTTTCTCTCTTTGGCTGATTCTAGTGCAGTTTTTTGTGAATTTTTATGTAGGAAACCCTCTTTATTTTTCCAACTTAACCTTGATCTTCAAACCCCTTATCATTTTGAGTTTTAATTTTGTCGATCTATCACTTTTCATCAAGTTTTCAACGACACCGTTAGTTTTTGCCATCAAGCTTTGGGTGCGAATTTCTCTCTTGTATTTCTAGATTTTATTGCTTAAATCTTTATCAAAGCCCAAGAAAAAGAAGGTGAGAATCCTTTAAACTTGAAAATTCATGTTCATATATCTTTTCTTTACAAGTTCTCACCAAGAGACGACGATTGAGACAATTATGCTTGAGTACTCACACATTGTGCTTCCTTAATCATATTTCTTTTTGTAGCTCAAGTTGGAAAGAGCCTAACTCTTCCAAACTCATGTTTTTCTTTTTTTATTATCTTATTTATTAGATCTTTAATAATTTTTGTGTGATGATGATGGATGCCTTAATCTAATGCCCCGTTCTACCTCGCAGGGGTAGACGTGGGCATTGTTTTCTCTTCTCTACTATCATTAGGAGCACGATGATTACATAATCGTATCCATTCATGTGCTACCACTCTAACACAGGGAAGTTCACTCGCCCCTCTTTCCTGCTTTATATTTCATATCCTATGTTTTGAACTGCTGATCATGTACATTGGGGACAATGTACGACTTTAAGTCGGGGGTGGCATGCATGCACATATGTTCTTTAGCATCGTTTTTTTTTATTATTTATGCATGACTGTTTTGGTGAACTTTGATGGCATTTATGCATGATTGTAACCTATGATGGCGATGATACCTAAGTGTACATTAGAGTAGGAGAATGATAGATGCAAAGCTTTGCACATAACCTTGTACTTAATGAATTTTGATCATTCACGGCATTCCATCACGTATCTTCTAGCTTGGACCTTGGATATCTAGGTTAGGTTAAATGATAACCTACATGACCTTCATAGTAGCTAACCTATTTTAGTGATATCATACCTTGACGTGTTAGGCTTATTCCTAATGAGTTATCTGAGGGCTTCTGTCTCTCTCTTTAAATTGGCAAAAAGGGAAATAAAGTGTGGTTATAAAAGAGTTTTGTATTGCAATAAGAATGACAATGCTCCTCTACTTGAATAGCAAATTAACTTAGGTTTCGGGCTCCTAAAAAGAGTGTTTCCTAAGCTAAAAGCTAGAAAAGCACGAGCATGTTCATGTGAACTTGTAATCTTCTAAATAAGTTGGGTATTGTTTTGTGCCTGATCAGCATATTTACCCTTCCAAAACGAAGATTACAGTTCATGTTAGTCAATAAAAAAAAAAAAAAAAAAAATTATGCCAATTGTGTATAGACGAGAGGCAGAAGTGCCTTGTGAATTTATTAGAAGTTCCCTACCATTTCAAGGTTCGTTACCGCTATAAGTGGTGTGATGTGCTTTAAGAAGTGGTCCTCGGGATGTCATTTTTCTTCCTATCTAGGTTGCAAGAACCCAGGTGAAGAAGGTTGCACACACACACAGCATCATCTTGCCGAATAAATGTTTCAAAATTTTGTTTATGGTTGTAGCTTAGCATCTAGAGTTTTACACTTGCTATTGTATACTTATATTTGAGCCAGAGGTTGCGTATTTAGTCACTTATCAATTCCTCTTGTTCTTCATGTTTGTTTGCTTGGGGACAAGCAAACCCTTAAGTGGGGGTAGTTTGATAAGTGTCTAAATACAGTGTTTTATAATGGTGCATTACTTGTACATTCATGCATTATTTGAATAAAACTGGTGCCCTTTGATGTGTTTTTCATGTTTTTTCTATTTTAGGGCATGTACGAGCCATCTACGTTAGGAGGAGCATTTATAGGATGAAAATCGAGGCCAAGGAGCGAAGAAACGAAGGTTAAATGAGCTCCGGACGTCATTCTGGCACTCATACACGAAACGGGCCTATTCAGGCCCGTGTGCGGGCTGTGTGCGGCCCGCACACCCTTGGCAGAAGGGTGTGCGGCCCAGTTTGCGGCCCGCACACCCGCCCGCACACAGGTGTGCGGCGAAGAGTGCGGGCGCACACCAGCCAGCACACCGCTCAGGTATTTAATCCCATTTAGGTATTTTTCGAAGAGGACTTTGGCCATCGACGCCTCCGAACACCCCTACGCTCAAAGCTTCATCAAAGGAGGTCAGTTTGGAGTGAAATCAAGGGAGAGAAGACGGTGGGACTTGATGATCATCATCCTAGAGCTTGCCGACGTGGATTCGGCAAGTGTCTTCATCAACTCTAGTCGACACGGTCAAGAGGGAGTTTTGAGTTTTCTTGTTGATGTATTCTTATTTGTGCAAACTTCCCTTATTATTCATGTCGAACTAAACCTCCCAAGGCTGCCGGGCAACCGTTGAACCTTGGGAGGAATACTTGTATTGGATGCTATGCTTTTAATTCAATGAATGGATGGTGTGGGATTTGGTTTCATACATTGTGTGCTTAATTGTAGTGATTTGCATGATAACTCTGCATTTCATTTTATCGAATGTGCTTGGTTGTGCGAGATGCGCTCTTGCATTAGATCCACATAGTATGAAGAGGGACTCATTGTACTGGTACACTGGAGGTTCCGGGTGCCGGTAGCCTCCCGTAGGTTGTAGAGTTCATCTTAGAGAAATTGCTTATAGATAACTCCAACCAAGGCTCCTTAGTTCCAATGACATCGTGTGAGTATCCTTTGGATAAAGAAAGTTGTACTGGATTAGGGCTACACTACGGAGATTCCTGGGTAGTCGACTTTCGAGCCTAGACTGACCAAAACAATACTCCATGCATGCATTACCTGTTTTTATAGCATCCTTGCTTGTATTTCTCCCGGGGGAATCCTCGCCCAGAGCCTTGTCTTTTCTATTTGATTTCTCGTCGTTGTGCGCAAGTTGTCATTGATTAAAGTTTCTATCGTTAGTTTAAATTTCATTTCATTACAACAACCTCTGTTTTGATTCGGCTAAACAATTGTCGAAGAGGAAGTAATAGTGGATCGCGGGACCCCAGGGAATACGACCCTCTTGTGCCCGCACAAGAGGTATTACTTGACGACCCGTGCACTTGCGGCCGGGGAGCCGTGTGCCCCCTTTTTTAGCGACGCGCGCGGCGACCATCAACCGCTCTTGGATCGGCCCTTTGAATTGATGTGTGATGCTAGTGATAGAGCCGTAGGAGTGGTCCTCGGGCAGCGATATGATAAGCAATTTCACCCGATCTCTTATGAAAGCAAAATGTTGACCTCAGCCCAAGAAAATTATACGACAACGAAGAAGGAGCTGCTAGGTATTATTTACGCTTTCGATAAGTTCCATCAGTATCTGGTTCTCTCTAAAGTGATAGTATTCACCGATCATGTAGCACTGCGATACCTGATGACTAAAACGGATGCTAAGAGAAGGTTGATACGATGGATTTTACTGTTGCAGGTATTTGATGTGGAGATACGGGATAAGAGAGGCATTGAGAATGTAGTGGCACATCATTTATCCCGCTTAGAGCATTCCAATAATACTTGGGAAAATTCTAAAACCATAAATGATTCCTTCCCAGAAGAGCACCTATATCTTGCAGAAACGAAAGACCCTTCGAATCCTTCAATTCCATGGTTCACGGACATTGCAAACTATCTGGCAGGGGGACTGATCCCAGAAACTTTCTCTTATCAACAACGAAAAAAATTCCTATCAGATGTCAAGCATTATGTTTGGGATTATCCGTATTTATATAAGCTCTGCGAGGATGAAATGGTGAGAAGGTGTGTTTCAAGAGAAGAAGGATGGCATATTTTATCGCAGTGCCATGCGGGGGTGCTTGGAGGGCATTTTGGGCAGAACAGAATAGTTGAGAAGGTGTTATCAGCCGGTTTCTTTTGGCCTTCGCTTTTCTGAGATGCCAAGGCTATGATCGAATCTTGTAACGCTTGTCAGCGGAGTGGCAATCTGTCTAAACGGGATGAGATGAAACATACACCAATTCAACAGTGTGAAGTTTTTGATGTGTGGGGCATTGATTTCATGGGCCTATTCCCTTCCTCAAATGGGTGTCGATATATATTAGTTGCAGTTGACTACGTGTCTAAATGGGTAGAGGCCCAAGCACTTCCTACTAATGATGCTGGGGGCGTTGTGAAATTTTTAAGAAAGCTGTTTGTTCGTTTTGGTTGTCCAAGAGCTATTATCAGCGATCGAGGGTCTCATTTTTGTAATGCTCAGTTCGAGAAAATTTTACTGCGACTCGGCGTTACAAATCGTGTCACTACAGCATATCATCCTCAAACGAGCGGACAAGTGGAAGTCACCAACCGGGAAATTAAACGAATTCTAGAAAAAACAGTTCAGTTCAGTAGGAAGGAGTCGGCGGACAAGTTAGAAGAAGCTTTGTGGGCATACAGGACCGCATATAAAACTCCTACGGGCCACACACCATATTGGTTAGTCTATGGTAAAGCTTGCCATTTGCCTGTCGACCTGGAACATCGAGCCTATTGGGCCATTAAAAAGCTGAATTTCGATCCGAAAAAGGTAGGAGACAAGAGGAAATTCCAGTTAAATGAGTTAGACGAATTCAGACAGGATGCATATGAAAATTCTAGTGCACTACAAAGAACGGGTCCGGATATTACATGAAAAGCGGTTACGGATTGATAAACATTTTGAGATTGGAGATCAAGTCTTGTTGTTCAACTCCCGTATGAAGTTGTTCCCTAGGAAATTGAAATCGCGCTGGTGAGGCCCATATCAGGTTACGTGTGTCTACCCGTATGGGGCCATCGAAATATCTTATCCTAACCATGGCACTTTCAAGGTGAACGGGCACCGATTGAAGCACTACATCAGTCCCACTGTTTTATCCGATATCGAGGGTGTGCAGAGCATCCTGCTTATTCCACCCCATTGAATTCCATATCAGTCAAGCTCGAGACGGTAAACAAGCGCTAGTGGGATGCAACCCATACTTTCTTTTTGTTGCATTTCTTTTTGTGTTTTCAATCTTTACCTTTCCTTTCAGGTTTTCTTTTTGTAAGCACGGGGAAAACACGCCAGTGTTGCTCCCCGTGCATTTTTCGGGTTTTCATTTCGTTTCTTTTTGCAGAACATCAGCACGGGCGTGCTCCACACGAAGCACGGCCGTGCTTCTTTCTTTTTGCAGGTTTTCAGATCTCATTTTAAACCGCACCATTCCCGCTAACCCTAAGTTTGGCTAGCCGTTCTCCGCCATCCCTAGGGTCCCGAGATCCACGATTACTTCCTCTTCGACAATTGTTTAGCCGAATCAAAACAGAGGTTGTTGTAATGAAATGAAATTTAAACTAATGATAGAAACTTTAATTAATGCCAAGTTGCGCACAATGATGAGAAATCAAATAGAGAATACAAGACTCCGGGTGAGGATTCCCCGGGAGAAATACAAGCAAGGATGCTATAAAACAGGTAATGCATGCATGGATTCTTGTTTTGGTCCGTCTAGGCTCGGAAGTCGACTACCCCGGAACCTCCGTAGTGTAGCCCTAATCCAGTACAAGTTCCTTTTTCCAAAGGATACTCACATGATGTCATTGGGGTTAAGGAGCCTTGGTTGGAGTTATCTATAATCAATTTCTCTAAGATGAACTCTACAACCTACGAGAGGCTACCGGCACTCGGAACCTCAGGTGTACCGGTACAATGAATGCCTCTTCATACTATGTGGATCTAATGCAAGAGCACACATCGCACAACCAAGCACATTCGATAAAATGAAATGCAGAGTTCTCATGCAAATCACTACAATTAAGCACACAAGGTATGAAACCAAATTTCACGCCATCCATTCATTGAATTAAAAGCATAGCATCCAATACAAGTATTCCTCCACATGTTCACCGGTTGCCCGGCGGCCTTGGGAGGTTTAGTTTGACATGAATAACAAGGGAAGTTTGCACAAATAAGAATACATCAACAAGAAAACCCAACACTCCCTCTTGACCGTGTCGACTAGGGTTGATGAAGACACTTGCCGAATCCGCGTCGGCAAGCTCTAGAATGATGATCCTCAAGTCCCACCGTCTTCTCTCCCTTGATTTCACTCCAAAACGACCTCCTTTGCCGATGCTTTGAGCGTAGGGGTGTTCGGAGGCGTCGGTGGCAAAAATTTTTCTTAAAAAAACCTAGTCGGGCTTAAATACCCCGACCAGTGTGCGGCCTGTGTGTGGGCCGCACATGTCGCCACACACTGGTGTGCGACCGCACACCAGGCCGCACACCCTTCTGCCAGGGTTTAGGGCCTTTGTACAGCCCACACACAGGCCCTAAAAGGGCTTGGGTTGTGTAGGAACGCTTGGGTGCCCTCTGGAGCTCGTTTATCCTTCGTTTCTTCGCTCCTCGGCCTCGATTTTCTAGTTGTAAACGCTTCTCACAACGCAATTAGTCCGTGGATGCCCTGAATTAAGAAAAACTAGAAAAGCACATCAAATTGCAACTGTTTTATTTAATTAATGTATGAAAGTACAAGTAGTTCACATTACAAAACGGTGTATTTAGACACTTATCAAATCACCCCCCACTTAAGGGTTTGCTTGTCCCCAAGCAAACAAGCATGGACAACAGGAGGAATTGATAAGTGGCTAAATACACAACCTCCGGCTCAAGTATAAGCACACAATAGTGCATGTAGGACTCTAAATGCTAAGCTACAACCAATAACAAAATTTTGAACCATTCGTTCGGCACGATGATGCTGTGTGTGTGCAACCTTCTTCCCCTGGACACTTGTAACCTAGATGAGAGAAAACGATACCCCGAGGACCATTTCTTAAAGCACATCACACCACTTCTAGCGATAACAGACCTTGAAACGGTAGGGAACCCCCTAATGAATTTCCAAGGTACCTCTGTTTCTCCTATGTACGAGTTGGTTTTTTTTTTTTTTGACTAACATGACCTGTAATCGACTTTTTAGAAGGATAACTGTGCTGATAAGGCACCAAGAAGACCCAACTTACTTGGAAGATTACAGGCTCACATGAACATGCTCGTGCTTTCCTAGCTTTTGGCTTAGAGAACACTCTTTTTAGGAGCCCGTACCCTAAGTTAATTTGCTATTCAAGAAGAGGAGCATTGTCATTCTTATTTCTATACCAAATTCCCTTAGAAACCACAACATATTTTCTGATTTGCCAATTTTCAAGAGAAACAGAAGTCCTCAAATAATTCATTAGGGAGAAGCTTAACACATCAAGGTGAGTACCGCTAAAAATGGGTTAGCTACTAAGAGGGTCACGAAGGTTACCACTTAATCCAACCTAGGTGTCCAAGGTCCAGGTATGTCGTGAATGATCAAAATTCATTAAGTGTGGGGTTGTGTGCAAAGCTTAGAATCCATCATTATCGTACTCTACTGTATACTTGTGTCTCATTGCCATCAATGGTTCCAATTATGCATCAATGTCATTAAATTTCATCCACAAAATAGGCATGCACAGCAAATAACAAAGATTTTGACTCTGAAGAACAAAAGTGTATGCATGCCACCCCCCCCATTTAAAATCGTACATTGTCCCCAATGTACAAAGTCAGCGGCCCAAAGAATATAATAAAACATATAAAGCATAGATAGAGGGTTAGAGAGAACTTCCCTGAATCATAGTGGTAGTGCGTGTCACGAAAGGCTGAGTCGGCGCGGCGCTCCCTATGATAGTGGAGAGACGATAAGACAATATCCATGTCTACCCCTGCGAGGTAGGACTGGACATTAGATCGAAACATCCATAATAATCAAAGAAAATTTATTCAAGAAAACTACAGAAGGACAACGATAAGATAGGGGCTTGGAAGAGTTAAGCTCTTTCCTGTTGACTACTAGCACAAAAACAGAGAAAATAATAGAAATAAACTGTGACAAACAACAAAAAACTCAAAACCAGGAGTTGGTCGATTGCCGGTGGTGCTGAGGTGTGTGGATGTGGAGTCGACGAAATTTGGCGTGGAAAATTAGAGATAGTCATTTTAAGAGCCCAGATCGGCCATTTTTCAAACCCCAAAATGTGGAAGAAGATGGAGGGGAAGGAGGAGGGAAAAAAAAGGGAAGGTAGTGAAGGAGCCATGAGGAGGGGCAGGGGCCGCCCAAAAGAGAAAACGGGTTGCGGCCAGATCCGTGCGCACAGGCCTGTGCGGCTTGGCGTGCGGGCCGCATGCCAAGCCGCACGGCCTTCTGGCCGTGCTGTGCGGTCGCACACCTGGCCGCACAGGGCTGCCAGAGCCCTATGCGGGGTTGTGCGGCCGCACATGGGCCGCACAGCCCTCTGGCAAGTCTGTGCAGGCTGTAGCATGCCCGCACAGCCTCCAGAAGTGCCGAGGTAAGATTTTTCTCATTAGTTTTTCATCGAAAAATGATTACACCAATCAATGAGTAACTTTTCAAAACATGTAACCTTCGCCGATAACAATGAAAATTGCACAAAATCAACTGACAATACACCGACAATTTAAAATGAGATTCAAGTCGTCTAATCACAAAAATTAAATAAGACAAGCACGTACATAGAAAAACAAAACATAACCAATAACACCAAAAAGCACACAATGCAAAACAAAAGAAAATACGAGAAAGGTAAACTTGGGTTGCCTCCCAAGAGCGCTTGTTTAGAGTTACGAGCCTGACATTCATGTTCACATTTTCATGGTGGTTCAAAGGAAAGATGTGTACCTTGTTTTATGAAGAAGGAAGGTGATGAGCTAGGGAGGTTAAGTGAAATCATACTCTCGATGTTGTGTGCTCCCAAGTCAATTGTGAAGACCGAACTCGCCTTGATCTTCTCACTTAGTGAACCTTGTTTGGTTACTTTTTTCGAGGCTTTTTTCCATTGTGGTTCATCACAGTGGCCACTCCCCTTAGGTTTCTTCTTCTTTGCCCTAGGATCCGGTGGCTTCTGTTGACTTTGCTCTTCACTTCTTTCATTTTCAACTCCCTCTTGGCCCATCGCCAAATATTCATCGAGTGGGTCGATCGCCAACACTTCCTGCACAAAATCGGACACAATTAGTTCAACTTCATCAAAAACATAAGATGTGTCGTCCCACTCCTTAGGGTGTTTCATTGCCTCCGGGAGTTTGAATACAGCTTCTTCGTTCCCAGCTCTAAGAGTCATCTTACCATCTTGGATATCAAGTAAAGCTTGTGACGTTGCCAAGAATGGTCTTCCGAGAATGATCGGCACCTCGGCATTCTCATGGACATCCAAAATAACAAAATCTGCCGGGAAAACAAGTCCTCCCACGTTCACTAGGACATCGCTCACCACACCCTTAGGCCGACGCAATGACCGATCTGCCAATTGCAGTGTCATCCTCGTAGGTTCGAGCTCATGCATTCCTAATTTCAGAAATATGATGTAGGGCATAACATTAATACTTGCCCCCGAATCAGCTAGGGCCTTCTCCACTACTGACTCTCAGATTTTGCACTCGATCACCAGACCCCCAGGATCTCGAACCTTCGGTGGAAGTGCGCTTTGCAGGAATGCCGGAGCAACTCTCATTCAAGGCCACACTGGATGCTTCTTCTAATTTCCGCCTGTTTGTCAATAAATCTTTCATAAACTTTGCGTACTTGGGCATTTGAGAAAATGCCTCAGTGATAAACGTCTAAATATACGTATTTTATACGTAATTATGGAAATTATTTTATTATCTTTTTAATGAGCTGATGCCCTTTTTCGGTCTAAATCTCTTTATTTTTGTATTTCATACCTGTCAGAAGCCCTGGGGACTCGACGGCGAGATGGGGAACGAATTCAACATCAAAACAGCGTTTTCGAGAGGGGATACTGTAGCACAGCACTGTAGGGTTGTACTGTAGCAGGTACTGTAGCAGTACTGTAGCTCATGACGGGTTTCTCGGCAGAAAAGTAAAAATCCCGAGGGGTCAGCATACCGGCTGTATACTGACCCGTTTACCCATCGGGATTTGGGTGTTTAAAAGGGGCATTAGGGCATCTTGAAAGGGGACTTTTGGCCACCATTCTCCACCATCATCTTCTAGGGTTTCAAGGCAAGTGGAGAGGGCAGATCGGAGGTGGAAATCAAGGGGAGAAGAGGGTTTGCTATCAAGGAGAAGATCTAGGAGCTTGCCGGCGCGGATCCGACAAGTTCTCATCACCACCTTCTAGTCTTCATCTTAGGGGAGTTTGCTTTGAGTTTTATTTTGTATTCTTTGTATTTCTTGCTTTCTCCTTTGTTGATGATGAACTAGACTCCCAAGGTCGCCGGGCATCCGGTGAACCTTGGGATGAACTTGCTTTGTATGGATGCTTAGATTTACATTCATGGTATTTGGTTCGTTTTGTGGTTCATGCTTGGTGTACTTTGATGTATTGGTATGCATGAGAACTCTGTGTATCGATTTCTAGGTTTTAGTAGGTTGCGTGACCATCGCCCTACTTTTGGACCCCCAAGCTTGGAAGGGATACATGTACAAATACGCCGTGACCATCGGGTATTTTGTACCCCTCCGGTATTAGGGTTGTGCCTAGTTTGTGCTTCAACCCTAATTTGAGGATTTCGTGCCTTTAATGCAATCGTAAGAGGATTTGGGCGGAAGGAATTCCGTATCAATACTCGTACTGGATTAGGGGCCAACTGCCGTGACCATCGGGTTGGCCTACCTGAGGATTCTCCCGGCCAAGAACCACCAGTGCCTGTGTAATTCTAGCATCCTACTAGCTTTAGTAATCCCGAGGGGATCCTAGCCCGGGACCTCGCGCTTTCATTATTATTTGCTTCCTTGAATATGCTCATGTGGTGTGCCTGAGTCCATGTGTTTATAGTTATCTTTGTTAGTTTTCTTATCTTGTCTTAATTATCCTTCTTTGGTAGACTAGACAGTGCCGTCTAGGGGGAAGTAATAGCAGCTCTTGGGACCCCAGGGAATACGACCCTCTCACGCGTGCGTGAGAGGTATTACTTGACGACCCGTGCGCTTGCGGATAATCGAATCATCAAGTTTTTGGCGCCGTTGCCGGGGAATTCCAAGAATGCTAGGAAAACCTTTAGCTCACTGCTTTAGTCATTTATCTTTCTTTTTGTGAATATTTGTTTTTGTTTGTGTCTTTCACCATTTTGTTCATATTTGTTTATTTTCCTTCTTTCTTGTTTACTTTGTTAGCTTTTTATTTTTAGTCTTATTATTTATACAGGGCCATGGATTTTCAAGAAAAGATGTTGGCCGCCAAAATCTATGCACTTGAAGAACAAAATAATACGTTTTCCTCAAAGGTCTACGATCTTGAGAAAAAGATGGAATGTCTCTTTGCCATGAAAGCAAGCCAAGGCATTACACAAGAACCAAGACCTCAACAACCCCAAGTTCCCCAACTTCAGCCGCAACATCGGCAAGAGAGAAAATACACTACCGAAGATGTTCTGGCAATGTTTATGATCAGTACAGAGGCAAGGTTTGAAATAATGGACAGACGACTTGATGAATTCGGTACAATACTAAGGAATGTCCAAGCTTCAATCAAAGCACTTGAGGACCAAGTTGAGAAACTTGTTAGGGCAAATTCTGAGCCTTCTTTGAGCAGCCCAATGAGTAATATTGAAATTAACCTAAGCGAAAACCGGGCGGATATCAATCTCATGAGTGGGGAACAATTGGAAGATGGGGTAAAGCAAGACAATGAGGAGGTCATCATGGCTATAGACATATGTGAGGAAGTAGAGGAGGCCCCATCTACCACGTTTCAAGAAACTACTTGCCTCGAGATCAAGCATTCAATGAACCAATCTATAATCTTCAAGTGCAGAGAAAAAAATTTGGGAATTGTATTTGAAGATTTGGGGAGGAAACCAATGTCATCTTTGAACCCACCTATGCCGGGCTTGAACAATTCCCAACCAAAACTTTTTCCATGGCGGCCCAAGCAAATTTTATGGGCCAGTTTTGATAATTCAAGAAAGGTTGAGAAAGGAAATGTGAAAAGGGTGTTAAAGCGTCCAATTAATCCATCTATGCGAAGCTTGACAAGTTCTCAACCCAACTTGTTCCCTTGGAAACCCAAACAACACTTATGGGTAATTCAAGGTGATTTGACAATGGCCGAGGAGCAAGATGTGGGTAGTAGGTTGATGCCATTCAAGGATCCACCAATGCCAAGATTGAATAATGCTCGGCCCAAGCTTTTCCCATGGAGGCCAAAAGGTAACTCAAGCATGACCTCCAAACTTGCCTCATCCCGGAAGGTAAAGTTCATATTTTTTGGTAGCTCTTATGCAACCTCTAGCCGGGAGGAACACACCATTTTCAAGCCTCCCTAGGTAAGAAAGAGGTACGTCGAGCTAATGACGTTAAACACGCGCTTCTTGGGAGGCAACCCAAGCTTCCTTTCATTTGTTGCATGTATTTTCTTGTTTGTGTTGTCATTTTTAACTTATGTTTTTAGTAGTGGTTCGTGTGTAGTTGTGCTTTTCGTCGTTTTTCTTGATTCTTTCGCCTTTTTGTTAACTTGTTTGTCATGTGATTTTTGAAGAATTCTTGTTCTTGATGCATGCATGTTGATGTTTTGAGTGTTTAAATGATGTCTCCGGCCGTATTTTTGAAGGTTTCATCAATGGTTAATGTGTACAAAATGTGGAGAACAAAATGATGCAAGCTGAAAAAATCCCGAGGACCATCCTTACGGCCGTAAGGATGCCCCTCGCGATTTTTCCCGAGCTTCTTGCCGACCATCCTTGCGGCCGTAAGGATGGTCGGCAAGGCCACCCGATAGAGGGCTTAAAACACATGTTTTGGGGGCTTAAACTATTCATTCTCCTTCCCCATTCTTCTAACCGGTTCTCCCTCATTTCTCCACCATTTTTCATGATTCTTTTTGCCCTAGTTTGCTCTCCTCCTCCTCTTTTCCATCTTGGTGACAAAAATTTGGAGTTTGAGCAAGCTTTTGGCCGGATCTAGCCCTTAGATTCACTCATCTTACTCTAGGGCAAGGGTTTGATCTCTCACTCAAAACCTTGAATTTTTCTTATTTTTGTGGATGAAATTTCATGGAGTTTTGTTGTTTGTTGTTTTTGTGGGTTTTGGGAGCAATTTCAAAGCTTTGTAAAAATGTTTATGCTCCATTTACAAGAGAAGCTCTTCCAAAATCTTTTGGGAATTACTGTAGCAATTCTTGAATTCTTTCACATTCCCATCATGTTGAACCATTGCTTCTCTTGTATGTGACTTAATCTTGAATCATATTTGTAAACCCTTAGCCATGCTTGCATTATTGAGCTTTGGACACCATGATAATGATGAACAAAGAATTTGCTTTGATTTTGTTTTGCTTGATTGTTGTGTTGTGTTAGTTGTTTGTTTTGTTTGATTTTTTTTTGTGTTTTTTCTTTTTGTTTGTGTTAGATGCCTTGATATGATGTTCCTTTCTATCTTGTAGGATGGAAGTAGGGCATCAAGCACGCCTTCTCTCTCGCTCATCTACTCGCATCATTGGTGGCTACCCCGATCTCTTGGACTTCAAGCCTCATGTTTTGAGACTCGGGGAAGTTCATGAAACCCTCTTATTATGCTTTTATCGCCTATAATTTTTATGCACTGCTGAATTAGACACATTGCGGACAATGTGCATCTTTGAGTGGGGGGTGGATTTTCATGAACTTTGGAATTGTTTTAAATTGCATGCTTGACTTTGGATTTTCATGAACTTTGGAATTGTTTTAATTTGCATGCTTGACTCACCTATGATAGCTATGATCTTTTTGTTAAGGATTTCCTAGCTTGGTAGAATGATAGTCGTGAGTTGTACTCTACATTTGCTTGAATGTAGTTCTGTTTCATCTTTAGTGTATTTATGCCTGCTCACTTTAACTTCCACTTCTGACACTCTAACCCATCTTATTGATTTAGTGTTAGGATGCTAATTTCTTCTTTCAATAGTCCTTTAAAAACTTTTGAGTCTCCTGTTTTTGCTTTAACCCCAAGTAAGGTTTTTAAGTGAGGTTTTTAGCAGGCTGTTGATCAGGCGTCTTAAAAAAAAAAAAAAAAAAAAAAAAAAAAAAAAAAAGTGAAAAATGAGTCTATGTCAGTATTCCTCTGCTTGTAAAAGCATGAATGCGTATATGTAGATTTGTAGTCAAGTAAGTTGGGTGGCTCTTGTGCCTGGCCAGCATGTGCATCCTGCTGAAAGATTTTTCTGCAGTCTACGTTAGACGGACTCGAAAAAAAAAAAAAAAAAAAAAAAAAAAAAAAAACAAATTGACCTTTCGGGCGCCTGAAACCTGTTCTATCTTCACTTGTTGTTAAAGTTCTGTTTTGGAGGCCAGAAGATTTTTAATTGACTATTGAGAGGGTCTTTAGCACTCTAACACTAACTTCAATTTGTATGAGGTGAATGGACATCCTGGGGTTATCCAGGGTGTTGAGGTCAGTGTGGGAGTCAGCACACACTCACAAGAATACTTTGGATGAAACAGAGCTGATATTGCTTGTCTATACACTGAACAACTCACTTCCTGATTTCTAACCATCTGTGCTAGTGAAGCCCTGTACATTTGAGCTTGAGGTCGTATATTTAGCCATTTATCTTCTTGCCCCTGTTCTTCATGTTTGTTTGCTTGGGGACAAGCAAACGCTTAGGTGTGGGGATGTTTGATAAACGTTGATAAACGTCTAAATATACGTATTTTATACGTATTTATTTGTATTATTTTATTATCTTTTTGATAAGTCGATGCCCTTTTTATAGTCTAAACCCCTTTATTTTGTGTTGCAGACCCTAAATGAGCTCAAGAACGTATTTAGGAAGAATTCGACACCAAATACGACGTTTTTGGGTTCTTCACTGTAGCAGTACTGTAGCAGGGATACTGTAGCGGAATCACTGTAGCAGATACTGTAGCGAGGTTACTGTAGCACCGTGGTGAAATTTCGCGCAGAACTTTCTGGATGCCTCACGGGCAACCTCACGGCCGTGAGGCAGCCCGTGAGAAGTCGCGATTTTCACCCTTTTAAGGGCTTTTAGGGCATGAAAGAAAGGGGACTTTTGGCTCTTCTTGAAGCTTGACACCACCTCTTCCAAATCCGACCAAGAAGGAGAGCTTGGAGGGCATTTCCACGGTAGAATCGGCGAGGAGAGCGCGTTCTTGTGCGGGATCTACCTCTAGGGCTTCAAATCTTGAGGTTGAAGACGACGGGAAGTCACCCCTTCGAGTGGCGTCTTTGGAAGCTTCTTCGACTCTAATCTTTGGAGGGAGGTCTTTTATGTTGGGTTTAGTTATTTTCATGCTTTTATTCATGTATTTGGAGACTATGAGCAACTAAAACCCCAAGGTCACCGGATGTGGGTGAACCTTGGGGTGAACTTGTGATGTTTGGATGTTTTGGTTTAATTCATGCTTGTTAGCTTGTTTGTGATTCATGTTTGGTGTTTTTGAATGCTTGGGTATGCATGAGAACTCTGTGTATCCATACTTAGCCAATACTAGGTTGCATGACCATTGCCCTAGTATTAGACTCACCAAGCTTGGAAGGGAAATACGTACAAATACGCCGTGACCATCGGGTATTTGTACCCCTCCAATTCTAAGGTTAATTACTCATGTGTGATTCAACCTTAGCTTGAGAAAACCATCTTGCCCTTTGCAATCGTAGGAGGAATTGTACGGGTATAACCCGTATTCAATACTCGTACCGGATTAGGGGTCAATTGCCGTGACCATCGGGTTGACCTAATCTAGGGTTTTCTCGGTCCTTCAAGCCACTTGCATGTTAATCCAACATCCTTCGCACTTTAGTAACCCCGAGGGGATCCTCATCCGTGACCATCTTCTTACCCTGATTTTCCTCCCGTTTATCGCCCTTGGTATTTAGCATTTTAATTGCTTTATTTTTACTTCTTTACTTTCACTTTCCAAATCTCAAGTCTGATCGGCTAGACAACATAGCAAAAAGGAAGTAAGGATAGATTCTCGGGCCCTTGGGAATACGACCCACTCGTGCTTGCGCGAGTGGTTTATTACTTGACGACCCCGTGCGCTTGCGGGACGATCAAGTTTTTGGCGCCGTTGCCGGGGAACTCCAAGAATGCTAGGAAAACCTCTAGCTCACTGCTCTAGTCATTTATATTTCTTTTTGTGAATATTTGTTTTTGTTTGTGTCTTTTACCATTTTGTGCATATTTTTTTTTATTTCCTTCTTCTTGTTTTCTTTGATAGCTTATTGTTTGTAATTTTGTTGTTGACACAGAGCCATGGATTTCCAAGAAAAATTGTTGGCTGAAGAAATTAAAGCACTTGAAGAAAGGATGGAAAATTATTCTGCCATGGAAGAAATCCAAAGCAATCCATACCAAAATTTCTATGACCCATATTGGGGAGGATACCAAAATTCTTCGACATATCAACCTACTCAACAATGGGAATACCCTCACCAAGGAATGCTACAAGAACCCCCCTTTCAAGAACCATGGCATTATCATCCTCCAGTCATTCATAGTAAGCAACTTAATCAATGGGGATTTAATACACAGGATGTGTTTGCAAGATTCATGATGAATGCGGACGCTGAACTTGAAGCCATAAATGCCAAAATTTTTAATGCTCAATCATCTCTTCAAGGCATGGAGAGCCCGACAGGAGAGTCTTCCAAGATATTGACTGAGTTGCTACCAACTACCGAAGACCTATCTGAGATTGACCGTAGAAAAGAAGAGAACAAATTTGACTTTGAGTTGGAAGCGGATATTGAGGTGTTGGAGGTTAAAGAAATGAATGATGTAACATCAACACCCTTTGAGCAAATAATAGAAGTTCTACCTCAAGGTGACATGGAAGAAGAAAAAGGGGAGGGTGAAATCATGGCTATGGAAACATGTGAGGAAGTAGATGAAACTCCATCAACAACATTTGAAATTGCTACTTGCCTCAATACTGATCACTCTATTCATCCGTCAGTTTTGGTCAAGTGCAAAAAGCAACTTCCGGGAATTGTATTCGAAGATGTGGGTAAGAAGCCAAAATTATCCTTGAACCCACCTATGCCTGGCTTGGACAATTCCCAACCTAAACTTTTCCCATGGCGGCCCAAGCAAATTTTGCGGGTCATCTTTGATCATTCAAGAAGGGTTGAGAAAAGAAACGTGGACAGATTGTTAAAGCTACCAATAAATCCACCAATGCTAAGTTTAAATAATTCTCAACCGAAGCTCTTTCCATGGAGGCCCAAGCAACATGGTGGGGTACTCAAAGGAATTCTAGCCGGAGCCAAAGAAGATGTGGGTAGGAGGATGAAGCCATCTAAGAACCCTCCAATGCCAATGTTGAATAATGCCCGGCCCAAGCTTTTCCCATGGAGGCCAAAAGGTAACTCAAGCATGACCTCCAAACTTGCGTCATCCCGGAAGGTAAAATTCGTATTTTTTGGTAGTTCTTATGCTGTCTCTAGCCGGGATGAACACACTATTTTCAAGCCTCCTTAGGTAAGAAAGAGGTACGTCGAGCTAATGACGTTAAACAAGCGCTTCTTGGGAGGCAACCCAAGTCTTTAAATTCTTGTTCTTTCAATTTTCGTATTCTAGTTGTGTATTAAATTGTTGTGTTGTTGTTTCTCCTTTATTTGTTGTGGTTTGCATGTTAGTTTTTGTATGTGTCCTTTGAGTTTGATCCATGCTTGTTCTTGAATTTTTAGGTTTGGTCCTTTGATTTTATGCCATTCGAATGCAAATTCTTGTGTGATTTTTGGTCGAATTCATTGTTGCTTTGATTGTGCAATGCTTGAAATGAAAAAAAATGTATAAGGGCTGAATTTGCAGGTCTCACGGGCATCCTCACGGCCGTGAGGATGCCCATAAGCCATCCGAGAAGAGGCTCACGGGTAGGCTCACGGGCGTGAGCTCACCCGTGAGGCCTTCGGGCACCTTTCTCTTTATAGCGCCCCTTCACCATTTCTTTCATAACTTTCTCATCTCTCATCCGTTTTCCCTCATTCTTTCGCCATTTTTCTTCATTTTTCTTCCTCTTCACGGCTCTTCTACTTTTAGAGACCTGATCTACACTAATTATGGGGAGTTTTAACATCATCTTCATCGTTTCCCCAAAGGTACATCTCTCTAAACCCTAGTTTTCAAGCATGAGTGTTTCTTCTCCCTTTCTTTTTCTTTTCAAGTTGAATGGATGCCAATGTTGTGGGAGATTGGTTGGTTGTCATTTTTGTGGGTTTTTAGAGTAATTTCAAAGCTTTGTAAAAATTTTTATGCTCCATTTACAAGAGAAGCTCTTGCAAAAATTTTTTGGGAATTACTGTAGCAATTCTTGAATTTTTTCACATTCCCTTGATGTTGAACCATTGCTTCCCTTGTATGTGACTTAATCTTGAATCATACTTGTAAACCCTTAGCCATGCTTGCATTAGAGAGATTTGGACACCATGATAATGATTGAATAAAGGACTTGCTTGGATTATGTTTTGCTTGATTGTTGTGTTGTGCTAGTTGTTTGTTTTGTTTGCTTTTGTTTGTGTTTTTTTTTGTGTGTTAGATGCCTTGAGATGATGTTCCTTTCTATCTTGTAGGGTGGAAGTAGGGCATCAAGCACACCTTCTCTCTCGATCATCTACTTGCATCATTGGTGGCTACCCCGATCTCATGGATTTCAAGACTCATGTTTTGAGACTTGGGGAAGTTCATGAAACCCTCTTATTACACTTTTATTACCTATATTTTTTATGCACTGCTGATTTAGACACATTGAGGACAATGTGCATCTTTGAGTGGGGGGGTAGATTTTCATGAACTTTGGAATTGTTTTAAATTGCATGATTGACTCACCTATGATAGCTATGATTTTATTGTTAAGGACTTCCTAGCTTGGTAGAATGATAGTAGTGAGTTGTACTTTACATGTACTTGAATGTAGTCCTGTTTCATCTTTAGTGTACATTCATACCTGCTCACTCTAACTTCCACTTCTGACACTCTAACCCCATCTTATTGATTTTGTGTTAGGATGTCAAATTATTCTTTCAATAGTCCTTTAAAAAAACTTTTGAGTCCCCTATTTTTGCTTTAACCCTAAGTAAGGTTTTTAAGTGAGGTTTTTAGCAGGTGGTTGATCAGGCGTCCTGAGTTAGGTTGTATATATTTATTAAAAAAAAAAAAAAAAAAAAAAAAAAAAAAAAAAAAAAATTTGAGTCTATGTCAGTATTCCTCTGCTTCTAAAAGCATGAATGCGTATATGTAGATCTGCAATCAAGTAAGTCGGGTGGCTCTTGTGCCTGGCCAGCATGTGCATCCAGCTGAAAGATTTTTATGCGATCTACGTTAGGCGGACTCAAAAAAAAAAAAAAAAAAAAAAAAAAAAAAAAACTTTTGTGACCTTTGGGCGCCTGAAACCTGTCTTATCTTCACTTGATGTTAAAGTTTCATTTGGGGACCAAAAGATTTTTAACCGACTATTGAGAGGATTTTTGCTTGGCACTCCTAGCACTAATTTCAATTTGAGTGAGGTGAACAAACATCCTGGGTAATCCAGGGTGTGGAGGTCAAGGTGGGAGTCAGCACACACACACAGGAACACTTTGGATGAAACAGAGCTAATATTACTTGACTATAAATTGAACAACTCACTTCTTGATTTCTGTCCATTTGTGCTTGTGGAGTCCTGTACAGTTGAGCTTGAGGTCGTTTATTTAGCCATTTATCTTCTTGCCCCTGTTCTTCATGTTTGTTTGCTTGGGGACAAGCAAACGCTTAGGTGTGGGGATGTTTGATAAACGTCTAAATATACGTATTTTATACGTATTTATTTGTATTATTTTATTATCTTTTTGATAAGTCGATGCCCTTTTTATAGTCTAAACCCCTTTATTTTGTGTTGCAGACCCTAAATGAGCTCAAGAACGTATTTAGGAAGAATTCGACACCAAATACGACGTTTTTGGGTTCTTCACTGTAGCAGTACTGTAGCAGGGATACTGTAGCGGAATCACTGTAGCAGATACTGTAGCGAGGTTACTGTAGCACCGTGGTGAAATTTCGCGCAGAACTTTCTGGATGCCTCACGGGCAACCTCACGGCCGTGAGGCAGCCCGTGAGAAGTCGCGATTTTCACCCTTTTAAGGGCTTTTAGGGCATGAAAGAAAGGGGACTTTTGGCTCTTCTTGAAGCTTGACACCACCTCTTCCAAATCCGACCAAGAAGGAGAGCTTGGAGGGCATTTCCACGGTAGAATCGGCGAGGAGAGCGCGTTCTTGTGCGGGATCTACCTCTAGGGCTTCAAATCTTGAGGTTGAAGACGACGGGAAGTCACCCCTTCGAGTGGCGTCTTTGGAAGCTTCTTCGACTCTAATCTTTGGAGGGAGGTCTTTTATGTTGGGTTTAGTTATTTTCATGCTTTTATTCATGTATTTGGAGACTATGAGCAACTAAAACCCCAAGGTCACCGGATGTGGGTGAACCTTGGGGTGAACTTGTGATGTTTGGATGTTTTGGTTTAATTCATGCTTGTTAGCTTGTTTGTGATTCATGTTTGGTGTTTTTGAATGCTTGGGTATGCATGAGAACTCTGTGTATCCATACTTAGCCAATACTAGGTTGCATGACCATTGCCCTAGTATTAGACTCACCAAGCTTGGAAGGGAAATACGTACAAATACGCCGTGACCATCGGGTATTTGTACCCCTCCAATTCTAAGGTTAATTACTCATGTGTGATTCAACCTTAGCTTGAGAAAACCATCTTGCCCTTTGCAATCGTAGGAGGAATTGTACGGGTATAACCCGTATTCAATACTCGTACCGGATTAGGGGTCAATTGCCGTGACCATCGGGTTGACCTAATCTAGGGTTTTCTCGGTCCTTCAAGCCACTTGCATGTTAATCCAACATCCTTCGCACTTTAGTAACCCCGAGGGGATCCTCATCCGTGACCATCTTCTTACCCTGATTTTCCTCCCGTTTATCGCCCTTGGTATTTAGCATTTTAATTGCTTTATTTTTACTTCTTTACTTTCACTTTCCAAATCTCAAGTCTGATCGGCTAGACAACATAGCAAAAAGGAAGTAAGGATAGATTCTCGGGCCCTTGGGAATACGACCCACTCGTGCTTGCGCGAGTGGTTTATTACTTGACGACCCCGTGCGCTTGCGGGACGATCAAACGTCTAAATATACGTATTTTATACGTAATTATGGAAATTATTTTATTATCTTTTTAATGAGCTGATGCCCTTTTTCGGTCTAAATCTCTTTATTTTTGTATTTCATACCTGTCAGAAGCCCTGGGGACTCGACGGCGAGATGGGGAACGAATTCAACATCAAAACAGCGTTTTCGAGAGGGGATACTGTAGCACAGCACTGTAGGGTTGTACTGTAGCAGGTACTGTAGCAGTACTGTAGCTCATGACGGGTTTCTCGGCAGAAAAGTAAAAATCCCGAGGGGTCAGCATACCGGCTGTATACTGACCCGTTTACCCATCGGGATTTGGGTGTTTAAAAGGGGCATTAGGGCATCTTGAAAGGGGACTTTTGGCCACCATTCTCCACCATCATCTTCTAGGGTTTCAAGGCAAGTGGAGAGGGCAGATCGGAGGTGGAAATCAAGGGGAGAAGAGGGTTTGCTATCAAGGAGAAGATCTAGGAGCTTGCCGGCGCGGATCCGACAAGTTCTCATCACCACCTTCTAGTCTTCATCTTAGGGGAGTTTGCTTTGAGTTTTATCTTGTATTCTTTGTATTTCTTGCTTTCTCCTTTGTTGATGATGAACTAGACTCCCAAGGTCGCCGGGCATCCGGTGAACCTTGGGATGAACTTGCTTTGTATGGATGCTTAGATTTACATTCATGGTATTTGGTTCGTTTTGTGGTTCATGCTTGGTGTACTTTGATGTATTGGTATGCATGAGAACTCTGTGTATCGATTTCTAGGTTTTAGTAGGTTGCGTGACCATCGCCCTACTTTTGGACCCCCAAGCTTGGAAGGGATACATGTACAAATACGCCGTGACCATCGGGTATTTTGTACCCCTCCGGTATTAGGGTTGTGCCTAGTTTGTGCTTCAACCATAATTTGAGGATTTCGTGCCTTTAATGCAATCGTAAGAGGATTTGGGCGGAAGGAATTCCGTATCAATACTCGTACTGGATTAGGGGCCAACTGCCGTGACCATCGGGTTGGCCTACCTGAGGATTCTCCCGGCCAAGAACCACCAGTGCCTGTGTAATTCTAGCATCCTACTAGCTTTAGTAATCCCGAGGGGATCCTAGCCCGGGACCTCGCGCTTTCATTATTATTTGCTTCCTTGAATATGCTCATGTGGTGTGCCTGAGTCCATGTGTTTATAGTTATCTTTGTTAGTTTTCTTATCTTGTCTTAATTATCCTTCTTTGGTAGACTAGACAGTGCCGTCTAGGGGGAAGTAATAGCAGCTCTTGGGACCCCAGGGAATACGACCCTCTCACGCGTGCGTGAGAGGTATTACTTGACGACCCGTGCGTTTGCGGATAATCGAATCATCACTCAGCGAGCGGGAGATTTATGTGGAGTTGCTTTATCAGACTCAGAAATTTCTTGAATTGGTCATCCTTCTTGCTCTTTTTCAGTCTTGCCGGGTATGGGATTTTGGGTTGATACTCCGACACGCGTAAGGCTTGGCTTGGTTGATGTCCGGGGGTGTTGTTGTTGCTGTCCTCAATGTCAACCCTCACTTTCGGGGTTGCATCTCTCACAACATTCTTTTCTTTACTGCTCATATTCCCATTGGGAGGTCGAACCTCTACTTCCCGTCCACTCCTCAGAGTGATGGCCTTCAATTGCTCACGGGGGTTTTCTTCAGTGTTGCTAGGTAAACTGCCCTGCTGCCTCTCTGAATTTGCTTTTGCTAGCTATCCAACTTTTTTTCCAAATTTTGGATCGAGGCTTGGACATTTCTGAAGTTTGCTTCCGTAGCAATCATGAATTTAGCCAACGCTTCCTCAACTGAAACTCGGTGCTCCTTTGGCTGTGGTGGAGCATGTTGGAATCCTGGTGGATGCTGAGGCCTCTGTTGATTTTGATTACCCCACTGAAAATTTTTTTTTTGATTTCTACACCCGGGGTTATAAGTGGCTGCATAAAGGTTCCCTTGAGGTCTCGGATTTTGACTTATGAAGTCAATTTGTTCTGTAGACGTGCTCGTGGTAACTACAATAGGACAAAGGATGGCCGAGTGTCCACCTCCACAAACCTCACATGATAGAACGGACACGGAGCTGGAACTCGCCCTTTCGGCCATCAGTAAATCAAATCTCCTTGTCAGAGCATCCATCTTGGCCTCGAGTGCGGTATGAGCATTCACCTCATGAACACTAGCCACTCTTGATACCTTGGTTCGTGAACCCCAATGAGACTCATTTCTCACCACGTCTTCTATTAATTTCTCAGCCTCTTCAGGGTACTTATTACTTAGAGAACCCCCTGCTGCTGCATCAATAAGTTTGCGAGTCTGGTAGTTCAAACCATTGTAGAAAATTTCTATCCTCATCCATGACTGATACCCGTGATGTGGTAGAGGAGCCAATGTATTGATGAGGTCAAGGTTAAATTGGCAAAATAAAGAGGGTTTCCTATACAAAAGCTCACAAAAAACTGCACTAAAATCAGCCAAAGAAAGAAAGAGAAACAGAATTTTTTTTCGTGCTGAGGGCTGAAATCTTGTGCTGAATTTCTTGTGTGCGGGCTGTTTACAGTGAGAAATCTCAGCAGTGGTCGAGGACCCAATGTATTGATGAGGTAGCATTGCCTGATAACCAGACGGAGCTGAAGAACAGTGAGGAGGTCATGTCAGTAAGTTGGTGCAGTGAACCAGTGGAAGGGTGTAATGGTCTACAGTTGCGAAAGGACGGATTTACAGAGAAAAAGCCTTCCCAGGATAGCTTGGACAACCTGAGTTGGCAGGATCAGTTATTGTACACGGTGGGTTCAGAATCCGACAAGGAAACGAGCCTCTTAACCACGGGAATTGAAGATGAAAAGACTGAGCTAAAGAAATTACGTGATCATTTGGAATATGCTTTCTTAGGGGGAGATAAACAGTACCCGGTGATAATTTCAGCAACTCTTGATGATGAACAAAAGGGAAAACTATAACAAGTACTTGCCGCACACAAGAAAGCTATAGCTTGGTCAATTTCAGACATCAAAGGAATCAGTCCAGCTTTCTGCACACATAAAATCCTTATGGAGGACGAAATTAAGCCGAGGGTGCAACCACAGCGGCGATTGAATCCCAATATGCAGGTGGTGGTCAAGACAGAGGTCAAGAAATTATTAGATGGAGTTATTTATCCTATCTCGGATAGCCCGTGGGTGAGTCCAGTTCAAGTAGTACCGAAAAAGGGAGGCATGACTGTGGTCCAGAATGACAAGAAGGAAGTGATACCTGCTCGCACAGTTACTGGATGGCGGGTCTGCATCGACTACCGTAAGTTGAATGATGCCACTAGAAAAGATCATTTCCCCCTCCCATTTATCGATCAAATGCTGGAGAGAATTGCAGGACACATGTATTACTGTTTTCTAGATGGGATGTCAGGGTACTTACAGATCCCAATTGCACTGGAAGATCATGAGAAGACCACTTTCACATGCCCCTATGGAACTTTCGCGTATCGTGATGAGCACATTTCATATATATGTATTGCATGCTTTACCCTCATCATTATTGAATATTTTGGCTGTAATTCTCCAAGTACGGTGCTATTTGAGGTATTCGTTGTTCGTCATGCAGATATCAAAGTCCTGAAGTAAGAAGAAGCATTTTTGGAACAATTTTAGAAGCTAAAGGACTTAGAAGAAACCTCATCAAGCTCAGCACGGCTTGAGCACCCCCGTGCTGTTTCCCGTGCAAAGTGCAGGAGAATTCAACCACAATTCAGCACAGCCAGAGTCCGCTGAGCACGGGTGTGAAAACCTCAGCACGGTCGAAGCACGCCCGTGCTGTTCCCCGTACAGATTACAGGAATGTGAGTTTTCTGAAGAGTTATTTGGCCGTAATCTGCACGGCTTGAAGCACGGCTTCAACACGCCCGTGCTCACATCGAGAAGACTTTAAAACCCTAGAAACTCAGTTTCTAGGGGGACTTTTGGTGGGCGAACTTTGGGAGAAAGAAAGGGAGAGCTTTGGGGGTTCATCCTCCACTTCATCAAAGGTATGCCAAGGATGCAAGAAATTACACGGCATCGTAGATCCTTCGACAACCTCAAGGATGCAAGAAATTAGGGAGTTTTCAATTACTTGTCTTTTAATTTCTTTGGCATTGTGTTTGTTGGTTGTCATCATGAGGGGCTAAACTCTTAAGGGAGTCCCGGGGTTGGTTGTATGACGTTGTAGCTTGAACTCATTGTCTTTACTTGCAGTATTTATGAATGTCTTGTTCCTTTCAATAAATCAAGGTTATTGGCTATCTTGTATGTTGTTTAGTGCTTGATGCATGGTAGTTAGGTTCTCCTGTCTAGGCTTGTGAATCATTGTTGATTGTTGCAAGCAGCGGGGGTTCAACTTAGGGCTCGGCAGCGCTAGAAACCACATGCTTATAGCATAACTAGGTTTAGAACTGAAGACATCTCTGATAAATATTGAGAAAAACCGAGTTAGTGAACGTCAGAAGTCCAACCCCGGGGCCCCATCTCCTCCATCGAGCCAATCCTTACATTCCCCTTTGTGCAATTCTCTCCCTCAATCTCCTTAATTTCAACCTAGAGTCACAATCCATCTTTCTTAGGTTGATTAGATATTAAGCAACCCGTTAGTATTAGAAGCTACACCAGTTCCTGTGGATTCGACTACCCGACCCTACGGGTACACTTTACTACTTGTATGACCCGTGCAGTTGCGGATACACAAGGGGCGTACCAAACGCCTGAACATTTCTGAACAAATCTTGATCGACACGGAAAGTGTCAACACCCGCAAGCGCACGGGGTCGTCAAGTAATAAACCACTCGTGCACGCACGAGTGGGTCGTATTCCCAAGGGGCCCGAGGAGCTACCTTACTCACTTCTCACCTGTTGTTTAGCTCACCGATTCCATTTTTAAGAGAATAGATAAGAAAGAAAACAAATAACAACAAGTGAAATTTTCTAAATAAATGCGACTGAATCAAAACACGGGAGATGCTTAGGGATGAAAACGGTCATGGATGAGGATCCCCAAGGGGGCCACTCAAGTGAGTAGGATATTTGAGAAATTAAGTATGTGGCTAGTTGGACCGAGAAAACCTAATGCAATGGTCACGGCGTATTTATACAATAATCCCTTCCAAGTTTGGTAGAGTCTAGCACTAATGCAATGGTCATGCTACAAAGTGCTACCAAGAATTTGATACATCAATTAAGCATATGTACCAAAATAATCAAGAATACTAAACAAGGATCACAACAAGCCAATCATACAATAAATAGCTCAAATAATCCAAAACATCACAAGTTTTGCCCCCAAGGTTCACCTACATCCGGTGACCTTGGGGTTTAGTTGTTCATGTTCAACAAATCCACCACACAAACCATGCAAATAACTAAAATAAACATGAGGAACACTCCCTCAAATGGTGAAGGCCGAATGCCGCTTGAATCCCCGGAGAAAACCTTCCGAAGACGCCACTCGAAGGGGTGGCTTCCCGTTGTCTTCAACCTCCAAACAATGAAGCTTTTGAAGTAGATCCTCCTAGATCTTGCTCTCCTCACCTAAGAAAGCCCGGATTTCCTCTCCTTTTGCCCTCCAAAATCGTGTGGAAATGATGTCCAAACCCTAGCCTCTTTCTCCCCCAAAAGCTCTCCCCAAGAAGATGAAAAAGTCCCCTTCAAAATGCCCTAGATCGCCCTTTAAACCCCAAATCCTGATGGGTAAACGGGTCAGCATACAGCCGGTATGCTGACCCCTCGGGATTTCTACTTCTCTGCCAAGAAGTAAGCGATGAGCTACAGTTACTGCTACAGTGAATGCTACATTACCGTGCTGCAGTATCCCGTCTCGAAAACGCTGCTTTGGTGTCGAATTCACTCCCCATCTCGTCATCGAGTCCACAGGGCTTCTGGCTGGCCTGAAATACAAAGATAAAGCAATTTAGACCTAAAAGGGCATAGATTCAACAATAAGATACGAAAATAATACACAACACATACATGTAAAATACGTACTTTTAGACGTTTATCAAACATCCACACAACTAAGCGTTTGCTTGTCCCCAAGCAAACAAACATAAAGAACAAGGGAAAGAAGATAAACGGCTAAAAATACGACCTCAGGCTCAAAATTAAAGAACTCCACAAGCACAAATGGACAGGAATCAAGAAGTGAGCTGTTCAATGAATAATCAGGTGATAATAGATCTGCTTTATCCACAGTGCCCTATGTGTGTGTGTGCTGACTCTCACCTTGACCTCCACACCCCGGATTACCCCAGGATGACCATTCATCCCACACATAATGAAGATGGCATTAGAGTGCTAAAGACCTCCTCAATGCACAGTTAAAGTCCTTTGGTTCCTAAATACAACTCCAACTCTTAAGTGACCATAAAACAGGTTCTAGGGATCAAAATGGAAACTTTATTTCTTTCACACACAAATATGCACAAATTCTTTCTTTTCTGGGTCCGCCTAACATAGACTGCACAAAAATCTTTCAGATGGATGCACATGCTGGCCAGGCACAAGAGTCACCCTCTTAATCGATTACAATCGACATATACGCATTCATGCTTATAAAGCAGAGGAATACTGACACAGACCTCCTTTTTTTTTTTCGATCCCTGATAAACTACCTGCTAAAAACTTCACTGAATGTTGGAGAAAACAACAAAGGAACTTAAAAGCTTTTAAAAGTGCATTGAAGAAAGAATTTAACAAATTAATGCCAAAGCCATTAAGATGGGTTGGTTAGAGTGTACAAGGTGAAAGTGATCGTGAGCATGTATACAGGTGCACTAAAGATGAAACAGAACTACATTCAAGCATATGTACTGTACAGCTCACAACTATCATTCTATCAAGCTAGGAAATCCTTTAACACCATAATCATAGCCATCATAGGTAACAAGCATGCACAAATATAAACATTCCAAAGAAATAACAAACCATCCCCACACCTAAATTCGTACATTGTCCTCAATGTACCTAAGTCAACAGAATAATGTGAGGGATGAAAATGATAAGCAAAGAATGGGGGTGAAGAAACTTCCCTGATTCCTTGGTGTGATCCTCAGTTGTTCCACTTGGATCAGGAGTATATCACCTAAGGAGGGCGACACAAGTAAAGCTCCCAAAATTAATAACCCTGAAAAGAGCAAGGAGCTTATCATCATTCAAAGTTTTTCAAGAGGAAATAGAAATAAAGTAAGGAAAAGAGAGCTCCAACATAAATAACAAAAGAGTTTAGTAGGGAATGAGCCCTAGCTAACTCAAAAGTACAAGTCTTAACAACAAACAACAAAGCACAAAAGAAAGAAAATAAACAAGGTCTTGTCATGGGTCTAAAGTGATGACGCAGCGCAAGTAGTGGCAGCAGAGGTCGATGAGGATGAGCTGCGAACAATGGTTAGGAGCTCGGATAGGTCGCGCTCAATCCGCTGCTTTGCCGTGATGATCTCCCTCTGTCCTCGCTCAAGGCTCTGAATCTGCTGCTGGACCTCTGTGCGAAATGACTCAAACCTGGCTGTCAACGATGGCGAACTCTCCCCAGCATCCTGGTCAGGCTCTAACTCAGTCTCAGTGTCATGTGAGGTGCCTGGGTCCTGTGAGTGTGATCCTTGCCGCTGGGCAAGGCGATAAGTGCTTTCCCGCTTCTCAACGATCCCAATGGAGACGAGTGTTTGTATCCCTAAGGGAGCAATAGATCCTACCACTGTCATGCCTCGAGTGTGCTCAAATAGTCCCATACCCCTGATAAGTCGAGTGATGTAGGGTCCAGAAAGATAGCGCCCAAACGAACAAACTTACCCTGATGGGAAAGGGTCTATGCTATTAGGTGTCCCATATGGATAGGCTGACGCTCAATGATGCTGTAAAGCATAGTCAGATCGTGGCGCGTCACTACCCCAGTAGAGTCAAGTCTGCCCCCAATACTTCTAGTCAGAAGAGCATGGATAATTCGATGAGCAGGGTTTGTGAGTTGGGATGCCTTCCGTGTTCTAGAGTTAGCAGAGATGGAATGCCAATAAGATGTGTTCGCTTTCAACTATGGGACTTCATCAATGGATTGCTTGAACGCGGATGATCGTAGTTGAGCCTCTGTATATAGTCCCAAATACATACCAATATCGTCCTCCGAAACACGGTGTTTCTTTCCAAAAGCCCGAAAAGTGACATGGTTTGATTGGTGGGTGAACGAATATGCCCTGACCATCTCTATGGAGCTAAGGACTTCCAAGGTAAGTTCCTTGAATGCGGCTTCCTCAATCGAAAACAATCTATCCCAACTACCGTGGGAAATAAGCTCCAACACCGTGCCATCTACTCCCAAAGTGCTCAAAGCTTCCCAATCAATCTTCCTCACCGTGCCGAACCCTTTTCGTGATAGGAGTGCGTAGCGCGTCTTGTGTTCTTCCTTGGAAAATTGGGGTTCATGGAAGGGAGGCGAAGGTTCCCTCCTAGGTCTCTTGGAGGCTAGTTTCTTGATTGGCATCCTATAGAAACAAAATAGAGATTATCCAACTAATTTACAAGCAAAATAAGCACCAAAAAATGAAGAAATCCAAGAAAAAGTGCAGTGCTACAGTAATTTCGGAAAACATTTCCAAGAAATTTGCTTGTAGAAGTAGCCAAAAAATTTTACAAAGTAAGAACAATACTTTGATCAACAATAAGCATTCATCAACGAACAACATCCCAAGATATTTCAGCCAAAAGAAACAAGAAAAGTCCAAAGGTTTTGAGTGAGGTGCCATACTCTTGCCCTAGGGTAAGATGAGTGGATCCAAATGGTAAATCCGGCCAAAAGCTTGCTCAAACTCCAAATTTTTGTCACCAAGATGGAAAAGAGGAGGAGGAGAGCAAACTAGAGAAAAAAAAATGAGTAAAAACGATGGAGAAATGAGGGAGAAACGGTTGGAAGAATGGGGAAGAAGAATGAATAGTATAAAGCCCCAAAATCTCCCTTTAAAGCCTTCACTCGGGTGGTCTTGCCGACCATCCTTGCGGCCGCAAGGATGGTCGGTAAGATTCTCTGTTTGCACCGATTCGATCTCCACACTTTGTACACTCAAAACATCGATGAAACCTTGAAAAATATGGTCGGAAACAACATTTAAACACTCAAAACATCAACATGCATGCATCTAGAACAAGAATTCTTTAAAAACCACATGACAAACAAGTTAACAAAAAGGCGAAAGAATCAAGAAAAACGACGAAAAGCACAACTACACACGAACCACTACTAAAAACATAAGTGATAAGTGCTTGATTATATATATTTTATAATATCAGTTTACATGCATTGAGCATCACTTTTATCAGGTTTTAGCATTAACAAGGTGTGTTTTGTGTTCTTTTGTGCAAACAGGGCTATGGAGATATGGCGTAAAAGAAGAAGCAAAGATAGGGTGTGATGACACGTTTCAAGGCCACAATCAGAAGTTGTGTTCATATGCATGGGGGTGTTGCCAACTTTCGGAGGAGTACAACTCATTACACAAACCGAAAGGGCACAAAGGCAGTAGTACGCCCATGTCCCAGCTTCCGTACAAAGCAGAAGAAGGTTCTTGAGGATTTCAAAGCATAGAAAGCCACACACCCTACCACACGAGCGTGTGCCCGACCGTGTGGACTCCAAGGTAGACTTCGGGGGGAAATCACTGTAGCATTTACTGTACCAGTACTGTAGTAACGGTCTTCACACGCCCGTGTGGAATTTCCACACGGGCGTGTGGATGCCCGTGTGGATGCCCGCGTAAAGCCCCGAATTCAAATTATAAAAGCCGCCTTGTGGTAATTTTTAGGGATCTTTTCGGCCACTTTCGAGGGACAAGGCGGCTAGGGCTTGGAAGGAGTTCTTGGCGGCTTTGGGAAGCTTTCCTCACCAACTTGGATCGATTCCTCCTCCGTCATAGCATCAAGGAAGCTATCGGCGACCTAGCTTCAGAGTGGATTCAATCCAGACGTGGAAACTACCCATCAAGACCATCATCACGGATTCAAGGGGGTTATTCTTTATGTCTTTGGAACTTTATTCTCAATTTATTATTTGTTTTGTGACTCGCTCCATGGAGAGCTAAACCCCTAGTGGGTATTCGGATATGTAAACCCTAGGATTCTTATTTTCATTAGATTTACATTGTGTTTCTATTCGAATTTATCAGTTTGAGTTTTACTCTTGAGTTCTTAATGCTTGTTTGTGCTTTTGATTTCATTATTAATCGCCTTGCATGTTTTATTCAATCTAGTGAAGAGAGAGATCACCGCTAGGTTTAGAATTACCAAGAGTAAAGAGGGTTGAGAGGGTGAGCCGTGAGATAGCGGAGTGTCCCCTTTCCCTTCCGACAGATATTTCCTATCTCCATATTCCCCAAGTGTCAAGCAACCATATGTGGTGTGAGGCGTCGAGAGAATTCTCCGCCGGGACCTCGTAGGGGGTTAGGGATCTTTCACCTGGAGAATGGGTTAGATCTACTTTTAGGAATTGGTTATATCTTTGGGATCCTTAGAGTTTTAAGCAGTCATATGTGGTGTGAGGCGTCGAGAAAATTCTCCGCCGGGACCTCGTAGGGGACTAGTTATCGGCGACCTGGAGGCAGGGGCCGTTATACCTTTGGATATCCACGACTCATTGTTTTCGTTTAGAAACACTTGTAATCTACATCCAACACCCGAATCCTAGGGGGAGCATTGTCCGGATACCTCACTTTTTATTGATTGAGAACTCTTTTCCTTTTATTTCCTGCGCACTTGTAGTGACACCCTTAGTGTTGGCCATTAGATCATCACATACTACATTCATTAGGCTAGATAACAAAAGAGGGGCTATTACTAGTACTTCTGTTCCCTGTGGTTCCACAACCCGACCCTTTGAGTCCACTTTTATTACTTGACGACCCGTGCACTTGCGGTAACGCAAGGGGTTGACACACATCACCCTGTTGTGTTGTTGCGGAGACGCATCAATAAGTAAAATAAGACAACACGAATAGGAAAAAGAATACGGGAAATGAAAGGAACTTGGGTTGACTCCGAAGGAGCGCTTCTTTAACGTCATTAGCTTGAGGTGCATTACCTAAAAATTCTCATGGTGGAACAAATGGAGGGAAGTTACCTCCAACCTTTGGAACCGGGTTGCCGCTCGAAAAATTCAATGAAAGGCATGAAAAGACTTTCAATTTACCAGCATTTCCAAAGAATATACGATCAACCTCAACCGGAGGCAATGTGGATACCTCTCTACTCTCTTTTTGTTTCTTCTTTGATATTCTCCACATCTTCTCAACACCCCTAATTTTCTTACCATTATTGGATGAATTACCCTCCACTTGATTAATTTGTTGTGTTGGTGGAGGAGAGAGTTCTTCCTAGACATCTTGGCACGTTAACTCATCCAAGTACTCGTCCAAAGGGTTTAAAGCAAGCACCTCCTGCACACAGTCAGAAACAATTATATCAGTACTATCAGTGAAATATAATTTGTCATCATGATCAAGTGTGTGCTTCATTGCTTCAGGGAGGGTGAAGACCACGTGCTCATCTCCAAAACTCAAGGTCATCTTGCCTTCTTTAACATCAATTAGGGCACCCGAAGTGTTCAGGAATGGTTGCCCTAGAATTAAGGGAACCTCAACATCATCATCCACATCTAGAATCACGAAGTCTACGGGAATGATGAGTTTGTCAACTCTGACGAGGACATCTTCAACTACTCCCCGAGGTCTTCGCACCGACCTATCTGCAAGCTGTAATGTCATTCGTGTAGGTCGTAGGTCTTCCAATCCCAGCTTCAAGAATAAGTTGTATGGCATTACATTTATGGTAGCTCCAGAATCGGCTAGAGCATGCTCCGTCACTCCTTCACCAATTACACAAGGAATCACAAAACTACCTGGATCCTTTAACTTTTGTGGAAGTTTCTTCTCTAGAATTGCTGAGCAATTCCCAGTAGGTGCAACAGTGCCTTGTTCTTCTAGCTTCCTCTTATTGGTGAGAAGCTCTTTTAAAAATTTGGCATACTTGGGCATTTGAGCTAGTGCCTCAATGATTGGAATATTTATCTGGAGTTGCTTGAATATATTGAGGAACTTTCTTAATTGGGCTTCATCTTTATCTGGCTTGAGTCTCGAGGGGTAAGGTACCACTGGCTTGTATTCATGCTCCTTTTGAATGTTAGAATTGGGAGAGTCTTCACCAGTTTTCCTCCCATTATCCTTGCTTGCATCTTCACTCAAATCAGGGTCTTCCCGGACGGCTACCCTATCATTAGAAGCACTTGGGATCCCTTTTTCCCTTGCTTCCAACTGTTTACCACTTCTCAAAGTAACAGCTTTTAATTGCTCCCTCGGGTTGCTTTCGGTGTTGCTAGGCAAACTCCCAGAGGGTCGTTCAGACTATCCACGAGCAAGCTGTCCCACTTGGTTCTCCAGAGATTGGATAGATGCTTGAACATTTCTCAATATGGTACCAAATTCATCCATTTTCTTTTCATTATTCACAAAGCGTGCCTCCGTGCTAATCATGAATCTGGCTAAAACATCCTCTGTAGAGTATTTCTTCTCTTGTGGGGGAGGACCTTGGTATTGGCTTCCCTGAGATTGTGGAGGTCTATATTGAGATTGACCTTGAGTCCAAGAAGGATTTGAAGGGCCCCTCCATCCATAATTGTAATTGCTGCCAAACTGACTCCCTGGTCCTCTTGGTCCACCCCCAACATAATCAACTGTTTCCATCAGCGGTGATGGGGCAACAACAATAGGGCATTGTGATGTTGCATGCCCTGCCCCACAAGTGTCACATGACATAACGGCCTTAGACCCTGAACTAGACCCTAACATGAGTTGATCAACCTTTTGTGCTAGGGCGTCATACTTCGAACTATTCTCCGTGACGTGTTTCGTTAAGGCATCAATCTTAGCAGCCAAAGCTGTGGATTCAGTCACCTCGTACAACCCTGCAGCCCTTAGAAGCTTCTGTCGAGTGCTTCAATGGCACTCATTACTGGCCATATTCTCAATTAACTCCTCGGCCTCTTCAGGAAGCTTGTTGCTCAAAGAACCGCCTGCTGCTGCATCGATGAGTTGTCTAGTAGCATAATTCAGCCCATTACAAAATGTCTGCACCCTCATCCATGCAGGGAACCCGTAATGAGGACATCTTCTTAGAAGGTCCTTAAATCTTTCATGAGCTTCGAATAGGGTCTCAGAATCTCCTTGTCGGAATGCGGAAATTTCTTGCCTTAGCCTCGCTGCCTTACTTGGTGGAAAATATCGGGCAAGAAACTTCTCCACTATCTCCTTCCATGTAGTAATCGATCCCGGAGCCAAAGAAGTAAGCCATCTATATGCTGCTCCCCTTAAACTGAAAGGAAATAATCTCAACCTTATTGCATCATCAGAAACTGAATTGATCTTGAAGGTTGAACATATCTGAAGAAACTTGGACAAGTGGGCATGCGGGTCTTCATCAGCTAGACCATCAAATTGTACTGACTTTTGCACCATTCCAATTGTGCTTGCTTTTATTTCAAAATTATTCGCAGGTATGGTGGGGACAAACACACTAAATTCATCCTCGGTGAATTGTGGCCTTTTATAATCAGATAGAGTTCTTCTTGGCTCGGCCATAACTGTGGGCTCACTGGATTCTACCTGAACTTCTCGTTGAATTGAACCCTCAATACCTTCTCTCAAACGAAGGTGCAATGTTCTTTCTATCTCGTTATCGGGTTCAATCAAGTTCGCTTGACTCGCTCGTGTCATAAGATGGGTACCTACACAGATTGAGGAGTCACAACGTTAGCTAACAACAAGAAATACAAAAGAGATGAAAACGGTCATGGATGAGGATCCCCAAGGGGCGTACCAAACGCCTGAACATTTCTGAACAAATCTTGATCGACACGGAAAGTGTCAACACCCGCAAGCGCACGGGGTCGTCAAGTAATAAACAACTCGTGCACGCACGAGTGGGTCGTATTCCCAAGGGGCCCGAGGAGCTACCTTACTCACTTCTCACCTGTTGTTTAGCTCACCGATTCCCTTTTTAAGAGAATAGATAAGAAAGAAAACAAATAACAACAAGAGAAATTTTCTAAATAAATGCGACTGAATCAAAACACGGGAGATGCTTAGGGATGAAAACGGGCATGGATGAGGATCCCCAAGGGGGCCACTCAAGTGAGTAGGATATTTGAGAAATTAAGTATGTGGCTAGTTGGACCGAGAAAACCTAAGCTTAGGTCAACCCGATGGTCACGGCAATTGACCCCTAACCCGGTACAAGTGTTGAATAAGGAATTTCTTCCACTCAACCTCTCACACGGTTGCAAGGAGAATGATGGTTTCCTCAAGTTAGGGTGGAAACACTAGTTAGTTTTCAACCCTAGAAATGGAGCGGTACAAATACCCGATGGTCACGGCGTATTTATACAATAATCCCTTCCAAGTTTGGTAGAGTCTAGCACTAATGCAATGGTCATGCTACAAAGTGCTACCAAGAATTTGATACATCTATTAAGCATATGTACCAAAATAATCAAGAATACCAAACAAGGATCACAACAAGCCAATCATACAATAAATAGCTCAAATAATCCAAAACATCACAAGTTTTGCCCCCAAGGTTCACCTACATCCGGTGACCTTGGGGTTTAGTTGTTCATGTTCAACAAATCCACCACACAAACCATGCAAATAACTAAAATAAACATGAGGAACACTCCCTCAAATGGTGAAGGCCGAATGCCGCTTGAATCCCCGGAGAAAACCTTCCGATGACGCCACTCGAAGGGGTGGCTTCCCGTTGTCTTCAACCTCCAAACAATGAAGCTTTTGAAGCAGATCGTCCTAGATCTTGCTCTCCTCACCTAAGAAAGCCCGGATTTCCTCTCCTTTTGCCCTCCAAAATGGTGTGGAAATGATGTCCAAACCCTAGCCTCTTTCTCCCCCAAAAGCTTTCCCCAAGAAGATGAAAAAGTCCCCTTCAAAATGCCCTAGATCTCCCTTTAAACCCCAAATCCCGATGGGTAAACGGGTCAGCATACAGCCGGTATGCTGACCCCTCGGGATTTCTACTTCTCTGCCAAGAAGTCCGCGATGAGCTACAGTAACTGCTACAGTGAATGCTACATTACCGTGCTGCAGTATCCCGTCTCGAAAACGCTGCTTTGGTGTCGAATTCGCTCCCCATCTCGTCGTCGAGTCCCCAGGGCTTCTGGCTGGCCTGAAATACAAAGATAAAGCAATTTAGACCTAAAAAGGCATAGATTCAACAATAAGATACGAAAATAATACACAACACATACATGTAAAATACGTACTTTTAGACGTTTATCAAATCTACATGGCCATGTGGAAATTCCACATGGGCGTGTGTATTCTCTGGATTGAAAATTTGCAGCGCATAAATAGTACTCACATGCCCATGTGGAATTTCCACATGGGCATGTGGAAATTCAATCTTTGCCAAATGAGCTCCAACTTTTTCACATGACCATGTGGTTCCACTTTTTGGCCCAAAACGTTTTCCAAACTCTGCCAAATTCATTGAAAACAAATGAAAAACTGCAGAAATTGAAATCAAACATGGACATGGCTCAAATCTTACCCAATTCACAGGAAAAATTCTCAAACTTACCAGAAATGATGAAAACACGATTTTTGCATCAGAAAATGGCAAAAATTCACTACACCTCGAAAATAAAAATAAACCAAAAACTCAACTGCAAAAATTAAAAACTAACCTAAACAAGTGCTAAGAAATTAAAAATTGGGTTGCCTCCCAATAAGCGCTTGTTTTACGTCACTAGCTTCACGTACATGTCCATGAAATCAACGGGGATCATCGATCCCGGGTACTTTGCTACCTGCAAACTTAAGGCATGATGAGCATAAATTCTCTAACTTAGAGGACGAGTGGTAGAATTTGTTACCAAGGAGAGGGGCATCGCTCTTAGCTCTTGAGTTCTCATCCAAAGGAGTATGCGGGTGTTTCTTGTGGCGATGTCTCGTCCTCTTCAGCTTCTTGATTAACTCTTTAACTATTCCTTGGGTAGGTTCCTCCTGATGTACTAAATCAACTAGTAAAACCTCAGCATCATCCATCTCTTGCCCCAGCAATTCCACCAATGGGTCCAGACATAGTGATTCCTGTACATAATCATTAACGAAGCCATCAGTGGTGTCAAGAAAATACAGAGTATCATCAAAATCAAGAGAATGTCGCATGGCTTCAGCAAGGCGGTAGGTCAGCTTCTCATCTCCAATCCTCAGCGTCATCTCTCCGCCATCCATGTCTATAAGAGCCTTGGAAGTACGCAGAAAAGGCCTTCTAAGTATCGGTGGCACATCGACACTCTCATCCACATCAAGAACTACAAAATCAGCAGGAAAAATGTCTTTGTCGACTTTTACTAGGAGGTCCTCAATGATGCCTCTAGGATGACGAACGAAACGGTCAGCTAGCTGTAAAGTCATCCGAGTGGGCCTTGGCTCTCCTATTCCTAGTTTCTTGAAAAAAGTGTAAGGCATGTCATTGATACTGGCTCCTGAATCTTCCAATGCATTCTCCTCACCCAAATTCCCAATGTTACATGGGATGATGAAGCTTCCGTGGTCTTTCATCTTGTTCGGTAGATTCTTTTGCAAAACAGCTGAGCAAGATGCATCTAAAACCACTGCTGCGCCCTCTTTCAATTTTCTCTTGTTGGTCAAGAGGTCCTTCATAAATTTAGCATAACGAGGCATTTGAGACAAAGCCTCCACAAATGGAATGTTAATGTGCAGCTGCTTGAAAAGACCCAGAAACTTCTTGTACTGCTCATCATTTTGGTCATTTTTCAGCCTGAAGGGTAAGGAATTCTTGGCTTATAAGGTGGGGGTGCCACCATGATGCATCTCCGCAACTACACAACAGGGTGATGTGTGTCAACCCTTTGCCTTATCGCAAGTGCACGGGTCGTCAAGTAATAAAAGTGGACCCAAATGGTCGGGTTGTCGAACCACAGGGAACATAAGTACTAGTAATAGCCCCTCTCTTGCTATCTAGCCTGATGAGTGTAGCGTGTGATGATCTAATGGCCAAAACTAAGAGTGTCACTACAAATGCGCAAGGAATTAAAAGGGAAAGAGTTCTCAATCAATAAAAGTGAGGTATCCGGACAATGCTCCCCCTAGGATTCGGGTGTTGGATGTAGATTACAAGTGTTTCCAAACGAAAACAATGAGTCATGGGTATCCTAAGGTATAACGGCCCTTACCTCCAGATCGCCAATAACTAGTCCCCTACGAGGTCCCGGCGGAGAATTCTCTCGACGCCTCACACCACATATGACTGCTTAAAACTCTAGGGATCCCAAAGATAAAACCAATTCCTAAAAGTAGATCTAACCCTGCCTCCAGGTGAAAGATCTGTGACCCCCTACGAGGTCCCGGCGGGGAATTCTCTCAACGCCTCACACCACATATGGTTGCTTGATACTTAGGGAATATGGAGATAGGAAATATCTATCGGAAGGGAAAGAAATCACTCCGCTATCTCACGGCTCACCCTCTCAACCCTCTTTACTCTTGGTAATTCAAAACCTAGTGGTGATCCCTCTCTTCACTGGATTGAATAAAACATGCAAGGCAATTAATAATGAAATCAAAAGCACAAACAAGCATTAAGAACTCAAGAGTAAAACTCAAACTGATAAATTCGAATAGAAACACAATGTAAATCTAATGAAAATAAGAATCCTAGGGTTTACATGTCCGAATACCCTCTAGGGGTTTAGCTCTCCATGCAGCGAGTCACAAAACCAATAATGAATTGAGAAATAAGTTCCAAAGACATAAAGAATAACCCCCCTAAATCGGTGATAATGGTCTTGATGGGTAGTTTCCACGTCTGGATTGAATCCACTCCGAATCTAGGTCGCCGATGGCTTCTTTGATGCTATGACGGAGGAGGAATCGATCCAAGTTGGAGAGGAAAGCTTCCCAAAGCCGCAAAGAACTCTTTCCAAGCCCTAGCCGCCTTGTCTCTCGAAAGTAGCCGAAAAGATCCCTAAAAATTATCAAAAGGCGGCTTTTATAATTTGAATTCAGAGCTTTACGCGGGCATCCACACGCCCGTGTACTGTAGCCACACGCCCGTGTGGAAATTCCACAAGGGTGTGTACAGTACGTTGCTACAATAACTGCTTCAGTGAATTTCCCCCCGAAGTCTACCTTGGAGTCCACACGATCGGGCACACGCTCGTGTCTTAGGGTGCGTGGCTTTCTATACTTTGAAATCTTCAAGAACCTTCTTTTGCTTTGTACAGAAGCTGGGACATGGATGTACTACTGCCTTTGTGCCCTCTCGGTTTGTGTAATGATTTGTACTCCTCCGAAAGTTGGCAACACCCCCATGCATATGAACACAGCTTCTAATTGTGGCCTTGAAATGTGTCATCACACCCTATATTTGCTTCTTCCTGTACTTCATGTCTCCAAAGCCCTGTTTGCACAGAAGAACACAAAACACACCTTGTTGATTCAAAAACCTCATAAAAGTGATGCTCAATGCATGTAAACTGATATTATAAAATATATATAATCAAGCACTTATCAAAACTCCCCCACACTTAAGCTTTTGCTTGTCCTCAAGCAAACTAAACATTCATTACAAGGAAAGAAAAAAAAATAAGTGTTTGGCCTCAGGTTTGCTAGAGAGTATGAGAGTATGATTCTATAACAAAGGGGAAAACTATTTAACACCAAACAATTCAGTCAATGCTCTAGAAAACAATCCAATGACAAGAAATAACAAGAAATCAGAAAGCGTGTGTGTGTGGAAAAACTCATCTCAATTCGACTCTATGTCCAGTACTTACAATTTTTATTGCTCGAGACTCATATAATAGCAAAAAGAATGGTAGTAGTTGCACACAATCTCCGAGGTAGCCCTTTCTCAGGCGGCCTCCCGAGTGGCCTTCACACTTTAAAGATGGTAGCTCTTTCTACCGAGGGTGCTAGCTTTCACATTTCCCTTGTGATAGCTCTTTCTCTCATTAGGCATAACTACTATCCGACTTATGAGAATAGTTGCATACAATCAAAGGTAGTAGCTCTTTTCACCCCCTATATACAAGAACGAATTCACAATTGCTAAACTGTAAATATCTACATTTGTTTTTTCAAATAAAACAACTACTAACAAGTCTCAAAACATTAAACTAGAGCTTCTATAGGTCTAATGAGTGAGTAGAGTGCATAAATAGCAATCGGACAAAAAATTTCTCAAAAAAATTGGATGACAACTAGAGCATGATGAAATCTAGTGTTTGAAGCTCTCCTATAGTCTAGAATCGAACTCTTAACCCTAAGGTGAACCTTCATAGGTTGCATGAGCATATAAAATGAAAACGAAAAAAATAAAGTGGTGTATGAAGTGATCCCTCCCCCACACTTAAGATGTACATTGTCCCTAATGTACACATGCAAGCACAATAAAATTATGAATTCTGAAAATAAAGCATGTGAGGGTGTGCAACATTAAAACAATACTCCACTGAATTCCAAGTGAAGAAGTTGGTGGAATCTTGTACAAGGATGTGTTTGGCTCAGCGGGCATTTGGAGGTGAAACGGCCGTGTGACCTAGTCAATGGCCGTGTACATAACTTGATTTTCATTTCCCAAGACTCTCAAGACTATATGCGGATTCAGGGAGGTTCAATGAAGCTCAACAAAATTAGAAAAGAAAACAACGAAAAACAACTAAAACCACAAAATAAAATGACAGAAATAACGAAACAAAGTCTCAACGAGCATGCTGAAAATAAAAATACAAAAAATAAAATAACATGACTCAAGGACGCCTCATGCGTCAGGAAATTCTGCTGGTGGTGCTGGTGGTGGTGATGGTGGTGCTGATGTTGTTGCCTCAGATGCGGTGTCGCTCTCCAAAAGATGTCGAATGATGGACAATTGCGACATCATCATGGACTGGTTGGCGAGCACAGTCGCCATGTCCCCCTGGAGAGCTCCAACTGCCACGTCGAGCCTCGCCAAACGGTCACGGGCTTGAGTGGAAGGCTGCTCTGGCTCTGGCTCAGATGCAGGGGCCTCGGTGTCCATCGGCACAGCTGTGGGTGCCGGTGAATCAGGAGCGTCTGCTGGGTCGGCCGCCTCCTGTTCTGACTCCTCTTCCTTACCCTCCACTGCGAGTACATATCGGCCGGTACTCGTCTTCTTCACCATACGCATGGCTCGAAGGGATGCAAGGCCCAAGGGCAAGTACGCTGATCTTCTCCATCCCTCTAAGTGCCTCGGTCAACCCCATGCCACGAACGAGTCGGGTGATGTATACTCCTGAGAAGATCACACCGTCCCGCGCGTAATGGCTTTGATGGCAAAGGTAATCCGCCACAACAAAGCCTAACACCATGGGGATATTCTGGACCATGGTGTATAGGTAAAGCAAGTCGAGGGTTCTCAAAACTCCAGTGCTGTCACCTTGTCCAGTCACGGTCCTGCTAAAGATAGAGTGTATATACCTGTAGGCCGGACGGCTGAGCATGGTGGCCTTGGAGGATCCCGGCTCGTACTGGAAACCTCCGCATATGGTCCCGTACGCACGGCTCGGGGTGAGTCCAATAGGGTAATCGACGATGAGTTGCTGGTACTCCCCCGTGTGAACATAGTCTCTGTCATATAAACCGAGAAAAACAAAGAACCGCGTGAGGCTCATGGAGTGGTACTGACCGAATAATCTGAAGCGGATCGTGTCCTCCTTCTCAAAATCAGGCCGAGCGCAGTCGAAGTCAAATAAGGACAGGACCTCCAGTGTGAGCTCACGATAAGTGGGATCAAGAATAGTAAGCAGACGGTCCCAGCCTCCCACAGCGGTAAGCTCGCGCACCTCATCGCCCAAGTCGATCTCCTCGAGTGCCTTCCAATCAATTACGCGCGCTTGCCCGAATTTGAGACGCTGTAAGCGTTCATATCGCTGTTGATGCTCAGGGACGGCGAAGTCTAATTCCTCGGGAGGAGAAGGCTCCCGAGCCGTGCGAGAACGCTTGTGGGCGCCCTTCTTAGTCCTGGGGGTCATATCTGTGAAAATCAAGGCAAGTTAGGGCAGAAAATCATCATGCAAGAATCCACATGGGCATGTGGAAGATCCACACGCCCTTGTGGATCATCTTCTCCATCCACACGGGCGTGTGGTCGTGTGGATGCCCGACCATGGCCAAGAGGCCATGGTTGGGTGGTTTCCACATCTAAAAACATCCCTAAATCGACAACCATGAATACTATGATAGTTCCCATGAACAATTCATGCATAAAACATCAACAAATCACCAGATCTGAAATTCAAAACTCATGGCAAGAACTACGGAGACATGGAGCTTACCGGAGATTTTTGATGAAGAAAGAGTTGGGGATCGCCGGAAAAACTACCAACAATCCTTAAATAAGCTCAGGAGAGGCGTTTGGAACCCAAGAGGTGCATCTCTTCGCGTGGAGGCGTCGGAAGGAGAAAAGGCGCAAAAGTTTGAATGGTGGTTTCAAGGCCTTCTCATCTCCTTATAAGCCACATGGGCGTGCGAGGGTCTCACACGCCCTTGTGGACGTCCACACGAGCATGTGGATGAGCCACACGTCCTTGTGTCTCCAAAAATCGACGCCAGAACGCCATAAGGGCACCACACGGGCGTGTGAGTGCCGGTGTGGATGAAAAACTCGAGACAGAAGGCCACAGGGGCACTCACACGGGCGTGTGAGTGCCCTTGTGTCTCTCTGGAAACCTGAAAAATTGATTTCCATGTCTCACACACCCATGTGGATGAGCCACATGGATGTGTGGCTCCTCAGGAGGGTCACAGGGGCACTCACACGCCCCTGTGCCTCCTTGCTTCTCTTATGAAGTCTTCGTTCAATTTCAGGATCTCCGTCAACTAATGTCGATGGGTTCCCTCTGGTCATAAGATGGAACTGTAATAAAATAAACAAAAGAAAATGAGAACAATGAAAGTAGAGAAGATGGAAAAGAAAAACAGTAAAAATAAATGAATGGCTAAAGTAACAAAATAGTAGCGTTCCTAATATCCTGTTCCACGGCAACTGCGCCAAAAACTTGATGCGTCTCCGCAACAACACAAGAGGGTGATGTGTGTCAACCCCTTGCGTTACCGCAAGTGCACGGGTCGTCAAGTAATAAAAGTGGACCCAAAGGGTCGGGTTGTCGAACCACAGGGAACAGAAGTACTAGTAATAGCCCCTCTATTGTTATCTAGCCTGATGAGTGTAGTGTGTGATGAGCTAATGGCCAAAGCTAAGAGTGTCACTACAAATGCGCAGTAAATGGACAGGGAAAGAGTTCTCAATCAATAAAAGTGAGGTATTCGGACAATGCTCCCCCTAGAATTCGGATGTTGGATGTAGATTACAAGTGTTTCTAAATGAAAACAATGAGTCGTGGGTATGCTAAGGTATAACGGCCCCTGCCGCCAGGTCGCCGATTACTAATCCCCTATGAGGTCCCGGCGGAGAATTCTCTCGACGCCTCACACCACATATGACTACTTAAAACTCTAGGGATCTCAAAGATATAACCAATTCCTAAAAGTAGATCTAACCCTGCTTCCAGGTGAAAGATCCCTAACCCCCTACGAGGTCCCGGAGGAGAATTCTCTCGACGCCTCACACCACATGTGGTTGCTTGACACTTAGGGAATATGGAGATAGGAAATTCTATCGGAAGGGAAAGGGGACACTCCGCTATCTCACGACTCACCCTCTCAACCCTCTTTACTCTCGGTAATTCTAAACCTAGCGGTGATCTCTCTCTTCACTAGATTGAATAAAACATGCAAGGCAATTAATAATGAAATCAAAAGCATAAACAAGCATTAAGAACTCAAGAGTAAAACTCAAACTGATAAATTCGAATAGAAACACAATGTAAATCTAATGAAACTAAGAATCCTAGTGTTTACATGTCCGAATACCCTCTAGGGGTTTAGCTCTCCATGGAGCGAGTCACAAAACAAATAATAAATTGAGAAATAAGCTTGATAAGTGCTCGATTATATATATTTTATAATATCAGTTTATATGCATTGAGCATCACTTTTATTAGGTTTTAGCATTAACAAGGTGTGTTTTGTGTTCTTTTGTGCAAACAGGGCTTTTGAGACATGACGTACAGGAAGGAGCAAGGATAGGGTGTGATGACACGTTTCAAGGCCACAATCAGAAGTTGTGTTCATATACATGGGCGTGTTGCCACCTTTCGGAGGAGTACAAGTCATTACACAAACCGAAAGGGCACAAAGGTAGTAGTACGCCCATCTCCCAGCTTCCGTACAAAGCAGAAGAAGGTTCTTGAGAATTTCAAAGTATAGAAAGGCACACACCCTACCACACGAGCGTGTACCCGACCGTGTGGACTCCAAGGAAGACTTCGGGGGGAATCACTGTAGCATTTACTGTAGCAAAGTAATGTAGCATTTACTGTAGCAATGTAGCATTTCCACACGGGCGTGTGGATGCCCGCGTAAAGCCCCGAATTCAAATTATAAAAGCCGCCTTGTGATAATTTTTAGGGATTTTTTTCGGCCACTTTCGAGAGACAAGGCGGCTAGGGCTTGAAAGGAGTTCTTTGCGGCTTTGGGAAGCTTTCCTCACCAACTTGGATCGATTCCTCCTCCGTCATAGCATCAAGGAAGCCATCGGCGACCTAGCTTCGGAGTGGATTCAATCCAGACGTGGAAACTACCCATCAAGACTATCATCACGGATTCAAGGGGGTTATTTTTTATGTCTTTGGAACTTTATTCTGAATTTATTATTTGTTTTGTGACTCGCTCCATGGAGAGCTAAAACCCTAGAGGGTATTCGGACATGTAAACCCTAGGATTCTTATTTTCATTAGATTTACATTGTGTTTCTATTCGAATTTATCAGTTTGAGTTTTACTCTTGAGTTCTTAATGCTTGTTTGTGCTTTTGATTTCATTATTAATCGCCTTGCATGTTTTATTCAATCTAGTGAAGAGAGAGATCGCAGCTCGGTTTAGAATTACCAAGAGTAAAGAGGGTTGAGAGGGTGAGCCGTGAGATAGCGGAGTGTCCCCTTTCCCATCCGACAGCTATTTCCTATCTCCATATTAACTAAGTGTCAAGCAACCATATGTGGTGTGAGGCGTCGAGAGAATTCTCCGCCGGGACCTCGTAGGGGGTTAGGGATCTTTCACCTGGAGGCAGGGTTAGATCTACTTTTAGAAATTGGTTATATCTTTGGGATCCCTAGAGTTTTAAGCAGTCATATGTGGTGTGAGGCGTCGAGAGAATTCTCCGCCGGGACCTCGTAGGGGACTAGTTATCGGCGACCTGGAGGCAGGGGCCGTTATACCTTTGGATACCCACGACTCATTGTTTTTGTTTAGAAACACTTGTAATCTACATCCAACACCTGAATCCTAGGGGGAGCATTGTCCGGATACCTCACTTTTATTGATTGAGAACTCTTTTCCTTTTATTTTCTGTGCACTTGTGGTGACACTCTTAGTGTTGGCCATTAGATCATCACACACTACATTCATTAGGCTAGATAACAAAAGAGGGGCTATTACTAGTACTTCTGTTCTCTGTGGCTAGATAACATTCATTAGGGAATATGGAAATATCTGTCGGAAGGGAAAGGGGACACTCCGCTATCTCACGGCTCACCCTCTCAACCCTCTTTACTTTTGGTAATTCTAAACCTAGCGGTGATCTCTCTCTTCACTAGATTGAATAAAACATGCAAGGCAATTAATAATGAAATCAAAAGCACAAACAAGCATTAAGAACTCAAGAGTAAAACTCAATCTGATAAATTCAAATAGAAACACAATGTAAATCTAATGAAAATAAGAATCCTAGGGTTTACATGTCCAAATACCCTCTAGGGGTTTAGCTCTCCATGGAGCGAGTCACAAAACAAATAATAAATTCAGAAATAAGTTCCAAAGACATAAAGAATAACCCCCTTAAATCCGTGATGATAGTCTTGATGGGTAGTTTCCACGTCTGGATTGAATCCACTACGAAGCTAGGTCGCCGATGGGTTCCTTGACGCTATGACGGAGGAGGAATCGATCCAAGTTGGTGAGGAAAGCTTCCCAAAGCCGCAAAGAACTCCTTCCAAGCCCTAGCCGCCTTGTCTCTCGAAAGTGGCCAAAAAGATCCCTAAAAATTATCACAAGGCGGCTTTTATAATTTGAATTCGGGGCTTTACGCGGGCATCCACACGGGCATCCACACGCCCGTGTGGAAATTCCACACGGGCGAGTGAAGTACTCTGCTACAGTAAATGCTACAGTGAATGCTGCAGTGCTTTTTTCCCGAAGTCTTCCTTGGAGTTCACACGGTCGGGCACACGCTCGTGTGGAAGGGTGTGTGGCTTTCTATGCTTTGAAATCCTCAAGAACCTTCTTCTGCTTTGTACGGAAGCTGGGACATGGGCGTACTACTGCCTTTGTGCCCTTTTGGTTTGTGTAATGACTTGTACTCCTCCGAAAGTTGGCAACACCCCCATGCATATGAACACAGCTTCTGATTGTGGTCTTGAAACGTGTCATCACACCCTATCTTTGCTTCTTCCTGTATGTCATGTCTCCAAAGCCTGTTTGCACAAAAGAACACAAAACACACCTTGTTAATGCTAAAATCTGATAGAAGTGATGCTCAATGCATATAAACTGATATTATAAAATATATATAATCAAGCACTTATCAAACTCCCCCACACTTAAGCTTTTGCTTGTCCTCAAGCAAACTAAACATTCATTACAAGGAAAGAAAGGATAAGTGCTTGGCCTCAGGTTCACTAGAAAGTATGAGAGTATGATTCTATAACAAAAGGGAAAAACTATTTAACACCAAACAGCTCAGTCAATGCTCTAGAAAACAATCCAATGACAAGAAAGAAAAAGAAATCCGAAGGCGTGTGTGTGTGGAAAAACTCACCTCAATTCGACTCTATGTCCACTACTTACAGTTTTTATTGCTCGAGACTCATATAATAGCAAAAAGAATGGTAGTAGCTGCACACAATCTCCAAGGTAGCCCTTTCTCAGGCGGCCTCCCGAGTGGCTTTCACGCTTTAGAGATGGTAGCTCTTTCTACCGAGGGTGCTAGCTTTCACATATCCCTTGTGATAGCTCTTTCTCTCATTAGGGCATAACTAGTATCCGACTTATGAGAGTAGCTGCATACAATCAAAGGTAGTAGCTCTTTTCACCCCCTATATACACGAAATAATTCACAATTGCTAAGCTATATAAATATCTATATTTTTTTTTTCTTTTCTTTTTCTTCTTCTTTTTTTTTTTTTTTTCGAATAAAACAACTACTAACAAGTCTCAAAACATTAAACTAGAGCTTCTACAGGTCTAATGAGTGAGTAGAGTGCATAAATGGCAATCGGACAAAAATTTCTCAAAAAATTGGATGACAACTAGAGCATGATGAAATCTAGTGTTCGAAGCTCCCCTATAGTCTAGAATCTAACTCTTAACCTTAAAGTGAACCTTCATAGGTTGCATGAGCATATATAATGAAAACAGACAATAAAGTGGTGTATAAAGTGATCCCTCCCCCACACTTAAGATGTACATTGTCCCCAATGTACACATGCAAGCACAATAAAATTATAAATTCTGAAAACAAAGCATGTGAGGGTGTGCAAAAATCAAAATAATACTCCCCTGAATTCCAAGTGAAATAGTTGGTGGAATCTCGTACAAGAGTGTGTTTGGCTTAACGGGCATTTGGAGGTGAAACGGCCGTGTGACCTAGTCACACGGCCATGTGCATAACTTGATTTCCATGCGTCAAGTTAAAAATACAGAAGATAAAAATACAGAAGATAAAATAAAATGACTCAAGGACACCTCATGCGTCAGGAAACTCTGCTGGTGGTGCTGGTGGTGCTGGTGGTGCTGATGTCGTCGCCTCAGATGCTGTGTCGCTCTCCAGAAGATGTCGAATGATGGACAACTGCGACATCATCATGGACTGGTTGGCCAGCACAGTCGCCATGTCCCCCTGGAGAGCTCCAACTGCCACCTCGAGCCTCGCCAAACGGTCACGGGCTCGAGTGGAGGGCTGCTCTGGCTCTGGCTCGGATGCAGGGGCCTCGGTGTCCATCGGCACAGCTGTGGGTGCCGGTGAATCAGGAGCGTCTGCTGGGTCGGCTGTCTCCTCTTCTGACTCCTCCTCCTCAGCCTCCACTGCGAGTATATAACGGCCGGTGCTCGTCTTCTTCACCATACGCATGGCTCGGAGGGATGCAAGCCCCAGGTGTGCTGGTATGCTAATCCTCTCCATCCCTCGAAGTGCCTCGGACAACCCCATGCCACGAACGAGTCGGGTAATGTATACTCCTGAAAAGATCACACCGACCCGCACGTAATGGCTTTGATGGCGGAGGTAATCCGCCACAACAAAGCCTAAATGCATGGGGATGTTCTGGACCATGGTGTATAGGTAAAGCAAGTCGAGACGGATCAAAACTCCAGTGCTGTCGCCTCGTCCCGTCACGGTCCTGCTGAAAATAGAATGTATATACCTGTAGGCCGGACGGCTGAGCATGGTGGCCTTGGAAGATCCCGGCTCGTACTGGAAGCCTCCGCATATGGTCCCGTACGCACGACTCGGAGTGAGTCCAATAGGGTAATCGACGATGAGTTGCTCGTACTCCCCCGTGTGAACATAGTCTCTGTCATATAAACCGAGAAAAACAGAGAACTGCGTGAGGCTCATGGAGTGGTACTGACCGAATAGCCTGAAGCGGGTCGTGTCCTCCCTCTCAAAATAATGGCGAGCGCGGTTGAAGTCGAACGAGGACAAGACCTCCAGTGTGAGCTCACGATAAGTGGGATCACGAATAGTAAGGAGCCGGTCCCAGCCTCCCACAGCGGTAAGCTCGCGCACCTCATCGGCCAAGTCAATCTCCTCGAGTGCCTTCCAATCGATCATGCGCGCCTGTCCGAATTTGAGACGCTGTAAGCGCTCATATCGCTGCTGATGCTCAGGGACGGCGAACTCCAGTTCCTCGGGAGGAGAAGGCTCCCGAGCGGCGCGAGAGCGCTTGTGGGCGACCTTCTTGGTCCTAGGGGCCATATCTGTGAAAATCAGGGCAAGTTAGTGCAAAATTCCACTGTGCAGAAATCCACATGGGCGTGTGGATGATCCACACGCCCTTGTGGGTCATCATCCTCATCCACACGGGCGTGTGGATGGGCCACACGCCCGTGTGGAAGCCCGACCATGGCCAAAAAGCCATGGTTGGGTGGTTTCCACATCAAAAACTACCCCTAAATCGACAAGCATGCATATTATGATAGTTCTCATGAAAGATTTATGTATAAAACATCAACAAATCACCAGATCTGAAATTTAAAATTCATGGCAAGAACTAGGAAAACTTGGAGCTTACCGGAGTTTTTTGATGGAGAAGAAGATGGAAATCGCCGGAAAAACACCCAAGAATCCTTAAATAAGCGAAGGAGAGGCGTTAGGAACCCAAGAGGTGCGTTTCTTCGCGTGGAGGCGTCGGAAGGAGAAAAGGCGCGAAGGTTTGAATGAAAGGTTCAAGGCCTTCTCATCTCCTTTATATGCCACATGGGCGTGTGAGGGTCTCACACGCCCTTGTGGATGGCCACATGGGCGTGTGGATGAGCCACACGCCCTTGTGCCTTCAAAAATCGACGCCAGAACGCCACAAGGGCACTCACACGGGCGTGTGAGTGCCGGTGTGGATTAAAAACTCGAGACAGAAGGCCACAGGGGCACTCACAAGGGCGTGTGAGTGCCCTTGTGGACCTGGAAAATCCACAGGGGCAGCCACACGGGCGTGTGGCTGCCCTTGTGCCTCTCTGGAAACCTGAAAAATGGGTTTTCAGGTCTCAAACGCCCATGTGGATGAGCCACATGGGCGTGTGGCTCCTCAGGAGGGCCACAGGGGCACCCACACGCCCGTGTGGGTGCCCTTGTGCCCTTCTGTTTCATGTTTTTTTCAATTTTTCAGCAAGGCACAGGGGCACTCACACCCCCTTGTGCCTGCCCTTGTGGATTTTCAGCAAAACATGAAACACTTAAGCACAAGGCCAATTCCTTAACTTTAAATCTCTAAATCAATCTAGATCAAGCCACACATGTATAATTATCATGAAACACCAAGAATAAACAATAAAAACACAGCAACGACAGAATTAACGCAAAGTCGCCTACTCAAGCCAATTATTACTGCAGAATTGAAAAACTAACTATGAAAGCAATAAAATGACTTGGGTTACCTCCCAAGAAGTGCTTGTTTTACGTCATTAGCTCGACGTACCTGTTCCTCTATGGGGGCTCATGCAAGTGAAATATGTTCTTGGCAGCCTTTACCTGACAATTCAGACAATATGGTTGCGTGCGAGGCAAGTGATGAGAAATCTTATTACCACTTGAAAAGCCATCACCTTCTTCTCGTGTATGTGTATCTTTTACACTCTTTTGGTGCTTCTTGCGGTGACGCCTTGATCTAGTCAGTCTACGGAAAATCCTCTTCATTATTCCCGGTTGTGGTCGATCCTCTATCACTCGAACCTCCTGCAGACTTGATTCATCCTTTTCAAACTCAGGCCACCCCTCATATGGGACAGGGTAGAACGTCTCCTGCATATACTCATCGACAAGCTCATCATTAGCATCAACAAAATAACATGTGTCATCAAATTCGTGAGGATGCTTCATAGCATCTGTAAGGCGATAAGTGATCTTTTCGTCTCCAATGCGCAACGTCAATTCGCCTCCCTCCATGTCTATCAGTGCCTTGGAGGTTCGAAGGAATGGTCTCCCCAAAATCAACGGAACTTCCACATCCTCATCGACATCAAGTACTACAAAATCTGCAGGAAAAATATATTTGTCAATCTTAATCAAAACATCTTCAATGATACCTCTAGGATGTCGAATTGAGCGATCAGCTAGCTGCAACGTCATTTGAGTTGGCCGTGGCTCTCCTAACCCCAATTTCTGGAAAAATTTGTACGGCATCACGTTGATGCTTGCTCCTGAATCAGCTAACGCTTTCTCTTGGCCTAAACCCCCAATGACACATGGGATGATGAAACTCCCGAGGATCTTTCTTCTTGCTTGGGAGGTTCTTTTGGAGTATTCTTGAACAACTCCCATCCAATATCACAGCTGCACTTTCTTCAATTTTCCTTTTGTTAGTCAAAAGATCTTTCAAAAATTTTGCATACACGGGCATTTGTGATAATGCCTCGACAAAAGGGATGTTGATGTGCATCTGTTTGAACAACTCCAGAAATTTCTTGTTCCGCTCCTCCGTTTGATCCTTCTTCAGCCGTGAAGGGTATGGTACTCGAGGCACATAAGCGGGGAGGTGTTGCTTTGCAGCCTCCTTCTCTTTTTCTTGGGCCTTAGGCTGCACTTGCTCTGGTTCTTGTGCAGTCTTCTTTTCTTGCACCTTATTCTCCACCTCTCGCCCGCTTCTCAACGTGATCGCCTTCACGTGCTCTCTTGGGTTTGTCTCGTATTGCTCGGCAGGCTTCCTTGAGGTCTATCGGCCAAGGATTTTGCTATTTGGCCCACTTGCGTCTCCAAGTTGTGCAATGACGCAGTGTGGTTGCGCGGCGTCGCCTCCACGTTCGAAACCCGGTGTCGGTAGATTGAATAAACTTAGAAAGTACCTTTTCAAGTTCGGAAACTCTCTCCGGAATAGAAGGCTGTTGTGGGAAACCCGGAGGAGCCGCTTGCTTCGCCGCGGCCCGATTGCTCCATGAGAAGTTCGGATGGTTCCTCCATCCCCGATTGTAGGTATTTGAATAAGGGTTCCCTTGTCCCCTCCTTTGGATTTCCAACAAAATCCACTTGCTCCATTGGTGCCGACACCCCCACTGAGATAGGACAATCTATAGAGTTATGCCCACCTCCACAACTATCGCAAGTGCTGATGGCAGCTACTCTTGAAGTTGTAATGGTGTCTAGCTTCTTGCTTAGTGCTTCAACTTGGGCTGCTAGTGATGTAACGGCATCAACATCATGTATTCCTGCAACCTTCTTCTTCTCCCTCGAGCTCCATTGGCAACTGTTGAGAGCCATGTCTTCAATGAGCTGTCTTGCATCTTCTGGGGTCTTGTTACCCTAGTGCTTGGATTCAGCCCATTATAGAACGTGTGTATAATCATCCAATCCGGGAATCCATGTTGGGGACATCGCCGCAGAAGGTTCTTGAACCTTTCCCATGTCTCGAATAGAGACTCCAACTCATTCTGAAAGAAGGAAGAGATCTCATTGCGGAGCTTCGCTGATTTCCCGGGAGGGAAATATCGTGCAAGAAAGGCTTCCACCATCTCGTCCCAAGTGGTGATGGACGCTCTTGGCAATGATTGGAGCCATTGTTTGGCTCGTCCCTTCAATGAGAATGGGAAGGTCCTCAATCGAATCGCATCATCCGATACCCCGTTGATCTTGAGCATATCACAAACCTCCAAGAAGTTTTCAACATGGGCATTGGGGTCTTCATCAGGCAGCCCATTAAACTGCGCGGATTGCTGAACCATCTGGATGAATGCCGGCTTCAGCTCAAAATTGTTAGCCGCGATGGGCGGTCTAACAATGCTCGACTGTGTTCCTCGGGCTGAAGGTTTCGCAAAATCAGCAAGTGTCCTTGGTTCATCTTCGTGGTCTGCCATGGTCGCAGATCCTTCAGCTTCAACTTCAACTTGCTGTTCTTGAACAACTTCAGGCTCCTTGCTTCTCTTGTGAAGTCTTCCTCAATTTCAGGGTCTCCTTCAACTAATGTCGATGGGTTCCCTCTGGTCATAAGCTGGAGCTGCAATCAAATAAACAAAAGAAAATGAGAACAATGAAAGTAGAGAGGATGGAATAGAAAAACAGTAAAAATAAATGAATGGCTAAAGTAACAAAATACTAGCGTTCCTAATATCCTGTTCCCCGGCAACGGCGCCAAAAACTTGATGCGTCTCCGCAATAACACAACAGGGTGATGTGTGTCAACCCCTTGCGTTACCGCAAGTGCACGGGTCGTCAAGTAATAAAAGTGGACCCAAAGGGTCGGGTTGTCAAACCACAGGGAACAGAAGTACTAGTAATAGCCCCTCTTTTGTTATCTAGCCTAATGAATGTAGTGTTTGATGATCTAATGGCCAACACTAAGAGTGTCACCACAAGTGCGCAGGAAATAAAAGGAAAAGAGTTCTCAATCAATAAAAGTGAGGTATCCGGACAATGCTCCCCCTAGGATTCGGGTGTTGGATGTAGATTACAAGTGTTTCTAAACGAAGACAATGAGTCGTGGGTATCCAAAGGTATAACGGCCCCTGCCTCCAGGTCACCGATAACTAGTCCCCTACGAGGTCCCGGCGGAGAATTCTCTCGACGCCTCACACCACATATGGTTGCTTGACACTTAGGGAATATGGAGATAGGAAATATCTGTCGGAAGGGAAAGGGACACTCCGCTATCTCACGGCTCACCCTCTCAACCCTCTTTACTTTTGGTAATTCTAAACCTAGCGGTGATCTCTCTCTTCACTAGATTGAATAAAACATGCAAGGCAATTAATAATGAAATCAAAAGCACAAACAAGCATTAAGAACTCAAGAGTAAAACTCAATCTGATAAATTCAAATAGAAACACAATGTAAATCTAATGAAAATAAGAATCCTAGGGTTTACATGTCCGAATACCCTCTAGGGGTTTAGCTCTCCATGGAGTGAGTCACAAAACAAATAATAAATTCAGAAATAAGTTCCAAAGACATAAAGAATAACCCCCTTAAATCCGTGATGATAGTCTTGATGGGTAGTTTCCACGTCTGGATTGAATCCACTCCGAAGCTAGGTCGCCGATGGCTTCCTTGACGCTATGACGGAGGAGGAATCGATCCAAGTTGGTGAGGAAAGCTTCCCAAAGCCGCAAAGAACTCCTTCCAAGCCCTAGCCGCCTTGTCTCTCGAAAGTGGCCAAAAAGATCCCTAAAAATTATCACAAGGCGGCTTTTATAATTTGAATTCGGGGCTTTACGCGGGCATCCACACGGGCATCCACACGCCCGTGTGGAAATTCCACACGGGCGTGTGAAGTACTCTGCTACAGTACTGCTATAGTAAATGCTACAGTGAATGCTGCAATGCTTTTTTCCCCGAAGTCTTCCTTGAAGTCCACACGGTCGGGCACACGCTCGTGTGGTAGGGTGTGTGGCTTTCTATGCTTTGAAATCCTCAAGAACCTTCTTCTGCTTTGTACGGAAGCTGGGACATGGGCGTACTACTGCCTTTGTGCCCTTTCGGTTTGTGTAATGACTTGTACTCCTCCGAAAGTTGGCAACACCCCCATGTATATGAACACAGCTTCTGATTGTGGTCTTGAAACGTGTCATCACACCCTATCTTTGCTTCTTCCTGTATGTCATGTCTCCAAAGCACTGTTTGCACAAAAGAACACAAAACACACCTTGTTAATGCTAAAATCTGATAGAAGTGATGCTCAATGCATATAAACTGATATTATAAAATATATATAATCAAGCACTTATCAACAACCCGACCCTTTGGGTCCACTTTTATTACTTGACGACCCGTGCACTTGCGATAACGCAAGGGGTTGACACACATCACCCTGTTGTGTTGTTGCGGAGACGCATCAAGTTTTTGGCGCCGTTGCCGGGGAACAGGATATTAGGAACGCTAGTATTTTGTTACTTTAGCCATTTATTTATTTTTACTGTTTTTCTTTTCCATATTCTCTACTTTTATTGTCTTACACTGATCTTGTGTTTTTTTTTATTGTGCCCAAGGATTATGTTCAATACGAAGGAAATATTGGAGACATTGAAGGAAGTAATGGCGACGAATGAAGAGAAGGTAGAACAATTAGTTGCAACTTACAAATGGAGCCAAGAAGACTCGATCACTGGGTTCGGGAATTCATATCACGGTGCATATCTGGCAAGCTTACTAGACCAATTTGATAAGTCGGTAATCCTCTCCTTTAATGAAGAACCTGAAGTTAATCTGAAAGAAGCAATGGCACAGTTTAATATGATCATGGCAGAAAGTAATTCAGACGGAGATGATGATTCTATAGAATATATTGATCAAATCCTAGCAGCAGAAATTTGTAGCATTGGCATTCGAGAAGACTATCCTGAAGATTCAGAGATTGTCCCATTAGCCCAACCAGAACTGGAGGTATTCGAGGATGAACCTGAAAATGAACACAAGGGTTTCGAAGAAATTGAGCAGAAACAGGGTAATCGATTACGGCCTTCAGTGGAAGAACCCCCTGAGCTGGAATTGAAGACATTACCTGACCATCTAGAGTACGCTTTCCTAGCCGAAGGGTCGAAGTTGCCGGTAATCATTGCTTCGAACCTCTCTGTATCACAAAAAGAAAAACTGGTGGTTTTATTGAAAGCACATAAGGCTACTAATGCATGGAAGATTTCAGACATCAAAGGGATAAACCCATCCTTTTGCACGCATAAGATTCGATGGAAGACAACTATAAAACAGTCATCCAACCTCAACGAAGGCTTAATTCAAACATGAAGGAGGTAGTAAAAGCGAGAGGTGGTGAAGCTCCTTGATGCGGGCATTATTTACCCTATATCCGATAGTGCTTGGGTGAGTCCTACTCAAGTAGTGCCGAAGAAGGGGGGTATGAGCGTGGTGAAGAACGAGCGAACGAGCCGATACCCACACGTACAAGTAACCGGTTGGCGTGTGTGCATTGAATACTGAAGATTAAATGACGCCACAAGAAAGGATCATTTCCCTCTCCCTTTTATTGATCAAATGCTAGAGCGTCTCACAGGTCATCAGTTCTATTGTTTTTCGGATGGCATGTCCGGGTATTTTCAGATCCCGATCGCCCCTGAAGATCAGGAGAAAACAACATTCACATGCCCCTATGGTACGTTTGCATACAGAAGGATGCCGTTCGGGTTATGTAATGCACCAGCCACATTTCAAAGATGCATGACAGCCATTTTTGATGAACTACTGGAGGATGTCATGGAGGTCTTCATGGATGACTTTTCTGTGTTCGGTGATTCTTTTGACGCGTGTCTTAAGAACTTGGAAAGGGTACTCATACTGTGCGAGGAAACGAATCTTGCCTTGAATTGGGAAAAGTGTCACTTCATAGTGCAAGAGGGGATAGTGCTGGGGCATAAAATCTCTAGCCAGGGAATCGAAGTGGACAGAGCAAAGATTGAAACAATAGAGAAGCTACCACCACCAACTAACGTCAAGGCAATTCGCAGCTTCTTGGGGCATGCAGGATTCTATCGCCGCTTCATAAAAGATTTTTCCAAGATCACTCGACCGCTTACTAAACTCTTGGAAAAGGATGTCCATTTTGAGTTTAATGATGAGTGTGTATCTGCTTTCAGCTTATTAAAGGAAAAACTTACTCATTCACCCATCCCTATCACGCCTGATTGGAACCTTCCATTTGAGCTCATGTGTGATGCCAGTGACCATGCAGTTGGGGCTGTGTTGGGACAAAGAAGAGACAAACACTTTCAACCAATCTATTATGCGAGCAAGACATTGACAAGCGCCCAAGAGAATTATACAACTACCGAAAAAGAATTGTTGGCTGTAGTTTTTGCGTTTGATAAATTCAGACCTATTTAATTTTATCTAGAGTGATTGTTTTCACAGACCATTCGGCCCTTCGTTATCTAATGAGCAAGGCTGATGCCAAACCAAGACTAATTCGTTGGATTTTGTTATTGCAGGAATTTGATGTGGAAATCAAGGACAAGAGGGGTGCAGAAAATCTGGCAGCAGATCATTTATCCCGGCTGGAGGGTTTAGAAGATGATGAAGCCATTCATAATGAAATCAACGACTCATTTCCAGAGGAGCACCTGTATGGAGTTCAAGATCAGTCAATATCTGATACTCCATGGTTTGCTGATTTTGCAAACTATCTTTCGGGCAAGGTTCTCCCCAAGGGACTCACATTTCAGCAAAAGAAGAAGTTTTTCGCCGACCTGAAAAATTTCCTTTGGGAAGATCCATATCTATTCCGAGTATGTGCAGACCATGTAGTGCGAAGATGTGTTTCAAGGGAAGAAGGGTGGAGCATCCTTACTCATTGCCACTCGGGACCCACTGGTGGTCATTATGCAGGTTTTTATTGGCCAACCATATTTAAAGATGCTCATCAATTCGTTCAAAGCTGTGATAAATGTCAAAGAGCTGGTAATTTGTCTAGACGGGACGAGATGCCTCAAAATCCTATTCAGTTCTGTGAAGTATTCGACGTTTGGGGTATTGACTTTATGGGACCATTCCCTAGCTCAAATGGAAACTGATACATTCTAGTCGCCGTGGATTACGTGTCCAAGTGGGTTGAGGCACAAGCTCTCCCCACAAACGACGCTAGAACTGTAGTTAGATTTCTCAAGCGCCTGTTCGCTCTTTTTGGTACTCCCAGGATAATCATTAGTGATAGAGGGACTCATTTTTGTAATGCGCTGCTCGATAAGGTACTGAAACGATATGGAGTATATCATCGGCTAGCCACTCCATACCACCCGCAAACAAGCGGCCAGGTCGAGGTAACAAATAGGGAGTTAAAGAGAATTCTAGCGAAATCGGTGGAATACAGCCAGAAGGACTGGTCCGAACGTCTAGATGACACACTTTGGGCATATCGTACGGCCTACAAGACACCTATGGGGACAACACCATACAGTCTGGTTTATGGGAAATCTTGTCACTTACCGGTGGAACTCGAGCATAAAGCTTATTGGGCAATTAAGGCGATGAATTTTGACCTTGCACAAGCGGGGGAACAAAGGAAGCTGCAGCTGAATGAATTAGATGAATGGCGGTTGCGTGCATACGAAAATGCGAAGATTTATAAAGAGAAAATGCGTCGGTGGCATGATAAGCACATCAAACTGCAGAAAGGGTTCAATGAAGGCGACTTAGTGTTACTTTTCAATTCTCGTTTGAGATTATTCCCAGGAAAATTAAAATCGAGGTGGTCAGGACCATACACAGTGACTCAAGTATCACCGCACGGGGCTGTTGAAATCACTCACCCAGAAAAAGGGACGTTTAAGGTGAATGGGCACAGATTGAAGCGCTATTTTTCAGGCGAAGAAGCAGTTGCAGGAAAGGAGGTATTTCACTTGCATGAGCCCCCATAGAGGAACAGGTACGTCGAGCTAATGACGTAAAACAAGCACTTCTTGGGAGGTAACCCAAGTCATTTTATTGCTTTCGTAGTTAGTTTTTAATTCTGCAGTAATAACTAGGTTGAGTATGCGACTTTGCATTAATTCTGTCGTTGCTGTGTTTTTATTGTTTATTCTTGGTGTTTCATGATAATTATACATGTGTGGCTTGATCTAGAATGTTTTAGAGGTTTAAAGTTAAGGAATTGGCCTTGTACTTAACTGTTTCATGTTATGCTGAAAATCCACAAGGGCAGGCACAAGGGGGTGTGAGTGCCCCTGTGCCTTGCTGAAAAACTGAAAAAACATGAAATAGAAGGGCACCCACACGGGCATGCGGGTGCCCCTGTGGCCCTCCTGAGGAGCCACACGCCCATGTGGCTCATCCACATGGGGTGTGAGACCTGAAAACCAAATTTTCAGGTTTCCAGAGAGGCACAAGGGCAGCCACACGCCCGTGTGGCTGCCCCTGTAGATTTTCCAGGTCCACAAGGGCACTCACACGCCCGTGTGAGTGCCCCTGTGGCCTTCTATCTTGAGTTTTTAATCCACACCGGCACTCACACGCCCGTGTGAGTGCCCCGTGTGAGTGCCCTTGTGGCGTTCTTGCGTCGATTTTTGAAGGCACAAGGGCGTGTGGCTCATCCACACGCCCATGTGGCTCATCCACACGCCCATGTGGCTATCCACAAGGGCGTGTGAGACCCTCACACGCCCATGTGGTTTATAAAGGAGATGAGAAGGCCTTGAACATTCATTCAAACCTTCGCGCCTTTTCTCCTTCCGACGCCTCCACGCAAAGAGACGCACCTCTTGGGTTCTTAACGCCTCTCCTTAGCTTATTTAAGGATTCTTGTGTGTTTTTCCGGCGATTTCCATCTTCTTCTTCATCAAAAATCTCCGGTAAGCTCCAAGTTTTCCTAGTTCTTGCCATGAATTTTGAATTTCAGATCTGGTGATTTGTTGATGTTTTATGCATGAATTCTTCATGGGAACTATCATAGTGTGCATGCTTGTCGATTTAGGGTTGTTTTAAGGTGTGAAAACCACCCAACCATGGCCTTTTGGCCTTGGTCGGGCATCCACACGAGCGTGTGGCCCATCCACACGCCCGTGTGGATGAGGAGAATGATCCACAAGGGCGTGTGGACCATCCACACGCCCATGTGGATTTCTGCATAGTGAAATTTTGTACTAACTTGCCCTGATTTTCCCAGATATGGCCCGTAGGACCAAGAAGGTCGCCCACAAGCGCTCTCCCACCGCTCGGGAGCCTTCTCCTCCCGAGGAATTGGAGTTCGCCGTCCCTGAGCATCAACAGCGATATGAGCGCTTACAGCGTCTCAAATTCGGACAGGCGCGCATGATCGATTGGAAGGCACTCGAGGAGATTGACTTGGCCGATGAGGTGCGCGAGCTTACCGCTGTGGGAGGCTGGGACCGGCTCCTTACTATTCGTGATCCCACTTATCGTGAGGTCACACTGGAGGTCCTGTCCTCATTCGACTTCGACCGCGCTCTCCATGATTTTGAGAAGGAGGACACGATCCGCTTCAGGCTATTCGGTCAGTACCACTCCATGAGCCTCACGCAGTTCTCTGTTTTTCTCGGTTTATATGACAGAGACTATGTTCACACGGGGGAGTACCAGCAACTCATCGTCGATTACCCTATTGGACTCACCCCGAGCCGTGCGTACGGGACCATATGCGGAGGTTTCCAGTACGAGCCGGGATCCTCCAAGGCCACCATGCTCAGCCATCCGGCCTACAGGTATATACACTCTATCTTCAACAGGACGATGACGGGACGAGGCGACAGCACTGGAGTTTTGCTTTACCTATACATAATGGTCCAGAACATCCCCATGCATTTAGGTTTCCAGAGAGGCACTAGAGTTACCTCCGCCATCAAAGCTATTACGTGCGGGTTGGTGTGATCTTTTCAGGAGTATACATTACCCGACTCGTTCGTGGCATGGGGTTGTCCGAGGCACTTAGATGGATGGAGAAGATTAGCGTACCAGCACCCTTGGGGCTTGCATCCCTCCGAGCCATGCGTATGGTGAAGAAGACGAGTACCGGCCGATATGTACTCGCAGTGGAGGCTGAGGAGGAGGATTCAGAAGAGGAGGCAGCCGACCCAGCAGACGCTCCTGATTCACTGGCACCCACAGCTGTACCGATGGACACCGAGGCCCCTGCATCTGAGCCAGAGCCAGAGCAGCCTTCCACTCGAGCCCGTGACCGTTTGGCGAGGCTCGAGGTGGCAGTTGGAGCTCTCTAGGGGGACATGGCGACTGTGCTCGCCAACCAGTCCATGATGATGTCGCAGTTGTCCATCATTTGACATCTTCTGGAGAGCGACACCGCATCTGAGGCGACGACATCAGCACCACCAGCACCACCAGCAGAGTTTCCTGACGCATGAGGCGTCCTTGAGTCATTTTATTTTATCTTCTGTATTTTTATTTTCTGCACTTTTATTTTCAGCATGCTCGTTGAGACTCTGTCTTTTATTTCTGTCATTTTTATTTTGTGGTTCTAGTTGTTTTCGTTGTTTTCTTTTCTAATCTTGTTGAGCTTCATTGAACCCCCTGAATCCGCAGATAGTCTTGAGAGTCTTGGGAAATGGAAATCAAGTTATGTACATGGCCGTGTGACTAGGTCACACGGCCGTTTCACCTCCAAATGCCCGTTGAGCCAAACACACCCTTGTACAAGATTCCACCAACTATTTCACTTGGAATTCAGGGGAGTATTATTTTGATTTTTGCACACCCTCACATGCTTTGTTTTCAGAATTCATAATTTTATTGTGCTTGCATGTGTACATTGGGGACAATGTACATCTTAAGTGTGGGGGAGGGATCACTTTATACACCACTTTATTGTCTGTTTTCATTGTATATGCTCATGCAACCTATGAAGGTTCACTTTAGGGTTAAGAGTTAGATTCTAGACTATAGGAGAACTTCGAACACTAGATTTCATCATGTTCTAGTTGTCATCCAATTTTTTGAGAAATTTTTGTCCGATTGCCATTTATGCACTCTACTCACTCATTAGACCTATAGAAGCTCTAGTTTAATGTTTTGAGACTTGTTAGTAGTTGTTTTATTTGAAAAAAAAAAAAGAATATAGTTTAGCAATTGTGAATTCTTTCGTGTATATAGGGGGTGAAAAGAGCTACTACCTTTGATTGTATGCAGCTACTCTCATAAGTCGGATACTAGTTATGCCCTAATGAGAGAAAGAGCTATCACAGGGGATATGTGAAAGCTAGCACCCTCGGTAGAAAGAGCTACCATCTCTAAAGTGTGAAAGCCACTCGGGAGGCCGCCTGAGAAAGGGCTACCTTGGAGATTGTGTGCAGCTACTACCATTCTTTTTGCTATTATATGAGTCTCGAGCAATAAAAAACTGTAAGTAGTGGACATAGAGTCGAATTGAGATGAGTTTTTCCCACACACACACGCTTTCGGATTTCTTTTCTTTCTTGTCATTGGATTGTTTTCTAGAGCATTGACTGAGCTGTTTGGTGTTAGATAGTTTTCCCCTTTGTTATAGAATCATACTCTCATACTTTCTAGTGAACCTGAAGCCAAGCACTTATTCTTTCTTTCCTTGTAATGAATGTTTAGTTTGCTTGAGGACAAGCAAAAGCTTAAGTGTGGGGGAGTTTGATAAGTGCTCGATTATATATATTTTATAATATCAGTTTATATGCATTGAGCATCACTTTTATAAGGTTTTAGCATTAACAAGGTGTGTTTTGTGTTCTTTTGTGCAAACAGGGCTTTGGAGACATGACGTACAGGAAGGAGCAAGGATAGGGTGTGATGACACGTTTCAAGGCCACAATCAGAAGTTGTGTTCATATACATGGGCGTGTTGCCAACTTTCGGAGGAGTACAAGTCATTACACAAACCGAAAGGGCACAAAGGCAGTAGTACGCCCATGTCCCAGCTTCCGTACAAAGCAGTAGAAGGTTCTTGAGGATTTCAAAGTATAGAAAGCCACACACCCTACCACACGAGCGTGTGCCAGACCGTGTGGACTCCAAGGAAGACTTTGGGGGGGGGGGGAAAAATCACTGTAGCATTTACTGTAGCAAAGTAATGTAGCATTTACTGTAGCAAAGTACTTCACACGCCCGTGTGGAATTTCCACACGGGCGTGTGGATGCTCGTGTGGATGCCTGCGTAAAGCCCTGAATTCAAATTATAAAAGCCGCCTTGTGATAATTTTTAGGGATTTGTTTCGGTCACTTTCGAGAGACAAGGCGGCTAGGGCTTTCCTCACCAACTTGGATCGATTCCTCCTCCGTCATAGCATCAAGGAAGCCATCGGCGACCTAGCTTCGGAGTGGATTCAATCCAGACGTGGAAACTACTCATCAAGACTATCATCACGGATTCAAGGGGGTTATTCTTTATGTCTTTGGAACTTTATTCTCAATTTATTATTTGTTTTGTGACTCGCTCCATGGAGAGCTAAACCCCTAGAGGGTATTCGGACATGTAAACCCTAGGATTCTTATTTTCATTAGATTTACATTGTGTTTCTATTCGAATTTATCAGTTTGAGTTTTACTCTTGAGTTCTTAATGCTTGTTTGTGCTTTTGATTTCATTATTAATCGCCTTGCATGTTTTATTCAATCTAGTGAAGAGAGAGATCACCGCTAGGTTTAGAATTACCAAGAGTAAAGAGGGTTGAGAGGGTGAGCCGTGAGATAGCCGAGTGTCCCCTTTCCCTTCCGACAGATATTTCCTATCTCCATATTCCCTAAGTGTCAAGCAACCATATGTGGTGTGAGGCGTCGAGAGAATTCTCCGTCGGGACCTCGTAGGGGGTTAGGGATCTTTCACCTGGAGGCAGGGTTAGATCTACTTTTAGGAATTGGTTATATCTTTGGGATCCCTAGAGTTTTAAGCAGTCATATGTGGTGTGAGGCGTCGAGAGAATTCTCCGCCGGGACCTCGTAGGGGACTAGTTATCGGCGACCTGGAGGCAGGGGCCGTTATACCTTTGGATACCCACGACTTATTGTTTTCGTTTAGAAACACTTGTAATCTACATCCAACACCCGAATCCTAGGGGGAGCATTGTCCGGATACCTCACTTTTATTGATTGAGAACTCTTTTCCTTTTATTGATTGAGAACTCTTAGTGTTGGCCATTAGATCATCACACACTACATTCATTAGGCTAGATAACAAAAGAGGGGCTATTACTAGTACTTCTGTTCCCTGTGGTTCGACAACCCGACCCTTTGGGTCCACTTTTATTACTTGACGACCCGTGCACTTGCGGTAACGCAAGGGGTTGACACACATCACCCTGTTGTGTTGTTGCGGAGACGCATCAAAGTTCCAAAGACATAAAGAATAATCCCCTAAATCCGTGATGATGGTCTTGATGGGTAGTTTCCACGTCTGGATTGAATCCACTCCGAAGCTAGGTCGCCGATGGCTTAATTGATGCTATAATGGAGGAGGAATCAATCCAAGTTGGTGAGGAAAGCTTCCCAAAGCCGCAAAGAACTCCTTCCAAGCCCTAGCCGCCTTGTCTCTCGAAAGTAGCCGAAAAGATCCCTAAAAATTATCACAAGGCGGCTTTTATAATTTGAATTCGGAGCTTTATGCGGGCATCCACACGGCCGTGTACTGTAGCCACACGCCCGTGTGGAAATTCCACAGGGCGTGTACAGTACTTTGCTACAGCGCTGCTACAGTACTTTTGCTACACTAGCTGCTTCAGCGCTTTTCCCCCCGAAGTCTCCCTTGGAGTCCACACGGTCAGGCACACGCTCGTGTGGTAGGGTGCGTGGCTTTCTATGCTTTGAAATCTTCAAGAACCTTCTTTTGCTTTGTACGGAAGCTAGGACATGGACGTACTACTGCCTTTGTGCCCTCTCGGTTTGTGTAATGATTTGTACTCCTCCGAAAGTTGGCAACACCCCCATGCATATAAACACAGCTTCTAATTGTGGCCTTGAAATGTGTCATCACACCCTATCTTTGCTTCTTCCTGTACTTTATGTCTCCAAAGCCCTGTTTGCACAAAAGAACACAAAACACACCTTGTTAATGCTAAAACCTGATAAAAGTGATTCTCAATGCATGTAAACTGATATTATAAAATATATATAATCAAGCACTTATCACACCACTTTCTCCTTACTCTTCTCTTCAGCTTCCTTCTATTTCTTCTTAGCGGGAGCATGAACAACCTCTTCAGTGGGGAGTCTCCCCTCAATTTCACGACCACTACTCAAAGTGATTACTTTCAGCTGCTCTCGCGGATTTGTCTCTATATTCCCTGTGAGACTTCCTTGTGGTCGCTCATATAGTGACTTCGCAATCAGGCCCGTGTGCGGGCTGTGAGCGGCCCGCACACACTTGGCAGAAGGGTGTGCGGCCCAGTTTGCTGCTGCACACCGGCCCACACACGGCTCAGGTATTTAAGCCCGTTTAGGGCTTTTTACCGGATTATCTTGCCGCCGCCGCCTCCCCACGCTCAAATCTTCATTGGATGAGGTTGTTTTGGAGTGGAATCAAGTGGGAGAAGAGGGAAAAATGCGTAGATCTTCATCCTAGGGCTTGCCGAGGCGGATTCGGAAAGTTGCTCCATCATCGCTAGTCAATATATTCAAGAGGGGAGTTCTTGCTTTGCTTGTGACAAATCTTATATATTTTAGTTTCTATTTGCTTATAATGTTGAACTAAACCTCCCAAGGCCACCGGGCAACCGGTGAACCATGGGAGGAACACTTGTATTGGATGACATTTCTTTAGTTTAATGAATGCATGAATTGTTGTGTTTGGTTTCTTTCATTCTAATGTATGTTCATTCTACAATAGATGGATTCCGTAGAATTGATTATGAACGATACTTGTTTGGCGGGATGCTAGCATGTATTAGGTCAAAGAATGTTGGGAGAGGGATCCATTGTACCGGTGCACCGGAGGTTCCGGGTGCCGGTAGCCTCCCGCGGGTTTTAGAGTGTATTCTAGCACAATTGCTTTTAAATAACTCTAGCCAAAATTCCCTATGCCCAATGACATCGTGTGAGTATCCTTAGGATGAAGGAACTTGTACTGGATTAGGGCTACACTACGGAGGTTCCGGGGTAGTCGACTTCCGAGTTTAAGCGAACCAACTTGTTACAAACCATGCATGCATTATTTATTTATTTTATTATCCATACATGTGTTCTTCCCGAGGGAATCCTTGCCTGGAGCCTTATCTTTGATACTTGTTTTCCCTCTAAGTGCTTATTACTTGTTGGTGGCTTGATTACTTTTATTGCTTTGCTTTCATACTTACTCTTATTATAACAAAACCCTTGTTTTTACTTAACTAAACAGCTAATCTAAGGGGAAGTAATAGTAGATCTTAGGACCCTAGGGAATACGACCCTCTTGTGCTCACAGGAGAGGTATTACTTGACGACCCATGCACTTGTGGCCGGGGAGCCGTGTGCCCGATTTTTAGCGACGAGCGCGGCGGCTATCAAGTTTTTAGCACCATTGCCAGGGACTCCGAGAATACTACGAAAACTCCTAGATGCTGGCTTAGTCATTTATCTTTTTATTTCTATGCATATATACATTTTTATTTTCTTTTGTTTTCTTTGATGCCTTATTTTTTTATTATTTTGTTTGCACACAGAGGCCATGGATTTTCAAGAATCTTTGGTGGCTGCAAAAATTTATGCACTTGATGAAAAGTTAGATAAATTTATGGCCATGCAAGCAAACGAAGGAGATAGGCATAATAATATTCACAACCATTTTGGAGGGGACACCAAAATTTTTCTAGATATTCTCAAGGACAACAACGGGACTACCCTCAACAAATAATGGTAGAATATCCCCCATATGAAGAACGGTGGCGCCATCATTCTCCAGTTAGTCCATGTGAGCTACACTGTTAAAGAAAATTCACAATTGAGGAGGCGTTAGCAAAGTTTATGATAGCCACTGAAAACAATTTTAGGAATGTTAAAACATCTATTCAGAAGATTGGGAAACAAGTGGCAGAACTTCAAAAGAAAATGCAGAGGTTGAAATGATGGAAGAGCAAACAATCGAAGTTCTACCAAAAGATGCTATCAAAGAGCAAAATGGGGAGTGCAAAACCATAGCCGAAGAAAACTTAGAGGAAGTTGAAGAGTTTAATTCAAAGCCAATTGAACAAGATACCTCTCTCAATATTAGTCCATTTTGCAAGTGCACAAGTAAAACTCTGGGAATTAAATTTGAAGAAGTGGGTAAAAAGTTGAAGCCACCTAATGACCTACATTTGCTTGGACTGGACAATTCCCATCCAAAAGTCTTTCCTTGGAAGCCCAAACAATTTTTGTGTATAATCGAGGAAAGGATGATGATGGTTGAGGATGGAGATGTGTGTAGCATGTTAAAGCCATCCAAGGACCCACCTATGCTATACTTGGATAATTCTCAACCAAAAGTATTTCCTTGGAGGCCCAAACAATGCTTAGGGGCACTTAGAGGAAATAAGACTAGGAGAGAAGAAGATGTGGGGAAAATGATCAAACTGATAACAAACCCCCCAAACTTTAAACTACATAACTCTCGGCCCAAATTGTTCGCTTGGAGACCTAAAGGTAAATTGTTCAAGGTCTTCGCAAGCTCCAAAACCCGGCAGGTAATCACTTTTCTTGGTAGTAGTTATGCTAGATGTAGCCAGAAGGAGCACACTGGTCGTGTGCGTAACACACAGACTCCGCAAGTGCACGGGTCGCCAAGTAATACCCTGTGCGTGACACAGGGGTCGTATTCCCAAGGGGGCTCGAAGAGCTACCTTTACTCACTCTTTGCTTGTTATTTAACTAATCATGTTAAGTTTAAGCAAGCAATTTAATGCAAAGCAATTTAAAACTCTAAATAAGAAAATAGCAAGAAACTCACAACGGGATCGGATCAAGGTAGAAAAATAGTCACGGATGTGGCTCACCAAGGGGGCTACTAAAGTGCAAAGGAGGCTAAGGTTATCATGCTTTTGGCAATTTGGACTGATAGAAAACCCTAAGCTAGGTCAACCCGATGGTCACGGTGTTGACCCCAAATCCAATAGAAGTATTAGATGAAGAACTCCTTCCACCCCACATCCTTTCATGATTTCTAAGAAAGTAATGGCTTTCACAAATTAGGGTTAAAACTCCAAAAAGAAGCCAACCCTAAAACGGAGGTGTACAAGTACCCGATGATCACGGTATACTTATACAACTTCCCTTCCAAGCTTGAATCTGTCTACAACTAGGGCAATGTTCATGCAATCCTAGTAGAAACAAGGAAATGATAAACAAGATTCTCATGCATATCAAGGCAATAAATCTCATCAACCAAGGATTCACAAACCAACCAAAAGCATAAATAAATCAAAGCATCTAAAAATACACAAGTCCACCCCCAAGGTTCACCAACATCCGGTGACCTTGGGGGTTTAAGTGTTCATCTCAAGTCCACAAACAATGTTCATCATAAAAACAACCAACAAAGACATAGAAAAACTCCCTCAAAATCCGGAGGCCGAATGACGTTTGGAATTCCTCAAGAAGTGGCTTCCGAAGACGCCACTCAAGGGGTGGCTTCCCTTGTCTTCTACCTCCTCAATCGATGAAATTCGGAGTAGATCTTGCCCAAATCTTGTTCTCCCCATCATTTTCCACCTTAGAATCGCTCCGCTCGTCGTCCCTAAGGTCTGATCAAAAGTTGGAAGAAAAAGCTCTCTAAAACCATAGGATTCTCCCAAAAACAACCCCCCTTCTCTCTTCTTTTTTTCTTTTTAAAAGCCCCAGTCGGGGGGTTATGCAGCACACACTCACATGCCCGTATAGAACCATTGAAAGGTTGCCGATTTTCCCGTAAGTTCTACAGTGATTGCTATAGTAACCGCTACAGTACCTTCTACAGTGCTCGAGGACCTAAAACGTCTTTTTCCATGCCGATTTCTTCTCAAATCGCGTTGTCTAGCTCCCCTAAACTTCTTTGTGCCTGAAACAAGAAAAATCCCCGATTAAACCATCAAAGGGCATCGATTCATTAACAAAACACATCAATAAACCACAATACATACGTATAAAATACGTACATTTAGACGTTTATCAAACATCCGCACACCTAAGCATTCGCTTGTCCCCAAGCAAACACACATGAGAAATAGGGGCAAGAAGATAAACGGCTAAATGCATGACCTCAAGCTCAACAGTAAAGAACTCCACAAGCACAGATGGACAGAAATCAAGAAGTGAGTTGTTTAATGAATAGTCAAGTAATGATAGCTCTGTTTCATCCAAAGTGCTCATGTGAGTGTGTGCTAGCTCCTACCTTGACCTCCATATCCCGGATTACCCCAGGACAACCATTCACCCCACACAAGTTAAAAATAGTGTTAGACAGCTAAAAACCCTTTTAATGGTCAAGTAAGAATCTTTTGGTCTCTATAGAAAACTTTAACCTTGAGTGAAAGTAAACAGACAGGTTCCAGGTGATCAATAGGTTATTCAAGCACACTTTGTTTTCCCCCGAGTCCGCCTAACATAGCCCGTACACAAAACTTTTTCTTTTCTCTTTTTTTTTTTTTCAATCTTTCAAATGGATGCACATGCTGGCCAGGCACAAGAGTTACCCAACTTACTTGATTACAGCCTACATATATGTATTCATGCTATTACCAGCAGAGGAATACTGACATAGACTCATATTTCTTCATTTACTCTTCTTTTTTTTTCACAAAAAAATATAAATACATCCTATCTCATGTCGCCTGATAAACTCCCTGCTAAAAACTTCACTTAGGGTTAAAGCAAAAACAAGAGACACAAAAGTTCTTAAACAACCATTGAAAGTAGAGTTTAACAATTTAACACTAAAATCAACAAGATGGGTTGGTTAGAGTATCAAAGGTAGAAGTACAGTGAGCATGCATAAGTGTGCACTACAGATGAAATAGAACTACATTCAAGCACAGTAAAAGTACAACTCACAACTATCAGTCTACCAAGCTAGGAAGTTCTTAACAGTGAAATCATAGCTATCATAGGTTGATCAAGCATGCATTGAAATAGGGTCTCCATCCCCACACCTAAAGTTGTACATTGTCCCCAATGTACATCAGTAAGCAGCACAAGGTGAAAAATAAACATATATATAATGAAATACATGGGATGGAGAAAAGAAACTTCCCTGAATTGTTGGTGTACCAAGTACTTGTTCATTATAGACATGGGGAAGTAGCTAAATGAGAGCGAAGGAATGTGTAGCTCCAACAAAAACTGATGCCCTGAAATGAACAAGAAGCTTATCACAAACCAAAGTTGTTTTCAATGTCATATAAAATGGAGAGAAGCAAGAATCAAAATAAAGAGAGTTTTTGTAAGGACAAGGCCTTTACTAACTCCAAAAGGACACACAAAACAAACAATAAAAATAAAAAGTGCACAGCAAAATAAACAGCAACAAGTCGCAATAAAGGCAAGATGCGGGTCTATAGATCTGGAGGGAAAGATGGTGCTGAATGGGTGGTCGCAGCGGAAACAGTGCCCGTAGATGAAGAAGATCCTCGCACAAGACTGAGTATCTCCGCCAAGTCACGCTCCATACGCTGGTGGGCCTTGGTTCACTCACGGCGGGTGGAGGATTGCTCATCGGCCGTTTGGAAGACAATCTCTTGATTGGCATATCTACAAGATGAGAGGGGAAGCATCAAATGAAGAATTAAGATCATTAACTCTCAAAAATTCAAGAAAAGCAAGGAAAACACCTATGCTACAGTAACTTTGGAAAAGTTTGGCAAGAGTTCTCCTTAGAAAAGTAGCCAAAAAATGAATACAAAGCTTTAAAATCCACAACAAGTGTTTCCCAAACATTCATCCATCATCAACTCAAGGATTGAAGTCAAAAAGAGCAAGAAACAATCATGGAAATAGTAAGAAACACAAACCTTGCCCTAGTGTGTGTGTAGAAGGATGAGTGGAGAAATCGGCGCAAAAGAAGTGTAAATCCTTGAAAAACCTTCACAAATTTGATTGCAAGGAGGAAGAGAGTGAGTTAAAGCAAGAAAAATGAAGAAAAATGGTGGAGAAATGAAGGAGAAGTGAAGAGAAACTTTAGAGGAGAAGGGTGAATAGTGAAAGAAAAAAGAAGAGCTGATTTCTTTTCTAGTGGCCGAGCCTATGCGGGCAAGCATGCGGGCGCATGCTAGCCCGCATAGGGCTCTGGTTGGCTATGTGGGCTAGCATGCGCCCGCATGCTAGCCCGCATGGCCCTCTGGTTGCCTATACGGGGTAGCATGTGGGGGCATGCTAGCCCGTATAGGTGCCCAGAACCTCCGAACTCAATTTTTTTGCAAGTTTTTTTTTTTTTTTTTTGAAGAGATCAAGCTATACACATGAAAGTTTTCCTCCAAACAATCATAAAAACACTCGAAACAAAGCCGAAAACTCACATGAATTGATAAAACCTTTAACCAAAAAGCACCAAAACTAAAAAGAACAACAAAGAACACAACAACCAACCATTAGCAAATGATACAAAAACTAAGAAATGCGAAAAACAACACAACTAACACAACACACCAAAGAATAAAACTAAACCACACACTCAAAGAAAATACAAAAACACACTTGCAATGAATTTAAAAACTTGGGTTGCCTCCTAAGAAGCGCTTGTTTTATGTCATTAGCTTGACATTGGTTACCTCGAATTCATGGTGGAGCAAATGGTGGAGACTTACCTCCATTCTTTGACAAGGAGTTGTTACCCGGGAAGTTCAATGAAAGGCATGAGAAAATTCCAAATTTACCTTGGCCCTTAAAGAACAAATGATCTACCTCCTCGGGTGGCAATGTTCAGACCTTTGTACTTTCTTTTGATCTTTCATGCTTATTCCTTCACACCTTCTTTTCATTTTTCTTCTTTTTGCCATGGGATGGCAAGATACTCTCCAATTGAGTCACATGATAAGTTGGTGGAGAGGGGGTCTCTTCTTCAATTTCCTCGTTCTCAAAATCTTCTAAGTATTCATCTAAAGGGTTCATGGCAAGGACTTCCCGTACACAATCGGTAACAATCAAATCTGTTGTATCCGCAAAATATAAAGTATCATCATGATCAAGGGAGTGTTTCATTGCTTAAGAAAGGGTGAAGACCACTTGTTCATCTCCAACTCTCAAGGTCATTTTGCCCTCCTTCACATCTATCAATGCACCGGAAGTGTTGAGAAACGGCCGGCCAAGAATTAGGGGGACCTCGACATCGTCATCCACATCCAGTATCACGAAATCCACTGGGATAATAAGCTTGTCCACCCTAACAAGAACATCTTCCACAACCCCATGCGGTCGTGCACTGATCGATCAGCTAGTTGTAAGGTCATCCTCGTAGGTCTCAAATCTTTCCAAGCCCAATTTCAGGAACAAGTTGTATGGCATAACATCAATACTGGCTCCTGAGTCGGCCAATGCACTTTCTTGCATTCCATTTCCTAATACACAAGGAATGATGAAGCTACCGGGATCTGTCAGTTTTTTTTGCAATTTTCTCTTAATTATAGCTGAACAATTTCCAGTAAGCGTCACCGTATCCAAGTCTTCTAGCTTTCTCTTGTTGGTGAGGAGATCCTTCTTGAACTTGGCGTACTTAGGCATTTGTGAGAGAGCTTCGACAAGGGGGATGTTCACATGAAGTTGTTTAAAGATATTGAGAAATTTCTTGAATTGAGCCTCATCCTTGTCTTGCTTAAGCCTAGATGGGTACGACACAGATGGTCTAAACTCAGGGACCTTTGATGTTGGAGATTGGTTATGAATTTTAGTTTGCTTCTTTGTACTCCCTTCATTTTCATTCTCGGTTGCATTGGGGTCTTCCCGGACGGCTACCCCATCATTAGAAGCACTTGGGCTTTCCTTAGCCCTTGCTTCCACTTGTTTCCCACTCCTCAGTGTCACGGCCTTCAATTGCTCTCTTGGATTGCTCTCCGTGTTGCTAGGCAAGCTCCCTGAGGGTCTTTCCAATTGTGCCCTAGCAAGTTGTCCCACTTCATTTTTCAAGGACTGAATTGAAGCTTGCACATTCCTCATAACGGCCCCAAACTCATCAAACTTCTTCTCGTGTGCCCCAAATCGTGCCTCGTTGTTGATCATGAACTTAGCAACAATCTCCTCAGTTGTATACTTTTTTTCTTGTTGTTGTTGTGGAGGTTGATATTGAGTGCTTTGGGGTAGTGGAGGCCTCTGCTGCGATTGGCTTTGATTCCATGAGGGGTTTGGATAATTTCTCCACCCCGGGTTATACGTATTGCCATATTGGTTTTCCGGTCCCCTTTGCCCTCCACCAACATAGTCAACTATCTCCACAGGTGTTAAGGGAGCAATAAAAATAGGGCACTGTGACGTTGCGTGGCCCGCACCACAAGTGTCACATGACATAACCGCCTTAGCACCCGAGCTTGATCCCAACATGAACTGTTCGAGTCTTTGGGCCAAAGTGTCAACCTTGGAAGCTAGAGCATTGTTTTCATTGACACTCTTAGTTAGTGCATCAACCATTGCAGCAAGAGCAGTTACTTCATTCACTTCATAAAGAACCGCCACCTTGGGTGGTTTCTGTCTCGTGCTCCAGTGACATTCATTACTAGCCATGTTCTCAATCAATGCTTCACCCTCTTCAGAGAGTTTGTTGCTTAATGAGCCACCTGCAGCTGCATCAATGAGTTGCCTCGTGGCATAATTCAGCTCATTACACAACATTTGCACTCGCATCCATGCAGGAAAATCATGATGAGGGCACTTGCGCAGAAGGTCCTTGAAACGTTCATGTGCTTCAAAAAGTGTTTCATTGTCACCTTGCCTGAATGATGAGATCTCTTGTCTCAGTCGTGCTGCCTTGCTTGGAGGGAAATATCGAGCCAGGAATTTTTCTACCATTTACTTCCAAGTAGTGATCGACCCAGGAGCCAAACCAGTGAGCCATCTGTAAGCTGCTCTTCTCAAACTGAATGGGAATAATCTCAACCTAATGGCATCATCTGAAACTGAGTTGATCTTAAAGGTTGAGCAAATTTGAAGAAATCGGGATAAATGAGCATGGGGGTCTTCATCTGCTAAACCATCAAACTAAACCGAATTCTGTATCATTCCAATCGTGCTAGCCTTGATCTCAAAATTGTTCGCCGGAACTGTAGGTGCTTGAACACTGAATTCTTCCCTAGTGAACAGTGGCCTTTCATAATCGGATAGGGTTCTTCCTGGTTCAGCCATAACTGAAGGCTCATTAGTTTCAACCCGAACTTCTCTCAAACGATGGTGTAGAGTTAAATCAATCTCTTGATCGGGTTCAACAAGATGTGCTTGACTTGCTCGTGTCATAAGACAGGTACCTTGCAAGAATGTTCAAGTCGAGGCTTAGAAAGTGAAGAAAGCAATCAAAGAAAAACAACAGTAACAGAATGGCGAAATATATACAAGAATGGAAAATACGAAACAAAACAAAACGTTAAATCAACCCGCTCAAGCTTTCCAAGTATCCTTCGCTGAAAATCCCCGGCAACGGCGCCAAAAACTTGGTCGTGTGCGTAACACACAGACTCCGCAAGTGCACGGGTCGCCAAGTAATACCCTGTGCATAACACAGGGGTCGTATTCCAAAGGGGGCCCGAAGAGCTACCTTTACTCACTCTTTGCTTGTTGTTTAACTAATCATGTTAAGTTTAAGCAAGCAATTTAATGCAAAGCAATTTAAAACTCTAAATAAGAAAATAGCAAGAAACTCACAACGGGATCGGATCAAGGTAGAAAAATGGTCACGGATGTGGCTCACCAAGGGGGCTACTAAAGTGCAAAGGAGGCTAAGGCTATCATGCTTTTGGCAATTTGGACCAATAGAAAACCCTAAGCTAGGTCAACCTGATGGTCACGGTGTTGACCCCAAATCCAATAGAAGTAGTGGATGAAGAACTCCTTCCACCCCACATCCTTCCATGATTGCAAAGAACCACACGGCCGTGTGGCTTATCCACACGCCCGTGTGGATCCTCGAGATCATGTTTTAAAAAGCCGTTTTGAAGCGTTTTGAAGGTAGCTTCTTCCCAACATCTGGAGGGAGTTCGGCTAGGGTTCGGAGAGGTTTTTGCTAGGGTTTGAGGGCGGTTCTTCACCAATTTCTACATTGGTGCCTTCCAAGGAGAGCTATTAGGGGAGCCTTCTACGACATCGATTCGGCGAGGTGTGCCCTAGGCTTAACGGAGGGATTCGTGAAGAGGCGGGAGCAGCCCACATAGATCATCAGCAAGGAGCTTAAGGGGGTTTTCTCTATGGTTTATTTACATTTGTTTTCAATTATTTTGATGAACTTGTATTGATCCATAGAGAGCTAAACCCCTAGTGGGTACTTGGACATGTAAACTCTAGAACTCCTTTGTTTCAATGACTCTATTGATTTCATTTAAATTGAGATTTGTTCTGAGTTTCAATCTTGTGTGCTTAATTGTTTCTCCCTTAGAGTGACACTAGGGTTGAGGGCCAATCTAATCATCCTTTTGACGAGTGACATCACCATTAGGATTAGATTATCCAAGATTGAAGAGGGTTGAGAGGGTGAGTTGAGAGGTAGCGACACGTCCCCTTTTCCCTCTGGTGTGATTTATCCTACCTTCGTATTCCAAGAATTAGTATCGATCTCAAAGAGAGTTAGGCGTTGAGAGAGGCCTTTCCACTAGGACTTATTTGTGATTAGAGATCTTTCACCTGGACCAAAGGGTTTGATCTATATTTGGGAATAGGGTTTATTGCTTTTAATCCCGAGAGCTTTGCGCAGTCATACGTGGTGTGAGGCGTCAAGAGTTTTCTCTCCGCCGGGACTAGTCAAGGTTGACCTTAGATTTGGGACCTTGTGTATTTGGATTGCCACGACTCCTCAAATCTCGTTTAAGTAAAGGTAATTCGACTCTTGCACTTGAAACTAGGAACCTAGGGGGAGCACTGTCCGAGTACCCCATTCTTATTTTGATATTCTCCTTATCTCTAGTTACCACTTTCAATCTTTATTTTCTGTTTATTCACTTTTAATTCAATCTCTTCACACATCGAGTTTTTCTTGACTAATTGGCAAAGTGTATTTGTTGCTAGCGTCTACTCCCTCTTGATTCGAGTACCCACCCTTTGGGTATTTATTACTTCGACACCCATGCACTTGCGGAACACACATGCAAGGGTGTGTCAATATGTAAAGGGGTATCAAGGGTACACTATCACACTAAATATAAAGTTTTGTAAGGTAACATATACCAAGAAAAAGATGGTTTGGGAGGATACCAAGAATACTATGTTACAGGGTAAATAATGTCAAAAAGCTCCTTTGCATCCCTTATTTATATTACTCCAAGGTAAAAAGGTATTTAGCAACTACTGTCTATTTTGAAAATTTCAAATATGTATAAATGTTTTCACTTGTTATATTTTGTTTCCAATTAAAATTTTGTGTTTCCAAGTACTTGTACAAATTTCTATTTATTATTATATTTTCTTGCTTATCCTTTTTTGTTTTTGTTTACTATTCCATGTGTACGCTAATTCCAGAGCATTAACGTAATTTACTATTACATATTGTTTATGCTTTCGAGTTGTCACTTACCTTATAATCATTTTCATGCAGTAGTTTCCTGAGCTCAACCCCTCAAGTCAGAAAGAAGATGTCATGCCCCGACCCTCGGGTCCCGGCCCATAACACTACCGCCACAACAACCCATGGGAGGTCAGGCACCTGCCTCAACCCTAGATCGCCGCAAGACTAACCTGTTACCTGTACAATATTAACATCACACAATAATACTCCAAATCTATGGTATTCAACTACAACCCTATACAAGATCAACATACTCACACCAGGTATATAGATCCCTGGACATCACAACACCAATGATCATGAACACAATTATAGTCTCCCCCAAACACTGGGTGTGAAACTCATACAACCTAAGGTTCTAACTGAACCAATTAAGATTATCCAAGACCAAAATGGAAATATGAAAACATAGGTCCTAGTGGATCCATCTTATGCATGATAAGAATGTTTATGAATCATACACTACTCAAAAGTAAATGCAAGAATAGATCTGCCAAGCACTATCACGTCTCACGCCCTACTGCCATGCTAACACCTGAAAAGAAGAGAAGAAGAATGGTTGAGTAACTAAGTTACTCAGTGAGGGGTTGAACATGGAGCTATAACTCATACAAGTGTAACAAAATAATATGCCGAAAATATATATATATATCTATATTTTTAATAACCAACAACTTACAAAATGCTTTAAATACACATTTCAATATAAGAAGCTTTCAACTTTCTCAAAGAAAGGCATCAATAAAACTCTGAAAATCATTTGTAAAGAGATTCAATACTGAAAATTCAAGTTAAGAATACTCGTTAAAAGAGCAAACCCATCGAATCAAGGATTTATAGTGCAACACATGCGGAAATCCTCTATCGATAGCATCATCAATAGCCTATGAAAACCCTCCATCACTAACCATGGCCGTGGCTAGGTCAGGAGCCACCAAGATGCACGTATCTTGGCGTTGGCAGTTGGGAATCCCGTGTGGTGACTCCGGAAAGCCAACACAGCACCTTCAGGTTCTCTAGGCGCCTCCTGTAAGGGCTAGTCAGCCGAGAACTCCAAGCTACACTAACTAGGTCGGTCCGTGGAGACTCGCTTCTGCAGAATACGGGGATCACCCCAATATCACCTACGAAACATTTGGGATATCCATCCCGCCCGTAGGCTCATCATGAATACATCACGATAATAATATGAACACATCAATATAATATCATAAATCTCGTCAAGAGATCACAAATTCTCATAGATACAACTCTCAATTCGAAAGTGAATTCTTGAGTAAACATCGGCAATGATATTGTATTCATCAAGAAAATCATCATGAAAGTATTCTTTGAAAACTCATTTCAAATATGACATCATCGCAATTAATAACCTTTCAAATAGAGTTTCATCACCAAGAAATCCATTTTGATTCTCTTAGGCTGTTTCTTGGGTCCTTATGTCAAGAACATTAACCTTTTGACATTACTTTGAAAATATGCATTTCAAGACATAGGGATTTCATCCCTTAAGAATAATAAAAGATCATTGATCATAATCGAAAAGGTATATCAAATCATGAACCATAAGTATAAATGATCAACAACCTTAATCAAAAGTACATCGGATCATAAATAAGAAGTATAGATGATCAATGTCTTCAGTCAATAAATAAACTGAAACATAAATCATCATTATTCAAAGTTTCATGAAAACATCTCAAGAAACCTTTGAAACATGAAATTCACCAGTCAAGAACGTATATAATTAGGTATTCAAACAAGCATGACCATAGCTCATGAATTAAACAATTTCCCACTCACAAACTTGGTGAGATCGAACTTCTTGGATCACTCGTCTACTTGCTCTTTACCCTTGCCTTTAGATCCACCTCCTTGAAGCCATTAACCATCCAAGAAAAACAACAATCAATCACATAACCCAAACAATAAACAAAAGAGGAAAGAATGATCCAAAATTAGATCTCATGGCTTCTAGGGTTCACTAGATATTCTAGATTCAAGAATTAATAATAATGGTATCCTAAAATCCTCAAGATCACAATAAAACCAAGAAAGTCGTAATTGGGTTCGGATCTAAAAGAATCAAGGGTTTAGAGATGAAGGATCTCCTTCATTCTTCACCAAAACATGAGTTCAAGACTCCTAAACCATCCAAACATTAGATCTATGGCTTAATTCCAATTAAACATTAGATCCATACTAGATCCACACTAATTCTTCATGGATCTATAGAGAATTGAATAAAAGAACAAGATATTGAAGAAGAGAAGAAAACCCACCTTAAACCTTGCTAGAACTAAAGGAGAATTATCACCAATGAAGAAGAGAGGGAGATCAACACATTTCTTCTTTCTTGGCGCTCAAGAATGAAGATCTAATAGAGAAAAGAATGAGGATTCAAGATGGGGAGAAAAAGAGAGGGAAATGGGGTCTTATGAAGGCCCTTTGAGTTTCAAATCGGTATATATAGGCCCCAAAGCGCGGGAGGGCTCACGGGATTCCTTGCGGGCGCAAGGGAGGCCGCGAGGCCTCAACCTAGAAGCCATGCGGCCTCCCATGCGCCCGCATGGGAGCCCACATAGTCTTCTGGCCGGTGGTTGATACGCCCCTTGCGTATCCGCAAGTGCATGAGTCGTACTAGTAATAAAGTGTACCATAAGGTCGGGTAGTCGTATCCACTTGGACTGGTGTATCTTCTAATACTCTCGTCCTGCTTAGTATCTAAAAAAATTGAAGAAGGGTTTAACTGACTCTAGGTTGAACTGAAAGAGATTTAAGAGGAGGTAATGCACTAAGGGAAAGCTAAGGATTAGCTCGATGGAGGAGATGGGGCCCCGGGGTTGTATTCCTGATGCTCACTAACTTGGACTCTCTCAGTACTTAGCAGAGACATCTTCAGTTCTAAAATCTAGTCGTGCTAGGTGAAAGATGCTCACAGTGTTGTTGAACCCTAAGTTGAAATCTCATTTCTTGCAACTATCAATAACATTCACAAGCTAAGTTAAGATAACCAAACATTCAAGCATTCAACCACTCAACAAACATTCAAGATAGCCAACAACAAAAATTTGATACAAGGAACAAGACATTCATAAATACTGCAAGTAGAGTAATCAAGTTCAAGCTACAACATCAGAATATTCCCCTTGGGGCTCCGTAAGAGAGTTTAGTCCCTCATGAGTTTAGACAACAAAATAAATGCCAAAGAAATTAATACACAAGAAGTTGAGAACTCCCTAATTTCTTACATCCTTACGACTATCCGAGGCTTTATGATGTAATGGATTCTCCTCCAGATCGGTCTATCATTCACGCAACATTTCCCTTGTGATGGTGAGTACGGCTCCCCAAAGCTCCTCCTTCTTCTTCCTTAGTTCGCAGCTAAAAAAGTTTCCTGTAATCTGCATGGGGTCCAACATGGCCGTGTTGCGGCCGTGCTGAAGGTTGCACGGGCGTGCTTAGCGACCGTACACGTGTTGCTCTCGACTGAATTCTCCAGCAGAATTTGCACGGCTTGAAGCACGGGCGTGCTGAGACCGTGTTGAGCTTGATGAGGTTTCTCCTAAGTCTTTTAGCTCCTAAAATTACTCCAAATCACTTCTTCTTGCCTTAGGACTTTGATATCTGCATGGAAAACTAAGAACACCTCAAATAGCACTGAATTTCGAGAATTAATGTCGATAAATGGAAGAATCATGGGAGTAAGACATAAAATAAATATATATGAAATGCACTCATCAGTGGTCCTTGCGGGCTCCCATGCGGGCGCATGGGAGGCCGCAAGGCCCCTTTTTGGCTCCTTGCGGGCACACAAGGTCCCTTCCTTGCTTACACCTTTTAAAACACTTTTCCCACATATTTTAACCTCTAAAAAAGATCTTAACTAAGATCCCAACAAAAAATCAAACTCAATAAAAACTTAAACACACAACTTCTACACAAGAAACAAAGCATAAGAGAAGCGAAAAAAAAAAGTCGAACTTCCACAGAAGAAGCCTTAACTGTAGAAACACAATCATCCTTATATAAACACAATCCATCTTCTCAGAAATAGCAGTCGAACTGACTATATTACAAGCCTCCATTCAGAAGAATCGATTGCTTCCACTGAAACGCAATCCACCTTTGCAAAAAATAGCAGTAGCTAACATTTATCCATAAGCGTTCCATTCAAGAGCACCGACTATAGCTCTGAATGCATAAACCACATCTCTAAAAGCACCACCCACAACTAATAAACCACAAGACTCTTCCAATGAAGCATCGACTACCACCACCAGACAAGAAGCCTCCTTCACTAAGCTACAATTGAATGCAAACCTTACAATGATAATGGCCTCTGTAGAGCCATTATATATCATCGTTTCTAATTATGTTTCTTTGTTTGCAATTAACTAATAGTGTTTTCACTTATCCTTGATGATTTTTGTTTAATGTGATTAATTTCCACTTATATCGATGTGCTTACTCTATTATGTTTTTGCTTATTTTCCAATGTTTTCACTTACTCCATTGTCTTTTCACGTACTTTGCATAGTTCTTGCTTTGACTAGTTTGTTTTTCATTATAGGACAATTGTTTACAAAAACAAGTAGGTATTCACGAATAAAGCTGAGACCTAAACACTTCTTGAAGGAATGACAATATTGCCTGATGATGTCATGGACTTATACGTCATGATTGTCATGTAGTCTTTGAAGAAACCTCTATATCTGATATGCTCCTTGCGTATCCGCAAGTACAAATGTCGTACAAGTAGTAGCAAAGATGGAGAAATGTTCGGGACTAATGATTGGGTAAGGAAAAGGGAAAAAGGAAGATGGAAAAAAGAGGAAACTTTAGCAAATAACAATGATCAAGAGTAGCACCCCGGATCAATCCCTCAGAATAGTTTGCAATTACTTTCTCACAATTACTATCAGGTACATCATACGAAACCTATGTGTGCTCTTAAAGCCTTGTCGCATCAACGACAATCATGAACGTCGAGGTTTTTGACCGTAACTACGGGAATCATGCACTTCGAGGTTTGCAACCACCTTACAACGATCATAACTAAGCAAATCAACACACATCAAGTTTTACAATCATAACTATGCTAATCATGCACATCAAGTTATGCAACACAAGATTAAACATAGCAATCAATAAGGCTCCATAAACATTTCAAGAAAGTATTCAACTACAAAACTAACATCCAAGTTCAAGAATCTGGGGCACCAGAGGACTGTTGGCCCCTCATGGGTTCACACAACATTGAAATAAAGACAAACAATAAAGTAAAAGTCCATAAACTCCCTATGCTTCTGCATCAATCGTTGTGCTCTGAGGACCTAGCCAATGACGAAGCTCCACTCCTAATCATGCCTTCAATTAGTTGCTCGACCTCCCATCTGGATGGTGGTAAAAGATTCCTCTTAGATCGTCTCCAAAAGCCCTAGACGTCGCTTAGCCGAAGCCGCCATCTAAGCCTTAGACGTCGCTTAGCCGAAGTCCATAAACACGGGTGTGCTTCGGTTGTGCTTCTAATCATGCTATTTGTGGCTAGATCTTGGGTTCAAAAATGAGAAAAATCATGCCAGACAACAAAGTGCACGGTCCCCAACACACCCGTGCTTGGGTCATACTTCCATTTGCATATCCGTGCTCTAGGGACGGTGACCGTGCTTAATTGTTTTTTAATCTTCTTTTGATTCTTGTAATCAACATTGCTTGAAGAGCACGCTCGTACCTGGCTACTTGCAATTTAAGTCTTTTGATGCTAGATTTGCTCTAATAGTTATTTTACTCGCCCAAGACCTGCTTATCTGCACACTAATACCAAAATACCCAAAGTAGCACTAATCTAGGAAAAATAGTCGCTAAAAGATAAGCCAAACATGGGTATGCAGTAGATAAAATGTGTATATAAAATTGATAAGTGCTTGCATGTATACATTATTTAAGATGTTCTCCATGCATGAGCATCACATTTTTCAGGTTATATCTCTCATTTCGTGTGTTTTTATGTTCTTTCTTGCAATCAAGGTTGTGAAGAATGTTTATTGGAGTTTAAGCTGGAATAGGCCATGTTGGTGCCGAGTGGAGTTCTTTTCTGCAAATACAAAGTTAAGACACAAATCGGCGTCAAACGAGAGAGTATGCGCCAACTTCTACAAGGTTCGAGACAATTCTTGTAGAAGGACACAGAGGCAGTCTTGCTCGCTCGTTCTAATTTGTTCGAAGAATTCAAAAGCTCTCCAAAGGGTTTTTTCATCATGAACTTCCACATGAGCTTGTGTCCGTCCGTGTGGCCTCAGAAGAAAGAAACGGGCGAATCGGGGACCGATAGGCCAAATTCTACATGGCTGAAATTCCATATGGGCGTGTGGAAGTTCCACACAGCCTTGTGGAATTTCCACACGGCCGTGTGGCTCATCCACATGCCCGTGTAGATCCTCGAGATTGCTTTTTAAAAAGCCGTTCTAAAGCGTTTTGAGGGGATCTTTTTTTCTATCTTTTGGAGAGAGTTCGGCTAGGGTTTGGAAAGGTTTTTGCTACGTTTTGGGGTCGTTTCTTCACCGATTTCAACACTAATTCCCTCCAAGGAGAGCTATTGAAGGAGCCTTCGATGACTTCGATTCGGCGAGGTGTGCCCTTGGCTTGAAGGAGGGATTCATGGAGAAGAAGGAGTAGCCCTCATAGGCTATCAGCACGAAGCTTAAGGGGGCTTTCTTTATGGGTTACGTGCATTTATTTACATTTGTATTGATGATTTTGTATTGCTCCATGGAGAGCTAAACCCCTAGTGGGTACTTGGACTTGTAAACCTTCGGATTTCTATGTTTCCTTGACTTTAATGCTTTTATTTAATTTGAGATTAAATTTGAGTTTCAAACTTGTGTACTTCATTGATTTTCGCCTAGAGTTACACTAGGGTTGAGAATCCAACCAAATCATCCTTTTGACGAGTGACCATCACCATTAGGATTAGATTAACCAAGTTTGAAGAGGGTTGAGAGGGTGAGTCGAGAGGTAGCGGCACGCCCCCTTTCCCTTCCGGTATGATACACCTTACCTCCATATTCCAAGAGTTAGGATCGATCTCAAAGAGAGTTAGGCGTTGAGAGAAGCCTTTCCGCCGGGACTTATTTGTGATTAGGGATCTTTCACTTGGACCAAAGAGTTTGATCTATAGTTAGGAATACGGTTTATCACTTGGAATCCCAAGAGCTTAGTGCAGTCATACGTGGTGTGAGACGTCGAGAGTTTTCTCTCAGCCTGGACCTCGTAGGGGACTAGTGAATGTTGACCTTAGGTTTGGGACCTTGTAGCTTTGGATTTTCACGACTCATTAAATCTCGATTGAGTAAGAGTAATTGAAGTCTTGCACTTGAAACTAGGATCCTAGGGGGAGCATTGTCTGAGTACTCCATCTTCACATCGATCGTTTCCTACGTTCTAGTTTGAACTTTCAGTTCTTAAATTCTGTTATTAATCACATTTTAATCTCAAAACAATCAGTTTTCTTTGGCTACTTAGCGAAGTGTTTTTATTTCTATCGTCTACTCCCTGTGGATTCGACTACCCATCCGTTGGGTACTTTATTACTTCGACACCCGTGCACTTGCGGAACACTCACGCAAGGGTGTGTCAAAAATGCACTCATCAATATCTATATAAAAAACTAGTAACTATCACTCCCACATTTACGCTATTTATGCTAAAGTAAGAACATAATATTGTAGAAGGAGGAAAGCCCAAAACCTTGTCGTGATGGGAAGAAAATGCTCTCCAAAATTGAATCTTTGCTAGTGTGACACAAGTAAGCAAAGATGAGATGGAACCAAGTAAATAGAAAAAAGATGGTATTTGTTAAGGAGTTATAACCAGAAATTTATTAATTTAAGTAAAAAGTTTAATGAGTGAGCAAAAGCTTCATATAATAAGCAAAACTTTTCTATATTAAATGGAAACTTGAACCAAGAATTCATATGATAAGGGGGAACTTCTTTTATTAAACAAAAACGAGGACATACATCAAGCATCTCAGAAATAGAATATAAGAATGCAAAAAATTAACTGATATTTACGATTGGAATGTGGATGTCAACTCAGGCAAAGGTAGATGTTTCTTCAAGCCTTTCTTTTGTAAATTGGACATCAATTCACCAAGGAAGAGATGGTTACCCTAGGTGAGCCAATAAATGGCACAAAAATGAAATCACAACGAATGTCTAGAAGAAGAGACATTTCTTTTAGCCAAATAAAAACCAAACAGAACAAAAGAGATTAAGGAAGAAGAAGGGCATATCCATCTTCCATGAAGTAAAAAGTTGCAAAAAAGTACGTAAAGCAAGTGAAAAGATAGCCAAGAACTGGTAATGCGACAGTCGTTTGATAAGTGCTAAATTACATACTTTCCCACATATGACTTCATGTATTTATACTTGTCATCAAGGCTCTTTTCAGGCTATTTGGTACTTAACGCCTTTTGTTATCTAGACCAATATATGTATATCTCAAACCAAAGCACAAAATTGGGAACAAAACAAAGCATAATTCGAGCTATGGAAGTGCCCAAAAATATACATGGCCAAGTACATGCCCGTGTAATTTTAGGGCACGATTCAGTAGCATCCGAGAGGAATACACGGCCATATACACACCTATGTACATGATCGTGTACTTATTATATACATAGAGGCGGTTACACGTGATTGCTCACCCGCAAGTGTACGGGGTCACCAAGTAATACCCTGTGAGTGACACAGGGGTCGTATTCGACGGGGTTAAGAAGCTCCTATTACTCCTCCTTCACTTACTATTTAACCTCACAATTTAAACATGGTACTACTCTAATACATGCAAGAAAGTAAATAAATTACAAATATACTAATTTCAAGGAAAGAAAAGAGATCACAAGAGCGACGATGAAATAAATAGGCCTGGAGATGAGGATCCCCATGAAGGGTCATCATGATGGTCATCATGATATATGGATGCATGAAAATAACATAGAAAGGGTAATTTAGGCCGACGGATCTCAATATTAGTTCAACCCCAATTTCTCGGCGGTTAAACCCTAATCCCATACGAATGATGATAAGGATCCCTCCCTCATCACATTCCTATGATCGCATTAAGTAAAGGAAGATCACGCGATAAGGATACACTTAACCTAAGTTTATCCTCATGGTTCGGAGGGGTTACCAACATCCAATTTCTCGGCATGTTGGTCTAAGAATACCCCTTTGAGCTCATCAACGATCTAGTACACGAGAGTAGGTCATGATGAGTGCATTTCATATATATTTATTTCATGTCTTACTCCCATGATTCTTTAAGTTATCTGCACAAAGTCCCCAAATTCAGTGCTATTTGAGGTATTCTTAGTTTTTCATGCAGATATCAAAGTCCTAAGACAAGAAGAAGTGATTTAGAGCATTTTCAGTAGCTAAAGGACTTAGGAGAAACCTCATCAAGCTCAACACGGGCGCAGCACACCCGTGCTTCAAGCAGTGAAATTCACAGGAGATTTTAGCCGAGAGCAACACGCAAATTGTTCGCTAAGCACGGCCGTACAACTCTCAGCACGGCCGCAACACGGGCGTGTTGTACCCCGTGCAGATTGCAGGAATTGGAGTTTCAAGAGTTTTATTCGGCCGTAATCTGCACGGCTTGGAGCACGGCTTCAACACGACCGTACTCACATCGTGAAACGTTTTAAAACCTCAGAAACTTAGGTTTTTGGGGGGACTTTTGGGCTGCGGACTAGTAGGGAAGAAGGAGGAAGCTTTGAGGGGCCGTCCTCGCCACCACCAAGGGAATGCTGCACGAATGGTAGGCCGATTGGGAAGAGAATCTATCACATCGTAAAGCCTCGGATAGACGCAAGGATGCAAAAAATTAGGGAGTTTTCAACTTCTTGTATTTTAATTTCTTTGGCATTTATTGTGTTGTCTATCCTCATGAAGGGCTAAACTCTCTTAGGGAGCCTCGGGGGGAAGTATTCTGATGTTGTAGCTTGAACTTATTACTCTACTTGCAGTATTTATGAATATCTTGTTCTTAGCATTAAATATTGGTTGTTGGCTATCTTGAACGTTGTTGGGTGGTTGAATGCTTGAATGTTTGGTTATCTTTCCTTAGCTTGTGAATCTTAATTGATAGTTGCAAGAAGTGAGATTTCAACATAGGGTTCAACAAGCTTTGTGAACATCATTCACTTAGCACAAGTAGGTTTTAGAACCGAAGATATTTCGATAAGTGCGAGAGAGTGCAAGTTAGTGAGCATCGGGAATTTACCGGGGGCCCTGTCTCCTCCATAGAGCCAATCCTTACTTTTCCCTAGTGCATTACTTTCCCTTAATTCTCTTTCAGTCCAACCTAGAGTCAATCAAACCATTCTTCAACTGATTAGATACTAAGCAGAGCGAGAGTAGTAGAAGCTACACCAGTCCCAGTGGATACGACTACCCGACCTTTAGGGTACACTTTACTACTTATGCGACCCGTACACTTGCGGTTACGCAAGGGGCGTATCAGGTCACGTCTACGTGTACAACTCAATAAAAAACTAAGGATCTCTCCAATTTCTAGTTCTAGGCATAAAGAACAATGAGCCAAACCATAAATCACACCAATGCATTCTAATTAAAAGCATAGCATTCAAAATACATGATGAACCCCCCAAGGTTCACCTACATCCGGTTGCCTTGGGGGTCTAGTGTGCCATCATACAAACAAATATAACAAACTCAAGAAAAACAAGAAACAAATGCATAAGTGGCACTCCCTAGTCCAAATGATGATGAAGAAAAGCAATGCCGACCGAATGATGCTTCCTCTAGCCAAACGAATGCCGAATGCTCCTCCTCCCATGATGATGAAGCTCTCCCCTTGAAGTTCAAGCCCTTGATCACCTCCAAGCCTCAAGCCCAGCTCTCCTCTGATGATGTCTTCGTTTTTCACCTTTTCCCCCAAGTGTTGGCTGCCAAAAAGCTCTCCTTGAAGTTCTCCAAATGCCCTAATATACCCTCTCTTCTCTGGCTACAATATCAATCACGGGGTTAATTCTGGGCAGCATTGAGGCCGTATGGCCTGGATCAATTCTTGACTCGAAAATCATCCAGGTGCTACAGTGTTGCTATAGTACCGCTGCTTCATTATTTTACCCTACAGTAATATGTTACAGTAAATATGCTACAGTACTACGCCCTGGTTTTCTTCTCTTTTCCGCCCAAATCGTATCTTCGTAGTTTCCATGGCTTTTCCATGCCCTGCGAAGCAAATAATACGTGATTAAGCGCAAAACGGGCATCCATTCATGTAAAAATACATGCTAGAGGTATCAAATATATATACTAAAACACGTACATTTAGACACTTATCAACACACCCATCCAACCTTCCAGTACAAAGAAGAACGAAATCCCGAGAGTTACACTTTCGAATACACAGTCATGTACATGCTCGTGTACTTACCACATTCCTATGTCTATAAAAGGATTTGAAAAGAATGAATACTCATCTTGGAATGCCTATTTCTGGAAATAACGGTGGCTGTGGATCAGGGCTTTAAAGAAGACAGCGAGGAAGACGGTGGAAGCTAGGGGGTGACATTTAAATGATTCGACACCAATTGTGATTGATCCTAAGTGCTATTTGGGCTAGAAGGGTGTTCTTCCTTGTGAATTTCGGGTTTTATCTGTATCCTTATTGCTTTGTATTGAACAAGACCGCAATGGATGTCTAACTTCCCTAGGTGTCCGGATTTGATGTAGCTTAAATTCATTATTTTCATATTGTTCTTAATTTAGATTGTCTTTGGTTTGTTAGATTCATCTTTATTTTATGATGTTGGTTTAGTGTATCGAGAAAGGCTTTACCAGTATATTTTCACATTAGGTATCGAGAGATCCATGTGAGGAGATCACACATAGATGAATAGGTTTCATTGGCGTACGCTAGAGATAAGGCTTCATATACCTTTCGATTAGGATCATCATAGTTTATCTCTGATCCTTGACATGGATTCCTAGAGCCCTTCACAATTATGTGAAATTAGGTTTGAAAGAGATTTTGACCTACCATAGCCTGGGATTAGTTGTTGAGGGGTATCGAGAGGGGGCTCAACATATTCTTGAATTTTTCTTAGTCCACAATCCTTAGACTCAATTTTTATTAAGTGAAATTACCTTTCACTAATTCAAACAAAGTCTTATCAATGTACCAATTTCATCTTTTGATTTAATCACTCCTCAAATTGCCTATTGAGATGATTAATCAATTTACATACTTTTTCTAAAAACGAATTCTTCTTATTTTGATTGTACGTTAGATTGTACCATTAAGATCATTGCTAATGTTCTACAATCCCTGTGGGTACAACAACTCATTTTTCTGACCTTATTTATTACTTGATAATCCGTACACTTGTGGTATAGGATTGCACAGCAAGCATAACACTCATGATTATTCTTACAAATTAAAAAAGAGAAGTAGCCAGGCCAGCTTTTCCCATCAACTGAAGGGGCATTATTGGAAATACAAATGGAGATAATAGATGGTGTGAGGTCCATAAACTAAAAAATGAATTTAAAAAAAAACACTGTGGAATATGCAAATGTCAAAAGAATTGTTTAGGAAGTTTTAAAACGTATAGGGAGCAATAAATAATTTTCTTTATATATATTTGAAACCATCACATCTCTAACTAAAGAAAAAGCAAAAATCCAAGGGCGTTTGAATCCCTTGGAATATATATATACATAAACAGGACAAGTTGACAGGAAGTTAATTTTTTTTGGAGTTTTTATTGACGTTTTTGGGCACTATGTAGTGTACTTAATATTTCATTTATGTACTTTTAAAATGTTAATAATAATTTGTGTTTTCTTATATTTTGATCATCATATTTTTTTAAAAAGCTATTTTTAAACATTCAAAATCATTTCTTTTTCGTTTTTATCGTTTTAAAAAAATTAAAATTTGATATACCATGTAAAACATAGAAATATATATTTGTTTATTTAATTTTGTGAGCTACGATTTCACATTAGCTTTTATTTGGGATATATAATACAATTAGCTTTTAAAAAAAATCTTAGCCAAATTTCATTGGAGCCGGGGCCTTCCGAAGCACTTTCACGTGACCAACTAAAACATATGATGTTAATAATTAATTTATAAAATTTATGAAATTAGAATAGGGTAATGAGTTTACCGAGGATCCGACCGGAAAAATTTTACCGTTGACGGGCTAGAGGGAAATTTCGAGAACACGATCAGGCAGGGAATTAATTCTTCATCGGAGCCAAACTAGGGGCAGCGATTAAGAATACCCTCTTGACCTCGACTCCAACTCCCGCTTAGTAACCTAAATATATAATTTGAATATTATATGTAATATTATATATTATCTTATCAATATTAGAAATATATAAATTGTTTATTAAATTATTAATGATTAAAAAAATATTATTAAAGGATTATTTGAATAATGTAATTAGATTGAACAGTGACTTCCGTACATCTTTGTAATTTGATTTACAAACTAATTGTAAACTTACAATCATCTTGAGAATTATTACAACTGTTCAAAATAAGATACTTCATTTACTGCATTTGAGATATTCAAATAAATATTTCATGGGTGAAGTAAATAGATTTTAGAAGATGTTTTGAAATTGATTTTTTAAATGTTTTTATAAAATTTTGGGCAAATGTTTCATAGGCATGGGGATAGAGAAAAACTTATCCTTAGACGGGGTCTGAGGTCATATATTTGAGGTTGAGGCCTCGAATATATTTGCCGCTGCCCTGCCATTGCCAACCCTAGCTAGATTAGATATCATACAGGTTCACAAAAGGGCTCTGCCACGTACAGACATTTGTATTTCTTGAATATGGCCGCCACTCATAAAGGACCACATTGAATCCAAAGTACATAAATTGAAATATAATGAGCAGAAACAAATTATAATAAGAAACCCTCAGTCTTCAACCAAGTAAAAAAGAAAAATATTGGAAAATACACCTTTAGGGAGGATGGGTCCCGAAGTGCTGATGTGGTGCACTCCGTTACATCAGCTCTAACCCGTTTAAAAAAATAGTTGACTTACAATTCGTTCATTGTTTGCTCAGCGATGTTACGTGATAATGAAAAAAGAAAGTGGTAATTACAGTCATAAACAAGACATACTAAAAAAATGAAAACATATCCTCATTTGGATTCTTGACCTACACAAAAGGAAAATGACACATTTCGAACCAAAGTCTCTGGAATGCACAAGTGCGCAGAGATAGGCCAATGCCTTATCATTTTAAATACACACTAAGCATACAAAAGCTGTGTTCATAAAAACTGATGAGGGGCGAAATTTTCATGTCTGGCTCATAATCATCTGCTTGGCCTTACAAGTGCAAAATAGGATTCAGGATTTTCTGACATCAATAAATCAAAGACAGCTATCTCTTGAGGGCGGGGGATCTTCGGACTTGGCTCAAGAAAACCTGTTTTAGCAACCCCACATAAAAAATGAAACATGGATTTGTAAAAAATTTATTTTAATGGACAGTAAATTTAATTGCAGAGTTTAGACTTCAGATCTTACCAGGGGTCAGTTTCTGCTGCTGGTACAAAAAATTCACCAAGGGGTTCGATGCCCAATGATTGACAGCTACTCGGTTTCTGGGCTCAAAACCAATTACATCACCAGCCCTTGACAAAACTACCTGCGACCAAAAAACATGACAATGTCATAGATGCCTGGCACACACCCAAATATTTAACTTGAATTAGCCTCCCGGTTCTTTCTTTCAAAAAAAAATATTTAACTTCAAAGATGTATAATTATTGTTGAATGAAATTGGAACGAAGGAAATGGAAAGGTGAATGCAAAATGCCAGAACTCCAAGTACTGTTGTGTTAACAAACATGTAAAATGCTAGATCAGATCAAATCATGGCCTGCACGCCGAGGACAACCTCGATTGGGGTGGTTTCACTATGACAATTAACAAATTTAACTGCCAATCTTTGCATAATTCATTCACCGATGCTTGTTTGCTACAGGGAGTATCACAGCCAAAAGTATAAGCATCACATAATATAGATGGTATAATGTTCTAAATGCCCATAATAATAAAATTTCTTAAGACATTCGCTTGCACACCACTCACGCAGACACAAAAAGATAAGAAAAAAACATTGGTAAATGAGATTCAGGTGCATGTGCCAAAAGAAAAGAAATCTCTTGCCTGGAATAAAGAGCTTAGTCCAGTATCAGGTGTCATCCAGACAATGAAAAGGGAATTACACTCTTCAAACTAGCATCTCATCCCAGTTGGACACCATTTTGAACTTATTAAATAAGACAGCAGCATTTTAGAACAGTTTGACAGAAAGCAGGATCTCCTACTTCTCCTTCCAAAAATTCACTAATATCTGATTGATATAAAGCTATATTATGATCTACTAAGTTATTTTGTGAATAGTTTCCATTATTTTGTAGAACAACTGAGAAATTATGATGAAAAATCCAATTCAAGATATTATCCATATAATCATGTTCAATCCAACAGCCTTGTTGATTCCTTAAAACAGGTAAAGATTGGGAACATAAATCTGATGCCATTTTTGAATATCATACACCCAAACAATGATCCGCAACAAAAATATGTTGCCATTTACCCCATGCAAGACCACCATAACTGGATTGTAGAAATAGATTGAAAATTCCTGTTCTGTCTATCTCTCACTCTCTCTCAACCTGGTGATGCACAAATCTTCTGTATGTACGAGCATCAAATTATTACATCTTCTGAAGGTCTCTCCTGATATTCAGATTGACCTAAAAGATATTATGAATGTGCACATCTTCTGTATGTATGAGCATCAAATAATTACTTCTGTAGCTCTTTCCCTTCTTTTCAGATAGGTATGAAGAATAGAAATTACATTACAACGAAGAAATGTTGCTTGGACTTCCAATTTTTAAGCATAAATGAGAAATATTAGACATCAACACCACTTACAAACTAAGCAATAGAACATGAAATAAGGATTTTGACATGCAAGTTCTCAATCATGACAGGATATCCATGATGTACAAGTTCCCCTAAAATCACAATCGATGTAATATCTTATGCATAATACCAGCCAGGTGAGGTGAAAAACATAAATTACGTTCATTTCTCCGAGAACAATGGCAGGCATTTGAAATACTTAAAATAACGCACTTTCATTTATTTGATCCTTGAAATTCTCTAATTTATGTTCTAAACCTACACTTTGCAAAAGTTATATTGGAATTTGCTTTTCAGGCCACCTCTTCAGTTTTTTTTTTTTTTTTTTTTGAAAATTTAGAAGGTTACTTACAAAGTGTATAAGTTTTTGATAAACATCTAAGCATGTATGTGTTGTGTATTATTTTTACATTTTATTGTTTAATCAATGCCCTTTCGGTCTAAATTGTTTTATCCTTGTATTTCAAGCCTGTCAGAAGCCCTGGGGGACGAATTCAGCATCAAAATAGTGTTTTCGAGCACGAGATACTGTAGCCGTTTTACTGTAGCAGTTACTGTACCTCATCACGGGCTTCTCAGCAGAAAAGTAGAAATCCCGAGGGGTCAGCATACGGCCGGTATGTGGGTCAGCATACGGCCGGTATGCTGACCCCCTTTTACCCATCGGAATTTGGGTGTTTAAATGCTATCAAGGACATCTTTTTGGGGACTTTTGGATTTTATTTTGGGAAAGGGTTTTGGACACCACTTCCACACGATTTAGGAGGGCAAAAGGAGAGGAAATCCGAGCATTCTTCGGTGGGAAGAGCAAGATTTAAGAGGATCCACTTCAAGGACTTCATTGCTTGGAGGTTGAAGACAACGGGAAGCCATCCCTCCGAGTGGCGACTTCGGAAGGTTTTCTCCGGGGATTCAAGCGTCATTCGCCCTTCACCTTTTGAGGGAGTGTTCCTCATGTTTATTTTAGTTGTTTGCATGGATTGTTTGGTTGATTTGTTGAACATGAACAACTAAACCCCAAGGTCACCGGATGTAGCGGAACCTTGGGAGCCAACTTGTGATGTTTTGGATTATTTGAGTCATTTATTGCATGATTGGCTTGTTGTGATCCTTGTTTGGTGTTCTTGATTGTTTTGGTACATTTGATTGATTGATGTATCAAAGTATTGGTAGCACTTTGTAGCATGACCATTGCCTTAGTGCTAGACTCCATCAAACTTGGAAGGGATTATTGTATAAATACGCCGTGACCATCGGGTAATTGTACACCTCCATTTCTAGGGTTGAAAACTAACTAGGGTTTCTACCCTAACTTGAGGAAACCATCATTCTCCTTGCAACCGTGTGAGAGGTTGAGTGTAAGAAATTCCTTATTCAACGCTTGCACCGGGTTAGGGGTCAATTGCCGTGACCATCGGGTTGACCTAAGTTTAGGTTTTCTCGGTCCAACTGGCCACGTGTTTAATTTCTCAAATATCCTACTCACTTAAGTAGCCCCCTTGGGGATCCTTATCCGTGGCCGTTTTCCATCCTTGAGCATCTCCCGTGTTTTGATTTCGTCGCATTTATTTAAACAATTTCTCTTGTTGTTCATTTCTTTTCTTTCCGTTTATTCTCTTGAAATCGAATCGGTGAGCTAAACAACAAGTAAGAAGTGAGTAAAGTATCTCCTCGGTCCCCTTGGGAATACGACCCACTCGTGCATGCGCGAGTGGTTTATTACGTGACGACCCCGTGCGCTTGCGGGTGTTCACACTTTGTGTCGATCAAGTTTTTGGCGCCGTTGCCGGGGAACACCGAGCGATATTTGAAAAGCTTTAAGCTTGTTGATTTAGCCTTATCTTTTTCTTTTGTTTTCTTTTGTTTTCTTTTTTGTTTTTGTGTTTTCTTGTTTTTGGTTGTTGATCTTTTGTAAATATTTCATCTTTGTGTTTATAGTTGCTCTTTTTGTAATTCTTGTTGTTAGCTAACATCGTGACTCCTCAACCCGTGTAGGTACCCATCTTATGACACGAGCGAGTCAAGCAAACTTGGTTGAACCCGATAACGAGATAAAAAGAACTTTGCATCAACGATTGAAAGAAATGGCAGAAAGTTCTATACATCAAGTGATTCAGGGTGAGTCGAGTGAACCATCAGTCATGGCGGAGCCTAGGAAGACCCTATCGGAATATGAAAGGCCACAATTCACCGGAGAAGAATTTAGTGTCCAAGCACCAACTGTTCCGGCTAATAACTTTGAAATCAAGGCGAGTACCATAGGGATGATTCAGAATTCAGTCCAGTTTGACGGTCTAGCGGATGAAGACCCCTATGCCCATCTTGCCCGGTTCCTTCAGATATGCTCCACTTTTAAGATCAACTCAGTATCAGACAATGCCATCAGACTGAGATTATTCCCGTTCAGTTTGAGAGGAACAGCATACAGATGGCTCACATCCTTAGCTCCTGGGTCCATCACCACTTGGAAGGAAATGGTTGAGAAGTTCCTGGCCCCATATTTTCCCCCAAGCAAAGCTGCAATACTGAGACAGGAGATATCGTCTTTCAGGCAGGGTGATACTGAAACAATCTTTGAAGCCCATGAACGATTTAAGGACCTTCTTCGCAAGTGTCCTCATCACGGCTTCCCTGCATGGATGAGAGTGCAGATGTTGTGTAACGGGTTGAATTATGCTACTCGGCAACTCATCGATGCAACAGCAGGCGGTTCTTTGAGCAACAAGCTTCCTGAAGAGGCTGAGGAATTAATTGAGAATATGGCCAGCAATGAGTGCCATTAGAGCACTCGACAGAAGCTTCCAAGGGCTGCAGGACTGTATGAGGTGAATGAATCCACAGCTTTGGCTGCGAAGATTGATGCCCTAACGAAACACGTCATGGAGAATAGTTCGAAGTATGACGCCCTAGCACAAAAAAGTTGATCAACTCATGTTAGGGTCCAGTTCAGGGTCCAAGGCCGTTATGTCATGTGATACTTGTGGGCAGGGCATGCAACATCACAATGCCCTATTGTTGTTGCCCCATGACCGCCGATGGAAACAGATTGATTATGTTGGGGGTGGACCGGGGGGAATCGGTTTGGCAACACTTACAATTATGGATGGAGGTGCTCTTCAAATCCTTCTTGGACTCAAGGCCAATCTCGGTATAGACCTCCACTATCTCGGGGGAAGCCAATACCAAGCTCCTCCTCCACAAGAAAAGAAATACTCTACGAGAGGATGTTTTGGCCGGATTCATGATTAGCACGGAGGCACGTTTTGTGAATAATGAAAAGAAATGTGATGAATTCGGTACCATATTGAGAAATGTTCAAGCATCCATCCAATCTCTGGAGAACCAAGTAGGACAGCTTGCTCGTGGACAATCTGAACGACCCTCAGGGAGTTTGCCAAGCAACACCGAAAGCAACCCAAAGGAACAATTAAAAGCTGTTACTTTGAGAAGTGGTAGACAGCTAGAAGCAAAGGAAAAAAGGATCCCAAGTGCTTCCAATGATGGGGTAGCCGTCCGGGAAAACCCTAATTTGAGTGAAGATGCAAGTAAGGAGAATGGGAGGAAAACTGGTGAAGACTCTGACAATTCTAACGTTTCAAAGGAGCACGAATACAAGCCAGTGGTACCATACCCCTCAAGACTCAAACAAGATAAAGATGAAGTCCAATTCAAGAAGTTCCTCACTATCTTCAAGCAACTCCACATAAATATTCCAATCATTAAGGCACTAGCTCAAATGCCGAAGTATGCTAAGTTTTTAAAGGAGTTTCTCACCAATAAGAGAAAGTTAAAGGAACAAGGCACAGTTGCACTTACTGGGAATTGCTCGGCCATTCTAGAGAAAAAACTTCCACAAAAGTTAAAGGATCCAGGTAGTTTTGTGATTCCTTGTGTAATTGGTGAAGGAGTAACGGAGCATGCTCTCGCCGATTCTGGGGCTAGCATAAATGTAATGCCATACAACTTATTCTTGAAGCTGGGATTAGAAGACCTAAGACCTACACGAATGACATTACAGCTTGCATATAGGTCAGTGCAAAGACCTCGGGGAGTAGTTGAAGATGTCCTCGTCAGAGTTGACAAACTCATCATTCCTGTAGACTTCGTGATTCTAGATGTGGATGATGTTGAGGTTCCCTTGATTCTAGGACGCCCATTCCTTAATACTTCGGGTGCTTTAATTGATGTCAAATAAGGCAAGATGACCATGAGGGTTGGAGATGAGCAAGTGGTCTTCACTCTCCCTGAAGCAATGAAGCACACTTGACCATGATGACAAATTATATTTCACTGATAGTACTGATGTAATTGTTTCTGACTGTGTGCAGGAGGTGCTTGCCTTAAACCCTTTAGATGAGTACTTGGATGAGGTAGAGTGCCAAGATGTCGAGGAAGAACTCTCTCCTCCACCAACACAACAAATTAATCAATTGAAGGATAATTCATCACATAATGGCATGAAAATTAAGGGTGTTAAGAAGATGTGGAGAAAGTCAAAGGAGAAATAAAGAGAGAGTAGAGAGATATCCACATTGCCACCGGACGAGGTTAATCGTGTATTCTTTGGAAATAGTGGTAAATTCAAAGTCTTATCATGTCTTCATTGAATTTTCCGAGTGGCAGCACGGCCCCAAAGATTGGAGTTAACTTCCCTCCATTTGTTCCACCATGATACTTTTTAGGTAATGCACGTCAAGCTAATGACGTTAAACAAGCGCTTCTTGGGAGGCAACCCAAGTTCCTTTCTTTTCTCGTATTCATTTTCTTATTTGTATTGTCTTATTTAACTTGTGTTTTTAGTTGTGGTTCGTTTGTAGTTGTATTTTCATCGTTTTTCTTAGTTCAATTGCCTTTGTGTTCCCTTGTTTGTCATGTGGTCTTTGAGGAATTCTTGTTCTTGATGCATGCATGTTGATGTTTTGAGTGTTTAATCGATGTTTCTGGCTTTGTTTTTCAAGGTTTCATCCATAGTCAAAGTGTGCAAAGTGTGGAGAAAAAGTTGTGCAAACAGAGAATCCCGAGGACCATCCTTGCGGCCGCAAGGATGCCCTCTGAACTTATCCAGAGAATCCTGTGGACCATCCTTGCGGCCGCAAGGATGGTCGGCAAGACCACCCGAGAGAAAGCTTTAAAAGTCATGTTTTGGGCTGGTCACTATTCATTCTTCTTCCTCATTCATCTAACCGGTTCTCTCTCATTTCTCCACCATTTTTCATCATTCTTTTTGCTCTAGTTTGCTCTCCTCCTCCTTTTTTCCATCTTGGTGACAAAAATTTGGAGTTTGAGCAAGCTTTCGGCCGGATCTAGCCCTTGGATTCATTCATCTTACTCTAGGGCAAGAGTTTGACCTCTCACTCAAAACCTTGAGTTTTTCTTGTTTTTGTGGATGAAATTTCTGGGATTTTTGTTGGTTTGTGAATTCTTAGTGATTATCAAAGTGTTTATCTTGGTTTGTAAAATTTTTTGGCTACTTGTACAAGCAAAGTTCTTGAAAACTTTTTCCAAAATTACTGTAGCACTGGACCTTTTCTTGGATTTCTTCATTCTTTTGGTGCTCATTTTGCTTGTAAATTAGTCGGATGACCTCTACTTTGTTTCTGTAGAATGCCAATCAAAAAATTAGCTTCCAAGAGAGCTAGGAGGGAACCTTCAGCTCCCGTGCAAGAGCCCAAGTTTTCCAAGGAAGAACATAAGACGCGTTTTGCACTCATCACTTCATCCTGCCTCTTAGACCCGCGACATGACTTTGTTTATTATCTTTCTATTATTCTTCTTTGTTTGTTTTTTGTTGTTAAAACTTGTACTTTTGAGTTAGCTAGGGCTCATCCCTACTAAACTCTTCTGTTATTTATGTTGGAGCTCTCTTTTCCATACTTTATTTCCATTTCCTCTTGAAAAATATTGAATGATGATAAGCTCCTTGTTCTTTTCAAGGTTATTAATTTCGGGAGCTTTATTTGTGTCGCCCTCATTAGGTGATATACTCCTGATCTAAGTGGAATAACTGAGAATCACACCAACGAATCAGGGAAGTTTTTTCACTCCAATTCTTTGCTTATTATTTTCATCCCCCACGTTATTCTGCTGACTTAGGTACATTGAGGACAATGTACAACTTTAGGTGTGGGAATGGTTATTTCCTTGGAGTGTTTTGTATTTGTGCATGCTTGTTACCTATAATGACTATAATTGTATTGTTAAGGACTTCCTAGCTTGGTAAAATGATAGTCGTGAGCTGTACAGTACATGTGCTTGAATATAGTTCTGTTTCATCTTTAGTGCACCTGCATACATACTCACGATCACTTTCACCTTGTACACTCTAACCAACCCATCATAATGGCTTTGGCATTAATTTGTTAAATTCTTTCTTCAATGCACTTTTAAAAGCTTTTGAGTTCCTTTGTTGTTTTCTCTAACCTTAAGTGAAGTTTTTAGCAGGTAGTTTATCAGGGATCATGAAGTAAAAAAAAAAAGGGGTCTATGTCAGTATTGCTCTGCTTTATAAGCAGGAATGCGTATATGTAGACTGTAATCGATTAAAAGCGTGACTTTTGTGCCTGGCCAGCATGTGCATCCGTCTGAAAGATTTTTTTTTTTTTTTTGTGTGAGTCTATGTTCGGCGGACTCAGAAAAGAAAGAATTTGTGTATATTTGTGTGTGAAAAAAATAAAGTTTCTCTTGTGATCCCCTGGAACATGTTTCATGGTCACTTAAGAGTTAGAGTTGTATTGAGGAACCAAAGGACTTTTAATTGAGTATTGAAGAGGTCTTTAGCACTCTAATGTCATCTTCATTATGTGTGGGGTGAATGGTCATCCTGGGGTAATCCGGGGTATGGAGGTCAAGGTGGGAGTTAGCGCACACACACATAGGGCACTGTGGATGAAACAGAGCTAATATCACTTCATTATCATTGAACAGCTCACTTCTTGATTTTCGTGCATTTGTGCTTGTGGAGTCCTTTAATTTTAAGCTTGAGGTCGTATTTTTAGCCGTTTATCTTCTTTCCCTTGTTCTTCATGTTTGTTTGCTTGGGGACAAGCAAACGCTTAGGTGTGGGGATGTTTGATAAACGTCTAAAATTACGTATTTTGCATGTATGTGTTGGGTATTATTTTTACATTTTATTATTGAATCAATGCCCTTTCGGTCTAAATTGCTTTATCTTTGTATTTCAGGCCTGTCAGAAGCCCTGGGGGACAAATTCGGCATCAAAACAGCGTTTTTGAGCCCGGGATTACTGTAGCCGGTTTCTTGTAGCTCATCACCGGCTTCTCGGCGAGAAAAGTAGAAATCCCAAGGGTTCAACATACGGCCGGTATGCTGACCCGTTTACCCATCGGGATTTGGGTGTTTAAATGCTATCAAAGGGCATCTTTTTGGGGACTTTTGGATTTTATTTTGGGAAAGAGTTTTTAGGGGATAAGAAATACAAGGGTTTTGGCCACCACTTCCACACGATTTAGGAGGGCAAAAGGAGAGGAAATCCGAGCATTCTTCGGTGGGAAGAGCAAGATTTAAGAGGATCCACTTCAAGGACTTCATTGCTTGGAGGTTGAAGACAACGGGAAGCCATCCCTCCGAGTGGCGACTTCGGAAGGTTTTCTCCGGGGATTCAAGCGTCATTCGCCCTTCACCTTTTGAGGGAGTGTTCCTCATGTTTATTTTAGTTGTTTGCATGGATTGTTTGGTTGATTTGTTGAACATGAACAACTAAACCCCAAAGTCACCGGATGTAGGGGAACCTTGGGGCCCAACTTGTGATGTTTTGGATTATTTGAGTCATTTATTGCATGATTGGTTTGTTGTGATCCTTGTTTGGTGTTCTTGATTGTTTTGGTACATTTGATTGATTGATGTATCAAATTCTTGGTAGCACTTTGTAGCATGACCATTGCCTTAGTGCTAGACTCCATCAAATTTGGAAGGGATTATTGTATAAATACGCCGTAACCATCGGGTATTTGTAACCCTCCATTTCTAGGGTTGAAAACTAACTAGGGTTTCTACCCTAACTTAAGGAAACCATCATTCTCCTTGCAGCCGTGTGAGAGGTTGAGTGTAAGAAATTCCTTATTCAATGCTTGCACCGGGTTAGGGGTCAATTGCCGTGACCATCGGGTTGACCTAAGTTTAGGTTTTCTCGGTCCAACTGGCCACGTGTTTAATTTCTCAAATATCCTACTCACTTAAGTAGTCCCCTTGGGGATCCTTATCCGTGGCCGTTTTCCATCCTTGAGCATCTCCCGTGTTTTGATTTCATCGCATTTATTTAAACAATTTCTCTTGTTGTTCATTTCTTTTCTTTCCTGTTTATTCTCTTGAAATCGAATCGGTGAGCTAAACAACAAGTAAGAAGTGAGTAAAGTATCTCCTCGGTCCCCTTGGGAATACGACCCACTCGTACATGCGCGAGTGGTTTATTACTTGACGACCCCGTGCGCTTGCGGGTGTTCACACTTTGTGTCGATCAGTTTTCTAATTTCTCAAACCTCTAGATGATATGCAGATAGTTCTTCAGGTGACAAGTGATCTCAAACTTTTCAGGGCCACAATATGGTTATGCTTCTTAAAAAAATGTAACATGTTGAAAATACTATAACATAGTTTTAACAAGAAATAAAAGGGTAAAGCAGACATGCCTCATAACTACCAATATCTGATGAAGTTATCTGAATGCCTGAATTGCTTGTTCGCAAAGAGATGGACTTCCTCAAAGACGAGGCTTCCTTAGCTGGAACATCTCCTTGAGGTGCATTTATCTCAGCATTTTCCGCACACAAAACATTAGAATCCTGGATCTTCAAGTGACTAGGAACTTTCCCAATCCAAGCACCAATATTTTTGTCAGTCTCTATATCCCCAGGCCAACTGAGAGCATCTTTAATCTTCTTGACTACTGACAAACACATTGTTTCCAACTGTTTATGCACATCAAATATCAAATCAAAGTACATAATCAAAATCAAAAAGAATCAGAACCAATGAAAATAAGGACATCAACTAGAAATATAAATATAAAATTAAGCCTACGATTTCATTAGAAAACATATCCATGGTTAAAAGCATAAACAAATGGGTGAAACACGCAAAGTCTGATGAAAAATACATATAAAGCATTGGAATGGTGAATGTCAACATGTGGAAATGTCCAACTATTACATAATCAACTACAATCTTTTCAATGAAATATTCCACAAGAAATCCAATGGAGAAATTGTTTCCGACCAGGTTATTCATAAGACTGCATTTTGAATTAATGGCAGAAATTACGTAATACGGATTTTTAAACCTAAATGTTTCTTATAAAAATTGAATGCTTAGAATATGCGATAATTCTAATAAAACTTCATGTTATCATAGACTCTAGCTTTCCTTATTGATTAGAAGATAGTTAAATCTGTTCCAGAAATCATTTTGAACCAAACATTCAGGTTTCTATATAAGGATCAAGGGCTACATATAACCAAGTAGAACCACTCCAAAATATAAAGTTGATTTCGAGGAATTCCCAAATATGTCTTCTCATGAGCACAGTACAACTTAAATGGTTACCAGGAAATGCAACTGAAAATATTATCCTCTCAAATGAACAAGTTCTGCTCTCATTTTCAAACTGCAAGAAGGCGTTTAATATAAAATGAAGACCATGATAGAATTAAAAAAAAAAATTGAACTGAAAGATTTTAGATACTCAGGAAATTTGGCTGAAATAAGCACATGCTTGAGAGAGGTTAGGGCATATTAAGTGAAACATTAGCATTGTTTTAGATAAAATAACTCTCCATACAACAACAAGAAGTTTATTTAAAATTGAAATTGGAAAAAAGTACAATAATAAGTAAATAATAAGTATCCAAGCATATAAGCTAAAGTAAATAACAAGTTCAGTAGCTATCCCTTTTTCAATCTCTCCACACCCGTCTGCAGCAATTTATCATGTAAGAAACCCTTCAGCTGCCCACCAATAGGACCGAGCAACCTACTCACCCAATAGCTAAACATAAAACGGGTTTGGGAGGATTTACATCTTTCATAAGAAATTATTCTACAACCAGGAATGCATTTTAAAAGTTTAGCTTAAGACTAAAAACTACATCTTTTAAACGGTGATCTTGTGATTTAATATTTGTATCTTGTGATCCAGCAATTGCTACAATGATTGCTTGTGACTATCAAACTTTTTGAAAGCACAAACTATGTTACGCAAGAAGTGCACAAGAGACAAATGTTTTATGATAATCAATGCTACACACTGACTTAATGCTTGGTATTTGGTGCTCCTGCAATTGCCACTATGTTTCAACCTATCCTTGATCGGCTTCACACCCATGAACCAACTTTATTTCAGCTTTCAAGAGAGGTCTATATTATGGGGAGATCATCATCCCCTTGGGATTTCACATTAAGAAAAGAGATCAATCACTTTTCTCATTTCATATATATAGGAGTACAGAATAACATATGATGATCATTCCTTTCATATTATCAAATTAGAGGATTTGAAATCAGCTTGCAAAATCTGTAGGTGTAAATATAGCAACTTGTAGGGGGCACGTAACCCATCTGAGTCAATGCCTTTATCAGACTTCCCCATCTACTCTTTTTATTCCACCAATTTCCCAGATCATTTTCTCTAAAGATCAGCAAGGCCACCACAATCTGTTTCTGACATGGCAACTAAAATCATAGCTTGCATTGAGCATTTCAGCCAATTTGATCATATACCTGTGGTTGCCTTGTGAAAAGGAAAAGTGACTGATTGTCAACTTGGAAGCTATGTCATGACTAATAATTACTGAGTTATATTTTTATAAGAGGGATCAACATTGTAAATATAATTTGTCTTTACATTTCAATAAAATTCTCATATTCTCACATCTCCTTTATATGAAACCCGTTTCAATAACCAAATAAACAATCAGCTGCATCCAAAAAAACAAACTAAACAAAATGATGAGTTTCAAAGTGTAGCACATCCATCTCAAACCCATGCTTGAATACCTTTTAGTGTGGGTGGAGCTTGCATAGATCTCTCCAAAACCAGTGCAGTTCTTTTGTGGTCATTTAAATGTTTTATAATCGCCTAAGCAAAAGCATATTGTTATGCAAAAATTTTAAAAACTTCCATCCTTCTCAAGAAAAGAAATGCGCAAATTCCCATGGTTCCTTTCTTTCTGTTTTACTCACAAAAAAAAAACCAAAAAACTAAAAACAAAAAAAAAAAAAAAAAAAACAAAGAAAGGAAAAACTCTACAGAAAAACTGTCTGAGGTGTTCTTTGTAAGATCAATGAAACAGATCCTAAGAACATAGAACATTACTTCATACAAACATAATTATTCTTCACTCATATTGAATTAGATAACACAAATCTAGAAAGACCTAAAGTCAAACCTAGTCACCATTGTCCACCATAAATCAAAATTTCAAACCTTAATCCAGAGATTATTGGAAAGGATCATGGCCCCTTAACTTTGGGGCCATGTTGATTTTGACCAACAAGCTATGTTCATTTTGGCAACCGAACTTCATAAAATGTATGTTTTAGTGCTTAATTATTACCAAAATGCTCATTCCAGCCTTTCCGTATAAACTTTTTATTTGAAGGTACTACGATGGCAGTGAAAGTCAGATGTGGTTGCTGATGGTACAATCAAATGTCATATTTTCCCACAGGATTTGCCATATTACTATTTTATTTTTCAAAAAGGATATGCACTAAATTTAAAGAATAAAATAAAATCTTCATTATGTGGCAACTTATTTTGGACAGTTTACATGCGATGTCTACATCGGCTGCCACATCAGCATTCAAGGTCACCGTAGCACCCACAAGCAGCAAGATTGGAAAGAGAAACCCAAACAAACACTACTGCAAATTATAGAGAAACCCGAAAGCTGCCACATCGGCTTCCTTGCTTTATTTATAATTAAACCTTATAACTTCTATCACCATTTGATAATTGCCATAGTAATATGCAATTTTTCTTCCGTATTCTCATTAAGGTAAGAAATATTCAAGCTACCAACAAGTAACTCAATTTTGGACTGCAGATCAGATCATGCCATGCATCTAGAAACATTGACAACCACAAATAGAATTTTGAACAAACTTGGGAAACATATGACCCATTAAAGCATGACTCTTTTATTTTGGCTATGATTTCAAAAATCATGTTGATATTAATATAAGTTTTAGAATACTAAAATAATTAACGCATACGAAAGAAAAGACACTGAAAGTGAATGAAAGGCAGGGAAAGGCATCTTTGGGCCATCCGATTTATTATAAAACAAAGAGGATTGGCAATTTTAAATTTTAGAACATGTTCTTGATTCATTATTATGTTTAATATTATTAAAAGAATCTAGCCCCTCTGTGAAAAGGCCATCAACTTTTCTGCTAACTGGGGCACACTATTATGGTCTGAACATTGCACCTAATGGCCCATCTTCAATAAGGATAACTTTTTTTCTCTCTCATAGAGATCCATTTTCATCTTTGGCACTCTATATACAAACCAAGTAAGATGTAGCAATTATTTTTGTCTCTTCTGAATGTCATACCAAAACCAGAAAAATGATCCAACACATACAGTTCAGTTTTTACTAGCGTCTTCGTCATTATTTCAGTGAAAGGTTCATCTCATTATGTCCACTTGCTTGCAAAATTTGTTCAAGTTGTAGGACATAATTTTGCATGAAGTGGATAACCGAAAAAAAAAAAAACGACCACACAAAAAATAAGCACCAGCATAATAAGCAGCATCGCTAGGCTAGACAAGTTCTTCATAAAAGTAAAACTTGAACCAAAATTATAGCACCATATCAAACTAGATTTTTCATTAAAATACCTCACAGGGTCCAAAGGACTGTATCTGCGAGCAAGTAGTTGAAGTTGGTGGAATAAGAGTAATCTGGTTTGAAGTTTTACCAGCCCTGATGACATTTGGAAAGCATAGTTGGGCCAGAATGCTGATAGCAAAAGAAAAGCATCCACCAGCTAAGGAAACAAGTAAGATCTTCCAAAAACTCTGCAGCAAGACAGGAAGAATTCATTATTGATATGAAGGCAAACACATTCATAGTACAACATGAGTTAGTCACAACTGGACTAATAGTTAATAAAGGATTATTTAAAACATATAGCACCTTTAGCTGGAGATAAAAATGGATTCTTAATATCCAGATCACTCAAGAAAATCAGTTTTGAGTTTTCAGCAAGGTAAGAATCACTGAACAAAAAAAGATTCATGGACCTTATTTTTGGAGACGCTTGAAAATTCATTAATACCATAAGAGAGCCCTTTGTATGGAAGTGTAAATCGATCTTCATTAAACATGTCAAGAATGTTTGCCAATTCAACCTGCAGTAGTATTAATCACTAACATCAAGTAAGTCTTTGACAAGAAGACACTAAAAAAACTTGTGCAATTACATCTCTTATATACTTTTGACCTCAAAGAAAATTTCAGTAAAAGTTTATCTCATTTTTTCACTAAAAATCAGCGAAGGGAGTGGGTGCTGTAAGAGTGAGCTCAAGCTAATAGTTTGCTCAATGAACAAAAAAAATAAAATCAGGAGTTGCCAAATTTTCTCCATAATGCAAAGCAATTTAATGGAGAATGTTTAGTTCCTAACCCGGACCATGTTCAATTCCTAATTCTACAGAACAGCTACAAGCCTTCGATTGGAAAAACGCAAGGAACAATTTACTAAATATGCATATGAAAGCATGCACTTAGACCTATCCTCTTCAGGCCAAATGTAAAATCTGATAGTTGATCCATGAAAGCAGAAAAATAATCAACAATGCAAACCCAAGAAGACCATACTAATCAACAAGTAACGTGCAAAATAAAAGAAAACAACTTGTATCGAATAATTAACAATAGGTTGGGCCATGCAAATGCTCAGTTAGATACGGTCCTTTCTTTCAATGCTATCAGGCATTTTAAAAAGAAAATTGAAGCTAACTGATAAAGCGAAAGAAATAAGATAAAAAGGACAAGAATAAGTTGCTCGGCAAACCTTGACAAACTTAATGGTAAATTTATAAGGACCTTCAACAGAACCATGTAGCATACCAATCAAAATGAGCTGGACATAAATAGCAAAGGTTCATACTGTAGTTTAAATAGTTTGATTCTATGCTATCTTTCTCCTGAAGCAAAAAAGAGAGGAAAATGTAGTAAAAGCCCACATATTACAAATGAAATCCATGGTCTTGCCTCCTTTTCTTTTTAGGAAGCAACCTATGCTCAATTTCAAATGCACTGCCTGAAATATTAAAGAGATGATCCCCTTATTTACTTATCAATCACTTGGGTACCACATTACTACATTAAGTTTAGAAATTTTATACAATGAACTCTTAGGATTAACACTCTAGTGATGTCTCAATGTTCTTTCAAGTTGTGCTTAACACCAGATAGATGAAGAAAAACAAAGGAAAATCAGCAGTGTTCGTGTTCTTAAATCTGGAAACAAGAAAAAAAAAAAAATTGGAATATCTATTGGCTCTAACTTCTGCTAGCTTCTCAATTTTAGTGTTTCCCCATAGTGTTTCCTCATTTAGAAAATATTAGAGCTGGCACTGTAGAATGGACCAAAGAACCCCACTCCTATTTGAGGGGTTAAAACCAATCTTTTCGTACCTCATAATTACAAAGAAGCAATCTGTTCGTCTGCTTATAAAATTCATTTCTTTTCCCTTATTTTCCACAGAACCAAACATGAATTTAAAGTGTATCATACAGAAAAAATCATATTATCAACATCTAGGTCTATCTTGAACAAAAGAAAGTAAAAATGTTTGAAAGGATGTCATATAAAAACATTATTATCTTTCTGTTCTGAACTCTAATAATCCAAAACAAGAGCTCTAACAGAAATTTCGAAGATATTTTGCTTCTACACTCAGTGAAAATGTCACTGCCAACATGAGAACGAGTTTAAGAAGTCTCAGCTTAAAACTTTGGTCCATGGACAATCAGTACTTCACACAGCATACAGCACAAAACAAGGCATACTTATATTGTTTCTCAAACACCTTGACGAATGTTGCAAGTATATATCCAAAAAGTAAACATAAATGCTACAAAGACAGAAATTATGAAATTAATAAATGTTTTTTATCTATCAATCTATCTGTATATATATATATATATATATATAGTTGCAAACTTTTCTTAAATACTTGGGATATAGTCCACCAGAACAACAGGTTAAAGATTAGAAAACAGGTATAATTTCATGAGTTTATGCATAAATTAGATTTTGATCCTAGGTTTTCAATTACTTTATCATAGAAAATAAGTAAAAATAGGTTACTTTGCCAATATGATAGATAAATTGTATTTTTTTCATTTTGATAATAGTTTTTATCAAGATTTAGTGATTACCCCCTCAATCCGTCAACTTTGAAGAGCTTAAGCAATGAGTGCAGAGTTTAGATAGTGAAGAGGCAACAGATCGAGAAGATAAATGGTAGAGTTTAGTGGAAGCATTTTCGATTCCTTTATTTTGTCCTTGTTTAAAATTTATTTAATGATGATTCTAATGATTGTTTTGAACTAGATAGATTTTCTAGGGCTATGATGACCCTTAATTTCATAATGTGATGATTGAACTATTCTTTTATCTTTCTTGCTTCTTAATAACTTTTAATAATTTTTAATTATTAAAAGTTGTTTTTATTGCATTTTTAGTGTTATCTATGATTGACCAGCTATCATCTAGATTGTTTACCTATATGAACTGAGTCAAGAAACTTAAGGGAAGACTATAGATCAAATAGAATATGTCGATTTAGTATTGATTTGTTTATGGGATAGGAATACACCTATAAACCTTACACATCTTAACATGAGTGGTACTGAATGAATCTAATCTTCAGATAATCCTTATAGGAATGTAGTGAATTGGTGAGGTTAGGCATACCTAACTGACATCAAAAGGTGCTTTTATCTACACGAGACTCTAAGATAACAACTCCCTTATTAAGACAAGATATATAAAAATAAGAATTGACACGTCAGAAATTGAGGAGACACATAATCCTATGTTTTCCTACATTGATATTTACCTACTCCAAGATTTATTTAGTTTTTGTGAAAATTAATCGATTATTTGATAAGATTAAATTGCAATAATTTTTATATTTAGTACATACTTTTGTAATCTCCCATGGGATCAAAAGTCTATTCATCATTTTATTATTGTGCACTTGCATAGTTGATTCACACACAACAAAGATCCATATCAAACAACTATTAATAAAACATCCTTATTCTAATAAAAAAGAAATTAGTTTCCTAGATCTCTTAGGACAACTATTCAGGCCAATCTGTCACCATATTCTATTTTACGCTCAGATCACTGCTTGTCACCTACAACAATCAAGTCTTCCGCTTCAATTTCAGGACACACTGATTTGGATCTCCTCATTGCATTCTGCTGTAAAGATCATGGTTCCTAATGCAGTTTAAGTTGTGCGCATTTTGAAAATAAACTGCTTCAGCAGATTTAATTGTTATAATAACAACTATTTATTTCAAATTCTCAATTAAAAAAAGAAAAAAAAAAGTAGCCAGAAAAATACAAAAATGTGAGGAATATATGCTAATAATGATAACTATATAAATATCACCATTCATAGTACTGAATGAAACAATGAGGCAATTATCATCATTTTTTGATTTCCCAATTCAAAAGAAAGTATACAACAATAAATGACCTAAACAAAAACCAAAATTATGCCCGATGTAATATATTAAATCATGCAGCAACAACTACAGAACTAACATACAGACTCAATGCTATTACTTCTACCCAATTGCAAATTTTGATTAATTGTTGATCTAACCTCTTTCAGCAATTAGTTGAACAATTTTGCTCATCAACTTTGATTATATCAGCCACGAAAGGAGGTATTTCAGCATGAAATAAGCTACAAAAAATACCTTGAGAAACTATTGGGTCATAAGATTTCGCAGCAGGGGATTGAAGTAGACAAGGCTAAAATTGAAACTATTGAGAAATTTCCCCCGCCAGCAAATGTTAAGGGAATCCAGAGTTTGTTGGGCATGCTGGGTTTTATAGACGTTTCATAAAGGATTTGTCCAAGATCAATAGCCCACTAACAAAACTGTTGGAGAAAGGCACTTCCTTTATGTTCAATGATGATTGCCACAATGCATTTGAACTATTGAAAAAGAAGCTCACTAAGGCCACAATACTGATCACCCCAAATTGGAACCAACCGTTCGAGCTTATGTGTGATGTTAGCGATCATGCAGTTGGTGCAGTTCTAGGGCAAAGGAAAGGAAAGCACTTCCAACTAAATACTACGCAAGCAAGGCCCTTACGAGTGCGCAGGAGAACTATACGACCACGGAAAAGAAATTATTCGTAGTAGTCTTTGCTTTCAATAAATTCAGATCATACCTTATCTCTCCAAAGTAACTATGTTCATAGATCACTTGGCACTAAAATATCTCATGAGTAAAGCTAACGCCAAACCAAGACTCATTAGATGAATACTCTTATTGTAGAAACTCAATATAGAAATTAAAGATAAAAAGGACACTGAAAACCTTGCCGCGGATCACCTGTCATGATTAGAAGGCACTGAAATTAGGCAAACAAAGGGGAATGAAATCAATGACACATTTTTGGAAGAATATCTGTCTACCATCCACCGATGCACAAAGCCAGACAGCCCTTGGTTTGCAGACTATGCCAATTAATTATCAGGAAAAGTACTTCGAAAAGGTTTAAGTCCGCAAGAGAAGAGAATTTTTTAGTGAGTTAAAATGCTATTTTTGGGAGGACCCATACCTCTTCTGATTATGCATTGACTAGGTGGTGAGAAGGTGTGTCTCGAGGAAGGAAGACTAGAAGATTTTGAACCATTGCCATTCAGGCCCCATAAGAGGCCATTTTGCCCACAATAGGACATCCTAGAAAGGTTTTAGCATCGGGTTTCTATTGGCTAACAATATTTCATGATGCTAGGAATTTTGTGCAAAGTTGCAACAATTGCCAAAGAGCAGGGAATCTATCTCGAAGGGATGAAATGCCTCAAAATCTGTGCAAATTTGTGAGGTTCTTTATGTATGGGGTATGGACTTTATGGGTCCATTTCCAAATTCCAACAGCAACAAGTATATTTTGGTGGCCGTTGACTGCGTTTCCAAATGGGTGGAAGCCCAAGCTCTCCTTACTAATGATGCTAGACCTGTCGTCAAATTCCTCATAAGGTTATTCTCTCACTTCGGTACTTTAAGAGCAATCATAAGTGACCGAGGAACTCACTTTTGCAACAACCAGTTAGAGAAAGTTTTAAAACGCTCCAGAGTAACTCATAAAGTGGCAATTGCTTATCATCCCCAAACAATCGGTCAAGTGAAAGCGACTAATAGGGAACTGAAAAGAATTTTAACAAAGTCAGTTGAACATAACAAAAGGATTTGTTAGAACGTTTGGATGATACGCTTTGGGTGTACAAAACAGCATATAAGACACCCATTAGCAGCACACCTTACAGGCGGGTTTATGGAAAAGGATGCCATCTACCCGTGGAACCCGAGCACAAAGCCTATTCAGTAATTAAAGTGGTGAATTTCGATATGGCTCAAGCTGGGAGTCAGAGACAGTTTCAGCTAAAGGAGTTGGACAAATGGAGGTTGAAGACATATAAGAATACACGAATTTACAAAGAAAGGATGTGCCGATGGCATGATAGCCACATCAAGGAGCAGAAAAACTTTAAGGATGGAGACAAAGTTCTTTTTAATTCCAGGCTTAAACTGTTTCCAAGGAAGCTAAAGTCAAGGTGGTTAAGCCCGTACACAGTCACACAGGTATTCCAATATGAAACCTTTGAAATCATGCATCTAAAACATGGCACATTCAAGGTGAATGGACATTGTTTTAAGCCCTATTTAGGGAGCGACTCCTCTTGGGAGACAGGTAAGGAGGTTGTCCAATTGGGGAAACCTCCATGGTTCATCTCAAACATTGGTATGTGGAGCTAACGACGTAAAACTAGCGCTTCCCAACCCAAGTTTAATTTCCTGCATTTAATCTTCTTTCTTAGCACTTTATTATTTCTGCACTTTCAGTTTTCTGTTTGCTCTTTTAGTTAAATTTGGTGAGATATGCTTTTGATGTGTAGGTGTTTGTTTCATTTCAGTATAACCCTCACATTTGCCCAATATTCTTGCTAGTGTAGGGGGGTTATTAGAACTTCAGTTGCTTTATTTTCTGATGTATTACTTGCTTTTAACTTTCTTAGCTAATCCATATGTCGTAGAACGAGTTATATGCAGAAAACTTTCATTTTCTGAGGCATCCACGGCCGTGGAACCTTGGTTAGTGTCACGGTCTCAACCAATCACCTTCGGCCGTGTGGCACCTGACACGCACCAAGTGGCGGGTCAGCCTTCTTTGTTAGAACAACAATGAAACAACACCTGTTCGCAACATAAGCACAACACATAAAAAAAGCGAGTAAAACCGGAAAACATCCACGGTACGAGAAGACGACACAAAAAACCAATCTTAGAAAGAGAAAAACATAAACTCTCTTAGATTTGTGAAAAGTTTACAATCATGGCCAAAGATCCTCACCGATAGGTCTTGTCCCCTCCCAAAAACATAATAGACCATATTACAAGAGTTACCCCAACTACCCAAAGTTAATTGAGCCCCTTGCCCAATATAGGTCTGGCGAGAAGTCCCGGACTTCCACTGAGCTTACAGTGTACTCCGACATTATTGTAGCTTTAACCAGCCACCCTTTGTCACAGCACACAGCAGTACCAATCATGCGCGGTAATACCGCGTGCCATCCTCGCCCCTGGCTCGGTTACGCTCCCGCCCGCGTGCCCACTTGCATACACCTACGTAATCTCTCGGTAAATCTGGAATCAGCATTTGGGTCTCTCGGTATGATCAAGTGCCTCGCTCCGCCTAGACTTGCTAGAGATTCACTCTCTAAAATAATCTAAATCTACAATACTTACCTCTTGGTATGAGCGCGCCTGCCCCACGCGCTCATCAGCCACGCGCACGCCCACGGTCCAGCGCGCGCCTCATGGTTTCAGCACATGATCGTGCGGGATATTTCTCCCACTGTTGGTCATGACACAACACATGTCTCACGCTCCCCCACGAGCTATCCAATCCACGAGGCTGTGCGCCCTCGTGTCTTAGCCGATGTTAAGTTGTCCTCCTAATAACCAAGTGTAAGGGCACCAACCCTTACAATTAAGACCTATCCAAAAAGATACATGGTCGTGGAACCTGTTTTCCACAACCACATTTTTTTTAATGAGTTGGTGTGCCCCCAGAACTACCCACAGCAATGGTCGCTTGTTCCACAGGCGTGGGAATTTTTCCAGAGTCCATCCAGAGAGATACACGTTCGTGGATTGTATTTTCCACGTCCATGGTCTTTTTCATGTACTTGTTACGGTGGAACCACGGGTGTGGGTAATTTATCCACGCCCATGGACATACATCTAGGAATCATATTTGATTTCCGAGAGAGATCCAAGACCATGGATATTATCGTACACGGCCGTGGACTCATTTCTGAGGCGTTTTAAATAGGACTTTCATAAGCAACCCTTTGAATTCACCTACATGCCTTTTCGTCCCTCGCGCCTCCACACAAATAGTCCCGACCTTTCTGCCTCCCCAACGGACCTTTTCACTTCTACAAAAGTTATTGTAAATTCCATCCCTTCTCACACTCAAATTTTAGGCTTGCATTAGTGAAGAGGTCTCACTTTTTTTTCTTCTTCTTACTTAAGTTATCCTATCTTTATATTGTTCAAATTTGTATGCGGTATTATGGTATTTCAAGCATGTATTCTTACTATTTTTATTTTCAAGCATGCACTTATCTTTGTAAAGTTGATTTTGGTGGGAATTTCAAGGGTTCAAGGGTCAAAAACCCTTATTCAACCAATCCCACGGCCGTGCCACTCTCGGGATAAAACTTTCAAAGATAATCTACGATCGTGGGGTAATTTTCCACATTGTGGATTGTCCTGTCTCAGCGCATAACCAATCTTTTGAATTCTTCTTCTTCAAGAAATGGCCACCCGAACCAAGAGATTCGCTCATAAACGTGGACGTCAAGCATCTTTATCACCACCACCTATGGAGCACGAGTTTTCAAACAAAGAACACTAGCATAGATTCGAGCGACTCCGTACTCTCCGATTCGAACAGAGCCATTAATTACACCGATTGGCCCACACTCCGAAGTATAGGGCTCGATGCGGGGGTCCAAGATCTAGCTAGCACTGGTGGTTAGGACAAGGTGCTCACCATATAAGATGTTGCATACCGCGAAGCGATTCTCGAAATCCTTTCCACATTTGACTTTCACCGACACATGGGCCACTTCAGCCAACTAGATACCATTCAATTCCAATGCCTTGTGAAGTATTTCACTTTTAGTTGGATAGAGTTTTCTATACATTTGGAATTATACGACAGGAACTTCATAGACACCAACGAATAACGCCAACTGCCTACTGACTACCTGCGTGGATGACCTCCTGTAAGGGTTGATGACCTTACACTTGGTCAGCGGGCATACAGTATCACATAGACCAAGCCACGAGGGCGCATAGCTGCGTGGATTTGGTGGCCCGCGCAGGAGGCGCGGCGCTTGTGTTGTGTCGGGACCAAGGGCGGGTGAAATACCCCGCATGATCATGGGCTGAGACCGTGAGGCACGCGCGCGCTGGACCGTGGGCGTGCGCGTGGCCGATGAGCGCGTGGGGCAGGCGCGCCCCTTACCAAGAGTCAAGTGTCGCAGGACTTCATCATGTAGAGTGTTGGATCTCTAGCAAGTCTAGGCGGGCGGGACACTTGATCAGGCCGGTTGACTGAGAGCTGATTCCGGATCTGACAAGGTTTTAAGCAGGCGTATGCAAGTAGGCACGTGGCAGGGAGCGTTGCCGAGCCAGGGGCGAGGATGGCACGCGGTATTACCGCGCGTGACCGGTACTGCTGCGCGCTGTGACCAAGGGTGGCTGGTTAAAGCTACAGTCGAGTCAGAGAACACTGCAAGCTAAGTGAAGTCAGGGAATTCACGCCAGACCGGTATTGGGCATGGGGCTCAATCAACCTTGGATTTGGGGTAGCTCTTGTAATAGGGTCAAATGTGTCTTTGGGAGAAGACAAGGCCACTTGGTGGTGGTTTTGGCCATGGTTGTAAACATTTCTCAATCTAAGAGAGTTTTATGTTTTTCTCTCTCAAAATGGGTTTCCTTGTGTCGTGTTTCTCGTACCGAGGGGTTTTCCAGATTTGCTCGCTTGTTCTTATTTTCGCTGTGCTTTGTAATGCAAACAGGATTCACTAACTGTTCTTGCAAGGAAAGGCTGACCTGTCGCTATGGTGCATGTCAGGTGCCGCACGGCCGAAGGTGATCGGTTGAGGCCGTGACAGCTGGTATCAGAGCTACGAGTTTGTGGCTTGAAGCGAGACGCGAGAAGACACGAACGTGAAGACGGTGGAGATGGCAACTAGCAAAAAGGATCGTTTAGATCGCCTTGAGGAGACGTCCGAACGGTTAGAGAATGTCGTCGGCAGTGTCGACGATCAGCTCGAGAACCTGTTGAAGACGGTGGAAGATCTTGCGGTCGGATACCGCGAGAGCCAAATTACTATTGAAATCTTGAAGACGAAGGTACAGTCGCTGGAGGCTGAGGTCGGCCAACTCAAGGAAGCTAGCGCTTCACCGGTCTCGTGGGAGGCGCCCACGAGAGTGAAGGTCCCCGAACCTTCCCCATTTGATGGTGCGCGGAGTGCCAAGACACTGGAGAACTTTCTTTGGGACATGGATCAGTACTTTAAGGCTGCAAGGGTACCGGGCCATGAGCAAGTCCCGTTGGTCGGGATGTATCTTACTGCGATGCAAAGCTATGGTGGCGAACTCGTCAGCAAGAAGACGCTCAGGCGGGTCGGACAAGTTCGAACTCGTGGGTCGAGTTAAAGAAGAAATTGCGGGAGCAATTCTTGCCTGGCAACACTGCTTGGGTAGCTCGTTCAAATCTGAAGAAGCTACGGCAGACAGGCACTGTACGGGAGTACGTGAAGGAGTTTTCATCCTTGATGCTGGATATCAGGAACATGTCCGAGGAGTACAAATTGTTTAACTTCCTTACGGGACTCCAGAGTTGGGCCCAGATCGAGGTACGGAGGCAGGGCGCGAAGGACCTCACCTCCGCGATCATTACAGCTGAAGCACTAGTGGACTTGCGAACCTTACCCGGTGGAGAGGGTGAGAAGGCGAAGTTCAAATCCAAAGACAAGAAGCCAGTTGAGATAAGGGCCGGAGATGGGTTCCAGAGGAGGAAGCCCAACGTCCAGGCCAGATGGAATAGACCCAGGGATGATGGAAGAGCAACGAGTGGTTACGGCAAGATGAGTGGATGTTTCATCTGCCAAGGACCACATATGGCAAAGGATTACCCTAAGCGCGAGAAGTTGGTCGCGTTTAGAAATGAGTCAGAAAGTGATTCGGAGGACCCAGCAAGGATGAGTCCTTTACAACTGTTGGGTGCCTAAAAGACTGTCAAGGGTGACGGTGCGGTGAATTCTCTGATCTATGTGGAGTTGACCTTGAATGGGAGGGCGCAACTCACACTTACATCAGGGAGGATGTGGCGACTCGGTTGGGACTGAGCGTAGGGACGCACACGAGCCAAGTGAAAGCAGTCAACTCTCAGGCACTGACGGTGACTGGGAAGATCTCTGGCGTAACCGTTCACATGGGTGGATGGCAAGGGAGGATTGATCTGCTGCCGGTCACATTAGATGATTTTGAGTTGATACTGGGGATAGAGTTCCTCAAGTCTGTGAAGGCCGCTGTTGCTCCACATTTGGGTGGTCTTTTTATAATGGATGAGAAGAACCCATGCTTTGTAGCGAGAGTGGCTGCAAAGGAGAAGAAATGGAAGAAACCGATGCTTTCTGCACAACAGGTAGTGCAAGGGCTGAGAGATGGAGAGCCCACATATGTTGCTGCTGTATTGGAAGTGCAGGACGATCTGGTGAGTGATCTATCTTCAGTTGTGGCTGAGGTCTTGACGGAGTTTCAAGACGTGATGCCGCCGGAACTACCCCGTGAACTCCCACCCCGGCGTGCAGTAGATCACCAGATTGAGTTGATGCCGGGCTGCGAACCCCCTGCCCGGGCTCCCTATGTCACACTTGGAGTTGACAGAGTTGAGGATATAACTCACAAAGCTTGATAATGGCTTCATTTAGTAACATGGCGTGCGCTGGTGTTGTTCCAGAAGAAGCGGGAGAGCTCTCTTCGACTGTGCGCGGACCACCGAGCGTTGAACCAAACACGGTGTTTGTAGTGAATCCTATGGTGGATCACATTGTTCATTTGAAGCAGGGAATATCAAGATAGAGGGAGAGACAACTGTATATGAAGTTGGAGAAATATCATTTCTCGGGGTGAAGTCCGTATGGTCGGGCTAAGGTGGCGGCGATTTTGGACTGGCCTTCACCGTCCAAGGAAGGTCGTGCCGTTCACCGAGTTGTTGAAAAAGGACCAGCCGTGGGGCTGGACCGAGAGGCAGTAGGCTGCTTTTGACAAGATCAAGAGTGCGATTGCAAGTGAACCAGTCTTAGCATTGCCCAACTTCGAAGAACCTTTCGAGGCCCACACCGATGCATCAAACAAGGCCGTTGGCGGTGCCCTTGTTCAAAATGGGCATCCGGTGGCGTTCGAGAGTTGGAAGCTGAAAGATGCGGAGCAGCGCTATTCGGCGCATGAGCTGGAGATGCTCGTCGTTGTTCATTGCTTACAGGTATGGAGAGTGTACCTTATGGGCATCAAATTTCTTGTCAAAACAGATAATATTGCCAATACATTCTTTGCTACTCAAAAGAAGCTGTCGGCTAGACAAGCTCGTTGGCAAGAGTTCTTGCAGGAATATGACTTTGAATGGCAGCACAAACCGGGGAGACACAACCAGGTGGCTGATGCGTTAAGTCGCAAGCAAATGGTTGAGTATGTGGCTGCATTGGCGCAAGTGGAGAATGACTTGCAGAGTCGTATCGAGGAGATAGCAAAGACGGACAGTCAGTATTTGAAGCTGATCAAAGATGTCCAAGACGGAGTCGTGCGCAAGTACTGGGTGGAGAATGGGCTTCTCTACGCCAAAGGCAATAGACTCTATGTGCCGAAAGGAGGGAAGATTCGGCAGGAGCTCCTTAGAGAGCATCATGGTGTTCCATGGGAGGGACATCCCGGTCGTGAGCGAATGAAGGCCTTGCTCACAAGACATTATTATTGGCCGGATATGGGCGAAGACATCGAAGCATATGTGAAGACGTGTTTCGTGTGCCAACAAGACAAGTCGGAAAGAAGACGGGAGGCCGGCCTTCTCCAGCCGTTGAGTATTCCGGAAAGGCCATGGGCGTCAATTTCCATAGACTTTATCTCCGGATTTCCTAAGGTGGAAGGGATGTCGACAGTGATGGTGGTCGTGGACCGATTCACAAAGTATGCGGTATTCATACCCGCACCGGTAGTGTGTTCAGCAGAGGTGGCTGCTGAGCTGTTCTTGAAGAATGTGGTGAAGCACTTTGGGGTACCGGAAGACATCAAAAGCGATCGAGATGCTTTACTGGGCGGTTCTGGACGGCGTTGTTCGGGTTGTTGGGCACAGAGTTGAAGTTTTCAACAGCGAATCATCCGCAAACGGATGGACAGACGGAGAGGATCAATGCTCTGTTGGAAGAGTATCCCCGGCATTATGTTTCGGCTTCGCAGAAGAATTGGCTAAGTCTGCTTGATGTGGCGCAGTTTAGCTACAATCTTCATCAGTCTTCATCAACGGAGAAGAGTCCGTTTGAGCTTGCATACGGATACCAACCTATTACTCCTTCAGAGGTGGCGAAGAGGAGGACATGAGGGAAATGTCCTGCCGCGTATCATTTTGCTATTGATCGGCAAGAGATGTTGGAGAGTGCTCGTGATAGCCTCGCCAAGGCGGCTCGCCGGATGAAGAAGTATGCAGATCAAGGGAGACGTCCTTTGGAGTTCCAAGTAAGGGACAAGGTTTGGTTGAAGCTCACTCCACAGGTGTGGAAGAAGTTACATCGGAAGGATGTACACAAAGGCTTAATCGCAAGGTATGATGGGCCTTTCGTTATTGTCTAGCGGCTGGGCAACGTGGCATATCGTTTGGATCTCCCCGATCGGCTGAAACTCCATCCAACTTTTCATGTGAGTTTCCTGAAGCCATGCCACGAGGACCCCACGGATCCATCGAGGGCGAAGAAGAGTCGGGCTCCGCCGACTATTCGCAAGGAGTTCAGCAGGGTGGCTGAGCGGATCCTTGACCGAAGAGTAGGAGGCCAAAGCAAGAAGAACCGCAGGGTGTTCTTCCTTGTCCAATGGAAGGACTTGCCTATGTCAGAGGCAAGCTGGGAGCGCGATTCTACTCTTTGGCAGTTCGAGGAGTTGGTGGAAGGCTTCTTGAGTTCGAGACCGACGAGGACTTCGGGTTCAACTAGTGGAGGTGGTTTGTAAGGGTTGATGACCTTACACTTGGTCAGCGGCCATACAGTATCACATAGACCAAGCCACGAGGGCGCACAGCTGCGTGGATTTGGTGGCCCGCGCAGGTGGCGCGACGCTGGTGTTGTGTCGGGACCAAGGGCTGGTGAAATACCTCGCATAATCATGGGCTGAGACCGTGAGGCACGCGCGCGCTGGACCGTGGGCGTGCGCGTGGCCGATGAGCGCGTGGGGCAGGCGCGCCCCTTACCAAGAGTCAAGTGTCGCAGGTCTTCATCATGTAGAGTGTTGGATCTCTAGCAAGTCTAGGCGGGGCGGGACACTTGATCAGGCCGGGAGCGTTGCCGAGCCAGGGGCGAGGATGGCACGCGGTATTACCCCGCGTGACCGGTACTGCTGCGCGCTGTGACCAAGAGTGGCTGGTTAAAGCTACAGTTGAGTCAGAGGACACTGCAAGCTAAGTGAAGTCAGAGAATTCACGCCAGACCGGTATTGGGCATGGGGCTCAAGCAACCTTGGATTTGGGGTAGCTCTTGTAATAGGGTCAAATGTGTCTTTGGGAGAAGACAAGACCACTTGGTGTTGGTTTTGTCCATGGTTGTAAACATTTCTCAATCTAAGAGAGTTTTATGTTTTTCTCTCTCAAAATGGGTTTCCTTATGTCGTGTTTCTCGTACCGAGGGGTTTTCCGGATTTGCTCGCGCTTTTTTATTTTCGCTGTGCTTTGTAATGCAAACGGGATTCACTAACTGTTCTTGCAAGGAAAGGCTGACCTGTCGCTATGGTGCATGTCAGGTGCCGCACGGCCAAAGGTGATCGGTTGAGGCCGTGACACCTATAGTGCATATGACCATCTCTCGAGAGCTGGCAACTATAAATCCGGTACATCATAACAGATCACATGCGGCACCAAAGCCATTATCGTCATACCGTAATGCTCTTATCAAGCCCTTACCTGACCCGTCTCCTTCGAGGAATGGAGATGATCGAGGCCGTGCGCCAAATCACCAAAGTCAACAATCCATCACCCTTGGGCTTGCCAACACTTAGAGCAATGAGGATAGTCCGCTGTACCAACACCGAAGAGTATGTCCTGAATGTAGATTCTGGGGAAGAAGAAGACAATGCACCTGCTGCTGTACGAACAGAGACAGAGCAGACACTAGCAGACTCGGACCTTCTAGAGGAGTCGTTGCAGCCATCTACCCGAGCACGTGACCGTCTCGCAAGGCTCAAAGTGGCCGTGTCTAAACTCTACAACAATGTAAACCTTGTCTTAGCGAACCAGAACACTATTATAAGGAAACTTGACGCCATCACTCCTTCTTGAAGAAGAAAGCAGTGATGAGGAACCAACAGCAATAGTAGCAACAACAGTACCAACAGCACCAGCACCATCTCTTTGATGCGTCCTTTTATGAGCTTTCTGTGTTTCTTTACTTTTATTGCATCTTTAAGTTGTTCCTTTTTAATTCCTTGTTCTATTATATTTCTTTCTTTTTGTTTATTCCTTGAGGAAAGCTTATCCTTCTTAAAAGGGGTTGTTATCTGCCCTTATGAGCATTGTTATCTTATTTTAATGCAACTCCTGTTCATTGATTATGCAGAGCTTTCTTGTATTGTCTTAATTTGCCATCTATGCACATCCTCCCGCTACAACCTTAGGATGCATCTTTACGGTTGTGGTGATTGCGACTAGTCCATTCCTCTACTCCCGCCTTCCTCAAATCGCTATCACTTCAAGTCAGGGAAGTGCTATTTTTAATTTGCGCATGTATTACCTTTCATGTAATTCTTTATCGTCTCTCCTATGCTTTAATCTAAGTCTAGAGGTGTGTACATTAAGGACAATGTCCATCTTAAGAAGAAGAGGGGGTTTGGAGCCTTTATTTGTGCTTGTTACTGCATATTTGGATCTTTGTAAATGCTTTTATGCCCGATGAAGGTTCACCTTAGGGTAGGTTGGCACTCTATTACTAAGGGAGAACTTCGAACATGTACTTACTTGACATCATCACTTTAGTTTTTTGTAATTCATGAGGATTTTTACCAATGGTTGTGTATACATGTTCTTCACTCTTTAACCCTATAAATTTGCTCTTGTTGAGTTTCTTTATTCAAAAACATTAAAAGAAGAGAAGTTGTGTTTGTTTGAGATTGGAAAAAGCTACCTCTCATAAAGTATGGAGTTACTCTCAAAAGTCGGATACGAGTTATTGTAAAATAAAATGTTTGGTTAAATGAAAATTATATTTTAGTTATAAAATATTAAGAGTATTGTTATTCCCATTATTATAATTAAATATTTGAATTAAGCATTGCACTTTACTTATTATTTACTATTAAAATTATCTATTTAATTATTAATTGTATTAGATTATTGCTTTAATTATTTTTTTTTTTTTTTTTATTATTTCACTTTGATTATTATCTATGAAAATAATTAAAGTGAAATGATAAATACCAAGGGTAATTTCATCATTTCTGAATTTAGGCTGAGGTGTGTATTTTTTGGGTTAAATATTGGGGTAATTTTGCTATTTCAACCCCAAGGAATGAGCAATCTCCCATTTTTGAGAGGATTGGCACTCCTCACCCACTCCTCTCTCGCTCCCATACATAGGCATCCAAACAACGCTATGCATTCACAAAACAATGAAACCCACTCCACTCCTTGCTATCAAACGCCCCTTAGTACTTTGAAGTAGGTTGTAATCTTCCTATTCCTATAAATAACCATCACAACAAAGAATTATGCTTGGACAGGTCATGCTTATTCTCAGGGTCTGTGTTGTAGATACAAAGAATAGATAAAGCCTATTCTAAAAATTCTGCTAAACTGCACTAACAACATTAACATCAAATGCTGACTAAAAATTTAATGAATATGCATTAAGATACATAAAAAGCAAACAAACTGACAACTAAAGTGATTAAAAACGTTAATAAGCCATGATTTATTGTTGACAAATAGCCTATAAAATAATAGTTATATACAACTATGTAAATTAGCAGTAAGATATCTTTTTTATAGCTGTAATTAGGCTATATTAGGATATTCTATTTTTGCTTGATTGCACCCATGATTGTAGAGATTACCTCTTAATTGTAGAGATTACTTACCTTTCAGCTATTTAAGCTCTTGTAAAGCAGAGAAACATCAAAAAATAAAAAAATCTTCTTCATGTCTGATATTTATGCTATGAACAAAGTATGGGACAATCATGAAGAAGAGATGTCATTCCGCTTTGTTAAATTCTCCAAAGCAATAAAATCAGAAAGCCTTTTCTACAAAGTCTGGCAAACTACAGTAATGACATCAACATGCTTCAAAAATTATTTAGAAGTTTGACTACATATTTAATGAAAATGCATGAAGACAAATAAAAAATATAAAATTCATATAAAATGTTTAAAATCATTAATAAGTCATGATTTATGATATATATAAAGTATGAAACAATCATCAAGAAGAGATGTCATTCCAATTGATAAGTTCTCTAAGACCATGGAATCAAAAGGCCTCTTCTACGAACTCTAGTAACCTACAGCAATGACATCAACATATTTCAAAAATTCTTCCAAAATTCTGAGTAAGAATTAATGAGAATGCATGAAGACAAATCTAAATTATACAAATTGAAATCTAAAACAATTGAAATAATTAAAAAATCATGATTTATATAGAAGATTATCTTGATATATAAATGTAAATATTGGGAAAAAGGAATTCCAAAGAAATCAGGTTCAGTTTTTCCAAGAAAGATAACCATGGAAATTAAATCAAGAGGCTCCTAACAGCTAAACCGCATAGGGTGTTTCACATAAATGTTGCTCTCCATCACAACATGTGAAGTTTGAACATAAATTTGAGAAATATGATTGAAACTACATTCATAGTGGTAATTAACAACTCGTTGAAGTCAAGCATACAAAAATTCAACTTTTACAATTGATAAAGAACATCAAAATAGTAGGCCTCTGACTCATGGCTCATGGCTCATGGCTCATGGCTCATGGCTCATGGCTCAAGGCTCACCATTCAAGGCAGTAAGTCCTTAAATCATCCAGACAACTAGTTTTAAAACACTAGCAAGGAAAGAACATACATAGAACCATCACAGATGGGAAGTAGAACATGTAGTTCATGCATTGCTAGATATGTTATCAAGAAAAAATTAATTATTAAATTCATATAAAGCTGCAAATAAAAATATCAATGGGAATACTTCTTCAGTAAATCTAAGATCAAAGAAAAAAGCAATACTTCATGGAAACAAATAACTTGGACTGCATATGAGGTTGCAAATAATAACAAGCATAAGCATATTAATACTGTGAACAAGTAATATTGTAGCTTGAAGAACTTAAGTGCAAGGAAGGATCAAATACCATTTGGAAGTGGGTTAAGAAAACTTCCCACCTATTATTTGCCAATTTCTTCCAACCATCAAGCTTAGTGTCTTTAAACTTATTTCCATCAATCTCAATCCTGTAAGCAGGAAGATGTTCATTTGCCCAATCAGTGAAGGCAGGACCTCCATCTTTATATAATCGTGAGTATGTAGGTGGTGACCACCAAAGATGCCTCAAGTTCCTTTTCGTAGATGCAGAATTTCCCTTAGCCAAATTGAACTCTGCCACTTTTTTCCTTGCATTCTTCACTATAGTCTCAGGCGGAATTTTACATAAAGTAATGGAAGAATCCACTGAGGTCAACATTTGTGGCTTCTTAAACCAAGCAAACAGGCTATTAGAAGCTGAACCATCCACATTTCCACTGTAATCTGCTTTAGTCTTTTCAAGAACAAAAAAGCAGACAACTTCCGCAAGAGCAGACAACAAGCCTTCATCAGACGAGCTTACACCAAAATCAATAGGATCCTGCAAAATTATTAACAAAAAAGAAAGCCTCGAGAATATTAGGAAAATAATCCTAATCTGCAAAATTGTTGAGGGAAAAAAACATATTAAGGTGCTGACATCTTTAGGTTCCGCAAGCTCATCCATATTCCTCTCGGACCCAGGGCAGAACACCGAGAGCTCAAAATTCCACAATCTCTGCAAAACCACTTGTCGGAAGGTGATGGCGAGTATATTAATGGAAATAGAACCATCAGCAGAAAGTATATCGGTTGAAAGACTTCCCCTCAGCTTCCTGGCCTTCTCTTTCACCTTTTTTGCTGGTAAAAACTGATCAAGAAACAAAAGTCAACTCCAAGAAGACGAGATTATACAGTTAAAAATGTTTGCCGACCAGCCTGGTGGACACGGTGCTGCGTTCGTTGGAACTGCCAGGGAAGACCGTTTCCACAACCATGGTAGCAGCTCCAAAGGAGAGGTGCTCATCAGCGACGTCACCACCATCAGCAGCAGCGGCAGTGAGGGCATGGTCGGCGGCGACGGCACCAATGACATTTAGGCGGGCGAGATCGTTCTGGTAAGACCGGACGGCAGGGAGGTGGGTCTTGGGGTCATCGGAGGAGGATCCCGCAAGGGCGTCGAGAAGCTCGACGTCGGTGATGGGAAGGGCGCGGAGAGGGAGGAGATTGGGAATTGTGGAGGCCCTGGGGAAAAGAATTGAGTGGGATTTTAAGGAAGGGAATGGGGATTGAGAGGAGGCAAAGAACGGAGGGAGGCGAACCGGAGGGGAATGAAGGAGGAGGTGTGGCATGAGCGCTGATTGCTGGGGGGCCGATGTTTGAAGGAGATTCAGTTTGTGATGTCCGTATATTTCAGTTTGCAAATAATTCTGGGCATGGCTTAAAATTGTTTCTCGCCCACGATTTTGTTCGATAAAACCCATTGCATTAATAAATAAATTTATGACATTTGGGTGAATGATGGTGATGATATAAAATCATGGTAGTAATGGTAATATGTTATTAGTAACTTCCAAATATGACAAACTGTTATAAAATATATAAAACAATGGATGCATATTATAGCAAAATTGGTACTGTAGCAATCTGGTAATGTAATAACCGTCCACCGGGTTGCCAAACTTTTATTATTCCACCTACCAAAATATTCTGGACTGTCGGAGCGAATTAATTCCGACCGTCCATCCATTTCTTGAAATGTTATAAATAACCCATTATTTTTGTATTATGGATATAAAGAAGAAGAAATAAAAAAAGAAGATGCTGAAGTGTGGGTATTCTGATATTCTCTTTCTCTCTCTTTTATTCTATTTTATGAAGATATATATATACTTTTTATTGAGGATGAATGATTAGTTGCTTTTACAATACGTTATTAGTACGAATTTGCTCCTAATCTTATTATGCATTATCATCTCACTTTAATATAGTTTTAAAGAATTCGTATTTTTTTTTTATAATGTTCTTCTCATCTTTTATTATAATAGTACTTTGAATCACAAGAAAAATATTCAAGGCTCTCTAAATTGCCGAAAGCAATTATATTTCATGGAGCCTTAATGGCAAATTATATTTGAAGGTATGAAACCTGAGCAAAACCATTGATGTTGATAATGATGCGCCCAATGATAGTAAGGCAAAAGCCTTGATATTTATAAGGCATCACCTTGATGATAGTCTAAAAAATGAATATTTAACGATTGAGGATCCACAGGAATTGTGGATTTCTTTGAATGAGAGATTTAAACATCTCAGAATAGTATATTTGCAAAAGCACACAACGATTGGACAAATCTCAGGTTCCAAGACTTTAAAAGCGTGCAGGAATATAATTCATAGCTATTTAAAATAGTCTCGATGTTATGCCTCTGCGGTGCAAAATAATGAGTTGTTGATGCATAATCATCAATCTCGACTATCTAAATGAGCACCACTGCCTGAAATTAATTATGTGCAAAGAAATTGGCGTGGTCATGGTAACGATTATAAAAACCGTAGTGGACGAGAAAATCGTAGTGGTTGTGGAAGACGTGATCGTGATGGTAAAGTTGATGTTCATCAACAAAAACCACAAGACCACAATATGGGGTCAGAAATAGAAAGGGATACCTACTATCGTTGTGGCTAGAAGGTCACTGGTCCAGAATTTACGGGACCCCTAAACATTTTGTCCATCTTTACCAGAAATTACTCAAAAATAAAAAAGGTAAAGATTGAAGAGGGTAGAGAAAGTGAGCCTATAGGTAGAGAAGCATCCTCTTTTCCCCTTCGTGTAGATCATTTTACCTTCATGTTCCTGTGAGCGCTTAGCAATCATGTAACCCTTTAGTTGAGAGAATTCTTCTTTAGGTCAATTGCATAAGATTAGGGGGTGTTTCACTCGAGAGAGGATTCAACCTATGTTTAGGAACCCAAGTTGATTAATAAGGAAACCCTAGATCGTAAGACACCTGTTGAGATCACTTGCGTCGAGAGAATTATCCGCTTGTTACTTTTGGTGAGGTAGGCACTGATGGCCATGGAGTGGGATAATAGGTATTAGGTTTCGCACGACTCGAAATTGCTAGGTTAAGAAGTGTATTTGAATTCCTGTGCTTCATGGAATTATCCAAGGAGGATCATTGCCCGAATACTCTTTTATCTCTTTCGTTATTCATTCCTATTTTGTTGCTTTTCATTTTATTTTCCATTATTAGTAAAGCTAGATAGCAGAGAGGCAGCTACTATTGGTATTTCTGTTCCATGTGGATTCGGACAACCTGACCCTTCATTGAGTACACTTTATTAATTCACACGACCCATGCACTTGCGGTGACGCAAAGGGCGTGTCAAGTTTTTGGCGCCATTGCCGGGGATCAGAATATTAGGAACACCGAGAATTGTTAATTTAGCCATTCTTTTCATTTTTGTTTTTGTCTATTTCACTCTATCTTCTTCCGCCATTCTCATTTATTTTCTTTTGTTTAATCTTTTGATTTATTTGTACTTTAATTTTATTTATTACCTTTCTTGCCATGCACTTGACAGATGGTTGATCCGATTTCATCTTTGTCCATTCAATTTGAAATTCTCAATGAGTTTCTTGATAAAATTTCTGCAATACAATATAGAAGTATTCCAGATCACTACTTATATCATCTAAGTGAAAGGTGCAACCCAAATATCTTATGGAATATGGACAGTCAACAATGGGAAACACCTGTAGCAGAATTTCAAATCACTACAACACTTGAAAAGGATGTAACTCGACTGGAAAATGTATTATCCAAATTCATCCAAACATCCGAAGCCCATTTCCGTAATATGGAGGACACATTAAGATGTCAAGAGATCTCTATCAAGAACCTTGAGCATCTAATAGGAGAGATACTTGACACACTTTCTAAAGAACAGGAACAAGAAATTGAGCGAGCATTATAAGTTCCTTACAAAAATGATGAGACAATGAATGTTAATGATTTGGTGGAGCTGAATGAATGTGATGCTATAGAAATTAAAAGAGAGGGAGAAAAACTTCTCTTTGGGAATGAGGAACACTTGAATGGAGAATGTGTTCATGGACATGAAATTGTACAAAGCGGGCTGCTAAAATCATGTTCCTTCAAAGGTGAAATGGTAAGAGGAGAAGCAAGCCCCATAGTTATGGAACATCTATCTTTCTTTGGAATTGATCAACCTATCAAATGCAAGAAGGAGATTTTGAGAATTGTATAAGATGTGGGTAGAAAAGTTTCACCATCCAAGGACCCACATGTGCAAATTCTGGACAATTCCCAACCCAATCTGTTTCCTCGGAGACCTAAAATGAGATTAATGGAGTCTCCAACAAGTGTTTTTCCTCGGCAAGTAAGTTTTTTCTTTAATAGAAGTAGCTACACAATTACTAGTCAGAAGGACCATACTCTTTTTAAGCCTTTATGAGGTAAGAATAAGGTACGTTAAGCTGGTGACGTAAAACAAGAACTTCTTGGGAGTCAACCAAAGGGTTTTTGTATTTTCTTCGCACTTTCTTTTCTCCTGATAGTTTTGTTTTAGTTCGATTTAATAATAAATGCTTGGCATGTGTAATCTTATCATTTTCATGAGTGGGTGATATATTAAGTGCTAGTTGTTCATTTCCATGCTTAATAGGTAATCAAGTTATATTTGAACACACTTTATAGAGCAAGGGAAGCTCTGCCAAAATTTTCAGAAAAGCTTACGGGTACCTTACACCCATAAGCTTGGCCTTAATGTCTTGTCTAAGCCATTTACGGGTATATTTATGCCCGTAAGTTCCCCTGTAAGGGGAAAACAGACATCCTTACAAGCACACCTACGGCCTGTAAGAACTGGGCAGAGACTTCTGAGGTACCTTACGGATGGACTTACGCCCATAAGCGGGACCGTTAGGATAATATAGAGAACTTTACGGGTAGACCAACAAACCCTTATGGCCCGTAACCTCCTGAGGCGTTTTATTGGCCTCTTACAGGTTGACTTACGCCCGAAAGTAAGACCGTAAGGGGGCATACTTACGGCCATAAGTAGTTCCCCGTAAAGCGAAGACAGATCAACTTACGGCCTGTCTTAGGCCCGTAAGCGGGTCGTAAGTATCTAAGGTTAAGACGCCGCCGGTGACCTTATCTTCCCTTCTACTTCCCTTGTCCTCTAATTTCATGTTTGATCACTTAGGACTGGATTTGGCTCTGACCCGTCTCTTGCCAACTCATCAGCATCACTGACCAACGACACCGCTGAGCCTTAGACTTGTCTTTTATTTTCTTTTATTTTCCTTTTATTTTACTGTATTTTTCTTTTATTGAGCATTAATGCATATCGTTAGCTTTTGCAGGGTTAGTATGCCACGCCCAACACCATCAATAACAAAATGGGTACTCACTCAATTGTCGCTTGCCTGTGATTGGACCCCCTCTCTCCTGGACATCAAAGGGAATCAGACCATACCGGGTTGTGTAATCACTCAGTCAACCATCAAACCGGGGAAGTAATAGTTTTCCATTTTCCTCCTATATTATGTTCATTGTCTTTGTATTACAGTTCTACATACATTGAAGACAGTGCATGATTTTATGTGTGGGGGAGGGATTACATACTTGTTATACTCTAGGCATGACTAAACTTAACTAATGAGGGTGTAGTGAAATGATTAGTGGGAGTTCTATAGTTTAGTGTGGACACATGTTGGAATATTCATTTTTGGGTTCTATTATTTTTTTTTTCTAGTTTTGCTCTATTCTTGGGTTTTTGACCAACTTTGAGCACACAACTCCTCTTTTGTAGCAACTTAGATTATCTATGACTTTTGTAGCTTTATCTTTCATTGAACTTCAAATGCAATATTTAAGAAAAAAATGATCGCAATTCTGAAAAATTTGTATGCAAAGGAGATGGAAAGAGCTACCCCTACTAGATGTCTGAAGCTACTCTCGATAAGTTGGATACTGGTTATGCCCTAACTATAGAAGGAGCTACCTCGTTAGGTGAGTGAAAGCTACCATCATCCTAAAAAAAATGTGGAAAAGGCTACCTATCCTAAGCGTGAAAGCCACTCCAATGGACCCCGAGAGAAATGGCTACCTTGGGAGGTGTGAAGCTACCACTTTAGCTCTCAATTAGTAAAGTTTTTTGTGAATTTTTGCCATGAAAGCCATGACAGTTGATAGGACCAAACTAGAGAGAGTTTAGACACACACGCACTCATAAGATGGGAATAGAGTCCAACTAGTTTCTTTTAGATCCCAAGAATTGTTCGTATTCTTTCACTATTGTCCCCTCAATTACTTGTGGAACTCCCCAATTTCTAATCATTTGAGATCAGTTACTTCTTTCTCTTTGTGTGCAATATTTTTTTTCTTGAGGACAAGCAAAAGGTTAAGTGTGGGGGAATTTGATAAGTGCTTGAATGAATGTATTTGATAATTATTACTTATAGCACTTTCCATATAATTGTTGAATACATAATTGAATTTGATGCTTAATTTCCTTTTATTTCATATTCAGGCTAGAATGAAGATATATGGATTAAGAGGAACAAGTTCGAGGTGATTTAGGTTAATTTTGGAAGAAAGACAGTGTTTTCAGAGGGGCTTACGGTTAGGCTTACGGGTGTTCTTACGGACGTTACCATAGTAGAGTACTGTAGCAAATAACTATTCGTGACACTGTTAGGAGCACTTTTAAGGGCATAACACCCAACCCGAGGAGGTTACGGGCACCCTTACGGCCGTAAGTATCGAGCCGTAAGGACCTCTTACGGCCGTAAGAATCCCCGATTTTTGAGTTATAAAAGTCAGAAACTAGGGCTTTTGAGGGGATCTTCTTCTCCACTCTTCAACTACCCTTTGGACCGCGATTTGGAGGGCTTTTATTGCAGATCTTCTCTGGGGAAGGAGAGCAAAGGGGAGAGGCTAGACGAAGGTTCAAAGCTTCAAGAGAGCCATTCGTGTGGAGATCTCTGCGGTGGTATTAGGGAATCTTCGAAGAACTTCATCCATCCAAGAGATCACGACCTTTGAGGGTGTGTCATCATTCTCTTTATGTATTTTATTTCATTTGGATTGGATTGTTGTTCTCCATAAATTGATAACTAATTTTGATGGTGTTTGGGCATGTGAACCCTTAGATTATTGAGTTGTATGAATTCATATTTTCTTCTTAATTCTAGTAATTTGTGAGTTTCAATCTTGTTTGTATTTTGTTCAATTGTGTCTGACAAACATGATTGAGTTTGTATTATGCTGAGATGAGTAACAGACCCTTAAGTGTATGACTACCCAAGATTGAAGAGGGTAGAGAGAGTGAGCCTGTAGGTAGAGGAGCGTCCTCTTTCCCTTTCGTGTAGATCATCCTACCTTCATATTTGATACGCCCCTTATGTATCCGCAAGTGCATGGGTCATACAAGTAATACAGTGTACCCTGATGGGTTAGAATGTCAAATCTACGGGGATTGGTATATCTCTCAATACTCACTCACTACTTAATATCTAATTGGTCAATAATCGAGATTAAATTGAAACTAAGTGCCTAGGAATGAGGGCAAGAAAGAGACAGAAGGGATGAAGGAGAATTCTGAAAGGTTTTCTTAATCGGAGGTTGAGCCCTGATCAATTCCTCGGTGTTACTTGTACTTGAATTCTCGCAAGGTTTATCAGGTACATCCGATGATTTCTATGTGTGCTCTATAAGCGTTGTTGTACTACGGTGGAGATAGGCATCAAGGTAATGGATGCCCTACGCGGTCTCTATTCTTTGAAGGAGCAATCAATAAGGATGATTATGCTAAGGTACAGACGCGCAACGAGGTACAAACAAACTATGCAATCAATCCACTCGTCAAGCATGCAACACAGGATTTAACATAAGAAATAAAGACTCCACAAACCTTGCATTAAATGCATTCAAGTACAAAAACTACGAAGTTCTTAATCCGGGGCACCCAAGGAAATTAGCCCCTTATGGTTTCATTCAACAAGGAATTAAAGACAAGAGCAAATACAAAGGAGTACAAAAACTCCCTAATTGCTTGCATCCTTCTGAGCTCCGAGGATCAAGTCTTCTTGAGAGTCGACCTCTGATATCAGCCTGAAATTGGTGTGCAATTCCTCCTCTAAATGTGATGGAAAATGTGCAAAGCTTCCCCCTCTAACCTCTAGCTGTCCACCAGACAAAAAGCTCCATTTACCCTATCTTTCAGTGTTTTTAACCTAACCTTCGATTTGAGCACTGCCGTACTTAGGCCGTGCTTCAGGGCATGCAGTTTACAGGTAATTGAGGTTTTTGAATTTTCGTCAGGCTGCGAAGTGCACGGACTAGAACATGCCCATGCTTGGCCCGTGCTCTCATCTGAATGACCGTGCTCTAAGAATTTAGACGGTGCTTATGATTTCTTGAATCTCCTGTGAAGTGTACGGCTGGGGAGCACGGCTGTGCTTGGGCCATCTTGCCTTGACGAACTCCCCTTTAGGTCCTTTTTCTATAAATATTCTTCGAATACACTTGTTATTGCTCTAGGACTTAAATAACTGTATAATGAACTAAAAATCAAATAGCACTGATCTAGGAATATAGTGGCTAGAAAACAAGAGAATAATAGGTATAAAATGATTACACACACACACACACACACACACAGATATATATATATATATATATATATATATAATTCATTCATCAAATACCCCCACACTTGAATCATTGCTTGTCCTGAAGAAAAACTTAAATCCCTACAGAGAGATGAGTGCATGATCTCTGATCTCAGCGAGGTAAGGAATTTCTAAAGTTTAGGGGACATTGAGTAGTGATTATGTATGTCAATTGAAAGCTTATGAAATAGTTTCACTCTTACTCTGTACTTCCCGTGTATGTGTGTGCGACCTAAGAGTGTTGATAAGTGCTTGTTTGTATATATTTTATAATATCAATTTACATGCATTGAGCATCATTTTTATCAGGTTCTATCATTGACAAGGTGTGTTTTGTGTTCTTTTGTGCAAACAGGGCTTTGGAGACATGAAGTACAAGAAGAAGCAAAGATAGGGTATGATGACATATTTCAAGGCCACAATTAGAAGCTGTGTTCATATGCATGGGGGTGTTACCAACTTTCGGCGGAGTCCAAGTCATTACACAAACCGAAAGGGCACAAAGGCAGTAGTACGTCCATGTCCCAGCTTTCGTACCCAAGTAGAAGAAGGTTATTGAAAATTTCAAAGGATAGAAAGCCACGCATCCTATCACACGAGCGTATGCTCGACCGTGTGGACTCAAAGGAAGATTTTGGGAAAAACTCACTTTAGCATTTACAGTACACGGGAGTGTGAGTGAACATGTGGATACCCGTGTGAAGCCCCAATTTCAAATTATAAAAGCCGTCTTGTGATAATTTTAAGGGATCTTTTCGGCTACTTTCGAGAGACAAGGCGGCTAGGGATCTTTTCGGCTAGGGTTTGGGAAGCCTTCCTCACCAACGGAGATCGATTCCCCCTTCGTCATAGCATCAAGGAAGCCATCGGCGACCCAGCTTCGAAGCGAGATCAATCTCGACGTGGAAGCCACCCATCAAGACCATCATCACGGATTTAGGGGGTTATTCTTTATGTCTTTTGAACTTATTTATCAATTCATTATTTGTTTTGTGACTCGCTCCATGGGGAGCTAAACCCCTAGAGGGTATTCGGACATGTAAACCCTAGGATTCTTATTTTCATTAGATTTACATTGTGTTTCTATTCGAATTTATTAGTTTGAGTTTTACTCTTGAGTTCTTAATGCTTGCTTGTGCTTTTGATTCCATTATTAATTGCCTTGCATGTTTTATTCAATCTAGTGAAGAGAGAGATCACCGCTAGATTTAGAATTACCAAGAGTAAAGAGGGTTGAGAGGGTGAGCCGTGAGATAGCGGAGTGTCCCCTTTCCCTTCCGCTAGATATCTCCTATCTCCATATTCCCTAAGTGTCAAGCAACCATATATGGTGTGAGGTGTCAAGAGAATTCTTCGTTGGGACCTCGTAGGGGGTTACGGATCTTTCACCTGGAGGCAGGGTTAGATCTACTTTTAGGAATTGGTTATATCTTTGGGATCCCTAGAGTTTTAAGCAGTGATATGTGGTGTAAGGCGTTGAGAGAATTCTCCGCCGGGACCTCGTAGGGGACTAGTTATCGACGACCTGGAGGTAGGAGCCATTATACCTTAGGATACCCACGATTCATTATTTTCGTTTAGAAACACTTGTAATCTACATTTAACACCCGAATCCTAGGGGGAGCATTGTCCGGATACCTCACTTTTATTGATTGATAACTCTTTTGCTTTTTAATCCCTGCGCACTTGTAGTGACACTCTTAGGTTTGGCCATTAGATCATCACACACTACACTCATTAGGCTAGATAACAAGAGAGGAGCTATTACTAGTACTTCTGTTCCATGTGGTTTGACAACCCGACCCTTTGAGTCCACTTTTATTACTTGACGACCCGTGCACTTGCTGTAACGCAAGGGTTTGACACATCAAATTTAAAAATGAGAAAAAGTGACAAGTCGGATTCCTTTTCTGGGATGCCCTATCAAATTTTGTGAGAAAGATGGTAGAAAGAGCTATCACTTTAGAAAAAGCGAAAGCCGCACTTGAGTAGTCGGATCTTCGGCATCACAAATGTCGTTTTTGAAGACCTACCAAAGTGAAATGGCTGCCTCTAGGGTGTATGAAGCTACTACCCAGTTTAGGAGTTAGCAGTGAAAACAGTAAAAAGTATGCTTGTACTAGACCCCCTCAAGAACAGTTTTGACATACTCCAGGAGGCGACACACACACACGGTAGTACGGAGTAAGAGTGAAATTTTTCATAAGCTTTCAATTGACTAAGACACAAGTTCTTAGAGACTCCCTAAGATTCAGTAACTCTCTAAATTTGTTGAGATCAGAGGTCATGCACTCATCACTTTATTAGGTAATTAAGGTTGCTTGAGGACAAGCAACAATTCAAGTTTGGGGGTATTTGATGAGTGCATTATATATATATATTTCATATGCATTACACCAGATATTTACTTGTCCTTTTGCTATTACTTGTTTAGTTCGGTGCTATTTAAGGTTTTTTGAGTTTATTGTGCAGATATTTAGGTTATGGCGCAAGTAAAAGGGATTTAGAGGAGAATTCACATCAAAAAGACCTAAAAAGAAGTTCGTCAAGCCAAGCACGGCCTCAACACGGGCGTGCTCTTGGCCGTGCAATTCACAGGAATTGGAATGCACAGGGAAGCACGGTTAGAATGCCCTAAGCACGTTCGTGCAAATGCCAACACGGCCTCAACACGGGCGTGCTCCTCCCCGTGCAAATTACATGCTGGTGAATTTTCAGGGGAAAATCACTGGCAGCACAAAATAATGTAGCAGAAGTACTATCGCAGAAGTACTGTAGCACGAGTACTGTAGCACCGAGTTCGCTGAGCACGGTCGTGCAAACCCTCAGCACGGCCTAGGCACGCCCGTGCTGTTCCCCGTGCAGATTACAAGAATGTGAGTTCTCTGGAGAGTTATTTGGCCGTAATCTGCACGGCTTGAAGCACGGCTTCAACACGCCCGTGCTCACATCGAGAAGACATTAAAACCCTAGAAACTCAGTTTCTAGGGGAACTTTTGGTGGGCGAACTTTGGGAGAAAGAAAGGGAGAGCTTTGGGGGTTCATCCTCCACTTTATCAAGGGAATGCCAAGCTTATGGCAGGCCGATCGGGAGGTGATTACACGACATTGTAGATCCTTCGACAACCTCAAGGATGCAAGAAATTAGGGAGTTTTCAATTTCTTGTCGTTTAATTTCTTTGGCATTGTACTTGTTGGTTGTCATCATGAGGGGCTAAACTCTTAAGGGAGCCCCGGGGTTGGTTGTATGACGTTGTAGCTTGAACTCATTGTCTTTACTTGCAGTATTTATGAATGTCTTGTTCCTTTTAATAAATCAAGGTTATTGGCTATCTTGTATGTTGTTTAGTGCTTGATGCTTGGTAGTTAGGTTCTCTTATCTAGACTTGTGAATCGTTATTGATTGTTGCAAGCAGTGGGAGTTCAACTTAGGTCTCGGCAGCCCTAGAAACCACATGCTTATAGCATAACTAGGTTTAGAACTGAAGACATATCTGATAAATACTGAGAAAGACCGAGTTAGTGAACGTCGGAAATCCAAACCTGGGGCCCATCTCCTCCATCGAGTCAAACCTCAATCTTCCCTTGGTGAACTTCCCATTCCCTTAACCTCCTCGAAGTTAATCCAAAGTCAATTCCATCATCTTCTGTCTGGTTAGATATTAAGCAGGACGTTAGTATTGGAAGCTATACCAGTCCCTATGGATTCGACTACCCGACCTAAAGGGTACACTTTACTACTTGTGCGACCCGTGCACTTGCGGTTACGCAAGGGGCGTACCATCAGTACTCAAATTCTGGGCTGACGATTGGACTTGCAATGTGTCCAACCTTTTGGAAATCGCTTCCACCTGTGCCGCGGAGGTAGTGAGTACATCAACTTCATAAAGGCCGGCTGTCTTCACCGGTTTGTTTCTCTCATAACTCCATTGGTAACCATTGGATGCCATGTCGTCGATGAGGTTTTGTGCTTCTTCTTTTCTCTTGCTGCACAAAGAACCTCCAGCTGTGGCATCCAGCATTTGTTTGGTCGCCACATTAAGCCCATTATAAAAAATCTGGATTTGCATCCATTCCACTATCCCATGTTGTGGACACTTCCTCAGTAATTCCTTGTACCTTTCCCAAGTGTCATACAAGGTTTCTGATTCTTCTTGTCGTTAAGAGGAAATATCACTTCTGAGTTTGGTGATCTTGGCCGGTGGGAAGTATCGAGTCAAGAATTTCTCAGCCAGTTATGCCCAACTTGTAATAGATCCCCCCGGCAAGGAACTTAGCCATTGCTTGGCCCTTCCTCGCACTGAAAACGGGAACAGTCGGAGGCGAACCGCGTCCTCGGACACATTATTCGCCTTGAAAGTGTCACAAATTTCAAGAAAACTTGCGAGATGTGCATATGGGTCCTCATCCTTGAAACCGTCAAACTGGCACATCTGCTGCACCATCTGGATAAAATTTGGCTTCAGCTCGAAATTGTTCGCTGTAATAGGGGGCCGAACAATGCTTGATCCAGATCCCTCCAAATTAGGGCGTGCATAGTCTGAGATACTCCTTTGATTTCCTGCCATGCTTTCTTCTTGGTCCACTTCTATGCTCACTTCCACTAACCCGGTTTCCCTGAAATTAATCTGCCGCTGTCTCCGATCAAATGTCCGTTCGATGTCTGGATCTGAAGATGCTAGCTGGGAAGAATTCCCCCGGGTCATACACTACGCCTGTGCACTAACAAAAAGAGAGAGTGAGATATAACTTTTAAGCTTGAAGCAAAAGAAGACAAAAACAGTCTAAATAAAACATAAATAATAACGAAAACAAATAAAAGAATGCTAGCAAAAACAAAGAACAAAATAAGTGAAACTAAAAGCAAATTAAAACGGTTAGAGTACTAAGACTGTCCGAATTCTTAGAAGTTGCAAGTCCCCGGCAACGGCGCAAAAAACTTGGTACGCCCCTTGTGTATCCACAAGTGCACGGGTCGTACAAGTAGTAAAGTGTACATGTAGAGTCGGGTAGTCAAATCCACAGGGACTGGTATAGCTTCTAATACTAACGTCCTGCTTAATATCTAACCAAACAGAAAATGATGGATTTGACTCTGGGTCGAATTCAAGGAGGCTGTGGAAGGGACAAATGCACTAAGGGAAGCTTGAGAATTGACTCGATGGAGGAGATGGGACCCCGGGGTTTGATTTCTGACGTTTATTAACTCGGTCTTTCTCAGTATTTATCATAGATGTCTTCAGTTCTAAACCTAGTTATGCTATAAGAATGCGGTTTCTAGCGCTGCCGAGCCCTAAGTTGAACTCTCACTGCTTGCAACGATCAATAACGATTCACAAGCCTAGATAAGAAAACCTAACTACCAAGCAATCAAGCACTAAACAACACACAAGATAGCCAATAACTTTGATTTATTGAAAGGAACAAGACATTCATAAATACTGCAAGTAAAGATAATGAGTTCAAGCTACAACGTCATACAAACAACCCCAGGGCTCCCTTAAGAGTTTAGCCCCTCATGACAATAAACAACAAGTACAATGCCAAAGAAATTGAAAGACAAGAAGTTGAAAACTCCCTAATTTCTTGCATTCTTGTGGTTGTCGAAGGATCTACAATGTCGTGGAATCTCCTCCCGATCGGCCTACCATACGCATGACATTACCTTGATGGAGAGGAGGACGAACCCCCAAAGCTCTCTTCTTCCTTCTCCCCTTGTTCGCCCACCAAAAGTCCCCCAAAAACCTAAGTTTTTAGGGTTTTAATGTTTTCCCGATGTGAGACGGGCGTGTTGAAACCGTGTTTCAAGCCATGCAGATTACGGCCAAATAAAACTCCAGAAAACTCACATTCCTGTAATCTGCACGGGGAACAGCACAGGCGTGCTTAGGCCGTGCTGGGGTTTGCACGACCGTGCTCAGCGAACTCAGACTGTGTTGAATTTGGCTGAATTCTCCTGCAATCTGCATGGGGTACAGCACGGGCGTGCTCAAGCCGTGTTAAGCTTAATGAGATTTCTTCTAAGTCCTTTACCTTCTAGAATTATTCCAAAACATCTCTTCTCGCTTCAGGACTTTGATATATGCATGACAAACTAAGAATACCTCAAATAGCACCGTACTTGGAGAATTAAAGCCAAAATATTCAATAATGATGAGGGTAAAGCATGCAATATATATATATGAAATGCACTCATCAGAGGTGTGATCTCGGCAACATCGACGGTCTTCTTCCATCCAAGGCAATCCAAAGCTAGAGGGAGTGTTCTTTGCTTTTCTTTATGCTTGTTTGTTCATTGGATTTGTATGAGTGTTCCTCTTTCATGAGGAACTAACTTGTATGTGATTTGGGCATGATGAACCCTAGGGTAGCTTTGTTGTAATTATGGATGTTAATCATTTGTGATTTAGTGTTGGATGTTGAATTTCTTTTATAAGAATCTCTATGGTTTGTGATTCTCTCTATGTGTGCTTTACTGTCTTTGACCGCATGAGAACTCTGTTGTTCAATTTCTAGGTTGTACATGGAGCATGACCATCACCCTTGTACTAGACACACATAGATTGAAAGGGATTCATGTACCAATATGCCGAGGGATTCAGGTATTAGGTATCCCTTCGAACGTTAGGCTTAGACCCAGAAGAGTGTCTGATAAGTGTCTAAATACACCGTTTTGTAATGGTGAACTACGTATACTTTCATGCATTAATTGAATATAACAGTTTCCCTTTGATGTGCTTTTCTTGTTTTTCTTAATTCAGGGCATCCACGGACTAGTTGCGTTGTGAGGAGCGTTTACAACTAGAAAATCGAGGCTGAGGAGCGAAGAAACGAAGGATAAACGAGCTCCGGAGGGCACCCAAGCGTTCCTACACAACCCAAGCCTTGTTAGAGCCTGTGTGCGCGCTGTACACAGGCCACACAACCCTGGCAGAAGGATGTGCGGCCTGGTGTGCGGCCCGCACACAGGCTGCACACTGGTCGAGTATTAAGGCCTTTTAGGGCCTTCCTTTGGGGGAGTTTTTGCCACCGACGCCTCCAAACACCCCCACGCTCAAAGCTTCATCAAAGGAGGTCGTTTTGGAGTGAAATCAAGGGAGAGAAGACGGTGGAACTTGAGGATCATCATCCTAGAGCTTGCCGACGCGGATTCGGCAAGTGTCTTCATCAACCCTAGTCGACATGGTCAAGAGGGAGTTTTGGGTTTTTCTTGTTGATGTATTCTTATTTGTGCGAACTTCCCTTCTTATTCATGTCGAACTAAATCTCCCAGGGCCGCCGGGTAACCGGTGAACCTTGGGAGGAATACTTGTATTGGATGTTATACTTTTAATTCAAATGAATGCATGATGTGTTATTTGGTTTCATACTTTGTGTTCTTAATTGGAGAACTCTGCATTTCATCTTATCGTTTGTGCTTGGTTGTGTGAGGTGCGCTCTAGCATTAGATCCACATAGTATGAAGAGGGATTCATTGTACTGGTACATCGGAGGTTCCGGGTACCGGTAGCCTCCCGTAGGTTGTAGAGTTTATCTTAGCGAAATTGCTTATAGATAACTCCAACCAAGGCTCCTTAACCCCAATGACATCGTGTGAGTATCCTTTGGATAAAGGAACTTGTACTGGATTAGGGCTACACTACGGAGGTTCCGGGGTAGTCGACCTCCGAGCCTAGTCTGGCCAAAATACTACTCCATGTATGCATTACCTATTTTTATAACATCCTTACTTGTATTTCTCGCAGGGGAATCCTCGCCAAGGGCCTTATCTCCTCTATTTGATTTCTCATCGTTGTGTGCAACTTGTCAGTAATTAAAGTTTTTATCGTTAGTTTAAATTTCATTTCATTACAACAACCTCTGTTTTTTATTTGGCAAAACAATTGTCGAAGAGGTATTACTTGACGACCCGTGCACTTGCGGCCGGGGAGCCGTGTGCCCGCTTTTTAGCGACGCGCGCGGGGACCACCAAGTTTTTGGCGCCGTTGCCGGGGACCTTCGAGAACATTAGGAAAACTCATAGACGTTGGCTTAGTCAATTTCTTTGTTAGAAGATGGATTAGTTTTCTTTTCTTCTTCGTTGCACACCCTTGCTGTGATCTTTTTTTATTATCATTTCTTTCCTCTAAACTCATATGAGAGCGTCTCTATTTGAACTTTCATTACTCTTTATGTTTATTTAATCTTATAGATTATTTTTCTTTTCCTATGCGAGGCACCCAGTGGATTATAACTCAAAACATGAACGTGGATTCACACATGCTCTCAGAAGCGCTCGAACATTCAGTGGCATACCTACAGCAATACATTCGGAATTGGAATTATCATCCTACAGGGTATAACTCTGAAGGAGTAATCCCTTTGGGAAACAAAGGCGCCCCTCAGCAAGATTGGTGTGAAGTTCTAAGCACCCTCCATGGGAAGTATGAAGTGGTTGTAAGGAGTACAATTGCAGAACAGCAAATGGACCTCGTAACTGCGCAGGATACCCAACCCGAATCCGAAGAGGAAGCATGGTTGGTGAGAGAGGATCCTAGCTTGGAGAGCTCTACTCCTGCGGTTGTCGAATTCGAGAACATAGATTGTGATGGTAAGAGCCGGCTTAAGCCGTCTGTGGATGACCCACCGAAGATAGAACTGAAGGAATTACCACCGCACCTGGAGTATGCATTTTTAGGAGAGAATTCATCATTACCGGTTATCATCGTCTCCGACCTTTCCGAGGAACAGAAGAAAGAACTTCTAAGCGTGTTGGGAAGACACATGCAAGCGATCGCTTGGAAAATTTCGGACATCAAGGGTATCAGTCCATCATTCTGCACTCACAAAATAATGATGGAAGACAGTCATAGGCCGTCCGCACTTCCGCAAAGAAGAATGAATCCCAACATAAAGGAGGTGGTAAAAGAGGAGGTGGTCAAGTTGCTGGATGCTAGCATCATTTACCCTATTTCTGACAGAGCATGGGTGAGTCCGGTCCAAGTAGTACCAAAGAAAGGAGGTATTACAGTGGTAACTAACAAAAATAATGAGCTTATTCCCACTAAAACAGTAACTGGGTGGCGAGTGTGTATCGACTACCGCAAGCTCAATGACGCCACCCGAAAGGATCACTTCCCGTTGCTATTCATTGATCAGATGCTTGAGCGGTTGGCCGGCCATGAGTACTACTGCTTCTTGGATGGTTTTTCCGGATACTTTCAGATCCCTATTGCACCGGAAGATCAAGAAAAAACCACCTTCACTTGCCCCTACGGTACATTCGCTTATCGCCGCATGCCCTTCGGTCTTTGCAATGCCCAGCCACATTCCAAAGGTGCATGCTTGCCATATTTGAAGACATGATTGAGGACACCATGGAGGTTTTCATGGATGATTTTTTCGTGTATGGAAACTCGTTTGACTTATGCTTAAAGAACCTCGAGCAAGTGTTAACGCGGTGTGAAGAAACCAACCTAGTCTTGAGTTGGGAGAAATGTCATTTCATGGTCAGGGAAGGAATAGTTCTGGGGCATAAAGTCTCAAGAAAAGGGATCGAAGTGGACAAAGCAAAAATTTCCACCATCGAGAAGCTTCCTCCACCGAGATCAGTGCGGGCGATAAGAAGTTTTCTTGGCCACGTGGGTTTCTACAGAAGGTTTATAAAAGACTTTGCAAAGATCTCAAAGCCCTTGACTAAACTCTTAGAGAAGGACACCCCATTCGATTTCACGACTGAATGCCTTGCAGCCTTCACGGTCCTGAAGACATTGTTGATTAGAGCCCCTATCATAATTATACCCGATTGGAATGAACCCTTCGAGCTAATGTGCGATTCAAGTGATTATGGAGTGGGGGCAGCATTGGGACAGCGTAAGAACAACCATTTTCATCCTATCTACTATGCGAGCAAGACACTTACCAGCACTCAAGAGAACTACACAACCACTGAAAAGGAGCTCCTTGCAGTCGTATTCGCGGTGGACAAGTTTCGGTCATATTTAGTGCTCTCGAAGGTCATTGTGTTTACTGATCATTCAGCCCTTCGATATCTCATGAGCAAGACGGACGCGAAGCCGAGATTAATTCGTTGGCTACTTCTGTTGCAAGAGTTTGACTTGGAGATCAAGGATAAGAGAGGGGTAGAAAAGCTGGCTGCAGACCATCTCTCTCGGTTGGAAAGAAGTGCATGCACGACTCAAGAGGGTGAGATTAATGATGCGTTCCCCGAGGAACAACTGTACCGTATTCAATTGACACAAGGCGATGACATCCCGTGGTTTGTAGATATTGCCAATTACCTAGCTGCGGGTATCATCCCGAAAGGGTTCACAACCCAACAACGAAAGAAATTTTTCACAGACATCAAACACAACATGTGGGAAGACCCTTATTTATTTTGGGTATGTGCAGATCAAGTAGTTCGCCGTTGTGTAGGCCAAGCTGAAGGTCAGGAGATTATTAAGCATTGTCATGAGGGACCCACTGGAGGTCACTATAACGCCATCCGCACCCCGAGAAAAGTGTTGGACGCGCGGTTTTATTGGCCAACGCTGTTTCAGGATGCTCAATACCATGTTCGAACTTGTGATCGCTGTCAGAGAACAGGTAACATATCTCATCCAGATGAAATGCCTCAAAACACCATCCAGGTGTGCGAAGTTTTCGATGTCTGGGGGATAGATTTCATGGGTCCATTCCCGGCTTCGCGGGGTAACAAGTTTATCTTGGTAGCGGTAGATTATGCCTCCATATGGGTGGAAGCTCAGGCCCTCCCAACAAGCGATGCAAGATCGGTAGTTCAATTCTTAAAAAAACTCTTCTCCCGATTCGGTACTCCAAGGACAATCATTAGTGATCGGGGGCACATTTTTGCAATACCCAATTTGAAAAGATCCTCAAACGATATGGAGTTCGACATCATACCTCAACTGCTTATCATCCCCAGACTAGCGGGCAAGTCAAAGTTTCAAATCGGGAACTCAAGAGGATTCTTTAGAAAACTGTGGCATATCATCGGAAGGATTGGTCCGACCAGCGAGAAGACGCTTTGTGGGCCTACAGAACTGCCTACAAGACACCCATTGGGAGTAGTCCCTATCGCCTAGTGTACGGCAAGGCCTGTCACTTACCCGTGGAACTCGAACATAAGGCGTATTGGACAACAAAAGTTTTGAATTTCGATTTCCAAGCGGTGGGAGAAAAAAGGAAAATGCAACTGAACGAACTCGATGAATGGAGAGCTTTTGCTTATGAAAACTCGCGAGTATACAAGGAAAGGGCAAAAATTTATCACTATCAGAGGATTAAGCAAAACAAGTGGTTTGTAGAAGGGGGTCGGGTCCTCCTATACAACTCCCGTCTCCGTTTATTTCTGGGGAAACTCAAGTCCCGATGGTCAGGACCCTACACAATCACCCGTATATCACCACAAGGGGTAATTGAGATAAATCACCCTGAAAAAGGTCAGTTTAAAGTCAATGGTCACCGCCTTAAGGCATATTTTGGTCGGTCTAGCCCATCCTCTTCTTTCTTCGCGGAACAAGGTAAACTTTTTCCCTTTGATCCACCTTAAGACTGTGCATAAGGGATATCAGGCTCGTGACTCTAAACAAGCGCTCCTGGGAGGCAACCCAAGTTTGTTTTCATGTATTTTCCTTTAGTCTTCCTGGTTTGCCTTGTAGTATATATATATATATATATATTTTCGTTGGTTGTTTTTGGCGCTCCCTTTTTCCTCTGGGGTGTTTTATTTTATGATTTTATTTAGCTTTCGTGATTCCCATTTTCTTTTGTTGATGTTTCGTCAGTTGGTGGTGAATGATTTTCGTGTTTGTCGGTATAGTGTGTGTGCCTTAAAACGATTTAAACTGATTGGTGTTCTCATTTTCTTCGTACTAATTAAGTCACAAATCTGATTCAGGCACCTCTGGAGTCTGTGCGGGCAGGCTACAGCCCGCACAGGCCGACCAGAAGGCTGTGGGCCCATGTGCGGCCGCACAGCCCCCGCACAAGACCGCCAGATCCATGTGCGGCCTGGTGTGCTGCCGCACACCTGGCCGCACAGCACGGGCAGAAGCCCGTGAGGCCTGGCGTGCGGCCCGCACGCCAGGCCGCACAACCGTGTGTGGGCGGTACCACGCCCGCACATGGCTGTGCGGGCAGCAGCAAGACCGCACGGATCTAGCTGCCCTCTTTCTTGGCGCAGCCCCCACCCTCTTTAAGAGTTTCTTCTTCACCCTCTCCTTCTTTATCTTCCTTCACCTTCACCTCCTCTCACCAAGAAGTCCCTTTCCTCATTCCACAACTGACTCCCATCACCTTCTCTTTTCATCTTACGAGCAAGGTTTATGACAATCTAACCTAAGGGAGCACCGATCCGCCATTTTTCCTTTGTCCTCAACGTCGGTGTTTTCTCGCTGATCCATCTTTCCTTTGTCCTCAATGTCGGTGAGCTTCCTTGCATTTTAAGTGAATTGTCGTTTGTTTGGAATTGCTCCAAGTCCATTAGTTCATGAAGTGAGGACATGTGGTACTCTCGCTTATTCTAATTGATGTTGGTATTTTGCTTTCCCATTCATCGTGTGGTCACTTTGTTTCGGGGTTTTATTTTTCATGGAGAATTATGTATACCTTTTGCAAACACATGAATGTATGATTTATTAGACCCCTGAAATTGTTTTCTCATATTTAATCAATATGATGATGAGAGCATTTGTGATCGAGGGTCATCTTGTGTTATGTAGGAAGATGCCAAACAAGCGTGTGGCACACAAGTGACCTCGCGACGGGGCTAGTTCATCCTCGACACCCCAATTCACTGATGGCCGTTTCGCTCGCCGATATGACATACTTAAAGAGAAGCAATTCGCCCAGATTAGAGTGCTTGATTGGCAAGTATTGGAGATGCTCGGTCGACGCTGGCTTGCCATACTTGAAGTCGACGACCCCGCTTATAAGGAACTCACTCTAGAGATGTTGAGCACTTTTGAAGCCGATCGGAATGTCGCTCACATTCGTCGTCCTGGAGGGATCAAATTACAAGTAAATAGCGAACAACAAGTTATGAGCCACGCGGACTTTGCCATATGCTTGGGTATCTACGATCGTGACTTTGTAACTAGCATGGAATACCGCCGTTTGGCTCGCGATTTCCCATCCACCCTCACCCCAAGCGCATTCTGGAATTCGATCACTATAGGGGCCAGTCAAGATTTCAAAAAAGCCTCTCATTTAGCGCAACCCTCGTACCGGGTGGTCCAGGCCCTCCTCAGTCATTCTATCACGGGGCGAAGCGATAGCACCGGGGTCGTGACGAAAATGGACCTCCTAATTCTCTATAGCATGATTCATCGTGAGCCGCTGAACCTAGGCCATGTCATGGCCGAATTATTTGCTATCGGAGGATCTTGGGCGGGGCTAGCAAATAATTCGGCCATGTCATGGCCGAATTATTTGCTAGCCCCGCCCAGCATCCTCCGATAGCACAGATCTTCCTTGGACCCTTCGTAACTCGCTTAGCACGGGGCGCGAACGCTCTGGGCCGAGTACGGTCCATGGAGCGCGTTGGAGGCATCCTTCCCCTCGGGCTACAGACACTGAACTCTATTGGCATAGTGAAGCGCCGAGGTAGAAGTTTTATTCTCGCTAATGAATTAGACAGTGACGAGGACGACGACGAGGAGATGGCTACACCCGCTACCCCTCAAGCCGGCTGCACTCCATTGCGAACTAGTGATTTAGCTGACGTGCACCGTCAGCTACAGGAACTTGGACTCGTGCAGCAACGATAGAGTACGGATATCACTGTCCTCCTCCAAGGGCAGCAGGCACTCCTACAGGGCCAGCGGCAGATTCTCGAGCTTCTCCAGCAGGCCCCCCCCCCGCACCCACCCATCTCCGCACCACCGGCCTCGACCGACTCTTGGGACACTTGGTTTTAAATCTTGTTATCTGTCGTCGTCCTCTTTTTTGACTTTTCTTGCTTGGGTGTTGTTGTAGTGGTTGGACAGAGTGTCCCTCTTCCAAACTTTTAGTTTTTTTCTTTGAAGTCTTATGTCCTTATCTTTAATAAAATTTTCTGCGATGATGATGGATTTTCGATTTAATGTCCTGTTCTACCTCGCAGGGGTAGACACGGACATCGTCTTCTCTTCCCTCCACTATCATAGGGAGCGCTGCGACCATTCAGCCTATCTTGACACGCGCCGACACTATGATTCAAGGAAGTTCTCCCTCACCCCCTATCTATGCTTTATACGTGTATTATATTCTTTGGGCTGCAGACTTTGTACATTGGGGTCAATGTACGACTTTAAGTGGGGGGTGGCATGCATACACTTTTGTTCATCAGAGTCAAAATTTTTGTTATTTGCTGTGCATGCCTATTTTGTGAATGAAATTTAATGATATTGATGTATGATTGGAACCATTGATGGCAATGAGACGCAAGTATACAGTAGGAGTAGGATAATGATGGATGCTAAGCTTTGCACACAACCCCGCACTTAATTACTTTTGATCATTCACGCCATACTGTCACATACCTTTTTAGGCTGGACCTTGGACACCTAGGTTGGATTAAGTGGTAACCTTCGTGACCCTCTTAGTAGCTAAACCATTTTTAGCGGTACGCACCTTGATGTGTTAAGCTTCTCCCTAATGAATTATTTGAGGGCTTCAGTTTCTCTTGAAAATTGGCAAATCAGAAAATATGTTGTGGTTTCTAAGGGAATTTTGTATAGAAATAAGAATGACAATGCTCCTCTTCTTGAATATTGATGCGTCTCCGCAACAACACAACAGGGTGATGTGTGTCAACCCCTTGCGTTACCGCAAGTGCACGGGTCATCAAGTAGTAAAAGTGGACCCAAAGGGTCGGGTTGTCGAACCACAGGGAACAGAAGTACTAGTAATAGCCCCTCTTTTGATATCTAGAATAATGAGTGTAGTGTGTAATGATCTAATGGCCAAAACTAAGAGTGTCACTACAAGTGCGCAGGGAATAAAAAGGAAAAGAGTTCTCAATCAAAGAAAGTGAGGTATCCGGACAATGCTCCCCTAGGATTCGGGTGTTGGATGTAGATTACAAGTGTTTCTAAACGAAAACAATGAGTCGTGGGTATCCAAAGGTATAACGGCCCGTGCCTCCAGGTCGCCGATAACTAGTCCCCTACGAGGTCCCGGCGGAGAATTCTCTCGGCGCCTCACACCACATATGACTGCTTAAAACTCTAGGGATCCCAAAGATATAACCAATTCCTAAAAGTAGATCTAACCCTGCCTCCAGGTGAAAGATCCCTAACCCCCTACGAGTTCCCGGAAGAGAATTCTCTCGACGCCTCATACCACATATGGTTGCTTGACACTTAGGGAATATGGAGATAGAAAATATCTATCGGAAGGGAAGGGGACACTCCGCTATCTCACGGCTCACCCTCTCAACCCTCTTTACACTTGGTAATTCTAAACCTAGCGGTGATCTCTCTCTACACTAGATTGAATAAAACATGCAAGGCAATTAATAATGAAATCAAAAGCACAAACAAGCATTAAGAACTCAAGAGTAAATCTCAAACTGATAAATTCGAATAGAAACACAATGTAAATCTAATGAAAATAAGAATCCTAGGGTTTACATGACCGAATACCCTCTAGGGGTTTAGCTCTCTATGGAGCGAGTCACAAAACAAATAATAAATTGAGAAATAAGTTCCAAAGACATAAAGAATAACCCCCTTAAATCCGTGATGATGGTCTTGATGGGTAGTTTCCACGTCTTGATTGAATCCACTCCGAAGCTAGGTCGCCGATGGCTTCCTTAATGCTATGACAGAGGAGGAATCGATCCAAGTTGGTGAGGAAAGCTTCCCAAAGCCGCGAAGAACTCCTCCCAAGCCCTAGCCGCCTTGTCTCTCGAAAGTGGCTGAAAAGATCCCTAAAAATTATCACAAGGCGGCTTTTATAATTTGAATTCGGGGCTTTACGCAGGCATCCACACGGGCATCCACACGCCCCTGTAGAAATTCCACACGGTCGTGTGGAGTACTTTTGCTACAGTACTTCGCTACAGTAATTGCTACAGTGATTTTTCCCCCCCCGAAGTCTTCCTTGGAGTCCACACGGACGGGCACACGCTCGTGTGGTAGGGTGCGTGGCTTTCTATGCTTTGAAATCCTCAAGAACCTTCTTCTACTTTGTACAGAAGCTGGGACATGGACGTACTACTGCCTTTGTGGCCTTTCGGTTTGTGTAATGACTTGTACTCCTCCGAAAGTTGGCAACACCCCCATGCATATGAATACAGCTTCTGATTGTGTAATGACTAATACAGCTTCTGATTGTGGTCTTGAACCTGTAATCTTCCAAGTAAGTTGGGTCTTCTTGGTGCCTTATCAGCACAGTTATCCTTCTAAAAAGTCGATTACAGGTCATGTTAGTCAAAAAAAAAAAAAAAGTGAATAAAGCCAACTCGTACATAGGAGAAACAGAAGTACCTTGGGAATTCATTAGGGGGTTCCCTACCGTTTCAAGGTCTGTTATCGTTAGAAGTGGTGTGATGTGCTTTAAGAAGTGGTCCTCGGGGTATCGTTTTCTCTTATCTAGGTTACAAGTGTCCAGGTGAAGAAGGTTGCATACACACAGCATCATCGTGCCAAATGAATGATTCAAAATTTTGTTATTGGTTGTAGCTCAACATTTAGAGTCCTACATGTGCTATTGTGTGCTTATACTTGAGCCGGAGGTTGTGTATTCAGCCACTTATCAATTCCTCCTGTTGTCCATATTTGTTTGCCTGGGGACAAGCAAACCCTTAAGTGGGGGGTGATTCGATAAGTGTTTAAATACACCGTTTTGTAATGGTGAACAACATATACTTTTATGCGTTAATTAAATAAAACAGTTGCCCTTTGATGTGATTTTCTTGTTTTTCTTAATTCAGGTCATCCACGGACTAGTTGAGTTGTGAGAAACATTTACAACTAGAAAATCGAGGCCGAGGAGCGAAGAAACGATGGATAAACGAGCTCCGGAGGGCACCCAAGCGTTCCTACACAACCCAAGCCCTGTTAGGGCCTGTGTGCGGGCTGTATACAGGCCGCACAACTCTGGCAGAAGGATGTGCGGCCTGGTGTGCGAAGTGCGAGGTGCGCTCTTGCATTAGATCCACATAGTATGAAGAGGGACTCATTGTACCGGTACACCGGAGGTTCCGGGTACCGGTAGCCTCCCGTAGGTTGTAGAGTTTATCATAGCCAAATTGCTTATAGATAACTCCAACCAAGGCTCCTTAACCCCAATGACATCGTGTGAGTATCTTTTGGATAAAGGAACTTGTACTGGATTAGGGATACACTACGGAGGTTATTCGGACATGTAAACCCTAGGATTCTTATTTTCATTAGATTTACATTGTGTTTCTATTCGAATTTATCAGTTTGACTTTTACTCTTGAGTTCTTAATGCTTGTTTGTGCTTTTGATTTCATTATTAATTGACTTGCATGTTTTTATTCAATCTAGTGAAGAGAGAGATCACCGCTAGGTTTAGAATTACCAAGAGTAAAGAGGGTTGAGAGGGTGAGCCGTGAGATAGCGGAGTGTCCCTTTTCCCTTCCAATAGATATTTCCTATCTCCATATTCCCTAAGTGCCAAGCAACCATATGTGGTGTGAGGCGTCGAGAGAATTCTCCGCCGGGACCTCGTAGGGGGTTAGGGATCTTTCACCTTGAGGCAGGGTTAGATCTACTTTTAGGAATTGGTTATATCTTTGGGATCCCTAGAGTTTTAAGCTGTCATATGTGGTGTGAGGCGTCGAGAGAATTCTCCGCCGGGACCTCGTAGGGGACTAGTTATCGGCGACCTGGAGGCAGGGGCCGTTATACCTTAGGATACCCACGACTCATTGTTTTCGTTTAGAAACACTTGTAATCTACATCCAACACCCGAATCCTAGGGGAGTATTGTCCGGATACCTCACTTTTATTGATTGAGAACTCTTTTCCTTTTCATTCTCTGCGCACTTGTAGTGACACTCTTAGTTTTGGCCATTAGATCATCAATGAGCTTCCGAACCCATTGATCGAATCCTCTTGTCTCAACTTGTAAGTTGCGACTAATTGTTCCACCTTCTCTTCATTCGTTGCCATTACTGCCGTCAATGTCTCCAGTATTTCCTTTGTATTAAACATAATCCTTGGACATAAGAAAATAAACAGAATCAGGGTAAGAACAATGAAGGCAGAGAAGATGCAATTGAAAAATAGTAAAAATAAATGAATAGCTAAAGTAACAAAATACTAGCGTTCCTAATATCCTGGTCCCAGGCAACGGCGCCAAAAACTTGATGTGATTGTTCCACAACAACACATGGTGATGTGTGTCAACCCCTTGAGTTACCGCAAGTACACGGGTCATCAAGTAATAAAAGTGGACCCAAATGAGTATAGTGTGTGATGATATAATGGCCAACCCAATAGTGTCACTACAAGTGCTGGTACGCCCCTTACGTATCCGCAAGTGCACGGGTCGTACAAGTAATAAAGTGTACCCGTAGGGTCGGGTAGTCAAATCTACAGGGACTGGTGTAGCTTTCGATACTCGTTGGATTTCTAATATCTAGCCGGCTCACTAGTTGGTTTGAGATTTAATTATAAATAAAAATAAGAAAGTGAGGATAAATAGAAGAGAGACAGGGTTAAGGTGACAAGGGATCCAAACAAAAGAGTAGCGTCCCAGAGTAGTCACTTGGTGTCAATTATACTCGAATTCTCGCAATGTTTATCAGGTGCGTCTCATGATCCCTATGTTCTAGAGTCTTGTTGCCCTAATGTCGATATAGTGTGATTGAGAGTGAGAGCCCAATTCCACTTCTTGTATCAATCAATGAGATATACAAGCTAAGAGGAAATCAATAAATTAAGCAATCAATGCCACTCAATAACCAACATTCAAGTAAACAACCAAAGATCTAACAGAGAGAATTAGAGACTCCATAAATATTGCAATAAAAGCATTCAATTACAATAACTACCAAGTTCTTAAACCGGGGTACCGAAGAACGATTAGCCCCTCATGATTCTACAAGAAACACAAGGTAAATAACAAGAGAATGAGATGCAATTCGTCAACTCCCTTCTTGCTTCACAATCTTCGTCGGAGAGTCTCTGATGATGATCTTGCCAACGTTCCTCCACTCATACGACGATCTCTTGGTCTAGATCTAGCCCTTGAAGGTGCCTCTCTACTACTCCGCCGCCTCCCCCAAAGGGGAGAAGAAAATCCCCACCAAAAAGCCCCTCAAGAAACCCTAAATTCGGTCTTAAAAAGTCATTCCCGATGCAAGCACGGCCGTGCTTAATTCAGCACGGCCGTGTTGAGGCCGTGCTTTAGCCCATGCAGATTGCGGGTTTCTGAGTTCTCGGTGCTACAGCACTTTGCTACAGTATTCGTGCTACAGTACTTGACTACATTGATTTCCCCCCGAAATTCGCCATCCTGTAATTTGCACCGGGTGTAACACGCCCGTGTTGAGGCCGTATTGGCATTGCACGACCGTGCTTAGGGCATTCTGACAGTGCTTCTTCGTGCTTTCCAATTCCTGTGAATTGCACGGCCAAGAGCACGCCCGTGTTGAGGTCGTGCTTGGCTTGCGAACTTCTTTTTAGGTCCTTTTGATGTGAATTCTCCTCTAAATCCCTTCTACTTGCTCCAGGACCTAAATATCTGCACAATAAACACAAAATACCTTAAATAGCACCGAACTAAACAAGTAATAGCAAAAGGACAAGTAAATATCGGGTGTAATGCATATGAAATATATATATATATAATGCACTCATCAAGTGCGCAGGGAATAAAAAGGAAAAGAGTTATCAATCAATAAAAGTGAGGTATCCGGACAATGCTCAACTAGGATTCAGGTGTTGAATGTAGAATACAAGTGTTTCTAAACGAAAACAATGAGTCGTGGGTATCCTAAGGTATAACGGCCCCTGCATCCAGGTTACCGATAACTAGTCCCCTACGAGGTCAGGGCGGAGAATTCTCTCGACGCCTCATATCACATATGACAGCTTAAAACTCTAGGGATCCCAAAGATATAACCAATTTCTAAAAGTAGATCTAACCCTGCCTCCAGGTGAAAGATCCCTAACCCCTTACGAGGTCCCGGCGGAGAATTCTCTCGACGCCTCACACCACATATGGTTGCTTGACACTTAGAGAATATGGAGATGAGAGATATCTATCTGAAGGGAAAGGGGACACTCCGCTATCTCACGGCTCACCCTCTTAACCCTCTTTACTCTTGGTAATTCTAAACCTAGCAGTGATCTCTCTCTTCACTAAATTGACTAAAACATGCAAGGCAATTAGTAATGGAATCAAAAGAACAACAAAGCATTAAGAACTCAAGAGTAAAACTCAAACTAATAAACTCGAATAGAAACACAATGTAAATCTAATAAAAATAAGAACCCTAGGGTTTACATGTCCGAATACCCTCTAGGGGTTTAGCTCTCCATGGAGCAAGTTGATCGACACGAAAAGTGTCAACACCCGCAAGCGCACGGGGTCGTCAAGTAATAAACCACTCGTGCACGCACGAGTGGGTCGTATTCTCAAGGGGCCCGATGAGCTACCTTACTCACTTCTCACTTGTTGTTTAGCTCACCGATTCCATTTTCAAAAGAATAGAAAGGAAAGAAAACAAATAGCAACAAGAGAAATTTTCTAAATAAATGCGACTGAATCAAAACACGGGAGATGCTCAGGGATGAAAACTGTCATGGATGAGGATCCCCAAGGGGGCTACTCAAGTGAGTAGGATATTTGAGAAATTAAGTATGTGGCTAGTTGGACCGAGAAAACCTAAGCTTAAGTCAACCCGATGGTCACGGCAATTGACCCCTAACCCGGTACAAGTGTTGAATAAGGAATTTCTTCCACTCAACCTCTCACACGGTTGCAAGGAGAATAATGGTTTTCTCAAGTTAGGGTGGAAACACTAATTAGTTTTCAGCCCTAGAAATGGAGGGGTACAAATACCCGATGATCACGGCGTATTTATTCAATAATCCCTTCCAAGTTTGGTAGAGTCTAGCACTAAGGCAATGGTCATGCTACAAAGTGCTACCAAGCATTTGATACAACAATTAAGCACATGTACCAAAATAATTAAGAATACCAAACAAGGATCACAACAAGCCAATCATACAATAGATAACTCAAATAATCCAAAACATCACAAGTTTTGCCCCCAAGGTTCACCTACATCCGGTGACCTTGGGGTTTAGTTGTTCATGTTCAACAAATCCACCACACAAACCATGGAAATAACTAAAATAAACATGAGGAACACTCCCTCAAATGATGAAGGCCGAATGCCGCTTGAATCCCCGGAGAAAACCTTCCGAAGACGCCACTCGAAGGGGTGGCTTCCCGTTGTCTTCAACCTCCAAACAATGAAGCTTTTGAAGTAGATCCTCCTAGATCTTGCTCTCCTCTCCTAAGAAAACCCGAATTTCCTCTCCTTTTGCCCTCCAAAATGGTGTGAAAATGATGTCCAAACCCTAGCCTTCTTTTCCCTCAAAAGCTCTCCAAGAAGATGCAAAAAGTCCCCTTCAAAATGCCCTAGATCGCCCTTAAAACCCCAAATCCCGATGGGTAAACGGGTCAGCATACAGCCGGTATGCTGACCCCTCGGGATTTCTATTTTTCTGCCGAGAAGTCCGCGATGAGCTACAGTAACTGCTACAGTGAGTGCTACAGTATCCGTCTCGAAAACGCTGTTTTGATGTCGAAATCGCTCCCCATCTCGTCGTCGAGTCCCCAAAGCTTCTGGCTGGCCTGAAATACAAAGATAAAGCAATTTAGACCTAAAAGGACATAGATTCAACAATATGATATGAAAATAATACACAATACATACATGTAAAATACGTACTTTTAGACGTTTATCACGAGTCACAAAACAAATAATGAATTGATAAACAAGTTCAAAAGACATAAAGAATAACCCCCCTAAATCCGTGATAATGGTCTTGATGGGTAGCTTCCACGTCGAGATTGATTCTGCTTCGAAGCTAGGTTGCCGATAGCTTCCTTGATGCTATGATGAAGGAGAAAACGATCTCAGTTGGTGAGGAAGGCTTCCCAAAACCGCAAAGAACTCTCTCCAAGCCCTAGCAGCCTTGTCTCTCGAAAGTAGCCAAAAAGATCCCTAAAAATTATCACAAGGCGGCTTTTCCCAACTACTTCGATCCCTTGTTTTGAAATTTTGTGCCCGAGTACTATGCCCTCCTTCACCATAAAGTGGCACTTTTCCCAACTAAGCACCAAATTTGTTTCTTCGCATCTTCTTTGGACTGGCTCCAAATGCTTGAGACACAAATCAAACGAATCCCCAAAGACTGAAAAGTCATCCATGAAAACTTCCATGATGTCTTCAACCATGTCTTCGAAAATGGCTAGCATGCATCTTTGGAATGTAGCAGGGGCGTTGCAGAGTCCAAAGGGCATTCGGCGATAGGCAAAAGTTCCATAAGGACAAGTGAAAGTGGTCTTCTGGTGCAATCGGAATTTGGAAGTATCCTGAGAGGCCATCCAAGAAACAGTAATATGAGTGTCCTGCCAATCGTTCAAGCATCTGATCTATGAAGGGTAAAGGGAAATGATCTTTTCTAGTGGCATCATTAAGCTTTCTATAATCAATACAAACCCTCCACCCCGTGACTGTTCTTGTAGGGACAAGCTCATTCTTTTCATTCATGATGACTGTCATGCCCCCCTTCTTTGGGACCACTTGAACTGGGCTTACCCAAGCACTGTCTGAGATGGGATAGATAATGCCTGCATCAAGTAGTTTAATAACTTCTTCACAACCTCTTTCATGTTGGGGTTGAGTCTTCGTTGAGGGGCTGTGGGGTTGTGATTGTCCTCCATCAAGATTTTGTGAATGCAAAAAGATGGATTGATTGCACGGATATCAGAGATTTTCCATGCATTTGCTTTCTTATGCTTCCCTAGAACATCGGGGAGTTTATCTTTTTGTTCTCTAGTTAGGTCCGATGCAATGATAACAGGGAGTGTGGCATTCTCACCTAAGAAAGCGTATTCCAAATGTCCCGGGAGTGGCTTCAATTCAAGTTCTGAGGGTTCCTCAATTGATGATTTCAATCTTCCATAGTTTCCCAAATCATGGTTTTCCTCTTTCTCATCTTCCCCTTCTGACGAACTCTCACTGCTCATACAATCATCTGTTAATTGAATTGGGGTCTCATGCTTCTTTAACTCATCCCCAGGTAGGTAATCCATTGTGTCTGAAGGTCCATGCACTGAATGGTTTGTCTCCTTTTCACGCAAACCTGTTGACTCTATGTATTCTTGTGAATGGTCTTTCAACCCTACCGTCGTGGGGTTACATTGGCGACTTAGTGAGTGTATGATCTCAGTATGGTTCTCTATTTTAGACTCCATGTATTTCTCAAAGAATGATGGAAGCAAATGGTATTCCGGACTAGGATTGGTTGAGTCCTCAAAGTATCGTCTCCTCCATTGTTCATCATCAACAAAATTAACACTTCCCACTTCAGTTGATTCATATGAGTGGTAACCGTAAGATTCCTGCGGATAAAAGTAGCCATACCAATCATTAGTAGTAGTCATGCTGAAAAAGATAATAAACAGTGAATATTTACAAGTTCGGAAACTAACACACCAACAAAAACAAAAACAAACAAGATGGCGAAAGCGAAACAAAACAAAAAGTTAAATCAACACGCTCAAGCTTTCCAAGTATCCTTCGGTGAAAATCCCCGGCAACGGCGCCAAAAACTTGGTCGTGTGTGTAACACACAGACTCCGCAAGCGCACGGGTCACCAAGTAATACCCTGTGTGATAAGTGCTTGCATGTATATATTTTTGGAAATGTTTTCCACGCATGAGCATCACATTTCTCAGGTTTTATCGTTAAGTTCGTGTGCTTTGGTGTTCTTTCATGAAATTAGGGTTGTGAAGACATGGTACGTGAATAAAGGCAAGATTAGGTTATAATGGTGCCAAGTGGAGCTCTTTTGTGCAAATACGAAGTTCAAGACACAAATCGGGTTCCAACGTGGGGGTATGTGCCAACTTCTAAAGACTTCAAGACAATTCTTGCAAAAGGACACGAAGGCAGTCATGCTGGCTTGTTTCGATTTGTTCGAAGATTTCAAAAGCTCTCCAAGGTTTTCTCAACATCAAGAAATGCCACATACCTTTCACATGGGCGTGTGTCCGTCTGTGTAACCTCGAGAGAAGAAACGGGCGAAATCGGGGACTAATACGAAGTTTTCCACAGGGCAGAGACTCCACATGGGCGTGTGGAATTTCCACACGGCCGCGTGGCTCATCCACACGCCCGTGTGGATCCTCGAGATGGCCAATTATAAAGCCGTTCTGAAGCGTTATTTGGGGGATCTTCTTCAAAACTTGAGAGGGAGTGACGGCTAGGGTTCGGGAGGTTCTTGCTACACTTTGGGGGTGCTTCTTCACCGATTTCATCATCAATTCCTTCCAAGTAGAGCTATTGGGGGAGCCTTCGATGACTCGATTTGATGAGGTGTGCCCTAGGCTTGGAGGAAGGAGTTCTTTGGAGAAGAAGGAGAAGCCCTCATAGTCTATCAACACAAGGCTCCAAGGCTCTTTCTGCGCACCTCCAAGGCTCTTATAGACATGGATGGCAAGGAGATGACATTGAGGATAGGAGATGAGAAGCTGACCTACCGCCTTGCTGAGGCCATGAGACATTCTCTTAACTTCGATGATGCTTTGTACTTTCTTAACACTACTGATGCATTGATTGATAATTATGTGCAGGAAACCTTTTACCCGGATCCACTAGCTGGTTTGTTGGATCAAGAGATGGAAGATGATCATATTTCATCAGTTGACTTGGAGAACAAGGGTACACCTCCCACAGGTACAGTCAACAAATTAATGAAGAAGCTAAGGAGGGTAAGACATCACCGCAAAAAGCAAACGAATGAACCTGCAGACGGTCCTTCAAGGTCTAAGAATGATATTCCTCCTTCTGGTAACAAATTCGATCACTCATCTTCTAAATTCCAGAACTTATGCTCATCATGTTTCACATTTCCAAGCAGCGAAGTGCTTTCAACCCATGACCCCCCTTGAGTCTAGAGAAACAGGTACGTCAAGCTAGTGACGTAAAACAAGCGCTTATTGAGAGGCAACCCAATTTTTAAAATTCTTTGCACGAGTTGTAGTTAGTTTTTATTTTTGCATTTTAGTTTTGTTTAGTTTGTAGTTTGTGTGGATTCATTGCTGGTGTAGTGCACGTTAGTGTTTTCATCGTTTCTGGCAAGTTAGGTGGTAGTCCTGTGAAATTTTGCGAGATTTCAGTTGTAAACATGTTAGTTTTCAACTTCTGCAGTCGTTCCATGTGTTTTCAATGAATTCTGCAGAGTTTAGACTATATTTGACCTGAAGAATGGAGAGACACGGCCATGTGGAATTTCCACATGGCCGTGTGGATGAAATTGTGAAGGAATTCTCTCATCCAGAGAATCCACACGGCCGTGTGGAAATTACACACGGCCGTGTGGAAAATCGAGAGTTGGATGAGAGTTATCCCGAGAATCCACACGGCCATGTGGGGTACTTAAACATGAAAAAGCCTCTTTCTCTTCATATTCCCCCAAGCAACCCTTTATCTTCAAACGCCTCCTCTTCAAGGGTCGCGACAGTTTCTCTTCTCCTTCCATTTTCTCGCTTATTTAAGGGACTTGTAGGCCTTACTCGTTGCTACATTGTGAGATTGGACTCATCTTCTCCGGTAAGCCTTCTTCCCCTCTTCTTGCCATGAAACCTTCAATACTTGTTGTGGATGTTGAATCTTGTGTTTTTGCATGATTTTTCATGATTAATACTTAGATTATTGTTTAAAACACTTGTGCTCAACTGTGTGGATGATTGTATGAAATGGTGTGGATTCACCATGGCATTTTGGCCATGGTCGAAGATCTACACCGCCGTGTGGATTATCGGGGTGCCCCCTCTGGATTCCAGAGGAGACACACGGCCGTGTGGAAATTCCACACGGCCATGTGTATTGGCTGTTTCTTTGTTCTGAGTAACCCAGAGGAGACACACGGCCGTGTGGAATTTCCACACGGCCATGTGGAATTCTGGGAACCTATTTTAAGCTCCGAATTAACTCGTTTACCTCTCTTATGCACAGGAATGGCTCCAAGAACAAAGAGACTCCCTCACAAGCGTCCCCGTGAGGCCCGTGAGTCCCGTGATATTTTGCCCACACCATTAGAGTTCGCCGTGCCCGAACATCAAGCACGGTTTGATCGGCTTTCAAACCTGAAATTTGGCCAGACGCGAATTCCTGACTTGCAAGCTCTGGAGGCGATAGAACACACGCGAGCGAACGAGTTGGCGGATGAAGTCCGAGAGCTGATTGTTGTGGGTGGGTGGAATCGACTATTGTGCATCAAAGACCCCGCCACTCGCGACATCACTCTCGAAGTCCTCGCGTCATTCGAGTTTGATCGCTCCCACACTGACTACCACCGGCCAGACACAGTTCGGTTCCGCATTTTTGGGCAGTACCACAGCATGAGCCTGACTGATTTCGCTGTCGCCCTCGGCCTGTACGATCGAGACTTCATCCACACGGAGGAGTACGCGCAGCTACCTTTCGACTACCCCTTCCGCGTCACTCCCAGCCGAGTCTGCCGGATGCTATGTGGGGATATATGGTACGAGCCTGGGTTGACCAAGGCCTCTCTGCTCCTCCGCCCTGCCCACGGGTACATTGATGCCATTCTGAGCAGGTCTATCACTGGGCGAGGAGACAGCACCGGCGTATTGGGGCGGCTGGACCTCCTCTACTTACATTATATGGTCCAGAGCCTGCCCCTGCACCTGGGATACGTGGTAGCTGATTTTTTGAGGCACCAGGGATAGTACGCGCGGATAGGAGTTCTTTTCTCTGTTCCCTACATCACTCGACTCGTCAGAGGAATGGGACTGATTGATGTTGTTCGGAGCTGATAAGGTTATTGTTCCCTCTCCACTAGGCCTTGATACCTTGCGTATGATGGCCACGGTGAAGAGGGCCGCCCCCGGTAGGTACGTGCTTGTTGCTCCCTTCCCAGATGAGTCCGAGGAGTCTGAGGACGAAGATGAAGACTCGGAGGAGACCCGGGCAGTGCCGTCATCACAGCCTACACCCATGGCGGCAGAGGACACCCCAGCAGATGAGGAGGTGCCACCAGTGTCAGCACATGGATCTCCTCCGGCACAGGAGCGCATAGACAGACTTGAGGCTGCTATAGGGACCCTCCAGACTGATCTCGCCGCCAAGCGGGTGACCGAGGCAGCGAACCACACTGAGGTTCTCGCTCGCATGGCTGCGTACCACTCGGAGATGATGGCGCGCATCACTTCACTCCACCAGATGTTGGCGAGAGGCAGCGACTCCACTTCGCCGTCCACACCCAGAGCACCCCACGCATCCCCAGCATCCCTAGCAGCACCAGCAGATGACGACGCTTGACACGTCTTTTATTCTTCTTTTTATTCCCTTGTACTTTCTTTCTGTTGAGTCTTTGTGTACTCAGAAAGGTTACACCTTCTGAGAGTTATCTTACTGTTTTTTTTATTTTTCATGTTTTTGTTTGAGTTTGAGTTTGGTTTGTTTACTTTTGTACTCTTTTAATCTTAGTTTTTGTTGAGATCCACTGAACCCCTTTTGTGATGTTCAGATAGGCTTGTCAACTTGGTTTTGAGAAATGGTCATAGGCACGGCCGTGTGGAATTTCCACACGGCCGTGTGAGCTTCACACCCTACGCAACTTCACTTCCCGCTTTCACACCTCCATTCAAATACTACACCCGGAGATCAGGGGAGTGTTGTTTTAATCCCACACCCTCATGTTATTTTTTCTTGCGTTCTTATGTTGCATCTTTGTATGAGTACATTGAGGGCAATGTACAGCTCAAGTGTGGAGGGGAGTTCACACTGCACATGTTCTTTATTCTTGATCATCATTTTCATGCTCATCTAGCCAATGACAGTTCACCTTAAGGAAAAGGAGTGTATTTTCAAATTTAGGAGAAATTTTAAACATCGGTTGTTACCATGCTCTAGTTTACTCGAAAAACTTAGAAATTTTTTGTCTGATTGCATTTCTTGCACTTTACTTGCTCTGTTAACCCTGATAACGCTAGTCAGTTTTGAAAGGACTTTAGTTTCAATCTTTGAGTTAAAAAAAAAATAATAATAAATAAATAAAATGAAATAAAATTTAAATAATTTCCTTTGGGGTGGAAAGAGCTACCACCTATTTTGTATGCAGCTACTCTCATAAGTCGGATACTAGTTATGCTTTAATGAGAGAAAGAGCTATCTAATAGGCTGTGTGAAAGCTAACACTCCCGGGTGGAAAGAGCTACCACCTTGAAATGGTGAAAGCCGCCTAGGAGGCATCTTGGGAAATGGCTACCTTTGAGGTTGTGTGCAACTACCACCGATTTCGTTGTCCTTCAATAAGTCCTTGTTTTAATAATGTTCAAGCGTAAACTTGGGGTTGGCATGAGTAAATGTACGCACACACACGCTTTCAGATTTTATTTTCTTCGTAATTTGAGTTTTTGCTAGAGTTGTGGTTTTTATCTATCTATGTTTAAATTTTCCCTTTTTGAGAATACTATCTTTGTACACTTTTGGTGAACTTAAGGCCAAGCATTCTCATCACTCAACCTTTAATTCTCATGGTATGAACTTTGCTTGAGGACAAGCAAAAGCTTAAGTGTGGGGGAGTTTGATAAGTGCTTGCATGTATATATTTTTGGAAATGTTTTCCACGCATGAGCATCACATTTCTCAGGTTTTATCGCTAAGTTCGTGTGCTTTGGTGTTCTTTCATGCAATTAGGGTTGTGAAAACATGGTACGTGAATAAAGGCAAGATTAGGTCATAATAGTGCCAAGTGGAGCTCTTTTGTGCAAATACGAAGTTCAAGACACAAATCGGGTTCCAACGAGGGGGTATGTGCCAACTTCTAAAGACTTCAAGACATTTCTTGTAGAAGGACACGAAGGCAGTCATGCTCGCTTGTTCCGATTTGTTCGAAGATTTCAAAAGCTCTCCAAGGTTTTCTCTTCATCAAGAAATGCCACATGACCTTTCACATGGGCGTGTGTCCGTCCGTGTGACCTCGAGAGAAGAAACGGGCAAAATCGGGGACTAATACGAAGTTTTCCACAGGGCAGAGACTCCACATGGCCGTATGGAAATTCCACACGGCCGTGTGGCTCATCCACACGCCCGTGTGGATCCTCGAGATGGCCAATTATAAAGCCGTTCTGAAGCATTATTTGGGGGATCTTCTTCAAAACATGAGAGAGAGTGACGGCTAGGGTTCAGGAGGTTCTTGCTACACTTTGGGGGTGCTTCTTCACCGATTTCATCATCAATTCCTTCCAAGGAGAGCTATTGGGGGAGCCTTCGACGACTCGATTCGACGAGGTGTGCCCTAGGCTTGGAGGAAGGAGTTCTTTGGAGAAGAAGGAGAAGCCCTCATAATCTATCAACACAAAGCTTAAGGGGGTTTTTCTTTATGGATTTCTTGCACTTATCTTCATTTATTTTGATGAACTTGTATTGCTCCATGGAGGGCTAAACCCCTAGTGGGTACTTGGACTTGTAAACCCTAAGTTTCCTATGTTTCATTGACTTTAATGGTTTTATTCAATTTGAGTTTAAATTTGAGTTTCAATCTTGTGTGCTTAATTGTTTCTCCCTTAGAGTGACACTAGGGTTGAGGGCTAACCCAATCATCCTTTTGACGAGTGACCATCACCATTAGGATTAGATTAACCAAGATTGAAGAGGGTTGAGAGGGTGAGTTGAGAGGTAGCGACATGTCCCCTTTCCCCTCCGGTGTGGTTTTCCCTATCTTCTTATTCCAAGTATTACCTTCGATCTCAAAGAGAGTTAGGCGTTGAGAGAAGCCTTTCCGCCGGGACTTATTTGTGATTAGGGATCTTTCGCCTGGACCAAAGGGATTGATCTATAGTTGGGAATAGGGTTTACCGCTTGGAATCCCTAGAGCGTAGCGCAATCATACGTGGTGTGAGGTGTCGAGAGTCTTCTCTCCGCCGGGACCTCGTAGGGGACTAGTCAAGGTTGACCTTAGATTTGGGACCTTGTATCTTTGGATTCCACGACTTTTGAAATCTCTATTGAATAAGAGTACTTGAAGTCTTGCACTTGAAACAAGGATTCTAGGGGGAGCATTGTCCGAGTACCCCATCTTCTTATTGATCTATTTCTATACCCTAGCTTTTATTTTCATCCCTTTATTTCTATTTCTTTCTTTTTCTATTTTCTTTCACAACAACAATTGGTTTATCTTTGGCTACTTAACAAAGTGTGATTGTTCTTACGTCTACTCCCTGTGGATTCGACTACCCACCCGTTTGGGTACTTTATTACTTCGACACCCGTGCACTTGCGGAGTACACACGCAAGGGTGTGTCACTGTGCGTGACACAGGGGTCGTATTCCCAAGGGGGCCTGAAGAGCTACCTTTACTCACTCTTTGCTTGTTGTTTAACTAATCATGTTTAGTTTAAGCAAGCAATTTAATGCAAAGCAATTTAAAACTCTAAATAAGAAAATAGCAAGAAACTCACAACGGGATCGGATCAAGGTAGAAAAATGGTCACGGATGTAGCTCACCATGGGGGCTACTAAAGTGCAAAGGAGGCTAAGGTTATCATGATTTTGGCAATTTGGACCGATAGAAAACCCTAAGCTAGGTCAACCTGATGGTCATGGTGTTGACCCCAAATCCAATAGAAGTAGTGGATGAAGAACTCCTTCCACCCCACATCCTTCCATGATTGCAAAGAAAGTAGTGGCTTTCACAAATTAGGGTTAAAACTCCACAAAGAAGCCAACCCTAAAACGGAGGCGTACAAGTACCCGATGATCACGGTATACTTATACAACTTCCCTTCCAAGCTTGAATGTGTCTACAACTAGGGCAATGTTCATGCAATCCTAGTAGAAACAAGGAAATGATAAACAAGATTCTCATGCATATCAAGGCAATAATTCTCATCAAGCAAGGATTCACAAACCAACCAAAAGCATAAATAAATCAAAGCATCTAAAAATACACAAGTTCACCCCCAAGGTTCACCCACATCCGGTGACCTTGGGGGTTTAAGTGTTCATCTCAAGTCCACAAACAATGTCCATCATGAAAACAACCAACAAAGACAAAGAAAAACTCCCTCAAAATCCGGAGGCCGAATGACGTTTGGAATTCCTCAAGAAGTGGCTTCCGAAGACGCCACTCAAGGGGTGGCTTCCCTTGTCTTCTACCTCCTCAATCGATGAAATTCGGAGTAGATCTTACCCAAATCTTGTTCTCCCCGCCGTTTTCCACCTTAGAATTGCTCCCCTCGTCGTCCCTAAGGTTTGATCGAAAGTTGGAAGAAGAAGCTCTCCAAAACCCTAGGCCTCTCCCAAAAACAACTCTCTTTTCTCTTCTTTTTTCCTTTTTTAAAGCCCCAGTCGAGGGGTTATGCGGCCCGGTATGCGGGCCGTATACATGCCCGTATAGAACCATTGGAAGGTTGCCGATTTTCCCGTAAGTGCTACAGTATCTACTACAGTATCTGCTACAGTGCTGGAGGCCCTAAAACGCCTTTTCCATGCCGATTTCTTCTCAAATCGCGTTGTCGAGCTCCCTTAAGCTTCTTTGTGCCTGAAACAAGAAAAATCCCTGATTAAACCATCAAAGGGCATCGATTCATTAACAAAACACATCAATAAAACACAATACATATGTATAAAATACATACATTTAGACGTTTATCATGTATACAAGCACTTATCATCTGTTATCTCAGTTTGCTCAAAATGACTATGCCAGTAATACTGAGGATTTCCATGGTGATTGTAGCCTAGAAGAGGTCATATCTTCTTATTAAGAAAAATCGTTACAATGCAAATGCACAGTAAATCCATGGGATCCTATATACCTGGTGAATCAAGGAGAGATACAGAGTTTGGAACAAGTCATGCCGATGTCAATGGAGGTGATACAGGGTATGGAACAGGTCTTTGATGAAAATTATGACCAGTGGACAGTGCTGCGAACCCCTAAAAGAGACCTCCGAGTCACTTCAACTCAAGGTGATGGGAAGGATGATAACACAAACAATAGCTCAGAAAGAGAATTTCCAATGATTGAAGTGGAAGGATGTGTTCTTCAGTCAGGAGGATAGGCTTGATGATATAGATCATAGCAAGGAGGATAGATTATAGCCTTCTATTGAAGAGTTGGAGATGGCTGATCCAATTGCATCTTTGGCCATTCAAATTGAAGCTCTCAATGCAAGGAATGATGAATTTTTATCTATATAACAACAAAGCTATCCCTACTATAACACATATCATCCAAGTCCAGGAAGCCACCCTAATACGGCATGGAAATGAAAGCTGGAAACCATTGTATTTTATACGGATTTCTACCCAAATATGTTCTTGAGCTCATTTTGGCTTCTTCAAGGCCTGTAACACAAATAAAACCAATTTAAATGCGAAACGGGCATCAACTCATTAAAATACATGCAAAATATAACAAGAATAAATCATATAAATACCTACATTTAGACACTTATCAATTGTGTGCATTTATTTTCACTTGTATTGATGATTTTGTATTGCTCCATGGAGAACTAAACCCCTAGTGGGTACTTGGACATGTAAACCCTAGGATTTCTATGTTTCATTGACTTTAATGCTTTTATTTAATTTGAGATTTAATTTGAGTTTCAGACTTGTGTACTTGATTGATTTTCCCTTAGAGTGACATTAGGGTTGAGAATCCAACCTAATCATCCTTTTGACGAGTGACCATCACCAATAGGATTAGATTAACCAAGTTTGAAGAGGGTTGAGAGGATGAGTCGAGAGGTAGCGGCACGCCCCCTTTTCCCTCCAGTGTGATACACCTTACCTCCATATTCCAAGAGTTAGTATCGATCTCAAAGATAGTTAGGCGTTGAGATAGGCCTTTCCGCCGGGACTTATTTGTGATTAGGGATCTATCACCTGCACCAAAGGGTTTGATCTATAGTTAGGAACAGGGTTTATCATTTGGAATCCCAAGAGTTTAGCGAGGTCATATGTGGTGTGAGGCATTGAGAGTTTCTCTCCACCGAGACCTCATAGGGGACTAGTCAAGGTTGAACTTAGGTTTGGGACCTTGTATCTGTGGATTTCCATGACTCGTTAAATCTCGATTGGGTAAGAGTAATTGAAGTCTTGCACTTGAAACTAGGATTCTAAGGGGAGCATTGTCCGAGTACTCCATCTTCACTTTGATATTTCCTACGCTCTAGTTTTTACTTTCATTTCTTTAATTCTGTTATTACTTACTTTTTAATCTCAACAGCAATCGTTTTTCTTTGGCTATTTAGCGAAGTGTTTTTGTTTCTATCATCTACTCCCTGTGGATTCGACTACCCACCCGTGCACTTGCGAAACACACACACAAGGGTGTGTTAGGTTTTCACCGCACGCTAGTTCATAGGATTTAATGGGTTTTCACCGCACGCTAAATCAGACGATTAACGGGTTTTCACCGCACGTCAATAACCACGCAACATACAACAAGACATCCATCCAATTGATACGCCCCTTGCGTAACTGCAAGTGCATGGGTCATATAAGTAGTAAAGTGTACCCAAGGGGCGGGTAGTCGAGTCCACAGGGACTGGTGTATCTCCTAGTACTCTCTTATTGCTTAATATCTAATCAACTGAAATTGGTGTGATTGACTCTAGCTTAGGAACAGGAAAAATTGAGGAAGAAGGTTCTCAGGAAGGGAAACTTAGGGTTGCTCAATGGAAGGAATGGGGCCCCGGGTTAGTGCCTTGGTGTAATTCAAGACTTAAAGTCTACAGCACTTATCTGGCGTATTTCAATCAATCTATGTTGTAGAATCTCGCTACCCTAATGCGGATGATGTAATTAGTGAAATTGGAGGTGTGAGCCTATTTCCAACTTCTTGTATCAATCAAGGAGATATACAAGCTATGAGGAAATCAAGTAACTCAACAAACAATTCACTCAATAACAAACATTCAAGAAAACAACCAAGGATCTAACAAGTAGATATTGAAACATCCGTAAATGCTGCATTAATTGAAATTGAGTTTAGTACAACCAATTCACCCATTGGTTCAGTCAACAAGAAAGTAACTAAAGAAGCAAAAATACGAGGAACAAAGAACTCCCTCTTTGCTTACATTTCTTCTTGAGATCTGGGTTGCTGATGCCGATCAGATTTCACCTCCAGTTGGGCCTACAATTAGCGCTCTCCCCTCCTGATGATGAAGATGACTATACAAGCTCCGTCCTTCGCCTCTCCCATCTTTCGCCCAAGCGAAAAGTACTCAACCCCTAATTTTCAGTGCTTTTTAACCCTCTCTCGATGTGAGCACAACTGTGTTTAGTTATGAGTGCATTTCATATATATTTATTTTATGTCCTACTCCCATGATTTTTGAATTTATTGGAATTAATTCTCCAAATTCAGTGCTATTTGAGCTATTGTTAGTTTTTCATGCAGATATCAAAGTCCTAAGGCAAGAAGAAGTGATTTGGAGTAATTTTAGGAGCTAAAGGACTTAGGAGAAAACTCATCAAGCCCAACACGGTCTCAGCACGCCCGTGATTCAAGCCGTGCAAATTGCAGGAGAATTCAACCGAGAGCAACACGCATTATGGTCGCTGAGCACGGCCGTGCAACCCTCAGCACGGCCGCAACACAGGCGTGTTGGACCTCATGCAGATTACAGGAATTTGAGTTTCAGGAGTTTTATTCGGCCGTAATCTGCACAGCTTGGAGCACGGCCTCAACACGGCCGTGCTCGCATCGGGAAAAGTTTAAAACCCTAGAAACTTAGGTTTTTGGTGGACTTTTTGGCTGCGAACAAAGGGAGAAGGAGAAGTGAGCTGTCCTCACCATTACAAGGGAAATGTTACGCGAATGGTGGGCCGATCAGGAGGAGAATCCATTCCATCATAGAGCTTCGGATAGTCGCAAGGATGCAAGAAATTATTGAGTTTTCAACTTCTTGTGTATTAATTTCTTTGGCATTTACCTTGTTGTCTAACCTCATGAGGAGCTAAACTCTCTCAGGGAGCCCCGGGGAATATTCTGATGTTGTATTTTGAACTTGAATACTCTACTTGCAGTATTTATGAATGTCTTGTTCCTTGCATTAAATCTTGGTTGTTGGCTATCTTGAATGCTTGTTGAGTGGTTGAATGCTTGAATGTTTGGTTATCTTATCTTAGCTTGTGAATCTTATTGATAGTTGTAAGAAGTAAGATCTCAACTTAGGGTTCAACAGCACTGTGAGCATCCTTCATCTAGCACAACTAGATTTTAGAACTGAAGATATCTCTGATAAGTACTGAGAGAGTCCAAGTTAGTGAGCATCAGGAATTCAATCCCGGGGCCCCATCTCCTCCATCGAGCCAATCCTTACCTTTCCCTTAGTGCAATACCTTTTCTTCAATCTTGTCCACTCCAACCTAGAGTTAATTCAATCCTTCTTTAATTGATTCAATATTAAGCAGAAAGATAGTATTAGAAGATACACCAGTCCCAGTGAATACGACTACCCGACCATAAGGTACATGTTATTACTAGTACGACTGATGAGCGCATTTCATATATATATATTACATGCTTTACCTTCATCATTATTGAATATTTTGGCTATAATTCTCCAAGTACGGTGCTATTTGAGGTATTCGTTGTTCGTCATGCTGGTGCGTCTCCGCAACAACACAACAGGGTGATGTGTGTCAACCCCTTGCGTTACCGTAAGTGCACGGGTCGTCAAGTAATAAAAGTGGACCCAAAGGGTCGGGTTGTCGAACCACAGGGAACAGAAGTACTAGTAATAGCCCCTCTTTTGTTATCTAGCCTAATGAGTGTAGTATGTGATGATCTAATGGCCAACACTAAGAGTGTCACCACAAGTGCGCAGGAAATAAAAAGGAAAAGAGTTCTCAATCAATAAAAGTGAGGTATCCGGACAATGCTCCCCCTAGGATTCGGGTGTTGGATGTAGATTACAAGTGTTTCTAAACGAAGACAATGAGTCGTGGGTATCCAAAGGTATAACGGCCCCTGCCTCCAGGTCACCGATAACTAGTCCCCTACGAGGTCCCGTCGGAGAATTCTCTCGACGCCTCACACCACATATGACTGCTTAAAACTCTAGGGATCCCAAAGATATGACCAATTCCTAAAAGTAGATCTAACCCTGCCTCCAGGTGGAAGATCCCTAACCCCCTACGAGGTCCCGGCGGAGAATTCCTCGACGCCTCACACCACATATGGTTGCTTGACACTTAGAGAATATGGAGATAGGAAATATCTGTCGGAAGGGAAAGGGGACACTCCGCTATCTCACGGCTCACCCTCTCAACCCTCTTTACTCTTGGTAATTCTAAACCTAAAGGTGATCTCTCTCTTCACTAGATTGAATAAAACATGCAAGACAATTGATAATGAAATCAAAAGCACAAACAAGCATTAAGAACTCAAGAGTAAAACTCAATCTGATAAATTCGAATAGAAACACAATGTAAATCTAATGAAAATAAGAATCCTAGGGTTTACATGTCCGAATACCCTCTAGGGGTTTAGCTCTCCATGGAGCAAGTCACAAAACAAATAATAAATTGAGAATAAAGTTCCAAAGACATAAAAAATAACCCCCTTGAATCCGTGATGATGGCCTTGATGGGTAGTTTCCACGTCTGGATTGAATCCACTCCGAAGCTAGGTCGCCGATGGCTTCCTTGACGCTATGACGGAGGAGGAATCGATCCAAGTTGGTGAGGAAAGCTTCCCAAAGCCGCAAAGAACTCCTTCCAAGCCCTAGCCGCCTTCTCTCGAAAGTGGCCAAAAAAGATCCCTAAAAATTATCACAAGGCGGCTTTTATAATTTGAATTCGGGGCTTTACGCGGGCATCCACACGAGCATCCACACGCCCGTGTGGAAATTCCACACGGGCGTGTGAAGTACTCTGCTACAGTACAGTGCTACAGTAAACTGCTACAGTACTTTTGTTACAGTAAAATGCTACTGTGAATGCTGCAGTGCTTTTTTCCCCGAAGTCTTCCTTGAAGTCCACACGGTCGGGCACACACTCGTGTGGTAGGGTGTGTGGCTTTCTATGCTTTGAAATCCTCAAGAACCTTCTTCTGCTTTGTACGGAAGCTGGGACATGGCCGTACTACTGCCTTTGTGCCCTTTCGGTTTGTGTAATGACTTGTACTCCTCCGAAAGTTGGCAACACCCCCATGCATATGAATACAGCTTCTGATTGTGGTCTTGAAACGTGTCATCACACCCTATCTTTGCTTCTTCCTGTATGTCATGTCTCCAAAGCCCTGTTTGCACAAAAGAACACAAAACACACCTTGTTAATGCTATAATCTGATAGAAGTGATGCTCAATGCATATAAACTGATATTATAAAATATATATAATCAAGCACTTATCAAAATCCCCCACACTTAAGCTTTTGCTTGTCCTCAAGCAAACTAAACATTTATTACAAGGAAAGAAAGGATAAGTGCTTGGCCTCAGGTTCGCTAGAAAGTATGAGAGTATGATTCTATAACAAAAGGGGAAAACTATTTAACACCAAACAGCTCAGTCAATGCTCTAGAAAACAATCCAATGACAAGAAAGAAAAAGAAATCCGAAAGCGTGTGTGTGTGGAAAAACTCATCTCAATTCGACTCTATGTCCACTACTTACAGTTTTTATTGCTCGAGACTCATATAATAGCAAAAAGAATGGTAGTAGCTGCACACAATCTCCAAGGTAGCCCTTTCTCAGGCGGCCTCCCGAGTGGCTTTCACACTTAAGCGATGGTAGCTCTTTCTACCGAGGGTGCTAGCTTTCACATATCCCCTGTGATAGCTCTTTCTCTCATTAGGGCATAACTAGTATCCGACTTATGAGAGTAGCTGCATACAATCAAGGGTAGTAGCTGGTGAGATCCGCAAGCGCACGGGTCGTCAAGTAATACCTCTCACGCACGCGTGAGAGGGTCGTATTCCCTGGGGTCCCAAAAGCTGCTATTACTTCCCCCTAGACGGCACTGTCTAGTCTACCAAAGAAGGAGAATTAAAACAAGACAAGAAAACTAACAAAGATAACTATAAACAGGTTGGACTAAGGCGCACCAAATAAGCATATCAAGGAGGCAATTAGCAATGAAAGTACGAGGTCCCGAGCTAGGATCCCCTCGGGATTACTAAAGCTAGTAGGAAGCTAGAATTACACAGTACCGGTGGTTCTTGACCAGGAGAATCCTAAAGTAGGCCAACCCGATGGTCACGGCAGGTTGGCCCCTAATCCGGTACGAGTATTGATACGGAATTCATTCCGCCCAAATCCTCATACGATTGCATTAAAGGCACAAGATTCTCAAATTAGGGTTGAAGCACAAACTAGGCACAACCCTAATACCGGAGGGGTACAAAATACCCGATGGTCACGGCGTATTTGTACAGGTATCCCTTCCAAGCTTGGGAGTCTAAAACTAGGGCGATGGTCACGCAACCTACTATAACCTAGAAATCGATACACAGAGTTCTCATGCATACCAATACATCAAAGTACACCAAGCATGAACCACAAAACACACCAAATACCATAAATGTAATCTAAAACACCATACAAAGCAAGTTCATCCCAAGGTTCACCGGATGCCCGGTGACCTTGGGAGTCTAGTTCATCATCAACAAAGGAGAAAGCAAGAAATATAACAAATACAAGACAAAGCTCATAACAAACTCCCTTAAGATGAAGACTAGAAGGTGGTGATGAGAATTTGTCGGATCCGCGCCGGCAAGCTCCTAGATCCTCTCCTTGATAGCACAACCTCTTCTCCCGTTGATTTCCCCCTCAGATTTGCCTTCTCCACTTGCCTTGAAGCCCTAGGTGAAGATGGTGGAGAATGGTGGCCAAGAGCCCCCTCAAAAATGCCCTAAAAGCACTTTTAATACATGACATCGCGATGCCTTGCGGGTGGCCTTGCGGGCGCAAGGTTGCCCGCAAGGCATCCAGAGAGTTTCTCAGAAAAACTTTCCTTTCAGTGCTACAGTACCCTGCTACAGTAATTCTGCTACAGTGCTGCTACAGTGCTTAAGCCCAAAAACGCCGTATTTGGTGTGGATTTCTTCATAAATACGTTCTTGAGCTTATTTTGCTTATTCCGGGCCTGTAACACAAGGCGTCGAGAGAATTCTCCGCCGGGACCTCGTAGGGGACTAGTTATCGGTGACCTGGAGGCAGGGGCCGTTATACCTTTGGATACCCACGACTCATTGTCTTCGTTTAGAAACACTTGTAATCTACATCCAACACCCGAATCCTAGGGGGAGCATTGTCCGGATACCTCACTTTTATAGATTGAGAACTCTTTTCCTTTTATTTCCTGCGCACTTGTGGTGACACTCTTAGTGTTGGCCATTAGATCATCACATACTACACTCATTAGGCTAGATAACAAAAGAGGGGCTATTACTAGTACTTCTGTTCCCTGTGGTTCGACAACCCGACCCTTTGGGTCCACTTTTATTACTTGACGACCCGTGCACTTGCGGTAACGCAAGGGGTTGACACACATCACCCTGTTGTGTTGTTGCGGAGACGCATCACATTCCCTTGATGAAGCTGAGGAAGAACCCCCAAAGCTCTCCCTTTCTTTCTCCCAAAGATCGCCCCAAAAAAGTCTCCCAAAAACCTAAGTTTTTAGGGTTTTAATGTTTTCCCGATGTGAGCACGGGCGTGCTGAAACCACGACAACCACCCGCAAAATCGCGAAAACGCAAGAAAATGAAAGCACAAGGGAAGAGAGTTGCCGGTAAGAAGAAAGAAAGGAAGAACGGCGCGTTTAAAAAGGAGAAAATCGCAGGAAGAGGGACAGTCGCGATGAGCACGGCCTCAGCACGACCGTGCTGTGCCCGTTCTTAAGTAAATTCAACGAAAAATGAAGAACTCGGCACGTCCGTGACGCGTGCACGGGCAGCGTGCTCCGGGATTCAGCACGGCCACGGCACGACCGTGCTTCTCCCCCTGCTGACTAGAAATATTCAAACCTGGAAAGCCTGTGAATTTCACCCCCATCAGCACGGGGGTGTTATGCCCGTGTTGGGTATGGAATCTTCCCTAATGGAGAGAAACACGCCGGAATCGAAACAAAACACAACCAAAAACAGAAAAACACAAAACAACAACCACCACAAGGAACCTAACAAAGAAAAGAAACAAATCGGGTTGCCTCCCGATAAGCGCTCTTTTAACGTCACTAGCTTGACAGGTCTATTCTCACCTCATGATGGCTCAAAAACATACCTTTCTTCTTGGAGCCCTGCGGAACAACAGTCCATGAAAGAAGAAAAAGTATTAATCAAAAATGCCTCACCAGAACTGAGGTCATTAACAAGACAGTGCTGTGGGGTAGAGGCTTGTTGTTTCTTCCTCTCCTCAACCTTTTTCCACCATGTCTGGGCCTTCGACACCTTGCTTTTCCTTCTTTTGACTTCCATTTCTGGTTGACCAATGCTTGACGGTGTAGCAGCGATGGCTTCCTCTTGGACTATGAGCTCGTCATCGGAAGGTTCTTCCCCCAGCAAATCAGTAAGATGATCCTTTTGCCAAATTTCCTGCACACAATCACAAATCACATCATTAGTAGCGTCTAAAAAATAGCAAGAATCATCAAATGCCTTGGGGTGTCTCATAGCTTCCTTCAGCTTGAATACAACTTCTTCATCCCCCACTCTTAATGTTAGACGACCATCCTTCACATCAATGATGGCTTGTGAAGTAGCGAGAAAGGGTCGTCCAAAAATAAGAGGTACCTCAGCCCATTCATCCAAATCTAGGATAACAAAATCGACCGGGAATATAAACTTGTCAATCTTCACCAAGACGTCCTCCACAATTCCCAAAGGTTGGCGGGTGGAGCAATCAGCAAGTTGGAGCGTCATCTGAGTTGGCTTGAGTTCTCCCAGCCCCAGTTTCTGAAAAATTTTTAACGGCATCAGATTGATGCTCGCCCCTAAGTCCGCCAAGGCCTTCTCATCATTCATTCCTCCAATTGTACATGGGATGATGAAACCTCCCGGATCTTTCTCTTTCTTGGGGATTTTATTGGAGATGATCGCTGAGCATTCTTCGCTTAATGTAACCGTCGAAACTGCTTCGAGCTTCCTTTTGTTAGTCAAAAGCTCTTTAAGAAATTTGGCGTATTTGGGCATTTGTGAAAGAGCTTCTACAAACGGGACATTTATGTGCAAGGTCTTGAACATCTCCAGAAACTTTTTAAACTGTGCCTCTTTTTGGTCTTTCTTGAGTTTCGCAGGATAAGGTAAAGTGGGTTTGTATTCGCCTTTGGGTCTTTCTCTTTACCCTTCGATTTTTCCCTTAAACTCAAACTTGACCCTAGATCTCTCTCTAGCACTTACACCCCCGATTCACATTGAGATTCTTTTTGTGCTTGTGGAGGTGGGGACTCAAGTTCCTTGCCACTCCTCAAAGTGATCGCCTTAAGGGACTCCCGGGGGTTAACTTCGGTATTGCAAGGTAGTGCACCCGGGGGTCGTTCAAAGCAAGCGTCTTGGCAATCGTGCGACCCGACGCTCCAGTTATTGTAAAGAGGCTTGTTGATTCCTCATCATTTCTTCATGCCCTGTAATTCGGGCATCATTGGCTTGGATGTACTGGACAAGGAGGGCCTCAATAGAAGGTCCCTTTCGCTCTTGTGGTGGAGGCCTCGAAAAGTGAGGCTGTGTCTGTTGCTGCTGCTGCTGTTGTTGCTGGGGGCGCTGCTGCCCCTGATTTTGGTCTTTCCAAGAAAAATTGGGGTGATTCCTCCACCCTGGGTTGTAGGTGCTGCTGTAGGGATTGCCTGAATACCTCTGATTCTGACCAATGAAATCCACCTGTTCGGTGGCACTAACTCCCTCAGAAGAACAACTGGGCCCTGCTTGGTTCGCCCAACTATCAGTATTCATGTTCATTGCTGGAGGTTGGACTTGCATTGTGTCCAGCCTTTTAGAGATGGCTTTCACCTGTGCTGCCAAAGTAGTGAGCACATCAACCTCATAAAGTCCGGCGGTCTTCACCGGCTTATTTCTCTCAGAACTCCACTGGTAGCCATTAGAGGCCATGTTTTCAATCAAATTCTGTGCCTCATCAGGTCTTTTGCTACACAAGGAGCCTCCTGCTGCGGCATCCAACATTTGTTTAGTGGCCACATTCAATCAATTGTAGAATATCTGGATTTGCATCCATTCCACAATTCCATGCTGCGGGCACTTCCTCAACAATTCCTTATACCGCTCCCAAGTATCATACAGTGTTTCAGATTCGGCTTGCCGGAATGAAGAGATGTCGCTTCTAAGTTTGGTGATCTTGGCCGGTGGAAAATATCTGGTCAGAAACTTTTCGGCCAACTGTTCCCAGCTTGTAATCGAACCCGCTGGCAAGGAACTTAGCCATTGCTTGGCCCTCCCTCGCATAGAAAATGGGAGCAATCGAAGATGAACCGCATCCTCGGACACATTGTTCGCCTTTAAGGTATCACAGATTTCTAGGAAAGTTGCAAGATGAGCATATGGGTCCTCATCTTGGAAGCCATCAAATTGGCACATCTGTTGCACCATTTGAATACAATTGGGCTTCAGCTCGAAATTGTTGGCCGCAACTGGGGGCCGAACAATGCTAGATCCAGATCCTTCCAAATTAGGCCGGGCATAATCTGAAATGCTCCTCTGATTTCCAGCCATGTTTTCCTCTTGATCCACTTCAACACTTATTTCAACTGACCCGGTTTCTCTTAAGTGAATCTGTCGCTGTCACCGATGAAATGTCCGCTCAATATCTGGATCTGGAGAAGCAAGATGGGCAGAATTTCCCCGGGTCATGCACTGCACCTGCACACATACCAAAAGAAACAGATGAGATATGAATTTTCAAGCTTAAAGCGAAAAGAGAAGAGAAAAATAAACAGCTTAAGAAAAACAAAGAAAAACCAAAGAACAAAAACAAAGAATACCAGAAAAATAAAATAAGAACAAAAGAAAAGGAATTAAAAGCAAAGTAAACGGTTAGAGTACTAAGACTGTCCGTATTCTTAGAAGTTACCAGTCCCCGGCAACGGGGCCAAAAACTTGGTACGCCCCTTGCGTATCCGCAAGTGCACGGGTCGCACAAGTAGTAAAGTGTACCCTTTGGGTCGGGTAGTCGAATCCACAGGGACTGGTATAGCTTCTAATACTAACGTCCTACTTAATATCTAACCAAACCGAAGATGAAGGAATTGACTTTGGACTAACTTCGAGGAAGTTAAGGGAATGGAAAATTCACCAAGGGAAGATTTAGGTTTGACTCGATGGAGGAGATGGGGCCTCGGGGTTGGGTTTCTGACGTTCACTAACTCAGTCTTTCTCAGTAAATATTAGGGATGTCTTCAGTTCTAAACCTAGTTATGCTATAAGCATGTGGTTTCTAGCGCTGCCGAGCCCTAAGTTGAACTCCCTCTGCTTGCAACAATCAATAAAGATTCACAAACCTAGATAGGAGAACCTAACTACCAAGCATCAAGCACTAAACAACATGCAAGATAACCAATAACCTTGATTTATTGAATGGAACAAGACAATCATAAAAACTGCAAGTAAAGACAATGAGTTCGAGCTACAACGTCATACAACCAACTCCGGGGCTCCCTTAAGAGTTTAGCCCCTCATGATAACAACCAACAAACACAATGCCAAAGAAATTACAAGACAAGGAATTGAAAACTCCCTAATTTCTTGCATCCTTGAGGTTGTCGAAGGATCTACAATGTCGTGTAATCTCCCTCCGATCGGCCTACCATACGCTTGGCATTCCCTTGATGAAGCTGAGGATGAACCCCCAAAAGCTCTCCCTTTCTTTCTCCCAAAGATCGCCCCAAAAAAGTCCCCCAAAAAAATAAGTTTTTAGGGTTTTAAAGTTTTCCCGATGTGAGCACGGGAGTGCTGAAGCCGTGCAGATTACGGCCAAATAATTCTTCAGAAAACTCACAAACCTGTAATCTGCACGGGGAACAACACGGGCGTGCTTAGGCCGTGCTGAGGCTTTGCACGACCGTGCTCAGCGAACTCTGGCTGTGCTGATTTATGGCAGCATTCTCCTGTAATTTTCACGGAAAGCAGCACGGGCGTGCTTCGACCGTGCTGAGGTTTTCACACCCGTGCTCAGCGAACTCAGGCTGTGCTGAATCGCGGTTGAATTCATCTGCACTTTGCACGGGAAACAGCACGGGCGTGCTCAAACTGTGCTGAGCTTGATGAGGTTTCTTCTAAGTCCTTTAGCTTCTAAAATTGTTCCAAAAGCGCTTCTTTTTACTTCAGGACTTTGATATCTGCATGACGAACAACGAATACCTCAAATAGCACCGTACTTGGAGAATTTTAGCCAAAATATTCAATAATGATGAAGGTATAGCATGCAATATATATATATGAAATGCGCTCATCATTGATCTATAGTTGGGAATAGGGTTTACCTCTTGGAATCCCTAGAGCATAGCGCAGTCATACGTGGTGTGAGGTGTCGAGAGTCTTCTCTCCGTCGGGACCTCGTAGGGGACTAGTCAAGGTTGACCTTAGATTTGGGACCTTTTATCTTTGGATTCCGCGACTCTTGAAATCTCTATTGAATAAGAGTACTTGAAGTTTTGCACTTGAAACAAGGATTCTAGGGGGAGCATTGTCCGAGTACCCCATCGTCTTATTGATCTATTTCTATACCCTAGCTTTTATTTTCATCACTTTATTTCTTTTTCTTTCCTATCCTATTTTCTTTCATAACAACAAGTGGTTTATCTTTGGCTACTTAACAAAGTGTGATTGTTCTTACGTCTACTCCCTGTGGATTCGACTACCTACCCGTTTGGGTACTTTATTACTTCGACACCCGTGCACTTGCGGAGTACACACGCAAGGGTGTGTCAAGTTTTTGGCGCCGTTGCCGGGGAGTTAGGCGTTTTAGGAATTTTTACACTTTGTTTCGCTAGTCATTTTTCGCACATTCTATCTCACACTTCTTTTACTTCCATTGTTCTGATTTTACTTTCTCTTCCTGATTTCAGCTCCAGGTTATGACCCGTGGACATCCTTCGACATTAGTGGAAGGTGATGCATAGACGGGGAGATTGCATAGACGGGGAGGACAGCCTGAACTAGAATAGTTTGACCAAGCTGAGATAGAAGTTGAAGAGTCCGCAACCATGGCTGAACAAAATGAGCAACAGCGGACACTTTCTGATTTTGCTAGGCCGTCTGTCCGTGGTGCACAGTCAAGCATAGTCAGACCACCAATTTCAGCTCATAACTTTGAGCTTAAGCCGGGGTTCATTCAGATGGTCCAACACTCCGCACAGTTTAATGGGTTAGCAGATGAAGACCCAAACAATCACATAGGACATTTCTTGGAAGTGTGCGACATGTTGAAGATCAATGGAGTCACGGACGACGCCATCAGATTGAGAGCCTTCCCATTTTCCTTGAAGGGGAAAGCAAAACAGTGGTTGCAATCTTTACCTAGAGCATCAATTACCACTTGGGAAGAAATGGTTGAGGCCTTCCTTGCCCGATATTTCCCTCCTGGAAAATCGGCAAAGCTGAGAAATGAAATTTCTTCCTTCATGCAGTCGGAATTGGAGTCTCTTTTCGAGACATGGGAAAGGTTCAAGGACCTTCTGCGCAAGTGTCATCAACATGGGTTCCCCGAGTGGATGGTCATCCACACCTTCTACAATGGACTGAACCCAAGCACAAGACAGCTACTTGATGCCGCAGCAGGAGGTACCTTAGGAAGCAAGACCCCCGAAGCTGCCCGCCAACTGATAGAAGAAATGGCTATGAATAGCTATCAGTGGAATGCTCGAGACAAGAGGAAAGTGGCGGGTATTCATGAAGTTGATGCAGTAACATCTCTAGCAGCTCAAGTTGAAGCATTGAGCAAGAAGTTAGACACTTTGGCAGGCCCATCTAGAATGGCTGCAATGATGAGTTGTGATAGTTGCGGAGGAGGGCATGTTTCGTCTGATTGCCCTATCTCTGTGGTCGGAACAGCACCTGTTGAGCAGGTGGATTTTGTGGGGAATGCCGGACGAGGTCAAGGGAATCCATATAGCAATACCTATAATCCGGGGTGGCAAAATCACCCGAACTTTGCTTGGAGCAACCAAGGGCAACAAAGGCCCTCTGCACCCCCCGGATTCCAGCAGCCCCAACAACCAAACATGGAGGGCCGAGTTTCAGGGCTTGCGAGCCGAATGACGGACTTGGAGAAAGCACTAACCAAGTTCATTCAATCCTCAGACACGCGCTTCCAAGGCGTGGAGAGTACACTTCGCAATCACACCGCTTCATTGCATAACTTGGAAAATCAGGTGGGGCAGATTGCGAAGTCTTTATCTGAGCGACCTCAAGGAAGTCTCCCGGGAAATACAGAAACCAACCCAAGAGAGCAGCTGAATGCAATCACTCTGAGGAGTGGTCGTGAGGTTGAGGGTAGACTACCCGCTGAAGAGGTTGTTCAAGTTCCTGCTAAGGAGAAAGATAAGGAGAAGGGTAAGGAAAGGGAGGTAGCACCCGCACCATACAAACCAAGGATTCCTTATCCTTCAAGGCTGAAGAACGATCAAAATGATGAGCAGTGTAAGAAGTTTCTGGGGCTTTTCAAGCAGCTGCACATTAATATCCCTTTTGTGGAGGCTTTGTCTCAAATGCCTCGATATGCAAAATTCTTGATGGATCTCTTGACCAACAAGAGGAAATTAGAAGAGGGCGCAGCGGTAATTTTGGATGCATCTTGTTCAGCTGTGTTGCAGAAGAATCTACCTAACAAGATGAAAGACCCCGGAAGCTTCGTCATCCCATGTAACATTGGGAATTTGGGTGAAGAGAAGGCATTGGCAGACTCAGGAGCCAGTATCAATGTCATGCCTTACTTCTTCTTCAAGAAGTTGGGTCTGGGAGAGCCAAGGCCCACTCGAATGACCTTACAACTAGCTGACCGTTCCATTCGTCACCCGAGAGGCATCATTGAAGACATCTTGGTGAAAGTAGATAAGTATATATTTCCTGCAGATTTCGTGGTACTGGATGTAGATGAGAATGTCGACGTGCCGCTGATACTTGGAAGACCCTTTCTGCGTACTTCCAAGGCTCTTATAGACATGGATGGCGGGGAGATGACATTGAGGATAGGAGATGAGAAGCTGACCTACCGCCTTGCTGAGGCCATGAGACATTCTCTTAACTTTGATGATGCTTTGTATTTTCTTGACACTACTGATGCATTGATTGATAATTATGTGCAGGAAACCTTTTGCCCAGATCCACTAGCCAGTTTGTTGGATCACGAGATGGAAGATGATCATATTTCATTAGTTGACTTGGAGAACAAGGGTACACCTCCCATGGGTACAGTCAACAAATTAATGAAGAAGCTAAGGAGGGTAAGACATCGCCGCAAAAAGGCAACGAATGAACTTGCGGACGGTCCTTCAAGGTCTAAGAATGATATCCCTCCTTCTGGTAACAAATTCGATCACTCATCTTCTAAATTCCAGAACTTATGTTCATCATGTTTCACATTTCCAAGTAGCGAAGTGCTTTCGACCCATGACCCCCCTTGAGTCTAGAGAGACAGGTACGTCAAGCTAGTGACGTAAAACAAGCGCTTATTGGGAGGCAACCCAATTTTTAGAATTCTTTGCTTGAGAGTAGTTAGTTTTTATTTCTGCATTTTTGTTTTGTTTAGTTTGTAGTTTGTGTGGATTCATTGCTGGTAGTGCATTTTAATGTTTTCATCGTTTATGGCAAGATAGGTGGTAGTCCTGTGAATTTTGCGAGATTTCAGTTGTAAACGTATTAGTTTTCAACTTCTGCAGCCGTTCCATGTGTTTCCAATGATTTCTGCATAGTTTAGACTATATTTGAGTTGAAGAATGGAAACACACGGCCATGTGGAATTTCCACATGGCCGTGTGGATGACTTTGTGAAAGAATTCTCTCATCCAGAGAATCCACACGGCCTTGTGGAAATTCCACACGGCCATGTGGATTTATTCAGTACAAACTTTCGCAATACAGAGAATCCACACGGCCGTGTGGAAGATGGGGGAGTTTGATAAGGGTCACACAGAGAATCCACACGGCCGTGTGGAATTTCCACACGGCCATGTGGGGTACTTAAGTATGAAAAGGGGCCTTTATCTTCATCTTTCCCCACCTTGCAACTCTTCATCTTCAAACGCCTCCTCTTCAAGGGTCGTGACGGTTTCTCTTCCCCTTCCATTCTCTCGCTTATTTAAGGGATTTGTAGGCCTTACTCGTTGCTACATTGTGAGATTGGACTCATCTTTTCTGGTAAGCCTTCTCCCCTCTTCTTGCCATGAAACCTTCATTATTTGTTGTGGATATTGAATCTTGTGTTTTTGCATGCTATTTTCATGATTAATACTTAGATTATTGCTTAAAACACTCGTGCTCAATTGTGTGGTTGATTGTATGAAATGGTGTGGATTCACCATGGCACTTTGGCCATGGTCGAAGATCGACACGGCCGTGTGGAAATTCCACACGGCCGTGTGGATTATCGGGGTGCCACCTCTGAATTCCAGAGGAGACACACGGCCGTGTGGAAATTCCACACGCCCGTGTGTATTGGCTGTTTCTTTGTTTTGGGTAACCCAGAGGAGACACATGGCCGAGTGGAATTTCCACACGGCCATGTGGAATTCTGGGAACCTATTTTAAGCTCCGAATTAACTTGTTTACCTCTCTTATGCACAGGAATGGCCCCAAGAACGAAGAGACTCGCTCATAAGCGTCCCCGTGAGGCCCATGAGTCCCGTGATCTCTCGCCCGCACCATTAGAGTTCGCCGTGCCCGAACATCAAGCGCGGTTTGATCGGCTTCAAAGCTGAAATTTGGCCAGACGCGAATTCCCGACTTGCAAGCTCTGGAGGCGATAGGACACGCGCGTGCGACCGAGTTGGCGGATGAAGTCCGAGAGCTAATTGCTGTGGGCGGGTGGAATCGATTATTGTGCATCAAAGACCCCGCCACTCGCGACATCACCCTCGAAGTCCTCGCGTCATTCGAGTTTGATCGCTCCCACACCGACTACCACCTGCCAGACACAGTTCAAGCCTACATTGATGAAGACTAAGGGCAGAGAGAAAGACTAGGTAGCAGAGTACAAGCCTACATTGCCCTATCCAGCAAAACTCAAGAAGGACCAGCAGGAGGCACAGTTCAAGAAGTTTCTGGATATGTTTAAAACATTGCACATCAATGTTCCATTCGTAGAAGCTCTTTCCCAGATGCCAAAGTATGCCAAGTTCCTCAAGGAATTGTTGACCAATAAGAGGAAATTGGAAGCAGTTTTAATGGTCACCTTCAGTGAGGAATGTTCTGCCATTATCTCAAATAAAATTCCCAAGAAAGAAAAAGATCCGGGAAGTTTCATCATCCCGTGCACAATTGGGGGAATGATGGATGAAAAGGCGTTGGCTGACCTAGGAGCAAGTATCAACCTCATGCCATTAAAGATTTTTCAGAAGCTGGGGTTGGGGGAACTCAAGCCAACTCAAATGACGCTCCAGCTTGCTGATCGCTCCACCCGCCAACCCTTGGGAATTATTGAGGACATCCTGGTGAAGGTAGATAAGTTCATATTCCCGGTAGATTTTGTTGTTCTGGATTTGGATGAACGGGCTAAGGTACCTCTAATTTTTGGGCGGCCATTCCTCGCTACTTCACAAGCCATCATTGATGTGAAGGATGGTCGCCTAACATTAAGAGTGGGGGATGAAGAAGTTGTGTTCAGTGGTCGTGTGCGTAACACACAGACTCCGCAAGTGCACGGGTCGCCAAGTAATACCCTGTGCGTGACACAGGGGTCGTATTCCCAAGGGGGCCCGAAGAGCTACCTTTACTCACTCTTTGCTTGTTGTTTAACTAATCATGTTAAGTTTAAGCAAGTAATTTAATGCAAAGCAATTTAAAACTCTAAATAAGAAAATAGCAAGAAACTCACAACAGGATCGGATCAAGGTAGAGAAATGGTCACCGATGTGGCGCACCAAGGGGGCTACTAAAGTGCAAAGGAGGCTAAGGTTATCATGCTTTTGGCAATTTAGACCGATAGAAAACCCTAAGCTAGGTCAACCCGATGGTCACGGTGTTGACCCCAAATCCAATAGAAGTAGTGGATTAAGAACTCCTTCCACCCCACATCCTTCCATGATTGCAAAGAGAGTAGTGGCTTTCACAAATTAGGGTTAAAACTCCACAAAGAAGCAAACCCTAAAACGGAGGGGTACAAGTACCCGATGATCACGGTATACTTATACAACTTCCCTTCCAAGCTTGAATGTGTCTACAACTAGGGCAATGTTCATGCAATCCTAGTAGAAATAAGGAAATGATAAACAAGATTCTCATGCATATCAAGGCAATAATTCTCATCAAGCAAGGATTCACAAACCAACCAAAAGCATAAATAAATCAAAGCATCTCAAAATACACAAGTTCACCCCCAAGGTTCACCCACATCCAGTGACCTCTGGGGTTTAAGTGTTCATCTCAAGTCTACAAACAAGGTTCATCTTGAAAACAACCAACAAAGACATAGAAAAACTCCCTCAAAACCCAGAGGCCGAATGACGTTTGGAATTCCTCAAGAAGTGGCTTCCGAAGACGCCACTCAAGGGGTGGCTTCCCTTGTCTTCTACATCATCAATCGATGAAATTCCGAGTAGATCTTGCCCAAATCTTGTTCTCCCCGTCGTTTTCCACCTTAGAATCGCTCCACTCATCGTCCCTAAGGTCTGATCAAAAGTTGGAAGAAGAAGCTCTCCAAAACCCTAGGCCTCTCCCCAAAAAAACTCTCCTCTTCTCTCTTCTTTTTTCCTTTTTAAAAGCCCCAGTCGGGGGGTTACGCGCCCAGGTATGAGGGCCGTATACATGCTGTGGGATCGAAAATATGCAACCTGATGTCGTGTCGGTGAAGAGACACCAGGCGATATATCGAATCACAAATGTTATTTATTTTATTTTTTTATTTTATTTTGTGGACTCTTCCATTCCTAATAGAAGCAAGTCTCTATTATTAATTACCCCAGATTAAAATCTTGGGAACCTCCGATTAAGGGCTTTGAGTACAAGTAAAGGCAAGGTATTGCAAACTATAAATTTATTTATTTATTTCATATACATATTAAAAATTTAATTAATTAATTAATTAATTTTTATTTTATTTTATTATTATTATTTTTTTTTACATATATATATTTGTGTGTGTGTGTATATATATATCTGTTACATTACAATATATATATATATATATATATATATATATATATATATATATATATATATATATATATATATATATATATATATATTGTTGCCTGCCCTCGTCACCGCGTTGCATATCTCATTCTTTGTCTTGAGATATATATCTCATTACCGCCTTAAAATTTGTACATATAACAAAGGTAATCTCCGCAATTTTTGGTAGAAATGCGGGGGAAAGGAACGTTCTTTCAAGTACTGGAAGTTTATCAGTAGATCCCTGCTTCTGTTGGACATTTTCAAAAGATACCTGGTGTTGTTCTTTAGTATGCTTGAATGAGGATTTTGGGTTAATCCCTAACTGATTTCAATGAGCAATCCTTGGAAGAGTAAGGGCAACCAAGGCTAACCTCCGCATAAAAGCTCGGCCCCTGAGTTGGCACATCGAAGATTGAGCAAAGCATAGAAAGGAATACCAACAAAGGGTCCATTTGAAGCCTTAGCCTTGCTGACATACACTTGCTTCACCAAATCACTGAGGCGACATCCAATAAGCCTACCACGCATTCCATTAGGAGCAACAATAACTGGGATCCCTTCTTGAACAGACTTAGAGGACCGGTACTTCAATAACCTTTCCATATCATCATTGCATAGGCCTCGGGCATGCTTTGCTGATATGACGGCATGCACATAAATCGATTCTTCAGTGGCAACAAACTCAATGGCAGGTTGTGCTCTCCTTAAACTATTTTCATTTGTTATAAAGTCATGGCACCTTGTGAAAACATCCCCAAATCTCATGTATGAAAGCAGTCTTAATGATCTTTCTAAATTTTTTTTTTTTTTTACCACTTATAATCAACACTTAATTGGAGTAACAATTACTCAAGATCTGCCACAAAAGTAGGGGTTTGCATATATATATATATATATATATATATATATATATATATATATATATGAGCATAATTGTATTTGCAAAGTATCATTATCAATAGATTAGGTACTAAACTTAAGATTCAAGAGAAACATAACATAGATCCAGGAATTGTCCAATTACTGAAATTTAAGATAAGATAGCATCAGTTATGCGGAAGAACCTTCACCAAGTGGCTGCAAGTCGAACTCATTGCTTCTGTTGAGTCACAGGAGACAGACATGACATGCCTTTGTATCATGCTGTTGTTATGAACAATGTAGTTAGAAAAGATCACTTGGTTGCCAACTTGGTCAGTGCAGCATTTATCCTCTCCTCTTGGATACCTCTAGCTGGTTCACCTTTGCAGGTGTCGTCTTTATAATAGTCATAAAAGTCTAATATTTCAATGGCAATGTTCTTAACAAAATTCATGTTGACACGGAGCTCCTCAAACCAGGCAGTTGTTTCTTTCTCTTTAAGCACGCTTGCTATGTATATGCAGGCCAAGGCAATCATATATGGAGGGTAGATGAGAATAAGGTCCATTTTATAGGTGTCATTTACTAGACCCCATGCAAAATGGGTCAGGTCTGTCATGCCAGCATCCTGCAATAGCTGAAGTAGTGCACGGTATGGATGAAAAACAATCAGGTAATAGTCAAGGGCTTCAAGAAGTTTCATTTCCATTTCAAGAATGTCCTTGATTTCAAACCTGTATTTTTCATATGGACACATCTTTTTAATGTAAAATACGAGGAGTCTAGCCTGCACTGTGCTTTCTTCTGCTTTCGATGCCAGGTACAAGCAAGTCGGAGCAACCAGTCGTGGGTCATATTATGTCATGCTCTTTCTCGTATACACACGCCTGAAATAAGTGACAGCAGTAGCTATGACCCTTTGCCTCACTTTAACTTGCTGTGCCAATTTCCATATATGGTTGGTCATATGGATCTTGATGAGCTTTAACTTGCTCCTTGTGTGGCCATCTAAGGATGTTTTCTTCTCCAAAGCTGCATGTTTCAAGCCATTGAGCTTCTCATCAACAAGATCGTTCTGTCAGTGCATGTGGTTGGATAATAAACTTGAAATGTCTGCTAAGAGCTTGTGTGCTCCCAACCTTGATTTCTCCTCATAAACCTTCTAAAAATCTTCTATGCTCTCTTCTTGAGCTTCATGCACCTTGCTTGAATGGATTTGCAGTCTCTTTGATTCTTCACCAAGTTTATCAAGCAATTCAATAATGAACTTTGACATTTTCTTTGTAAGCTTCAAGCTATGGATGTCTATCTCACAGAGCCCTTGTGTAAAATGTGAAATCTCTGCACGGTGAGGCTTTTGTTCATGTATATATATATCCGAGACCAACGACCATGGAGTGATATTCCACCCTCGCATGGTGTATATGGTGAACAGTGAACGATCGGCAACGGCGGCGAGGCGATGACGAGCGGCGATAGCAACAAAAGTGACTTTTTTTTTATATGTATCTATATATATGTATCCAGCCAAAGAAAGAAGGGAGAAATGTAGTGAGAGAGACCTTTTTCTTCTCCTCCTTCCTTTGATCTTCTTCTTCTTCCTTCTTTTCTTCTTCTTCTTTCTGATCCCCTCTTTTCCTGGTTTCAGATGCCTTTTGGTTTTTATTTCTTTTTTTTTATCTCCTCTGGTGTAACTGCAGCCATAGTGGCCCTATGCATGCCCCCCACGTCCCCCATTCATGCATCACACCTTTTTTTTTTTAATTATTGTTTTATTTTATTTTAATATATGATAACTAAATAGAGGCACCATGCATACCCCCACGTCTCTTTTTTTTTATTATATATTAATTAATAATTTTTTTTAATAATAATAGTAATATTATTTTTTATTTTTTTTATTTTTTTATATTTTATTATTATTATTTATATCATTATTATTTTTTTATTATTTATTACATTATGTTTATTTGATTTGATGATTTTTTTTATTTAATTTTATTAATTCTAATTTAATTATTTTTTTTTTAATTTTGTTTTTTTTTTATTTTAATTTTAAATTTCACTTTTATATATATATATATATATATATATATATATATATATATATATATATATATATATATATATATCTATATATATCTTTTATTTAACTTGGTTTTCTTTATTTTTATTTCAATTTGCTTCTTTATTATTTATTATTATTTTTTTTAATTTTATTTCCTAATTTGTATTTTTGGAATTTGAATATCTTATATTGCCTAGAGATTTGTGCTCTTGGCTGATCATGAGATTTGTATATTTAAATCGCCTCGAGATTCGTACTCTAAGGCTGATCTTGAGATTTGAATATTTTAGATCGTCTCGAGATCTATGCTCTTACCTAATCTTGGGATTTGAATATTTTAGATCGCTTCGAGATCCGTGCTCTTGGCTGATCTTCGGATTTGAATATTTTAGATCACCTCGAGATTCGTGCTCTCGGTTGATCTTGAGATTTGAATATTTTAGATCACCTCGAGATCCCTGCTCTCGGCTGATCTTGAGATTTGACTACTTTAGATCGCCTCGAGATCTGTGCTCTTTGCTAATCTTGGGATTTGAATATTTAGATCGCTTCGAGATCCGTGCTCTCGGCTGATCTTGGGATTTGAATATTTTAGATCGACTCGAGATCCGTGCTCTCGGCTGATATTGAGATTTGAATATTTTAGATCGCCTCGAGATCCGTGCTCTCGGCTGATCTTGAGATTTTAATATTTTAAAATAATATCCGTTTTGTTTATCTTAAAAATATCCTAATTCCATTACAATTTGAATGTATATAATTAAGATAAACCTATTTTGATTATGATATTAGAATTTTTAAGATAAACCTATTTTGATTAGGATATTAGAATTTTTAAGATAAACCTATTTTTATTAAAATTAGGATATCAAAATTTTATATAAACACATGCCAGTATAGAACCATTGGAAGGTTGCCGATTTTTCCCGTAAGTTCTGCAGGGAACCAAGAAGAAAGATGCATTTTTGATAAATTCTTTTTGTCCTTTCATGGAATGTTGGTCTGCAGGGAACCAAGAGGAAAGATATGTCTTTGAGCCATCCTGAGATGAGACTAGACCCGTCAAGCTAGTGACGTTAAAAGAGCGCTTATCGGGAGGTAACCCGATTTGTTTCTTTTCTTTGTTATTTCTTTGTTGTGGTTGTTCTTTTGTTTGTTTTTGTGTTTTTGTTGTGTTTTGTTTCGAATCCGGCGTGTTTTTCTTCATGAGGGAAGGTTCCAGGCCCAACACGGGCATAACACCCCCGTGCTGATGGGGGTGCAATTCACGGGTTTTCAAGATTTATCATTTCTAAACAGCACGGGGAGAAGCACGGCCGTGCTGCGACGGTGCTGAATCCCTGAGCACGCTGCCCGTGCATGCGTCACGGACGTGCATGCGTCACGGACGTGCTCAGCGCGACGGTTCCTCTCTGGTACGCCCTTGCGTAACCGCAAGTGCACGGGTCGGGTAGTCGAATCCACAGGGACTGGTATAGCTTCCAATACTAACGTCCTGCTTAATATCTAACCAGACAGAAGATGATGGAATTGACTTTGGATTAACTTCGAGGAGGTTAAGGGAATGGGAAGTTCACCAAGGGAAGATTGAGGTTTGACTCGATGGAGGAGATGGGGCCCCGGGGTTGGATTTCCGACGTTCACTAACTCGGTCTTTCTCAGTATTTATCAGAGATGTCTTCAGTTCTAAACCTAGTTATGCTATAAGCATGTGGTTTCTAGCGCTGCCGAGCCCTAAGTTGAACTCCCACTGCTTGCAACAATCAATAACGATTCACAAGACTAGATAAGAGAACCTAACTACCAAGCATCAAGCACTAAACAACATACAAGATAGCCAATAACCTTGATTTATTGAAAGGAACAAGACATTCATAAATACTGCAAGTAAAGACAATGAGCTCAAGCTACAACGTCATATACCTGATAAGTGCTTGATTATATATATTTTATAATATCAATTTACATACATTGAGCATCACTTTTATCAGGTTTTAACATTACAGGGCTTTGGAGACATGACGTACAGGAAGAAGCAAAGATAGGGTGTGATGACACGTTTCAAGGCCACAATCAGAAGTTGTGCTCATATGCATGGGGGTGTTGCCAACTTTCGGAGGGGTACAAGTTATTACACAAACCGAAAGGGCACAAATCACTGTAGCATTTACTATAGCGAAGTACTGTCGCAGTACTGTAGCAAATACTTCACACGCCCGTGTGGAATTTCCACACGGGCGTGTGGATGAACGTGTGGATGCCCGCGTAAAGCCCTGAATTCAAATTATAAAAGCCGCCTTGTGATAATTTTTAGGGATCTTTTCGGCCACTTTCGAGAGACAAGGCGGCTAGGGCTTGGAAGGAGTTCTTTGCGGCTTTGGGAAGCTTTCCTCACCAACTTGGATCGATTCCTCCTCCGTCATAGCTTCGGAGTGGATTCAATCCAGACGTGGAAACTACCCATCAAGACCATCATCACGGATTCAAGGGGGTTATTCTTTATGTCTTTGGAACTTTATTCTCAATTTATTATTTGTTTTGTGACTCACTCCATGGAGAGCTAAACCCCTAGAGGGTATTCGGACATGTAAACCCTAGGATTCTTATTTTCATTAGATTTACATTGTGTTTCTATTCGAATTTATCAGTTTGAGTTTTACTCTTGAGTTCTTAATGCTTGTTTGTGCTTTTGATTTCATTATTAATTGCCTTGCATGTTTTATTCAATCTAGTGAAGAGAGAGATCACCGCTAGGTTTAGAATTACCAAGGGTAAAAGGGTCGAGAGGGTGAGCAGTGAGATAGCGGAGTGTCCCCTTTCCCTTCCGACAGATATTTCCTATCTCCATATTCCCTAAGTGTCAAGAAACCATATGTGGTGTGAGGCGTCGAGAGAATTCTCCGCCGGGACCTCGTAGGGGGTTATTAATCTTTCACCTGGAGGCAGGGTTAGATCTACTTTTAGGAATTGGTTATATCTTTGGGATCCCTAGAGTTTTAAGCAGTTATATGTGGTGTGAGGCGTCGAGAGAATTCTCCGCCGGGACCTCGTAGGGGACTAGTTATCGGCGACTTGGAAGCAGGGGCCGTTATACGTTTGGATACCCACGACTCATTGTTTTCGTTTAGAAACACTTGTAATCTACATCCAACACCAGAATCCTAGGGGGAGCATTGTCCGGATACCTCACTTTTATTGATTGAGAACTCTTTTCCTTTTATTTTCTGCGCACTTGTGGTGACACTCTTAGTGTTGGCCATTAGATCATCACACACTACACTCATTAGGCTAGATAACAAAAGAGGGGCTATTACTAGTACTTCTGTTCCCTGTGGTTCGACAACCCGACCCTTTGGGTCCACTTTATTACTTGACGACCCGTGCACTTGCGGTAACGCAAGGGGTTGACACACATCACCCTGTTGTGTTGTTGCGGAGACGCATCAATAACCAACCCCGGGGCTCCCTTAAGAGTTTAGCCCCTCATGATGACAACCAACAAGTACAATGCCAAAGAAATTAAAAGTCAAGAAATTGAAAACTCCCTAATTTCTTGCATCCTTGAGGTTGTCGAAGGATCTACAATGCCGTGTCATCTCCTCCTGATCGGCCTACCATAAGCTTGGCATTCCCTTGATGAAGTGGAGGATGAACCCCCAAAGCTCCCCCTTTCTTTCTCCCAAAGTTCGCCCACCAAAAGTTCCCCTAGAAACTGAGTTTCTAGTGTTTTAATGTCTTCTCGATGTGAGCACGGGCGTGTTGAAGCCGTGCAGACTACGGCCAAATAAATCTTCAGAAAACTCACATTCCTGTAATCTGCACGGGGAACAGCACGGGCGTGCTTAGGCCGTGCTGAGGTTTTCACGACCGTGCTCAGCGAACTCAGGCCGTGCTGATTTGTGGCTGAATTCTCATGCAAGTTGTACAGGAAACAGCACGGGCGTGCTCAAACCGTGCTGAGGTTTTCACGACCGTGCTCACCGAACTCAGGCTGTGCTGATAAATTGCTGAATTCGCCTGCAATTTGCACGGGGTACAGCACGGGCGTGCTCAAACCGTGCTGAGCTTGGTGAGGTTTCTTCTAAGTCCTTTAGCTTCTACAATTGTTCCAAAACACTTCTTCTTGCTTTAGGACTTTGATATCTACATGACGAACAACGAATACCTCAAATAGCACCGTACTTGGAGAATTACAGCCAAAATATTCAATAATGATGAGGGTAAAGCATGCAATACATATATATGAAATGCGCTCATCAAATACCCCCAAACTTGAATTGTTGCTTGTCCTCAAGCAACCTTATTTCCCTAATAAAACGATGAGTGCATGACCTCTGATCTTAACAAATTAAAAGAGTTACTGAAGCTTAACGAGTTTCTGAGAACTAGTGACTTAGTCAATTAAAGGCTTGTGAAAGATTTTACTCCTACTCCGTACTACCGTGTGTGTGTGTCGCCTCCTGGAGCATGTCAAAACTGTTCTTGAGGGGGTCTAGTACAAGCTCTTTCTTCTCAATATTTTCACTGCTGACTCCTAAACTGGGTAGTAGCTTCAAACACCCTAGAGGCAGCCATTTCACTTGGTAGGTCATCAAAAAATGACATTTGTGATACCTAAAATCCGACTACTCAAGTGCGGCTTTCGCTTTTTCTAAAGTGATAGCTCTTTCTACCATGTTTCTCATAAAAATTGACAGGGCATCCAAAATGGAATCCGCCTTGTCACAAAATTCTATTCATTTTCTCACAAAATTCTAGCTTTTATTACGTTGAGTTTGGAGTCAACATCTAATTTTTCAGCTTAATAAACTAGCCCTTCCTCTAACAGAGTAACAAAACAACAGAAGGCTAAGTGTCAGCATTTGGGTTTCCAAAGTAAAAGCAAAATAAAACTTTAAGTTCAACAAAAGTGCACTAATATACCCAAAAACTCCTAGCTTAGCAATTCTCAACCAAAAATTTTATAGATCGTCCTAAGTCATGCACAACATCTAATCATATTAGAACACAAATACACAACCCTCCCCCACACTCGAATGAAACATTGTCCTCAATGTTTAAAGATTTAATCATGCAAAGCAAAGAAAATGATTTCAAGTAAAAGTCAGGGTTGGGAATTTTCACCAAGTTAAGGGAGAGGTGCTGAAGAAAAAATTCCATGGCACACAAGGGCGGGTGTTGATCGCCGATTAGGGAGGAGTCGTTTGAGACAACCATCAAGATAGACAGTAAATAAATCCTGAGATACACATGCAAGCATTAGAGACAGAAAATAAACAAAAAGACAAAAATCACACTAAAAAGATATCAGTTTAGTAGGGGACTCCCCTTGCTAACTGACTCAAGAAAAACAAAAGACAACAAAAGTAAAAACAAAGAACACAGAACAAAACAAAAACAACAAAATAAAACATCAAAACCCGGCACTCTCAGAATCGGAGTCAGACTCCGATGGAAGGTCGGTGGTGTCGACGCCTACACTCCGGGATGTAGAAGGTCCAGCGGCACGACGAGGAGGACAATGATCCATGATTTTCTGAAAACTCCGCAACATCCACTGGCAAAATTCACGGTCGGATGTAACATTAGAGGAATCAGAATCCGAATTGGACAGCCTAGGTGTTTCTGGAGGTGGTGTCGGTTGAGCTGATGCAAATGATGATGGAAACAAACCCATACTCCGCAAAGTGCGCGCATTTATAGGATGGACCCGACCGCTAACGGTCAACGAGCAGTTAACTGGCAACAATTGCATGCGACGTGCCAAGTGTGTGATGTAAGGTCCGACAAAAATGGCTTTCGTGCAGCGATCCTTAGACTGATGCTGAAATGCCTTAGCAAGTACATAACCCATAAGAAATGGAATGCCATTCCACATACTAACCAAATATGTGAATTCAGCGTTGGTGATGACACCCGTGCTCTCACCTCGGCCCGTGATGGTCCCACTCAAAAGAATGTGAATGACTTGCAATGCAGAAGATTTGAGCGCTGAGGCTCTAGATCGAGCCGATTGAAATAACCGATGGTCAGAGCTTACCCGCCGCCAACATTCCTGTTGAGTTTCACCATGAGGAAGATAGAACGTCAAAGATTGATATTCCAGAAATAAAGTGAACGGCTCGTCGTATAACCCCATCCGGATAGCAAACTCCGTAAAACTCATTGTAAAAAGCCTCCCTAGCAATTGAAATCGCAAGGCAGTTGGATCCTCCCAACTAATTTGCCCACGTTTCAGCTCAAATGTAGCGAGAAACTCAGCTGTTAATTCACGATATGCAGGTTCCGTAATGGAGAAAATCTTGTACCATGATCCCACGTGGAGCAGCCGGTCAATCTCGTCGGCCAAATGTGCTTCCCGAAGGGCCTGCCATTCAAGAATGCGAAAATCCCCGAATGGTTGTTAAAGAAGCCTCTGAAATCGTTGCCTTTGTACAGCTGAGGAAAATGGAGGAAAACTAGGGTTGGAGGTGGGGCGAGAATGGCGAGATGGCTGTCTTGGTTCTACACGTTTCGTGGGCATGATGGAAGAGAGTGGAAAACGGCCGGGGAAATAGCCACCAAGGACAGCGGAGAACAGCTAGCAAAACTAGGGTTAACAGGGATTGTGCGGCTTAAAAGGAGAATTGGAAACCTGCAAAAAGAAGGGAGCACGGCCGTGCTTCGTGTGGAGCACGCCCGTGCTGATGTTCTGCAAAAAAACGAGAAGAAAACCTGAAAAATGCACGGGGAGCAACACGGCCGTGTTCTCCCCGTGCTAGCAAAAAGAAAAATCTGAAAAGAAAGGAAAAGTATGGGTTGCCTCCCACTAGCGCTTGTTTACCGTCCCGAGCTTGACTGGTCTCGAATTCAAGTAGGTGAAATAAGCAGGATGCTCTGTACACCCTCGATATCTGAAAAAACAGTGGGACTGATGTAGTGCTTCAACCGATACCCATTTACCTTGAAAGTGCCATGGTCAGGATGCGATATTTCGATGGCCCCATACTGGTAGACACTCGTAACCTGATATGGGCCCGACCAACGCGATTTCAATTTTCCAGGGAACAATTTCAGTCGGGAGTTGAACAACAAAACTTGATCTCCAACCTCAAACTGTTTATCAATCCGTAACCGTTTGTCATGTAAATTTTGAACCCGTTCTTTGTAGTGCACAGAATTTTCATATGCAGCTTGTCTGAGTTCGTCTAACTCATTTAATTGGAATTTCCTCTTATCTCCCACCTTTTTCGGATCGAAATTCAGCTTTTTAATGGCCCAATATGGTCGATGTTCCAGTTCGACAAGCAAATGGCAAGCTTTACCATAGACTAACTGATATGGGGTGTGGGGTAGGGGTTTTATATGCGGTCCTGTATGCCCACAGAGCTTCTTCTAATTTGTCTGCCCACTCCTTCCTACTGAACTGAACTGTTTTTTCTAGAATTCGTTTAATTTCCCGGTTGGTGACTTCCACTTGTCCACTCGTTTGAGGGTGATATGCTGTAGCGATCCGATGGGTAACGCCGAGTCGCAATAAAATTTTCTCGAACTGGGCATTACAGAAATGAGACCCTCTATCACTGATAATAGCTCTTGGGCAACCAAAATGGGCAAATAGCTTTCTTAAAAATTTCACAACAACCCTAGCATCATTAGTAGGAAGTGCTTGAGCCTCTACCCATTTAGACACGTAGTCTACTGCAACCAGTATATATCGACACCCATTTGAGGAAGGAAATGGGCCCATGAAATCAATGCCCCACACATCAAAAACTTCACACTGTTGAATTGGGGTCTGCTTCATCTGGTCCCGTTTAGATAGATTGCCACTCCGCTGACAAGCATCACAAGATTCGATCATAGCCTTTGCGTCTCGGAAAAGCGAAGGCCAAATGAAACCGGCTGATAACACCTTCTCCACTGCCCTGTTTTGTCCAAAATGTCCTCCAAGCACCCCCGCATGGCACTGCGATAAAATATGCCATCCCTCTTCTCTTGAAACACATCTTCTTACCATTTCATCCGCGCAGAGCTTATACAAATACGGATCATCCCAAACATAATGCTTGGCATCTGACAGGAGTTTTTTTCGTTGTTGATAAGAGAAGGTTTCTGGGATCAGTCCCCCTGCCAGATAGTTTGCAATGTCTGCGAACCATGGAACTGAAACATCCAAAGGGTCTTTCGTTTCTGCGAGATATAGATGCTCTTCTGGGAAGGAATCATTTACGATTTCAGAATTTTCCCAAGCATTATTGGAGTGCTCTAAACGGGATAAATGATCTGCCACTACGTTCTCAATGCCTCTCTTATCCCGTATCTCCATATCAAATTCTTGCAACAGTAGGATCCACCGTATCAACCTTGGTTTAGCATCCGCCTTAGTCATCAAATACCTCAATGCTGCATGATCGGTAAATACTATCACTTTAGAGAGAACCAGGTACTGCCGGAACTTATCGAAGGCGTAAACAATAGCTAGCAGCTCCTTCTCCGTTGTCGTATAATTTTCTTCGGGTGAGGTCAACATTTTGCTTGCGTAAGAGATTGGATGAAATTGTTTATCGTACCGCTGCCTTAGTACCACTCCTACAGCTCAACCACTAGTATTACACATCAATTCAAAGGGCCGATGCCAGAGCGGAGCTTTTAAAATTGGAGCCTCCACTAACTTCTGCCTCAGCAATTCAAAAGCAGCTTGGCACGTTGCGTCAAAATTGAAAGGGGCATCTTTCTCTAAGAGTTTGGTCATGGGCGCTGAAATTTTTGAAAAATCTCGAATAAAACATCTGTAGAACCCTACATGTCCCAAGAAACTTCTAATATCCTTCGCAGTGGTCGGAATCGCTAATCCTTCTATTGTGGAGATCTTCGCCTTGTCTACTTCTATTCCGGATTGTGAAATCTTATGACCCAACACTATTCCTTCCTGGACCATGAAATGACATTTTTCCTAACTGAGTACCAGGTTTGTTGCTTCACATCGAGCTAATACTTTGTTCAAATTGGACAAACAGTTATCAAATGAATTGCCGAAAACTGAAAAATCATCCATGAATACCTCCATAAAATCCTCGATGAACTCGTCAAAAATGGACATCATACAGCGCTGGAATGTGGCAGGAGCGTTGCATAAACCAAAAGGCTTGATTATATATATTTTATAATATCAGTTTACATGCATTGAGCATCACTTTTATCAGGTTTTAGCATTAACAAGGTGTGTTTTGTGTTCTTTTGTGCAAACAGGGCTTTGGAGATATGGCGTAAAGGAAAAAGCAAAGATAGGGTGTGATGACACGTTTCAAGGCCACAATCAGAAGTTGTGTTCATATGCATGGGGGTGTTGCCAACTTTCGGAGGAGTACAAGTCATTACACAAACCGAAAGGGCACAAAGGCAGTAGTACGCCCATGTCCCAGCTTCCGTACAAAGCAGAAGAAGGTTCTTGAGGATTTCAAAGCATAGAAAGCCACACACCCTACCACACGAGCGTGTGCCCGACCGTGTGGACTCCAAGGAAGACTTCGGGGGGAAAGCGAAGTACTGTAGGGAAAGCACTGTAGCAGTTTACTGTAGCAGTTTACTGTAGCAGTACTGTAGTAACGGTCTTCACACGGGCGTGTTGATGCCCGTGTGGATGCCCGCGTAAAGCCCCGAATTCAAATTATAAAAGCCGCCTTGTGATAATTTTTAGGGATCTTTTCGGCCACTTTCGAGAGACAAGGCGGCTAGGGCTTGGAAGGAGTTCTTTGCGGCTTTGGGAAGCTTTCCTCACCAACTTGGATCGATTCCTCCTCCGTCATAGCATCAAGGAAGCCATCGGCGACCTAGCTTCGGAGTGGATTCAATCCAGACGTGGAAAATACCCATCAAGACTATCATCACGGATTTAAGGGGGTTATTCTTTATGTCTTTGGAACTTTATTCTGAATTGATTATTTGTTTTGTGACTCGCTCCATGGAGAGCTAAACCCCTAGAGGGTATTCGGACATGTAAACCCTAGGATTCTTATTTTCATTGGATTTACATTGTGTTTCTATTCGAATTTATCAGTTTGAGTTTTACTCTTGAGTTCTTAATGCTTGTTTGTGCTTTTGATTTCATTATTAATTGCCTTGCATGTTTTATTCAATCTAGTGAAGAGAGAGATCACCGCTAGGTTTAAAATTACCAAGAGTAAAGAGGGTAGAGAGGGTGAGCCGTGAGATAGCGGAGTGTCCCCTTTCCCTTCCGACAGATATTTCCTATCTCCATATTCCCTAAGTGTCAAGCAACCATATGTGGTGTGAGGCGTCGAGAGAATTCTCCGCCGGGACCTCGTAGGGGGTTAGGGATCTTTCACCTGGAGGCAGGGTTAGATCTACTTTTAGGAATTGGTTATATCTTTGGGATCCCTAGAGTTTTAAGCAGTTATATGTGGTGTGAGGCGTCGAGAGAATTCTTCGCCGGGACCTCGTAGGGGACTAGTTATTGGTGACCTGGAGGCAGGGGCCGTTATACCTTTGGATACCCACGACTCATTGTTTTCGTTTAGAAACACTTGTAATCTACATCCAACACCCGAATCCTAGGGGGAACATTGTCCGGATACCTCACTTTTATTGATTGAGAACTCTTTTCCTTTTATTTCCTGCGCACTTGTGGTGACACTCTTAGTGTTGGCCATTAGATCATCAAACACTACATTCATTAGGCTAGATAACAAAAGAGGGGTTATTACTAGTACTTCTGTTCCCTGTGGTTCGACAACCCGACCCTTTGGGTCCACTTTATTACTTGACGACCCGTGCACTTGCGGTAACGCAAGGGGTTGACATACATCACCCTGTTGTGTTGTTGCGGAGACGCATCAACATTCCGTCTAGGAAACAGTAATACATGTGTCCTGCAAGTCTCTCCAACATTTGATCGATAAATGGGAGAGGAAAGTCATCTTTTCTAGTAGCATCATTCAATTTTCGGTAATCGATGCATACCCGCCATCCAGTGACTGTGCGAGCAGATATCACTTCTTTCTTGTCATTCTAGATCACCGTCGTACCTCCCTTTTTCGGTACTACTTGTACTGGACTCACCCACGGGCTATCCGAAATAGGGTAATGATGAGCGCATTTCATATATATGTATTGCATGCTTTACCCTCATCATTATTTAATATTTTGGCTGTAATTCTCCAAGTACGGTGCTGTTTCAAGTATTCGTTGCTCGTCATGCAGATATCAAAGTCCTGAAGTAAGAAGAAGCGTTTTTGGAACAATTTTAGAAGCTAAAGGACTTAGAAGAGACCACATCAAGCTCAGCACGGCTTGAGCACGCCCGTGCTGTTTCCCGTGCAAAGTGCAGGAAAGTTCAACCATAATTCAGCACAGCCTGAGTCCGCTGAGCACGGGCGTGAAAACCTCAGCACGGTCGAAGCACGCCCGTACTGCTTCCCGTGAAAATTACAGGAGAATGCAGCCATAGATCAGCACAGCCAGAGTTCGCTGAGCACGGTCGTGAAAACCTCAGCACGGTCTAAGCACGCTCGTGCTGTTCCCCGTGCAGATGACTGATGCGTCTCCGCAACAACACAACAGGGTGATGTGTGTCAACCCCTTGCGTTACCGCAAGTGCACGGGTCGTCAAGTAATAAAAGTGGACCCAAAGGGTCGGGTTGTCGAACCACAGGGAACAGAAGTACTAGTAATAGCCCCTCTTTTGTTATCTAGCCTAATGAGTGTAGTATGTGATGATCTAATGGCCAACACTAAGAGTGTCACCACAAGTGCGCAGGAAATAAAAGAGGAAAAGAGTTCTCAATCAATAAAAGTGAGGTATCCGGACAATGCTCCCCCTAGGATTCGGGTGTTGGATGTAGATTACAAGTGTTTCTAAACGAAGACAATGAGTCGTGGGTATCCAAAGGTATAACGGCCCCTGCCTCCAGGTCACCGATAACTAGTCCCCTACGAGGTCCCGGCGGAGAATTCTCTCGACGCCTCACACCACATATGACTGCTTAAAACTCTAGGGATCCCAAAGATATGACCAATTCCTAAAAGTAGATCTAACCCTGCCTCCAGGTGGAAGATCCCTAACCCCCTACGAGGTCCCGGCGGAGAATTCTCTCGACGCCTCACACCACATATGGTTGCTTGACACTTAGGGAATATGGAGATAGGAAATATCTGTCGGAAGGGAAAGGGGACACTCCGCTATCTCACGGCTCACCCTCTCAACCCTCTTTACTCTTGGTAATTCTAAACCTAGCGGTGATCTCTCTCGTCACTAGATTGAATAAAACATGCGAGGCAATTAATAATGAAATCAAAAGCACAAACAAGCATTAAGAACTCAAGAGTAAAACTCAAACTGATAGATTCGAATAGAAACACAATGTAAATCTAATGAAAATAAGAATCCTAGGGTTTACATGCCCGAATACCCTCTAGGGGTTTAGCTCTCCATGGAGCGAGTCACAAAACAAATAATAAATTCAGAAATAAGTTCCAAAGACATAAAGAATAACCCCCTTAAATCCGTGATGATAGTCTCGATGGGTAGTTTCCACGTCTGGATTGAATCCACTCCGAAGCTAGGTCGCCGATGGCTTCCTTGACGCTATGACGGAGGAGGAATCGATCCAAGTTGGTGAGGAAAGCTTCCCAAAGCCGCAAAGAACTCCTTCCAAGCCCTAGCCGCCTTGTCTCTCGAAAGTGGCCAAAAAGATCCCTAAAAATTATCACAAGGCGGCTTTTATAATTTGAATTCGGGGCTTTACGCGGGCATCCACACGGCCATCCGTGTGAAGCACTCTGCTACAGTACTGCTACAGTAAATTGCTACAGTGCTGTGCTACAGTAGATGCTACAGTGATTTTTTTTCCCGAAGTCTTCCTTGGAGTCCACACGGTCGGGCACACGCTCGTGTGGTAGGGTGTGTGGCTTTCTATGCTTTGAAATCCTCAAGAACTTTCTTCTGCTTTGTACGGAAGCTGGGACATGGGCGTACTACTGCCTTTGTGCCCTTTCGGTTTGTGTAATGACTTGTACTCCTCCGAAAGTTGGCAACACCCCCATGCATATGAACACAGCTTCTGATTGTGGTCTTGAAACGTGTCATCACACCCTATCTTTGCTTCTTCCTGTATGTCATGTCTCCAAAGCCCTGTTTGCACAAAAGAACACAAAACACACCTTGTTAATGCTAAAATCTGATAGAAGTGATGCTCAATGCATATAAACTGATATTATAAAATATATATAATCAAGCACTTATCAATGACAGGTTTATGAGTTTTTTGGAGAGTTATTTGGCCGTAATCTGCACGGCTTGAAGCACGGCTTCAGCACGCCCGTGCTCACATCGAGAAGACTTTCAAACCCTAGAAACTCAGTTTCTAAGGGGACTTTTGGTGGGCGAACTTTGGGAGAAAGAAAGGGAGAGCTTTGGGGGTTCATCCTCCACTTTATCAAGGGTATGCCAAGCTTATGGTAGGCCGATCGGGAGGAGATCACAAGGCATTGTAGATCCTTCGGCAACCTCAAGGATGCAAGAAATTAGGGAGTTTTCAATTCCTTGTATTTTAATTTCTTTGGCATTGTATTTGTTGGTTGTCATCATGAGGGGCTAAACTCTTAAGGGAGCCCCGGGGTTAGTTGTATGACGTTGTAGCTTGAACTCATTGTCTTTACTTGCAGCATTTTGAATGTCTTGTTCCTTTCAATAAATCAAGGTTATTGGCTATCTCGTATGTTGTTTAGTGCTTGATGCTTGGTAGTTAGGTTTTCCTATCTTGGCTTGTGAATCGTTATTGATAGTTGCAAGCAGTAGGAGTTCAACTTAGGGCTCGGCAGCGCTAGAAACCACATGCTTATAGCATAACTAGGTTTAGAACTGAAGACTTCGCTGTTAAATACTGAGAAAGACCGAGTTAGTGAACGTTGGAAACCCAACCCCGGGACCTCATCTCCTCCATCGAGTCAAACCTAAATCTTCCCTTGGTGAATTTCCCATTCCCTTAACTTCCTCGAAGTAAATCCAAAGTCAATTCCTTCATCTTCTGTTTGGTTAGATATTAAGTAGAACGTTAGTATTAGAAGCTGTACCAGTCCCTGTGGATTCGACTACCCGACCCAAAAGATACACTTTACTACTTGTGCGACCCGTGCACTTGCAGTTACGCAAGGGGCGTACCAGGTAAATAACCCCAGCATCTAAAAGTTTCTTGACCTCTGTCTTAACCACCTCCTGCATATTAGGATTCAATCGCCGTTGTGGTTGCACCCTCGGCCTAATTTCATCTTCCGTAAGGATTTTATGTGTGCAGAAAGCTGGACTGATGCCCTTGATGTCTGAAATTGACCAGGTTATACCTTTCTTGTGTGTGGTAAGTACTTGTAATAATTCTCCCTTTTGTTCATCATCAAGGGTCGCAGAAATTATTACTGGGTATTGTTCATCTCCTCCTAAGAATGCATATTCTAAATGGTCAGGTAGTTTCTTTAGCTCGATCTTTGCACCTTCGATTCTCGCTGTTGGGAGGCTTGGCTCCTTACCAGATTCGGAGCCCACCATGTGCAATAATTGATCCTCACAATTCAGGTGGCCCAGACTATCCTGGGTAGGCTTTTTCTCTGTACATTCTTCTCCCAACAATTGCAGCCCAGTATGTTTTTCCATTGATTCACTGCACCAGTTTACTAACATGACCTCCTCTGTATAGTTCAGCTCCGTTCGGTTATTAGGCATTGCTTCTTCAGCAACAATTTGATTTCTTGACCATTCCTGAGATTTCTTGCTGAAGGCCCTTACTGCTTCTTCCAAAGAGACATTCTGATAATTTTCGTTTGATGGACGAGAAAGTAGTTCTATTAGCTGTCTGCCAGCGTCAAGATCTCCTACTTCTGTTTCAAAATGGAGATTGCCCTGTCTCCTTAATGCATTCAAAAGATCTTCCATCTTATGGATGGTACGCCCTCTCTAGAAAGAAAAACGACTGAGGTAAACTGCTCCTGCACAAGAACCAAAAGAAAAAGATGAGATATGAACTTTCAGGCTTAAAGCAAAAAGAGAAAATAATAATAAACAGCTTAAGTAATACACAAAGAAAAACAAAAGAACAAATAAAAGAATACAAGTAACAACAAAACAAACAAATGAAACTAAAAGCAAAATAAAACGGTTAGATTACTAAGACCGTCAGAATTCTCAGAGGTTGCCAGTCCCCGGCAACGGCGCCAAAAACTTGGTACGGCCCTTGCGTAACCGCAAGTGCACGGGTCGCACAAGTGGTAAACTGTACCCTTTAGGTAGGGTAGTCGAATCCACAGGGACTGGTATAGCTTCCAATACTAACGTCCTGCTTAATATCTAACCAGACAGAAGATGATGGAATTGACTTTGGATTAACTTCGAGGAGGTTAAGGGAATGGGAAGTTCACCAAAGGGAAGATTGAGGTTTGACTCGATGGAGGAGATGGGGCCCCGGGGTTGGATTTCCGACGTTCACTAACTCGGTCTTTCTCAGTAGTTATCAGAGATGTCTTCAGTTCTAAACCTAGTACGCATATTTGTCAAGCTTTTTGGAAATTTGTGACACTTTCAAGGCGAATAATGTGTCCGAGGACGCGGTTCCCCTCCGACTATTCCCGTTTTCAGTGCGAGGAAGGGCCAAGCAATGGCTAAGTTCTTTGCCGGCGGGATCTATCACAAGTTGGGCACAGCTGGCCGAGAAATTCTTGACTCGATACTTCCCACCGGCCAAGATCACCAAACTCAGAAGTGATATTTCCTCTTACCGACAAGTAGAATCAGAAACCTTGTATGACACTTGGGAAAGGTACAAGGAATTACTGAGGAAGTGTCCACAACATGGGATAATGGAATGGATGCAAATCCAGATTTTCTACAATGGACTGAATGTGGCGACGAAGCAAATGCATCTAAAAGGTTCTTTGTGGAGCAAGAGACCAGAAGAAGCACAGAACCTCATAGAAGACATGGCATCTAATGGCTACCAGTGGAGTTCTGAGAGGAATAAGCCGGTGAAGACAGCCGGACTTTATGAGGTCGATGTGCTCACTACTTTTGCAGCACAAGTGGAAGCCATCTCTAAAAGGTTGGACACAATGCAAGTCCAACCTCCAGCGCTGAACATGAATACCGATAGTTGGGCAAACCAAGCAGGGCCCAGTTGTTCATCTGAGGGAGTTAGTACCACCGAGCAAGTGGATTTCATTGGTCAGAATCAGCGGTATACCAATAACCCTTACAGGAACACTTTGCTAAGTAGCCAAAGATAAACCAATTGTTGTTGTGATTGAAAATAAAACAAGAAAGAAACAGAAATAAAGTTTTCAAAGTAAAAGCTAGAGTGTAGAATAAGATCAATATGAAGATGGGGTACTCGGACGATGCTCCCCCTAGAATCCTAGTTTCTAGTGCAAGACTTAAGCTGCTCTTCTTACAATGAAAATCAATGAGTCGTGGAAATCCAAGGATATAGGGTCCCAAACCTAAGGTCAATCCTGACTAGTCCCCTACGAGGTCCCGACGGAGAGAAAGACTCTCGACGCCTCACACCACGTATGACTGCGAAAAGCTCGAGGGAATCCAAATGATAAACCCTATTCCGAAATATGGACCAACCCCTTTGGTCCAGGCGGAAGATCCCTAATCACAAATAAGTCCCGGCGGAAAGACTTCTCTCTCAACGCCTAACTCTCTTTGAGATTGAAGTTATCCCGTGGAATGAGAAGGTAGGGTAAATCATACCGGAAGGGAAAGGGGACGTGTTGCTACCTCTCAACTCACCCTCTCGACCCTCTTCACTCCTGATTGATCTAATCCTAATTGTAATGGTCACTCGTCAAAAGGATGATTAAATGTGATTCTCAACCCTAGTGTCACTCTAAGGGAGAATCCAAGAAGCATACAAGATTGAAACTCAAATTAATACCCAAATTAAAGAACAGCAATAAAGTCATAGAAACATAGAAATTCTAGAGTTTACATGTCCAAGTAATCAATAGGGTTTTAGCTCTCCATGGAGCAATACACGATCATGAAAGAAATGGAAATTAAATGCAAACAATCCATAAATGAAACCGCCTTAAGCTCCGTGCCGATGGTCTATGAGGGCTTCTCCTTCTTCTCCAAAGAATTCCTTCCTCCAGCCTAGGGCACACCTCGCCGAATCAAGTCGTCGAAGGCTCCCCAATAGCTCTCCTTGAAGGGAATTGATGTTGAAATCGATGAAGAAGCACCCCCAAAGCATAGCAAGAACCTCCAGAACCCTAGCCGTCACACCCTCTGAAGGTTGGAAGAATCTCCCCGAAATAACACTTCAGAACGGCTTTATAATTGGGCATCTCGAGGATCCACACAGGCGTGTGGAAATTCCACACGGTCGTGTGGAAATTCCACATGCCCATGTGGAATTTCAGCCCTGTGGAAAATTGCGTATTGGTCCCCGATTTCGCCCGTTTCTTCTCTTGAGGGCACACGGACTGACACACGCCCATGTGAAAGGTCATATGGCATTTCTTGATGATGAGAAACCCTTGGATAGCTTTGAAATCTTCGAACAAATCCGAACAAGCGAGCATGACTGCCTTCGTGTCCTTCTACAAGAATTGTCTTGAAGCTTTTAGAAGTTGGCACATACCCCCTCGTTTGAACCCGATTTGTGTCTTGAACTTTGTATTTGTACAAAAGAGCTCCACTTGGCACCATTATGACCTAATCCTGCCTTTATTCACGTACCATGTCTTCACAACCCTAATTGCACGAAAGAACACAAAAGCACACGAAATTAGCGATATAACCTGAGAAATGTGATGCTCATGCATGGAAAACATTTCCAAAAATATGTACATGCAAGCACTTATCAACGCCCGTGCTCGCTGGAACCCTTTTCTTTTTGAATTACATGGGCGTGCAGATTTGGAGCACGCCCGTGTTTCACTGTTGATCTTAACTGTTTTATATCTTTCTCTCAACAGATCATGCCGAGGAAGGCTACTACATCTGGCCCTTCTTCGAAGAGGGCTAGAGGGGAGTCGTCGACCCCAGCCGCTCCTCCTGTGCCAGTCTTCGGTGCTCCCATTCACCAGGAACGCCACTACCGTTTGAGCGCGAAGCGGTTCGGCGAGATGCGAGTTATAGATTCGGAGGTCCTCCGCGACGTGGGCTTAGAGGCAGACTTACGAAGTTACCTCGGCGAGGGCGCCTAGACACAGCTATTTTCCATCACCGAGCCCGCCTACCGGGACCTGTCTTTGGAGGTCCTCGCGACCTTAGAGATGTCGCGCGGCTGGTCGTGTGCGTAACACACAGACTCCGCAAGTGCACGGGTCGCCAAGTAATACCCTGTGCGTGACACAGGGGTCGTATTCCCAAGGGGGCCCGAAGAGCTACCTTTACTCACTCTTTGCTTGTTGTTTAACTAATCATGTTCAGTTTAAGCAAGTAATTTAATGCAAAGCAATTTAAAACTCTAAATAAGAAAATAGCAAGAAACTCACAACGGGATTTGATCAAGGTAGAGAAATGGTCACGGATGTGGCTCACCAAGGGGGCTACTAAAGTGCAAAGGAGGCTAAGATTATCATGCTTTTGGCAATTTGGACCGATAGAAAACCCTAAGCTAGGTCAACCCGATGGTCACGGTGTTGACCCCAAATCCAATAGAAGTAGTGGATGAAGAACTCCTTCCACCCCACATCCTTCCATGATTGCAAAGAGAGTAGTGGATTTCACAAATTAGGGTTAAAACTCCACAAAGAAGCCAACCCTAAAACGGAGGGGTACAAGTACCCGATGATCACGGTATACTTATACAACTTCCCTTCCAAGCTTGAAAGTGTCTACAACTAGGGCAATGTTCATGCAATCCTAGTAGAAACATGGAAATGATAAACAAGATTCTCATGCATATCAAGGCAATAATTCTCATCAAGCAAGGATTCACAAACCAACCAAAAGCATAAATAAATCAAAGCATCCAAAAATACACAAGTTCACCCCCAAGGTTCACCCACATCCGGTGACCTTGGGGGTTTAAGTGTTCATCTCAAGTCTACAAACAAGATTCATCTTGAAAACAACCAACAAAGACATAGAAAAACTCCCTCAAAACCCGGAGGCCGAATGACGTTTGGAATTCCTCAAGAAGTGGCTTCCGAAGACGCCACTCAAGGTGTGGCTTCCCTTGTCTTCTACCTCCTCAATCGATGAAAATCGGAGTAGATCTTGCCCAAATCTTGCTCTCCCCGTCGTTTTCCACCTTAGAATGGCTCCCTTCGTCTCCCCTAAGGTCGGATCGGAAGTTGGTAGAAGAAGCTCTCCAAAACCCTAGGTCTCTCCTTTTCTAAAACTCTTGTTTCTCTTTTTAAAAGCCCCAGTCGGGGGGTTATGCGGCCGGGTATGCGGGTCGTATACATGCCCGCATAGAACCATTGAAATGTTGCTGATTTTTCCCGTAAGTTCTACAGTGATTGCTACAGTGCCGCTACAGTACCTGCTACAGTGCTCGATCCTAAAATGCCTTTTTCCATGCTGATTTCTTCTCAAATCGCGTTGTCGAGCTCCCCTAGCTTCTTTGTGCCTGAAACAAGAAAAATCCCCGATTAAACCATCAAAGGGCATCGATTCATTAACAAAGCACATCAATAAAACACAATACATACGTATAAAATACGTACATTTAGACGTTTATCAAACATCCCCACACCTAAGCATTTGCTTGTCCCCAAGCAAACACACATGAGAAACAGAGGGCAAGAAGATAAACGGCTAAATGCACGACCTCAAGCTCAACAGTAAAGAACTCCACAAGCACAGATGGACAGAAATCAAGAAGTGAGTTGTTCAATGAATAGTCAAGTAATGATAGCTCTGTTTCATCCAAAGTGCTCATGTGAGTGTGTGCTAGCTCCTACCTTGACCTCCATATCCCGGATTACCCCAGGACAACCATTCACCCCACACAAGTTAAAAATAGTGTTAGACAGCTAAAAACCCTTTCAATGGTCAAGCAAGAATCTTTTGGTCTCTACAGAAAACTTTAACCTTGAGTGAAAGTAAACAGATAGGTTCCAGGCGATCAATAGGTTATTAAAGCACACATTTTTTTTTTTTTTTTTTTTTTTTTTTTTTTTTTTTTCGAGTCCGCCTAACATAGCCCGTACACAAAACTTTTTTCTTTTCAATCTTTCGGATGGATGCACATGCCGGCCGTGCACAAGAGCCACCCAACTTACTTGATTACAAGGCTACATATACGCATTCATGCTATTACCCAGCAGAGGAATACCGACATAAACTCATTTTTCATCATTTACTATTTTTTTTTCATAAAAATATATATACATCCTATCTCATGTCGCCTGATAAACTCCCTGCTAAAAAACTTCACTTAGGGTTAAAGCAAAAACAAGAGACACAAAAGTTCTTAAACAACCATTGAAAGTAGAGTTTAACAATCTAACACTAAAATCAACAAGATGGGTTGGTTAGAGTGTCAAAGGTAGAAGCACAGTGAGCATGTATAAGTGTGCACTACAGATGAAATAGAACTACATTCAAGCACAGTAAAAGTACAACTCACAACTATCAGTCTACCAAGCTAGGAAGTTCTTAACAGTGAAATCATAGCTATCATAGGTTGATCAAGCATGCAATGAAATAGGGTCTCCATCCCCACACCCTAAGTTGTACATTGTCCCCAATGTACATAAATCAGCAGCACAAGGTGAAAAATAAACATATATATAATGAAATGCGTGGGATGGAGAAAAGAAACTTCCCTGAATTGTTAGTGTACCAAGTACTTGTTCATTATGGACAGGGGGAAGTAGCTAAATGAGAGCGAAGGAATGTGTAGCTCCAAGAAAAACTGATGCCCTGAAATGAACAAGAAGCTTATCACAAACCAAAGTTGTTCTAAATATCATATAAAATGGAGAGAAGCAAGAACCAAAATAAAGAGAGTTTAGTAAGGGCAAGGCCTTAACTAACTCCAAAAGAACACATAAAACAAACAAAAAAAATAAAAAGTGCACAAGCAAAATAAACAAGCAACAAGTCGCAATAAAAACAAGATGCGGGTCTAAGGATCTCGGAGGGAAAGATGGTGCTGAATGGGTGGTCGGAGCGGAAACGGTGCCGGTAGATGAAGAAGATCCTCGCACAAGACCGAGTATCTCCGCCAAGTCGCGCTCCATACGGTGGTGGGCGGCAATGAGCTCCTCGCTGTCCTCTCTCAAGACTCGAATCGAGAGCGGACCTCCTTACGAAACTCCTCAAAAATACCTCCATCATGTGATCGGGCCCCGAGAGGGTTCGGCCCTCGACTCGGACTCTGATCTGTCTCCCCGTGAAGGGCCAGGATCCTGTCCTCGTGCTCCTTGAGTCTGTACCAAGCGAATCTTATCTCCTACTCGCTCAATGATGCCCATAGATACCAGTGTCTGTACTCCAAGCGGTGTCATGGAACCCACAATCTTCATTCCCCGGGTCTGGTCAAATAAACCCATGCCTTTAATCAATCTAGTAATGAAAGGTCCGGCGAAGATAGCCCCAAGACGAGAATGTGTCCCCTGATGATAAAGTAGATCGGCCAGAAGGTGTCCCAAGTGTATAGGGTAGCGCTCAATAATGCTATAGAGCATCAACAAATCAGTTCGTGTCATTGCCCCTGTTGAGTCCTGTCGCCCCCCTATGCTCCTAGTCCATAATGCATGAATGTAACGGTGAGCAGGGTTCATCATTTGGGATGCCTTTCGACCCTGTGGGTTACTGGAAATTTTAGCCCAGAATGAATGGTAATCCGCCGGGTATGGGAGGTCACTAGGCAATCCTTGACAATCTGAAGTCTGTGCATATGCTTCCGAGAAAATTCCCATGAAAACACCCAACTCTTCATGAGAAATGCGATGTTTCTTCCCGAGGACCCTGAATGAAGCGTAGCTCGGTGTACGCACACTCGCCTTTGTGATCTCAATCGTGCTTAATACTTCAAGTGTAAGCTCTCGGTAAGTAGGCTCCTCGATAGAAAACAATTTGTCCCAACCGGCTTGTGAAATGTATCCCATAATGACGCCATCCAATTTCAACGTTCGTAACACCTCCCAATCTATCTTGCGCACGGTGCCAAAGCTTTTGCGGGATAAAATGGCGTATCTCATACTGTGGTCATCATTAGAGAACCTTGGCTCACTTACGACGGGTGGAGGATCACTCCTCGGCCGTTTGGAAGACACTCTCTTGATTGGCATATCTACAAGATGAGAGGGGAAGCATCAAATGAAAAATTAAAATCATTAACTCTCAAAGATTCAAGAAAAGCAAGGAAAACACCCAGTGCTACAGTAACTTCCGAAAATTTTGGCAAGAGTTCTCCTTAGAAAAGTAGCCAAAAAATGAATACAAAGCTTTAAAATCCCCAACAATTGTTTCCCAAACATTCATCCATCATCAAATTAAAGATTGAACTCAAAAAAAGCAAGAAATAATCATGGAAATACTAAAAAAAAGAAACCTTGCCCTAGTTTGTGTGTAGAAGGATGAGTGGAGAAATCGGCTCAAAAGAAGTGTAAATCCTTGAAAAACCTTCACAAATTTGATTGCAAGGAGGAAGAGAGTGAGTTAAAGCAAGAAAAATGAAGAAAAATGGTGGAGAAATGAAGGAGAAGTGAAGAGAAACTTTAGAGAAGAATGGTGAATAGTGAAAGAAATTGGGGGCTAAGTTCATTTTCTACCGGCCGAGCCTATGCGGGCAAGCATGCGGGCGCATGCTAGCCCGCATAGGGCTCGGGTTGGCTTATGTGGGCAAGCATGCGGGCGCATGCTTGCCCGCATAGCTCTCTGATTTCCTATACGGGCAAGCATGCGGGCGCATGCTAGCCCGTATAGGTGCCCAGAACTTCCCAACTCAGTTTTTTTTAATTTTTTCGAAGAGATCAAGCTATACACATGAAAGTTTTCCTCCAAACAATCATAAAAACACTCGAAACAAAGCCGAAAACTCACATGAATTGATAAAACCTTCAACCAAAAAGCACCAAAACTAAAAAGAACAACAAAGAACACAACAACCAAGCATTAGCAAAAGATACAAAAAACTAAGAAATACGAAAAACAACACAACTAACACAACACACCAAAGAATAAAACTAAACCACACACTCAAAGAAAATACGAAAACGATCTTGCAATGAATTTAAAAACTTGGGTTGCCTCCCAAGAAGCGCTTGTTTTATGTCATTAGCTTGACATTAGTTACCTCGAATTCATGGTGGAGCAGATGGTGGAGACTTACCTCCATTCTTTGACAAGGAGTTGTTACCCGGAAAGTTCAATGAAAGGCATGAGAAAATTCCAAATTTACCTTGGCCCTTAAAAAACAAACGATCTACCTCCTCGGGTGGAAATGTGGAGACCTTTGTACTTCCTTTTGATCTCTCATGCTTGTTTCTCCACACCTTCTTTTCATTTTTCTTCTTTTTGCCATGGGGTGGCAAGATGCTCTCCAATTGAGTCACATGATAAGTTGGTGGAGAGGGGGTCTCTTCTTCAATTTCCTCGTTCTCAAAATCTTCTAAGTATTCATCTAAAGGGTTCATGGCGAGGACTTCCCGTACACAATCGGTAACAATCAAATCTGTTGTATCCGCAAAATATAAAGCATCATCATGATCAAGGGAGTGTTTCATTGCTTGAGGAAGGGTGAAGACCACTTGCTCGTCTCCAACTCTCAAGGTCATTTTGCCCTCCTTCACATCTATCAAAGCACCTGAAGTATTGAGAAACGGCCGGCCAAGAATTAGGGGGACCTCGACATCGTCATCCACATCCAGTATCACGAAATCCACTGGGATAATAAGCTTGTCCACCCTAACAAGAACATCTTCCACAACCCCACGCGGTTTTCTCACTGATCGATCAGCTAGCTGTAAGGTCATCCGCGTAGGTCTCAAATCTTCCAAACCCAATTTCAAGAACAGGTTGTATGGCATAACATTAATGCTGGCTCCTGAGTCGGCCAATGCACTTTCTTGCATTCCATTTCCTAACACACAAGGAATGATGAAGCTACCCGGATCTGTCAGTTTTTTTGGCAATTTTCTCTGAATTATAGCTGAACAATTTCCAGTAAGCGTCACCGTATCCAAGTCTTCGAGCTTTCTCTTGTTGGTGAGGAGGTCCTTCATGAACTTGGCGTACTTAGGCATTTGTGAGAGAGCTTCGACAAGGGGGATGTTCACATGAAGTTGTTTAAAGATATTGAGAAATTTCTTGAATTGAGCCTCATCCTTGTCCTGCTTAAGCCTAGATGGGTACGGCACAGATGGTCTAAACTCAGGGACCTTTGATGTTGGAGATGGGTTATGAATTTCAGTTTGCTTCTTTCTACTCCCTTCATTTTTATTCTCAGTTGCATTGGGGTCTTCCCGGACGGCTACCCCATCATTAGAAGCACTTGTTCTTTCCTTAGCCATTGCTTCCACTTGTTTCCCACTCCTCAGTGTCACGGCCTTCAATTGCTCTCTTGGATTGCTCTCCGTGTTGCTAGGCAAGCTCCCCGAAGGTCTTTCTCGATTGTGCCCTAGCAAAGTCGTCCCACTTGATTTTCCAAGGACTGAATTGAAGCTTGTACATTCCTCGTAACGGCCCCAAACTCATCAAACTTCTTCTCGTGTGCCCCAAATCGTGCCTCGTTGTTGATCATGAACTTAGCAAGAATCTCCTCGGTTGTATACTTTCTTTCTTGTTGTTGTTGTGGAGGTTGATATTGAGTGCTTTGGGGTAGTGGCGGCCTCGCTGCGATTGGCTTTGATTCCATGAGGGGTTTGGATAATTTCTCCACCCCGGGTTATAGGTATTGCCATATTGGTTTCCCGGTCCCCTTTGCCCTCCACCAACATAGTCAACTGTCTCTATAGGTGTTGAGGGAGCAATAAAAATAGGGCACCTGTGACGTTGCGTGGCCCGCACCACAAGTGTCACATGACATAACCGCCTTAACACCCGAGCTTGATCCCAACATGAACTGTTCGAGTCTTTGGGCCAAAGTGTCAACCTTGGAAGCTAGAGCATTGTGTTCATTGACACTCTTAGTTAGTGCATCAACCTTTGCAGCAAGAGCAGTTACTTCATTCACTTCATAAAGCCCCGCCACCTTGGGTGGTTTCGTCTCGTGCTCCAGGTGACATTCATTACTAGCCATGTTCTCAATCAATGCTTCAGCCTCTTCGGGGAGTTTGTTGCTTAATGAGCCACCTGCAGCTGCATCAATGAGTTGCCTCGTGGCATAATTCAGCCCATTACACAACATTTGCACTCGCATCCATGCGGGAAAACCATGATGAGGGCACTTGCGTGAAAGGTCCTTGAAGCGTTCATGTGCTTCAAAAAGTGTTTCATTGTCACCTTGCCCGAATGATGAGATCTCTTGTCTCGGTCGTGCTGCCTTGCTTGGAGGGAAATATCGAGCCGGGAATTTTTCAACCATTTCCTTCCAAGTAGTGATCGACCCAGAGCCAAACCAGTTAGCCATCTCGTAAGCTCGCTCCTCTCAAACCGAATGGAAATAATCTCAACCTAATGGCATCATCTGAAACTGAGTTGATCTTAAAGGTTGAGCAAATTTGAAGAAATCGGGATAAATGTGCATGGGGGTCTTCATCTGCTAAACCATCAAACTGAACCGAATTCTGTATCATCAAAATCGTGCTAGCCTTGATCTCAAAATTGTTCGCCGGAACTGTAGGTGCTTGAACACTGAACTCTTCCCCAGTGAATTGTGGCCTTTCATAATCGGATAGGGTTCTTCCTTGTTCAGCCATAACTGAAGGCTCACTAGTTTCAACCCGAACTTCTCTCAAACGATGGTGTAGAGTTCGCTCAATCTCTTGATCGGGTTCAACAAGGTGTGCTTGACTTGCTCGTGTCATAAGACGGGTACCTTGCAAGAATGTTCAAGTCAAGGCTTAGAAAGTGAAGAAAGCAATCAAAGAAAAGCAGTAGTAACAGAATGGCGAAATATAAACAGGAATGGAAAGTACGAAACAAAACAAAACGTTAAATCAACCCGCTCAAGCTTTCCAAGTATCCTTCGGTGAGATCCCCGGCAACGGCGCCAAAAACTTGGTCGTGTGCGTAACACACAGACTCCGCAAGTGCACGGGTCGCCAAGTAATACCCTGTGCGTGACACAGGGGTCGTATTCCCAAGGGGGCCCGAAGAGCTACCTTTACTCACTCTTTGCTTGTTGTTTAACTAATCATGTTCAGTTTAAGCAAGTAATTTAATGCAAAGCAATTTAAAACTCTAAATAAGAAAATAGCAAGAAACTCACAACGGGATTTGATCAAGGTAGAGAAATGGTCACGGATGTGGCTCACCAAGGGGGCTACTAAAGTGCAAAGGAGGCTAAGATTATCATGCTTTTGGCAATTTGGACCGATAGAAAACCCTAAGCTAGGTCAACCCGATGGTCACGGTGTTGACCCCAAATCCAATAGAAGTAGTGGATGAAGAACTCCTTCCACCCCACATCCTTCCATGATTGCAAAGAGAGTAGTGGATTTCACAAATTAGGGTTAAAACTCCACAAAGAAGCCAACCCTAAAACGGAGGGGTACAAGTACCCGATGATCACGGTATACTTATACAACTTCCCTTCCAAGCTTGAAAGTGTCTACAACTAGGGCAATGTTCATGCAATCCTAGTAGAAACATGGAAATGATAAACAAGATTCTCATGCATATCAAGGCAATAATTCTCATCAAGCAAGGATTCACAAACCAACCAAAAGCATAAATAAATCAAAGCATCCAAAAATACACAAGTTCACCCCCAAGGTTCACCCACATCCGGTGACCTTGGGGGTTTAAGTGTTCATCTCAAGTCTACAAACAAGATTCATCTTGAAAACAACCAACAAAGACATAGAAAAACTCCCTCAAAACCCGGAGGCCGAATGACGTTTGGAATTCCTCAAGAAGTGGCTTCCGAAGACGCCACTCAAGGTGTGGCTTCCCTTGTCTTCTACCTCCTCAATCGATGAAAATCGAAGTAGATCTTGCCCAAATCTTGCTCTCCCCGTCGTTTTCCACCTTAGAATGGCTCCCTTCGTCTCCCCTAAGGTCGGATCGGAAGTTGGTAGAAGAAGCTCTCCAAAACCCTAGGTCTCTCCTTTTCTAAAACTATTGTTTCTCTTTTTAAAAGCCCCAGTCGGGGGGTTATGCGGCCGGGTATGCGGGCCGTATACATGCCCGCATAGAACCATTGAAATGTTGCTGATTTTTCCCGTAAGTTCTACAGTGATTGCTACAGTGCCGCTACAGTACCTGCTACAGTGCTCGATCCTAAAATGCCTTTTTCCATGCTGATTTCTTCTCAAATCGCGTTGTCGAGCTCCCCTAGCTTCTTTGTGCCTGAAACAAGAAAAATCCCCGATTAAACCATCAAAGGGCATCGATTCATTAACAAAGCACATCAATAAAACACAATACATACGTATAAAATACGTACATTTAGACGTTTATCAGCGGCCCAGTCAGCTACCACCGCGCCGGCACAGTTCAGTTTCAAGCGCTAGGCGAGTTACACCGCATGAGTCTGACGGAGTTTTCTGTCAGACTGGGCTTGTACGATGAGGAGTTCACCAGGACTCCGGAGTACGACGCCCTCCTAGTCTGTTTGAAGGAGTCGTTGGTCGCCGCGACTTCTGGTGGTGATCCCGCAAGCGCATGGGGTCGTCAAGTAATAAACCACTCGCGCACGCACGAGTGTGTCGTATTAGCAAGGGCCCGAGAATCTATCCTTACTTCCTTCTCGCAATGTTGTCTAGCCGATCAAATTCGAGAGTAAAAGACGAAAATGCAAATACAAGAAATAAATGCAATTCAGAATGCTAAATAACCAGGGCAATAAGAGAGGGAAATCAGGGTGAGAAAGCGGTCACGGATGAGGATCCCCTCAGGGGCTGCTGAAGTGTACAGGTTGCTGGATTAACATGTAAATGGCTTGTTGGACCGAGAAAACCCTAGATTAGGTCAACCCGATGGTCACGGCAGTTGACCCCTAATCCGGTACGAGTATTGAATACGGGCTCTACCCGTACAAATCCTCATACGATTGCAAAGGGCGAGGTGGTTTTCTCAAACTAAGGTTGAATCACAAATGAGTAATTAACCCTAGAATTGGAGGGGTACAAATACCCGATGGTCACGGCATATTTATACGTATTTCCCTTCCAAGCTTGGTGAGTCTAACTCTAGGGCAATGGTCATACAAGCTATTATTGCCAAAGTAGCGATACACAGAGTTCTCATGCATACCCTAACATTCAAGAGCACCAAATCCAAGTGCTTAGCCTTAAGTTCACCAAAAAGTATGTAAGGAGAGTATTCTTAAACAAAGGAACAATTTGCAACATAGAAAGATAAAAACCAATGCTCTAGCAAAAACACGAAGCACAAAGAAACTAGAATCTGACTGCGTGTGTGTGTGTATGCTTACTCATGCCAACCCTAAGTTCACTCTTAAAAGTTCTTATTGAAAAGGACTTATTTAAGGACAAAAAATAGGTAGTAGCTGCACACAACCTCGAAGGTAGCCATTTCCCAAGATGCCTCCTGGGCGGCTTTCACGCTTTGAGGTGGTAGCTCTTTCCACCTGCGAGTGTTAGTGATGAGCGCATTTCATATATATATATTGCATGCTATACCTTCATCATTATTGAATGTTTTGGCTATAATTCTCCAAGTACGGTGCTATTTGAGGTATTCGTTGTTCGTCATGCAGATATCAAAGTCCTGAAGTAAAAAGAAGCGCTTTTGGAACAATTTTAGAAGCTAAAGGACTTAGAAGAAACCTCATCAAGCTCAGCACGGTTTGAGCACGCCCGTGCTGTTCCCCGTGCAAAATGCAGAAGAATTCAACTGCGATTCAGCACAGCCTGAGTCCGCTGAGCACGGGTGTGAAAACCTCAGCACGGTCGAAGCACGCCCGTGCTGCTTCCCGTGAAAATTACAGGAGAATGCGGCCATAGATCAGCACAGCCAGAGTTCGCTGAGCACGGTCGTGCAAAGCCTCAGCACGGTCAAAGCACGCCCGTGCTGTTCCCCGTGCAGATTACAGGTTTGTGAGTTTTCTGAAGAGTTATTTGGCCGTAATCTGCACGGCTTGAACCACGGTTTCATCACACCCGTGCTCACATCGGGAAAACTTTAAAACCCTAAAAACTTAGGTTTTTGGGGGACTTTTGGTGGGCGATCTTTGGGAGAAAGAAAAGGAGAGCTTTGGGGATTCATCCTCAGCTTCATCAAGGGAATGCGAAGCGTATGGTAAGCCGATCGGAAGGGGATTACACGACATCCTAACTCCTTCGACAACCTCAAGGATGCAAGAAATTAGGGAGTTTTCAATTCCTTGTTTTGTAATTTCTTTGGCATTGTGTTTGTTGGTTGTTATCATGAGTGGCTAAACTCTTAAATGAGCCCCGGGGGTGGTTGTATGACGTTGTAGCTCGAACTCGTAGTCTTTACTTGCAGTTCTTATGATTGTCTTGTTCATTTCAATAAATCAAGGTTATTGGCTCTCTTGTTTGTTGTTTAGTGCTTGATGCTTGGTAGTTTGGTTCTCCTATCTAGGTTTGCGAATCTTTATTGATTGTTGCAAGCAGAGGGAGTTCAACTCAGAGCTCGGCAGCGCTAGAAACCACATGCTTATAGCATAACTAGGTTTAGAACTGAAGACATCCCTGATAATTACTGAGAAAGACTGAGTTAGTGAACGTCAGAACCCAACCCCGGGGTCCCATCTCCTCCATCGAGTCAATCCTAAATCTTCCCTTGGTGAACTTTCCATTCCCTCAACTTCCTCAAAGTCAGTCCAAAGTCAACTCCTTCATTCTTGATTTGGTTAGATATTGAGTAGGACGTTAGTATTAGAAGCTATACCAGTCCCTGTGGATTCGACTACCCGACCCAAAGGGTACATTATACTACTTGTGCGACCCGTGCACTTGCGGTTACGCAAGGGGAGTACCAGTTAGCTTTCACACAGCCTATTAGATAGCTCTTTCTCTCCTTAGGGCATAGCTAGTATCCGACTTATGAGAGTAGCTGCATACAACATAGGTGGTAGCTCTTTCCTTTTTTTTTTTTTTTCAAAATAAAGAAAACTAAGGTCCTTTCGGCACTGAACTAGAGTTATCAGGGTTAACAGAGCAAGAAAGGTGTAAGCAATGCAATCAGACAAAAAATTTCTATGTTTTTGGAGAAAACTAGAGCACGAGTACAAACGATGTTTAAAATTCTCCCAAATTCAAGACTGCAATCCTTATCTTTTAAGGTGAACTATCATTGGCTAGATGAGCAAATGAGTGCTGAGCATACATACATAGAGAACGTGTGCAACGTGAACTCCCCTCCACACTTAAGATGTACAATGCCCTCATTGTACTTATGCAAACATACAAAAACTAAATATAAATAAAACATGAGGGCGTGGGGATTAAAAACGACACTCCCCTTGGCTCCGAATGTAGAATTTGAGTGGAGCTGCAAACGGGGGAAGTGAAGCTGCGACGGGTTGTGAAGCTCACACGGCCATGTGGAAAATCCTCATGGCCGCCTAACGTAGACTGCACAAAAATCTTTCAGCAGGATGCACATGTTGGCCAGGCACAAGAGCCACCCAACTTACTTGACTACAGATCTACATATATGCATTCATGCTTTTACAAGCAGAGGAATACTGACATAGACTCCATTTTTTTTTTTTTTAACGACGCCTGATCAAACCTGCTAAAAACCTCACTTAAAAACCTCACTTAGGGTTAAAGCAAAAACATGAGACTCAAAAGTTTTTAAAGGACTATTGAAAGAAGAATTTAACATCCTAACACAAAAATCAATAAAATGGGTTTGAGCGTCAGAAGTGGGAGTTATAGTGAGCAGGTATAAATGTGCACTAAGGATGAAACAGAACTACATTCAAGCACATGTAAAATACAACTCACTACTATCATTCTACCAAGCTAGGAAATCCTTAACAATAAGATCATAGCTATCATAGGTAAAATACAAGCATGCAATACAGTATAAATACTCCATCCGCACACCTAAAGCTGTACATTGTCCCCAATGTACATAAATCAGTAGTACAATGTGGGAAATAAATATAACAAGAATTAAAAGATGGAGTAAGAAACTTCCCCAATCCGTCGATGAAATGCATGTGGACTGGGGGGTCCATGTGGTGAGGGCTGGGAGTGTGAAGCATTCCTAAAGAAATTCCCAGAAAAAGAAAGAACACTGATCACAACTACATAATGAGAATGATAGAGGAGACTGCAAAAACAGAAAGTTCAAAATAAACAGAGAAAGTTTAGTAGGGTCGAAACCCTAACTAACTTAAAAGGTAAACACTAAAGCAGACAACAAGAAAAGTAGCAAAATAGATAAAAAGAACATCTAGAACAACAACAAGTGGCGTGATGCTGGGAGTCTAAGAGTCAGATGGCCGTGATGATGCAGCACAGGTGGTAGCTGCGGAGGTGGTGCCTTGAAATGTAATAAAACTTTGTCGGCCGGCACACCATTGCTTTGCAACTTCAATGGAACTTAACACTTCTAATGTGAGCTCTTTGTAGGTGGGTTCTTCAATGGAGAACAATTTGTCCCACCCATCATGAGAGTTAAGCTCCAAGATGACTTCATCTAACTCCAAGGTTCTCAAAACGTTCCAATCAATATTTCGTACGGTGGCCAAGGTTTTCCTTGACAAAAGGGCGAATCGGGTCTTATGATCGTCCTTTCGAAATCTTGGTCCGTCGGCGGGTGGAGAACGGTCTCTCCGTGTAATCTTATGAGCCACTTTCTTGGTCCTCATACCTACAAGACCAAGGGGACACCATTAAACCAAATTATAAAGAAAATAAAGCTTCATGGAATGAAAATTAAGGAGAATGGTTCATTGCTACAGTAAATCCGAGAAAATTTGGCAAGAGTTTTGCTTGAAAAAGTAGCCAAAAATTTTTACAATCATGCAAAACCAATCTCACAATGCTATATTAAGCAAAGAGAACCAAAAACACAAAGATGGCATCCCAAAAATTCATTAAAACATAAGGTATAAGAATGAAAACCAAAGCTTAACCCTAGAGTATGAGGGATGAATCAAAAGCTTGAAACGGCTTGAAAAGGGTGTAATCTTCCAAAATCCTTCAACAAAAGAGTTTAGAGGAGGAGGAGAGTGATTTAGAGCAAAAACAAAATGAGGTGATTTGGTGGAGAAATGAGTGAGAAATGAGAGTAAGAAGATGGGAGTGTGAAGATGAGAGAAAACAAATGGGAAGGAGCACTTTTAGGGCTATTGTCGGGCATCCTTGCGGGTAGCTGATAAGTGCCTGTATGTACATATTATTTGAGATGTTTTTCCATGCATGAGCATCACATTTTTCAGGTTATATTTCTCATTTCGTGTGTTTTTGTGTTCTTTCGTGCAATTAGGGTTGTGAAGAAGGTTTATGCGAAGAAAAGCAAGATTAGGTCATAATGGTGCCATGTGGAGCTCTTTTGTGCAAATACAAAGTTCAAGACACAAATCGGGTTCAAACGAGGGGGTATGTGCCAACTTCTAAAGGCTTCAAGACAATTCTTGTAGAAGGACACGAAGGCAGTCATGCTCGCTCGTTCGGATTTGTTCAAAGATTTCAAAAGCTCTCCAAGGGTTTTTCATCATCAAGAAATACCATATGACCTTTCACATGGGCGTGTGTCCGTCCGTGTGACCTCAGGAGAAGAAACGGGCGAAATCGGGGACCAATAAGCAAGTTTCCACAAGGCTGAAATTCCACATGGGCGTGTGGAATTTCCACACGGCCGTGTGGCTCATCCACACGCCCGTGTGGATCCTCGAGATGGCCAATTATAGAGCCGTTCTGAAGCGTTATAAAGGAAGACTTTTTCCTAACTTTGGGAGGGGGTTCGGCTACGGTTTGAGAGGGTTTTTGCTGCGTTTTGGGGGCGTTTCTTCACCGATTTCAACACCGATTCCTTCCAAGGAAAGCTATTGGGGGAGCCTTCGACGACTTGGATTCGGCGAGGTGTGCCCTAGGCTTGGAGGAAGGATCCGTGGAGAAGAAGGAGCAGCCCTCATAGGCCATCAACACGAAGCTTAAGGGGGTTTTCTTTATGGATTTCTTGCACTTATCTTCATTTATTTTGATGAACTTGTATTGCTCCATGGAGAGCTAAACCCCTAGTGGGTACTTGGACTTGTAAACCCTAGGTTTTCTATGTTTCATTGACTTTAATGCTTTTATTCAAGTTGAGTTTAAATTTGAGTTTCAATCTTGTGTGCTTAATTGTTTCTCCCTTAGAGTGACACTAGGGTTGAGGGCTAATCCAATCATCCTTTTGACGAGTGACCATCACCATTAGGATTAGATTAACCAAGATTGAAGATTGTCGAGAGGGTGAGTTGAGAGGTAGCGACACGTCCCCTTTCCCCTCCGGTGTGGTTTTCCCTACCTTCTTATTCCAAGTATTACCTTCGATCTCAAAGAGAGTTAGGCGTTGAGAGAGGCCTTTCCGCCGGGACTTATTTGTGATTAGGGATCTTTCGCCTGGACCAAAGGGATTGATCTATAGTTGGGAATAGGGTTTACCGCTTGGAATCCCTATAGCGTAGCGCAGTCATACGTGGTGTGAGGTGTCGAGAGTCTTCTCTCCGCCGGGACCTCGTAGGGGACTAGTCAAGGTTGACCTTAGATTTGGGATCTTGTATCTTTGGTTTCCACGACTCTTGAAATCTCTATTGAGTAAAAGTATTTGAAGTCTTGCACTTGAAACAAGGAACCTAGGGGGAGCAGTGTCCGAGTACCCCATTCTTATCTCGATCTTTTCCTACACTCTAGCTTTAACTTTCAGTTCTTAATTTCTGTTTTGAATCACTTTTTAATCTCAACAAAAATTGGTTTTCTTTGGCTACCTAGCGAAGTGTTTTTGTTTCTATCGTCTACTCCCTGTGGATTCGACTACCCACCCGTTGGGTACTTTATTACTTCGACACCCGTGCACTTGCGGAACACACACGCAAGGGTGTGTCAGTAGCCTTGCGGGCGCAAGGTTGCCCGCAAGGAGCCACTGGATGCCTTGCGGTTGGGCTTGCGGGCGCAAGCCCACCCGCAAGGCTCCTCTGGATGGCTCACGGGCAAGCTTGCGGGCACAAGCTTGCCAGTGAGCTTGCCATATGCGACCAAAACCCCTTCTAACGGTCATAAAATGGCTCCAAACTTGTTTAGCATCAACATAACCTCCTTTAAACCCTAAAAACAAAGCAAGCTCCATGGCATCAACACATCAAACAACTCAAAGAATCTCAACATCATGCAACAAAGAAATGACAAAGAAGAAGAACAAAAAACTAAAACAAAGGCAACAACCAAGAACAAAAACTACTACAAAATAAAATAATACGAAAACTAGAGTGCAAGGAATTTTAAAAACTTGGGTTGCCTCCCAAGAAGCGCTTGTTTAAAGTCGTTAGCTCGACTTATCATAGCTCAACTCATGGTGGGACAAAGGGTGGAGAATTACCTCCATTTCTTGGCGGGCGGTTGTTACCTGGAAAATTCATGGAAAGACACGAGAAGATGCAAAATTTACTTTCATTGTCAAAATATAGGCGGTCTACCTCACTCGGGGGTAACATGGGGATACTCATGTTTTTCTTTATTTTCTCATTTACCTTCCTCCACGCTTTCTTTAAAATTTTCTTTTTCTTGCTACGGGTAGGAGATACAACTTCCACTTGGGCTAGCTGTTGTGTTGGAGGAGGCGAGGGGTCCCTTACTTCAGTTTCTTCGTCCTCGATTCCTTCTAAGTACTCATCTAGGGGGTTCAAAGCAAAGACTTCCTGCACACAATCAGAAATTATTACGTCAGTGACATCCGTGAAATATAAAGTATCATCATGGTCTAGTGTGTGCTTCATAGCCTCTGGAAGAGTGAAGGCAACTTGTTCATCCCCCACTCTCAATGTCATCTTCCCTCCCTTAGCATCAATTAAGGCTCCGAAGGTGTTAAGGAAAGGGTGGCCAAGAATCAATGGGACCTCTACATCATCATCCACGTCTAATATCACAAAGTCTACCGGAATGATGAGTTTATCAACCCTCACAAGAACATCCTCGACAACTCCTCTGGGTCTTCTCACTGAGCGGTCTGCAAGCTGTAGGGTCATTCGCATGGGTCTCAAATCCTCTAGCCCCAACTTCAGGAATAGATTGTATGGCATCACGTTTATACTGGCTCCTGAGTCGGCCAGTGCATTTTCTTGCATTCCCTCACCTAGTACACAGGGTATGATGAAGCTTCCCGGGTCTGTCAATTTCTTTGGCAATTTTTTTTTAATTACAGCCGAATAGGTTCCCGTAAGTGTCACTGTGTCTAGATCCTCCAACTTCCTCTTGTTAGTGAGGAGGTCCTTCATGAATTTAGCATACTTGGGCATCTGCGATAAAGCTTCGACCAAGGGGATATTAATGTGAAGTTGCTTGAAGATGTGGAGGAACTTCTTGAATTGGGCTTCATCCTTGTCTTGTTTGAGCCTTGAGGGATATGGCACCACAGGTTTGTATTCAGGGCTTTTATGAGTGGGTGGTTTTGGAGCATCATCATTTTGTTTCTTCGCAGTCTCTACACTTGCATTTTTACTCGTATTGGGGTATTCCCGAATGGCTACCCCGTCATTAGAAGTACTTGGGCTCTCCTCGGCCCTTGCCTCCAACTGTCTCCCACTTCTCAGTGTTACAGCTTTTAAGTGTTCCCTCGGGTTGCTTTCAGTGTTACTTGGTAAACTACCCGAAGGACGTTCTGCTTGCACTCTGGCAAGTTGTCCGACCTGATTTTCTAAAGACTGAATAGAAGCTTGCACATTTCTCAGAACAGCACCAAATTCATCAAATTTCTTATCTTGGGCCACAAATCTTGATTCGGTGTTAATCATGAATCTCGCCAATATGTCTTCAGTTGTGTATTTTCTTTCTTGTTGTTGAGGAGGTTGATAAGGAGGACCTTGAGGTGGAGGTGGCCTTTGTTGTGATTGGCCTTGGTTCCAAGAGAAGTTTGAATTGCTCTTCCACCCCGGGTTATACGTATTGCCATATTGATTACCCGGTCCCCTCTGACCTCCACTGACATAGTCTACTGACTCCATTTGTGCAAGGGAAGTAACAAGAATGGGGTATTGGTTTGTTGCATGCCCAGCACCACATGTTTCACATGACATTACTGCCTTTGAGCTTGAACTGGAGCCTAACATGAATTGATCAAGTTTCTGAGTCAAAGCTTCAACCTTAGCATTGTTATCAATAACATTCTTGTTCAGGGCTTCAACTCTTGCCGCCAAGGCAGTAGTCTGATTCACCTCATACAGTCCGGCTGCTCTAACTGGCTTCTGCCTAGTGCTCCAGTGACATTCATTACTAGCCATATTCTCAATTAATGCTTCGGCTTCTTCAGGAAGCTTGTTAATTAAAGATCCATGATAAGTGCTTGCATGTATATAATTCTGGAAATGTTTTCCACGCATGAGCATCACATTTTTCAGGCTTTATCGCTAATTTCGTGTGTTTTGGTGTTCTTTCACGCAATTAGGGTTGTGGAGACAGGGTACGTGAATAAAGGCAAGATTAGGTCAGAATGGTGCCAAGTGGAGATCTTTTGTGCAATTACGAAGTTCAAGACACAAATCGGGTTCCAACGAGGGGGTATGTGCCAACTTCTAAAGACTTCAAGACAACTCTTGTAGAAGGACACGAAGGCAGTCATGCTCGCTCGTTCTTATTGGTTCAAAGATTTCAAAAGCTCTCAAAGGTTTCCCATCATCAAGAAATGCCACTTGACCTTTCACATGGGCGTGTGTCCGTCCATGTGACCTCAGGAGAAGAAACGGGCGAAATCGAGGATTAGTATGAAGATTTCACAAGGCAGAAAATCCACATGGGCGTGTGGAATTTCCACACGGCCGTGTGGAATTTCCACACGGCCGTGTGGACTATCCACACGCCCGTGTGGATCCTCGAGATGGCCAATTATAAAGCCGTTCTGAAGCGTTATTTGAGGGATCTTCTTCTAACTTTGGGAGGAGGTGACGGCTAGGGTTCAGGAGGTTCTTGCTACATTTTGGGGGCGCTTCTTCACCGGTTTCATCATCATTCCCTTCTAAGGAGAGCCATTGGGGGAGCCTTCGACGACTCGATTCGACGAGGTGTGCCTTAGGCTTGGAGGAAGGGATTCTTTGAAGAAGAAGGAGAAGTTCCCATAGTCTATCAACACGAAGCTTAAGGGGGTTTTCTTAATGGATTTCTTGCACTTATCTTCATTTATTTTGATGAACTTGTATTGCTCCATGGAGAGCTAAACCCCTAGTGGGTACTTGGACTTGTAAACTCTAGATTTCCTATGTTTCATTAACTTTAATGCTTTTATTCAATTTGAGTTTGAATTTGAGTTTCAATCTTGTATGCTTAATTGTTTCTCCCTTAGAGTGACACTAGGGTTGAGGGCTAATCCAATCATCCTTTTGACGAGTGACCATCACCATTAGGATTAGATTAATCAAGATTGGAGGGGGTTGAGAGGGTGAGTTGAGAGGTAGCGACACGTCCCCTTTCCCCTCCGGTGTGGTTTTCCCTACCTTCTTATTCCAAGTATTACCTTCGATCTCAAAGAGAGTTAGGCGTTGAGAGAGGCCTTTCCGCCGGGACTTATTTGTGATTAGGGATCTTTCGCCTGGACCAAAGGGATTGATCTATAGTTGGGAATAAGGTTTACCACTTGGAATCCCTAGAGCATAGCGCAGTCTTACGTGGTGTGAGGCGTCGAGAGTCTTCTCTCCGCCGGGACCTCGTAGGGGACTAGTCAAGGTTGACCTTAGATTTGGGACCTTGTATCTTTGGATTCCACGACTATCGAAATCTTCATTTAGTAAGAGTACTTGAAGTCTTGCACTTGAAACAAGGATTCTAGGGGGAGCATTGTCCGAGTACCCCATCTTCTTATTGATCTATTTCTCCTACCTAGCTTTCATTTTCAGCACTTTGTTTCTACTTCCTTCTGATTTTATTTTCTTTCAACAACAATTGGTTTATCTTTGATTACTTAACAAAGTGTGATTGTTCTTACGTCTACTCCCTGTGGATTCGACTACCCACCCGTTTGGGTACTTTATTACTTCGACACCCGTGCACTTGCGGAGTACACACGCAAGGGTGTGTCAAGTTTTTGGCGCCGTTGCCAGGGAATTAGGCGTTTTAGGAATTTTTACACTTTGTTTCGATAGTCATTTTTTCGTACATCCTATTTCACACTTCTTTTACTTCCATTATTCTAATCTTTATTTCCTTATACATAATCAATTTTCTTCATTCTCCGCTATTCTAAGGTTGTTGCTCTTATTCAATCCTGTAGGAATCATGATCGACGAAGCAGAACTGTTTGAGAAGATAACCGGAATGGTGAGAGACGTTGAGTGGAAAATGAATTGGTTCACCAAGGAATCATCTCCACATAGTTACTTACCAAATTCAGCTGAAACAAACTATTGTGTGAGAAAGGTTAACCTGGATATAGATAGAGTTACTGAGGGACAAGATTGTGATTTATTCAGAGTACTCACTCAATTTGAAGAAGCAACACGGGGTTGTATAAAGGGAGAAGTAGAGGAAAGTTTAGAAGAGGCCCTTAATCGATTTGATTCTTCTAATAAGGGCGAAGAGCAAGAAATTTTCTCTTTGGGCGTCACCAATGAAACCTACAAAGAAAGTGGGGTGGGAGACATAGAAAATCTCAAAACCCAACAAGGCACACTCATCCAAGAAGGGAGCTTAGAGGAAATCTCAGAAGAAGAATCTGAACATTTTGAGGAAATTGATAGACAGAAGGGGAAAAGGTTACAACCATCCATTGAAGACCCACCTGATCTGGAGCTTAAAACACTACCAGAACACTTGGAATATGCATTCTTAGGTGAAGGATCAAAACTCCCGGTCATTATATCTTCGAGATTATCCGTGTCTCAAAAGGATAAATTAGTGAATTTGTTGAAGAAGCATAAGACTGCCATTGCTTGGAAAATTTCTGATATTAAAGGTATAAATCCGTCATTCTGCACTCATAAAATATTGATGGAGGATAATTATAAGTCAGTGATCCAGCCTCAACGTCGTTTGAACCCAAACATGAAGGAGGTGGTGAAGGCAGAGGTAGTTAAACTTCGGATGCAGGTATCATTTATCCGATCTCTCGACAATGCGTGGGTGAGTCCTACTCGAGGTGGTCCCTAAGAAAGGAGGAATGACCGTAGTGAAGAATGAACGTAATGAGTTAATCCCAACCGAACGATCTCAGGGTGGAGAGTATGCATTGATTACAGAAGGCTAAATGACGCAACTCGAAAGGATCATTTTCCGTTACCATTCATTGACCAGATGTTGGAAAGGTTAGCTGGGCATAATTTCTACTGCTTCCTTGACGGTATGTCGGGATATTTTCAGATCCCCATTGCACCCGAGGATCAAGAAAAAACTACATTCACTTGTCCCTACGGGACTTTCGCATACCGAAGGATGCCTTTCGGGCTGTGTAATGCTCCAGCCACTTTTCAACGATGCATGACTGCTATATTTGACGATCTTTTGGAAGACATCATGGAAGTATTTATGGATGATTTTTCGGTGTTCGGGGACTCATTTGATAGCTGTCTGCAGAATCTGGAAAGGGTCCTCAAGAGATGTGAAGAAACCAATTTGGCGTTGAACTGGGAGAAATGCCACTTCATGGTCCAAGAAGGAATAGTTTTAGGGCATAAAATTTCCAAAGATGGGATGGAGGTGGACAAGGCGAAAATTGAGGTGATCGAGAAACATCCCCCGCCAACTAATGTGAAGGGAATTCGCAGCTTTCTTGGGCATGCAGGTTTCTATCGGCGATTCATTAAAGATTTTTCAAAAATCTCTCAACCTTTAACAAAACTTCTTGAAAAAGATGCATCTTTTGAGTTCGGGGACGAATGTTTAGCTGCATTTAACCTGCTGAAGGAGAAGTTGACTCAAGCACCAATTTTGATTACACCAGATTGGAACGCTCCTTTTGAGCTCATGTGCCACGCCAGTGATTATGCAATTGGGGCAGTGCTAGGGCAGAGGAAGAACAAACATTTTCAGCCCATCTATTATGCGAGTAAAACACTCACAAGCGCACAAGAAAATTATACTACTACAGAAAAAGAGTTGCTAGCAGTGGTTTACGCATTTGATAAGTTCAGGCCATATCTGATCTTATCCAGAGTTACTGTCTTCACAGATCATTCCGCCTTGCGTTATCTCATGAGCAAGTCTGATGCCAAACCGAGGTTGATCCGTTGGGTTCTTCTTCTACAAGAGTTTGACATCGAAATCAAGGACAAAAGGGGCGTGGAAAATGTAGCTGCTGATCACCTCTCTAGGTTGTGAGGGTTACAAGGCATCGAAGCCGGAGATTAACGACTCATTCCCAGAAGAGCACTTATACATAATTCGTGGCGGATCGGCAGAAGAGGAAACACCTTGGTTTGCGGATTTTGCCAACTATTTGTCGGGAAAGGTTCTTAAGCAGGGTCTTACTTTTCAGCAAAAGAAAAAGTTTTTCAGTGACTTAAAGAACTATTTTTGGGATGACCCCTTTCTGTTCCGGATTTGTGCAGATCATGTAATCCGACGCTGTGTCTCTCGGGAAGAAGGCTGGAATATTTTAACACACTGTCATTCAGGCCCAACCGGGGGTCACTATGCTTCTGGTAGGACAGCCGAAAAGGTGCTTGCTGCAGGATTCTATTGGCCAACACTATTTCAGGACGCTCATCAGCGGCCCAAGAAGAGGAGAAGAAGAAGAGTTGAAGATCATCCTTTAAAATGCCTTAACTTGGCTTTTAAAACCCTTTTTCGGGCATCCATATGGGCTGCTTTGCGGGCGCATGCTTGCCCACAAGGCTCCCAGCCTTTTTCCAGAAATCCCGTTTCGGTGCTACAGTGCCATGCTACAGTACGTCTATAGTATGAAAGCTCGAAAACGTCATATTTGATACAGATTTCTTCCCAAATATGTTCTTGAGCTCATTTTGGCTTCTTCAAGGCCTGTAACACAAATAAAACCAATTTAAACGCGAAACGGGCATCAACTCATCAGAATACATGTAAAATAGTACTAGAATAAAACATATAAATACCTACATTTAGACACTTATCAAGTACCCAACGGGTGGGTAGTCGAATCCACAGGGAGTAGACGATAGAAATAAAAACACTTTGCTATGTAGCCAAAGAAAACCGATTGTTGTTGAGATTAAAAAGTGATTAATAACAGAATTTAAGAACTGAAAGTTAAAGCTAGATCGGAGGAAAAGATCGATGCGAAGATGGAGTACTCGGACAATGCTCCTCCTAGGATCCTCGTTTCAAGTGCAAGACTTCAATTACTCTTACTCAATGGAGATTTAATGAGTTGTGGAAATCCAAAGCTACAATGTCCCAAACCTAAGGTCAACCTTGACTAGTCCCCTACGAGGTCGCTGCGGAGAGGAAACTGTCGACGCCTCACACCACGTATGACTGCACTAAACTCTTGGGATTCTAAGTGATAAACCCTATTCCCAACTATAGATCAAACCCTTTGGTCCATGTTAAAGATCACTACTCACAAATAAGTCCCAGCGGAAAGGCCTCTCTCAAAGCCTAACTCTCTTTGAGATCGATACTAACTCTTGGAATATGGAGGTAAGGTGTATCATACCGGAGGGGAAAGGGGACGTGCCGCTACCTCTCGACTCACCCTCTCAACACTCTACAAACTTGGTTAATCTAATCCTAATGGTGATGGTCAGTCGTCAAAAGGATGATTAGGTTGGATTCTCAACCCTAGTGTCACACTAAGGGAAAATCAATGAAGTACACAAGTTAAAAACTCAAATTAAATCTCAAATTAAATAAAAGCACTAAAGTTAATGAAACATAGAAATCCTAGGGTTCACAAGTCCAAGTACCCACTAGGGGTTTAGCTCTCCATGGAGCAATACAAAATCATCAATACAAATGAAAATAAATGCGCATAATCCATAAAGAAAACCCCCTTGAGCTCTGTGCTGATGGTCTATAAGGGCTGCTCCTTCTTCTCCACGGATCCCTTCCTCAAGCCTAGGACACACCTCGCCGAATCGATGTCGTTGAAGGCTCGCCCAATTGCTCTCCGTGGAAGGAATCGGTGTTGAAATCGGTGAAGAAACACCCCCAAAACGTAGCAAAAACAACTCCGAACCCTAGCCTGATAGAAGTAACGCTCAAGCATGAAAAATATCTCCATTATTCAGTACATGTAAGCACTTATGAGTGAGCTCGGCGGGGACAGCTGATAAGTTCTTGATTATATATATTTTATAATATCAGTTTACATGCATTGAGCATCACTTTTATCAGTTTTTAGCATTAACAAGGTGTATTTCGTGTTCTTTTGTGCAAACAGGGTTTTGGAGATATGACGTACAGGAAGAAGCAAAAATAGGGTGTGATGACACGTTTCAAGGCCACAATTAGAAGCTGTGTTCATATGCATGGGGGTGTTGCCAACTTTCGGAGGAGTACAAGTCATTACACAAACCAAAAGGGCACAAAGGCAGTAGTACGTCCATGTCCAAGCTTCCGTACAAAGCAGAAGAATGTTCTTGAGGATTTCAAAGCATAGAAAACCACACACCCTACCACACGAGCGTGTGCTCGACCGTGTGGACTCCAAGGAAGACTTCGGGGGAAAAAGTACACTAGCAAAAGTACTCTACACGCCCGTGTGGAATTTCTACACGGGCGTGTGGATGCCCGTGTGGATGCCCGCGTAAAGCCCCGAATTCAAATTATAAAAGCCGCCTTGTGATAATTATAGGGATCTTTTCGGCTAGTTTCGAGAGACAAGGCGGCTAGGGCTTGGGAGGAGTTCTTTGCGGCTTTGGGAAGCTTTCTTCACCAACTTGGATCGATTCCTCCACCGTTATAGCATCAAGGAAGCCATTGGCGACCTTGCTTCGGAGTGGATTCAATCCAGACGTGGAAACTACACATCAAGACCATCATCACGGATTTAGGGGGGCTATTCTTTATGTCTTTGGAACTCTATTCTAAATTTATTATTTGTTTTATGACTCGCTCCATGGAGAGCTAAACCCGTAGAGGGTATTCAGACATGTAAACCCTAGGATTCTTATTTTTCATTAGATTTATATTGTGTTTCTATTCGAATTTATCAGTTTGAGTTTTACTCTTGAGTTCTTAATGCTTGTTTGTGCTTTTGATTTCATTATTAATAGCCTTGCATGTTTTACTAAATCTAGTGAAGAGAGAAATCACCGCTAGGTTTAGAATTACCAAGAGTAAAGAGGGTTGAGAGGGTGAGCCGTGAGATAGCGGAGTGTGCCCTTTCCCTTCCGATAGATATTTCCTATCTCCATATTTTCTAAGTGTCAAGCAACCATATGTGGTGTGCGGCGTCGAGAGAATTCTCCTCCGGGACCTCGTAGGGGGTTAGGGATCTTTCACCTGGAGGCAGGGTTAGATCTACTTTTAGGAATTGGTTATATCTTTGGGATCCCTAGAGTTTTAAGCAGTCATATGTGGTGTGAGGCGTCGAGAGAATTCTCCGCCGGGACCTCGTAGGGGACTAGTTATCGGCGACCTGGAGGCAGGGGTCGTTATACCTTAGGATACCCACGACTCATTGTTTTCATTTAGAAACACTTGTAATCTACATTCAACACCCGTATTCTAGAGGGAGCATTGTCCGGATACCTCACTTATATTGATTGAGAACTCTTTTCTTTTTTATTCCTTGCACACTTGTAGTGACACTCTTAATTTTGGCCATTAGATCATCACACACTACACTCATTAGGCTAGATAACAAAAGAGAGGCTATTACTAGTACTTCTGTTCTCTGTGGTTCGACAACCCGACCCTTTAGGTCCACTTTTATTACTTGACGACCCATGCACTTGCGGTAACGCAAGCGGTTCACACACATCACCCTGTTGTGTTGTTGCGGAGACGCATCAAGTTTTTGGCGCTGTTGCGAGGGAACAGGATATTAGGAACGCTAGTATTTTGTTACTTTAGCCATTTATTTATCTTTTAATGTCTTTCTATTTCATCTTTCTTACTTTCGCCATTTGATTGCTTCCCCGCAAGCGTACGGGATCGCCAAGTAATACCACGTGCGAAGACACAAGGATCGTATTCCACGGGGCTAAGGATCTCCTATTACTCCTTCTCGAGCTATTATCTAGCCTAAGATCTCAAGTGATGGAATTTACTCTACTAAGTGCAAATAAAAATTAAAACAAGATTAAGAACAAATTGGAGAGAACAAGCAATAAGCAAGCAAGAAACTCAATGTAATGCAAAGGCCTATGGATGTGGATGATGAACAAAAGATGCAAGGGTAAAATGGACCATGAGATTCCAAGATTAGAATAACCCCAATTTCTCAACAATTGAACCCTAATCCCATACGAACATAGATAGGAATTTCTTCCAAATCCACATTCCTACGATTGCAATAAGTACGAGGAAATCTCACTTAGGAGTAAACCTACTCTTCTTCGGATTAAACCTACATGGAGGGCTACCAAACACCCGATTTCTCGGCGTGATGATACAAGTGTCCCCTTTTAATCCATTCATGATCTAATACATGCGAGTAAGTCACATCTACATGCATCACTCATAAAAGAGCTACGGATTTCTCCTTAGTGTAGCACTTAGCATGAAAACAAAGGATTAGATCTCAAAATTACCAAAGCATGAAATTAGCAAACAATCAACCAAAATACATGATAGAACCCCCCAAGGTTCACCAACACCCGGTGGCCTTGGGGGTCTCGTGTGTCATCATCCTACAACTAGCAATACAATCAAGTAAAATACACAAGAAAAGCATAATTGACACTCCCTAGATGAAATGGTGGAGGAGGAGGTAGAAAATATGCCGAATGATGCTTCCACCGCCAAAGGGATGCCGAATGACGCTTCCTCTAGCCGCGGATCTCCTTCCTTCAAATCGTGATAGATCTCCCATTGAATGATAAAGCCTTCTTGCCTTGAGAGTCTTGTACCTTGGGCTTCAATGATCTCCTAGCTTTCTTGCCCTTCTTCTCCTCCCTAAGGTCGCCCAAGAACTCCCCCAAAAACAGTCCAGTAAAAGCCCTCCAAAAATTCCAGCCAAAAGTCTTTCATTCTGCCCTAAAAGTCAGTATTTATACCCACTGATTCGCGATTCATACGGGGTACATACAGCTCCTTATACTGGGTAGTATGGAAATCTGGCCAGATAAGTCCAAATCATTACGCTGCTACAGTCCATACGGCCCCCATACTGGTTAGTATGGGGGTAGTATGAAATTCCTGTTTTCGTCTCTTTTTGCCTAAATGATATCTTCTTGTTCTCCATGGCTTCCTTATGCCCTACAAAGCAAGTAATAGACGATTAAGCGCAAAATAGGCATCAAACCTCACAAAATACAAGCAAAGTGAAAATGCTATATATATGAAAACACCTACATTTAGACACTTATCAAATATCCCCACACTTAAGCGTTGCTTGTCCCCAAGCAATCAACTCATGAAAAAACAAAGAGACTGAGAAGTGGCTAAATGCATTACCTCTGGCATCAAGCAAATATAAGATTCCAAAAGCAATGGACAATGATACATAGATGTTGAGTCATAGTCAATAAGCATAATAAAAATATCCTGTCTCACCCCTTATATGTCTGTGTCGTGTAACTGAATCTTATATCTCATTTGCCCTGATCTGGTCTAGCCTAAGGACTTCAATCAGTACAGCTCTAGATGCTAATCACTCCACTTACAAAGAATACTAAGTCTTAAACTACTAAATGCTACTTCAATGGCCAAGTAAGATCCTTCTAATTCTAAAGCTCGAAACTAGATCCACTATCATCTCAAAACCTTTGGTAGATACTCAAAAAGATCACTAGGGTTTTATTTTCATTTAATTTTTTTTTTTTGGAGTCCGACTAACGTAGACTGCACCAACATCATTTTGAAATCTTTCTAGAGGGTGCACATGCTGGTTAGGCACAAGAGCCACCCAACTACTCGATTACAGTCTACATAGACGCATTCATGCTTCAGAAGCAGAGGAATACTGACATAGACTCCTTTTATTTTTTTCACATTTACCCTAGATCACATCTTCAGAGTATACTACATGGCACATGATAAACGTCCAAATATACGTATTTTATACGTACTTGTGTATATTTTCTGTTCTCTTTCTGTTAAGTTGTTTATGCGTCTCCGCAACAACACAACAGAGTGATGTGTGTCAACCCCTTGCGTTACCGCAAGTGCACGGGTCGTCAAGTAATAAAAGTGGACCAAAAGGGTCGGGTTGTCGAACCACAGGGAACAGAAGTACTAGTAATAGCCCCTCTTTTGTTATCTAGCCTAATGAGTGTAGTGTGTGATGATCTAATAGCCAAAACTAAGAGTGTCACTACAAGTGCGCAGGGAATAAAAAGGAAAAGAGTTCTCAATCAATAAAAGTGAGGTATCCAGACAATGCTCCCCCTAGGATTCTGGTGGTGGATGTAGATTACAAGTGTTTCTAAACGAAAACAATGAGTCGTGGGTATCCAAAGGTATAACGGCCTCTGCCTCCAGGTCACCGATAACTAGTCCCCTACGAGGTCCCGGCGGAGAATTCTCTCGACCCCTCACACGACATATGACTGCTTAAAACTATAGGGATCCCAAAGATATAACCAACTCCTAAAAGTAGATCTAACCCTGCCTCCAGGTGAAAGATCCCTAACCCCCTACGAGGTCCCGGCGGAGAATTCTCTCGACGCCTCACACCACATAAGGTTGCTTGACACTTAGGGAATATGGAGATAGGAGATATCTATCGGAAGGGAAAGGGGACACTCCGCTATCTCACGGCTCACCCTCTCAACCCTCTTTACTCTTGGTAATTCTAAACCTAGCGGTGATCTCTCTCTTCACTAGATTGAATAAAACATGCAAGGCAATTAATAATGAAATCAAAAGCGCGAACAAGCATTAAGAAGTCAAGAGTAAAACTCAAACTGATAAATTCGAATAGAAACACAATGTAAATCTAATGAAAATAAGAATCCTAGGGTTTACATGTCCGAATACCCTCTAGGGGTTTAGCTCTCCATGAAGCGAGTCACAAAACAAATAATAAATTCAGAATAAAGTTCCAAAGACATAAAGAATAACCCCCTTAAATCCGTGATGATGGTCTTGATGGGTAGTTTCCACGTCTGGATTGAATCCACTCCTAATCTAGGTCGTCGATGGCTTCCTTGATGCTATAACGGAGGGGGAATCGATCCAAGTTGGTGAGGAAAGCTTCCCAAAGCCGCAAAGAACTCCTTCCAAGCTCTAGCCGCCTTGTCTCTCCAAAGTGGCCGAAAAGATCCCTAAAAATTATCACAAGGCGGCTTTTATAATTTGAATTCGGGGCTTTACGCGGGCATCCACACGCCCGTGTGGATATTTCACACGGGCGTGTGAAGTACTTTGCTACAGTAAACTACTACAGTGATTCCCCCCCGGCGAAGTCTTCCTTGGAGTCCACACGGTCGGGCACACGCTCGTGTGGTAGGGTGTGTGGCTTTCTATACTTTGAGATCCTCAAGAACCTTCTTCTGCTTTGTACGGAAGCTGGGACATGAGCGTACTACTGCCTTTGTGCCCTTTCGGTTTATGTAAAGACTTGTACTCCTCCAAAAGTTGGCAACAACCCATGTATATGAACACAACTTCTGATTATGGCCTTGAAACGTGTCATCACACCCTATCTTTGCTTCTTCCTGTACGTCATGTCTCCAAAGCCCTGTTTGCACAAAAGAACACAAAACACACCTTGTTAATGCTAAAACCTGATAAAAGTGATCCTCAATGCATATAAACTGATATTATAAAATATATATAATCAAGCACTTATTAGTTGTTATCTATTTTCATGTTTAAAGTTGCTTTACTTGTGTTACAGGCCCGGAATAAGCACAATAAGCTCAAGAACGTATTTATGAAGAAATTGACATCAAATACGGCGTTTTTGGGGCTTCATCACTGTAGAAGTACTGTAGCTAAATACTGTAGCATGTACTGTAGCACCCCCGAGATGAAATTTCTGGGAAAGTTTCTGGGTGTCTTACGGGCAACTTTACACCCATAAGGACACACGAAATTTCCCTTTTTAAGGGGCATTAGGGCATCTTCAAAGAGAACTTTTGGCCACCATTCTCCACCAACATCTTCTAGGGTTTCAAGGCAAGTGGAGAGGGCAGATCTGAGGTGGAAATTAAGCGGAGAAGAGGTTTTGCTATCAAGGAGAAGATCTACGAGCTTGCTGGCGGGGATCCAACAAGTTCTCCTCACCACCTTCTAGTCTTCATCTTAGGGGAGTTTGCTTTGAGTTTTATCATGTGTTTTTTGTATTTCGTGCTTTCTCCTTTGTTGATGATGAACTAGACTCCCAAGGTCACCGGGCATCCGTTGAACCTTGGGATGAACTTGCTTTGTATGGATGCTTAGATTTACATTCATGGTATTTGGTTTATTTTGTGGTTCATGCTTGGTGTACTTTGATGTATTGGTATGCATGAGAACTCTGTGTATCGATTTCTAGGTTTTAGTAGGTTGCGTGACCATCGTCCTACTTTTAGACTCCCAAGCTTGGAATGGATACATGTACAAATACGCCGTGACCATCGGGCATTTTGTACCCCTCCGGTATTAGGGTTGTGCCTAGTTTGTGCTTCAACCCTAATTTGAGAATCTCGTGCCTTTAATGCAATCGTAAGAGGATTTGGGCGGAAAGAATTCCCGTATTGAAGCGTCTCCGCAACAACACAACAGGGTGATGTGTGTCAACCCCTTGCGTTACCGCAAGTGCACGGGTCGTCAAGTAATAAAAGTGGACCCAAAGGGTCGGGTTGTCGAACCACAGGGAACAGAAGTACTAGTAATAGCCCCTCTTTTGTTATCTAGCCTAATGAGTGTAGTGTGTGATGATCTAATAGCCAAAAATAAGAGTGTCACTACAAGTGCGCAGGGAATAAAAAGGAAAAGAGTTCTCAATCAATAAAACTGAGGTATCCGGACAATGCTCCCCCTAGGATTTGGGTGTTGGATGTAAATTACAAGTGTTTCTAAACGAAAACAATGAGTCGTGGGTATCCAAAGGTATAACGGCCCCTGCCTCCAAATCGCCGATAACTAGTCCCCTACGAGGTCCCAGCGGAGAATTCTCTCGACGCCTCACACCACATATGACTGCTTAAAACTCTAGGGATCTCAAAGATATAACCAATTCCTAAAAGTAGATCTAACCCTGCCTCCAGGTGAAAGATCCCTAACCCCCTACGAGGTCCCGGCGGAGAATTCCCTCGACGCCTCACACCACTTATGGTTGCTTGACACTTAGGGAATATGGAGATAGGAAATATCTGTTGGAAGGGAAAGGGGACACTCCGCTATCTCACGGCTCACCCTCTCGACCTTCTTTACTCTTGGTAATTCTAAACCTAGCGGTGATCTCTCTCTTCACTAGATTGAATAAAACATGCAAGGCATTTAATAATGAAATCAAAAGCACAAACAAGCAATAAGAACTCAAGAGTAAAACTCAAACTGATAAATTCGAATAGAAACACAATGTAAATCTAATGAAAATAAGAATCCTAGGGTTTACATGTCCGAATACCCTCTAGGGGTTTAGCTCTCCATGGAGTGAGTCACAAAACAAATAATAATTTGAGAATAAAGTTCCAAAGACATAAAGAATAACCCCCTTAAATCCGTGATGATGGTCTTGATGGGTAGTTTCCACGTCTGGATTGAATCCACTCCGAAGCTAGGTCGCCGATGGCTTCCTTGATGCTATGACGGAGGAGGAATCGATCCAAGTTGGTGAGGAAAGCTTCCCTAAGCCGCAAAGAACTCCTTACAAGCCCTAGCCGCCTTGTCTCTCGAAAGTGGCCGAAAAGATCCCTAAAAATTATCACAAGGTGGCTTTTATAATTTGAATTCGGGGCTTTACGCGGGCATCCACACGGGCATCCACACGCCCTTGTGGAAATTCCACACGGGCGTGTGAAGTACTTGCTACAGTACTTCGCTATAGTAAATGCTACAGCTCAGTCAATGCTCTAGAAAACAATCCAATGATAGGAAAGAAAAAGAAATCCGAGAGCGTGTGTGTGTGGAAAAACTCATCTCAATTCGACTCTATGTCCACTACTTACAGTTTTTATTACTCGAGACTCATATAATAGCAAAAAGAATGGTAGTAGCTGCACACAATCTCCAAGGTAGCCCTTTCTCAGGCGGCCTCCCGAGTGGCTTTCACACTTTAGAGATGGTAGCTCTTTCTACCGAGGGTGCTAGCTTTCCCATATCCCTTGTGATAGCTCTTTCTCTCATTAGGGCATAACTAGTATCCGACTTATGAGAGTAGCTGCATACAATCAAAGGTAGTAGCTCTTTTCACCCCCTATATACACGAAAGAATTCACAATTGCTAAACTATATACATATCTTTTGTTTTTTTTTTTTCAAATAAAACAACTATTAACAAGTCTCAAAACATTAAACTTGAGCTTCTATAGGTCTAATGAGTGAGTATAGTGCATAAATGGCAATCGGACAAAACTTTCTCAAAAAAATTGGATGACAACTAGGGCATGATGAAATCTAGTGTTCGAAGCTCTCCTATAGTCTAGAATTGAACTCTTAACCCTAAAGTGAACCTTCATAGGTTGCATGAGCATATAAAATGAAACAAACAATAAAGTGATGTATAAAGTGATCCCTCCCCCACACCTAAGATGTACATTGTCCCCAATGTACACATGCAAGCACAATAAAATTATGAATTCTGAAAATAAAGCATGTGGGGGTGTGCAACATTAAAACAATACTCCCCTGAATTCCAAGTGATGAAGTTGGTGGAATCTTGTACAAGGGTGTGTTTGGCTCAGCGGGCATTTGGAGGTGAGACGGCCGTGTGACCTAGCCACACGGCCATGTACATAACTTGATTTCCATTTCCCAAGACTCTCAAGACTATCTGCGGATTCAGGCGGGGTTCAATGAATCTTAAAAACAAAACAAAAACAAGAAGAGAATAATGATAATATAAAACTAAATAAAGCATGAGTAAAGACGCCTCATGCGTCAGAATCATCTGCTGGTGTTGTTGGTGTTGATGGTGGTGCTCGTTGGATGGCCTTTGAAGTGGTGTTGCTCAATTTGTATGATCCGGCCAACGTGGCTACAAAAAAATGCTCAAAAACTTATAATAAAAGCATGATAAATATGTTTTAGGAGCAAAACATTCTATAAGCACCAATTCATGAAGAAATAACAAAAGAAAGGATCATGGGAAGACCTAGTGTTGATGAGAGCTTACCGACAAAAATAACAATGAAATCTTCGTGTTGTTATCGGATAAACTCTTTAAATCCTTTAAATATATGGAGAAATGGTTTTGGAAGCCCAAAGGAGGATGGTCTTTCGTGTGGAGGGCTTAGGAGATGAAAGGGTGCAAGTGTTGGAGTGATAGAAAAGTTATTTCTCCTCTTTAAGTAGCCCACATGGGCATGTGGATAATCCACACCCCCATGTGGTTACTGTACACGGGCGTGTGGAAATTCCACACGCCCGTGTGGATGTTTTTTCATCCTCCAGAAGCCCACAAGGGCACCCACACGGGCGTGTGAGTGCCCGTGTGGGCTGGGGAGGTCACAGGGGGAGCCACACGGGCGTGTGGCTGCCCCTGTGCCTCTCTGGACACCAAGAAATGGTCCACACGCCCGTGTGAAGTGCCCACACGGGCATGTGGCCCTTCTGGGAGGCCACAAGAGCTCCCACACGCCCGTGTGGGTGCCCCTGTGCCTCTCAGGTAGCTAGTTTTCTGAAATTTCAGCAAGGCACAGGGGCACTCACACCCCCATGTCCCTGCCCTTGTGGATATGCAGAAATTTCCGATTTCTCCCATTCTAAGGCCTATTTCTCAACTAGAAACATATAAAGCATACTAGATCATGCCACACACATTATCCATAAAGAAATACCAAAAGTCGACAGAAAAACTCAACACCAACAGAATAAAAAAAAAATCGACATCTACTCATGCTAATTATTTCAGCAGAATTGAAAACCTAACTAGAAATTGATGCAATTACTTGGGTTGCCTCCCAAGAAGCGCTTGTTTAACGTCATTATCTCGACGTACATAATCTTCATGGGGGTTTGTGAAGATGGGACATCTTAGTTGCTGCAATTACCTGGCATCGGGAGCAGAATTTTTGTATAGGTTGAGAAAATTTATAGAACTTGTTACCAGATTGAAAATTTTTGCCCTCTACCAGTGTGCACACATCCTCTACATGTTTGAGGCGTTTCTTTCGGCGACGCCATGGCCTTGTCATTCGACGAAAGATTCTTTTCAGAATCCCCGGAGGTGGTTGCTCCTTGACTAGCAGAACCTCTTGTGGGCTCATTTCCACCTCTTCTGATTCGGGCCACCCCTCATATGGATCGGGGTGGAGAAACTCCTGCATATACTCATCAACAAGTTCGTCAGTAACATCCAAACAGTAACAAGTATCATCAAAATCTAGAGGATGCTTCATGGCTTCGGCGAGACGATAGGTGATCTTTTCATCTCCAATTCGCAGAGTCATCTCACCTCCATCCATGTCTATGAGTGCCTTGGAAGTGCACAAGAATGGCCTCCCAAGGATTAGCGGCACATCAACATCCTCGTCCACATCGAGCACTACAAAATCTACAGGAAAAATATACTTGTCAACTTTAATTAAAACATCTTCAATTATACCTCTTGGATGCCGAACTGAACGATCTGCTAGCTGTAATGTCATTCGGGTTGGCCTTGGCTCTCCTAGCTCCAACTTTTGGAAGAATTTATACGGCATCACATTGATGCTTGCCCCCGAATCAGCTAGTGCCTTCTCTTCACCCAAACCTCCGATTATACAAGGAATTATGAAGCTTCCTGGATCTTTCATCTTGCTCGGCAGATTTTTCTGAAGGATAGCTGAGCAAGTTCCATCTAAGACGACAGCTACACTCTCCTCCATTTTCCTCTTATTGGTTAAGAGGTCCTTTAGAAACTTCGCGTACCGGGGCATTTGTGACAATGCCTCAATAAACGGGATATTGATGTGCAGCTGCTTGAACATATCCAGGAACCTCTTATTCTGCTCGTCGGTTTGGTCTTTCTTCAAGCTTGCTGGGTAAGGAATTCTAGGTGTGAATGCCGGAGGTGCTGCAGCCACTCCCTTCTCTTTGTCTTGTACCTTATCCTCTTGCTTCTCCTCTTGCTTCTTGGCAGCCTTCTCAGCAGGGAGTCTACTCTCTAACTTTCGACCACTTCTCAATGTGATCGCCTTCACATGTTCTCTAGGATTTGTTTCAATTTGTGGTTTCTTCGCCAATGACTTCGCGATTTGGCCCACCTGGGTCTCCAGATTATGCAGAGAGGCTGTGTGGTTGCGGAGTGTTGCCTCTACATTTTGAAACCTGGTATCAGTAGATTGAATAAATTTAGATAATACCTTTTCCAACTCAGAAACTCTCTCTGGAATAGATGGTTGTGGCTGAGATCCTGGTGGAGCTGCTGGCTTCTGTTGTCCTTGGTTGCTCCATGAGAAGTTTGAATGGTTCCTCCATCCCTGATTGTAGGTACTTGAATAAGGGTTCCCTTGCCCCCTCACTGGATTTCCAACAAAATCCACTTGCTCCATTAGTGCCGATGAACCCACTGAGATAGGACAATCTGTAGAGTTATGCTCGCGTCCGCAACTATCGCAAGAGCTAACTGCAGCTACTCTTGAAGTTGTAAGGGTGTCTAGCTTCTTGCTTAGTGCTTCAACTTGGGCTGCTAGTGATGTAATGGCATCAACATCATGTATTCCTGCAACCTTTTTCTTCTCCCTTGAGCTCCATTGGCAACTGTTGAGAGCCATGTCTTCAATGAGCTGCCTTGCATCTTCTGGGGTCTTGTTACCCATAGTCCCCCCTGCGGCCGTGATGCGTCTCCGCAACAACACAACAGGGTGATGTGTGTCAACCCCTTGCGTTACCGCAAGTGCACGGGTCGTCAAGTAATAAAAGTGGACCCAGAGGGTCGGGTTGTCGAACCACAGGGAACAGAAGTACTAGTAATAGCCCCTCTTTTGTCATCTAGCCTAATGAATGTAGTCTGTGATTATCTAATGGCCAACACTAAGGGTGTCACCACAAGTGCGCATGAAATAAAAGGAAAAGAGTTCTCAATCAATAAAAAGTGAGGTATCCGGACAATACTCCCCCTAGGATTCGGGTGTTGGATGTAGATTACAAGTGTTTCTAAACGAAAACAATGAGTCGTGGGTATCCAAAGGTATAACGGCCCCTGCCTCCAGGTCGCCGATAACTAGTCCCCTACGAGGTCCCGGCGGAGAATTCTCTCGACGCCTCACACCACATATGACTGCTTAAAACTCTAGGGATCCCAAAGATATAACCAATTCCTAAAAGTAGATCAACCCCTGCCTCCAGGTGAAGGATCCCTAACCCCCTACGAGGTCCCGGCGGAGAATTCTCTCGACGCCTCACACCACATATGGTTGCTTGACACTTGGGGAATATGGAGATAGGAAATATCTGTCGGAAGGGAAAGGGGACACTGCGCCATCTCACGGCTCACCTTCTCGACCCTGTTTACTCTTGGTAATTCTAAACCTAGCGGTGATCTCTCTCTTCACTAGATTGAATAAAACATACAAGGCGATTAATAATGAAATCAAAAGCACAAACAAGCATTAAGAACTCAAGACTAAAACTCAAACTGATAAATTCGAATAGAAACACAATGTAAATCTAATGAAAATAAGAATCCTAGGGTTTACATGTCCGAATACCCTCTAGGGGTTTAGCTCTCCATGGAGCGAGTCACAAAACAAATAATAATTTGAGAATAAAGTTCCAAAGACATAAAGAATAACCCCCTTGAATCCGTGATGATGGTCTTGAGGGGTAGTTTCCACGTCTGGATTGAATCCACTCCGAAGCTAGGTCGCCGATGGCTTCCTTGATGCTATGACGGAGGAGGAATCGATCCAAGTTGGTGAGGAAAGCTTCCCAAAGCCGCAAAGAACTCCTTCCAAGCCCTAGCCGCCTTGTCCCTCGAAAGTGGCCGAAAAGATCCCTAAAAATTATCACAAGGCGGTTTTTATAATTTGAATTCGGGGCTTTACGCGGGCATCCACACGGGCATCCACACGCCCGAAGTCTTCTTTGGAGTCCACACGGTCGGGCACACGCTCATGTGGTAGGGTGTGTGGCTTTCTATGCATTGAAATCCTCAAGAACCTTCTTCTGCTTTGTATGGAAGCTGGGACATGGGCGTACTACTGCCTTTGTGCCCTTTCGGTTTGTGTAATGACTTGTACTCCTCCGAAAGTTGGCAACACCCCCATGCATATGAACACAGCTTCTGATTGTGGCCTTGAAACGTGTCATCATACCCTATCTTTGCTTCTTCCTGTACGTCATGTCTCCAAAGCCCTGTTTGCACAAAAGAACACAAAACACACCTTGTTAATGCTAAAACCTGATAAAAGTGATGCTCAATGCATGTAAACTGATATTATAAAATATATATAATCAAGCACTTATCACGTATCAATACTCGTACTGGATAGGGGCCAACTGCCGTGACCATCGGGTTGGCCTACCTTAGGATTCTCCTGGCCAAGAACCACCATTGCTGTGTAATTCTAGCATCCTACTAGCTTTAGTAATCCCGAGGGGATCCTAGCTCGGGACCTCATACTTTCATTGCTAATTGCCTCCTTGATATGCTTATTTGGTGTGCCTTAGTCCAACCTGTTTATAGTTATCTTTGTTAGTTTTCTTATCTTGTTCTAATTCTCTATCTTAGTTAGACTAGACATTGCCGTCTAGGGGGAAGTAATAGTAGCTCTTGGGACCCCAGGGAATACGACCCTCTCACCCGTGCGTGAGAGGTATTACTTGACGACCTGTGCGCTTGCGGGATAATCGACCAAGTTTTTGGCGCCGTTGCCGGGGAATTCCAAGAATGCTAGGAAAACCTCTAGCTCACTGCTCTAGTCATTTATCTTTCTTTTTGTGAATATTTGTTTTTTCTTGTGTCTTTTACCATTTTGTGCATATTTATTTGTTTTCCTTATTCTTGTTTCCTTTGATAGCTTATTGTTTGTAATTTTGTTGTTGACACAGAGCCATGGATTTCCAAGAAAAATTGTTGGCTGAAGAAATTAAAGCACTTGAAGAAAGGATGGAAAATTATTTTGCCATGGAAGAAATCCAAAGCAATCCATACCAAAGTTTCTATGACCCATATTGGGGAGGATACCAAAATTCTTCGACATATCAACCTACTCAACAATGGGAATACCCTCACCAAGGAATGCTACAAGAACCCCCCTTTCAAGAACCATGGCATTATCATCCTCCAGTCATTCATAGTAAGCAACTTAATCAATGGGGATTTAATACACAGGATGTGTTTGCAAGATTCATGATGAATGCGGACGCTGAACTTGAAGCCATAAATGCCAAAATTTTTAATGCACAATCATCTCTTCAAGGCATGGAGAGCTCGACAGGAGAGTCTTCCAAGATATTGACTGAGTTGCTACCGATTACAGAAGACCTATCTGAGATTGACAGTAGAAAAGAAGAGATCAAATTTGACTTTGAGCTGGAAGCGGATATTGAGGTGTTCAAGGTTAAAGAAATGAATGAGGTGACATCAACACCCTTTGAGCAAATAATAGAAGTTCCACCTCAAGGTGACATGGAAGAAGAAAAAGGGGAGGGTGAAATCATGGCTATGGAAACATGTGAGGAAGTAGATGAAACTCCATCAACAACATTTGAAATTGCTACTTGCCTCAATACTGATCACTCCATTCATCCGTCAGTTTTGGTCAAGTGCAAAAAGCAGCTTCCGGGAATTGTATTCGAAGATGTGTGTAGGAAGCCAAAATTATCCTTGAACCCACCTATGCCGGGCTTGGACAATTCCCACCCTAAACTTTTTCCATGGCGGCCCAAGCAAATTTTGCGAGTCATTCTTGATCATTCAAAAAGGGTTGAGAATAGAAACGTGGACAGATTGTTAAAGCTACCAATAAACACACCAATGCCAAGATTGAATAATGCTCGGCCCAAGCTTTTCCCATGAAGCCAAAGGTAACTCAAGCATGACCTCCAAACTTGCATCATCCCGGAAGGTAAAGTTCATATTTTTTGGTAGCTCTTATGCAACCTCTAGCCGGTAGGAACACACCATTTTCAAGCCTCCCTAGGTAAGAAAGAGGTACGTCGAGCTAATGATGTTAAAAAAAGCGCTTCTTGGGAGGCAACCCAAGTTCCTTTCATTTCCCGTAGTCTTTTTCTTATTTGTGTTGTCTAATTTTACTTATGTTTTTAGTAGTGGTTCATGTGTAGTTGTGCTTTTCGTCGTTTTTCTTGTTTCTTTCGCCTTTTTGTTATCTTGTTTGTCATGTGGTTTTTGAAGAATTCTTGTTCTAGATCCATGCATGTTGATGTTTTGAGTGTTTAAATGATGTTTTCGGCTATATTTTTCAAGGTTTCATCGATGGTTAATGTGTACAAAGTGTGGAGATCAAAGTGTGCAACCAGAAAAATCCCGAGGACCATCCTTGCGGCCGCAAGGATGCCCCTCGCGGTTTTTCCCGAGCTTCTTGCCGACCATCCTTGCGGTCGTAAGGATGGTTGGCAAGACCACCCGATAGAGGGCTTAAAACACATGTTTTGGGGGCTTAAACTGTTCATTCTCCTTCTCCATTCTTCTAACCGGTTCTCCCTCATTTCTCCACCATTTTTCATGATTCTTTTTTCCCTAGTTTGCTCTCCTCCTCATCTTTTCCATCTTGGTGACAAAAATTTGGAGTTTGAGCAAGCTTTTGGCCGGATCTAGCCCTTGGATTCACTCATCTTACTCTAGGGCAAGAGTATGATCTCTCACTCAAAACCTTGAGTTTTTCTTATTTTTGTGGATGAAATTTCATGGAGTTTTGTTGTTTGTTGTTTTTGTGGGTTTTGGGGGCAATTTCAAAGCTTTGTAAAAATGTTTATGCTCCATTTACAAGAGAAGCTCTTGCAAAATCTTTTGGGAATTACTATAGCAATTCTTGAATTCTTTCACATTCCCATCATGTTGAACCATTGCTTCTCTTATATGTGACTTAATCTTGAATCATATTTGTAAACCCTTAGCCATGCTTGCATTATTGAGCTTTGGACACCATGATAATGATGAACAAAGAATTTGCTTTGATTTTGTTTTGCTTGATTGTTGTGTTGTGTTAGTTGTTTGTTTTGTTTGCTTTTGTTTGTGTTTTTTCTTTTTGTGTGTGTTAGATGCCTTGATATGATGTTCCTTTCTATCTTTTAGGATGGAAGTAGGGCATCAAGCACGCCTTCTCTCTCGATCATCTACTCGCATCATTGGTGGCTACCCCGATCTCTTGGACTTCAAGCCTCATGTTTTGAGACTCTGGGAAGTTCATGAAACCCTCTTATTATGCTTTTATTGCCTATATTTTTTATGCACTGCTGATTTAGACACATTGAGGACAATGTGCATCTTTGAGTGGGGGGTGGATTTTCATGAACTTTGGAATTGTTTTAAATTGCATGCTTGACTCACCTATGATAGCTATGATCTTATTGTTAAGGATTTCCTAGCTTGGTAGAATGATAGTCATGAGTTGTACTCTACATTTGCTTGAATGTAGTTCTGTTTCATCTTTAGTGTATTTATGCCTGCTCACTTTAACTTCCACTTCTGACACTCTAACCCATCTTATTGATTTTGTGTTAGGATGTTAAATTCTTCTTTCAATAGTCCTTTAAAAACTTTTGAGCCTCCTGTTTTTGCTTTAACCCTAAGTAAGGTTTTTAAGTGAGGTTTTTAGCAGGCTATTGATCAGGCGTTTCTAAAAAAAAAAAAAAAAAAAAAAAAAAGTGAAAAATGAGTCTATGTCAGTATTCCTCTGCTTGTAAAAGCATGAATGCGTATATGTAGATCTGTAGTCAAGTAAGTTGGGTGGCTCTTGTGCCTGGCCAGCATGTGCATCCTGCTGAAAGATTTTTGTGCACTCTACGTTAGACGGACTCGAAAAAAAAAAAAAAAAATTTGACCTTTCGGGCGCCTGAAACCTGTTCTATCTTCACTATTGAGAGACCAGAAGATTTTTAACTGACTATTGAGAGGGTCTTTAGCACTCTAACACTAACTTCAATTTGTGTGAGGTGAATGGACATCCTGGGGTAATCTAGGGTGTGGAGGTCAGTGTGGGAGTCAGCACACACTCACAAGAACACTTTGGATGAAACAGAGTTGATATTGCTTGTCTATACACTAAACAACTCACTTCCTGATTTCTAACCATCTGTGCTAGTGAAGTCCTGTACATTTGAGCTTGAGGTCGTATATTTAGCCATTTATCTTCTTGCCCCTGTTCTTCATGTTTGTTTGCTTGGGGGCAAGCAAACGCTTAGGTGTGGGGATGTTTGATAAACGTCTAAATATACGTATTTTATACGTACTTGTGTATATTTTCTGTTCTCTTTTTGTTAAGTTGTTATCTATTTTCTTGTTTAAAGTTGCTTTACTTGTGTTACAGGCCCGGAATAAGCAAAATAAGCTCAAGAACGTATTTATTAAGAAAGCGACACCAAATACGGCTTTTTTGGGCTTTATCACTGTAGTAGTACTGTAGCAGGGTACTGTAGCACCCCCAAGATAACATTTCTGGGAAAGTTTCTGGGTGCCTTACGGGCAACCTTACGCCCGTAAGAACACACGAAATTTCCCTTTTTAAGGGGCATTAGGGCATCTTCAAAGAGGACTTTTGGCCACCATTCTCCACCATCATCTTCTAGGGTTTCAAGGCAAGTGGAGAGGGCAGATCTGAGGTGGAAATCAAGGGGAGAAGAGGTTTTGCTATCAAGGAGAAGATCTAGGAGCTTGCCGGCGCGGATCCGACAAGTTCTCATCACCACCTTCTAGTCTTCATCTTAGGGGAGTTTGCTTTGAGTTTTATCTTGTATTCTTTGTATTTCTTGCTTTCTCCTTTGTTGATGATGAACTAGACTCCCAAGGTCGCCGGGCATCCGGTGAACCTTGGGATGAACTTGCTTTGTATGGATGCTTAGATTTACATTCATGGTATTTGGTTTGTTTTGTGGTTCATGCTTGGTGTACTTTGATGTATTGGTATGCATGAGAACTCTGTGTATCGATTTCTAGGTTTTAGTAGGTTGCGTGACCATCGTCCTACTTTTAGACTCCCAAGCTTGGAAGGGATACATGTATAATTACGCCGTGACCATCGGGTATTTTGTACCCCTCCGGTATTAGGGTTGTGCCTAGTTTGTGCTTCAACCCTAATTTGAGAATCTCGTGCCTTTAATGCAATCGGAAGAGGATTTGGGCGGATGGAATTCTCGTATCAATACTCGTACCGGATTAGGGGCCAACTGCCGTGACCATCGGGTTGGCCTACCTTAGGATTCTCCTGGCCAAGAACCACCATTGTCTGTGTAATTCTAGCATCCTACTAGCTTTAGTAATCCCGAGGGAATCCTAGCTCGGGACCTCATACTTTCATTGCTAATTGCCTCCTTGATATGCTTATTTGGTGTGCCTTAGTCGAACCTGTTTATAGTTATCTTTGTTAGTTTTCTTATCTTGTTCTAATTCTATATCTTAGTTAGACTAGACAGTGCCGTCTAGGGGGAAGTAATAGTAGCTCTTGGGACCCCAGGGAATACGACCCTCTCACCCGTGCGTGAGAGGTATTACTTGACGACCAGTGCGCTTGCGGGATAATCGACCAGCACAAAACTAGGATTAGCTCAACAAGACTTAGAAGTTCTTAAGAGTCCATTGGCGGATAGAACTTAGTATTCTAAGGCCAAGTACTCAAAGTAGTGTGTTACGCTTACAAGAGAGTTAGAGTATTCACATTGGCTATTCCTAGGGCATCGACAAAAAAAATTCAGTGCACATGACCATACTAGGGGTAAAACAGGATTCAATAAAGCATAGAGACAAGTAACTCACATCAATCATTAATCCAACCTGAAAGAATCTTACAAGAGTGAACAAAGCCATCATAGGTAACACTAGCATGTAACAAGTGGTCCTAAAACATGAAATACACCCATCCCCACACTTAGTGTTGTGCATTGCCCTCAATGTACACTAATCATGAAAAACATGGCAAATCGTTAATGAAAATAAAAGAGGAGGGTGAAAATGAACTTCCCCGGTTACTCTTGTGGGTGTGGGGAGGTGAGACTCAACAAAAAGTGTCGTGAGCAACACATGTCTCGTCCGACCTCCATTAAAAATTAGGAAAGCTCACCAAATTCTCTCAATGCCCTACGAGGCAAAAAGGGGACATCATCATTCCACAAGAATTTAAAAAATAAAAACACAAGACAGAAACAAGGGAGTAGTCAAAAACACAAAGATGAAAATAACACAAAGTTTCACAACACAAGTCGGTTGGGAGAACTGATAAACGGCTAAAAGTACGTATTTTATATGTATGTTTTGTGTATTATTTTCATATCTTATTGTTGAATCATGCCCTTTTAGGTCTAAATTGCTTTATTTTTGTATTTCAGGCCAGCCAGAAGCCCTGGGATTCGACGACGAGATGGGGAGCGAATTCGACACCAAAACAGCGTTTTCGAGACGGGATACTGTAGAACGGTACTGTAGCAGTTACTGTAGCTCATCGCGGACTTCTTGGCAGAAAAGTAGAAATCCCGAGGGGTCAGCATACCGGCAGTATGCTGACCCGTTTACCCATCGGGATTTGGGGTTTTAAGGGCGATCTAGGGCATTTTGGAAGGAACTTTTTCATCTTCTTGGGGAGAGCTTTTGGGGGAGAAAGAGGCTAGGGTTTGGACATCATTTCGACACCATTTTGGAAGGCAAAAGGAGAGGAAATCTGGGCTTTCTTAGGTGAGGAGAGCAAGATCTAGGAGGATCTACTTCAAAAGCTTCATTGTTTGGAGGTTGAAGACAACGGGAAGCCACCCCTTCGAGTGGCGTCTTCGGAAGGTTTTCTCCGGGGATTCAAGCGGCATTCGACCTTCACCATTTGAGGGAGTGTTCCTCATGTTTATTTTAGTTATTTGCATGGTTTGTGTGGTGGATTTGTGGAACATGGACAACTAAAACCCAAGGTCACCGGATGTAGGTGAACCTTGGGGGCAAAACTTGTGATGTTTTGGATTATTTGAGCTATTTATTGTATGATTGGCTTGTTGTGATCCTTGTTTGGTATTCTTGATTATTTTGGTACATATGCTTAATTGATGTATCAAATTCTTGGTAGCACTTTGTAGCATGACCATTGCATTAGTGCTAGACTCTACCAAACTTGGAAGGGATTATTGTATAAATACGCCGTGCCCATCGGCTATTTGTACCCCTCCATTTCTAGGGTTGAAAACTAACTAGTGTTTCCACCCTACTTGAGGAAACCATCATTCTCCTAGCAACCGTGTGAGAGGTTGAGTGGAAGAAATTCCTTATTCACCACTTGTACCGGGTTAGGGGTCAATTCCCGTGACCATCGGGTTGACCTAAGCTTAGGTTTTCTCGGTCCAACTAGCCACATACTTAATTTCTCAAATATCCTACTCACTTGAGTAGCCCCCTTGGGGATCCTCACCCATGACCGTTTTCATCCCTAAGCATCTCCCGTGTTTTGAGTGAGTCGCATTTATTTAGAAAATTTCTCTTGTTGTTATTTGTTTTCTTTCTTATCTATTCTCTTAAAAAATGGAATCGGTGAGCTAAACAACAGGTGAGAAGTGAGTAAGGTAGCTCCTCGGGCCCGTTGGGAATACGACCCACTCGTGCGTGCACGAGTGGTTTATTACTTGACGACCACGTGCGCTTGCGGGTGTTGACACTCTGTGTCGATCAAGTTTTTGGCGCCGTTGCCGGGGATTTCACTGAGGGATATTTGGAAAGCTTTAAGCTTGTTGATTTAGCCTTTTCTTTTTCTTTTGTTTTTTTTTCTTTTTGTTTTTGTTTGTTTTGTTTTTGTGTTTTCTTGTTTTTGGTTGTTGAGCTTTTGTAATTATTCCAGCTTTGTATTTTATTGTTGCTCTTGTGTATTTCTTGTTGTTAGCTAACGTCGTGACTCCTCAAACTGTGTAGGTACCCATCTTATGACACGAGCGAGTCAAGAAAACTTGATTGAACCCGATAACGAGATAGAAAGAACACTGCACCGTCGTTTGAGAGAAGGTATTGAGGGTTCAAGTCAACAAGAAGTTCAGGTAGAATCCAGTGAGCCCACAGTCATGGCCGAGCCAAGAAGAACGCTATCTGACTATGAAAGGCCACAATTTACCGGGGAAGAATTTAGTGTCCAAGTTCCAACTGTTCCGGCCAATAACTTTGAAATCAAAGCCAGCACCATAGGAATGATTCAAAATTCAGTCCAGTTTGATGGTCTAGCTGATGAAGACCCGCATACCCACTTGTCAAAATTCCTCCAGATATGCTCAACCTTCAAGATCAATTCAGTTTCTGATGATGCAATAAGGTTGAGATTATTTCCTTTCAGTTTAAGGGGAGCAGCATATAGATGGCTTACTTCTTTGGCTCCGGGATCGATTACTACATGGAAGGAAATGGTGGAGAAGTTTCTTGCCCGATATTTTCCACCAAGTAAGGCAGCGAGACTAAGGCAAGAAATTTCCGCATTCCGACAGGGAGATTCTGAAACCCTATTCGAAGCTCATGAGAGATTCAAGGACCTTCTTAGAAGATGACCTCATCACGGGTTCCCTGCATGGATGAGGGTGCAGACATTTTGTAATGGGCTGAATTATGCTACTAGACAGCTCATCGATGCAGCAGCAGGTGGTTCTTTGAGCAACAAGCTTCCTGAAGAGGCCGAGGAATTAATTGAGAATATGGCCAGCAATGAGTGCCATTGGAGCACTCAACAGAAGCTTCCAAGGGCTGCCGGGTTGTACGAGGTGACTGAATCCACAGCTTTGGCTGCCAAGATTGATGCCCTAACGAAACACGTCACGGAGAATAGTTCGAAGTATGACGCCCTAGCACAAAATGTTGATCAGCTCATGTTAGGGTCTAATTCAGGGTCAAAGGCCGTTATGTCGTGTGACACTTGTGGGGCAGGGCATGCAACATCACAATGCCCTATTGTTGTTGCCCCATCACCGCCGATGGAAACAGTTGATTATGTTGGGGGTGGACCAAGAGGACCAGGGAATCAGTTTGGCAGCAATTACAATTATGGATGGAGGGGCCCTTCAAATCCTTCTTGGACTCAAGGACAATCTCAGTACAGACCTCCACCCTCTCAAGGAAGCCAATACCAAGCTCCTCCCCCACAAGAGAAGAAATACTCTACGGAGGATGTTTTAGCCAGATTCATGATTAGCACGGAGGCACGCTTCGTGAATAATGAAAAGAAAATGGATGAATTTGGTACCATATTGAGAAATGTTCAAGCATCCATCCAATCTCTGGAGAACCAACTGGGACAGCTTGCTCGTGGACAGTCTGAACGACCCTCTGGGAGTCTGCCAAGCAACACCGAAAGCAACCCGAGGGAGCAATTAAAAGCTGTTACTTTGAGAAGTGGTAAACAGTTGGAAGCAAGGGAAAAGGGGATCCCAAGTGCTTCTAATGATGGGGTAGCCGTCCGGGAAGACCCTGATTTGAGTGAAGATGCAAGCAAGGATAATGGGAGGAAAACTGGTGAAGACTCTCCCAATTCTGACATTTCAAAGGGGCACAAATACAAGCCAGTGGTACCTTACCCTTCGAGGCTCAAACAAGACAAAGATGAAGCCCAATTCAAGAAGTTCCCCAATATATTCAAGCAACTCCACATAAATATTCCAATCATTGAGGCACTAGCTCAAATGCCAAAGTATGCCAAATTTTTAAAGGAGCTTCTCACCAATAAGAGAAAGTTAGAGGAACAAGGCACAGTTGCACTTACTAGGAATTGTTCGGCCATTCTAGAGAAGAAACTCCCACAAAAGTTAAAGGACCCAGGTAGTTTTGTGATTCCTTGTGTAATTGGTGAAGGAGTGACGGAGCATGCTCTAGCCGATTCTGGGGCTAGTATAAATGTAATGCCATACAACTTATTCTTGAAGCTGGGATTGGAAGACCTACGACCTGCACGAATGACATTACAGCTTGCAGATAGGTCGGTGCGAAGACCTCGGGGACTAGTTGAAGATGTCCTTGTCAGAGTTGACAAACTCATCATTCCCGTAGACTTCGTGATTCTAGATGTGGATGATGATGTTGAGGTTCCCTTAATTCTAGGGCGGCCATTCCTGAACACTTCGGGTGCCCTAATTGATGTCAAAGAAGGCAAGATGACCTTGAGGGTTGGAGATGAGCAAGTGGTCTTCACCCTCCCTGAAGCAATGAAGCACACACTTGATCATGATGACAAATTATATTTCACTGATAGTACTGATATAATTATTTCTGACTGTGTGCAGGAGGTGCTTGCCTTAAACCCTTTGGATGAGTACTTGGATGAGTTAACATGCCAAGATGTCAAGGAAGAACTCTCTCCTCCACCAACACAACAAATTAATCAAGTGGAGGGTAATTCATCCAATAATGGCAAGAAAATTAGGGGTGTTGAGAAGATGTGGAGGAAATCGAAGAAGAAACAAAAAGAGAGTAGAGAGGTACCCACATTGCCTCCTGATGAGGTTGATCGTATATCCTTTGGAAATGTCGGTAAATTCAAAGTCTTTTCATGCCTTTCATTGAATTTTTCAAGTGGCAACCCGGTTCCAAAAGTTGGAGGTAACTTCCCTCCATTTGTCCCACCATGAGATTTTGAGGTAATGCACGTCAAGCTAATGACGTTAAAGAAGCGCTCCTTGGGAGGCAACCCAAGTTCCTTTTATTTCCCGTATTCATTTTCTTATTCGTGTTATCTTATTTTGCTTATTTTTTTAGTAGTGGTTCATGTGTAGTTGTGCTTTTCGTCCTTTTTCTTGATTCTTTCGCCTTTTTGTTAACTTGTTTGCCATGTGGTTTTTGAAGAATTCTTGTTCTAGATGCATGCATGTTGATGTTTTGAGTGTTTAAATGATGTTTCCGGCCATATTTTTCAAGGTTTCATCGATGGTTGATGCGTACAAAGTGTGGAGAAAGAAGCGGTGCAAGTAGAGGTTCTTGCCGACCATCCTTACGGCCATAAGGATGGTCGGCAAGACCACCCGATAGAGAAGTTTAAAGGGAGCTTTTGGGGCTTTACACTATTCATTCTTCTTCCCCATTCTTCCAACCTTTTCTCCCTCATTTCTCCATCGTTTTTACTCATTGTTTTTGCTCTAGTTTGCTTTCCTCCCCCTCTTTTCCATCTTGGTGACAAAAATTTGGAGTTTGAGCAAGCTTTTGGCCGGATTTACCATTTGGATCCACTCATCTTACCCTAGGGCACAAGTATGGCACTTCACTCAAAACTTTGATTTTTTCTTGTTTTTATGGCTGAAATTTGCTGGAATTTTGATGATGGGTGAATGTGTAAGGTTTATCAAAGTCTTTTTCCTAGTTTGTAAAATTTTTTGGCTACTCCTACAAGCAAAGTTCTTGAAAAATTTTTCCGAAATTACTGTAGCAATGCACTTTTTCTTGGATTTCTTCATTTTTTTGGTGCTTATTTTGCTTGTAAATTAGTTGGTTAATCTCTATTTTGTTTCTATAGGATGACAATCAAGAAACTAGCTTCCAAGAGACCTAGGAGGGAACCTTCACCTCCCGTGCAAGAGCCCAAGTTTTTCAAGGAAGAGTATACGACGCGTTTTGCACTCCTATCACGAAAGGGGTTCTGCACCGTTAGGAAGATTGATTGGGCATGACTTAGTCGAGCGGATTGAGTGTGACCTATCCGAGCTCCTAACCATTGTTCGCAGCTCATCCTCATCGACCTCTGCTGCCACTACTTGCGCTGCGTCATCACTTTAGACCCATGACAAGACCTTGTTTATTTTCTTTCTTTCGTGCTTTGTTGTTTGTTGTTAAGATTTGTACTTTTGAGTTAGGTAGGGCTCATTCCCTACTAAACTCTTTTGTTATTTATGTTGGAGCTCTCTTTTCCTTACTTTATTTCAATTTCCTCTTGAAAAACGTTGAATGATGATAACCTCCTTGCTCTTTTCAGGGTTATTAATTTTGGGAGCTTTACTTGTGTCGCCCTCCTTAGGTAATATACTCCTGATCCAAGTGGAACAACTGAGAATCACACCAAGGAATCAGGGAAGTTTCTTCACCCCCATTCTTTGCTTATCATTTTCATCCCCCATATTATTCTGCTGACTTAGGTACATTGAGGACAATGTACCACTTTAGGTGTGGGGATGGTTTGTTATTTCTTTGGAATGTTTATATTTGTGCATGCTTGTTACCTATGATGGCTACGATTATTGTGTTAAAGTATTTCCTAGCTTGATAGAATGATAGTTGTGAGCTGTACAGTACCTGTACTTTAATGTAGTTCTGTTTCATCTTTAGTGCACCTGTATACACGCTCACGATCACTTTCACCTTGTACACTCTAACCAACCCATCTTAATGGCTTTGGCATTAATTTGTTAAATTCTTTCTTCAATGCACTTTTAAAAGCTTTTAAGTTCCTTTGTTGTTTTCTCCAACCTGCAGTGAAGTTTTTAGCAGGTAGTTTATCAGTGATCGAAAAAAAAAAAAAAGAAAGGGTCTATGTCAGTATTCCTCTGCTTTTTAGCATGAATGCGTATATGTAGATTGTAATCAATTAAGAGGGTGACTCTTGTGCCTGGCCAGCATGTGCATCCATCTGAAAGATTTTTGTGCAGTCTATGTTAGGCGGACGCAGAAAAGAAAGAATTTGTGTATATTTGTGAGTGAAAGAAATAAAGTTTTCTTTTTTATCCCTAGAACTTGTTTTATGGTCACTTAAGAGTTGGAGTTGTATTTAGGAACCAAAGGACTTTAACTGTGCATTGAGGAGGTCTTTAACACTCTAATGCCATCTTCATTATGTGTGGGGTGAATGGTCATCCTGGGGTAATCCGGGGTGTGGAGGTCAAGGTGAGAGTCAGCACACACACACATAGGGCACTGTGGATGAACCAGAGCTATCAACACCTCATTATCCATTGAAAAGCTCACTTCTTGATTCCTGTCCAATTGTGCTTGTGGAGTTCTTTAATTTTGAGCCTGAGGTCGTATTTTTAGCCGTTTATCCTCTTTCCCTTGTTCTTCATGTTTGTTTGCTTGGGGACAAGCAAACGCTTAGGTGTGGGGATGTTTGATAAACGTCTAAAAGTACGTATTTTACATGTATGTTTTGTGTATTATTTTCATATCTTATTGTTGAATCTATGCCCTTTTAGGTCTAAATTGCTTTATTTTTGTATTTCAGGCCAGCCAGAAGCCCTGGGAGTCGGCGACGAGATGGGGAGCGAATTCGACACCAAAACAGCGTTTTCGAGACGGGATACTGTAGAACGGTACTGTAGCATTCACTGTAGCTCATCGCGGACTTCTTGGCAGAAAAGTAGAAATCCAGAGGGGTCAGCATACCGGCAGTATGCTGACCCATTTACCCATCGGGATTTGGGGTTTTAAGGGCGATCTAGGGCATTTTGGAAGGAACTTTTTCATCTTCTTGTGGAGAGCTTTTGGGGGAGAAAGAGGCTAGGGCTTGGACATCATTTCCACACCATTTTGGAGGGCAAAAGGAGAGGAAATATGGGCTTTCTTAGGTGAGGAGAGCAAGATCTAGGAGGATCTACTTCAAAAGCTTCATTGTTTGGAGGTTGAAGACAACGGGAAGCCACCAATTCGTGTGGCGTCTTCGGAAGGTTTTCTCCGGGGATTCAAGCGGCATTCGACCTTCACCATTTGAGGGAGTGTTCCTCATGTTTATTTTAGTTATTTGCATGGTTTGTGTGGTGGATTTGTGGAACATGGACAACTAAACCCCAAGGTCACCGGATGTAGGTGAACCTTGGGGCAAAACTTGTGATGTTTTGGATTATTTGAGCTATTTATTGTATGATTGGCTTGTTGTGATCCTTGTTTGGTATTCTTGATTATTTTGGTACATATGCTTAATTGATGTATCAAGTTCTTGGTATCACTTTGTAGCATGACCATTGCATTAGTGCTAGACTCTACCAAACTTGGAAGGGATTTTTGTATAAATACGCCGTGACCATCGGGTATTTGTACCCCTCCACTTCTAGGGTTGAAAACTAACTAGTGTTTCCACCCTACTTGAGGAAACCATCATTCTCCTAGCAACCGTGTGAGAGGTTGAGTGGAAGAAATTCCTTATTCAACACTTGTACCGGGTTAGGGGTCAATTGCCGTGACCTTCGGGTTGACCTAAGCTTAGGTTTTCTCGGTCCAACTAGCCACATACTTAATTTCTCAAATATCCTACTCACTTGAGTAGCCCCCTTGGGGATCCTCATCCATGACCGTTTTCATCCCTAAGCATCTCCCGTGTTTTGATTGAGTCGCATTTATTTAGAAAATTTCTCTTGTTGTTATTTGTTTTCTTTCTTATCTATTCTCTTAAAAAATGGAATCGGTGAGCTAAACAACAGGTGAGAAGTGAGTAAGGTAGCTCCTCGGGCCCGTTGGGAATACGACCCACTCGTGCGTGCACGAGTGGTTTATTACTTGACGACCCCGTGCGCTTGCGGGTGTTGACACTCTGTGTCGATCAAGTTTTTGGCGCCGTTGCCGGGGATTTCACCGAGGGATATTTGGAAAGCTTTAAGCTTGTTGATTTAGCCTTTTCTTTTTCTTTTGTTTTTTTTTTCTTTTTGTTTTTGTTCGTTTTGTTTTTGTGTTTTCTTGTTTTTGGTTGTTGAGCTTTTGTAATTATTCCAGCTTTGTATTTTATTGTTGCTCTTGTGTATTTCTTGTTGTTAGCTAACGTCGTGACTCCTCAAACCGTGTAGGTACCCATCTAATGACACGAGCGAGTCAAGAAAACTTGATTGAACCCGATAACGAGATAGAAAGAATACTGCACCGTCGTTTGAGAGAAGGTATTGAGGGTTCAAGTCAACAAGAAGTTCAGGTAGAATCCAGTGAGCCCACAGTCATGGCCGAGCCAAGAAGAACGCTATCTGACTATGAAAGGCCACAATTTACCGGGGAAGAATTTAGTGTCCAAGTTCCAACTGTTCCGGCCAATAACTTTGAAATCAAAGCCAGCACCATAGGAATGATTCAAAATTCAGTCCAGTTTGATGGTCTAGCTGATGAAGACCCGCATGCCCACTTGTCAAAATTCCTCCAGATATGCTCAACCTTCAAGATCAATTCAGTTTCTGATGATGCAATAAGGTTGAGATTATTTCCTTTCAGTTTAAGGGGAGCAGCATATAGATGGCTTACTTCTTTGGCTCCGGGATCGATTACTACATGGAAGGAAATGGTGGAGAAGTTTCTTGCCCGATATTTTCCGCGCTTTGGGGCCTATATATACCGATTTGAAACTCAAAGGGCCTTTATAAGACCCCATTTCCCTATCTTTTTCTTCCCATCTTGAATCCTCATTCTCCCCTCCATTAGATCTTCATTCTTGAGCTCCAAGAAAGAAGAAAGGTGTTGATCTTCCCCTTTCCTCCATTGGTGATGATTCTCCTCTAGTTTTAGCAAGGTTTGAGGTGGGTTTTCTTCTCTTCTTTAATTCCATGTTCTTTTATTCAATTCTCTTTAGATCCATGAATAATTAGTGTGGATTTAGTATGGATCTAATATTTAATTGGAATTTAGCCATAGATCTAATGTTTGGATGGTATAGGAGTCTTGATTTCATGTTTTGGTGAAGAATGAAGGAGATCCTTCATCTCTATACCGTTGATTCTTTTAGATCCGAACCCAATTAGGATATTCTTGATTTTATTTTGATTTTGAGGGTTTAAGGATTCTATTATTGTTAATTCTTGAATCTAGAGCACTTAGTAAACCCTAAAAGCCATGAAGTCTAATTTTGGATCATTCTTTCCTCCTTTGTCCATTGTTTGGGTTATGTGATTGATTCTTGTTTTTTTTCTTGGATGGTTAATGGCTTCGAGGAGGCGGATCTAAAGGCAAGGGTAAAGATCAAGTCGACGAGTGATCCAAGTGTTCAATCTCGCCAAGTTTGTGAGTGGGAATTGTTTAATTAAAGACCTATGATCATACTTGTTTGAATGTCCAATAATGCATGCTTTGAAATGGGAATTTCTTCATTTCAATGGATTCTTGAAGTGTTTCTTGAAATCTAAAATTATGATGCTATATGATCTTCTTAATTCTTGATTTCATTTTAATGAACTCATGAGATGATTCCCTTGAGATCTAGAAACCATGATGCTTATGATCTTGCTTAACTATTGATTCTATTACAAAAGGCTCATGAGATGATTTCCTTGAGGCCTAGAAACCATGATAGTTTATGATCTTGTTAAATTCTTGATTATCTATATTTTATGAAGATTGGAAAATCCTATGGTTTGAACTACATGTTTTCAAGATTTGTGAATTTGAGAATTCGATGTTCTTGTTATTTTGACCGAATAAGGGTCTATGTGAACCAAATTGAGATTCTCCATGACGTTATTGTATTTGAAATGCGTTTTCAAAGAATAATCTTGTGTTGATATTCTTGATGAAAATGACATTATTGTTGATGCTTTCACACAAGGATTTACTCTTGGATTAAAAGTTGTATTTTATGGGAATTTGTGATCTCTTGATGAGATATATGATTTTATAATGATACGTTTATGATGAGCCTATGGGCAAACTATTTGTGATCTCTAGATGAGATATATGATTTTATAATGATACGTTTATGATGAGCCTACGGGAAAACTATTTGTGATCTCTTGATGAGATATATGATTTTATAATGATACATTTATGATGAGCCTACGGGCAAACTATTTGTAATCTCTTGATGAGATATATGATGTTATATTGATGTGTTCATGATGAGCCTACGGGCGGGATGGATATCCCAAATGTTTCGATGGTGACATTAGGGGGATCCCCGTCTTCTGCAGAAGCGAGTCTCCATGGACGGACCTAGTTGAGGTGGCGTGGAGTTCTCGGCTGACTAGCCCTTACAGGAGGCGCGTAGAGAACCTGAAGGTGCTGTGTTGGGTCCCGGAGTCACCACACGGGATTCCCAATGGCCAACGCCAAGATACGCTCATCTTGGTGGCTCTTGACCTAGCCACGGCCATGGTTAGTGATGGAGGGTTTTCATAGGCTATTGATGATGCTATCGATAGAGGATTTCCGCATGTGTTGCACTATAAATCCTTTTTTCGATGGATTTGATCTTTTGATCTTTTATCGAGTATTATTAACTTGAATTTTCAGTATTGAATCTCTTTACAAGTGATTTTCAGAGTTTTATTGATGCCTTTCTTTGAGAAAGTTGGAAAGCTTGTTATATTGAAATGTGTATTTAAAGCATTTTCTAAGTTGTGGTTGTTAAAGATTTACATATGTTTTCGGCATATCATTCATTACACTTGTATGAGTTATAGCTCCATGTCCAGCCCCTCACTGAGTAACTTAGTTACTCACCCATTCATCTTCTCTTCATCACAGGTGTTAGCACTGCAGGAGGGCGTGAGATGTGATAGTGCTTGGCATCTATTCTTGCATTTACATTTGAGTAGTGTATGATTCATAAACATTATTTTCATGCATAAGATGGATCCACTAGGACCTATATTTTCGTATTTCCATTTTTGTCCTGTATAATCTTGAATGGTTCAGACAGTACGTTGGTTGTATGAGTTTTACACCCAGTGTTTGGGGAAAAACTATGATTGTGTCCATGATCATTGATGTTGTGATTTCCAGGGATATATGTACATACATGGTGTGAGTCTGTTGATCTTGTACAGGGTTGTGGTTGAATACCTTAGATTAAGAGTATTATTGTGGTAATGTTAATATTGTACAGGTAACAGGTTAGCCTTGCGGCGATATGGGGTTGAGGCAGGTGCTTGACCTCCCCTGGGTTGTCGTGGCGGTAGTCCCATGGACCGGGACTCGAGGGTCGGGGCGTGACAGAGCCCGTGGCATACGGCCCCCATACGGCCCCGTATGGGGAGCCGTATGGGCCGAGAAGCACAATGCCAGCAGAGGGCCCCGTATGGGGGCCTTTTGCGGGGCCGCCTAAAATAGTGCAGAGCCTATGGTTGGCTCTGTGTTCGTCTCAGACGGCCACCATACGGCCCCGTGAGGCCGTATACCCTTTAAAACCATTTGAGAACTTCGAAAACCTGCCCCAAATGAAGTAAAAAAAATGATATAGCAAGCTCGAAGACTTCCCCAAAAATGAATGAAATAAATAGAACGACAATCTAGCAAATGAATTAACATCTAAACATGAGTTTCTCAAGAAGTGACACAAATACACCACAATTAAAATGATGAGAACAATGTACCAAGTGTGCGAGCATGAACTTATTAAAAACCAAACAAGGCGGAGAAATACGGAAATTGAAGTGAATTCAGACCTAAAATATGAAAAAATGCAAGAAAACTCCCTCAAATGCTTGGGTTGCCTCCCAAGAAGCGCTTGTTTAACGTCACGAGCCTGACGTACCTCTTTCCTTACCTCATAGTGGCTCAAAGAGTTTGAAGCCACCCCCAGTTTCCCTTGTAATGTTGTTATTGAAGTATAATTTCAATCGATGCCCATTGACCTTAAAAGTGCCGCTTTCCGGGTGGGTTACCTCAACCGCCCCATGTGGGAAGACTTGAGTGACCGTGTACAGACCTGACCAACGGGATCTCAGCTTCCCCGGAAATAATTTCAACCTGGAGTTGAAGAGTAGGACTTGATCTCCCTCGTGGAATTATTTAGGGTGCTTGATGCGTCTGTCGTGGTACTCTTTTACTTTTTCTTTGTAGAGCTTCGAACTCTCATATGCCGTGGAGCACCACTCATCAAGTTCGTTTAGTTGGAGTTTTCTCTTGCAACCTGTAAGAGAAGAATCTAGATCTAGAAACTTGATAGCCCAATAAGCTTTATGCTCAAGCTCAACATGTAGATAACAAGCTTTCCCATAGACTAGCCTATACGGAGTGATGCCCATAGGAGTCTTGTAAGCTATTCTGTAGGCCCAAAGGGCGTCATCTAGATGTTCTGCCCAATCTCTTCGGTTTTGATACACAATTTTCTCCAAAATTCGCTTTAAGTCAATATTGGACATTTCAACTTGCCCACTAGTTTGTGGATGGTATGGTGTCGCCATTTTATGGGAGACTCCATAGCGCTTCAAAATTTTTGTAAATTGGGCTTTACAGAAATGGGTGCCCCTGTCGCTAATGATTGCACGTGGTGCGCCGAACCTAGAAAATAATTTCTTTAAGAATTTCACGACCACCCTCGCATCATTCGTTTCCAAGGCTTGAGCCTCCACCCATTTAGACACATAATCGACCGCCACGAGTATGAACTTGTATCCATGGGAGCTCGGGAAAGGTCCCACGAAATCAATCCCCCATACATCAAAAACTTCACAGGCTTAGTTCCAATTTTGGGGCATCTCATCCCAGCGAGAAATGTTGCCAACCCACTGACATCTATCACAAGCTTGAATAAATTTTTGGGTGTCTTGGAATACCGATGACCAATAGAAACCTGCATCAAGAATTTTCTTTGTTGTTCTGTTTGTATCATAATGGCCACGAGTGGGTCCTGAGTGGCAATGCCTCCTTTGTGGATGCCCGTGTGGATGCCCGCGTAAAGCCCCGAATTCAAATTATAAAAGCCGCCTTGTGATAATTTTTAGGGATCTTTTCGGCTACTTTCGAAAGACAAGGCGGCTAGGGCTTGGGAGGAGTTCTTTGCGGCTTTGGGAAGCTTTCCTCACCAGCTTGGATCGATTCCTTCTCCGTCATAGCATCAAGGAAGCCATTGGCAACCTAGCTTCGGAGTGGATTCAATCTAGACGTGGAAACTACCCATCAAGACCATCATCACGGATTTAGGGGGTTATTCTTTATGTCTTTGGAACTCTATTCTCAATTTATTATTTGTTTTGTGAATCGCTCCATGGAGAGCTAAACCCCTAGAGGGTATTCGGACATGTAAACCCTAGGATTCTTATTTTTGATTAGATTTACATTGTATTTCTATTCGAATTTATCAGTTTGAGTTTTACTCTTGAGTTCTTAATGCTTGTTTGTGCTTTTGATTTCATTATTAATTGCCTTGCATGTTTTACTCAATCTAGTGAAGAGAGAAATCACCGCTAGGTTTAGAATTACCAAGAGTAAAGGGGGTTGAGAGGGTGAGCCGTGAGATAGCGGAGTGTCCCTTTATCTTCCGATAGATATTTCCTATCTCTATATTCCCTAAGTGTCAAGCAACCATATGTGGTGTGAGGCGTCGAGAGAATTCTCCGCCGGGATCTCGTAGGGGACTAGTTATCGAAGACCTGGAGGCAGGGGCCGTTATACGTTAGGATACCCACGACTCATTGTTTTCGTTTAGAAACACTTGTAAGCTACATTCAACACTCGAATTCTAGGGGGAGCATTGTCCGGATACCTCACTTTTATTAATTGAGAACTCTTTTCCTTTTTATTCCTTGCGCACTTGTAGTGACACTCTTAATTTTGGCCATTAGATAATCACACACTACACTCATTAGGCTAGATAACAATAGGGGGCTATTACTAGTACTTCTATTCCCTGTGGTTCGACAACCCAACCATTTGGGTCCACTTTTATTACTTGACGACCCGTGCACTTGCGGTTACGCGAGGGGTTGACACACATCACCCTGTTGTGTTGTTACAGAGACGCATCAACAGCGGCGCTAGAAGACTCCCTTCTGGCCCTCTTCGAAGAGGGGCCTGACGTAGAAGCCTTCCTCGGCATAATCTGCGAGATAAAAGATTTAAAACGCTTAGAAACAGTGAATGCATGGGTGTGTTAAATGTGACATGCCCGTCTTGATTGGCAAAATGGTTTTTAAATGGAACACAGGCGTCCTAATCAGAGCACGCCCGTGCTGGTGTTTAAATTAGGGATCTGAGTAAGAGCATGGCCATGCTTATCGAAGCACGCCCATGTTGCCATTATCCTGCGTCATCTCCGACGACACCTAGCTTGCAAATCGACTGTAAAACGATGTGTAATCAAATTATAATTCATCCTAGATGCTTCTAAAACCTAAGGTAAGCAATTAAACAACAATTCAAGGCATATAAACTATGATTTGGAGGAGACTAAGCAATGAGGATCCGTCGACTTACCAAAATATCGAAGAAGAAGAATAAAAAAGATGAAACTCTGAAAGATCTCTAAAAACCCCGCAAATGGTAGCGAATTCGTAAGAAAACCGAGGGTAAAAGAGGGGAACTCGCAAGTGTAAATGAAGAACGGGCGTGAACGGCCGGAATTTTAAAGAAAAACTCGCAGAAGACAAATTGTCGCGTTGAACACACCCTCAACACGGCCGTGATGTGCCCGTGCTAATAAAATTCAATAGAAATGAAGAACGCAGCACGTCCGTGCTGCGTGCATGGGCAGCGTGCTTGGGGGTTCAACACGGCCAGAGGACGGACGTGCTTTCCCCCATGCTCCTCATGAAAAATAAAACAGTGAAAAACCTGTAAACTACACCGCAATCAACATGGCGGTGTTGATCCCGTGCTAAGCCTGAAACTTCTTAAAGCAGCTGAAAACACACTGGACTCGACTTAACAAACAAGGAAAATCACACAAACCCAACAAACAGACACAACAAGAAAAGAAAAGGCATGAAACCAATCGGGTTGCCTCCCGAGAAGCGTTTGTTTAACGTCACTAGCTTGACGTACCTGTTCTCACTTCATGAAGGCTTAAAGACATATCTTCTCTCCTGGCGTCCTACAACACAACATTCCAAGAAGGGAGACAATGAATTAATTAAAAATGCCTCAACAGCACCGAGTACAATAGCAAGGACATGCTTTGGGTAGAGGCTTGTTGTTTCTTCCTATCCTCTACCTTCTGCCACCATGTAGGAGCCTTAGATAGTTTCTTTTTCTTGGCATACACGGCTGGCTTATCAGCGCTCGGTGAAACAACAGCTACCTTTTTAGCCCTCACTATGGGATCTTCATCTGGAGGTGCCTCCCCTAACAAGTCAGTGAGGTGGTCCTTCCGCTAAGTTTCCTGCACACACTCAACCTCCACTATACCAAAGTTCTCTTCTATCTCCCTTTCAATGTAGCTCTCTTCTTTTTCATAATTTCTTGTAGTTGGGAGTTCTATTCTTGGCATGAGGATTAATTGTTGAACCCGGCCCTCTAGCTTGTGAAGGGATGCTTGCACATTCAAAAGTGTGGCATGGATAGCCTTAAATCTGGAATTATATTTAGCATCAAGGGATTGAAGTTGGGCAGTAATGGCTTCAAATTTAGTGTTGATGGTGCGAAATCTATGTTCAATATTCACCATGAATTTTGCTATTACATCCTCAGTAGTATATTTCCTTTCTTGCGGTGTTCCATGTTGAGGACTTGGAGGGGGAATGCACCGTTGCTCTTGAAGTGCTTTGTGGTTAATAAATTTGTTGAGTTTCTCCTCAAGAGCATCTATTAGAGCTGTCAAAGCAAAGTTTGGATCATTCAAGGTCAAAGCTCATTGCATTTGCCAAGATTAGTATACCTCGCACAAAAAGAAAACACAAAGTCAAACAAAGCATAACAAAAGAACGAAGATAAAAAAGAAAATATGTACAACAAGAAGAAGAATGGCTAGAGCAATAGACTATAGGTTTTCCTAGTATCCCTTGTGTCCCCGGCAACGGCGCCAAAAACTTGGTGGTGATCCCGCAAGCGCACGGGGTCGTCAAGTAATAAACCACTCGCGCACGCACGAGTGGGTCGTATTCCCAAGGGCCCAAGGAGCTACTATTACTCCACTTTCGTCTATTTCCTAGCCTAACACTTCAAAAGATAAACAGTGATTGCAAAAAGATAAAAAACTATTAAAATGAAATCAGGGCTACTACTACACACATTTAGCGAACAACTGAGAACCAAACACACGAAGAGGTGATTTGGACAATGAATTCTCCTAGGGTTGTCATTAGGTCCTGAATTTAGGATGAAATAATGAGATGGTAGCTGGGCCAAGAGACTCCTACAGTAGGTCAACCCCGATGGTCACGGCGATCAACCCCTAATGCGGTAGAAGTATTGGATCGGAATCACATCCGCCCAAATCCTCCTATGATTGCATTAAACTTAGGGAAATCTCTAATTAGGGTCAAACACAATATCTATGTTCATCCCTAATGGTTCGAGGGGTACGAAATACCCGATGGTCACGGTGTATTCATACATGAATCCCTTTCAAGATTGGTGAGTCTAATACTAGGGCAATGGTCATGCAACCTAGCATTTCCTAGAATTGGCACACCGAGTTCTCATGCATACCATGGCATTAAAATACACCAAACATGAACCACAAACTATAAGATTCCATAAAAGAAATACAACATCCAACAATACATCACAAGGATGATCATCCAAATTACAAACAAACACCCCTAGAGTTCATCATGTCCAAACCACAAATAAGTTAGTTCCTCATGAAAGAGGAACACTCATACAAGTTCAAGGAGCAAATAAACAAGAAAAGAAGGAAGAAACACTCCCTCTAGCTTCGGAAACCCTCGAATGGATGAAGTCCTTCAAAATACACCTTGATGTCTTGGATCTTCCCTTGAAATCTTCTCCTTCGATGTGTGCCTCCCTCTTGTTGAAGATTGCGCCGTAGATCGCCGGAAATGGCCGGCAAAGAAGGTGGGGCGCCGGCCCTAGAAGAGTAGATGATGTCCCCCCAAAAGAATGCCCTAACTTTCCTTTAAAAATCTCTTTTTCGGGCATCCATACGGGCTGCCTTGCGGGTGCATGCTTGCCCGCAAGGCTCCCAGCCTTTTTCCAGAAAATCCCGTTTCGGTGCTACAGTGCCCTGCTACAGTAAGCATGCTGCAGTAATCCTTCTACAGTGATAGAAACTCGAAAACGTCGTATTTGATACGGATTTCTTCCCAAATACGCTCTTGAGCTCATTTTGACTTATTTAGGGTCTGCAACACAAAATAAAGAGATTTAGACCATAAGAAGGGCATCGGCTCATAAAAAGATAATAAAATAATACAAATTAATACGTATAAAATACGTATACTTAGGCGTTTATCAAGCATCCCCACACCTAAGCGTTTGCTTGTCCCCAAGCAAACAAACATGAAGAACAGGGGCAAGAAGATAAACGGCTAAATATGCGACCTCAAGCTCAACTGTACAGAACTCCACAAGCACAAATAGACAGAAATCAAGAAGTGAGTTGTTCAAAGTATAAATAAGTAATATCAGCTCTGTTTCTTCCAAAGTGTTCTTGTGAGTGTGTGCTGACTCCCACCCTGACCTCCACACCCTGAATTACCCAGGATGCTTGTTCACCCCACTCAAATTGAAATTAGTGTTAGAAGTGCTAATGACCCTCTCAATAGTCAGTTAAACATCTTTTGGTCTTACAACGAAACCTTAACAACAAGTGAAGGCAAAACAGGTTTCAGGCGCCTAAAAGGTCTTTTTTTTTTTTCGAGTTCGCATAACGTAGACTGCACAGAAATCTTTCAGAAGGATGCACATGCTGGCCAGGCACAAGAGCCACCGAGCTTACTTGATTACAGATCTACATATACGCATTCATGCTTTTCCAAGCAGAGGAATACTGACATAGACTCATTTTCAGATCATTTAATTTTTTTTTTTCACAAGACGCCTGATCAATTGCCTGCTAAAAACCTCACTTAAAAACCTCACTTAGGGTTAAAGTAAAAATAGGAGACTCAAAAGCTTTTAAAGGACTATTGAAAGAAGAGTTTAACATCCTAACACAAAAATCAATAAGATGGGTTAGAGCGTCAGAAGTGGGATTTATAGTGAACAGGTATAAATATGCACTAAGGATGAAACACAAGAGAAGCATAGATCAAATATAATTCCACCAAAATACTAGATAAATATGAGACAAAAACTTCTTTTGTCCAAATGAATTACACATTCAAAGAGTTGCACATTTTTAAGCATAAGGTCTCATGAATAATAAAAGCCCCGAAAAGGATACCACACAAGAATTGCTCATTCACAAAGAATGGAAAAGCAATAACAACAACTCATGATAGTTGTCAATAAAGCACCACATTGCATCTCTTCATCAACTAAGGCGATTGGAGCAATTCCAAACAAATAAAAACTCAATTAAAATGCGTTGAAGCTCACCTAAGTTGATGACAAAGAAAGGATGAATCGGCGAAGAAACGTCGACAAAACAACAGATCGGTGTTCTCTCAACTTAGACCAGCATGAATCTTTCTCCCAAGATGAAAAGAAATGGAGATGGGGTTGAGATTTGAAAGAGGAAAATGGGATTCCATGTGAAAGAGAGTGAAGTAGAAGGAAGATGGGGGAGGAAGGAGGTGAAAAATCCGTGCGGTCTAGCTGCAGCCCGCACAGCCGTACGGGTTATGTACAGCCCGCAGAGGTTTGTGCGGCCTGACGTGCAGTCCGCACAGCCTTCTAGCTGTGCTCTGCGGCAGGGTGTGCGGCCGCACACCAGGCCGCACAGGGCTACCAGAGCCCTGTGTGGGGGCTGTGGGGCCGCACAGCCCTCTGGCAGGCTTTCATATTCCGATAGGGTCTTCCTAGGTTCCGCCATGACTGATGGTTCACTCGACTCAACCTGAATCTCTTCTTGTCTAGAACTTTCTGCCACTTCTTTCAATAGTTGATGCAAAGTTCTTTCTATCTCATTATCGGGTTCAACCAAGTTTGCTTGACTCGCTCGTGTCATAAGATGGGTACAATAAACACAAAGAGAGGAAAAATAAACACAAAGATGGAATATTTACGAAAGGTCAACAACCAAAAACAAGAAAACAAAACAAACTAAACAACAAATAAAAGAAAACCCAACAACAAAAAAGGAAAACAACAGAAAAAGCTAAGGCTAAATCAACAAGCTTAAAGCTTTCCAAATATCCCTCGGTGAATCTCCCCGGCAACGGCGCCAAAAATTTGATCGACACAAAGTGTGAACACCCGCAAGCGCAAGGGGTCATCATGTGGAAGTTCGATCTTTTTCGCTTCTCTTGTGCTTTGTTTCTTGTGTAGAAGTTGTGTGTTTAAGTTTTTGTCGAGTTTTATTTTTGTTTAGAATCTTAATAAAGGTTCTTTTTAGAGTGTAAAAGAGGAGGAAAATCTTTGGGGGAAAGAGCTTTAAGTGGAGCGAGTAAGCCTTCAAGATGCCGCGAGAAACCCCTAAAACCAGGGGGCCTTGCGGCCTTCCATGCGGGCCGCATGGGAGGCCGCAAGGGGCCATGCGGCCCCTCATGCGGGCGCATGGCCGCCCGCAAGGTTTTCTGGAAAGGGCCTCGCGGCCTCCCATGCGCTCGCAAGGGAGCCCGCGAGCCCTCCCGCGCTTTGGGTCTATAAATACCCGATTTGAAACTCAAAGGGCCTTTATAAGACCCCATTTCCCTCTCTTTTTCCCACCATCTTGAATCCTCATTCTCCCCTCCATTAGATCTTCATTCTTGAGCTCCAAGAAAGAAGAAAGGTGTTGATCTTCCCCTCTTCTCCATTGGTGATGAATCTCCTCTAGTTCTAGCAAGAATTGAGGTGGGTTTTCTTCTCTTCTTCAATTCCTTGTTCTTTTATTCAATTCTCTTTAGATCCATGTAGAATTAGTGTGGATTTAGTATGGATCTATTATTTAATTAGAATTTAACCATAGATCTAATGTTTTGATGGTATAGAAGCCTTGATTTCATGTTTTGGTGAAGAATGAAGGAGATCCTTCATCTCTAAACCTTTTATTCTTTTAGATCCGAACCCAATTAGGAAATTCTTGATTTCATTTTGATTTTATGGGTTTAAGGATTCTATTATGTTTAATTCTTGAATCTAGAACACTTAGTAAACCCTAGAAGCCTTGAGATCTAATTTTAGATCATTCTTTCCTCTCTTGTTTATTGTTTGGGTTATGTGATTGATTCTTGTTTTTCTTGGATGGTTAATGGCTTCAAGAAGGTGGATCTAAAGGCAAGGGTAAAGATCAAGTAGGTGAGTGATCCAAGTATTCGATCTCGCCAAGTTTGTGAGTGGGAATTGTTTAATTAAAGAGCTATGATCATGCTTGTTTAATAATACATGCCTTGAAATGAGAAATTCTTGATTTCAATGGATTCTTGAAGTGTTTCTTGAAAACTGAAATTATGATGCTATATGATCTTCTTAATTCTTGATTTCATTTTAATGGACTCATGAGATGATTTCCTTGAGATCTAGAAACCATGATATTTGTGATTTTGCTTAACTATTGATTCTATTACAAAAGGCTCATGAGATGATTTCCTTGAGGCCTATAAACCATGATAGTTTATAATCTTGTTAAATTATTGATTATTTATATTTGATGAGGATTGGATAATCCTATGGTTTGAACTACATATTTTCAAGATTTGTGAATTTGAGAATTCGATGTTCTTGTTATTTTGACCGAACAAGGGTCTATGTAAACCAAATTGAGATTCTCCACGATGTTATCGTATTTCAAAGATAACAAAGATTTCAAAAGGCAGTCATGCTCGCTCGTTCGGATTTGTTCAAAGATTTCAAAAGCTCTCCAAGGGTTTTTCATCATCAAGAAATGCCATATGACCTTTCACATGGGCGTGTGTCCGTCCGTGTGACCTCAGGAGAAGAAACGGGCGAAATCGGGGACCAATAAGCAAGTTTCCACAAGGCTGAAATTCCACATGGGCGTGTGGAATTTCCACACGGCCGTGTGGAATTTCCACACGGCCGTGTGGCTCATCCACACGCCCGTGTGGATCCTCGAGATGGCCAATTATAAAGCCGTTCTGAAGCGTTATAAAGGGGGACTTTTTCCTAACTTTGGGAGCACGTTCGGCTAGGGTTTGAGAGGGTTTTTGCTGCATTTTGGGGGCGTTTCTTCACCGATTTCAACACCGATTCCTTCCAAGGAGAGCTATTGGGGGAGCCTTCGACGACTTCGATTCGGCAAGGTGTGCCCTAGGCTTGGAGGAAGGATCCGTGGAGAAGAAGAAACAGCCCTCATTGGCCATCAACAAGAAGCTTAAGGGGGTTTTCTTTATGGATTTCTTGCACTTATCTTCATTTATTTTGATGAACTTGTATTGCTCCATGGAGGGCTAAACCCCTAGTGGGTACTTGGACTTGTAAACCCTAAGTTTTCTATGTTTCATTGACTTTAATGCTATTATTCAATTTGAGTTTAAATTTGAGTTTCAATCTTGTGTGCTTAATTGTTTCTCCCTTAGAGTGACACTAGGGTTGAGGGCTAATCCAATCATCCTTTTGACGAGTGACCATCACCATTAGGATTAGATTAACCAAGATTGAAGAAGGTTGAGAGGGTGAGTTGAGAGGTAGCGACACGTCCCCTTTCCCCTCCGGTGTGGTTTTCCCTACCTTCTTATTCCAAGTATTAGCTTCGATCTCAAAGAGAGTTAGGCGTTGAGAGAGGCCTTTTCGCCGGGACTTATTTGTGATTAGGGATCTTTTGCCTGGACCAAAGGGATTGATCTATAGTTGGGAATAGGGTTTACCGCTTGGAATCCCTAGAGCGTAGCGCAGTCATACGTGGTGTGAGGTGTCGAGAGTCTTCTCTCTGCCGGGACCTCGTAGGGGACTAGTCAAGGTTGACCTTAGATTTGGGACCTTGTATCTTTGGATTCCACGACTCTTGAAATCTCTATTGAGTAAGAGTATTTGAAGTCTTGCACTTGAAACAAGGAACCTAGGGGGAGCAGTGTCCGAGTACCCCATTCTTATCTCGATCTTTTCCTACACTCTAGCTTTAACTTTCAGTTTTTAATTTCTGTTTTTAATCACTTTTTAATCTCAACAACAATCGGTTTTCTTTGGCTATCTAGCGAAGTGTTTTTGTTTCTATCGTCTACTCCCTGTGGATTCGACTACCCACCCGTTGGGTACTTTATTACTTCGACACCCGTGCACTTGCGGAACACATACGCAAGGGTGTGTCACCATGATAGTTTATAATCTTGTTAAATTCTTGATTATTTATATTTGATGAGGATTGGATAATCCTATGGTTTGAACTACATGTTTTCAAGATTTGTGAATTTGAGAATTCGATGTTCTTGTTATTTTGACCGAACAAGGGTCTATGTAAACCAAATTGAGATTCTCCACGATGTTATCGTATTTCAAATGAGTTTTCAAAGAATACTCTTGTGTTGATATTCTTAATGAAAATGACATTATTGTCGATTGATAAACGTCTAAATATACGTATTTTATTGTATTATTTTATTATCTTTTTGATAAGTCGATGCCCTTTTTATAGTCTAAATCTCTTTATTTTGTGTTGCAGACCCTAATTGAGCTCAAGAACGTATTTAGGAAGAATTCGACACCAAATTCGACGTTTTTTGGGTTTTCACTGTAAAACTTTCTGGATGCCTCACGGGCAACCTCACGGCCGTGAGGCAGCCCGTGAGGAGTCGCGATTTCACCTTTTTAAAGGCTCCTAGGGCATCATGTTTGGGGACTCTTGGCCACCATTCTCCACCATCTTCACCTAGGGCTTCAAGGCAAGAGGAGAAGGCAGATCTGAGGAGGAAATCAAGGGGAGAAGAGGTTGTGCTATCAAGGAGAGGATCTAGGAGCTTGCCGGCGCGGATCCGACAAGTTCTCATCACCACCTTCTAGTCTTCATCTTAAGGGAGTTTGTTATGAGCTTTGTCTTGTACTTGTTATATTTCTTGCTTTCTCCTTTGTTGATGACGAACTAGACTCCCAAGGTCACCGGGCATCCGGTGAACCTTGGGATGAACTTGCTTTGTATGGATGTTTTATATTTACATTTATGGTATGTGGTTTGGTTTGTGGTTCATGTTTTGTGTTCTTTGATGTGTTGTTTGGCATGAGAACTCTGCGATTCAACTTCTAGATTGTACTTGGTGCGTGACCATCGCCCTTGTACTAGACTCACATAGCATGGAAGGGATTCATGTATGAATACACCGTGACCATCGGGTATTTCATGCCCCTCCAACCATTAGGGCTGGACCTAGGTTGAGTATCGACCCTAATTAGAGGTTTTCCTAAGCGTAGTGCAATCGTAGGAGGATTTGGTCGGAAGAAATTCCGAGCCAATACTCGTACCGGATTAGGGGTCATCACCGTGACCATCGGGGTGATCTACTGTTGGATATCTCTTGGCCCATCCACCATTGCCTTTGTAATTTTAGCACCCATCTAGCTTTAGTAGTCCTGAGGGGATCCTATCCCGGGACCTCGCGCTTTCATTATTATTTGCTTCCTTAAATATGCTCATGTGGTGTGCCTGAGTCCATGTGTTTATAGTTATTTTTGTTAGTTTTCTTATCTTGTTTTAATTCTCTATCTTTGGTAGACTAGACAGTGCCGTCTAGGGGGAAGTAATAGCAGCTCTTGGGACCCCAGGGAATACGACCCTCTCACGCGTGCGTGAGAGGTATTACCTGACGACCCGTGCGCTTGCGGATCTCATCATCGATGCTTTCGCAAAAGGATTTACTCTTCGATTAAGAGTTGTATTTTATGCGAATTTGTGATCTTTTGATGAGATATATGATTTTATAATGATACCTTTATGATGAGCCTACGGGCAAACTATTTGTGATCTCTTGATGAGATATATGATGTGTTCATGATGAGCCTACGGGCGGGATGGATATAACAAATGTTTCGATGGTGACATTGGGGAGGATCCCCGTCTTCTGCAGAAGCGAGTCTCCACGGACCGACCTAGTTGGGGTGGCGTGGAGTTCTCAGCTGACGAGCCCTTACATGAGGCGCGTAGAGAACCTGAAGGTGCTGTGTTGGGATCCCGGAGTCACCACACGGGATACCCAACGGCCAACGCCAAGATACGCGCATCTTGGTGGCTCTTGACCTAGCCACGGCCATGGTTAGTGATAGAGGGTTTTCATAGGCTATTCATGATACTATCGATAGAGGATTTCCGCATGTGTTGCACTATAAATCCTTATTTCGATGGGTTTGATCTTTTGATCTTTTGACGAGTATTCTTAACTTGAATTTTCAGTATTGAATCTCTTTACAAAAGATTTTCAAAGTTTTATTGATGCCTTTCTTTGAGAAAGTTGGAAAGCTTGTTATATTGAAATGTGTATTTAAAGCATTTTGTAAGTTGTGGTTGTTAAAGATTTACATATGTTTTCGGCATATCATTCTTTACACTTGTATGAGTTATAGCTCCATGTTCAACCCCTCACTGAGTAACTTAGTTACTCACCCATTCTTCTTCTTTCCTTTTCAGGTGTTAGCACGGCAGCAGGCGTAAGACGTGATTGTGCTTGGCATCTATTCTTGCATTTACCTTTAAGTAGTGTATGATTCATAAACATTGTCGTCATGCATAAGATGGATCCATTAGGACCTATGTTTTCGTATTTCCATTTGATCTTGTATAATCTTGATTGGTTAAGACAGGACCTTAGGTTGTATGAGTTTACACCCAGTGTTTGGGGAAAAACTATGATTGTGTCCATGATCATTGATGTTGTGATTTCCAGGGATATATGTACATATATGTGTGAGTCTGTTGATCTTGTACAGGGTTGTGATTGAATACCTTAGATTTAGAGTATTATTGTGGTAATGTTAATATTGTACAGGTAACAGGTTAGCCTTACGGCGACCTGGGGTTGAGGCAAGTGTTGACCTCCCCTGGGTTGTCGTGGTGGTAGTGCCATGGACTGGGACCCGAGGGTCGGGGCGTGACACTACTTTAGTGGTATCAGAGCCCAGGTTATCATGATTGGGTCAGTATATGGTTTAGTGATTGGATCAGTATAAAGTTACATGATTGGGTCGGTACGAGATTTCATGATTGGGTTAGTATAAGTGTTCAGGCTTGGGTAAGTAACCAGTTTCGAGTTTTTGTCAGTATAATTTGGATTTAAAGTTAGCCTTATGATCGGGTCAGGAAGTTGATCTTCTATTATTTACCGCTGTCTTCTGATTGGGTCGGAAAGTGAATTTTTGTTTTCTGCAACTGTCCCCTGATTGGGTCGAAAAGTTGATATTTTAATTCTTGTATCCGATGGATCCAAATAGAGTCTGACTTATTGCATTTGATGCATATAGAACCACTCCTAAGAATTATCTTATGTTCCTGTCTCAGTAAAATGCCAGCACTACTCTCACGTGTTCGCCAAGGGAGAGCTACTTCCCCTGCTGATGCTACACCAAGAGTTTTGAGAGATGGGAGGCAAGGAGAACCAACTCCTCGCCCATCTCCATCGCCACATGGGCAGGAGGGTAGTTCAGGGCATGATCCTGAGGTGGCAGCTTCCGTTCATGCTCCGGATGTTCAGGGTACTGGTCCAACTCCTGAGGCACTTGAAGCTTTTAGGGCTCATTGGGCTACCAAGGGGAGGCAGCCTACCTATCAGGAGTACCAGGACTTTCTCGGGTATTGGAGGGCTTTTGGGGGTCAGGCTCAGACAGACCCAAGGCCTGCCCCAGCACCTCCAGTGCCAGTAGTTCAGCATGTGCCAGTAGAGGCCGGTGGATCTAGTCAAGCCTTGGTTTTGTCTAAATTTCTGAAGGAAGCCCGACAGCTTGGTTGTAGTTCTTTTGATGGCACAAGTGATGCCATGATTGCTAAGGAGTGGGTCAAGAGGGTAGTTGCTACCTTTGATGACATGAGTTTAGGTGCTGAGTTGAGACTCAGGGTGGCTACCAGACTACTGGAGAGTCGTGCTCGGATTTGGTGGGAGAGTCTGAGGAGCCGATCTTTTGGGCAGGTTACCTGGTCTGATTTCCTGAGAGAGTTTGATGAGGAGTACTATACCCGGTTCCATCGGGATCAGGAGAGGCTTGAGTTTATGAGGCTTGTTCAGGGAAGTAAGACAGTGACAGAGTATGAGACGGAATTGAAGGATTTGGCTAGTTTCGTTCCAGAGTTGGCACCTACTGAGGAGTTATTGGTGGAACCTTCGCTGTTGGAACGTATTAAGGAGCTTCAGAGTGTTAATGAAGAGTTGGTGCAAGAGGTGAAGAAGTTGCAGGCCGGGGAGACTAGTGAATTTAGATTGAGAGATGATGGGACCTTGGAGTTTCGGGGACGTGTTTGTGTTCCATCGGATTCTGAGCTGAGGAAAGCTATTTTGGAGGAAGCTCATTCGTTAGCTTATGCGGTTCATCCTGGGAGTACCAAGATGTATAGAACCATTAAGGAGAGTTATTGGTGGCCTGGAATGAAGAGGGAGATAGCAGAGTTTGTGACTAAGTGTTTGGTGTGTCAGCAAGTTAAGGCAGAACACCAAAGGCCATCTGGGTTCTTACAACCTCTTCCTATCCCAGAATGGAAGTGGGATCATGTGACGATGGATTTTGTGGTTGGTTTACCACGAACGCCTCGAGGTTGTGATGCAGTGAGGGTGATAGTGGATAGACTAACAAAGTCGGCACATTTCTTAGCAGTGCATACTAAGTACTCTTTGGAGAAATTGGCAAAGTTGTACATTGATGAGATAGTAAGGTTGCATGGGGTGCCAACTTCGCTAGTTTCAGATCGAGACCCCAGATTTACTTCCCGTTTTTGGCCTAGGTTTCAGGAGGCCTTGGGTACGACTTTGAAGTTCAGTACTGCTTATCATCCTCAAACAGATGGTCAGTCTGAGAGGACCATTCAGACCCTCGAGGACATGTTGAGGGCTTGTGTGATAGATTTCCAAGGGAGTTGGGAGCAACATTTGGCATTAGTGGAGTTTGCCTATAATAATAGCTTCCAAGCAAGCATTGGTATGGCTCCGTATGAAGCTTTGTATGGAAGAAAGTGTAGAACTCCTCTTTGTTGGGATGAAGTGGGAGAAAGGAAACTTTAAAGTGTGGAGTTGATTGATCGAACAGTTGAGAAAGTAGCTGTGATTAGAAGTAGATTGAAAGCAGCTCAAGACAGGCAAAAGAGTTATGCCGATAATCGTAGAAGATCTTTGGAGTTTCAAGTTGGGGATAGAGTATTCTTGAAGATCTCTCCTTGGAAAGGAATAATTCGGTTTCGAGGTAGGGGAAAGTTGAATCCCCGATTTATAGGTCCATTTGTGATCCTAGAGAGGATTGGACCGGTGGCATACCGATTAGAATTACCGCCTGAGTTGGAGAAGATTCATAATGTGTTCCATGTTTCCATGTTGAAGAGGTATATCCCTTACCCTTCTCATTGTCTTGAAGCTCCGCCGGTAGAGTTAAGAGAAGAATTGAAATTTGAAGTGCAACCGGTAGAGATCCTTGATTCTCAAGTGAAAACTCTTCGGCGAAAGATTATTCCTATGTTTAAAGTGCTTTGGAGAAATGATGTAGTTGAAGAAGTAACTTGGGAACCCGAAGAAGTGATGAAGAGCAAGTATCCACTTTTGTTTGAATCTTGAGGTATGCCAAAAATTTAGAGGCCGAAATTTCTTTAAGGGGCGTAGGTTGTGGAAGTTCGATCTTTTTCGCTTCTCTTGTGCTTTGTTTCTTGTGTAGAAGTTGTGTGGTTAAATTTTTGTCGAGTTTTATTTTTGTTTAGGATCTTAATAAAGGTTCTTTTTAGAGTGTAAAAGAGGAGGAAAATCTTTGGGGGAAAGAGCTTTTAAGTGGAGCGAGTAAGCCTTCAAGATGCCGCGAGAAACCCCCAAAACCAGGGGGCCTTGCGGCCTTCCATGTGGGCCGCATGGGAGGCCGCAAGGGGCCATGCGGCCCCTCATGCGGGCGCATGGCCGCCCGCAAGGTTTTCTGGAAAGGGCCTTGCGGCCTCCCATGCGCTCGCAAGGGAGCCCGCGAGCCCTCCCGCGCTTTGGGTCTATAAATACCCGATTTGAAACTCAAAGGGCCTTTATAAGACCCCATTTCCCTCTCTTTTCCCCCCATCCTGAATCCTCATTCTCCCCTCCATTAGATCTTCATTCTTGAGCTCCAAGAAAGAAGAAAGGTGTTGATCTTCCCCTCTTCTCCATTGGTGATGAATCTCCTCTAGTTCTAGCAAGAATTGAGGTGGGTTTTCTTCTCTTCTTCAATTCCTTGTTCTTTTATTCAATTCTCTTTAGATCCATGTAGAATTAGTGTGGATTTAGTATGGATCTATTATTTAATTAGAATTTAACCATAGATCTAATGTTTTGATGGTATAGGAGCCTTGATTTCATGTTTTGGTGAAGAATGAAGGAGATCCTTCATCTCTAAACCTTTGATTCTTTTAGATCCGAACCCAATTAGGAAATTCTTGATTTCATTTTGATTTTATGGGTTTAAGGATTCTATTATTGTTAATTCTTGAATCTAGAACACTTAGTAAACCCTAGAAGCCTTGAGATCTAATTTTAGATCATTCTTTCCTCTCTTGTTTATTGTTTGGGTTATGTGATTGATTCTTGTTTTTCTTGGATGGTTAATGGCTTCAAGAAGGTGGATCTAAAGGCAAGGGTAAAGATCAAGTAGGTGAGTGATCCAAGTATTCGATCTCGCCAAGTTTGTGAGTGGGAATTGTTTAATTAAAGAGCTATGATCATGCTTGTTTAATAATACATGCCTTGAAATGAGAAATTCTTGATTTCAATGGATTCTTGAAGTGTTTCTTGAAAACTGAAATTATGATGCTATATGATCTTCTTAATTCTTGATTTCATTTTAATGGACTCATGAGATGATTTCCTTGAGATCTAGAAACCATGATATTTGTGATTTTGCTTAACTATTGATTCTATTACAAAAGGCTCATGAGATGATTTCCTTGAGGCCTATAAACCATGATAGTTTATAATCTTGTTAAATTCTTGATTATTTATATTTGATGAGGATTGGATAATCCTATGGTTTGAACTACATATTTTCAAGATTTGTGAATTTGAGAATTCGATGTTCTTGTTATTTTGACCGAACAAGGGTCTATGTAAACCAAATTGAGATTCTCCACGATGTTATCGTATTTCAAATGAGTTTTCAAAGAATACTCTTGTGTTGATATTCTTAATGAAAATGACATTATTGTCGATGCATTCGCAAAAGGATTTACTCTTCGATTAAGAGTTGTATTTTATGCGAATTTGTGATCTCTTGATGAGATATATGATTTTATAATGATACGTTTATGATGAGCCTACGGGCAAACTATTTGTGATCTCTTGATGAGATATATGATTTTATAATGATACGTTTATGATGAGCCTACGGGCAAACTATTTGTGATCTCTTGATGAGATATATGATGTGTTCATGATGAGCCTACGGGCGTGATGGATATCCCAAATGTTTCGATGGTGACATTGGGGAGGATCCCCGTCTTGTGCAGAAGCGAGTCTCCACGGACCGACCTAGTTGGGGTGGCGTGGAGTTCTCGGCTGACGAGCCCTTACATGAGGCGCGTAGAGAACCTGAAGGTGCTGTGTTGGGATCCCGGCGTCACCACACGGGATACCCAACGGCCAACGCCAAGATACGCGCATCTTGGTGGCTCTTGACCTAGCCACGGCCATGGTTAGTGATGGAGGGTTTTCATAGGCTATTGATGATGCTATCGATAGAGGATTTCCGCATGTGTTGCACTATAAATCCTTATTTCGATGGGTTTGATCTTTTGATCTTTTGACGAGTATTCTTAACTTGAATTTTCAGTATTGAATCTCTTTACAAAAGATTTTCAAAGTTTTATTGATGCCTTTCTTTGAGAAAGTTGGAAAGCTTGTTATATTGAAATGTGTATTTAAAGCATTTTGTAAGTTGTGGTTGTTAAAGATTTACATATGTTTTCGGCATATCATTCTTTACACTTATATGAGTTATAGCTCCATGTTCAACCCCTCACTGAGTAACTTAGTTACTCACCCATTCTTCTTCTCTCCTTTTCAGGTGTTAGCACGGCAGCAGGGCGTAAGACGTGATTGTGCTTGGCATCTATTCTTGCATTTACCTTTGAGTAGTGTATGATTCATAAACATTGTCATCATGCATAAGATGGATCCATTAGGACCTATATTTTCGTATTTCCATTTGATCTTGTATAATCTTGATTGGTTAAGACAGGACCTTAGGTTGTATGAGTTTACACCCAGTGTTTGGGGAAAAACTATGATTGTGTCCATGATCATTGATATTGTGATTTCCAGGGATATATGTACATATATGTGTGAGTCTGTTGATCTTGTACAGGGTTGTGATTGAATACCTTAGATTTAGAGTATTATTGTGGTAATGTTAATATTGTACAGGTAACAGGTTAGCCTTACGGCGACCTGGGGTTGAGGCAAGTGTTGACCTCCCCTGGGTTGTCGTGGCGTAGTGCCATGGACCGGGACCCGAGGGTCGGGCGTGACACATCAAGTAATAAACCACTCGTGCACGCATGAGTGGGTCATATTCCCAAGGGGCCCGAGGAGCTACTTTACTCACTTCTCACTATTTGTTTAGCTCACCGATGCGATTTCATGAGAATAAACAGGAAATAAAAGAAATGAACAACAAGAGAAATTGTTTTAAAAGAAATCAAAACACGGGAGATGCTCAAGGATAGAAACAGCCAAGGATGAGGATCCCCAAGGGTGCTACTTAAGTGAGTAGGATATTTGAGAAATTAAACACGTGGCTTGTTGGACCGAGAAAACCTAAACTTAGGTCAACCCGATGGTCACGGCAATGGACCTCTAACCCGGTGCGAGCGTTGAATAAGGAATTTCTCCCACTCAACCTCTCACACGGTTGCAAGGAGAATGATGGTTTCCTCAAGTTAGGGGAGAAACGCTAGTTAGTTTCAACCTTAGAAATGGAGGGGGTATAAATACCCGATGGTCACGGCGTATTTATACAATAATCCCTTCCAAGTTTGATGGAGTCTAGCATTAAGGCAATGGTCATGCTACAAAGTGCTACCAAGCATTTGATACATCAATCAATCAAATGCACCAAAACAATAAAGAGCACCAAACAAGGATCACAACAAGACAATCATGCAATAAAAGACTCAAATAATCCAAAACATCACAAGTTCACCCCCAAGGTTTCCCTACATCCGGTGACCTTGGGGTTTAGTTGTTCCTGTTCAACAAATCAACCAAACAATCCATGCAAAGAACTAAAATAAACATGAGGAACACTCCCACAAAAGGTGAAGGAAGAATGACGCTTGAATCCCCGAAGAAAACCTTCCGAAGTCGAAACTCGAAGGGGTGGCTTCCCTTTGTCTTCAACCACCAAGCAATGAAGTCCTTGAAGTGGATCCTCCTAGATCTTGCTCTCCCCACCGAAGAATGCTTGGATTTCCTCTCCTTTTGCCCTCCTAAAGCTTGTGGAAGTGGTGTCCAAACCGAAACCCTTATCTTTCTCCTCTCCCAAAAGCTCTCTCAAAGATGATCCAAAAGTTTCTCAAAAAGATGCCCTAGATAGCCTTTAAACACCCAAATATTGATGGGTAAACGGGTCCGCATACAGCCGGTATGCTGACCGCTCGGGATTTCTACTTTTCTGTCGAGAAACCGTGATGAGCTACAGTAACTGCTACAGTATCGTTCTACAGTATCCCGTCTCGAAAACGCTATTTTCATGTCGAATTCGTTCCCCATCTTGTCGTCGAGTCCCCAGGGCTTCTAACTGGCCTGAAATACAAAGATAAAGCAATTTAGATCGAAAGGGCATAGATTCAACAATAACATATGAAAATAATGCACAACACATACATGCAAAATACGTACCTTTAGACGTTTATCAAACATCCCCACACCTAAGCGTTTGCTTGTCCCCAAGCAAACAAACATAAAGAACAAGAGAAAGAAGATAAACGGCTAAAAAATACGACCTCAAGCTTAAAATTAAAGGACTCCACAAACACAAATGGACAGGAATCAAGAAGTGAGCTGTTCAATGAATAATGAGGTGATATTAGCTCTGGTTCATCCACAGTGCCCTATGTGCGTGTGTGCTAACTCCCACCTTGACCTCCACACCCCGGATTACCCCAGGATGACCATTCACCCACACATAATGAAGATGGTATTAGAGTGCTAAAGACCTCCTCAATGCTCAATTAAAAGTCCTTTGGTTCCTCAATAGAACTCCAACTCTTAAGTGACCATGAAACAGGTTCTAGGGATCACAAGGGAAACTTTATTTCTTTCACACACAAATATACACAAATTCTTTCTTTTCTAGGTCCGCCTAACATAGACTGCACAAAAATCTTTCAGATGGATGCACATGCTGGCCAGGCACAAGAGTCACCGTCTTAATCGATTACAATCTACATATATGCATTCATGCTTATAATGCAGAGGAATACTGACATAGACCCCCCCCTTTTTTTTTTTTTTTTAAAGATCCCTGATAAACTACCTGCTAAAAACTTCACTTAAGGTTAGAGAAAACAACAAAGGAACTTAAAAGCTTTTAAAAGTGCATTGAAGAAAGAATTTAACAAATTAATGCCAAAGCCATTAAGATGGGTTGGTTAGAGTGTACAAGGTGAAAGTGATCGTGAGCATGTATGCAGATGCACTAAAGATGAAACAGAACGACATTCAAGCACATGTACTGTACAGCTCACAACTATCATTCTACCAAGCTAGGAAGTCCTTAACAATATAATCATAGCAATCATAGATAACAAGCATGCACAAATACAAAACACTCCACGGAAATAACCATCCCCACAACTAAAGTTGTACATTGTCCTCAACGTACCTAAGTCAGCAGAATAATGTGGGGGATGAAAATAATAAGGAAAGAATGGGAGTGAAGAAACTTCCCTGATTCCTTGGTGTGATTCTCAGTTGCTCCACTTGGATCAGGAGTATATCACCTAATGAGGGCGACACAAGTAACGCTCCCAAAATTAATAACCCTGAAAAGAACAAGGAGCTTATCATCATTCAATATTTGTTTTAGAGGAAATGGAAATAAAGTATGGAAAAGAGAGCTCCAACATAAATAACAAAAGAGTTTAGTAGGGAATAAGCCCTAGCTAACTCAAAAGTATAAGTTTTAACAACAAAAACAAACAAAGAAGAAAAATAGAAATATAATAAACAAAGTCATGTCACGGGTCTAAGAGGCAGGATGAAGCAATGATGCGGTGCAAGTAGTGAACGGGTATTCCTTGACCATCTCTATGGTGCTAAGGACGGACTTCCAAGGTGACTTCTTCAATCGAAAGTAATTTATCTCAACTATCATGTGAAAGGAGCTCCAACACCGAGCCATCTAATCCCAATGTGTTCAAAGCTTCCAAATCGATCTTCCTAACGGTGCCGAACCCCTTTCGTGATAAGAGTGCAAAACGCGTCTTATGTTATTCCTTGGAAAACTTGGGCTCTTGGACGGGAGGGAAAGGTTCCCTCCTAGCTCTCTTGAAAGTTAATTTCTTGATTGGCATCCTATAGAAACAAAGTATAGATTATCCAACAAATTTACAAGCAAAATAAGCACCAAAAGAATGAAGAAATCCAAGAAAAAGCACAGTTCTACAGTAATTTCGGAAAAAATTTTCAAGATCTTTGCTTGTAGAAGTAGCCAAAAAATTTTACAAAACAAGAGAAACACTTTGATAATCACTAAGCATTCACCAACCAACAAAAATAACAGAAATTTCATCCACAAAAACAAGAAAAACTCAAGGTTTTGAGTGATAGGTCATACTCTTGCTCTAGGGTAAGATGAGTGAATCCAAAGGCTAAATCCGGCCAAACGCTTGCTCAAACTCAAAATTTTTGTCACCAAGATGGAAAAGAGGAGGAGGAGAGCAAACTAGAGCAAAAATAATGATGAAAAATGGTGGAGAAATGAGAGAGAACCGGTTAGAAGAATGAGGAAGAAGAATGAATAGTGACTAGCCCCAAAACATGATTTTTAAAGGTTCTATCAGGTGGTCTTGCCGACCATCCTTGTGGCCGCAAGGATGGTCCTCAGGATTCTCGGGATAAATCCCGAGGGGCATCCTTGTGATGAGTGCATTTCATATATATATATTTTATACTTTACCCTCATCATTATTGAGTCTTTTGGCTTTAATTCTCCAAATGCGGTGCTATTTGAGGTATTCTTAGTGTTTCTTGCAGATATCAAGTCTTGAAGCAAGAAAAAGTGTTTTGGATTGATTTTAGAAGCTAACGGACTTAGAAGAAATCTCATCAGGCTCAACACGGCTTGAGCACGCCCGTGCTATACCAAGTGCAGATTGCGGGAGAATTCAGCCAAAGTCAGCACAGTCTGAGTTCGCTGAGCACGGTCGTGCAAACCCTCAGCATGGCCTAAGCACGCCCGTGCTGTACCCCGTGCAGATTACAGGAATGTGAGTTTCTGGAGTTTTATTTGGCCGTAATCTGCACGGCTTGAAGCGGTACACCCTTGCGTATCCGCAAGTGTACGGGTCGTACAAGTAGTAAAGTGTACCCGTAGGGTCGGGTAGTCGAATCACAGGGACTGGTGTAGCTTCTAATACTAACGGGTTGCTTAATATCTAATCAACCAAAGAAAGATGGATTGTGTCTCTAGGTTGAAATTAAGGAGATTGAGGGAGAGAATTGCACAAAGGGGAATGTAAGGATTGGCTCGATGGAGGAGATGGGGCCCCGGGGTTGGACTTCTGACGTTCACTAACTCGTTCTTTCTCAGTATTTATCAGAGATGTCTTCAGTTCTAAACCTAGTTATACGAAAAGGGTGTTGCTTCCAGCGCTACTGAGCTCTAAGTTGAAATCTTACTGCTTGCAACTATCAATCATGATTCACAAACCTAGATAAGAAAACCTAACTTCCAAGCATTCAAGCACTAAACAACACACAAGATAACCAATAACTCAGATTTATTGTAAGGAACAAGACACTCATAAATGCCGCAAGTAAAGATAAAGAGTTCAAGCTACAACGTCATACAAACAACCCCGGGGCTCCTTTAAGAGTTTAGCCCCTCATGACAATAAACAACAAGTACAATGCCAAAGAAATTGAAATACAAGAAGTTGAAAACTCCCTAATTTCTTGCATCCTTGTGGTTGTCCGAGGATCTACAATGTTGTAAAATCTCTTCCCGATCATCCTACCATAGGCGTGACATTCCCTTGATGAAGAGGAGGATGAACTTCTTCTTGCTCCAGGACTTCGATATCTGCATGGAAAACCAAGAATACCTCAAATAGCACTGAATTTGGAGAATTAAAGCCAAAAGACTCAATAATGACGAGGGTAAAGTATAATATATATATATATATATATATATATATATATATATATATAATGCACTCATCATGAAGCACGGCTTCAACACGCCCGTGCTTACATCAGGAAAACATTAAAACCTAGAAACTTAGTTTCAAAGGGAACTTTTTGGTGGGCGAACAAAGGGGGAAAGAGGAGAGAGCTTTGGGGGTTCGTCCTCCTCTTCATCAAGGGAATGTCACGCCTATGGTAGGCCGATCGGGAGGAGATTCCACAGCATTGTAGATCCTCTGACAACCCCAAGGATGTAAGAAATTAGGGAGTTTTCAACTTCTTGTATTTCAATTTCTTTGGGATTGTACTTGTTGTTTATTGTCATGAGGAGCTAAACTCTTAAGGGGGCCCCGGGGTAGTTTGTATGACGTTGTAGCTTGAACTCATTGTCTTTACTTGCAGAATTTATGAATGTCGTGTTCTTTACATTAAATCTGAGTTATTGGCTATCTTCAGTGTTGTTTAGTGCTTGAATGTTTGGAAGTTAGGTTCTCTTATCTAGGCTTGTGAATCGTTACTGATAGTTGCAAGCAGTAAGATTTCAACTTAGGGTTCAGCAGCGCTGCAAGCATCATTCTTATAGCATAACTAGATTTAGAACTGAAGACATCTCTGATAAATACTGAGAAAGACCGAGTTAGTAAACGTTAGAAATCCAACCCCGGGGCCCCATCTCCTCCATCGAGTCAATCCTTACATTCCCCTTAGTGTAATTCTCTTCCTCAATCTCCTTAATTTCAACCTAGAGTCACAATCCGTCCTTCTTTGTTTGGTTAGATATTAAGCACCCCGTTAGTATTAGCAGCTACACCAGTCCTTGTGGATTCGACTACCCGACCCTACGGGTACACTTTACTACTTGTACGACCTGTGCACTTGCGGATACTTATGGGGCTTATCAAGTTTTTGGCGCCGTTGCCGGGGACTGGCAACTTCTAAGAATTCGGACAGTCTTAGTACTCCAACCGTTTTCTTTAGTTATCAGTTTCCTTTATTTTGTTCTTTGTTTTTGCTCGGATTCTATTATTTGTTTTCGTTATTATTTGTGTTTTATTTAGACTGTTTTCCGTAACTAACAAAAATATTCCGTAACTAACAAAAATATTTTAGTACCTAAGTCGTGTTCTTTTCTAGAGAGGAAGTATCATTCATAAGATGGAAGATCTTTTGAATGCATTGAGGGGACAGGAAAATCTCTATTTCAAAACAGAAGTAAGAGATCTTGATGTTGGCAGTCAGCTAGTAGAACTACTCTCTCGTGCATCGAACAGAGATTATCATAATGTCCTCTGGAAGAAGCAGTAAGGGCTTACAGTGAGAAATCTCAGTAGTGGTCGAGGAGTCAAATTATTGATGAGGTGGCATTGCCTGATAACCAGGAACCTATAACCTCTGATCGACACAAAGTGTGAACACCTACAAGCGCACGGGGTCGTCAAGTAATAAACCACTCGTGCACGCACAAGTGGGTCGTATTCCCAAGGGGCCCGAGGAGCTACTTTACTCACTTCTCACTTGTTGTTTAGCTCACAGATTCGATTTCAAGAGAGTAATTAGGAAAGAAAAGAAATAATAACAAGAGAAATTGTCTAAATAAATGCAACTAAATTAAAACACGGGAGATGCTCAAGGATGGAAAACGGTCATGGATGAGGATCCCCAAGGGGGCTACTCAAGTGAGCAGGATATTTGAGAAATTAAGCATGTGGCTAGTTGGACCGAGAAAACCTAAGCTTAGGTCAACCCGATGGTTACGGCAATTGACCCCTAACCCGGTACAAGTGTTGAATAAGGAATTTCTTCCACTCAACCTCTCACACGGTTCCAAGGAGAATGATGGTTTCCTCAAGTTAGGGTGGAAACACTAGTTAATTTTCAACCCTAGAAATGGAGGGGTACAAATACATGATGGTCACGGCGTATTTATACAATAATCCCTTCAAAGTTTGGTGGAGTCTAGCACTAAGGCAATGGTCATGCTACAAAGTGCTACCGAGAATTTAATAGATCAATTAAACACATGTACCAAAACAATCAAGAATACCAAACAAGGATCACCACAAACCAATCATACAATAGATAACTCAAATAATCCAAAACATCACAAGTTTTGCCCCCAAGGTTCCCCTACATTCGGTGACCTTGGGGTTTAGTTGTTCATGTTCAACAAATCAACCAAACAAAAAATGCAAATAACTAAAATAAACATGAGGAACACTCACTCAAAAGGTGAAGGCCGAATGACGCTTGAATCCCCGGAGAAAACCTTCAGAAGGCGCCACTCGAAGGGGTGGCTTCCCGTTGTCTTCAACCTCCAAGAAATGAAGCCCTTGGAGTGGATCGTCCTAGCTCTTGCTCTCCCCACTGAAGAATGCTCGGATTTCCTCTCTTCTTGCCCTCCTAAATGGTGTGGAAGTGATGTCCAAACCCTACCCTCCTTTCTCCCCCCAAAACTCTCCCCAAGATGATGCAAAAAGTCCCCTAAAAAGATGCCATAGATAGCCTTTAAACACCCAAATCCCGATGGGTAAACGGGTCAGCATATAGCCGGTATGCTGACCCCTCGGGATTTCTACTTTTCTGTCGAGAAACCCGTGATGAGCTACAGTAAATGCTACAGTACTGTGCTACGGTATCCCGTCTCGAAAACGCTATTTTCATGTCGAATTCGTTCCCCATCTCGTCGTCGAGTCCCCAGGGCTTCTAACTGGCCTGAAATACAAAGATAAAGCAATTTAGATCGAAAGGGCATAGATTCAACAATAAAATGTGAAACTAATACATACCACATACATGCAAAATACGTACTTTTAGACGTTTATCAAACATCCCCACACCAAAGCGTTTGCTTGTCCCCAAGGAAACAAACATGAAGAACAAGAGAAAGAAGATAAACGGCTAAAAAATACGACCTCAAGCTTAAAATTAAAGGACTCCACAAACACAAATGGACAGGAATCAAGAAGTGAGCTGTTCAATGAATAATGAGGTGATATTAGCTCTGGTTCATCCACAGTGCCCTATGTGCGTGTGTGCTAACTCCCACCTTGACCTCCACACCCCGGATTACCCCAGGATGACCATTCACCCCACACATAATGAAGATGACATTAGAGTGCTAAAGACCTCCTCAATGCTTAATTAAAGTCCTTTGGTTCCTAAATACAACTCCAACTCTTAAGTTACCATAAAACAGGTTCTAGGGATCACAAGGGAAACTTTATTTCTTTCACACACAAATATACACAAATTCTTTCTTTTCTGGGTCCGCCTAACATAGACTGCACAAAAATCTTTCAGATGGATGCACATGCTGGCCAGGCACAAGAGTCACCCTCTTAATCGATTACAATCTACATATATGCATTCATGCTTATAAAGCAGAGGAATACTGACATAGACCCCTTTTGTTTTTTGTTTTTTTTATTATCCCTGATAACCTACCTGCTAAAAACTTCACTTAAGATTAGAGAAAACAACAAAGGAACTTAAAAGCTTTTAAAAGTTCATTGAAGAAAGAATTTAACAAATTAATGCCAAAGACGTTAAGATGGGTTGGTTAGAGTGTACAAGGTGAAAGTGATCGCGAGCATGTATACAGGTGCACTCAAGATGAAACCGAACTACATTCAAGCACATGTACTATACAGCTCACGACTATCATTCTACCAAGCTAGGAAGTCCTTTAAAAAAACAATTATAGCCATCAAAGGTAACAAGCATGCACAAATACAAAATACTCCAAGTAAATAACCATCCCCACACCTAAAGTTTTACATTGTCCTCAATGTACCTAAGTCAGCAGAATAACGTGGAGGATGAAAATTATAAGCAAAGAATTGGAGTGAAGAAACTTCCCTGATTCCTTGGTGAGATTCTCAGTTGTTCCACTTGGATCAAGAGTATATCACCTAAGGAGGGCGACACAGGTAAAGCTCCCAAAATTAATAACCCTGAAAAAAAACAAGGAGCTTATCATCATTCAATATTTTTCAAAAGGAAATGGAAATAAAGTATGGAAAAGAGAGCCCAACATAAATAACAAAAGAGTTTAGTAGGGAATGAGCCCTAGCTAACTCAAAAGTACAAGTTTTAACAACAAAAAAAAAACAAATAACGAAGAACAAAAGAAAGATAATAAACAAAGTCATGTCACAGGTCTAAGAGGCTGGATGAAGTGATGACGCAGCGCAAGTAGTGAACGGGTATTCCTTGACCATTTCTATGGTGCTAAGGACTTCCAAGGTGACTTCTTCAATCGAAAGTAATTTATCTCAACTATCATGTGAAATGAGCTCCAACACTGTGCCATATAATCCCAATGTGTTCAAAGCTACCAAATCGATCTTCCTAACAGTGCCGAACCCCTTTCCTGATATTAGTGCAAAACACATCGTATGTTCTTCCTTGAAAAACTTGGGCTCTTGGACGGGAAGTGAAGGTTCCCTCCCATCTCTCTTGGAAGCTAATTTCTTGATTGGCATCCTATAGAAACAAAGTAGAGATTATCAGACTAATATAAAAGCAAAATGGGCACCAAAAGAATGAAGAAACCCAAGAGAAAGTTCAGTGCTACAGTAATTTCGGAAACATTTTTCAAGAGCTTTGCTTCTAGAAGTAGCCAAAAATTTTACAAACTAAGAAAAATACTTTGATAAACTTTAAACATTCACCAACCAACAAAAATCCTAGGAATTTCAGCCATAAAAACAAGTAGAACTCAAGGTTTTGAGTGAGATGCCATACTCTTGCCCTAGAGTAAAGTGAGTGAATCTAAGTGCTAGATCCGGCCAAAAGCTTGCTCAAACTCCAAAATTTTGTCACCAAGATGGAAAAGAGGAGGAGGAGAGCAAACTAGGGCAAAAAGTATGAAGACAAATGGTAGAGAAATGAGGGAGAACCGGTTAGAAGAATGGGGAAGAAGAGTGAATAGTGTTAACCCCCAAAACTTGCTCTTTAAAGCTTCTATCGGGTGGTCTTGCCGACAATCCTTGCGGCCGCAAGGATGGTCCTCGGGATTTTCTGTTTGCACCATTTCTTTCTCCACTCTTTCTACACATTAACCATGGATGAAACCTTGAAAAATACGGCCGGAAACATCATTTAAACACTCAAAACATCAACATGCATGCATCTAGAACAAGAATTCTTCAAAGACCACATGACCAACAAGTTAACACGAAGGCAAAAGAATTAAGAAAAACGAAGAAAAATACAACTACAAACGAACCACTACTAAAAACACAAATAAGATAAGACAACACAAATAAGATAATGAATACGGGAAATGAAAGGAACTTGGGTTGCCTCCAAAGAAGCGCTTTTTTTAACGTCATTAGCTTGACGTGCATTACCTAAAAATCTCATGGTGGAACAAATGGAGGGAAGTTACCTCCAACCTTTGGGACCGGGTTGCCACTCGGAAAATTCAATGAAAGACATGAGAAGACTTTGAATTTACCACTATTTCCAAAGAATATACGATCAACCTCATCCGGAGGCAATGTGGATACCACTATTTCCAAAGAATATACGATTTACCACTATTCTCCACATCTTCTTAAGTCCCTTAATTTTCTTACCATTGTGGGATGAATTACCCTCCACTTGATTAATTTGTTGTGTTGGTGGAGGAGAGAGTTCTTCCTCGACATCTTGGCACGTTAACTCATCCAAGTACTCATCCAAAGGGTTTAAGGCAAGCACCTCCTGCACACAGTCAGAAACAATTACATCAGTACTATCAGTGAAATATAATTTGTCATCATGATCAAGTGTGTGCTTCATTGCTTCAGGGAGAGTGAAGACCACTTGCTCATCTCCAACCCTCAAGGTCATCTTGCCTTCTTGGACATCAATTAGAGCACCCGAAGTGTTCAGGAATGGGCGCCCTAGAATTAAGGGAACCTCAACATCATCATCCACATCTAAAATCACAAAGTCTACAGGAATGATGACTTTGTCAACTCTGACAAGGACATCTTCAACTACTCCCCGAGGTCTTCGCACCGACCTATCTGCAAGCTGTAATGTCATTCGTGTAGGTCGTAGGTCTTCTAATCACAGCTTCAAGAATAAGTTGTACGGCATTACATTTATGCTAGCCCCAGAATCGGCTAGGGCATGCTCCGTCACTCCTTCACCAATTACACAAGGAATCACAAAACTACCTGGGTCCTTTAACTTTTGTGGAAGTGTTTTCTCTAGAATTGCTGAGCAATTCCCAGTAAGTGCAACTATGCCTTGTTCCTCTAACTTTCTCTTATTGGTGAGAAGTTCTTTTAGAAATTTGGCATACTTCGGTATTTGAGCTAGTGCCTCAATGATTGGAATATTTATGCGGAGTTTCTTTAAGATATTGAGGAACTTCTTGAATTGAACTTCATCTTTATCTTGTTTGAGTCTTGAGGGGTAAGGTACCACTGGCTTGTATTTGTGCTCCTTTGAAATGTTAGAATTGGGAGAGTCTTCACCAGTTTTCCTCCCATTCTCCTTGCTTGCATCTTTACTCAAATTAGGGTCTTCCCGGACGGCTAAATCATCATTAGAAGCACTTGGGATCCATTTTTCCCTTGCTTCCAACTGTTTACCACTTCTCAAAGTAACTGACTTTTAATTGTTCCCTTGGGTTGCTTTCGGTGTTGCTTGGCAAACTCCCCGAGGGTCGTTACGATTGTCCACGAGCAAGCTCGTCCCACTTGATTCTCCGGGAGATTGGATGGATGCTTGAACATTTCTCAATATGGTACCAAATTCATCCATTTTCTTTTCATTATTCACAAAGCGTGCCTCCGTGCTAATCATAAATCCGGCTAAAACATCCTCTCGTAGAGTATTTCTTCTCTTGTGGGAAGGAGCTTGGTATTGGCTTCCCCGAGATGGTGGAGGTCTCAGACCGAGATTGGCCTTAAGTCCAAGAAGGATTTGAAGAGCCCCTCCATCCATAATTGTAAGTGTTTCCAAACTGATTCCCTGGTCCTCTTGGTCCACCCCAACATAATCAACCGTTTCCATCAACGGTGATGGGGCAACAACAATAGGGCATTGTGATGCTGCATGCCCTGCCCCACAAGTATCACATGACATAACAGCCATGGACCCTGAACTGGATCCTAACATGAGTTGATCAACTTTTTGTGCTAGGGCGTCATACTTCGAACTATTCTCCATGACATGTTTCGTTAGGGCATCAATCTTCGCAGCCAAAGCTGTGGATTCAGTCACCTCATACAGCCCTGCAGCTCTTGGAAGCTTCTGTCGAGTGCTCCAATGGCACTCATTGCTGGCCATATTCTCAATTAATTCCTCAGCCTCTTCAGGAAGCTTGTTGCTCAAAGAACCGCCTGCTGCTGCATCAATGAGTTTCCTAGTAGCATATTTCAACCCGTTACACAACATCTGCACTCTCATCCATGAAGGGAAGCCATGATGAGGACACTTGCGAAGAAGGTCCTTAAATCGTTCGTGGGCTTCAAAGAGTGTCTCAGTATCCCTGTGCCTGAAGGACGATATCTCCTGTCTTAGTCTTGCAGCTTTGCTTGGGGGAAAATATCGGGAGAGGAACTTCTCAACCATTTCCTTCCAAGTGGTGATGGACCCAGGAGCTAAGGATGTGAGCCATCTGTATGCTGTTCCTCTCAAACTAAACGGGAATAATCTCAGTCTGATGGCATCGTCTGATACTGAGTTGATCTTAAAAGTGGAGCATATCTGAAGGAACCGGGCAAGATGAGCATGGGGGTCTTCATCCGCTAGACCGTCAAACTGGACAGAATTTTGAATCATCCCTATGGTACTCGCCTTGATTTCGAAGTTATTAGCAGGAACAACAAGAGTCTCGACAAGAATTAGAGGTGGAAGTCCAGGAGAAAGATTCAGGGTCAAGCTCAGGGATGAAGGCTAAGGGCAAAGAGAAAGACTTGGTAGCAGAGTACAAGCCTACATTGCCCTATCCAGCAAAACTCAAGAAGGACCAACAGGAGGCACAGTTCAAGAAGTTTCTGGAGATGTTTAAGACATTGCACATTAATGTTCCATTCATGGAAGCTCTCTCCCACATGCCGAAATATGCCAAGTTCCTCAAGGAATTGTTGACCAATAAGAGGAAATTAGAGGCAGTGTCAATGGTCACTTTGAGTGAAGAATGTTCTCCTATCATCTCAAATAAAATTCCCAAAAAGGAAAAAGATCCAGGAGGTTTCATCATTCCGTGCACACTTAGAGGAATGATGGATAAAAAAGCATTGGCTGACTTAGGAGCAAGCATCAATCTCATGCCACTGAAGATTTTTCAGAAGCTAGGGATAGGGGAGCTCAAGCCAACTCAAATGACACTCCAGCTTGCTGATCGCTCCACCCGCTAACCTTTGGGAATTGTTGAGGACATTTTGGTGAAGGTAGACAAATTTATATTCCTGGTAGATTTTGTTGTCCTGGACTTAGATGATCGAGCTGAGGTTCCTCTGATTTTTGGACGACCATTCTTAGCCACTTCGCAAGCAATCATTGATGTAAAGGATGGTCGACTGACTTTGAGAGTGGGAGATGAGGAAGTGGTATTCAAGCTGAAGGAAGCTATGAGACACCCCATGGCATTTGATGATTCTTGTTATTTTCTTGATGCTACTGAGGATGTTATTTGTGATTGTGTGCAGGACATTTGGCAAAAGGATCATCTTACGGAATTGCTAGGGGCGGACCCTCCGGATGAAGAACTCACAGTCCAGGTGGAAGACGTCGCTGCTACACCATCGAGCATTGGTCAACCAGCAATGAAGGCCAAGAGGAGGAAAAGCAAGGTATCAAAGGCCCAGACATGGTGGCAGAAGGTAGAGGAGAGGATGAAACAACAAGCCTCTACCCCGAAACATAGTCCTGCTAATGACTTCAACTTTGGTGAGGCCTTCTTGATTAATTCTTTTTCTCCTTTCTTGGAATATTGGTCCACAGGGTACCAAGAAGAAAGGTATGTTTTTGAGTCGGCCTGAGTTGAGACTAGACCCGTCAAGCTAGTGACGTTAAAAGAGCGCTTATCGGGAGGCAACCAGATTTGTTTCATTTCTTTGTTCTTTGTTGCAGTGGTTGTTTTGTTTGTTTTTGTATTTTTGTCATGTTTTGATTTGAGTTCGGCATGTTTTTTTCTTTATGAGGGAAGGTTTCAGGCCCAACACTGGCCTAACACAGGTTTTTAAGGTTTTATCATTTCTAAACAGCACGGGGAGAAGCACGGCCGTGCTGAAGTCCCTAGCACGCTGCCCGTGCACGCATCAGGGACGTGCCAAGTTCTTCATTTGTGTTTAATTTTCTGAACATGGGCTCAACACGACCGTGTTGCAGCCGTGCTCAGCGCGACGGTTCCTCTCCCTGTGAATTTCTTCTTTTTAAACGCGCCGTTCGTCGTTTGTTTCTTCTCACCGGTGACTCTTTTCTCTTGTTCTCCCATTTTCTTGAGTTTTTCACGAGTTTTGCGTGGTTGTCATAATTTCTCGGAGTTTCTTCGCTTATATTCCTTCTCCGACATTTTGGTAAGTCGACGAACCCTTGATTTGTGTTTTGTTTCCAAATCTTTCATTCTATGCCGTTATTCCTCTTGAAAACGTTTAAATTCGGCTTTAGAGGCATCTAGGGTGATTCTTAACTAGTTTCAACAACTTTGTACCATCGATTTTTGAGTTGGGATCCGTCGGAGATGACGCTGGACTTCAGCAGCACGGCCCTGTTCACGCGAGCACCGCCATGCTCTAATTTGAGATTTGGGATTGTACGGAAGCACGGGCGTGCCTGTTAAACTCGCCCATGCTCATTGGAAATCCTGGTTTTTGACTTGCACGGGCGTGCAGATTTTTAACACACCCGTGTTGCACTGCTGATCTTAAGTGTTTTATATTTTCTCTCGATAGATCATGCCAAGGAAGGCTACTACATCCAGCCCTTCTTCGAAGAGAGCTCGAGGGGAGTCCTCAGCCCCAACTGCTCCCACTGCACCAGCTTTTGGTGCCCCCATCCATCAGGAACGCCACGACCGCTTGAGCACGAAGCGGTTTGGCGAGGTGCGAGTCATTGATTGGGAGGTAATCCGCGAGGTAGGCCTCGAGGCGGAAGTGCAACGATACCTCGGCGAGGGTGCCTTGACGCGGCTACTCGCCATCACCGACCCCGCTTACCGGGAGCTATCTTTGGAGGTCCTCACGAACTTCGAGATGCCCCGAGGGCCTATCAGCTATCACCGTGCTGGCACGATTCAGTTCCAGGCGTCCGGCGAGCTCCACCGAATGAGTCTGACGGAGTTCTCCCTCAGACTAGTCTTGTACGAGGAGGAGTTCACCAGGACTCCAGAGTACGATGCCCTCCTCGTCGCCCGACCACCCAGCGGTTGAGCAAGTACAGCTCAAGTGTGGGGGGGAGTTCACACTGCACACATTCTTTATTCTTGATCATCACTTTCATGCTCATCTAGCCAATGACAGTTCACCTTAAGGAAAAGGAGTGTATTTTCGAATTTAGGTTAAATTTAAACATCGGTTGTTACCATGCTCTAGTTTACTCGAAAAACTTAGAAATTTTTTGTCTGATTGCGTTTCTTGCACATTACTTGCTCTGTTAACCCTGATAACGCTAGTTCAGTTCTAAAAGGACATTAGTTTCATTATTTGACTTAAAAAAAAAATCCTTTGTTCTTGGGGTGGAAAGAGCTACCACCTATTTTGTATGCAGCTACTCTCATAAGTCGGATACTAGCTATGCCCTAATGAGAGAAAGAGCTATCTAATAGGCTATGTGAAAGCTAACACTCCCGGGTGGAAAGAGCTACCACCTTGAAAGGGTGTAAGCCGCCTAGGAGGCATCTTGGGAAATGGCTACCTTTGAGGTTGTGTGCAGCTACCACCGATTTCTTTGTCCTTAAATAAGTCCTTGTTTTAATAATGTTCAAGCATAGACTTGGGGCTGGCATGAGTAAGTCTACACACACACACGCTTTCAGATTTTACTTTCTTCACAATTTGAGTTTTTGCTAGAGTTTTGGTTTTTATCTATCTATGTTTAAAATTTTCCCTTGTTTGAAAATGCTATCTTTACACACTTTTGGTGAACTTGAGGCCAAGCATTTTCATCACTCAACCTTTAAATCTCATGGTATAAACTTTGCTTGAGGACAAGAAAAAGCTTAAGTGTGGGGGAGTTTGATAAGTGCTTGCATGTACATATTTTTGGAAATGTTTTCCATGCATGAGCATCATATTTCTCAGGTTATATCGCTAATTTCGTGTGCTGTTGTGTTCTTTCGTGCAATTAAGGTTGTGAAGACATGGTACGTGAATAAAGGCAAGATGAGGTCATAATGGTGCCAAGTGGAGCTCTTTTGTGCAAATACAAAGTTCAAGACACAAATCGGGTTCAAACGAGGGGGTATGTGCCAACTTCTAAAGGCTTCAAGACAATTCTTGTAGAAGGACACGAAGGCAGTCATGCCCGCTTGTTCGGATTTGTTCGAAGATTTCAAAAGCTCTCCAAGGGTTTTTCATCATCAAGAAATGCCACATGACCTTTCACATGGGCGTGTGTCCGTCCGTGTGACCTCAAGAGAAGAAACGGGCGAAATCGGGGACCAATACGCAAGTTTCCACAGGGCTGAAACTCCACATGGGCGTGTGGAATTTCCACACGGCCGTGTGGAATTTCCACACGGGCGTGTGGCTCATCCACACGCCCGTGTGGATCCTCGAGATGGCCAATTATAAAGCCGGTCTGAAGCGTTATTTTGGGGAGCTTCTTCCAAACTTGAGAGGGGGTGACGGCTAGGGTTCAGGAGGTTCTTGCTACACTTTGGGGGTGCTTCTTCATCGATTTCAACATCAATCCCTTCCAAGGAGAGCCATTGGAGGAGCCTTCGACGACTCGATTCGCGAGGTGTGCCCTAGGCTTGGAGCAAGGATTTTAAGAAGAAGAAGGAGAAGCCCTAATAGACCATCAGCACGGAGCTTAAGAGGGTTTTATTTATGGATTGGTTGCATTTAATTTCCATTTCTTTCATGATCTTGTATTGCTCAATAGAGAGCTAAAACCCTAGTGGGTGTTTGGACATGTAAACTCTAGAATTACTATGTTTCTATGACTTTATTGCTGTTCTTTAATTTGAGTATTAATTTGAGTTTCAATCTTGTATGCTTCTTGGATTCTCCCTTAGAGTGACACTAGGGTTGAGAATCACATTTAATCATCCTTTTGACGAGTGACCATCACCATTAGGATTATATCAATCAAGATTGAAGAGGGTCGAGAGGGTGAGTTGAGAGGTAGCAACACGTCCCCTTTCCCTTCCAGTATGATTTACCCTACCTTCTCATTCCACGAGATAACTTCGATCTCAAAGAGAGTTAGGCGTTGAGAGAGAAGCCTTTCCGCTGGGACTTATTTGTGATTAGGGATCTTCCGCCTGGACCAAAGGGGTTGGTCCATATTTCGGAATAAGGTTTAGCATTTGGATTCCCACGAGCTTTTCGCAGTCATACGTGGTGTGAGGCGTCGAGACTCTTTCTCTCCGCCGGGACCTCGTAGGGGACTAGTCATGGTTGACCTTAGGTTTGGGACCCTGTATCTTTGGATTTCCACGACTCATTGTTTCTCATTGTAATAAGAGCAGCTTAAGTTTTGCACTAGAAACTAGGATTCTAGAGGGAGCATTGTCCGAGTACCCCATCTTCATATTGATCTTATTCTACACTCTAGCTTTTACTTTTAGAACTTTATTTCTGTTTTTCTTGTTTTATTTTCAATCACAACAACAATTGATTTGTCTTTGGCTACTTAGCAAAGTGTTATTGTTCTTACGTCTACTCCCTGTGGATTCGAGTACCCACCCATTTGGGTACTTTATTACTTCGACACCCGTGTACTTGCGGAGCACACACGCAAAGGTGTGTCAACCTTGCTGGTTGTCTCAAACGGATCCTCCCTAACTGGCGATCAACCTTCATCCTTGTGTGCGATGGAATTCCTATTCGGCACCTCTCCCTTAACTTGGTGAAAATTCCCCAACTCTCACTTTTACTTGAAATCGTTTTCTTTGCTTTGCATGTTGAATCTTTAAACATCGAGGACAATGTTTCATTCAAGTGTGGGGGAGGGTTGTGTACTTGTGTTTTAATATGATTAGATGTTGTGCATGACTTAGGACGATTTATGAAATTTTTAGTTGAGAATTGCTAAGCTAGGAGTTTTTGAGCATACTAGTGCACTTTTGTTGAACTTAAAGTTTTATTTTGTTCTTATTTTGGAAACCTTAATCTGAACACTTAGCCTTTGTTGTTTTGTCACTCTATTAGAGGAAGGGCTAGTTGCAAGGCTTTTAAAACAGTTAGTTTCTGACTCCAAACTCAAGGAATAAAATGAGAAAAAAATAAAAGAATATTGTGACAAGTCGGATTCCTTTCAGGGATGCCCTGTCAAAATTTTATGAGAAAGATGGTAGAAAGAGCTATCACTTTAGAAAAAGCGAAAGCCGCACTTCAGTAGTCAGATTTTAGGCATCACAAATGTCATTTTTGATGACCTACCAAGTGAAATGGCTGCCTCTAGGGTGTATGAAGCTACTACCCAATTTAGGAGTCAGCAGTGAAAATATTGAGAAGAAAGAGCTTGTACTAGACCCCCTCAAGAACAGTTTTGACATGCTCCAGGAGGCGACACACACACACGGTAGTACGGAGTAAGAGTAAAATCTTTTTCAAGCTTTCCATTGACTAAGTCACTAGTTCTTAGAAACTCCTTAAGTTTCAGTAACTCTCTTAATTTGTTGAGATCAGAGGTCATGCACTCATCACTATATTAGGGGATCAAGGTTGCTTGAGGACAAGCAACAATTCAAGTTTGGGGTATTTGATGAGTGCATTTCATATATATATATATATATATATATATATATTGCATGCTTTACCCTCATCATTATTGAATATTTTGGCTTTAATTCTCCAAGTACGGTGCTATTTGAGGTATTCTTAGTTTGTCATGCAGATATCAAAGTCCTGAAACAAGAAGAGATGTTTTGGAATAATTTTAGAAGCTAAAGGACTTAGAAGAAATCTCATCAAGCTCAACACGGCTTGAACACGCCCGTGCTGTACCCCGTGCAGATTGCAGGAGAATTCAGCCAAATTCAACACAGTCTGAGTTCGCTGAGCACGGTCGTGCAAACCCCAGCACGGCCTAAGCACTCCCGTGCTGTTCCCCATGCAGATTACAGGAATGTGAGTTTTTTGGAGTTTTATTTAGCTTTAATCTGCACAGCTTCAACACGCCCGTGCTCACATCTGGAAAACATTAAAGCCCTAAAAACCTAGGTTTTTGGGGGACTTTTGGGGGGCGAACTAAGGGAGAAAGTAGGAGAGAGCTTTGGGGTTTCATCTTCCTCTTCATCAAGGGAATGGCAAGCTTATGGTAGGCCGATTGGGAGGAGATCTTACAACATTGTACATCCTCTGACAACCACAAGGATGCAAGAAATTGGGGAGTTTTCAACTTCTTGTCTTTCAATGTCTTTGGCATTGTACTTGTTGTTTGTTTTCATGAGGGGCTAAACTCTTAAGGGAGCCCTGGGGTTGTTTGTATGACGTTGTCGCTTGAACTCTTTATCTTTACTTGCTGCATTTATGAGTATCTTGTTCCTTTCATTAAATCTGAGCTATTGGTTATTTTGTGTGTTGTTTAGTACTTCATTGCTTGGAAGTTAGGTTCTCTTATCTAGGCTTGTGAATCTCAATCGATAGTTACAAGAAGTAAGATTGCAATTTAGAGCATCGGCAGCGCTAGAAGCGACACCCTATTAGCATAGCTAGGTTTAGAACTGAAGATACCTCGGATAAGCGCCGAGAAAGCTGAGTTAGTGAACGTCGGAAATTCAACCCCGGGGCCCCATCCCCTCCATCGAGTCAATCCTCAAACCTTCCCTTGGTGAACTTCCCCTTCCTTAACCTCCTTGAAGTTAACCCAGAGTCAATTCCATCTTTTTCTATTGGTTAGATATTAAGCAGAAAGTTAGTATTAGAAGCTATACCAGTCCCTGTGGATTCGACTACCCGACCTAAAGGGTACACTTTACTACTTGTGCTACCCGTGCACTTGCGGATACGCAAGGGGCGTACCAACATGGTGTGAGTATGTTGATCTTGTACAGGGTTGTGGTTGAATACCTTAGATTTAGAGTATTATTGTGGTAATGTTAATATTATACAGGTAACAGGTTAGCCTTGCGGCGATCTGGGGTTGAGGCAAGTGCTTGACCTCCCCTGGGTTGTCATGGCGGTAGTGCCATGGACTGGATTAAATTTTTAGTAGGTCACTGAAGTTTGGACTTATTTCATTAAGGTCACCAAGTTTTAATTTACATAAAAAATGGTTACTAAAATTCGATTTTGTTTCTCCGGCAGGTTACCCGCGAGTGACCACATTCATTCAGCTGACGTGGCGACCGGAAAAAACACAGTCAGCCTCACTGTGCCACGTAACCAGCTGACGTGGCGTCCGGAAAAAAGAATTAAATTTTTGGTAGGTTACTAAGGTTTCGACTTGTTTCATTAAGGTTACCAAATTTCAATTTGTATCAAAACGGTTACTATAATTTGATTTTGTTTCTCCGACAGGTGACCCGCAAGTAACCACATCCACCCTACTGACATGTCGACCGGAAAAAACACAGTCACCCTGATGAGTCCACGTCACCAGTATGCCACATCAGCATTTGTCCACGTCACCAGGTGCCATATCAGCATTTGTCCACATCACCATGTGGCCAAAAATTATATTACGTGGACAAATGCTGATGTGGCATCCTAGTGACATAGCCACATCAGACTGATTGTGTTTTTTTCGGTCAACACGTCAGCAGGATAGATGTGATTGCTTACGGGTCACCTGCTGGAGAAACAAAATCAAATTGTAGTAACCGTTTTGATACAAATTGAAACTTCATAACCTTAATGAAACAAGTCCAAACCTCAGTAACCTACCAAAAATATAATCTTTTTTCCGGTCGCCACATCAGCTGGTTATGTTGCACAATGAGGCTGACTGTGTTTTTTCCGGACGCCACGTCAGCTGAATGAATGTGGTCACTAGCGGGTGACCTGCTGGAGAAACAAAATCAAATGTTAGTAACCTTTTTGATACAAATTAAAACTTGGTGACCTTAATGAAATAAGTCCAAACTTCAGTGACCTACCAAACATTTAATCCGCCATGGACTGGGACCCGAGAGTCGGGGCGTGACACCGTAAGCTTGTCATGTCAGCTTTGTGATCACTCCTTACATGCGTTAGATTCATCCATAATCTCCTTTAGATAGCCCTTACGGTCTGGCTTACTGCCATAAGTCCCAACCATAAGGGCTTCTGTTTGGCTCCTTGTACAGGCGATGAGATCGCAAGGGAGCTATTTTCTTCATTCGAGCTCCATATTGCTTCTTTTTGCTCCCTTTTGTCTCTAGCATTCACCTGTTTCCTGCAAATATGATTTGCACCCAATTAGCACCATTTCCCATAAAATCACTCTAATATAAACTTGAGAAGTGTACCAAATGATATAGAAATTATAGTATGAACATACACTTACCAGTTGTATTTCTTAGGGTCCCAAGAAGTACTATTACTTCTTTATTCACCAAAGATGGTTGTTTAATTGAAAGCAGACTAATACAAACAGAGAAAGTAATACCAACAAGCTAAAGTGATAATGTAATACTGAGGAGAAGGAAGGTCTCCTGTAAGGATTCCCTTGGTGGAATAATGATAAGTGTACATTTATACTATATCTTATATATCAATTTGTATACTTATTGAGTCGGTATTAGGGTGATTATGTGGAAAACAATGCTAAATCATGTGTGAATTATCTTTACAGGCATTAGGTGGAGTTTAACAATGAAGGATAGCAAAAAGAAGCAATTAGGAATCAAAATACAAAAGATAGTGCTTTCCTGACATAAGTACCTGTAAGCCAGAACTATCTACAGGCTGCTATGGCACAGGTTACAGCCGTAATCCTCATTTAGAAGACCTTGCAGGCATTTTTATGCCCATAAAGAAGATAAATGACAAGAAAAAGCTCTTACGGCCGTAAGTTGCTAACGCCCGTAAAGAGGAGTGTAAAGCTAGCAAGACAAGGTTTACGGTCTCCCGCTTACAGCCGTAATGGGGCCCGTAACCAGAAGACAGACAGCCTTACGGAAGTAACTTATGGCCGTAAGCGGGACGTAAGGCACGTGATCAGTGGAAACCCCGACGCTTAGGGCCACGACTTACACCCGTAAGCCTTCTGTAAACTTAATGGTATAAAAGACTTTACTCAATGGAGAGAGAGAGAGGCTTTGAGGTTTTGAGAGAGTTGTGAGTGTGGAAGAGAGGGCTGGAGAAGAGAAGTGACGGCATCTGCAAGATTAAGGGCAACTTCAATCCTTAGAAGACAAGAAAACCCCTGCCGGTGTCTATCATCATCATTACTATCATCCATTAAGGCATCCGTGCGGTCAAGAACTATTACTCCGTCAAAGTCGAGGAGAACTTTGTGTTGACTCATTTATCCTTGATTCTTAAGAGAGTGTTGCTTCTTTTAATGTTTATGAACTTGATCTTGTTTACTTGTTCAATTGGTTTGTACTCTATTATTAGCTAAAACTTATTTGGGAGCTTGGACTTGAAACCTTAGGGAATTTCTGTTAAATTCTATTCCTACTTTCTACTCTTGTTGGTTTATGAGGCTTGATTTTGAAATGCATGTGTAATTTGATTCGTTTCTCATTGCATGTTGAATGATTGTTGATATGCGGTGAAAACCTATTGATTATTGAATGCTAATGTGCGGTGAAAACCCGTTGGTTCGTGAGAACTAGCGTGCGGTGAAAACCCATTAGATCCTGGTATTTAATGTGTGGTGAAAACCCGTCAATATGTCATTTTTCTGATAAACTCTATTCTATTCTAGTGAGAAGTATCTATAATATTTTATGCTTCATTGTTAAAACCCTAAAGGATTATTGTCCAAGTACTCCCATTATACTCAATAATTGTCTAAATCCGTAATTCAGCTCTCGTTTCCTTCTTAATCTTTCAATTAATAGTTTACCTGCTTCCCATCTAATTTAGTCGGCTAGATATCATTTACTAAAGTTAGTCCTATTACTCTTGCTCTCTGTGGTCGACAATCCGACCCTTTACCGGGTTCACTCTACTACTTAACGACATGTACACTTACATTGACGCAAAGGCCATGTCAAATAACAAGCACTGATGACATATTAAAAGAGTAAGATACTGGCTAGGCTTTGATCCTTGAGACTCTATGTATGACATAATGCATGCAAGCAACCCACTCTACAAATATCATTCAATATTAAATCTACGGAAACCATCCATTGTAGATTGAACATATAAGATGATAGAATATAATCAAAGATGAATTCAAGCCAAACATCATTGTAATATAGAATTAACCATCCATAAAAGTCATCCTCCCAAGGTTCACAGGAGCCCGGTAACCTTGGGAGATTAGTTCGACATCAACTAAATGGAGAATACAATATATGAAATGTAACAATCCAAAGACATTATAAAACTCTCTATTTGCCGACTTATAATGGTGGTGAGAACACGTTAAATCAGCACCCTCGAGTTCTCTGAATGCTCCCTTTGAGTTCAACTTTCTTCACTCATTGACTGCTGGCTAAAATCGCCTTTCTTTAATGGATTTAGGCATTGTACGGGCTTGGAGTCGAAGGACAACTCTCCCCTTTTTCAAAAGCCTTAAGTTCGTTATAATAGTTGCCTAAGTGTGCGGGCATGTATGCAGCCGCACGGAGTCGAAATCATACTCGAACTGGGAGCACCCAGGCACCTTCAGGGCACCTTATGGCTGCATGGGTTCCTGGCTGTGCGGTTCAAATTTTAATCGAAATTAGAAATAAGCATTAGGTTATTTTTTTCGTATTCCAATGAATTTATGTAGACTTTTGCAATATTTCTAAAACAAACTGCCCTAAATAAAAAAGTAGTCTAGCTATCTTATTTTAAATTAGTTTAAGTGCTAAAGTGAAAACATATAATTCTTTATTTTTCGGTTTTAAAGAGTAAGTGAATAGTTTTCATAAAAAGCTTTTACTCGAGGAGTTCAACTTTGCCAATCTTTTTATTTGGTACAACTTTCTGTAAATCCAACTAAATTAATAATAATTAAATCACAAATCAAGAATCACAAATCAAACCATGTGATCCGCCAGCTATACCACTCATGGCGTGTACCTCCTTTCCCCTGTGACAAGGACAACGTACCTGTCTTTGCAAATCTTTCTTTCATCTTCTCTTGTTCACCTTAGATATTTTCAATTATAAGAAACAGCGCCTTAATAAAAATTAACAATTTATTAAAAAAATAAAGAAAGTAATTAAAATCAAAATAAAACACATATGCTGGTGGTGGTCAATCAGTAGTAACATGCCATGTGGTGACATGGTGCCAACCAGATTAGCGTAGCATACCTAATATTCCATCATTGCATTAGTTTATGGGTCTATTTTTTCTGATTATAGTAGTTCCAAGCAAATCAGACAAAGGCATAATTTATTTCTCTCATCTCTACTGGTTACTACTGATTTAGTGACTTGCAAACTTTATTTATTTTTATCCGGCGGTTTAATAAACTTTACGTCGGTTGTAGTTGGATTATAACCGTTCACCAACCAATTAATGCTAATTAATGGATTGTGACAAGAGTGATGTTTATTTACAACAAATTCTTGAATGAAACACAAAGGAAGAAACTGAGTTTGTATATTGAATCTGGAGATGAAATGATGAAGTAGATTTAGAATTTTATATATGAACTTGTTGGGACATAGTGGCTCAGGACCATAGTCCCGCATCGTTTGTGGACGCAAATAACCTCTAGTTGATATACCTACACTAAATTTTTTCACAAACTACTGTTATGTAAAAGTTAGAGTAATGGGACCCTGTCTTAACAGTACGAATACTATGAAAATGGCATCAAAATCAAGTATTTGTCAAGTAATATTGAAATTAATAATAGAAAAAAGTAATGACCCATTTTGTATTATCTGTGACATTAATTGATTAGATTGGCATGCCATGTATAATTAATGTAGGCAAGGGATGGCCACTGCGGATGGTAGAATTAGCAGACAGCCATTTGCTCACATAGAGTCACCAAGATGTTGATTCGAAATTTATCGCTGTAGTTGATGATTTTCACCAAACTGTGGATGGTAGGATGATTTTTCGATAAGAATTCTACTATTCTGAACATCATGGCCCTATTTTGCTTGTCCAAATCCAGAAAGGTCCCCCCACGAGCTGTGAAATACATGAATGGATTGAAAGCAGCTGTGAGTTTTGTATGATAATACCCGCCTATTCCAAACAAAATCCTCCAGCTCATTCCAGCATATTAACAGAACACTCATTCCTCTCCTATCTACATAAATCCCCACTTCATTTCTCACTCCTTGGCACCACTTCCCAATACCACTACAGCAATGGCATACCTTACTATTATAACTCTAGGCACATTGCTCATTCTCACCACTCCAAACCATCTAATCCATGCACAAACAACTCCTCTAGCCCCAGGGCCGACTCCAGCACCTCTCAACCTAACTGGCGTGCTCGAGAAAGGGGGGCAATACACAACATTCTTACGTCTTCTCAAAGAGACACAAGTTGGGCAGCAGGTCCAGAGCCAGCTCAACAACTCCTACGACGGCCTCACAATCTTTGCCCCCACCGACAATGCTTTCAGTAACCTCAAGGCCGGCACACTCAACAGCCTCAACGCACAAGAGCAAGTCTCCTTGATTTTGTACCATGTTTTGCCTAGGTTCTATAGCTTGGTTACCTTCGAGACAGCAAGCAACCCGGTGCGCACTCAGGCGTCAGGCAGCAATGGAGTCTATGCTGTTAATATTACCAGTTCCACAAATCAAGTGAATGTCTCTACTGGTATAGTTAACACACCGGTGCAGACCGTGCTATATTCTGACTTCCCACTTGCTGTCTACTCGGTTGACAAGGTTTTGCTCCCTTCTGATCTCTTTGGGCCTAAGCCTCCAGCATCTGCGCCAGAGCCAGCTGATCATTCTCCAAAGAAGCCCACAAAGAAGAGTCCTGCTGCTGATTCCCCTTCCGAAGAGGATGTGACATCTCCATCCACTGCCAGTCAAAATGGAAGGACTGCAGGTTGGAGTACTTTCGTTGTCGGAATGGGACTTTTTGTGTTGTTTTCCATGGGAAGTCATTTGTGAGGAGGATGTTGCATGTGTTTAAGGTCCTGTTTATGATGTGAACATTTTGGGTTGTGTTTATTTTGTAATCATTGTTACACACTGTTGTTACTTAATTTATTGCTGCTGTTTGGATTCTGTGATATATGAAATGTGGATCATTTGAATTTATATCAAATTTATGAGTTTAGTGAGATGAGTCTAGCTTGGGTAGGTTTTCAAGTACAGAAAAAGGAGCTTAATTCAGTTAGACAGTCTAGCTTGATTCAATTGGACAACGTACATACATACTTTGGTTGAACTCGATCAACTGTGTCACTTCTGTTACAAGCAGAGGAGAAGAAAAGGATTTTTTGGGCAATGATTCAAATCTGGGTCTTTGTTTTTATTGGTTTTTATTCTTTAATGAGAATTACATGGACTGCAAAGAAAATATAAAGACTTCCTAAAGAAGAAATATTTGAGAAACTAAATCGACTTTGACTATCAAAGGAAAATTAGAAGACAATTAATAGCGTAGCTAATTAATACTGAGGCCTCTTAACGAGTACTGCCTTGGTGAGAATAGCTATTGGTTAATCTGTGGCCCTGACGAAATCCAAGTAAATTTCACTAATTTGAACATCACAAGAGTAATTATTTCACAGCTTGAAGTCCTTTGATCTTCCATGGAAAACCGGACTCTATAATACCACCCTATTCTGTTGGACTTGAATCTATGGAGGTTGACAAGACAGAGGAACCAAGTTGTAATATCAGTCTCGAATATGGAGCACCAATCACTATAGCGAAAGATAGAGGCATTGGATGGACTCGTGGATGAGTAGTTGGATGAGCGTGCAGAGAATGAAGTGATGGAAGGCAGAGCCAGACGACTAGGCAATAGGCAAAGGAGGAGGAGGAGGAATCGCGCTTATGAGGAGTTTTTTATGTAGTAAGTTGGGGTATAGCCCGTTTGTTTCCCCGTAGTGGAGAGGGAAGTCACCGAGGTGGAGAGTTCCGGGCCAGTTCATAGTGTTTGGTTCACCGAAGTTGTCACCGAACTGGCGATGTGACAACCTCCCCCCCCCCCTTCGGGAAGAAAATGCGAACAAAGCCCGACCCCTTCGGCGCACGTGAAATACACGTGATCATCCTCTCTCTCTCTTTCAATCATTTGATTGGTAATTGTTTGTCTTGGAATTGAGCATTATTTTCTTTTTTTTTTCTTTTATATTCTGATATTACCTATTTTGAGTTTAGATCAATATTTATATAATTTATAACTTATTTTTAATATTATATATGTATCAGACGAATATTCAAGGATATATATATATATATATATATATATATATATATATATATATATATATATATATATTCCGCTTTTTAATTTATAAATTAATTAACTTACTTAGGTAGATCGCATAATATATTAATATGGTAATAAATTAATATTAAATGTGCAATATTTTCCTACAAAGAATAAATAATTTAATACCATGATAATAGATTAATCTAACCATTTAGGTAAATCTCATACTTTATTAGGATGGGAGTAAACTAGTTAAAGCACTTAAATAAATATCATAATTTATTAACATCATAATAAGTTAATATTGGATGTGCAATATTTTTTTAAATAATAAATTATTTATTAAAATGGCGATAAATTAATTAAATCACTTATGAAAATATCATAATGTAATTAACATATAAACAACAAAAGGTATGAGGGGTAACTTTACTCCTTCACCGAAGTGGTGATTATATCCTCACTTCAGTGTTACCAAACACCAAAAAGTGACTGAAGTGGGATTTTCCATATATCTACTTCAACCATCCAAACACAAGAAGTGATTTCGGAAGTCCAGTTTTCAAGCTTATGGACACTTCAATGCCACTTCGGCAATACACTTCCGAACCAAACGGCCCTAATGGGGGGAATAAGGGAAGTGAGGGGGAGAACAAAGGAGCCTGGGCCTGGCATTCGTTGGGAGTGGAGAGTAGTATTCTATGTTGAAGGGTATGCTATATTATTTTCTTGCGGTTTTTCCCTAGATCTCTGTTGAGTAGTATAATCATCTTGCTATGGGGATTGTATGTTTCCTGGTTATCTTTCTCTGTAATTGTGGAGTTAGCTGTAGAACCATGAGATTTGCTTTTTGTCAAGCCACGAGCCCGGAGTGTCGAGAAACGACCGTAAATCTACAAGGCTGAGACCAAGTAGGTATGTAAGACATCAAAATATGTCTCACACTGAAAAATAACATCTAATAAAAAATATAAATTCTTATATTAAAGGAAGCTATAAAATACAAATTACAAAAGTTCTATATCCAATGTTTGGAATAATATTTAGTGAATATAAAGTTCCAAGATCACGAAGAAGTAGAACTTAAAAACTTGCTAAACTAGACTTCAACTTGCTCAATGAGGCCTCTGAACTGCCCACCAAGTAACTCTAAAAAAAACAGAACAAGCTTGATGAGCTCGAGAGCCCAGTAAGTAACCACTAAAAGCATTTGGGATCAAATAAAAGTGTTAAAAATCCTGAACAAAAATCATTACTATGATACAATAGAACATCTGTCAAAATACAATTCGGAAACAAAACGAAACAGTTCAACAGAGTCTGATTTTTCAGATAAACACAGTATAGGTCTCTCAATTCACTTTGATTAAAACAAAATATTAGAGGTCATTTATTTACCCTCGATGACCCGAGCCAAAATACCAGAGGTCATTTGTTTACCCTTTGTGACCTGAGCTAGAATATCAGAGGTTATTTGTTTACCCTCGGTGACCTGATCCCGAATATCAGAGGCCATTATTCTTCACCGACGGAACGGTGCGAAACTATAGTCTTTTAACAAAGTTACATGTCGACACGGTCAGTGTTTAACCCCCAGTGACAGGGTTAGTGCATAGTTAATTGGAGACTATAATTTATAGATCTAAATAATTAGTGTTTGCAAACAACAGAATAGCAAGGCTCAGATTGAGTGAAAGTATAATCTACCAAATAAAAAGGTTAACATCCGCATGATCCCATTTTTGTATAACAAAATAAGCTAATTATTTTCAAATCAAAACTTAATAATTAGGTTGTGAAATAAATTTATATAAATTAGAATATATAACTTCCATAGTTTATAAAAAAACTGAATGAATAAATAAATGGCCAGAAATTTAGTAAATACTTAATAATTTAAAAGAATATAATAACAAACAGTTTAATGAATAAAATTATTCAAAAATATAATTTTTAAAAATTATACAAGAAATAGTCAAAATAGTAATTTAGCAAGTGTTGAAAAATATATACTTATACCAGAATTTATATCTGGTTTACTTACCTGACTAATACACGAAATCCAATTTTAACACCAATTCAAGGCTTTTGGTTGAGTCTTAAATTTGAGAAAAAAAAACTTATTAAATCATTAAAACATAAATTTACAAAATTTCAGGGGTATGCAAGAAAGATTTCAAAACCCTAATGATGCTACTAAGGTTAAGGGCTAATGAGCAAGGATATTGTAAAACAAGATTTCAAAAAGGTATAAATGCAAAAGGGTCAAGCTGTTATTTTTTAAATTGGGATTCTTTCAAGTGTATAATATCAATTATCAAATCTAATGGAGATATGTACTATTTCAATGTGACCAATGAAGACTAAACCCATCATAACTTTGTCTATCATCTTCGAAATTGCAAAAGTATTTCTTGTAAAAACCCTAGACGGATGAGGCTATGACATATCCAAAATTCACACTGATTAGAATACTATTAAATTTATAGCATCCATTTGAATGTTCATCTATTTTTGCAAACCAGTAAAGTCAGACATGATCTTTTAACATGCATATCTCTCAGTATATATTCTCAAATAACATGATATTTTCGGAATAGATAGTTAATTTAAAAAGGAACAACTTTTGTATTTTGCACCTTGCCTGATTCAACCCTTAAAACCATGACATATTAATCAATCTTCAAATTCTGCACAGAATTCTATTTGACGTGGCTACCCTAATATGACTGTATCTTATAAAATACACATGTATAAAATATGAAACTTTGCAGGTAGTTAGTTAATATCAAACCCTATAACTTTCTTATTTTTTATTTTGCTCAATTCAAACTCTAAAGTTATGTATTATGCTCGTCAGTCTTCAGATTCTGCAGAGAATATTATTTTACAGAACTACACTAATAGGGTTATATTTTATAAACCACAATTGTATAAAATTTGAAATTTTGCATATTAAATAATGAGTTCCTGCTGGATTTTTCATGACATCTCTCCAACTAAACAAATCTGTAGTTTAAACTAGAATATTGTTTTTTTTAATACCACAATAAGAAATTTAATGGTGACGGTAGCAGTGCTCAATAATTTATAAAATAAGTTTTAAGAAAATAAGAAAAGATTTTTTTTGGAAAAATAACTATATTATAATAATAATCCAGTTAAAAAGATAAAGAAGAATTTCAAAAAGTTATTTTAAAAGATAATAATAATAATAATAATAATAATAATAATAATAATAATAATAATAATAATAAGTGTGGGTCCACACTTTTATTTTCATTTGTCAGCGTGAATTGTGATGTTTGCTATCAGATTTGAACTCTAGTCACCGAGGAGATGAATTCCAGTAATATTAAATCTATTTTCCTACATCCTTGTACTATGATCTGTGATTTGTGAACTATTTAGCTGAGCATTCATAGTAGACTCATGGTCATGTAAATCTTAGACCTGCTGTCTGTGAAAAAAAAAGGGTTTTTCATAGTTTTTTGCTTGAAAAATTCTTCAAAAAAACTGCCTCATGAAATCCATTTATTGCAATATATTCTAGGAAAAATTATTTATAAATCCCTCAATAGTTTCCCTTTTCCTCTGCAGTCCCTCTGACTTTCCAAGTATCCTTCGGTATCTTCGGTGAATTCCCCGGCAACGGCGCCAAAAACTTGGTCGTGTGCGTAACACACAGACTCCGCAAGTGCACGAGTCGCCAAGTAATACCCTGTGCGTGACACAGGGGTCGTATTCCCAAGGGGGCCCGAAGAGCTACCTTTACTCACTCTTTGCTTGTTGTTTAACTAATCATGTTCAGTTTAAGCAAGTAATTTAATGCAAAGCAATTTAAAACTCTAAATAAGAAAATAACAACAAACTCGCAACGGGATCGGATCAAGGTAGAGAAATGGTCACGGATGTGGCTCACCAAGGGGGCTACTAAAGTGCAAAGGAGGCTAAGGTTATAATGCTTTTGGCAATTTGGACCGATAGAAAACCCTAAGCTAGATCAACCCGATGGTCACGGTGTTGACCCCAAATCCATTAGAAGTAGTGGATGAAGAACTCCTTCCACCCCACATCCTTCCATGATTGCAAAAAGAGTAGTGGTTTTCACAAATTAGGGTTAAAACTCCACAAAGAAGCCAACCCTAAAACGGAGGTGTACAAGTACCCGATGATCACGGTATACTTATACAACTTCCCTTCCAAGCTTGAATGTGTCTACAACTAGGGCAATGTTCATGCAATCCTAGTAGAAACAAGGAAATGATAAACAAGATTCTCATGCATATCAAGGCAATAATTCTCATCAAGCAAGGATTCACAAACCAACCAAAAGCATAAATAAATCAAAGCATCTCCAAATACACAAGTTCACCCCCAAGGTTCACCCACATCTGGTGACCTTGGGGGTTTAAGTGTTCATCTCAAGTCTACAAACAAGGTTCATCTTGAAAACACCCAACAAAGACATAGAAAAACTCCCTCAAAACCTGGAGGCCGAATGACGTTTGGAATTCCTCAAGAAGTGGCTTCCGAAGACGCCACTCAAGGTGTGGCTTCCCTTGTCTTCTACCTCCTCAATCGATGAAAATCGGAGTAGATCTTGCAAAATCTTGTTCTCCCCGTCGTTTTCCACCTTAGAATCGCTCCCTTCGTCTTCCCTAAGGTCGGAACGGAAGTTGGAAGAAGAAGCTCTCCAAATCCCTCGGTCTCTCCCCTCAAAACCTTCTTGTTTCTCTTTTTAAAAGCCCCAGTCGGGGGGTTATGCGGCCAGGTATGCGGGCCGTATACATGCCCGTATAGAACCATTAAAAGGTTGCCGATTTTTCCCGTAAGTTCTACAGTGATTGCTACAGTACCGATACAGTAACCGCTACAGTACGATTACAGTGCCCGAACCCTAAAACGCCTTTTCCCATGCCGATTTCTTCTCAAATCGCGTTGTCGAGCTCCCCTGGCTTCTTTGTGCCTGAAACAAGAAAAATCCCCGATTAAACCATCAAAGGGCATCGATTCATTAACAAAACACATTAATAAAACACAATACATACGTATAAAATACGTACATTTAGACGTTTATCAAACATCCCCACACCTAAGCATTTGCTTGTCCCCAAGCAAACACACATGAGAAACAGGGGCAAGAAGATAAACGGCTAAATGCACGACCTCAAGCTCAACAGTAAAGAACTCCACAAGCATAGATGGACAGAAATCAAGAAGTGAGTTGTTCAATGAATAGTCAAGTAATGATAGCTCTGTTTCATCCAAAGTGCTCATGTGAGTGTGTGCTAGCTCCTACCTTGACCTCCATATCCCGGATTACCCCAGGACAACCATTCACCCCACACAAGTTAAAAATAGTGTTAGACAGCTAAAAACCCTTTCAATGGTCAAGTAAGAATCTTTTGGTCTCTACAGAAAACTTTAACCTTGAGTGAAAGTAAACAGACAGGTTCAAGGCGATCAATAGGTTATTCAAGCACACTTTTTTTTTTTTTTTCGAGTCCGCCTAACATAGCCCGTACACAAAACTTTTTCTTTTCAATCTTTCAGATGGATGCACATGCTGGCTAGGCACAAGAGCCACCCAACTTACTTGATTACAGGCTACATATACGCATTCATGCTATTACCAGCAGAGGAATACTGACATAGACTCATTTTTCATCATTTACTCTTTTTTTTTTCTTTTCATAAAAATATATATACATCCTATCTCATGTCGCCTGATAAACTCCCTGCTAAAAAACTTCAGTTAGGGTTAAAGCATAAATAAGAGACACAAAAGTTCTTAAACAACCATTGAAAGTAGAGTTTAACAATCTAACACTAAAATCAACAAGATGGGTTGGTTAGAGCATCAAAGGTAAGAAGTACAGTGAGCATGCATAAGTGTGCACTACAGATGAAATAGAACTACATTCAAGCACAGTAAAAGTACAACTCACAACTATCAGTCTACCAAGCTAGGAAGCTTCTTAACAGTGAAATCATAGCTATCATAGGTTGATCAAGCATGCAGTGAAATAGGGTCTCCATCCCCACACCTAAAGTTGTACATTGTCCCCAATGTACATAAATCAGCAGCACAAGGTGGGAAATAAATATAACAAGAATTAAAATATGGAGTGAAGAAAACTTCCCCATTTTCGGTTCGGAGTGGACAATACATGCACGAATACGGGGTAAGTTCAATCATCGAAGGGTGGTGAGAGTGAAGCTCCTTTTATGATAATCCTACAAAGATCAAGAAGCAAATCTCATCTCACCAATTCAAAAGTAGGGGGCAAAAACAAAAACAAAAATAAACTAAGTCGACAAAAACTACAAGGTATGACTCCATGCAAGTTCTCTTCTCAATCTATAAGTGAACAAATAAATTGAAGGAAAATTTCATTGAAAAGTTACTGTAGCACGAGCAGAAATTTTGCAAGAGTATCCCCTTGTTTTTGAAGCCCAAAAATTTACAAATAATGCCTTAAAATGCAATTAAATCAAAGATTAAATATTCACATAACATCTCCCAAAGATTGAAGCAAGATAAGTATGAAAAACAAGAAGAAACATCAAGTTTGCTTCAACACACAAGTTAGGGCTTCAAAGCTTGAATCGAAAACGATCGGTGAAGAAGATGATGAAACCTTGAATAAACCACTGGATCCACATTGCAAAGGTTAGGAGAGGAGTGTAGAGGACGAAAAATGAAGAAAAACGGTGAAAGAATGAGGGAAAACGGATGAGAGATGAGAGAGATTTGAGGAAAATGGTGAAGAGGCATATTTAAGAGATGGGCAGCCCGAGCTCCTTGCGGCCTAGCATGCGCCCGTATGCTAGCCCGCATAGGGCTCGGGTTGGCTATGTGGGCAAGCATGCGGGCGCATGCTTGCCCGTATAGACGCCCAGAACCTCCCAACTCAATTTTTTTCAAGTTTTTTCAAGAGATCAAGCTATACACATGAAAGTTTTCCTCCAAACAATCATAAAAACACTCGAAACAAAGCCGAAAACTCACATAAATTGATAAAACCTTCAACCAAAAAGCACCAAAACTAAAAAGAACAACAAAGAACACAACAACCAAGCATTAGCAAATGATACAAAAAACTAAGAAATACGAAAAACAACACAACTAACACAACACACCAAAGAATAAAACTAAACCACACACTCAAAGAAAATACGAAAACACACTTGCAATGAATTTAAAAACTTGGGTTGCCTCCCAAGAAGTGCTTGTTTTAAGTCATTAGCTTGACATTAGTTACCTCGAATTCATGGTGGAGCAAATGGTGGAGACTTACCTCCATTCTTTGACAAGGAGTTGTTACCCGGGAAGTAGTGCTTTAGACGATGACCATTGACTTTGAATGTCCCATTTTTAGGGTTGTTTATCTCTACTGCGCCATGGGGAAAGACTTGTGTGACAGTATACGGCCCATGCCATCTCGATTTCAACTTCCCTGGGAAAAGTTTTAGCCTGGCATTGAATAACAACACTTGATCTCCCGTTTGGAAGCATTTAGCCTGCTTGATATGTCGGTCATGATACTCCTTGGTTTTCTCTTTGTAATGCACTGAAGTTTCATAGGCTAAGGTTCTCCATTCATCTAATTCATTTAATTGAAACTTCCTCTTGTGACCACAAAGGTGATGATCAAAGTTGAGATGCTTAATGGCCCAATATGCCTTGTGCTCCAATTCAACAGGCAGATGACAAGCTTTTCCAAAGACCAATCTATATGGTGTGGTGCCGATAGGGGTTTTGTACGCTATCCTATAAGCCCAGAGCGCATCGTCAACTTGATCTGACCAATCTTTCCTGTGATGACTAACAGTTTTCTCCAAAATTCGTTTCAACTCCCTGTTAGACACTTCCACTTGGCCATTAGTTTGAGGATAGTAGGCGGTTGAAATTCTATGTGACACACCATAGCGTTTCAAAGTTTTTTCAAATTGTGAATTGCAAAAATGAGTGCCTCGGTCACTGATGATCGCCCTTGGAGTGCCGAATCTAGTGAACAATTTTTTAAGGAATTTTACCACCACTCTTGCATCACAAGTTGGGAATGCTTGCGCTTCTACCCACTTGGAGACATAGTCTACGGCGACGAGAATAAACTTATTGCCATGAGAACTAGGAAACGGTCCCATGAAGTCGATCCCCCAAACATCAAAAATTTCACAAGCTTGATTCCAAGTTTGCGGCATCTCGTCTTTTTTTGATATGTTACCCACGCGTTGACACCTATCACAGTGCTGCACAAGCATCTGAGCGTCATGGAATATCGTGGGCCAATAAAATCCTGCATCAAGCACCTTCCTCGCTGTCCTGTTTCCACTGTAGTGCCCCCCTGCTGGGCCCGCGTGGCAATGCAACAGGATGTCATGTCCTTCTCTTGTTGAGACACATCTCCTGACAATTTGATCAGAACAAGTCTTGAACAGGTATGGATCCTCCCAAGTATAATGCTTCAGGTCGGCAAAGAACTTCTTTCTTTGTTGATGGGTGAGCCACTTTGGGAAAACCTCTGCTGCCAAGTAATTTGCGATATCAGCAAACCATGGTGTCTCATCCTCTTCCACTACTTGAATGCTGCATAACTGCTCCCCAGGAAATGTGTCATCAATTTCTTTTCTTCCTAAGGTGTTATCATCGGGGCCCTCTAGGCGAGAAAGGTGATCTGCAGCCAAATTCTCTGCTCCCTTTTTGTCCTTTATCTCTAAATCAAATTCTTGTAGCAGGAGCACCCAGCGAATCAATCGAGGCTTGGCATCCGATTTGTTCAGCAAGTACTTGAGTGCGGAGTGATCAGTGTACACAATTACCTTGGACAGCACTAGATATGATCGAAATTTATCGAATGCAAAGACCACCGCAAGTAATTCTTTCTCAGTAGTGGTATAATTCTCCTGAGCATTGTTCAAAGTTTTGCTTGCGTAGTAAATGGGATGGAAGTGCTTATCCCGTCTCTGCCCCAACACAGCTCCTACTGCATAATCACTTGCATCGCACATCACTTCAAAGGGCATACTCCAATCGGGGGAAACTATTATGGGTGCCTCCACAAGTTTATTTTTCAGAGTAAGGAAGGCATTCATGCAGTCTTCATTAAAATCAAAGGGAGCATCTTTTTCCAAAAGCCTCATCAATGGGTGAGCGATTGCCGAAAAATCCTTGATAAATCTTCTATAAAAGCCTGCATGCCCCAAGAAGCTTCTGATAGCTTTCACTGAAGTTGGTGGAGGTAATTTTTCAATCGTAGAAACCTTTGCCTTGTCTACTTCGATCCCTTGTTTTGAAATTTTGTGCCCGAGTACTATGCCCTCCTTCACCATAAAGTGGCACTTTTCCCAACTAAGCACCAAATTTGTTTCTTCGCATCTTCTTAGGACTCGCTCCAAATTCTTGAGACACAAATCAAACGAATCCCCAAAGACTGAAAAGTCATCCATGAAAACTTCCATGATGTCTTCAACCATGTCTTCGAAAATGGCTAGCATGCATCTTTGGAATGTAGCAGGGGCGTTGCAGAGTCCAAAGGGCATTCGGCGATAGGCAAAAGTTCCATAAGGACAAGTGAAAGTGGTCTTCTCCTGGTCTTCTCCTGGTCTTCTGGTGCAATCGGAATTTGGAAGTATCCGGAGAGGCCATCCAAGAAACAGTAGTAGGAGTGTCCTGGCAATCGTTCAAGCATCTGATCTATGAAGGGTAAAGGGAAATGATCTTTTCTAGTGGCATCATTAAGCTTTCTATAATCAATACAAACCCTCCACCCCGTGACTGTTCTTGTAGGGACAAGCTCGTTGTTTTCATTCATGATGACTGTCATGCCCCCCTTCTTTGGAACCACTTGAACTGGGCTTACCCAAGCACTGTCTGAGATGGGATAGATAATGCCTGCATCAAGTAGTTTAATAACTTCATTCTTCACAACCTCTTTCATGTTGGGGTTGAGTCTTCGTTGAGGGATTGCTGTGGGTTTGTGATTGTCCTCCATCAAGATTTTGTGAGTGCAAAAAGATGGATTGATTCCGCGGATATCAGAGATTTTTCATGCAATTGCTTTCTTATGCTTCCCTAGAACATCGAGGAGTTTATCTTTTTGTTCACTAGTTAGGTCCGATGCAATGATAACAGGGAGTGTGGCATTCTCACCTAAGAAAGCGTATTCCAAATGTCCCGGGAGTGGCTTCAATTCAAGTTCTGGGGGTTCCTCAATTGATGATTTCAATCTTCCATAGTTTCCCAAATCATGCTTTTCCTCTTTCTCATCTTCCCCTTCTGACGAACTCTCACTGCTCATACAATCCTCTGTTAATTGAATTGGGGTCTCATGCTTCTTTAATTCATCCCCAGGTAGGTAATCCATTGTGTCTGAAGGTTCATGCACTGAATGGTTTGTCTCCTTTTCACGCAAACATGTTGACTCTAAGTATTCTTGTGAATGGTCTCTCAACCCTACCTTCGTGGGGTTACATTGGCGACTTAGTGAGTGTATGATCTCAGTATGGTTCTCTATTGTAGACTCCATGTATTTCTCAAAGAATGATGGAAGCAAATGGTATTCCGCACTAGGATTGGTCGAGTCCTCAAAGTATCGTCTTCTCCATTGTTCATCATCAACAAAATTAACACTTCCCGCTTCCGTTGATTCATATGAATGGTAACCGTAAGATTCCTGCGGATACAAGTAGCCATACCGATCATTAGTAGTAGTCATGCTGAAAAAGATAATAAAGAGTGAATATTTACAAGTACGGAAACTAACGCACCAACAAAAAACAAAAACAACCAAGATGGCGAAAGCGAAACAAAACAAAAAGTTAAATCAACCCGCTCAAGCTTTCCAAGTATCCTTCGGTGAATTCCCCGGCAACGGCGCCAAAAACTTGGTCGTATTCCCAAGGGGGCCCGAAGAGCTACCTTTACTCACTCTTTGCTTGTTGTTTAACTAATCATGTTCAGTTTAAGCAAGTAATTTAATGCAAAGCAATTTAAAACTCTAAATAAGAAAATAACAACAAACTCGCAACGGGATCGGATCAAGGTAGAGAAATGGTCACGGATGTGGCTCACCAAGGGGGCTACTAAAGTGCAAAGGAGACTAAGGTTATAATGCTTTTGGCAATTTGGACCGATAGAAAACCCTAAGCTAGATCAACCCGATGGTCACGGTGTTGACCCCAAATCCAATAGAAGTAGTGGATGAAGAACTCCTTCCACCCCACATCCTTCCATGATTGCAAAAAGAGTAGTGGTTTTCACAAATTAGGGTTAAAACTCCACAAAGAAGCCAACCCTAAAACGGAGGGGTACAAGTACCCGATGATCACGGTATACTTATACAACTTCCCTTCCAAGCTTGAATGTGTCTACAACTAGGGCAATGTTCATGCAATCCTAGTAGAAACAAGGAAATGATAAACAAGATTCTCATGCATATCAAGGCAATAATTCTCATCAAGCAAGGATTCACAAACCAACCAAAAGCATAAATAAATCAAAGCATCTCCAAATACACAAGTTCACCCCCAAGGTTCACCCACATCCGGTGACCTTGGGGGTTTAAGTGTTCATCTCAAGTCTACAAACAAGGTTCATCTTGAAAACACCCAACAAAGACATAGAAAAACTCCCTCAAAACCTGGAGGCCGAATGACGTTTGGAATTCCTCAAGAAGTGGCTTCCGAAGACGCCACTCAAGGTGTGGCTTCCCTTGTCTTCTACCTCCTCAATCGATGAAAATCGGAGTAGATCTTGCCCAAATCTTGTTCTCCCCGTCGTTTTCCACCTTAGAATCGCTCCCTTCGTCTTCCCTAAGGTCGGATCGGAAGTTGGAAGAAGAAGCTCTCCAAAACCCTCGGTCTCTCCCCTCAAAGCCTTCTTGTTTCTCTTTTTAAAAGCCCCAGTCGGGGGGTTATGCGGCCAGGTATGCGGGCCGTATACATGCCCGTATAGAACCATTAAAAGGTTGCCGATTTTTCCCGTAAGTTTTACAGTGATTGCTACAGTAACCGCTACAGTACGCTACAGTGCCCGAACCCTAAAACGCCTTTTCCAATGCCGATTTCTTTTCAAATCGCGTTGTCGAGCTCCTCTGGCTTCTTAGTGCCTGAAACAAGAAAAATCCCCGATTAAACCATCAAAGGGCATCGATTCATTAACAAAACACATTAATAAAACACAATACATATGTATAAAATACGTACATTTAGACGTTTATCAATGTGCCAAATACATCATACCTTCAAGAAGAATGTGGTGGACATCATCGTTGATGAAGTCAGTGGGGCAGCGGAAACAGTCAATAACATCTCCTTACCACCCACGTAATCCAGCAACAAAGATAGCTCTTACTATGTTCGTGTGTATTGTGTATTACTGCTGATTTCCTGCGGGAATACATTTCCTGTGTAACCTATTGATTTTCTGTGTAATGTAGAGTATTTTATGAATTGACTGTGTATTAAATTGATTATCTGTGTAACTTACATCTTTTCTGTGTAGTATATACCTTTTGTTTGTAATATATGTACTTTCTGTGTAATATATAGCTTCCCTGTGTAATATACTGCTTTCTTATATATTCCACTGCTATTGTGTGTATTATACCGCCCTGTGAAATATTCGTAATATACCTAATGCGTCGCCATCCGCAGGGAGTCAATATCAGAAAGCATGAATGCGGACAAGGAGTAGTTCTCGTCCCAACATCGTCCCGCAGGTGCGCTCAGTATTACTCCATGTTCATAAACATCTGATGGCTCCACATTGCAAGTAGGGCACCGGTTCGATGTTGTTGATAAGTTCAAGGATGCCTTGCACAGCCATGCAATAAAGAACAATTTTGACTTTACATTCATAAAGAAAGACAGACTTCGCACGACTGTGAGGTGTGCTTCGCCGGATTGCCAGTGGCGTGTCCACGCGTCCAAAGAGAAGAACGAAGAATCTTTCTGAGTGAAGACAATGCAAGGGACGCACACTTGCCGGGGGGGCATCGGAACGACAGTCCACCCGAAAGCTAGCAAGAAGTGGGTCGGGGACCGTATTATGCGAAGACTAAAAGAACGACCATTGTATCGCGCTATCGACATACAGAAGGACATCTTTCGTGAGCACGGCGTGCGATTACCATACAAACGCGCATGGATGGGTAAGGAGGTCGCTTAGTCCGCTATTCATGGCAGTGAGGTGAGCAGCTACGATTTGTTGTTCTGGTACGCAGACAAAGTGGCTGCGACGAATCCCGGTAGCGTTGTCACAGTTGACAAGGACAGAGAGCGATTTAGACGTGCCTTCTTCTCTTTTCTGGCTTCTTTAGTCGGTTTCAAAAAGGCGTGCAGACCATTGTTATTTGTTGACGGACGCACTTGCTCGGCAAGTACGGCGGGATACTACTGGGGGTAACAGGCAAAGATGAGAATGAAGGCTTCTTCCAAGTGGTTTCTTGCCACACTCAGTGAGGCAATATACGGTGAAGGCGATTACTCCGAAATTATTACATTTCTATCGGATCGGTCGAAGGGTCTTATAAACTCGATTGCGAGAGTGTTCCCATCGTCACCGCATGGGTATTGCCTACGACATTTGGAGGCAAACTTCATGAAAGTGAATGCTAAAGTTGGTAAAACGTTGCGAGAGCATTGTTGGGCTATAATTGTCAAACTTGCGTACGCGTACACATCGAAAGAGTTTGACGATGCCGTTTACGAGCTGGCAATGACATCGCCAGAGGCCCATGATTGGTTACTGCATAAGTCCGGCATAGATCACTGGTCTAATTATTTATTTAAGGGTATGCGGTGGTGTGAGATGTACTCCAACGTTGCGGAGTCATTTAACGCCTGGATCAAAGAGGCCCTCCATCTCCCCGTTACAAGCATGGTTGACTCGATAAGGTGAGCTTCCGCATGTGATTCTTCAGTTCCCGTTTTCCATTCTGTAATGTTTGTGTAATATTTCACATTCTGGTGTAATATATTATGTTGCTGTGTAACATACGACGTTCCTGTGCAATATCGTATGTTTCTGTGTAACCTAGTACGTTCCTGTGTAATATACAATGTTTCTATGTAATTGTTTGACACACAATACTAAGTGCGTGTACGTGTATTCCCACAGGTTCAAACTAATGAATATGATTGCCGACAGATGCGCACAATCAAAGGTGTGGGATACGGCATTATGTCCAGAGATACACAAAAAACTCGAACAGATTATTAAAGATAGCAGGTTCTTAAGGGTCGGAAGTTCAACCCCTGACATTTACGAAATTGTTGACGATGACAACAATTCAGTCAGCCTTCAACAACGGAAGTGTTCTTGCAGAAAATGGGAAACCCATGGGCTCCCATGCAAGCACGCATGTGCGGCCATCATGCAAACAGACACGAACGTCCATAGATACATTGCAGATTACTTCACAGTGGAATGCTACCGCCGTGCGTATTCTGAACCTATATATCCAATCCCCGACACAGACAAACCATCTGACGAGCATCGAGAACTGCGAATCCGGCCGCCAATCTGCAGAAAACGGCCCGGCCGTCCACGAAGGAAACGGATTGAGTCACAGGGATTCGAAGCACGCCATTTACATTGTAGTCGGTGCCACGAACCTAGCCATAATCGTCGTTCGTGTAACGCGGTTATTGCGGACTGAGTTGTTGAAGACCTGCTTTTTTGTTGTCGAAAGTTTTTTTAAAACGTTTTTCCACCGCCGCGTAATTATGAATGCAACGGACGGATAAAACTATTATTTGGATTGTGCTACTTGCTGTTTATTGCACTTACCTAATTGTGTTGACCTGGTACATGGTACATTCCTGTGTAGTATACATTACTATCTGTGTAATATATAGCTTGTCTGTGTACGACACACCTTATCTGTGTAATATACATTTTATAAGTGTAATATACATTTTATCTGTGTAATAGACTTTACTTTCTGTGTAATATACATTTTATCTGTGTAATATACTATACTTTTACGTGTAATGTACATTTTATCTCGTGTGATATATCCTAGCATCTGTGAAGTGTACATCGTTTACTGTATAATATATTCATTACCTGCGTAATATACATCATTATACGCAGGGATTCGATGCACGCATATGTGAAGGCCGATGATATTAAGTGCATTACATGTCCACGGATGTTACCACATAACTACTCGGTCATTATATTACATGTAATGTTTGACATGAATTGATAAATTATTCAGTTTGGGGGGGGGTTACTTCGTCCTGTGTGCCGTGTACTTGTTCACTTCCGGGGGCGACGACCGCTTGCGACCTTGTGGGTTCGTTGTCAACGCCAGTCTGCCCGTCCTCGCCTGTGCCTTGTCCTTGTGCCGCTTGTCCCTTGTCAGTTGTACTAGCCTTCTGGCGAACACCGTCAAGCAATATCTGCGCGACGTATTGAAGACGTAGGAATGGGACGTCCGGCTGGGAGATGTCGAGCGTTTCGTTATCAAGGATCTGCTCCATGTAACGAGTCAGGAAGACCGAGCAATCCACACTACCAGATTCTTTTTGCGGGCAAGACCGGACATGCATCATTGGTAGTGGCTTGAAGGGATTCCCGCCAGTGTTTACCTCGATGACGAACTCGAACAGCTCCCGCTAGAAACCGAGAAAGATTAGTGCGTCAGTGTATTGTCCGTGTATAACTAACCTTTGTTGTACAGATTTAACTTACCATTTCCATAGCGTCGTCATCATACGTCTTAGATTGAAGGGAAGAGTAATGCATATAAGTCTGCCCCGCAATGTCGAGGACGAGGAGATGGTAATGGGCATGGAGGATGATGGGCATAAGAATCAATTCCCCGGTCTTATGACCGTACATGACGTCCTCCATCATGCATAACGACTGGTCAGCTGCGTATTCCGACTTCCACATCGCAAGGGCCAGAGGTAACGTTATAATCGCACGCAACATTAGGACGAGCACGGTGACCACGTCGTCGGGCACTTCTTCCTTCCCTTCAAGCAAGATAAAGAGGTTGTGACGGGTTGTGTACCCATAGTCATCCCTCCAGACGACCAAACTGCAACATAAACAGATAGAATATTATCTTACACATGAATTACTATTATTACACAGGAACCCGCTATATTACACAGAAACGACCGATAATACACATAAACGCTAAATAATACACATAAATGATAAATATTACACATAGTTTCTATATCTTACACTGAAAATGCAAACATTACACATTACATGTAACATTACCTGTCGACGCGTGTGTTCAAGAAGAGATCAATGGCAGCCTGTTCGAGTTGGTTGAGCCTTGAGAAGCCAGGGTATGTCTTCTTCTTCGGCATGAAATCACACTTAGGCGGGATTTACATCTCGGTATAAGGCCGAGTTGTCGGCTTGGGATCGTACGTTACGATCGCAAGATGTGTTTCTCCGTCTTTCGTAGCTCTCTTCCTCTTCCCAGCGGAAAGTGTTTCAAGAAAAATGTCAACAGCCTACATCGCCGCCTGGAATAAGTCGTCCGATGACTCGGATGATTGCGCCAATGGGGATGGACGCTTTCTCCCGCGGGTCGTCGGCGTCTGGCCTCTGGCCATTTTCCTTGCCGGCGGCACTGCCTGCGTGTCGTTCGACTCGTCGGACAACTGTATGCGTGTGGGCGCCTGCTTTTGGGACCGACCTCTCCTTAGCTGCATCTCCCTTCGCGGGGGCTTCGCTCGTGGTGCCCTTTTGAGAGGGGCCCTCTTCGCTGGGGCCTTCTTCGGTGTAGCCCTCTTCTGGGGACGCCGATGGGGTCCCTCATCAATCGATCGTTCTTCAGCGAGGCCCTCATCACTTGGCCCTTCCTTGGTGAACCGTTACGGCAGGGGTGCCTCTTCAGCTGCATCTTTTACGTCCCCGGCGGCCGTTGACGTGCCTACTTCTAAAGCGGCCGCCGGCGCATCCAACTGGGCTTCTGCTGGACCAACGGGCGGCACCTCAGGCTATTGAGTTTCTCTGCTGGCCTCTGCTGGCGCTGGAGATATTGTCTCGGCGGTGTGACCACGGGTAATTGACACACCCTTGCGTGTGTACTCCGCAAGTGCACGGGTGTCGAAGTAATAAAGTACCCAAACGGGTGGGTAGTCGAATCCACAGGGAGTAGACGTAAGAACAATCACACTTTGTTAAGTAATCAAAGAAAAACCAATTGTTGTTGTGAAACAAAATAAAATAAGAAAGAAATAGAAATAAAGCGAAGAAAGGAAAAACTAGGGTATGGAAAAAGATCAATAAGAAGATGGGGTACTCGGACGATGCTCTGTGGAAGTTCGACCTTTTTCGCTTCTCTTGTGCTTTGTTTGTTGTGTAGAAGTTGTGTGTTTAAGTTTTTGTCGAGTTTTATTTTTTTTTTTTGTTTTGTTGGGATCTTAGTTAAGGCTCTTTTTAGAGTGTAAAAGATGAGGGAAATCTTTGGGGGAAAGAGCTTTTAAGTGGAGCGAGTAAGCCTTCAAGATGCCGCGAGAAACCCCCAAAACCAGGGGGCCTTGCGGCCTTCCATGCGGGCCGCATGGGAGGCCGCAAGGGGCCATGCTGCCCCGCATGCGGGCGCATGGCCACCCGCAAGGGGCCATGCGGCCCCTCATGCGGGCGCATGGCCGCCCGCAAGGTTTTCTGGAAAGGGCCTCGCGGCCTCCCATGCGCCCGCAAGGGAGCCCGCGAGCCCTCCCGCGCTTTGGGTCTATAAATACCCGATTTGAAACTCAAAGGGCCTTTATAAGACCCCATTTCCCTCTCTTTTTCTCCCCATCTTGAATCCTCATTCTCCCCTCCATTAGATCTTCATTCTTGAGCTCCAAGAAAGAAGAAAGGTGTTGATCTTCCCCTCTTCTCCATTGGTGATGAATCACCTCTAATTCTAGCAAGAATTGAGAAGGTGGATCTAAAGGCAAGGGTAAAGATCAAGTAGGCGAGTGATCCAAGTGTTCGATCTCGCCAAGTTTGTGAGTGGGAAATTGTTTAATTCTTGAGCTATGGTCATGCTTGGTTAAATACTTAATTATATACATTTTTGGATGGTGAATTTCATGTTTTAAAGGTTTCTTGAGATGTTTTCATGGAACTTTGAATAATGCATGCTTTGAGATGAGAATTTCTTGATTTCAATGGATTTTTGAAGTGTTTCTTGAAAACTGAAATTATGATGCTATATGATCTCCTTAATTCTTGATTTCATTTTAATGGACTCATGAGATGATTCCTTGAGATCTAGAAACCTTGATGTTTATGATCTTGCTTAACTATTGATTCTATTACAAAAGGCTCATGAGATGATTTCCTTGAGACATAGAAACCATAATGGTTTATGATCTTGTTAAATTCTTGATTATTTATATTTCATGAGTATTGGAAAATCCTATGGTTTGAACTACATGTTTTCAAGATTGGTGAATTTGAGAATTCGACGTTCTTGACCGAATAAGGGTCTATGTAGACCAAATTGAGATTCTCCACGATGTTATCATATTTGAAATGTGTTTTCAAAGAATACTCTTGTGTCGATATTCTTGATGAAAATGACATTATTGTCGATGCTTTCGCAAAAGGATTTACTCTTGGATTTAGAGTTGTATTTTATGCGAATTTGTGATCTCTTGATGAGATATATGATTTTATAATGATACGTTTATGATGAGCCTACGGGCGAAGTATTTGTGATCTTTTGATGAGATTATGATATTATATCGATGTCTTCATATTATTATCATGATGCGTTCATGATAAGCCTACGGGCGGGATGGTGACATTGGGGGAATCTCCGTCTTCTGCAGAAGCGATTCTCCACGGACCGACCTAGTTGGGGTGGCGTGGAGTTCTCGGCTGACTAGCCCTTTCAGGATGCGCGTAGGAGAACCTAAAGGTGCTGTGTTGGGTTCCCGGAGTCACCATACGGGATTCCCAACGGCCAACACCAAGATACGCGCATCTTGGTGGCTCCTGACCTAGCCACGGCCATGGTTAGTGATTGAGAGTTTTCATAGGCTATTGATGATGCTATCGATAAAGGATTTCTGCATGCGTTGCACTATAAATTCTTGATTCGATGGGTTTGAGCTTTTAACGAGTTTCCATAACTTGAAGTTTTAAATCTTGAATCTTTACAAAAGAATTTCAGTGTTTTATTGATGCCTTTCTTTGAGAAAGTTGGAAAGCTTGTTATATTGAAATGTGTATTTAAAGCATTTTGTAAGTTGTGGTTGTTAAAGATTTACATATGTTTTCGGCATATCATTCTTTACACCTGTATGAGTTATAGCTCCATGTTCAACCCCTCACTGAGTAACTTAGTTACTCACCCATTCTTCTTCTCTCCTTTTCAGGTGTTAGCACGGCAGCAGGGCGTAAGACGTGATAGTGCTTGGCATCTATTCTTGCATTTACCTTTGAGTAGTGTATGATTCATAAACATTGTCGTCATGCATAAGATGGATCCACTAGGACCTATGTTTTCGTATTTCCATTTGATCTTGTATAATCTTGATTGGTTCAGTCAGGACCTTAGGTTGTATGAGTTTTACATCCAGTGTTTGGGAGAGACTATGATTGTGTCCATGATCATTGATTTTGTGGTTCTTAGGGATATATACCTGGTGTGAGTATATTGATCTCGTGCAGGGATGTGGATGAATACCTTAGATTTAGAATATTACTGTTGTGATGTTAATATTGCACGGGTAACAAGTAAGCCTTGCGGCGATCTGGGGTTGAGGCAGGTGCTTGACCTCTCCTGGGTTGTGGTGGCGGTAGTGCCATGGGCCGGGACCCGAGGGTCGGGGCGTGACATGCTCCCCCTAGAATCCTTGTTTCAAGTGCAAGACTTCAATTACTCTTATTCAATAGAGATTTCAAGAGTCATGGAATCCAAATATACAAGGTCCCAAATTTAAGGTCAACCCTAACTAGTCCCCTACGAGGTCCCGGCGGAGAGAAAACTCTCGACACCTCACACCACGTATGACTGCGCTATTCTCTAGGGATTCCAAGTGGTAAACCCTATTCCCAACTCTAGATCGATCCCTTTGGTCCAGGTGAAAGATCCCTAATCACAAATAAGTCCCGGCGGAAAGACCTCTCTCAACGCCTAACTCTCTTTGAGATCGAAGGTAATACTTGGAATAAGAAGGTAGGGAAAACCACACCGGAGGGGAAAGGGGACGTGTCACTACCTCTCAACTCACCCTCTCAACCCTCTTCAATCTTGGTTAATCTAATCCTAATGGTGATGGTCACTCGTCAAAAGGATGATTGGATTAGCCCTCAACCCTAGTGTCACTCTAAGGGAGAAACAATTAAGCATACAAGATTGAAACTCAAATTCAAACTCAAATTGAATAAAAGCATTAAAGTCAATGAAACATAGGAAATCCAGGGTTTACAAGTCCAAGTACCCACTAGGGGTTTAGCCCTCCATGGAGCAATACAAGTTCATCAAAATAAATGAAGATAAGTGCAAGAAATCCATAAAGAAAACCCCGTTAAGCTTCGTGTTGATAGACTATGGGAACTTCTCCTTCTTCTTCAAAGAACCCCTTCCTCCAAGCCTAAGGCACACCTCGTCGAATCGAGTCGTCGAAGGCTCCCCAATAGCTCTCCTTGGAAGGGATTGATGATGAAATCGGTGGAGAAGCGCCCCCAAAGTGTAGCAAGAACCTCCTGAACCCTAGCCGTCACTCCCTCTCAAAGTTGGAAGAAAATTTTCTAAATAACGCTTCAGAACGGCTTTATAATTGGCCATCTCGAGGATCCACACGGCCGTGTGGAAATTCCACACGCCCATGTGGATTTTCTGCCCTGTGGAAACTTCATATTAGTCCCCGATTTCGCCCGTTTCTTCTCCTGAGGTCACATGGACGGACACACGCCCATGTGAAAGGTCATGCGGCATTTCTTGATGATGGGAAAACCTTGGAGAGCTTTTGAAATCTTTGAACCAATCGGAACAAGCGAGCATGACTGCCTTCGTGTCCTTCTACAAGAGTTGTCTTGAAGTCTTCAGAAGTTGGCACATACCCCCTCGTTGGAACTCGATTTGTGTCTTGAACTTCGTAATTGCACAAAAGATCTCCACTTGGCACCATTATGACCTAATCTCGCCTTTATTCACGTACCATGTCTCCACAACCCTAATTGCATGAAAGAACACAAAAACACACGAAATTAGCGATAAAGCCTGAAAAATGTGATGCTCATGCGTTGAAAACATTTCCAAAATTATACACATGCAAGCACTTGTCAGTAACCTTCCAGGCAACCCGTTTGAATGGCGTACCTGCCCGAGGACGGGTAGCTGAAGGTCGAGGAAGGACCACGTCTTCATTCCGGTTGACGTCTGCCTCTTCCAACGCCGACGGCCGCTCATGTGACACATCTCGCCGAGCATCTCTTGTGTTGCGCTCGTCCATACGAGCCCGTAGCACATTGAACTCGGCAAGAAGGTGGTGGAGTAAAACTCGGACATCATCATCGCCTCGGGGGGCGTCGTCCGGCCTGTCAGTCATCTGGGCCGCCGACTGACGGCGAGACCTTTTTCGGACATTGGCTTTGGCGGAGTGGTCCCCACCCCGTTTCCCGACACTTCGTCGGCGGCTCTGCTTTCGCAGGTCTTATTCATCTTCTTCGGCCTTTTGGCCTCTTTCTTTCTTTGTTGCCGCCCTCCTCGCCAGTGAAGGCCGTCGGGCTCTCTTTGTTGAATCGGGGGATTGAGCCCCCTGTACAGTTGCACTAACAAGTGCCATTTCTTCAGCGTTGGAAGGAATGAGATCAAAAAACTGCGAAGGATTCAAAAATAAGATGTCAGCCTAAGAATCGTACATTACTGATAAGTGCTTGATTATATATATTTTATAATATCAGTTTATATGCATTGAGCATCACTTCTATCAGATTTTAGCATTAACAAGGTGTGTTTTGTGTTCTTTTGTGCAAACAGGGCTTTGGAGACATGACATACAGGAAGAAGCAAAGATAGGGTGTGATGACACGGTTCAAGACCACAATCAGAAGCTGTGTTCATATGCATGGGGGTGTTGCCAACTTTCGGAGGAGTACAAGTCATTACACAAACCGAAAGGGCACAAAGGCAGTAGTACGCCCATGTCCCAGCTTCCATACAAAGCAGAAGAAAGTTCTTGAGGATTTCAAAGCATAGAAAGCCACACACCCTACCACACGAGCGTGTGGATGGCCGTGTGGATGCCCGCGTAAAGCCCCGAATTCAAATTATAAAAGCCGCCTTGTGATAATTTTTAGGGATCTTTTTGGCCACTTTCGAGAGACAAGGCGGCTAGGGCTTGGAAGGAGTTCTTTGCGGCTTTGGGAAGCTTTCCTCACCAACTTGGATCGATTCCTCCTCCGTCAAAGCGTCAAGGAAGCCATCGGCGACCTAGCTTCGGAGTGGATTCAATCCAGACGTGGAAACTACCCATCAAGACTATCATCACGGATTTAAGGGGGTTATTCTTTATGTCTTTGGAACTTATTTCTGAATTTATTATTTGTTTTGTGACTCGCTCCATGGAGAGCTAAACCCCTAGAGGGTACTCGGACATGTAAACCCTAGGATTCTTATTTTCATTAGATTTACATTGTGCTTCTATTCGAATTTATCAGTTTGAGTTTTACTCTTGAGTTCTTAATGCTTGTTTGTGCTTTTGATTTCATTATTAATTGCCTTGCATGTTTTATTCAATCTAGTGAAGAGAGAGATCACCGCTAGGTTTAGAATTACCAAGAGTAAAGAGGGTTGAGAGGGTGAGCCGTGAGATAGCGGAGCGTCCCCTTTCCCTTCCGACAGATATTTCCTATCTCCATATTCCCTAAGTGTCAAGCAACCATATGTGGTGTGAGGCGTCGAGAGAATTCTCCGCCGGGACCTCGTAGGGGGTTAGGGATCTTCCACCTGGAGGCAGGGTTAGATCTACTTTTAGGAATTGGTCATATCTTTGGGATCCCTAGAGTTTTAAGCAGTCATATGTGGTGTGAGGCGTCGAGAGAATTCTCCGCCGGGACCTCGTAGGGGACTAGTTATCGGTGACCTGGAGGCAGGGGCCGTTATACCTTTGGATACCCACGACTCATTGTCTTCGTTTATGTGGAAGTTCGATCTTTTTCGCTTCTCTTGTGCTTTGTTTCTTGTGTAGAAGTTGTGTGTTTAAATTTTTGTCGAGTTTTATTTTTGTTGGGATCTTAGTTAAGGTCTTTTTGAGAGGTTAAAAGATGGGGGAAAAGTATTTTAAAAGGCTTTAGCAAGGAAGGGACCTTGCGGGCACTTAGTGTGCCCGCAAGGAGCCAAAGAAGAGGCCTTGCGGCCTCCCATGCGCCCGCATGGGAGCCCGCAAGGACCCCGGCCAGAAATGCTTGCGGGCTCCCATGCGGGCGCATGGGAGGCCGCAAGGCTTTCTGGAAAGGGCCTCGCGGCCTCCCTTGCGCCCGCAAGGGAGCCCGCGAGCCCTCCCGCGCTTTGGGTCTATAAATACCCGTTTTCAAACTTAAATGGCCTTTATAAGACCTCATTTCCCTCTCTTTTTCTCCCCATCTTGAACCCTCATTCTCCCCTCCATTAGATCTCCATTCTTGAGCTCCAAGAAAGGAGAAAGGTGTTGATCTTCCCCTCTTCTCCATTGGTGGTGAATCTCCTCTAGTTCTAGCAAGAATTGAGGTAGGTTTTCTTCTCTTCTTCAATTCCTTGTTCTTTTATTCATTTCTTTTTAGATCCATGGAGAATTAGTGTAGATTTAGCATGGATCTATTATTTAGTTGGAATTTAGCCATGGATCTAATGTTTGAATGGTATAGGAGCCTTGATTTCATGTTTGGTGTTGAATGGAGGAGATCCTTGATCTCTAAACCTTTGATTCTTGTAGATCCGAACCCAATTAGGATGTTCTTGATTTCATTCTGATTTTGAGGGTTTAAGGATTCTATTATTGTTAATTCTTGAATCTAGAGCACTTAGTAAACCCTAGAAGCCTTGAGATCTAATTTTGGAGCATTCTTTCCTCTCTTATTGATTGGATAAGGTTGTGATTGATTCTTGTTTTTCTTGGATGGTTAATGGCTTCAAGAAGGTGGATCTAAAGGCAAGGGTAAAGATCAAGTAGGCGAGTGATCCAAGTGTTCGATCTCGCCAAGTTTGTGAGTGGGAATTGTTTAAATTAAAGAGCTATGATCATGCTTGTTTAATGATGCATGCCTTGAAATGAGAAATTCTTGATTTCAATGGATTCTTGAAATGTTTCTTGAAAACTGAAATTATGATACTATATGATCATTTTAATTCTTGATTTCATCTTAAAAGACTCATGAGATGATTTCCTTGAGATCTAGAAATCTTGATGTTCATGATCTTGCTTAACTATTGATTATATTACAAAAGACTCATGAGATGATTTCCTTGAGATCTAGAAACCATGATATTTGTGATTTTGCTTAACTATTGATTCTATTACAAAGGCTCATGAGATGATTTCCTTGAGGCCTAGAAACCATGATAGTTTATGATCTTGTTAAATTCTTGATTATTTATATTTGATAAGGATTGGATAATCCTATGGTTTGAACTACATGTTTTCAAGATTTGTGAACTTGAGAATTCGATATTCTTGTTATTTTGACCAAATAAGGGTCTATGTAAACCAAATTGAGATTCTCCACGATGTTATCGTATTTGAAATGAGTTTTCAAAGGATACTCTTGTGTTGATATTCTTGATGAAAATGACATTATTGTCGATGCTTTCGCAAAAGGATTTACTCTTCGATTAAGAGTTGTATTTTATGCGAATTTGTGATCTCTTGTTGAGATATGTGATTTTAAAATGATACATTTATGATTAGCCTATGGGCAAACTATTTGTGATCTCTTGAAGAGATATATGATTTTATAACGATACGTTTATGATGAGCCTACGGGCAAACTATTTGTGATCTCTTGATGAGATATATGATGTGTTCATGATGAGCCTACGGGCGGGATAGGATATCCCAAATGTTTCGATGGTGACATTGGGGAGGATCCCCGTCTTTCGCGAAGCGAGTCTCCACGGACCGACCTATGGGGTGGCGTGGAGTTCTCGGCCGATGAGCCCTTTACGAGGAGGCGCGGAGTGAACCCGAAGGTCTTGTGTTGGGTACCCGGAGTCACCACACGGGATACTCAACGGCCAACGCCAAGATACGCGCATCTTGGTGGCTCTTGACCTAACCACGGCCATGGTTGGTGATGGAGGGTTTTTCATAGGCTATTGTTGATGCTATCGATAAAGGATTTCTGCATGCGTTGCACTATAAATTCTTATTTCGATGGGTTTGATCTTTTGATCTTTTGACGAGTATTCTTAACTTGAATTTTCAGTATTGAATCTCTTTACAAAAGATTTTCAAAGACTTATTGATGCCTTTCTTTGAGAAAGTTAGAAAGCTTGTTATATTGAAATGTGTATTTAAAGCATTTTGTAAGTTGTGATTGTTAAAGATTTACATATGTTTTCGGCATACCATTCTTTACACTTGTATGAGTTATAGCCCCATGTTCAACCCCCTCACCGAGTAACTTAGTTACTCACCCATTCTTCTTCTCCCCTTTTCGGGTGTTAGCACGGCAAGGGCGTAAGAAGTGATAGTGCTTGGCATCCATTCTCGCATTTACCTTTGACTAGTGTATGATTCATAAACATTGCCGTTATGCATAAGATGGATCCACTAGGACCTATGTTTTCGTATTTCCATTTGATCTTGTATAATCTTGATTGGTTCAGTCAGGACCATAGGTAGTATGAATCTACATTCAGTGTGCGTGAAATACTGTGACTGTGTTCATGATCATTGGTGATGTGATTTCCAGGGATATATGTACATATATGTGCGAGTCTCGTTGATCTTGTACGGGGTTGTGATTAAATACCTTAGATTTAGAGTATTATTGTGGTAAAGTTAATATCGTACAAGTAACGGGTTAGCCTTACGGCGACTGGGGTTGAGGCAGGTGTTGACCTCCCCGGGTTGTCGTGGCGGTAGTGCCATGGACCGGGACCCGAGGGTCGGGGCGTGACACTACTTTAGTGGTATCGAGCCAAGGTTATCATGATTGGGTCAGTATATAGTTTAATGATTGGGTCGGTATAAAGTTACATGATTGGGTCGGTATGGGATTTCATGATTGGGTCAAGTAACCGGTTTAGAGTTTAGTAATGGATTTTGTCAATATAAGCTTGACTTAAAGTCGGTCTTCGATTGGGACAAGAAGTTGATCTTTACGCTATTTACCACTTGTCTTCGATTTGGTCGGAAAGTGAGCTTTTGTTTTCTGCAACTATTCCCTGATTGGGTCAAAACGTTGATCTTTTGATTCTTGTATCCAGTGGATCCAAATAGAGTCTGACTTATTGCATTAGATGCATATAGAAACATTCCTAAGAATTGTCTTACGTTCCTGTCTCAGTAAAATGCCAGCACTACGCTCACGCGCTCGCCAAGGGAGAGCTACTTCCCCTGCTGATGCTACACCAAGAGTTTTGAGAGATAGGAGGCAAGGAGAACCAACTCCTCGCCCATCTCCATCGCCACCTGGGCAGGAGGGTAGTTCAGGGCATGATCCTGAGGTGGCAGCTTCTGTTCATGCTCCGGATGTTCAGGGTACTGGTCCAACTCCTGAGGCACTTGAAGCTTTTAGGGCTCATTGGGCTACCAAGGAGAGGCAGCCTACCTATCAGGAGTACCAGGACTTTCTCGGGTTTTGGAGGGCTTTTGGGGGTCAGGCTCAGGCAGACCCAAGGTCTGCCCCGGCACCTCCAGTGCCAGTAGTTCAGCATGTGCCAGTAGAGGCCGGTGGATCTAGTCAAGCCTTGGTTTTGTCTAAATTTCTGAAGGAAGCCCGACAGCTTGGTTGTAGTTCTTTTGATGGCACAAGTGATGCCATGATTGCTAAGGAGTGGGTCAAGAGGGTAGTTACTACCTTTGATGACATGAGTTTAGGTGCCGAGATGAGACTCGGGGTGGCTACCGGACTACCGGAGAGTCGTGCTCGGATTTGGTGGGAGAGCTTGAGGAGCCGATCTTTTGGGCGGAGTTACTTGGTCCGATTTCCCGAGAGAGTTTGATGAGGAGTACTATACCCGGTTCCATCGGGATCGAAGAGGCTTGAGTTTATGAGGCTTGTTCGGGGAGGTAAGACAGGTGACAGAGTATGAGACGGAATTGAAGGATTTGGCTAGTTTCGTTCCGAGTTGGCACCTACCGAGGAGGTTCTTTGTTCCAAATTTGAAGTTGGGTTGAATCTGGGCATTAGGGAAAGGATGGCGGTCTCCAAGAAGCGAGTTTCCGGGAATTAGTGCGATCGGCTTTGAGGGCGGAGCGATTGGTTAGAGAAGGCAAGAGAGTTCGAGAGAACATTGCTAAGAGAAGGAGTTTGGAGTCGGGTCAGCCCTTAAAGAAGAGTAGAGGTGAAGGTTCTTTTAGAGGCACTTCGTGTCGAGCCCCGCTAGACCTCCACCATCTCGAGTGGTTACCAGCCAGAGGCACTCTCGTGCTTGTCGGTGCTCCCAGTGTTAGAGGTCCGGATTTCGGCGCCAAGTGTAGGAACTGTGGGAAGTCGCATAGGGGGCCGTGTCTTTTACCTCGCAAGTGCTTTCGGTGTGGTCGACCGGGCACATGAGATCTGCTTGTCCCGAGCTAGGACAGGGTGGTTTTACACCATCGGCTCGGGGTCGTCCTTTTCAGTCCGGGGGTCCTCGGCCGGTTGTTTCTACTCCATTGTTGCGAAGTCCGGAGTCGGTAGTAGTGTCCCTCGACCGGGTTCTCGGCGACCTCGGCCTAGAGTTCAGACCCGAGTTTTTGCCATGATCGAGGAAGAGGCCGAGTGTAGGCCTAATGTGATCACAGGTATACTTTCTATCTTTCAGCTTGATGCTTATGTTTTGATTGATTCTGGGTCAGAACGTTCCTTTGTTAGCACTGTTTTGGCATGCCATGCCGATAGTCAGCCTTCCTTCTTAGGGTGTGAGTTGGTGATTCAAACCCCTCTTGGTGAGGAGGTAGTTCGGAGTTTGGTGTTTAGAGAATGTCCTGTGATAGTTTGTGGAGAAGTGTTGGAGGCAGATTTGATTCCTTTAGAGATGAAGGATTTTGATGCCATTCTTGGTATGGATTGGTTGGTTAGGCATCATGCTTCCATTGATTGTTTCTTGAAGGAAGTAACTTTTCCTAGGTCCTCAGGACCTGCAGTAGTGTTGAAGGGGAAGAGAAGGGCTTTACCTTCATGTTTGATTTCGTCCTTGGAAGCTAGAAGATTGGTGAGTAAGGGTTGTTCTGTGTTTTTGGCTCATGTGGTGGACACAAGGGTTAAAGAGCCAAAGTTGGAGGAGATGGCTGTGGTGAGGGAGTTTCAGGATGTCTTCCCTGAGGAATTACCGGGTTTACCCCCAGACAGAGATATGGAGTTTGTTATAGATTTGTTGCCTGGTACAGCTCCCATTTCTATACCACCTTATAGGATGGCGCCTGCGGAGTTAAAGGAGTTGAAAACTCAGTTGCAAGATCTGGTAGACAAGGGTTTTATACGACCAAGTATATCACCCTGGGGCGCACCGGTCCTTTTTGTGAAGAAGAAGGATGGATCCTTGAGGCTGTGTATTGATTATCGACAACTGAATAAGGTGACAATTAAGAACAAGTACCCATTGCCGAGGATTGATGATTTGTTTGATCAATTAAAAGGGGCAAAGGTGTTCTCCAAGATTGATTTGAGGTCTGGGTATCATCAGTTGAAGATTAGGTCAGAAGATGTACCGAAGACAGCATTTCGGACACGTTATGGACATTATGAGTTTTTGGTGATGCCATTTGGTCTGACTAATGCTCCTGCAGCTTTTATGGATTTGATGAATAGGGTGTTTAGGCCTTATCTGGACAAATTTGTCATTGTGTTTATTGATGATATTTTGGTGTACTCACCTTCCAATGAGGAGCATGCTCAACATTTGAGGATTGTACTGCAAACTCTCCGGGAGAGGCGGTTGTTTGCTAAGTTTGCTAAGTGTGAGTTTTGGCTTTATGAAGTGGGATTTCTTGGGCATGTGGTGTCAGGAGAAGGGATCTCGGTGGATCCAAAGAAGGTGGAAGCCATTGTTGATTGGGAAAGGCCGAAGAATGTTACCGAAGTTCGAAGTTTTCTTGGTCTTGCGGGTTATTATAGGAGATTTGTGGAAGGCTTTTCTGCGATTGCATTACCTTTGTCAAAGTTAACTCGTAAGGAAGTGAAGTTCTCTTGGAATGATGAGTGTGAGAAGAGTTTTCAGATTTTAAAGGATCGATTGACATCGGCTCCCGTGCTTACTTTGCCGAGAGAATGAGAAAGAGTTTGTGGTGTTCAGTGATGCCTCTCGGCGGGGTTTAGGTTGTGTATTGATGCAAGAAGGAAAGGTAGTTGCCTATGCTTCTAGACAGTTGAAACAACATGAGTTGAATTATCCTACTCATGATTTGGAGTTGGCTGCGGTAGTGTTTGCTTTGAAGATTTGGAGGCATTATCTTTATGGGGAAAGATGTCGGATTTTCACTGAGACCATAAAAGTTTGAAGTATCTTTTCACTCAAAAGGACTTGAATTTGAGGCGAGAGGCGGTGGTTGGAATTGATAAAAGATTATGATTTGATAATCGATTATCACCCGAGGAAAAGCCAATGTGGTGGCCGATGCTTTGAGTAGGAAATATAGTTCGGTGGCTGTTTTGAGGGTGTCCTATTTGCAAGTTTTGTCAGCAATGAAAAGCTTGAAGTTGGAACTTGAGACGCGAGGATAGTGGAGCCTTAGTAGCCAGTTTTGTGGTGAGACCTTCGTTGTTGGAACGTGTTAAGGAGCTTCAGAGTGTTAGTGAAGAGTTGGTGCAAGAGGTGAAGAAGTTGCAAGCCGGGGAGACTAGTGAATTTAGATTGAGAGATGATGGGATCTTGGAGTTTCGAGGACGTGTTTGTGTTCCATCGGATTCGAGCCGAGGAAAGCTATTTTGGAGGAAGCTCATTCTTCAGCTTATGCGGTTCATCCCGGGAGTACCAAGATGTATAGAACCATTAAGGAGAGTTATTGGTGGCCTGGAATGAAGAGGGAGATAGCAGAGTTTGTGGCTAAGTGTTTGGTGTGTCGGCAAGTTAAGGCGAGAACACCAAAGGCCATCCTGGGTTCTTGCAACCTCTTCCTATCCCGGAATGGAAGTGGGATCATGTGACGATGGATTTTGTGGTTGGTTTACCGCGAACGCCTCGAGGTTGTGATGCGGTGTGGGTGATAGTAGATAGACTAACAAAGTCGGCACATTTCTTAGCAAGTGCATACTAAGTACTCTTTGGAGAAATTGGCAAAGTTGTACATTGATGAGATAGTAAGGTTGCATGGGGTGCCAACTTCGATAGTTTCAGATCGAGACCCCAGATTTACTTCCCGTTTTTGGCCTAGGTTTCAGGAGGCCTTGGGTACGACTTTGAAGTTCAGTACTGCTTATCATCCTCAAACGGATGGTCAGTCCGAGAGGACCATTCAGACCCTCGAGGACATGTTGAGGGCTTGTGTGATAGATTTCCAAGGGAGTTGGGAGCAACATTTGGCATTAGTGGAGTTTGCCTATAATAATAGCTTCCAAGCAAGCATTGGTATGGCTCCGTATGAAGCTTTGTATGGAAGAAAGTGTAGAACTCCTCTTTGTTGGGATGAAGTGGGAGAAAGAAAACTTCAAAGTGTGGAGTTGATTGAGCGAACGGTTGAGAAAGTAGCGGTGATTAGAGGAAGATTGAAAAACGACTCAAGACGGGCAAAAGAGTTATGCCGATAACCGTAGAAGATCTTTGGAGTTTCAAGTTGGGGATAGAGTATTCTTGAAGATCTCTCCTTGGAAAGGGGTAATTCGGTTTCGAGGTAGGGGAAAGTTGAATCCCCGATTTATAGGTCCATTTGTGATCCTGGAGAGGATTGGACCGGTGGCATACCGATTAGAATTACCGCCTGAGTTGGAGAAGATTCATAATGTGTTCCATGTTTCCATGTTGAAGAAGTATATCCCTGACCCTTCTCATTGTCTTGAAGCTCCGCCGGTAGAGTTAAGAGAAGATTTGAAATTTGAAGTGCAACCGGTAGAGATCCTTGATTCTCAAGTGAAAACTCTTCGGCGAAAGATTATTCCTATGGTTAAAGTGCTTTGGAGAAATGATGTGGTAGAAGAGGTAACTTGGGAACCTGAGGAAGTGATGAAGAGCAAGTATCCCCTTTTGTTTGAATCTTGAGGTATGCCAAAAATTTCGAGGCCGAAATTTCTTTAAGGGGGTAGGTTGTGGAAGTTCGATCTTTTCGCTTCTCTTGTGCTTTGTTTCTTGTGTAGAAGTTGTGTGTTTAAATTTTTGTCGAGTTTTATTTTTGTTGGGATCTTAGTTAAGGTCTTTTTGAGAGGTTAAAAGATGGGGGAAAAGTATTTTAAAAGGCTTTAGCAAGGAAGGGACCTTGCGGGCACTTAGTGTGCCCGCAAGGAGCCAAAGAAGAGGCCTTGCGGCCTCCCATGCGCCCGCATGGGAGCCCGCAAGGACCCCGGCCAGAAATGCTTGCGGGCTCCCATGCGGGCGCATGGGAGGCCGCAAGGCTTCGGGAAAGGGCCTCGCGGCCTCCCTTGCGCCCGCAAGGGAGCCCGCGAGCCCTCCCGCGCTTTGGGTCTATAAATACCCGTTTTCAAACTTAAATGGCCTTTATAAGACCTCATTTCCCTCTCTTTTTCTCCCCATCTTGAACCCTCATTCTCCCCTCCATTAGATCTCCATTCTTGAGCTCCAAGAAAGGAGAAAGGTGTTGATCTTCCCCTCTTCTCCATTGGTGGTGAATCTCCTCTAGTTCTAGCAAGAATTGAGGTAGGTTTTCTTCTCTTCTTCAATTCCTTATTCTTTTATTCATTTCTTTTTAGATCCATGGAGAATTAGTGTAGATTTAGCATGGATCTATTATTTAGTTGGAATTTAGCCATGGATCTAATGTTTGAATGGTATAGGAGCCTTGATTTCATGTTTGGTGTTGAATGGAGGAGATCCTTGATCTCTAAACCTTTGATTCTTGTAGATCCGAACCCAATTAGGATGTTCTTGATTTCATTCTGATTTTGAGGGTTTAAGGATTCTATTATTGTTAATTCTTGAATCTAGAGCACTTAGTAAACCCTAGAAGCCTTGAGATCTAATTTTGGAGCATTCTTTCCTCTCTTATTGATTGGATAAGGTTGTGATTGATTCTTGTTTTTCTTGGATGGTTAATGGCTTCAAGAAGGTGGATCTAAAGGCAAGGGTAAAGATCAAGTAGGCGAGTGATCCAAGTGTTCGATCTCGCCAAGTTTGTGAGTGGGAATTGTTTAAATTAAAGAGCTATGATCATGCTTGTTTAATGATGCATGCCTTGAAATGAGAAATTCTTGATTTCAATGGATTCTTGAAATGTTTCTTGAAAACTGAAATTATGATACTATATGATCATTTTAATTCTTGATTTCATCTTAAAAGACTCATGAGATGATTTCCTTGAGATCTAGAAATCTTGATGTTCATGATCTTGCTTAACTATTGATTATATTACAAAAGACTCATGAGATGATTTCCTTGAGATCTAGAAACCATGATATTTGTGATTTTGCTTAACTATTGATTCTATTACAAAGGCTCATGAGATGATTTCCTTGAGGCCTAGAAACCATGATAGTTTATGATCTTGTTAAATTCTTGATTATTTATATTTGATAAGGATTGGATAATCCTATGGTTTGAACTACATGTTTTCAAGATTTGTGAACTTGAGAATTCGATATTCTTGTTATTTTGACCAAATAAGGGTCTATGTAAACCAAATTGAGATTCTCCACGATGTTATCGTATTTGAAATGAGTTTTCAAAGGATACTCTTGTGTTGATATTCTTGATGAAAATGACATTATTGTCGATGCTTTCGCAAAAGGATTTACTCTTCGATTAAGAGTTGTATTTTATGCGAATTTGTGATCTCTTGTTGAGATATGTGATTTTAAAATGATACATTTATGATTAGCCTATGGGCAAACTATTTGTGATCTCTTGAAGAGATATATGATTTTATAACGATACGTTTATGATGAGCCTACGGGCAAACTATTTGTGATCTCTTGATGAGATATATGATGTGTTCATGATGAGCCTACGGGCGGGATAGGATATCCCAAATGTTTCGATGGTGACATTGGGGAGGATCCCCGTCTTCGCAGAAGCGAGTCTCCACGGACCGACCTATGGGGTGGCGTGGAGTTCTCGGCTGATGAGCCCTTTACGAGGAGGCGCGGAGTGAACCCGAAGGTGCTGTGTTGGGTACCCGGAGTCACCACACGGGATACTCAACGGCCAACGCCAAGATACGCGCATCTTGGTGGCTCTTGACCTAACCACGGCCATGGTTGGTGATGGAGGGTTTTTCATAGGCTATTGTTGATGCTATCGATAAAGGATTTCTGCATGCGTTGCACTATAAATTCTTATTTCGATGGGTTTGATCTTTTGATCTTTTGACGAGTATTCTTAACTTGAATTTTCAGTATTGAATCTCTTTACAAAAGATTTTCAAAGACTTATTGATGCCTTTCTTTGAGAAAGTTAGAAAGCTTGTTATATTGAAATGTGTATTTAAAGCATTTTGTAAGTTGTGATTGTTAAAGATTTACATATGTTTTCGGCATACCATTCTTTACACTTGTATGAGTTATAGCCCCATGTTCAACCCCCTCACCGAGTAACTTAGTTACTCACCCATTCTTCTTCTCCCCTTTTCGGGTGTTAGCACGGCAAGGGGCGTAAGAAGTGATAGTGCTTGGCATCCATTCTCGCATTTACCTTTGACTAGTGTATGATTCATAAACATTGCCGTTATGCATAAGATGGATCCACTAGGACCTATGTTTTCGTATTTCCATTTGATCTTGTATAATCTTGATTGGTTCAGTCAGGACCTTAGGTTGTATGAGTCTACATTCAGTGTTTGTGAAATACTATGATTGTGTCCATGATCATTGGTGATGTGATTTCCAGGGATATATGTACATATATGTGCGAGTCTGTTGATCTTGTACAGGGTTGTGATTAAATACCTTAGATTTAGAGTATTATTGTGGTAAAGTTAATATCGTACAAGTAACAGGTTAGCCTTACGGCGACCTGGGGTTGAGGCAGGTGTTGACCTCCCCTGGGTTGTCGTGGCGGTAGTGCCATGGACCGGGACCCGAGGGTCGGGGCGTGACAGTTTAGAAACACTTGTAATCTACATCCAACACCCGAATCCTAGGGGGAGCATTGTCCGGATACCTCACTTTTATTGATTGAGAACTCTTTTCCTTTTTATTTCCTGCGCACTTGTGGTGACACTCTTAGTGTTGGCCATTAGATCATCGCATACTACATTCATTAGGCTAAATAACAAAAGAGGGGCTATTACTAGTACTTCTGTTCCCTGTGGTTCGACAACCCGACCCTTTGGGTCCACTTTTATTACTTGACGACCCGTGCACTTGCGGTAACGCAAGGGGTTGACACACATCACCCTGTTGTGTTGTTGCGGAGACGCATCAAGTTTTTGGCGCCGTTACCGGGGAACAGGATATTAGGAACGCTAGTATTTTGTTACTTTAGCCATTCATTTATTTTTACTGTTTTTCTACCCCATCTTCTCTACTTTCATTGTTCTCATTTTCTTTTGTTTATTTGATTGCAGCTCCAGCTTATGACCAGAGGGAACCCATCGACATTAGTTGAAGGAGACCCTGAAATTGAGCGAAGACTTCACAAGAGAAGCAAGGAGCCTGAAGTTGTTCAAGAACAACAAGTTGAAGTTGAAGCCGAAGGATCTGCGACCATGGCGGACCACGAAGATGAACCAAGGACACTTGCTGATTTTGCGAAACCTTCGGCCCGAGGAACACAGGTCGAGCATTGTTAGACCGCCCATCGCGGCTAACAATTTTGAGCTGAAGCCGGCATTCATCCAGATGGTTCAGCGATCCGCGCAGTTTAATGGGCTGCCCGATGAAGACCCCAATGCCCATGTTGAAAACTTCTTGGAGGTTTGTGATATGCTCAAGATCAACGGGGTATCGGATGATGCGATTCGATTGAGGACCTTCCCATTCTCATTGAAGGGACGAGCCAAACAATGGCTCCAATCATTGCCAAGAGCGTCCATCACCACTTGGGACGAGATGGTGGAAGCCTTTCTTGCACGATATTTCCCTCCCGGGAAATGAGCGAAGCTCCGCAATGAGATCTCTTCCTTCTTTCAGAATGAGTTGGAGTCTCTATTCGAGACATGGGAAAGGTTCAAGAACCTTCTGCGGCGATGTCCCCAACATGGATTCCCGGATTGGATGATTATACACACGTTCTATAATGGGCTGAATCCAAGCACTAGGCAACTCCTAGATGCGGCCGCAGGTGGGACTATGGGTAACAAGACCCCAGAAGATGCAAGACAGCTCATTGAAGACATGGCTCTCAACGGTTGCCAATGGAGCTCGAGGGAGAAGAAGAAGGTTGCAGGAATACATGATGTTGATGCCGTTACATCACTAGCAGCCCAAGTTGAAGCACTAAGCAAGAAGCTAGACACCATTACAACTTCAAGAGTAGCTGCCATCAGCACTTGCGATAGTTGTGGAGGTGGGCATAGCTCTACAGATTGTCCTATCTCAGTGGGGGTGTCGGCACCAATGGAGCAAGTGGATTTTGTTGGAAATCCAGTGAGGGGACAAGGGAACCCTTATTCAAATACCTACAATCAAGGATGGAGGAACCATCCGAACTTCTCATGGAGCAATCAGGGCCAGCGAAGCAAGCAGCTCCTCCGGGTTTCCCACAACAGCCTTCTATTCCGGAGAGAGTTTCGAACTTGAAAAGGTACTTTCTAAGTTTATTCAATCTACTCGACACCGGGTTTCGTAACGTGGAGGCGACGCTGCGCAACCACACTTGCGTCATTGCACAACTTGGAGACGCAAGTAGGCTAAATAGCAAAATCCTTGGCCGATAGACCTCAAGGAAGCCTGCCGAGCAATACAGAGACAAACCCAAGAGAGCACGTGAAGGCGATCACGTTGAGAAGCGGGCGAGAGGTGGAGAATAAGGTGCGAGAAAAGAAGACTGCACAAGAACCAGAGCAAGTGCAGCCTAAGGCCCAAGAAAAAGAGAAGGAGGCTGCAGCAACACCTCCCCGCTTATGTGCCTCGAGTACCATACCCTTCACGGCTGAAGAAGGATCAAACGGAGGAGCGAGAACAAGAAATTTCTGGAGTTGTTCAAACAGTTGCACATCAACATCCCTTTTGTCGAGGCATTATCACAAATGCCCGGGTATGCAAAATTTTTGAAAGATCTTTTGACTAACAAAAGGAAAATTGAAGAAAGTGCAGTTGTGATATTGGATGGGAGTTGTTCAGCAATACTCCAAAAGAACCTCCCAAGCAAGAAGAAAGATCCTGGGAGTTTCATCATCCCATGTGTCATTGGGGGTTTAGGCCAAGAGAAAGCGTTAGCCGATTCGGGAGCAAGCATCAACGTGATGCCGTACAAATTTTTCCAGAAATTGGGGTTAGGAGAGCCACGGCCAACTCAAATGACATTGCGGCTAGCCGATCGCTCAATTCGACATCCTAGAGGTATCATTGAAGATGTTTTGATTAAGATTGACAAATATATTTTTCCTGCAGATTTTGTAGTACTTGATGTCGATGAGGATGTGGAAGTTCCGTTGATTTTGGGGAGACCATTCCTTCGAACCTCCAAGGCACTGATAGACATGGAGGGAGGCGAATTGACGCTGCGCATTGGAGACGAAAAGATCACTTATCGCCTTACAGATGCTATGAAGCATCCTCACGAATTTGATGACACATGTTATTTTGTTGATGCTAATGATGAGCTTGTCGATGAGTATATGCAGGAGACGTTCTACCCTGACCCATATGAGGGGTGGCCTGAGTTTGAAAAGGATGAATCAAGTCTGCGGGAGGTTCGAGTGACGAGAGGATCAACCACAACCGGGAATTCTGAAGAGGATTTTCCGTAGACTGACTAGATCAAGGCGTCACCGCAAGAAGCACCAAAAGAGTGTAAAAGATACACATACACGAGAAGAAGGTGATGGCTTTTCAAGTGGTAATAAGATTTCTCATCACTTGCCTCCCACGCAACCATATTGTCGGAATTGTCAGGTAAAGGCTGCCAAGAACATATTTCACTTGCATGAGCCCCCATAGAGGAACAGGTACGTCGAGCTAATGACGTAAAACAAGCACTTCTTGGGAGGTAACCCAAGTCATTTTATTGCTTTCATAGTTAGTTTTTCAATTCTGCAGTAATAATTGGCTTGAGTAGGCGACTTTGCGTTAATTCTGTCGTTCTTTGTGTTTTTATTGTTTATTCTTGGTGTTTCATGATAATTATACATGTGTGGCTTGATTTAGATTGATTTAGAGATTTAAAGTTAAGGAATTGGCCTTGTGCTTAAGTGTTTCATGTTTTGCTTGAAAATCCACAAGGGCGAGGCACAAGGGGGTGTGAGTGCCCCTGTGCCTTGCTGAAAAATTGAAAAAACATAAAACAGAAGGGCACAAGGGCACCCACACGGGCGTGTGGGTGCCCCTGTGGCCCTCCTGGAGCCACACGCCCATGTGGCTCATCCACATGGGCGTGTGAGACCTGAAAATTTATTTTTCAGGTTTCCCAGAGAGGCACAAGGGCAGCCACACGCCCGTGTGGCTGCCCCCGTGGATTTTCCCGGGTCCACAAGGGCGCTCACACGCCCTTGTGAGTGCCCCTGTGGCCTTCTGTCTCGAGTTTTTAATCCACACCGGCACTCACACGCCCGTGTGAGTGCCCTTGTGGCGTTCTGGCGTCGAATTTTTGAAGGCACAAGGGCGTGTGGCTCATCCACACGCCCATGTGGCCATCCACAAGGGCGTGTGAGACCCTCACACGCCCATGTGGCTTATAAAGGGGATGAGAAGGCCTTGAACACTCATTCAAACCTTCGCGCCTTTTCTCCTTCCGACGCCTCCACGCGAAGAGACGCATCTCTTGGGTTCCTAACGCCTCTCCTTACCTTATTTGAGGATTCTTGGGTGTTTTTCCGGCGATTTCCATCTTCTTCTTCATCAAAAATCTCCGGTAAGCTCCAAGTTTTTCTAGTTCTTGCCATGAATTTTGAATTTCAGATCTGGTGATTTGTTGATGTTTTATGCATAAATCTTCCATGAGAACTATCATAATATGCATGCTTGTCGATTTAGGGGTAGTTTTTGATGTGGAAATCACCCAACCATGGCTTTTTGGCCATGGTCGGGCATCCACACGGGCGTGTGGCCCATCCACACGCCCGTGTGTATGAGGATGATGACCCACAAGGGCGTGTGGATGATCCACACGCCCATGTGGATTTCTGCACAGTGGAATTTTGCACTAACTTGCCCTGATTTTCACAGATATGGCCCCTAGGACCAAGAAGGTCGCCCACAAGCGCCCTCGCGCCGCTCGGGAGCCTTCTCCTCCCGAGGAACTGGAGTTCGCCGTCCCTGAGCATCAGCAGCGATATGAGCGCCTACAGCGTCTCAAATTCGGACAGGCGCGCGTGATCGATTGGAAGGCACTCGAGGAGATTGACTTGGCCGATGAGGTGCGCGAGCTTACCGCTGTGGGAGGCTGGGACCGGCTCCTTACTATTCGTGATCCCACTTATCGTGAGCTCACACTGGAGGTCTTGTAATCGTTCGACTTCGACCGCGCTCGCCATGATTTTGAGAGGGAGGACACGATCCGCTTCAGGCTATTCGGTCAGTACCACTCCATGAGCCTCACGCAGTTCTCTGTTTTCCTCGGTTTATATGACAGAGACTATGTTCACACGGGGGAGTACGAGCAACTCATCGTCGATTACCCTATTGGACTCACTCCGAGTCGTGCGTACGGGACCATATGCGGAGGCTTCCAAGACGAGCCGGGATCTTCCAAGGCCACCATGCTCAGCCCGTCCGGCCTACGGGTATATACATTCTATTTTCAGCGGGGACCGTGACGGGACGAGGCGACAAAGACTGGAGTTTTGAGCCGCCTCGACTTGCTTTACCTATACACCATGGTCCAGAACATCCCCATGCATTTAGGCTTTGTTGTGGCGGATTACCTCCGCCATCAAAGCCATTACGTGCGGGTCAGTGTGATCTTTTCAGGAGTATACATTACCCGACTCGTTCGTTGCATGGGGTTGTCCGAGGCACTTCGAGGGATGGAGAGGATCAGCATACCAGCACCCTTAGGGCTTGCATCTCTCCGAGCCATGCGTATGGTGAAGAAGACGAGCACTGGCCGTTATATACTCGCAGTGGAGGCTGAGGAGGAGGAGTCAGAAGAGGAGGCAGCCGACCCAGCAGACGCTCCTGATTCACCGGCACCCACTGGTGTGCCGATGGACACCGAGGCCCCCGCATCCGAGCCGAGCCGAGCAGCCCTCCACTCGAGCCCGTGACCGTTTGGCGAGGCTCGAGGTGGCAGTTGGAGCTCTCCGGGGGGGACATGGCGACCGTGCTCGCCAACCAGTCCATGATGATGTCGCAGCTTGTCCATCATTCGACATCTTCCGGGAGAGCGACACAAGCATTCGAGGCGACGACATCAGCACCACCAGCACCACCAGGCAGACACAAAGAGTTTCCCGACGCATGAGGCGTCCTTGAGTCATTTTATTTTATTTTATTTTATTTTATCTTCTGTATTTTTATTTTCTGTAGTTTTATTTTCAGCATGCTAGTTGAGACTCTGTCTTTTATTTCTGTCATTTTTATTTTGTGGTTCTAGTTGTTTTTCGTTGTTTTATTTTCTAATCTTGTTGAGCTTCATTGAACCCCCTGAATCCGCAGATAGTCTTGAGAGTCTTGGGAAATGGAAATCAAGTTATGTACATGGCCGTGTGACTAGGTCACACGGCCGTTTCACCTCCAAATGCCCGTTGATCGAAACACACCCTTGTACGAGATTCCACCAACTATTTCACTTGGAATTCAGGGGAGTATTATTTTGATTTTTGCACACCCTCACATGCTTTGTTTTCAGAATTTATAATTTTATTGTGCTTGCATGTGTACATTGGGGACAATGTACATCTTAAGTGTGGGGGAGGGATCACTTTATACACCACTTTATTGTCTGTTTTCATTATATATGCTCATGCAACCTATGAAGGTTCACTTTAAGGTTAAGAGTTAGATTCTAGACTATAGGGGAGCTTCGAACACTAGATTTCATCATGCTCTAGTTGTCATCCAATTTTTTGAGAAATTTTTGTCCGATTGCCATTTATGCACTCCACTCACTCATTAGACCTATAGAAGCTCTAGTTTAATGTTTTGAGACTTGTTAGTAGTTGTTTTATTCGAAAAAAAAAAAAAAAAAAAAAAAAAGGAGAAAAAGAAAAGAAAAAAAAAATATAGATATTTGTGAATTATTTCGTGTATATAGGGGGTGAAAAGAGCTACTACCTTTGATTGTATGCAGCTACTCTCATAAGTCGGATACTAGTTATGCCCTAATGAGAGAAAGAGCTATCACAAGGGATATGTGAAAGCTAGCACCCTCGGTAGAAAGAGCTACCATCTCTAAAGTGTGAAAGCCACTCGGGAGGCCGCCTGAGAAAGGGCTACCTTGGAGATTGTGTGCAGCTACTACCATTCTTTTTGCTATTATATGAGTCTCGAGCAACAAAAACTGTAAGTAGTGGACATAGAGTCGAATTGAGATGAGTTTTTCCACACACACACACTTTCGGATTTCTTTTTCTTTCTTGTCATTGGATTGTTTTCTAGAGCATTGACTGAGCTGTTTGGTGTTAAATAGTTTTTTCCTTTTGTCATAGAATCATACTCTCATACTCTCTAGTGAACCTGAGGCCAAGCACTTATCCTTTCTTTCCTTGTAATGAATGTTTAGTTTGCTTGAGGACAAGCAAAAGCTTAAGTGTGGGGGAGTTTGATAAGTGCTTGATTATATATATTTTATAATATCAGTTTATATGCATTGAGCATCACTTCTATCAGATTTTAGCATTAACAAGGTGTGTTTTGTGTTCTTTTGTGCAAACAGGGCTTTGGAGACATGACATACAGGAAGAAGCAAAGATAGGGTGTGATGACACGGTTCAAGACCACAATCAGAAGCTGTGTTCATATGCATGGGGGTGTTGCCAACTTTCGGAGGAGTACAAGTCATTACACAAACCGAAAGGGCACAAAGGCAGTAGTACGCCCATGTCCCAGCTTCCGTACAAAGCAGAAGAAAGTTCTTGAGGATTTCAAAGCATAGAAAGCCACACACCCTACCACACGAGCGTGTGCCCGACCGTGTGGACTCCAAGGAAGACTTCGGGAAAAAAATCACTGTAGCATCTACCGTAACGAAGCAATCGTAGCAATTTCTCGTAGCAGCATCTGTAGCATAGTGCTTCACACGCCCGTGTGGAATTTCCACACGGGCGTGTGGATGGCCGTGTGGATGCCCGCGTAAAGCCCCGAATTCAAATTATAAAAGCCGCCTTGTGATAATTTTTAGGGATCTTTTTGGCCACTTTCGAGAGACAAGGCGGCTAGGGCTTGGAAGGAGTTCTTTGCGGCTTTGGGAAGCTTTCCTCACCAACTTGGATCGATTCCTCCTCCGTCATAGCGTCAAGGAAGCCATCGGCGACCTAGCTTCGGAGTGGATTCAATCCAGACGTGGAAACTACCCATCAAGACTATCATCACGGATTTAAGGGGGTTATTCTTTATGTCTTTGGAACTTATTTCTGAATTTATTATTTGTTTTGTGACTCGCTCCATGGAGAGCTAAACCCCTAGAGGGTACTCGGACATGTAAACCCTAGGATTCTTATTTTCGTTAGATTTACATTGTGCTTCTATTCGAATTTATCAGTTTGAGTTTTACTCTTGAGTTCTTAATGCTTGTTTGTGGTTTTGATTTCATTATTAATTGCCTTGCATGTTTTATTCAATCTAGTGAAGAGAGAGATCACCGCTAGGTTTAGAATTACCAAGAGTAAAGAGGGTTGAGAGGGTGAGCCGTGAGATAGCGGAGCGTCCCCTTTCCCTTCCGACAGATATTTCCTATCTCCATATTCCCTAAGTGTCAAGCAACCATATGTGGTGTGAGGCGTCGAGAGAATTCTCCGCCGGGACCTCGTAGGGGGTTAGGGATCTTCCACCTGGAGGCAGGGTTAGATCTACTTTTAGGAATTGGTCATATCTTTGGGATCCCTAGAGTTTTAAGCAGTCATATGTGGTGTGAGGCGTCGAGAGAATTTTCCGCCGGGACCTCGTAGGGGACTAGTTATCGGTGACCTGGAGGCAGGGGCCGTTATACCTTTGGATACCCACGACTCATTGTCTTCGTTTAGAAACACTTGTAATCTACATCCAACACCCGAATCCTAGGGGGAGCATTGTCCGGATACCTCACTTTTATCGATTGAGAACTCTTTTCCTTTTTATTTCCTGCGCACTTGTGGTGACACTCTTAGTGTTGGCCATTAGATCATCGCATACTACATTCATTAGGCTAAATAACAAAAGAGGGGCTATTACTAGTACTTCTGTTCCCTGTGGTTCGACAACCCGACCCTTTGGGTCCACTTTTATTACTTGATGACCCGTGCACTTGCGGTAACGCAAGGGGTTGACACACATCACCCTGTTGTGTTGTTGCGGAGACGCATCAATTACACAGAACAAGACTATGTTACATGGGAAGCTCCAATATTACACCGAACCGTAACATATTACATAGGACGGTTATATATTACACAAAACATACTTATTATACACAGAAACGAAGCATATTACACATAAAAGTAGGATATTACACAAAACATACTTATGATACACAGAAACGAAGCATATTACACAGAACGGTAAGATCTTACATAGCAACATGCAGTACTACACCGAAAAGAACAATATTACACATAAAAAAAATAATAATATCAACTAGAAACAACAACCAATTAGGCATTCAAAAGATTAGAAGAAAACTCGCCTCTTTCCCTTCCAATGATTTCAAGAGCGGATCAATTGAGGACAACTTTGTGAATGTGTTGTCCCCATAACACAGTATACGGGGTGTCCGACCAACGCATTGTTTCTTCACGCTGCCGGACACGTCGTAGAACCATACAATGAGGGCGACAGAGCACCCTTTCAGGTATCCGGCGCTCTTGATCTTCCCTTGGCAGCGCAGCTGCACCCGTGCGGCAGTGTTGGGAAGATCATCCATTACCCATCTGTGGATGGCATGCGCCCAGGCGTAGTCTCCGATAGTGTCTAATTTGTCGGCGTACCTGGCTATGAAGGTGGGCGCATTCAGAGAGGTGTTGGGGAAGAAGATGGTGCTCATCAAGAATACCAGGAAGAGTGTGAAAGTTCGACCTTTGTCGCTTCTCTTGTGCTTTGTTTCTTGTGTAGAAGTTGTGTGTTTTAGTTTTTACCGGTGGCATACCGATTAGAATTACCACCTGAGTTGGAGAAGATTCATAATGTGTTCCATGTGTCCATGTTGAAGAAGTATATCCCTGACCCTTCTCATTGTCTTGAAGCTCCGCTGGTAGAGTTACGAGAAGATTTGAAATTTGAAGTGCAACCGGTAGAGATCCTTGATTCTCATGTAAGAACTCTTCGGCGGAAGATTATTCCAATGGTTAAAGTGCTTTGGAGAAATGATGTAGTTGAAGAGGTAACTTGGGAACCTGAGGAAGTGATGAAGAGCAAGTATCCCCTTTTGTTTGAATCTTGAGGTATGCCAAAAAATTTCGAGGCCGAAATTTCTTTAAGGGGGGTAGGTTGTGGAAGTTCGACCTTTTTCGCTTCTCTTGTGCTTTGTTTCTTGTGTAGAAGTTATGTGTTTAAGTTTTTGTCGAGTTTTATTTTGTTGGGATCTTAGATAAGGTCTTTTTGAGAGGTTAAAAGATGGGGGAAAAGTGTTTTAAAAGGTGTAAGCAAGGAAGGGACCTTGCGGGCACTTAGTGTGCCCGCAAGGAGCCAAAATAGGGGCCTTGCGGCCTCCCATGCGCCCGCATGGGAGCACGCAAGGACCGCAGGCCAGAAGACCATGCGGGCTCCCATGCGGGCGCATGGGAGGCCGCATGGCTTCCTGGTTGAGGCCTCGCGGCCTCCCTTGCGCCCGCAAGGGAGCCCGCGAGCCCTCCCGCGCTTTGGGGCCTATATATACCGATTTGAAACTCAAAGGGCCTTTATAAGACCCCATTTCCCTCTCTTTTTCTCCCCATCTTGAATCCTCATTCTCCCCTCCATTAGATCTTCATTCTTGTGCTCCAAGAAAGAAGAAAGGTGTTGATCTTCCCCTCCCCTCTAGTAAGGTTTGAGGTGGGTTTTCTTCTCTTCTTCAATTCCTTGTTCTTTTATTCAATTCTCTTTAGATCCATGAAGAATTAGTGTGGATTTAGTATGGATCTAATGTTTAAGTGGAATTTAACCATGGATCTTATGTTTGGATTTTATAGGAGTCTTGATTTCATGTTTTGGTGAAGAATGAAGGAGATCCTTCATCTCTAAACCCTTGATTCTTTTAGATCCGAACCCAATTAGGATATTCTTGATTTTATTTTGATTTTGAGGGTTTAAGGATTCTATTATTGTTAATTCTTGAATCTAGAGCACTTAGTACACTGATGCATCTCCGCAACAATACAACAGGGTGATGTGTGTCAACCCCTTGCGTTACCGCAATTGCACGGGTCGTCAAGTAATAAAAGTGGACCCAAAGGGTCGGGTTGTCGAACCACAGGGAACAGAAGTACTAGTAAAAGCCCCTCTTTTTTTATCTAGCCTAATGAGTGTAGTGTGCGATGATCTAATGGCCAAAACTAAGAGTGTCACTACAAGTGCGCAGGGAATAAAAAGAAAAAGAGTTCTCAATCAATAAAAGTGAAGTATCCGGACAATGCTCCCCTAGGATTCGGGTGTTTGATGTAGATTACAAGTGTTTCTAAACGAAAACAATGAGTCGTGGGTATCCTAAGGTATAACGGACCCTGCCTCCAGGTTGCCGATAACTAGTTCCCTACGAGGTCCCGGCGGAGAATTCTCTCGACGCCTCACAGCACATATGACTGCTAAAACTCTAGGGATCCCAAAGATATAACAAATTCCTAAAAGTAGATCTAACCTTGCCTCCAGGTGAAAGATCCCTAACCTCATACGAGGTCCCGGCGGAGAATTCTCTCGACGCCTCACAGTACATATGACTGCTTAAAACTCTAGGGATCCTAAAGATATAACCAATTCCTAAAAGTAGATCTAACCCTGCCTCCAGGTGAAAGATCCCTAACCCCATACGAGATCCCGGCGGAGAATTCTCTCGACGCCTCACACCACATATGGTTGCTTGACACTTAGGGAATATGGAGATAGGAAATATCTGTCGGAAGGGAAAGGGGACACTCCGCTATCTCACGGCTCACCCTCTCGACCCTCTTTACTCTTGGTAATTCTAAACCTAGCGGTGATCTCTCTCTTCACTAGATTGAATAAAACATGCAAGGCAATTAATAATGAAATCAAAAGCACAAACAAGCATTAAGAACTCAAGAGTAAAACTCAAACTGATAAATTCGAATAGAAACACAATGTAAATCTAAAGAAAATAAGAATCCTAGGGTTTACATGTCCGAATACCCTCTAGGGGTTTAGCTCTCCATGGAGCGAGTCACAAAACAAATAATAAATTGAAAAATAAGTTCCAACGACATAAAGAATAACCCCCTTAAATCCGTGATGATGGTCTTGATGGGTAGTTTCCACGTCTGGATTGAATCCACTCCGAAGCTAGGTCGCCGATGGCTTCCTTGATGCTATGACGGAGGAGGAATCGATCCAAGTTGGTGAGGAAAGCTTCCCAAAGCTGCGAAGAACTCCTCCCAAGCCCTAGCCGCCTTGTCTCTCGAAAGTGGCCGAAAAGATCCCTAAAAATTATGACAAGGCGGCTTTTATAATTTGAATTCGGGGCTTTACGCGGGCATCCACACGGGCGTGTGAAGTACTTTTGCTACAGTACTGCTACAGTAAATGCTACAGTGATTTTTTCCAACCGAAGTCTTCCTTAGAGTCCACACGGTCGGGCACACGCTCGTGTGGTAGGGTGTGTGGCTTTCTATGCTTTGAAATCCTCAAGAACCTTCTTCTGCTTTGTACGGAAGCTGGGACATGGGCATACTACTGCCTTTATGCCCTTTCGGTTTGTGTAATGACTTGTACTCCTCCGAAAGTTGGCAACACCCCCATGCATATGAACACAGCTTCTGATTGTGGCCTTGAAACGTGTCATCACACCGTATTTTTGCTTCTTCCTGTACGTCATGTCTCCAAAGCCCTGTTTGCACAAAAGAACACAAAACACACCTTGTTAATGCTAAAACCTGATAAAAGTGATGCTCAATGCATATAAACTGATATTATAAAATATACATAATCAAGCACTTATCAAAACTCCCCCACACTTAAGCTTTTGCTTGTCCTCAAGCAAACTAAACATTCATTACAAGGAAAGAAAGAATAAGTGCTTGGCCTCAGGTTCACTAGAAAGTATGAGAGTATGATTCTATAACAAAGGGGAAAACTATTTAACACCAAACAGCTCAGTCAATGCTCTAGAAAACAATCCAATGACAAGAAAGAAAAAGAAATCCGAAAGCGTGTGTGTGTGGAAAAACTCATCTGAATTCGACTCTATGTCCACTACTTACAGTTTTTATTGCTCGAGACTCATACAATAGCAAAAAGAATGGTAGTAGCTGCACACAATCTCCAAGGTAGCCCTTTCTCAGGCGGCCTCCCGAGTGGCTTTCACACTTTAGAGATGGTAGCTCTTTCTACCGGGGGTGCTAGCTTTCACATATCCCTTGTGATAGCTCTTTCTCTCATTAGGGCATAACTAGTATCCGACTTATGAGAGTAGCTGCATACAATCAAAGGTAGTAGCTCTTTTCACCCCCTATATACACGAAATAATTCACAATTGCTAAACTATAAATATATCTACATTAATTTTTTTTCCTTTTTTTTTTTAAATAAAACAACTACTAACAAGTCTCAAAACATTAAACCAGAGCTTCTATAGGTCTAATGAGTGAGTAGAGTGCATAAATGGCAATCGGACAAAAATTTCTCAAAAAATTGGATGACAACTAGAGCATGATGAAATCTAGTGTTCGAAGCTCCCCTATAGTCTAGAATCTAACTCTTAACCTTAAAGTGAACCTTCATAGGTTGCATGAGCATATATAATGAAAACAGACAATAAAGTGGTGTATAAAGTGATCCCTCCCCCACACTTAAGATGTACATTGTCCCCAATGTACACATGCAAGCACAATAAAATTATAAATTCTGAAAACAAAGCATGTGAGGGTGTGCAAAAATCAAAATAATACTCCCCTGAATTCCAAGTGAAATAGTTGGTGGAATCTCGTACAAGGGTGTGTTTGGCTCAACGGGCATTTGGAGGTGAAACGGCCGTGTGACCTAGTCACACGGCCATGTACATAACTTGATTTTCATTTCCCAAGACTCTCAAGACTATCTGCGGATTCAGGGAGTTCAATGAAGCTCAACAAGATTAGAAAATAAAACAACGAAAAACAACTAGAACCACAAAATAAAAATGACAGAAATAAAAGACAGAGTCTCAACGAGATGCTGAAAATAAAACTGCAGAAAATAAAAATACAGAAGATAAAATAAAATGACTCAAGGACGCCTCATGCGTGAGGAAACTCTGCTTTTGCTGCTGGTGGTGCTGATGTCGTCGCCTCAGATGCGGTGTCGCTCTCTAGAAGATGTCGAATGATGGACAACTGCGACATCATCATGGACTGGTTGGCGAGCACAGTCGCCATGTCCCCCTGGAGAGCTCCAACTGCAACCTCGAGCCTCGCCAAACGGTCACGGGCTCGAGTGGAAGGCTGCTCTGGCTCTGGCTCAGATGCAGGGCCTCGGTGTCCATCGGCACAGCTGTGGGTGCCGATGAATCAGGAGCGTCTGCTGGGTCGGCTGCCTCCTCTTCTGAATCCTCCTCCTCAGCCTCCACTGCGAGTACATATCGGCCGGTACTCGTCTTCTTCACCATACGCATGGCTCGGAGGGATGCAAGCCCCAAGGGTGCTGGTACGCTAATCTTCTCCATCCCTCTAAGTGCCTCGGACAACCCCATGCCACGAACGAGTCGGGTAATGTATACTCCTGAAAAGACCACACCGACCCGCACGTAATGGCTTTGATGGCGGAGGTAATCCGCCACAACAAAGCCTAAATGCATGGGGATGTTCTGGACCATGGTGTATAGGGATAGCAAGTCGAGGCGGCTCAACACTCCAGTGCTGTTGCCTCGTCCCGTCACGGTCCTGCTAAAGATAGAGTGTATATACCTGTAGGCCGGACGACTGAGCATGGTGGCCTTGGAGGATCCCGGCTCGTACTGGAAACCTCCGGATATGGTCGCGTACGCACGGCTCGGGGTGAGTCCAATAGGGTAATCGACGATGAGTTGCTCGTACTCCCCCGTGTGAACATAGTCTCTGTCATATAAACCGAGAAAAACAGAGAACTGCGTGAGGCTCATGGAGTGGTACTGACCGAATAGCCTGAAGCGGATCGTGTCCTCCTTCTCAAAATCAGGGCGAGCGCGGTCGAAGTCGAATGAGGACAGAACCTCCAGTGTGAGGTCACGATAAGTGGGATCACCAATAGTAAGGAGCCGGTCCCAGTTTCCCACAGTGGTAAGCTCGCGCACCTCATCGGCCAAGTCAATCTCCTCGAGTGCCTTCCAATCAATTACGCGCGCCTGCCCGAATTTGAGACGCTGTAAGCACTCATATCGCTGTTGATGCTCAGGGACGGCGAACTCCAATTCCTGGGGAGAAGAAGGCTCCCGAGCGGCGCGAGAACTCTAGTGGGCGACCTTCTTGGTCCTAGGGGCCATATCTGTGAAAATCAGGGCAAGTTAGTGCAAAATTTCGCTATGCAGAAATCCACATGGGCGTGTGGATGATCCACACGCCCTTGTGGAACATCCTCCTCATCCACACGGGCGTGTGGATGGGCCACACGCCCGTGTGGATGCCCGACCATGGCCAAAAGGCCATGGTTAGGTGGTTTCCACACCTTAAAACAACCCTAAATCGACAAGCATGCACACTATGATAGTTCCCATGAAGAATTTATGCATAAAACATCAACAAATCACCAGATCCGAAATTCAAAATTCATGGCAAGAACTAGGAAAACTTGGAGCTTACCGGAGATTTTTGATGAAGATGAAGATGGGGATCGCCGGAAAAACACCCAAGAGTCCTTAAATACGCTAAGGAGAGGCGTTAGGAACCCAAGAGGTGCGTCTCTTTGCGTGGAGGCGTCGGAAGGAGAAAAGGCGCGAAGGTTTGAATGAAAGGTTCAAGGCCTTCTCATCTCCTTTATAAGCCACACGGGCGTGTGGGGGTCTCACACGCCCTTGTGGATGGCCACACGGGCGTGTGGAAGAGCCACACGCCCTTGTGCCTTCAAATATCGACGGCAGAACGCCACAAGGGCACTCACACGGGCGTGTGAGTGCCGGTGTGGATTAAAATCTCGAGACGGAAGGCCACAGGGGCACTCACACGGGCGTGTGAGTGCTCTTGTGGACCTGGAAAATCCACAGGGACAGCCACACGCCCGTGTGGCTGCCCTTATGCCTCTCTGGAACCCTGAAAAATCAGGAGGGCACCCACACGGGCGTGTGGCTCCTCGGGAGGGCCACAGGGGCACCCACACGGGCGTGTGAGTGCCCTTGTGCCCTTCTGTTTCATGTTTTTCTCAATTTTCAGCAAGGCACAGGGGCACTCACACCCACTTGTGGATTTTCTGCTCAACATGAAACAAATGAGTACAAGGCCAATTCCTTAACTTAAAACCTCTAAAACGTTCTAGATCAAGCCACACATGTATAATTATCATGAAATACCAAGAATAAACAATAAAAACACAGCAACGACAGAATTAACGCAAAGTCGCCTACTCAAGCTAATTATTACTGCAGAATTGAAAAACTTACTACGGAAACAATAAAATGACTTGGGTTACCTCCCAAGAAGTGCTTGTTTTACGTCACTAGCTTGACGTACCTGATCTTTTATGGGGGTTCATGCAGGTGAAATACCTTCTTTCCTGCAACTTCTTCTTCGCCTGAAAAATAGCGCTTCAATCTGTGCCCGTTCACCTTAAATGTCCCTTTTTCTGGGTGAGTGATTTCAACAGCCCCGTGCGGTGATACTTGAGTCACTGTGTATGGTCCTGACCACCTCGATTTTAATTTCCCTGGGAATAATCTCGAACGAGAGTTGAAACGTAACACTAAGTCGCCTTCATTGAACCCTTTGTGCAGTTTAATGTGCTTATCATGCCACCGACGCATTTTCTCTTTATAAATCTTCGCATTTTCGTATGCACGCAACTGCCATTCATCTAATTCGTTCAGCTGCAGCTTCCTTTGTTCTCCAGCTTGTGCAAGGTCAAAATTCATCGCCTTGATTGCCCAATAAGCTTTATGCTCGAGTTCCACTGGTAAGTGACAAGATTTCCCATAAACCAGACTGTATGGTGTTGTTCCCACTGGTGTCTCGTAGGTCGTACGATATGCCCAAAGTGTGTCATCTAGACGTTCGGACCAGTCCTTCCGGTAGTGTTCCACCGATTTCGCTAGAATTCTCTTTAACTCCCTATTTGTTACCTCGACCTGGCCGCTTGTTTGCGGGTGGTACGGAGTAGCTAGCTGATGATATACTCCATATCGTTTCAGTACCTTATCGAGCTGCACATTACAAAATGAGTCCCTCTATCACTAATGATGATCCTAGGAGTACCAAAACGAGCGAACAGGCGCTTGAGAAATCTAACTACAGTTCTAGCGTCGTTTGTGGGGAGAGCTTGTGCCTCAACCCACTTGGACACATAATCCACGGCGACTAGAATGTATCGGTTTCCATTTGAGCTAGGGAATGGTCCCATAAAGTCAATACCCCAAACGTCGAATACTTCACAGAACTGAATAGGATTTTGAGGCATCTCGTCCCGTCTAGACAAATTACCAGCTCTTCGACATTTATCATAGCTTTGAACGAATTGATGAGCATCTTTAAATATGGTTGGCCAATAAAAACCTGCAGCCAACACTTTCTCTGCAGTTTGGCCTGCTGCATAATGACCACCAGTGGGTCCCGAGTGGCAGTGAGTAAGGATGCTCCACCCTTCTTCCCTTGAAACACATCTTCGCACTACATGGTTGCACATACTCGGAACAGATATGGATCTTCCCAAAGGAAATTTTTCAGGTCGGCGAAAAACTTCTTCTTTTGCTGAAATGTGAGTCCCTTGGGGAGAACCTTGCCCGAAAGATAGTTTGGAAAATCAGCAAACCATGGAGTATCAGATATTGACTGATCTTGAACTCCATACAGGTGCTCCTCTGGAGATGAGTCGTTGATTTCATGATGAATGGCTTCATCATCTTCTAAACCCTCCAGCCGGGATAAATGATCTGCTGCCAGATTTTCTGCACCCCTCTTGGCCTTGATTTCCACATCAAATTCCTGCAACAACAAAATCCAACGAATTAGTCCTGGTATGGCATCAGCCTTGCTCATTAGATAACGGAGGGCCGAATGGTCTGTGAAAACAATCACTCTAGATAAGATTAAATAGGGTCTGAATTTATCAAACGCAAAAACTACAGCCAGCAATTCTTTTTCGGTAGTTGTATAATTCTCTTGGGCACTTGTCAATGTCTTGCTCGCATAATAGATTGGTTGAAAGTGTTTGTCTCTTCTTTATCCCAACACAGCCCCAACTGCATGGTCACTGGCATCACACATGAGCTCAAAGGGAAGGTTCCAATCAGGCGTGATAGGGATGGGTGAATGAGTAAGGTTTTCCTTTAATAAGCTGAAAGCAGATACACACTCATCATTAAACTCGAAATGGACATCCTTTTCCAAGAGTTTGGTAAGCGGTCGAGTGATTTTGGAAAAATCTTTTATGAAGCGGCGATAGAACCCCGCATGCCTGACACACCCTTGCGTGTGTACTCCGCAAGTGCACGGGTGTCGAAGTAATAAAGTACCCAAACGGGTGGGTAGTCGAATCCACAGGGAGTAGACGTAAGAACAATCACACTTTGTTAAGTAGCCAAAGATAAACCAATTGTTGTTGTGAAAGAAAATAAAATAGGAAAGAAGTAAAAATAGAGTGCTGAAAATAAAAGTTAGGGTGTAGAAATAGATCAATAAGAAGATGGGGTACTCGGACAATGCTCCCCCTAGAATCCTTGTTTCAAGTGCAACACTTCAAGTACTCTTACTAAATGAAGATTTCAAGAGTCGTGGAATCCAAAGATACAAGGTCCCAAATCTAAGATCAACCTTGACTAGTCCCCTACGAGGTCCCGGCGGAGAGAAGACTCTCGACGCCTCACACCTCGTATGACTGCGCTATGCTCTAAGGATTCCAAGTGGTAAACCCTATTCCCAATTATAGATCAATCCTTTTTGTCCAGGCGAAAGATCCCTAATCACAAATAAGTCCCGGCGGAAAGGCCTCTCTCAACGCCTAACTCTCTTTGAGATCGAAGGTAATACTTGGAATAAGAAGGTAGGGAAAACCACACCGGAGGGGAAAGGGGACGTGTCGCTACCTCTCAACTCACCCTCTCAACCCCCTCCAATCTTGATTAATCTAATCCTAATGGTGATGGTCACTCGTCAAAAGGATGATTGGATTAGCCCTCAACCCTAGTGTCACTCTAAGGGAGAAACAATTAAGCATACAAGATTGAAACTCAAATTCAAACTCAAATTGAATAAAAGCATTAAAGTCAATGAAACATAGGAAATCTAGGGTTTACAAGTCCAAGTACCCACAAGGGTTTAGCCCTCCATGGAGCAATACAAGTTCATCAAAATAAATGAAGACAAGTGCAAGAAATCCATAAAGAAAACCCCCTTAAGCTTTGTGTTGATAGACTATGGGGACTTCTCCTTCTTCTCCAAAGAACTCCTTCCTCCAAGCCTAAGGCACACCTCGTCGAATCAAGTCGTCGAAGACTCCCCCAATAGCTCTCCTTGGAAGGTATTGATGAAGAAATCGGTGAAGAAGTGCCCCCAAAGTGTAGCAAGAACCTCCTGAACCCTAGCCGTCACTCCCTCTCAAAGTTGGAAGAAGATCCCCTAAATAACGCTTCAGAACGGCTTTATAATTGGCCATCTCGAGGATCTACACGGGCGTGTGGATAAGCCACACGGCCGTGTGGAAATTCCACACACCCATGTAGATTTTCTGCCCTGTGGAAACGTCATACTAGTCCCCGATTTCGCCCGTTTCTTCTCCTGAGGTAACATGGACGGACACACGCCCATGTGAAAGGTCATGTGGCATTTCTTGATGATGGAAAAACCTTGGAGATCTTTTGAAATCTTTGAACAAATCGGAACAAGAGAGCATGACTGCCTTCGTGTCCTTCTACAAGAGTTGTCTTGAAGTCTTTAGAAGTTGGCACATACCCCCTCGTTGGAACCCGATTGTGTCTTGAACTTCGTAAATGCACAAAAGAGTTCCACTTAGTACCATTATGACCTAATCTTGCCTTTATTCACGTACCATGTCTTCACAACCCTAATTGCATGAAAGAACACCAAAGCACACGAAATTAGCGATAAAACCTGAGAAATGCGATGCTCATGCGTGGAAAACATTTCCAAAAGTATATACATGCAAGCACTTATCAATGCCCCAAGAAGCTGCGAATTGCCCTGACGTTAGTTGGAGGTGGTTGCTTCTCTATTGTTTCAATCTTTGCTCTGTCCACTTCGATTGCCTGGCTAGAGATTTTATGCCCTAGCACTATCCCCTCTTGCACCATGAAGTGACACTTTTCCCAATTCAAGGCAAGATTCGTTTCCTCGCACCGCATGAGTACCCTTTCCAAGTTCTTAAGACATGTGTCAAAAGAATCGCCGAACACAGAAAAGTCATCCATAAAGACCTCCATGACATCCTCCAATAGTTCATCAAAAATGGCTGTCATGCATCTTTGAAATGTGGCTGGTGCATTACATAACCCGAACGGCATCCTCCTGTATGCAAACGTACTATAGGGGCATGTGAATGTTGTTTTCTCCTGATCTTCAGGGGCGATCGGGATCTGAAAATACCCGGACATGCCATCCAGAAAATAATAGAACTGATGACCTGCGAGACGCTCTAGCATTTGATCAATAAAAGGGAGAGGGAAATGATCCTTTCTCGTGGCGTCATTTAATCTTCGGTAATCAATGCACACACGCCAACCGGTTACTGTACGTGTGGGTATCAGCTCGTTCAGCTCGTTCTTCACCACAGTCATACCCCCCTTCTTCGGCACTACTTGAGTATGACTCACCCAAGCACTATCTGATATAGGGTAAATAATGCCTGCATCAAGGAGCTTCACCACCTCTGCTTTTACTACCTCCTTCATGTTTGGATTAAGCCTTCGTTGAGGTTGGATGACTGTTTTATAGTTGTCTTCCATCAGAATCTTATGCGTGCAAAAGGATGGGTTTATCCCTTTGATGTCTGAAATCTTCCATGCAATAGCAGCTTTATGTGCTTTCAATAAAACCACCAGTTTTTCTTTTTGTGATGCAGAGAGGTTGGAAGCAATGATTACCGGCAACTTCGACCCTTCAGCTAGGAAGGCGTACTCTAGATGGTCAGGTAATGTCTTCAATTCCAGCTCAGGGGGTTCTTCCACTGAAGACCGTAATCGATTACCCTGTTTCTGCTCAATTTCTTCGAAGCAATTGTGTTCATTTTCAGGTTCCTCCTCGAATACCTCCAGTTCTGGCTGAGCTGATGGGACAATCTCTGAATCTTCAGGATAGTCTTCTTGGATGCCTATGCTACAAATTTCTGCTGCTAGGATTTGATCAATATCTTCTATGGAATCATCATCTCCATCTGAATTACTTTCTGCCACAACAACTTTATCTGCCATGATCATATTAACCTGTGTCATTGCTTCTATCAGATTAACTTCAGGTTCTTCATTAAAGGAGAGGATTGCCGACTTATCAAATTGGTCTAGTAAGCTTGCCAGATCTGCACCGTGATATGAATTCCCGAACCCAGTGATCGAGTCTTCTTAGCTTCATTTGTAAGTTGCAACTAATTGTTCTACCTTCTCTTCATTCGTTGCCATTACTTCCTTCAATATCTCCAGTATTTCCTTCGTATTGAACATAATCCTTGGGCACAATAAAAGACACAAAATCAGTGTAAGACAATGAAAGTAGAGAATATGGAATAGAAAAACAGTAAAACTAAATGAATAGCTAAAGTAACAAAATACTAGCGTTCCTAATATCCTGTTCCCCGGCAACGGCGCCAAAAACTTGATGCGTCTCTGCAACAACACAACAGGGTGATGTGTCTCAACCCCTTGCGTTACCGCAAGTGCACGGGTCGTCAAGTAATAAAAGTGGACCCAAAGGGTCGGGTTGTCGAACCACAGGGAACAGAAGTACTAGTAATAGCCCCTCTTTTGTTATCTAGCCTAATGAGTGTAGTGTGTGATGATCTAATGGCCAAAACTAAGAGTGTCACTACAAGTGCGCAGGGAATAAAAAGAAAAAGAGTTCTCAATCAATAAAAGTGAGGTATCCGGACAATGCTCCCCTTAGGATTCGGGTGATTGATGTAGATTACAAGTCTTTCTAAACGAAAACAATGAGTCGTGGGTATCCTAAGGTATAACGGACCCTGCCTCCAGGTTGCCGATAACTAGTTCCCTACGAGGTCCCGGCGGAGAATTCTCTCGACGCCTCACAGCACATATGACTGCTTAAAACTCTAGGGATCCCAAAGATATAACAAATTCCTAAAAGTAGATCTAACCTTGCCTCCAGGTGAAAGATCCCTAACCTCATACGAGGTCCCGGCGGAGAATTCTCTCGACGCCTCACACCACATATGGTTGCTTGACACTTAGGGAATATGGAGATAGGAAATATCTGTCGGAAGGGAAAGGGGACACTCCGCTATCTCACGGCTCACCCTCTCGACCCTCCTTACTCTTTTTTAATTCTAAACCTAGCGGTGATCTCTCTCTTCACTAGATTGAATAAAACATGCAAGGCAATTAATAATGAAATCAAAAGCACAAACAAGCATTAAGAACTCAAGAGTAAAACTCAAACTGATAAATTCGAATAGAAACACAATGTAAATCTAATGAAAATAAGAATCCTAGGGTTTACATGTCCGAATACCCTCTAGGGGTTTAGCTCTCCATGGAGCGAGTCACAAAACAAATAATAAATTGAAAAATAAGTTCCAACGACATAAAGAATAACCCCCTTAAATCCGTGATGATGGTCTTGATGGGTAGTTTCCACGTCTGGATTGAATCCACTCCGAAGCTAGGTCGCCGAGGGCTTCCTTGATGCTATGACGGAGGAGGAATCGATCCAAGTTGGTGAGGAAAGCTCCCCAAAGCCGCGATGAACTCCTCCCAAGCCCTAGCCGCCTTGTCTATCGAAAGTGGCCGAAAATATCCCTAAAAATTATCACAAGGCGGCTTTTATAATTTGAATTCGGGGCTTTAGGCGCGTAGAGAACCTGAAGGTGCTGTGTTGGGTTCCAGGAGTCACCACACGGGATTCCCAATGGCCAACGCTAAGATATGCTCATCTTGGTGGCTCTTGACCTAGCCACGGCCATGGTTAGTGATGGAGGGGTTTCATAGGCTATTGATGATGCTATCGATAAAGGATTCCCGCATGTGTTGCACTATAAATCTTTGTTTCGATGTGTTTGATCTTTTGATCTTTTAACAAGTATTCTTAACTTGAATTTTCAGTATTGAATCTCTTTACAAATGATTTTCAGAGTTTTATTAATGCCTTTCTTTGAGAAAGTTGGAAAGCTTGTTATATTGAAATGCGTATTTAAAGCATTTTGTAAGTTGTGGTTGTTAAAGATTTACATATGTTTTCGGCATATCATTCGTTACACTTGTATGAGTTATAGCTCCATGTTCAACCCCTCACTGAGTAACTCAGTTACTCACCCATTCTTCTTATCTCTTCTTTACAGGTGTTAGCACGGCAGCAGGGCGTGAGACGTGATAGTGCTTGGCATCTATTTTGCATTTACCTTTGAGTAGTGTATGATTCATAAACATTGTCGTCATGCATAAGATAGATCCACTAGGACCTATGTTTTCGTATTTCCATTTGATCTTGTATAGTCTTGATTGGTTCAGTCAGGACCTTAGGTTGTATAAGGTTTACACCCAGTGTTTGGGAGAGACTATGATTGTGTCCATGATCATTGATTTTGTGATTCTCAGGGATATATACCTGGTGTGAGTATATTGATCTTGTACAGGGTTGTTGCTGAATACCTTATATTTAGAATATTACTGTTGTGATGTTAATATTGTACAGGTAACAAGTAAGCCTTGCGGCGATCTGGGGTTGAGGCAGGTACTTGACCTCTCCTGGGTTGTCGTGGCGGTAGTGCCATGGGCCGGGGCCCAAGGGTCGGGGCGTGACACTACTTTAGTGGTATCAGAGCCCAGGTTATCATGATTGGGTCAGTATATGGTTTAATGATTGGGTCAGTATAAAGTTACATGATTGGGTCGGTACGAGATTTCATGATTGGGTCAGTATAAGGTTTCAGGATTGGGTCAGTATTCAGTTTAGAGTTTAGAAATGGATTTTGCCAAAATAATTGATGGTCGCCGCGCGCGTCGCTAAAAAGCGGGCACACGGCTCCCCGGCCGCAAGTGCACGGGTCGTCAAGTAATACCTCTTGTGCGGGCACAAGAGGGTCGTATTCCCTTGGGTCCCGAGATCCACTATTACTTCCTCTTCGACAATTGTTTAGCCGAATCAAAACAGAGGTTGTTGTAATGAAATGAAATTTAAACTAACGATAGAAACTTTAATCAATGACAAGCTGCGCACAACGGCGAAAAATCAAATAGAGAAGACAAGGCTCCGGGCGAGGATTCCCCCGGGAGAAATACAAGCAAGGATGCTATAAACACAGGTAATGCATGCATGTAGTATTGTTTTGGTCCGTCTAGGCTCGGAAGTCGACTACCCCGGAACCTCCATAGTGTAGCCCTAATCCAGTGCAAGTTCCTTTATCCAAAGGATACTCACACGATGTCATTGGGACTAAGGAGCCTTGGCTAGAGCTATCTATAAGCAATTTCGCTAAGATGAACTCTACAACCTACAGGAGGCTACCGGCACCTGGAACCTCCGGTGTACCGGTACAATGAGCCCCTCTTCATACTATGTGGAACTAATGCAAGAGCGCACCTCGCACAACCAAGCACATTCGATAAAATGAAATGCAGAGTTCTCATGCAAATCACTACAATTAAGCACACAATGTATGAAACCAAATTCGATACCATCCATTCATTGAATTAAAAGCATAGCATCTAATACAAGTATTCCTCCCAAGGTTCACCGGTTGCCCGGCGGCCTTGGGAGGTTTAGTTCTACATGAATAACAAGGGAAGTTTGCACAAATAAGAATACATCAACAAGAAAACCCAAAACTCCCTCTTGACAGTGTCGACTAGGGTTGATGAAGACACTTGCCGAATCCACGTCGGCAAGCTCTAGAATGATGCTCCTCAAGTCCCACCGTCTTCTCTCTCTTGATTTCACTCCAAAACGACCTCCTTTGATGAAGCTTTGAGCGTAGGGGTGTTCGGAGGCGTCGGTGGCAAAAGTCCCCAAGAAAAAGCCCTAACCGGGCTTAACTACCCGACCGCTGTGTGGCCTGTGTGGGGCAGCACATGCGGCCGCACACTGGTGTGCGTCCTGGTGTGCGGCCGCACACCAGGCCGCACACCCTTCTGCCAGTTGTGTGCGGGCTGTGTACAGCCCGCACACAGGCCTTAAAATGGGCCTGGTTGTGTAGGAACGCTTGGGTGCCTTTCGGAGCTCGTTTATCCTTCGTTTCTTCGCTCCTCGGCCTTGATTTTCTCCTTGTAAATGTTCCTCTCAACGTAAATGGTCCGTGGAAGCCTTGAAGTAGGAAAAACAAGCAAAACACATTGATCGACACGGAATGTGTCAACACCCGCAAGCGCACGGGGTCGTCAAGTAATAAACCACTCGTGCACGCACGAGTGGGTCGTATTCCCAAGGGGCCCGAGGAGCTACCTTACTCACTTTTCACTTGTTGTTTAGCTCACCGATTCCATTTTCAAGAGAATAGATAAGAAAGAAAACAAATAGCAACAAGAGAAATTTTCTTAATAAATACGTTTGAAACAAAACTCGGGAGATGCTCAGGGATGGAAAACGGTCACGGATGAGGATCCCCAAGGGGGCTACTCAAGTGAGTAGGATATTTGAGAAATTAAGTATGTGGCTAGTTGGACCGAGAAAACGTAAGCTTAGGTCAACCCGATGGTCACGGCAATTGACCCCTAACCCGGTACAAGAGTTGAGTAGGGAATTTCTTCCACTCAACCTCTCACACGGTTGCAAGGCGAATAATGGTTTTCTCAAGTTAGGGTGGAAACACTAATTAGTTTTCAACCTTAGAAATGGAGGGGTACAAATACCCGATGGTCACGACGTATTTATACATTAATCCCTTCCAAGTTTGGTAGAGTCTAGCACTAAGGCAATGATCATGCTACAAAGTGCTACCAAGCATTTGATACAACAATTAAGCATATGTACCAAAACAATCAAGAATACCAAACAAGGATCACAACAAGCCAATCATACAATAAATAACTCAAATAATCCAAAACATCACAAGTTTTGCCCCCAAGGTTCACCTACATCCGGTGACCTTGGGGTTAGTTGTTCATGTTCAACAAATCCACCACACAAACCATGCAAATAACCAAAGTAAACATGAGGAACACTCCCTCAAACGGTGAAGGTCGAATGCCGCTTGGATCCCCGGAGAAAACCTTCCGAAGACGCCACTCGAAGGGGTGGCTTCCCGTTGTCTTCAACCTCCAAACAATGAAGCTTTTGAAGTAGATCCTCCAAGATCTTGCTCTCCTCTCCTTAGAAAACCCGAATTTCCTCTCCTTTTGCCCTCCAAAATGGTGTAGAAACCCTAGCCTTGTTTTCCCCCAAAAGCTCTCTCCAAGAAGATGCAAAAGTTTTCTTCAAAATGCCCTAGATCGGCCTTTAATCCCCAAATCCCGATGGGTAAACGGGTCAGTATACTGCCGGTATGCTGACCCCTCGGGATTTCTACTTTTCTGCCAAGAAGTCCGCGATGAGCTACAGTGTCACGTCTCGAAAACGCTGTTTTGATGTCGAAATCGCTCCCCATCTCGTCGTCGAGTCCCCAGGGCTTCTGGCTGGCCTGAAATACAAAAATAAAGCAATTTAGATCTAAAAGGGCATAGATTCAACAAAAAGATAAGAAAATAATACACAACAAATACATGTAAAATACGTACTTTTAGACGTTTATCAAACATCCCCACACCTAAGCGTTTGCTTGTCCCCAAGCAAACAAACATGAAGAACAAGGAAAAGAAGATAAACGGCTAAAAATACGACCTCAGGCTCAAAAGTAAAGAACTTCACAAGCACAATTGGACAGAAATCCAGAAGTGAGCTGCTCAAAACTAATAGCTCTGGTTCATCCACAGTGCCCTATGTGTGTGTGTGCTGACTCTCACCTTGACCTCCACACCCCGGATTACCCCAGGATGACCATTCACCCCACACAAAATGAAGATGGCATTAGAGTGCTAAAGACTTCCTCAATGCCCAGTTAAAGTCCTTTGGTTCCTAAATACAACTCCAACTCTTAAGTGACCATAAAACAGGCTCTAGGGATCAAAATGGAAACTTCATAAATTTCACTCACAAAAATATACAAATTCCCTTTTTTCTGGGTCCGCCTAACATAGACTGCACAAAAAATCTTTCAGATGGATGCACATGCTGGCCAGGCACAAGAGTCACCCTCTTAATCAATTACAATCTACATAAACGCATTCATGCTTAAAAGCAGAGGAATACTGACATAGACCCCAAATTTTTTTTTTTTTTTTTTTTTTTTTTTTTTTTTTTCGATCCCTGATAAACTACCTGCTAAAAACTTCACTTAGGTTGGAGAAAACAATAAAGGAACTTAAAAGCGTTTAAAAGTGCATTGAAGAAAGAATTTAACAAATTAATGCCAAAGTCACTAAGATGGGTTGGATAGAGTGTACAAGGTGAGAGTGATCGTGAGTATGTATACAGGTGCACTAAAGATGAAACAGAGCTACATTAAAGTACAAGTACTGTACAGCTCACTACTATCATTCTACAGAGCTAGGAAATCCCTTAACAAAATAATCATAGCCATCATAGGTAACAAGCATGCATAAATACAAAATACTCTAAGTAAATAACCATCCCCACACCTAAAGTTGTACATTGTCCTCAATGTACCTAAGTCAGCAGACTAATGTGGGGGATGAAAATGAAAACCAAAAAATGGGGGTGAAGGAACTTCCCTGATTCCTTGGTGTGGTTCTCAGTTGTTCCACTTGGATCAGGGGTATATCACCTAAGGAGGATGACACAAGTAAAGCTCCCAAAATTAATAATCCTGAAAAGAACAAGGAGCTTATCATCATTCAAAGTTTTTCAGGAGGAAAAATAAATAAAGTAAGGAAAAGAGAGCTCCAACAAAAATAACACGAGAGTTTAGTAGGGAGTGAACCCTAGCTAACTCAAAAGTACAAGTCTTAACAACAAACAACAAAGCACAACAGAAAGAAAATAAACAAGGTCTTGTCATGGGTCTAAAGTGATGATGCGGCGCAAGTAGTGGCAGCAGAGGTCGATGAGGATGAGCTGCGAACAATGGTCAGGAGCTCGGATAGGTCGCGCTCAATCCGCTCGACTAAGTCGTGCCCAATCAATCTTTCTAACGGTGCAAAACCCCTTTCGTAATAGGAGTGCAAAACGCGTCGTATCCTTGAAAAACTTGGGCTTTTGCACGGGAGGGGAAGGTTCCCTCCTACGTCTCTTGGAGGCTAGTTTCTTGATTGGCATCCTATAAAAACAAAATAGAGATTAACCAACTAAATTACAAGCAAAATAAGCACCAAAAAATGAGGAAATCCAAGAAAATGTGCATTGCTACAGTAATTACGGAAAAAATTTTCAAGAATTTTGCTTGTAGGAGTAGCCAAAAAAATTTACAAACTATGAAAAATGCCTTGATAAATCTTAAACATTCACCCAACAATAATATTCCAACCATTTCCAACAAATTTCAGCCATGAAAGTAAGGAAAAATCAAAGTTTTTGAGTGAGTGTCATACTTGTGCCCTAGGGTAAAACGAGTAGATCCAAATGGTAAATCCGGCCAAAAGCTTGCTCAAACTCCAAATTTTTGTCACCAAGATGGAAAAGAGGAGGAGGAGAGCAAACTAGAGCAAAAAAAATGAGTAAAAACGGTGGAGAAATGAGGGAGAAAAGGTTGAAAGAATGGGGAAGAAGGATGAATAGTGTGAAGAACCCCAAAACCCCTCTTTAAACCTTACTATCGGGTGGTCTTGCCGACCATCCTTACGGCCGTAAGGATGGTCGGCAAGAACCTCGGGATGGTTCTTGCCGGCCATCCTTACGGCCGTAAGGATGGTCGGCAAGACCCAATTTTTGCACCGGTTCTTTCTCCACACTTCGCACGCGTCAACCCTCGATGAAACCTTGAAAAATATGGCCGGAAACAACATTTAAACACTCAAAACATCAACATGAATGCATCTAGAGCAAGAATTCTTCAAAAACCTCATGACAAACAAGTTAACAAAAAGGCGAAAGAAACAAGAAAAACGACGAAAAGCAAAACAACACAAGAACTACTACTAAAAACATAAGCAAAACAAGACAACACGAATAATAAAAAGAATACGGGGAATGAAATGAACTTGGGTTGCCTCCCAAGGAGCGCTTCTTTAACATCATTAGCTTGACTTGCATTACCTCAAAATTTTCATGGTGGGACAAATGGAGGGAAGTTACCTCCAACCTTTGGAAAGGAGTTGTTACCCGGGAAATAATGTTTCAAACGATAGCCATTGACTTTAAAGGTACCTTTTGTTGGATGGTGAACCTCAACGGCCCCGTGAGGAAACACTTGTGAGACTGAAAATGGCCCATACCATCTTGATTTCAGTTTTCCCGGAAAAAGTTTCAATCGAGAGTTGAAAAGTAACACTTGGTCTCCGACTTGAAAATGTTTAGCTTGTTTAATGTGCCGATCATGATATTCCTTTGTCTTCTCTTTATACCGTACTGAACTCTCATATGCTACCGATCTCCATTCATCTAGTTCATTTAACTGGAATTTTCTCTTGTGGCCTATTAGATGGGGATCAAAATTCAATTGCTTTATGGCCCAATAAGCTTTGTGCTCCAATTCGACGGGCAAGTGACAGGCCTTCCCATAGACCAACCTATACGGAGTTGATCCAATCGGAGTCTTAAATACTGTTCTGTACGCCCAGAGTGCATCATCAAGTTGATCCGCCCAGTCCTTCCTGTGATGACTCACCGTTTTCTCCAAGATTCTTTTCAATTCCCTATTAGACACCTCGACTTGACCACTCGTTTGGGGATGGTATGCAGTTGAGATTCTATGTGATACCCCATATCGTTTCAAAACTTTTTCAAATTGGGAATTGCAAAAATGAGTGCCCCGGTCACTGATGATCGTCCTTGGAGTGCCGAATCTAGCGAACAATTTTTTTAAGAATTTTACTACAACTCTTGCATCACAGGTTGGAAATGCTTGCGCTTCTACCCACTTGGAGACGTAGTCTACGGCCACGAGAATAAACTTATTGCCATGAGAACTAGGAAACGGTCCCATAAAGTCGATCCCCCAAACATCAAAAATTTCACAAGCTTGATTCCAAGTTTCCGGCATCTCGTCCCTTTTTGATATGTTACCTACGCGTTGACACCTATCACAGTGCTGCACAAGCATCTGAGCGTCATGGAATATCGTGGGCCAATAAAATCCGGCATCAAGTACCTTCCTCGCTGTCCTGTTTCCACTGTAGTGCCCCCCTGCTAGCCCCGAGTGGCAATGCAACAGGATGTCATGTCCTTCTCTTGTTGAGACACATCTCCTGACAATTTGATCAGAACAAGTCTTGAACAGGTATGGATCCTCCCAAGTATAATGCTTCAGGTCAGCAAAGAACGTTTTTCTTTGTTGATGGGTAAGCCACTTTGGGAAAATCCCTGCTGCCAAGTAATTTGCGAAATCAGCAAACCATGGTGTCTCATCCTCTTCCACTGCTTGGATGCTGCATAACTGCTCCACAGGGAATGTGTCATTTATCCCCTCTCTCTTCAACTGCTCATCATGAGGCCCTTCAAGGCGTGATAAATGATCAGCGGCCAAGTTTTCTGCCCCCTTTTTATCCCTTATCTCTAGATCAAACTCTTGTAGTAGAAGCACCCAACGGATCAATCGAGGCTTGGCATCTGATTTATTCAGTAGGTATTTGAGTGCAGAGTGATCAGTATAAACAATTACCTTAGATAGCACCAAATATGATCGAAATTTATCAAAAGCAAAGACCACAGCTAGCAATTCTTTCTCCGTGGTAGTGTAGTTCTCCTGTGCGTCATTCAAAGTCTTGCTTGCGTAATAAATAGGATGAAAGTGTTTATCCCGTCTTTGTCCTAATACTGCACCCACTGCATAGTCACTTGCATCACACATCACCTCGAAGAGTAAATTCCAGTCCGGGGAAGCCACTTTTGGTGCTTCAACTAGTTTCTTTTTCAAGCAGAGGAAGGCATTCATGCAATCTTCATTAAACTCAAAACGAGCATCTTTCTCCAAGAGCTTTGTCAGTGGTCGGGCGATTGCAGAAAAATCTTTGATGAATCTTCAATAAAACCCTACATGTCCTAGAAAACTTCTGATTGCCTTCACTGAACTTGGAGGGGGTAGTTTTTCGATGGTGGAGACTTTCGCTCTGTCTACTTCAATTCCCCTCTTTGAAATCTTATGCCCGAGTACTATGCCCTCCTTGACCATAAAGTGGCATTTCTCCCAACTGAGGACTAAATTAGTCTCCTCACACCTTTTTAGGACCCGTTCAAGATTTTTAAGGCATAACTCAAACGAATCCCCGAAGACCGAAAAATCATCCATAAACACCTCCATGATATCTTCCACCATATCTTCGAAGATTGCTAACATACATCTTTGGAATGTAGCCGGTGCATTACAAAGTCCAAAAGGCATTCGACGATACGCAAATGTCCCGTAGGGACATGTGAAAGTAGTCTTCTCCTGATCTTCTGGTGCAATAGGAATCTGAAAGTATCCAGAAAGACCGTCCAAGAAACAGTAGTAAGAATGTCCCGCGAGCCTGTCAAGCATCTGGTCAATGAAAGGTAAAGGGAAATGATCCTTCCTTGTAGCATCATTGAGTTTCCTATAATCAATACAGACTCTCCAACCTGTGACTGTTCTTGTGGGAACAAGCTCATTTTTTTCATTGGTGATGACTGTCATTCCTCCTTTCTTTGGCACCACTTGCACTGGGCTCACCCAAGCACTGTCGGAGATAGGGTAGATAATGCCCGCATCAAGCAACTTTATGACTTCATTTTTCACAACCTCCTTCATGTTGGGATTGAGTCTTCGTTGGGGGATTGCTTGAGGGATTGTGATTATCCTCCATAAGTATTTTGTGTGTACAAAAAGATGGGCTGATTCCTCGAATATCAGAAATCTTCCACGCAATTGCCTTTTTGTGCCTCCTCGGCATGCTCAAGAGTTGGTCCTTCTGTTCCCTTGTTAAATCCGAGGCAATGACAACAGGGAGTGTAGATTCTTTTCCCAGAAAGCGTATTCTAGATGATCGGGGAGGGGCTTCAATTCTAGCTCTGGAGGTTCTTCAATTGATGACTTTACCCTTCCATAATTTCTAAGGTCACGCTCCTCAATCTCCTCCATTTCTTTTGAGTCACCATCACTTGTTCAAGCTGCAATTCTTGGCTCGAAATTCTGCCTCAATCGTATTCAAATCATCCCTCTCGGATGTAATCCACCTCTTCTACTCTTTCAACTCGTTGACTGAATTACCTCATCCTTATCTCGAACGAGGTTAACTCGGGGGAATTCTTCGGACTAGTGTCAAATTCCTCACGAGTATAATTAGACGCTCTTGGATGGGGGAATTTCGTTGCCAACTTTCCCCATTCTGATTCCAAAAATTTATTGAAGATTGATCGAGCTCCTTGATTCATGCAGATTGCATAAATGTATCCCGGCACCAATCTTCCTTCCAAAGATTATCGCTGAAAACCATGCTGTCACTCTGAACAGAAGTCAAAATGTTAGCTAACAACAAGAAATACAAAGAAGCAACAAAAGAATAAAAAGCTGGAATAATTACAAAAGCTCAACAACCAAAAATAAGAAAACACAAAAACAAAACAAAACACACAACAAAAAGAAAGAAAAACAAAAGAAAAAGCAAAGGCTAAATCAACAAGCTTGAAGCTTTCCAGATATCCCTAGGTGAAGTCCCCGGCAACGGCGCCAAAAACTTGATCGACACGGAATGTGTCAACACCCGCAACCGCACGGGGTCGTCAAGTAATAAACCAATCGTGCACGCACGAGTGGGTCGTATTCCCAAGGGGCCCGAGGAGCTACCTTACTCACTTTTCACTTGTTGTTTAGCTCACCGATTCCATTTTCAAGAGAATAGATAAGAAAGAAAACAAATAGCAACAAGAGAAATTTTCTTAATAAATACGTTTGAAACAAAACTCGGGAGATGCTCAGGGATGGAAAACGGTCACGGATGAGGATCCCCAAGGGGGCTACTCAAGTGAGTAGGATATTTGAGAAATTAAGTATGTGGCTAGTTGGACCGAGAAAACGTAAGCTTAGGTCAACCCGATGGTCACGGCAATTGACCCCTAACCCGGTACAAGAGTTGAGTAGGGAATTTCTTCCACTCAACCTCTCACACGGTTGCAAGGCGAATAATGGTTTTCTCAAGTTAGGGTGGAAACACTAATTAGTTTTCAACCCTAGAAATGGAGGGGTACAAATACCCGATGGTCACGACGTATTTATACATTAATCCCTTCCAAGTTTGGTAGAGTCTAGCACTAAGGCAATGATCATGCTACAAAGTGCTACCAAGCATTTGATACAACAATTAAGCATATGTACCAAAACAATCAAGAATACCAAACAAGGATCACAACAAGCCAATCATACAATAAATAACTCAAATAATCCAAAACATCACAAGTTTTGCCCCCAAGGTTCACCTACATCCGGTGACCTTGGGGTTAGTTGTTCATGTTCAACAAATCCACCACACAAACCATGCAAATAACCAAAGTAAACATGAGGAACACTCCCTCAAACGGTGAAGGTCGAATGCCGCTTGGATCCCCGGAGAAAACCTTCCGAAGACGCCACTCGAAGGGGTGGCTTCCCGTTGTCTTCAACCTCCAAACAATGAAGCTTTTGAAGTAGATCCTCCAAGATCTTGCTCTCCTCTCCTTAGAAAACCCGAATTTCCTCTCCTTTTGCCCTCCAAAATGGTGTAGAAACCCTAGCCTTGTTTTCCCCCAAAAGCTCTCTCCAAGAAGATGCAAAAGTTTTCTTCAAAATGCCCTAGATCGGCCTTTAATCCCCAAATCCCGATGGGTAAACGGGTCAGTATACTGCCGGTATGCTGACCCCTCGGGATTTCTACTTTTCTGCCAAGAAGTCCGCGATGAGCTACAGTGTCACGTCTCGAAAACGCTGTTTTGATGTCGAAATCGCTCCCCATCTCGTCGTCGAGTCCCCAGGGCTTCTGGCTGGCCTGAAATACAAAAATAAAGCAATTTAGATCTAAAAGGGCATAGATTCAACAAAAAGATAAGAAAATAATACACAACAAATACATGTAAAATACGTACTTTTAGACGTTTATCAAACATCCCCACACCTGTTTTATTCAATTAATGCATGAAAGTGTAAGTAGCTCACCGTTATAAAACGGTGTATTTAGATACTTATCAAATCACTCCCCACTTAAGGGTTTGCTTGTCCCCAAGCAAACAAACATCGAGAACAAGTGGAATTGATAGGTGGCTAAATACACAACCTCCGGCTCAAGTGTAAGCATACAGGAGCACATGTAGAACTCTAGATGCTAAGTTACAACCGATAACAAAATTTCAAACCATTCGTATGGCCAGATGATGCTGCGTGTGTGCGACCTTCTTCCCCTGGATCCTTGTAACCTAGATAGGATAACACGATACCCCGAGGACCACTTCTTAAAGCATATCACACCACTTATAGCGATAACGGGCCTTGAAAAGGTAGGTAACCTCCTAATGAATTCACAAGGCACCTCTGTCTCTCCTTTGCACAAAATTGGGTTTATTCAAATTTTTTTTTTTTTTTGACTAACATGACCTGTAATCGACTTTTTAGAAGGATAACTGTGCTGATAAGGCACCAAGAAGACCCAACTTACTTGGAAGATTACAGGCTCACAGGAACATGCTCGTGCTTTCCTAGCTTTTGGCTTAGAGAACACTCTTTTTAAAAGCCCGTACCCCAAGTTAATTTGCTATTCAAGGAGAGGAGCATTGTCATTCTTATTTCTATACAAAATTCCCTTAGAAACCACAACATATTTTCTGATTTGCCAATTTTCACGAGAAACAGAAGCCCTCAAATAATTCATTAGGGAGAAGCTTAGCACATCAAGGTGCGTACCGCTAAAAATAGGTTAGCTACTAAGAGGGTCACGAAGGTTACCACTTAATCCAACCTAGGTGTCCAAGGTCTAGGCTAAAAGGTATGTGACGGTATGCCGTGAATGATCAAAATTCATTAAGTGTGGGGTTGTGTGCAGAGCTTAGCATCCATCATTATCCTACTCTACTGTATACTTGTGTCTCATTGCCATCAATGGTTCCAATCATGCATCAATGTTATTAAATTTCATCCACAGAATAGGCATGCACAGCAAATAACAAAGATTTTGACTCTGAAGAATAAAAGTGTATGCATGCCACCCCCCTACTTGAAGTCGTACATTGTCCCAAATGTACAAAGTCAATGGCAAAGGAATATAATAAAACGTATAAGGCATAGATAGGGGGTTAGGGAGAACTTCCCTTAATCATAGTGGCAGCGCGTGTCAAGATAGGCTAAGTGGGCGCAGTGCTCACTATGATAGTGGAGAGAAGATAAGAAGATGTCCGTGTCTACCCCTGCGAGGTAGAACATGACGTTAAATCGAAACATCCATCATCATCACAGAAAATTTATTATAGAGCTACTAAAAGACAAAGAAAAGTAAAACACAGATTTGGAAGAGTTAAGCTCTATCCAACTGACTACAAACACCACCGTACAGAAAGTAATAAAATAAACTGGGACAAACAACAAGAAACTCAAAACCAAGTGTCCCAAGAGTCGGTCGAGGCCGGTGGTGCGGAGGTGGGTGGGTGGGTGCGGCGGGGGTTGCTGAAGAAGCTCGAGAATCTGCCGCTGGCCCTGTAGGAGTGCCTGCTGCCCTTGGAGGAGGGCAGCGATATCCGCACTCTGTCGTTGCTGCACGAGTCCAAGTTCTTGTAGTTGACGGTGCACGTCAGCTAAATCACTAGTTCGCGACGGAGTGCGGTCGGCTCGAGGGGTAGCGGGTGTAGCCATCTCCTCGTCGTCGTCCTCGCCACTGTCTGTTTCGTTGGCGAGAATAAAACTTCTACCTCGGCGCTTCACTATGCCAATAGAGTTCAGTGTCTGTAGCCCGAGGGAAAGGATGCCTCCAACGAGCTCCATGGACCGTACTCGGCCTAAAGTGTTCGCGCCCCGTGCTAAGTGAGTAACGAAGGGTCCAAGGAAGATCTGTGCTATCGGAGGGTGCTGGGCGGGGCGAGCAAATATTTCGGCCATGACATGGCCTAGGTTCAGCGGCTCGCGACGAATCATGCTATAGAGAATTAGGAGGTCCATTTTTGTCACGACCCCGGTGCTATCGCTTCGCCCCGTGATAGAACAACTGAGGAGGGTCTGGATTACTCGGTACGAGGGTTGTGCTAAATGAAAAGCTTTTTTTGAATCTTGACTGGCACCTGTAGTGATCGAATTCCAGAATGTGCTTGGGGTGAGGGTGGAGGGGAAATCGCGAGCCAAACGGGGGTATTCCATGCTAGTTACAAAGTCGCGATCGTAGATACCCAAGCATATGGCAAAGTCCGCGTGGCTCATAACTTGTTGTTCGCCATTTACTTAAAATTTGATCACTCCAGGACGACGGATGTGGGAGACATTCCGATCGGCTTCAAAAGTGCTCAACACCTCTAGCGTGAGTTCCTTATAAGCGGGATGGTCGATTTCAAGTATGGCAAGCCAGCGATCGAACCCTCCTAGATGGCGGACATCATCTACCAAACCGAGCATCTCCAATACTTGCCAATCAAGCACTTGAGTTTGGGAGAATTGCTTCTCTTTGAGTATGTCGTATCGGCGAGCGAAACGGCCATCAGTGAATTGGGGTGTCGAGGATGAACTAGCCCCATCGCGAGGTCGCTTGTGTGCCACCCGCTTGTTTGGCATCTTCCTACATAACACAAGATGACCCTTGATTACAAATGCTTCCATCATCATATTGATTAAATATGAGAGAACAATTTAGGGGATCCAATAAATCATACATTCATGTGTTTGCAAAAGGTAAACATAATTCTTCATGAAAAAATAAAACCCCGACACAAAGTGACCACACGATGTATTGGGAAGCAAAATACCAACATCAATTAGAACGAGCGAGAGTACCACATGTCCTCACGTCATGAACTAATGGACTTGGAGCAATTCCAAACAACGACAATTCACTTACAATGCAAGGAAGCTCACCGAAGTTGAGGACAAAGGAAAGATGGATCGGCGAGAAAACAACGACGAAAATTGGCGGATCGGTGCTCCCTTAGGTTAGATTGTCATGAACCTTGCTGACACACCCTTGCGTGTGTACTCCGCAAGTGCACGGGTGTCGAAGTAATAAAGTACCCAAATGGGTGGGTAGTCGAATCCACAGGGAGTAGACGTAAGAACAATCACAATTTGTTAAGTAGCCAAAGATAAACCAATTGTTGTTGTGAAAGAAAATAGAAAAAGAAAGAAATAGAAATAAAGGGATGAAAATAAAAGCTAGGGTATAGAAATAGATCAATAAGAAGATGGGGTACTCGGACAATGCTCCCCCTAGAATCCTTGTTTCAAGTGCAAGACTTCAAGTGCTCTTATTCAATAGAGATTTCAAGAGTTATGGAATCCAAAGATACAAGGTCCCAAATCTAAGGTCAACCTTGACTAGTCCCCTACGAGGTCCCGGCGGAGAGAAGACTCTCGACACCTCACACCACGTATGACTGCGCTACGCTCTAGGGATTCCACGCTCTATTCCCAACTATAGATCAATCCCTTTGGTCCAGGCGAAAGATCCCTAATCACAAATAAGTCCCGGCGGAAAGGGTTCTCTCAACGCCTAACTCTCTTTGAGATCGAAGGTAATACTTGGAATAAGAAGGTAGGGAAAACCACACCGGAGGGGAAAGGGGACGTGTCGCTACCTCTCAACTCACCCTCTCAACCCTCTGCAATCTTGGTTAATCTAATCCTAATGGTGATGGTCACTCGTCCAAAGGATGATTGGATTAGCCCTCAACCCTAGTGTCACTCTAAGGGAGAAACAATTAAGCACACAAGATTGAAACTCAAATTTAAACTCAAATTGAATAAAAGCATTAAAGTCAATGAAACATAGTAAACTTAGGGTTTACAAGTCCAAGTACCCACTAGGGGTTTAGCCCTCCATGGAGCAATACAAGTTCATCAAAATAAATGAAGATAAGTGCAAGAAATCCATAAAGAAAAACCCCCTTAAGCTTTGTGTTGATAGACTATCAAGGGCTTCTCCTTCTTCTCCAAAGAACTCCTTAATCAAAGCCTAAGGCACACCTCGTCGAAGGCTCCCCCAATAGCTCTCCTTGGAAGGAATTGATGATGAAATTGGTGAAGAAGCACCCCCAAAGTGTAGCAAGAACCTCCTGAACCCTAGCCGTCACTCTCTCTCAGGTTTTGAAGAAGATCCCCCAAATAACGCTTCAGAACGGCTTTATAATTGGCCATCTCGAGGATCCACACGGGCGTGTGGATGAGCCACACGGCCGTGTGGAATTTCCACACGGCCGTTTGGAAATTCCACACGCCCCTGTGGAGTCTCTGCCCTGTGGAAAACTTCGTATTAGTCCCCGATTTCGACCGTTTCTTCTCTCGAGGTCACACGGACGGACACACGCCCATGTGAAAGGTCATGTGGCATTTCTTGATGATGAGAAAACCTTAGAGAGCTTTTGAAATCTTCGAACAAATCGGAACAAGCGAGCATGACTGCCTTCTTGTCCTTCTACAAGAATTGTCTTGAAGTCTTTAGAAGTTGGGACATACCCCCTCGTTGGAACCCGATTTGTGTCTTGAACTTCGTATTTGCACAAAAGAGCTCCACTTGGCACCATTATGACCTAATCTTGCCTTTATTCACGTACCATGTCTTCACAACCCTAATTGCATGAAAGAGCACCAAAGTACACGAACTTAGCGATAAAACCTGAGAAATGTGATGCTCATGTGATGCGTCTCCGCAACAACAGAACAGATTGATGTGTGTCAACCCCTTGCGTTACCGCAAGTGCACGGGTCGTCAAGTAATAAAAGTGGACCCAAAGGGTCGGGTTGTCGAACAACAGGGAACAGAAGTACTAGTAATAGCCCCTCTTTTGTTATCTAGCCTAATGAATGTAGTGTGTGATGATCTAATGGCCAACACTAAGGGTGTCACCATAAGTGCGCAGGAAATAAAAGGAAAAGAGTTCTCAATCAATAAAAAGTAAGGTATCCGGACAATGCTCCCCTAGGATTCGGGTGTTGGATGTAGATTACAAGTGTTTCTAAACGAAAACAATGAGTCGTGGGTATACAAAGGTATAACGGCCCCTGCCTCCAGGTCGCCGATAACTAGTCCCCTACGAGGTCCCGGCGGAGAATTCTCTCGACGCCTCACACCACATATGACTGCTTAAAACTCTAGGGATCCCAAAGATATAACCAATTTCCTAAAAGTAGATCTAACCCTGCCTCCAGGTGAAAGATCCCTAACCCCCTACGTGGTCCCGGCGGAGAATTCTCTCTACGCCTCACACCACATATGGTTGCTTGACACTTGGGGAATATGGAGATAGGAAATATCTGTCGGAAGGGAAAGGGGACACTCCGCTATCTCACGGTTCACCCTCTCAACCCTCTTTACTCTTGCTAATTCTAAACCTAGCGGTGATCTCTCTCTTCACTAGATTGAATAAAACATGCAAGGCGATTAATAATGAAATCAAAAGCACAAACAAGCATTAAGAACTCAAGAGTAAAACTCAAACTGATAAATTCGAATAGAAACACAATGTAAATCTAATGAAAATAAGAATCCTAGGGTTTATATATCCGAATACCCTCTAGGGGTTTAGCTCTCCATGGAGCGAGTCACAAAACAAATAATAAATTGAGAATAAAGTTCCAAAGACATAAAGAATAACCCCTTGAATCCGTGATGATGGTCTTGATGGGTAGTTTCCACGTCTGGATTGAATCCACTCCGAAGCTAGGTCGCCGATGGCTTCCTTGATGCTATGACGGAGGAGGAATCGATCCAAGTTGGTGAGGAAAGCTTCCCAAAGCCGCCAAGAACTCCTTCCAAGCCCTAGCCGCCTTGTCCCTCGAAAGTGGCCGAAAAGATCTCTAAAAATTATCACAAGGCGGCTTTTATAATTTGAATTCGGGGCTTTACGCGGGCATCCACACGGGCATCCACACGGGCGTGTGAAGACCGTTGCTACAGTACTGCTACATTAAACGACTACATTACTTTTGCACAGTACTTCGCTACAGTAAATGCTACAGTGATTCCCCCCACCCCCCCCCGAAGTCTTCCTTGGAGTCCACACGGTCGAGCACACGCTCGTGTGGTAGGGTGTGTGGCTTTCTATGCTTTGAAATCCTCAAGAACCTTCTTCTGCTTTGTACGGAAGCTGGGACATGGGCGTACTACTGCCTTTGTGCCCTTTCGGTTTGTGTAATGACTTGTACTCCTCCGAAAATTTGCAACACCCCCATGAATATGAACACAGCTTCTGATTGTGGTCTTGAAACGTGTCATCACACCCTATCTTTGCTTCTTCCTGTATGTCATGTCTCCAAAGCCCTGTTTGCACAAAAGAACACAAAACACACCTTGTTAATGCTAAAACCTGATAAAAGTGATGCTCAATGCATGTAAACTGACATTATAAAATATATATAATCAAGCACTTATCATCATGCGTGGAAAACATTTACAAAAATATATACATGCAAGCATGATAAGTGCTTGATTATATATATTTTATAATATCAGTTTATATGCATTGAGCATCACTTCTATCAGATTTTAGCATTAACAAGGTGTGTTTTGTGTTCTTTTGTGCAAACAGGGCTTTGGAGATATGGCGTAAAGGAAGAAGCAAAGATAGGGTGTGATGACACGTTTCAAGGCCACCATCAGAAGTTGTGTTCATATTCATGGGGGTGTTGCAAATTTTCGGAGGAGTACAAGTCATTACACAAACCGAAAGGGCACAAAGGCAGTAGTACGCCCATGTCCCAGCTTCCGTACAAAGCAGAAGAAGGTTCTTGAGGATTTCAAAGCATAGAAAGCCACACACCCTACCACACGAGCGTGTGCTCGACCGTGTGGACTCCAAGGAAGACTTCGGGGGGGGGTGGGGGGAATCACTGTAGCATTTACTGTAGCGAAGTACTGTGCAAAAGTAATGTAGTCGTTTAATGTAGCAGTACTGTAGCAACGGTCTTCACACGCCCGTGTGGATGCCCGTGTGGATGCCCGCGTAAAGCCCCGAATTCAAATTATAAAAGCCGCCTTGTGATAATTTTTAGAGATCTTTTCGGCCACTTTCGAGGGACAAGGCGGCTAGGGCTTGGAAGGAGTTCTTGGCGGCTTTGGGAAGCTTTCCTCACCAACTTGGATCGATTCCTCCTCCGTCATAGCATCAAGGAAGCCATCGGCGACCTAGCTTCGGAGTGGATTCAATCCAGACGTGGAAACTACCCATCAAGACTATCATCACGGATTTAAGGGGGTTATTCTTTATGTCTTTGGAACTTATTTCTGAATTTATTATTTGTTTTGTGACTCGCTCCATGGAGAGCTAAACCCCTAGAGGGTATTCGGACATGTAAACCCTAGGATTCTTATTTTCATTAGATTTACATTGTGTTTCTATTCGAATTTATCAGATTGAGTTTTACTCTTGAGTTCATAATGCTTGTTTGTGCTTTTGATTTCATTATTAATTGCCTTGCATGTTTTATTCAATCTAGTGAAGAGAGAGATCACCGCTAGGTTTAGAATTACCAAGAGTAAAGAGGGTTGAGAGGGTGAGCCGTGAGATAGCGGAGTGTCCCCTTTCCCTTCCGACAGATATTTCCTATCTCCATATTCCCTAAGTGTCAAGCAACCATATGTGGTGTGAGGCGTCGAGAGAATTCTCCGCCGGGACCTCGTAGGGGACTAGTTTTCGGTGACCTGGAGGCAGGGGCCGTTATACCTTTGGATACCCACGACTCATTGTCTTCGTTTAGAAACACTTGTAATCTACATCCAACACCCGAATCCTAGGGGGAGCATTGTCCGGATACCTCACTTTTATTGATTGAGAACTCTTTTCCTTTTATTTCCTGCGCACTTGTGGTGACACTCTTAGTGTTGGCCATTAGATCATCACATACTACACTCATTAGGCTAGATAACAAAAGAGGGGCTATTACTAGTACTTCTGTTCCCTGTGGTTCGACAACCCGACCTTTTGGGTCCACTTTTATTACTTGACGACCCGTGCACTTGCGGTAACGCAAGGGGTTGACACACATCACCCTGTTGTGTTGTTGCGGAGACGCATCAAAGCACTTATCAAACTCCCCCACACTTAAGCTTTTGCTTGTCCTCAAGCAAAGTTCATACCATGAGAATTAAAGGTTGAGTGATGAGAATGCTTGGCCTTAAGTTCACCAAAAGTGTACAAAGATAGTATTCTCAAAAAGGGAAAATTTAAACATAGATTGATAAAAACCACAACTCTAGCAAAAACTCAAATTACGAAGAAAATAAAATCTGAAATCGTGTGTGTGCGTACATTTACTCATGCCAACCCCAAGTTTACGCTTGAACATTATTAAAACAAGGACTTATTGAAGGACAACGAAATCGGTGGTAGCTGCACACAACCTCAAAGTTAGCCATTTCCCAAGATGCCTCCTAGGCGGCTTTCACCCTTTCAAGGTGGTAGCTCTTTCCACCCGGGAGTGTTAGCTTTCACACAGCCTATTTGATAGCTCTTTCTCTCATTAGGGCATAACTAGTATCCGACTTATGAGAGTAGCTGCATACAAAATAGGTGGTAGCTCTTTCCACCCCAAAGGAAATTATTTAAATTTTATTTCATTTTATTTATTTATTTATTTATTTATTTTTAAACTCAAAGAGTGAAACTAAAGTCCTTTCAAAACTGACTATCGTTATCAGGGTTACCAGAGCAAGTAAAGTGCAAGAAATGCAATCAGACAAAAAATTTCTAAGTTTTTTGAGTAAACTAGAGCATGGTAACAACCGATGTTTAAAATTTCTCCTAAATTTGAAAATACACTCCTTTTCCTTAAGGTGAACTGTCATAGGCTAGATGAGCATGAAAATGATGATCAAGAATAAAGAACGTGTGCAGTGTGAACTCCCCCCCACACTTGAGCTGTACATTGCCCTCAATGTACTCATACAAAGATGCAACATAAGAACGCAAGAAAAAATAACATGAGGGTGTGGGATTAAAACAACACTCCCCTGATCTCCGAGTGTAGTATTTGAATGGAGGTGTGAAAGCGGGAAGTGAAGTTGCGTAGGGTGTGAAGCTCACATGGCCGTGTGAAAATTTCACCCGGCCGTGCCTATGACCATTTCTCTCAAAACCAAGTTGACAAGCCTATCTGCACATCACAAAAGGGGTTCAGTGGATCTCAACAAAAACTAAGATTAAAAGAGTACAAAAGTAAACAAACCAAACTCAAACTCAAACAAAAACATGAAAAATAAAAAAAACAGTAAGATAACTCTCAGAAGGTGTAACCTTTCTGAGTACACAAAGACTCAACCAAAAAGAAAGTACAAGGGAATAAAAAGAAGAATAAAAGACGCGTTAAGTGTTGTCATCTGCTGGTGCTGCTAGGGATGCTGGGAATGCGTGGGGTGCTCTGGGTGTGGACGGCGAAGTGGAGTCGCTGCCTCTCGCCATCATCTGGTGGAGTGAAGTGATGCGCGCCATCATCTCCGAGTGGTACGCAGCCATGCGAGCGAGAACCTCAGTGTGGTTCGCTGCCTGGGTCACCCGCTTGGCGGCGAGATCAGTCTGGAGGGTCCCTACAGCAGCCTCAAGTCTGTCTATGCGCTCCTGTGCCGGAGGAGATGCATGTGCTGACACCGGTGGCACCTCCTCATTTGCTGGGGTGTCCTCTGCCGCCATGGATGTAGGCTGTGATGACGGCCCTGCCCGGGTCTCCTCCGAGTCTTCATCTTCGTCCTCAGACTCCTCGGACTCATCTGGGAAGGGAGCAACAAGCACGTACCTACCGGGGACGGCCCTCTTCACCCATCATACGCAAGGTATCAAGGCCTAGTGGAGAGGGAACAATAACCTTATCAGCTCCCCGAACAGCATCAATCAGTCCCATTCGTCTGACGAGTCGAGTGATGTAGGGACCAGAGAAAAGAACTCCTATCCGCGCGTACTGTCCCTGGTGCCTCAAAAAATCAGCTACCACGTATCCCAGGTGCAGGGGCAGGCTCTGGACCATAGAATGTAAGTAGAGGAGGTCCAGCTGCCCCAATACGCCGGTGCTGTCTCCTCGCCAAGTGATAGACCTGCTCAGAATGGCATGAATGTACCTGTGGGCAAGGCGGAGGAGCAGAGAGGCCTTGGTCAACCCGGGCTCGTACCGTATATCCCCACATAGCATCCGACAGACTCGGCTTGGAGTGACGCGGAAGGGGTAGTCGAATGGTAGCTGCGCGTACTCCTCCGTGTGGATGAAGTCTCGATCGTACAGGCCGAGGGCGACAGCGAAATCAGTCAGGCTCATGCTGTGGTACTGCCCAAAAATGCGGAACCGAACTGTGTCTGGCCGGTGGTAGTCGGTGTGGGAGCGATCAAACTCGAATGACGCGAGGACTTGTTGTGGATGTTGAATCTTGTGTTTTTGCATGATATTTTCAGGATTAATACTTAGATTATTGTTTAAAACACTTGTGCTCAACTGTGTGGATGATTGTATGAAATGGTGTGGATTCACCATGGCATTTTGGCCATGGTCGAAGAACCACACGGCCGTGTGGATTCTCGGGATAACTCTCATCCAACTCTCGATTTTCCACATGGTCGTGTGTAATTTCCACACGGCCGTGTGGATTCTCTGGATGAGAGAATTGCTTCACAATTTCATCCACATGGCCATGTGTCTCCATTCTTCAGGTCAAATATAGTCTAAACTCTGCAGAATTCATTGAAAACACATGGAACGACTGCAGAAGTTGAAAACTAACATGTTTAGAACTGAAATCTCGCAAAATTTCACAGGACTACCACCTAACTTGCCAGAAACGATGAAAACACTAACATGCACCACACCAGCAATGAATCCACACAAACTACAAACTAAACAAAACTAAAATGCAGAAATAAAAATTAACTACAACTCGTGCAAAGAATTTTAAAAATTGGGTTGCCTCCCAATAAGCGCTTGTTTTACGTCACTAGCTTGACGTACCTGTTTCTCTAGACTCAAGGGGGGTCATGTAACAACAACACCTCTGCACCTACAGTACTCACCTCACCACCGAAGTATGGCTTTAGGCGATGCCCGTTTACCTTGAAAGTGCCTCTATCTGGATGGGTGATCTCAATTGCCCCCTGCGGTGACACGTGAGTTACGGTATATGGCCCAAACCATCTAGATTTTAGTTTTCCAGGGAACAGTTTGAGTCGTGAGTTGAATAACAAAACTTCATCCCCCACCTTGAACTCTTTCGGGGTTTTGATATGTTTATCCTGCCATTTGCGTATTCTTTCTTTGTAGATTCGAGTGTTTTCATATGCCCTCAGTCTCCATTCATCAAGCTCATTAATCTGGTGTTTCCTTTGTCCCCCAGCTCGAGAAAGGTCAAAATTCATTGTCTTAAGTGCCCAATACGCTCGGTGTTCGAGTTCAACAGGAAGATGACAAGATTTCCCATAAACCAGATTATAGGGTGTAGTTCCAATAGGAGTTTTATATGCAGTCCGGTAAGCCCACAACGTGTCATCTAACCGTTCTGACCAATCTCTTTTCCTATGTTCTACCGACTTGGTCAAGATCCTCTTCAGCTCCCTGTTAGTAACCTCTACTTGGCCACTTGTCTGCGGATGGTAGGGAGTCGCGAGACGATGGTGTACTCCATATCTCTTTAACGCTTTCTCGAACTGACTATTGCAGAAATGTGTTCCTCTATCACTAATAATGATCCTAGGTGTTCCAAATCGGGAGAAAAGCTTCTTGAGAAATTTAACTACAGTCCTCGCATCGTTTGTAGGTAATACCTGAGCTTCCACCCACTTAGATACATAATCCACTGCTACAAGAATATATTTGTTCCCATTGGAGCCTGGAAATGGTCCCATGAAATCAATTCCCCACACATCAAAAACCTCACAGAATTGAATAGGATTTTGTGGCATCTCATCACGCCGAGAGAGGTTCCCTGTCCGTTGGCAATTGTCACAACGAAGAACTTACTGATGAGCGTCCTGAAATAGTGTTGGCCAATAGAATCCTGCTGCAAGCACCTTTTCGACTGTTCTACCAGAAGCGTAGTGTCCCCCATTTGGGCCTGAATGACAGTGTTTTAAAATATTCCAGGATTCTTCCCGAGAGACACAGCGTCGGATTACATGATCTGCACAAATCCGAAATAGAAAGGGATCATCCCAAAAATAGTCCTTTAAGTCACTGAAAAACTTTTTCTTTTGCTGAAAAGTAAGACCCTGCTTAAGAACCTTTCTGATAAGTGCTTGCATGTATATATTTTTGGAAATGTTTTCCACGCATGAGCATCACATTTATCAGGCTTTATCGCTAATTTCGTGTGTTTTGGTATTCTTTCATGCAATTAGGGTTGTGAAGACATGGTACGTGAATAAAGGCAAGATTAGGTCATAATAGTGCCAAGTGGAGCTCTTTTGTGCAAATACGAAGTTCAAGACACAAATCGGGTTCCAACGAGGGGGTATGTGCCAACTTCTAAAGACTTCAAGACATTTCTTGTAGAAGGACACGAAGGCAGTCATGCTCGCTTGTTCCGATTTGTTCGAAGATTTCAAAAGCTCTCCAAGGTTTTCTCTTCATCAAGAAATGCCACATGACCTTTTACATGGGCGTGTGTCCGTCCGTGTGACCTCAAGAGAAGAAACGGGCGAAATCGGGGACGAATACGAAGTTTTCCACAGGGCAGAAACTCCACATGGGCGTGTGGAATTTCCACACGGCCGTGTGGATCCACACGGCCGTGTGGCTCATCCACACGCCCGTGTGGATCCACACGGCCGTGTGGCTCATCCACACGCCCGTGTGGATCCTCGAGATGGCCAATTATAAAGCCGTTCTGAAGCGTTATTTAAAGGAACTTCTTCCAACTTTGAGAGGGGGTGACGGCTAGGGTTCAGGAGGTTCTTGCTACACTTTGGGGGTGCTTCTTCACCGATTTCATCATCAATTCCTTCCAAGGAGAGCTATTGGGGGAGCCTTCGACGACTCGATTCGACGAGGTGTGCCTTAGGTTGAGGGCTAATCCAATCATCTTTTTGACGAGTGACCATCACCATTAGGATTAGATTAACCAAGATTGAAGAGGGTTGAGAGGGTGAGTTGAGAGGTAGTGACACGTCCCCTTTCCCCTCCGGTGTGGTTTTCCCTACCTTCTTATTCCAAGTATTACCTTCGATCTCAAAGAGAGTTAGGCGTTGAGAGAGGTCTTTCCGCCAGGACTTATTTGTGATTAGGGATCTTTCGCCTGGACCAAAGGGATTGATCTATAGTTGGGAATAGGGTTTACCACTTGGAATCCCTAGAGCATAGAGCAGTCATACGTGGTGTGAGGTGTCGAGAGTCTTCTCTCCGCCGGGACCTTGTATCTTTGGATTCCACGACTCTTGAAATCTCTATTGAATAAGAGTACTTGAAGTTTTGCACTTGAAACAAGGATTCTAGGGGAAGCATTGTCCGAGTACCCCATCGTCTTTTTTGATCTTTTTCTATACCCTTGCTTTTATTTTCATCACTTTATTTCTATTTCTTTCCTATCCTATTTTCTTTCACAACAACAAGTGGTTTATCTTTGGCTACTTAACAAAGTGTGATTGTTCTTACGTCTACTCCCTGTGGATTCGACTACCCACCCGTTTGGGTACTTTATTACTTCGACACCCGTGCACTTGCGGAATACACACGCAAGGGTGTGTCACTTTCCCGACAAATAGTTGGCAAAATCCGCAAACCAAGGTGTTTCCTCTTCTGCCGATCCGCCATGAATTATGTATAAGTGTTCTTCTGGAAATGAGTCGTTAATTTCCGGCTTTGATGTCTTATACCCCTCAAAACCTTCTAGCCTGGAGAGATGATCAGCAGCCACATTTTCCACACCTCTTTTGTCCTTGATTTCCATGTTGAACTCTTGTAGAAGCAGAACCCAACGGATCAACCTCGGCTTGGCATCAGTCTTGCTCATGAGATAACGCAAGGCAGAATGATCTGTGAAAACAGTGACTCTGGATAAGATCAGATATGGCCTGAATTTGTCAAATGCGTAAACCACTGCCAACAACTCTTTTTCTGTAGTAGTATAATTCTCTTGTGCGCTTGTGAGTGTTTTACTCGCATAATAAATGGGTTGAAAATGTTTGTTCTTCCTCTGCCCTAGCACTGCCCCAATTGCATAATCACTGGCGTCGCACATGAGCTCAAAAGGAGCGTTCCAATCTCGTGTGATCAAAATTGGTGCTTGAGTCAACTTCTCCTTCAGCAAGTTAAATGCAGCTAAACATTCATTCCCGAACTCAAAAGATGCATCGTTTTCAAGAAGTTTTGTTAATGGCTGAGTGATTTTTGAAAAATCCTTAATGAATCGCCGATAGAAACCTGCATGCCCAAGAAAGCTGCGAATCGCCTTCACGTTAGTTGGCGGGGGAAGTTTCTCGATCACCTCAATTTTTGCCTTGTCCACCTCCATCCCATCTTTGGAAATTTTATGCCCTAAAACTATTCCTTCTTGGACCATGAAATGGCATTTCTCCCAGTTCAACGCCAAATTTGTTTCTTCACATCTCTTGAGGACCCTTTCCAGATTCTGCAGACAGCTATCAAATGAGTCCCCGAACACCGAGAAATCATCCATAAATACTTCCATGATGTCCTCCAAAAGATCATCAAATATGGCGGTCATGCATCGTTGAAAAGTAGCTGGAGCATTACACAACCCGAAAGGCATCCTTCGGTATGCGAAAGTTCCGTAGGGACAAGTGAATGTAGTTTTTTCTTGATCCTCGGGTGCAATGGGATTCTGAAAATAGCCCGACATACCGTCAAGGAAGCAGTAAAAATTATGCCCAGCTAACCTTTCCAACATCTGGTCAATGAATGGTAACGGAAAATGATCCTTTCGAGTTGCGTCATTTAGCCTTCTGTAATCAATGCATACTCTCCACCCTGTGACTGTTCTGGTTGGGATTAACTCATTCCGTTCATTCTTCACTACAGTCATGCCTCCCTTCTTAGGGACCACCTGAGTAGGACTCACCCACGCACTGTCAGAGATCGGATAAATAATATCTGCATCCAAAAGTTTAACTACCTCTGCCTTCACTGACTTATAATTATCTTCCATCAATATTTTGTGAGTGCAGAATGAAGGATTTATACCTTTAATATCAGAAATTTTCCAAGCAATGGCAGTCTTATGCTTCTTCAACATATTTACTAATTTATCCTTTTGAGACACAGATAATCCCGAAGATATAATGACCGGGAGTTTTGATCCTTCACCTAAAAATGCATACTCCAAGTGTTCTGGTAGAGTTTTAAGCTCCAAATCAGGTGGGTCTTCAATGGATGGTTGTAATCTTTTCCCCTTCTGTCTATCAATTTCCTCAAACTGTTCAGATTCTTCTTCGGAAATTTCCTCTAAGCCCCCTTCTTGAATGTGTGTACCTTCTTGGGCTTCGAGATTTTCTATGCCTTCCACCCCACCTTTTTTATAGGTTTCATCGGTGACACCCAAAGAGAAAATTTCTTGCTCTTCGCCCTTATTAGAAGAATCAAATCGATGAAGGGCCTCTTCTAAACTTTCCCATAATTCTCCGCTTGTACAACCCCGTATTGCGTCTTCAAATTGAGTGAGTACTTTGAATAAATCACAATCTTGTCCCTCAGTAACTCCATCTAGATCCAGGTTTACCTCCCCCACACAATACTTTATTTCAGCGGAATTTTGCAAATAATTATGTGGAGATGATTCCCTGGTGAAACAATTCATTTTCTGCTCAACGTCTCTCACCATCCCGGTTATCTTCTCAAACAGTTCTGCTTCGTCGATCATGATTCCTATAGGGTTGATAAAGAGTAGAAACCTTAGAATAGTGGAGAATGAATAAAATGATTATGTACAAGGAAATAAAGATTAGAATAATGGAAGTAAAAGAAGTGTCAAATAGAACGGCGCCAAAATGACTAGCGAAACAAAGTATAACAATTCCTAAAACGCCCAACTCCCCGGCAACGGCGCCAAAAACGTGACACATGACACACCCTTGCGTGTGTGTTCCGCAAGTGCACGGGTGTCGAAGTAATAAAGTACCCAACGGGTGGGTAGTCGAATCCACAGGGAGTAGACGATAAAAACAAAAACACTTCGCTAGGTAGCCAAAGAAAACCGATTTTTGTTGAGATTAAAAAGTGATTCAAAACAGAAATTAAGAACTGAAAGTTAAAGCTAGAGTGTAGGAAAAGATCGAGATAAGAATGGGGTAGTCGGACACTGCTCCCCCTAGGTTCCTTGTTTCAAGTGCAAGACTTCAAATACTCTTACTTAATAGAGATTTCAAGAGTCGTGGAATCCAAAGATACAAGGTCCCAAATCTAAGGTCAACCTTGACTAGTCCCCTACGAGGTCCCGGCGTAGAGAAGACTCTCGACACCTCACACCACGTATGACTGCGCTACGCTCTATGGATTCCAAGCGGTAAACCCTATTCCCAACTATAGATCAATCCCTTTGGTCCAGGCGAAAGATCCCTAATCACAAATAAGTCCCGCCGGAAAGGCCTCTCTCAACGCCTAACTCTCTTTGTGATCGAAGGTAATACTTGGAATAAGAAGGTAGGGAAAACCACACCGGAGGGGAAAAGGGACGTGTCGCTACCTCTCAACTCACCCTCTCAACCCTCTTCAATCTTAGTTAATCTAATCCTAATGGTGATGGTCACTCGTCAAAAGGATGATTGGATTAGCCCTCAACCCTAGTGTCACTCTAAGGGTGAAACAATTAAGCACACAAGATTGAAACTCAAATTTAAACTCAAATTGGATAATAGCATTAAAGTCAATGAAACATAGAAAACCTAGGGTTTACAAGTCCAAGTACCCACTAGGGGTTTAGCCCTCCATGGAGCAATACAAGTTCATCAAAATAAATGAAGATAAGTGCAATAAATCCATAAAGAAAACCCCCTTAAGCTTATTGTTGATGGCCTATGAGGGCTGTTTCTTCTTCTCCACGGATCCTTCCTCCAAGCCTAGGGCACACCTTGCCGAATCGAAGTCATCGAAGGCTCCTCCAATAGCTCTCCTTGGAAGGAATCGGTGTTGAAATCGGTGAAGAAACGCCCACAAAATGTAGCAAGAACCGCCTGAACCTTAGCCGTCACCTCCTCTCAAAGTTAGGAAAAAGTTCCCCCAAATAACGCTTCAGAACGGCTTTATAATTGGCCATCTCGAGGATCCACACGGGCGTGTGGAAATTCCACGCGGGCGTGTGGAAATTCCACACGGCTATGTGGAATTTCAGCCCTGTGGAAACTTGCTTATTGGTCCCCGATTTCGCCGGTTTCTTCTCCTGAGGTCACACGGACGGACACACACCCATGTGAAAGGTCATGTGGCATTTCTTGATGATGAAAAACCCTTGGAGAGCTTTTGAAATCTTTGAACAAATCCGAACAAGCGAGCATGACTGCCTTCGTGTCCTTCTACAAGAATTGTCTTGAAGCCTTTAGAAGTTGGCACATACCCCCTTGTTTGAACCTAATTTGTGTCTTGAACTTTGCATTTGCACAAAAGAGCTCCACTTGGCACCATTATGACCTAATCTTGCTTTTCTTCGCATAAACCTTCTTCACAACCCTAATTGCACGAAAGAACACAAAAACACACGAAATGAGAAATATAACCTGAAAAAATGTGATGCTCATGCAGGGAAAAACATCTCAAATAATATGTACATGCAAGCACTTATTAAACTCCCCCACACTTAAGCTTTTGCTTGTCCTCAAGCAAAAGTTATACAATAAAATCCACAAGTAGAGTGATAGAAGTGCTTAGCCTTAAGTTCACCAAAAAGTATGTAAGGAGAGCATTCTTAAACAAAGGAACAATTTGCAACATAGAAAGATAAAAACCAATGCTCTAGCAAAAACACGAACCACAAAGAAACTAGAATCTGACTGCGTGTGTGTGTGTATGCTTACTCATGCCAACCCTAAGTTCACTCTTAAAAGTTCTTATTGAAAAGGACTTATTTAAGGACAAAAAATAGGTAGTAGCTGCACACAACCTCGAAGGTAGCCATTTCCCAAGATGCCTCCTGGGCGGCTTTCACGCTTTGAGGTGGTAGCTCTTTCCACCTGGGAGTGTTAGCTTTCACACAGCCTATTAGATAGCTCTTTCTCTCCTTAGGGCATAGCTAGTATCCGACTTATGAGAGTAGCTGCATAACATAGGTGGTAGCTCTTTCCACTCCGAAAACAAGTAAACAAATAAAGGCATTCTTCCCTTTTCTTTTTTTCAAAATAAAGAAAACTAAGGTCCTTTCGGCACTGAACTAGAGTTATCAGGGTTAACAGAGCAAGAAAGGTGTAAGCAATGCAATCAGACAAAACATTTCTATGTTTTTCAAGTAAACTAGAGCATGAGTACAAACGATGTTTAAAATTCTCCCAAATTCAAGACTGCAATCCTTATCTTTTAAGGTGAACTATCATTGGCTAGATGAGCATATGAGTGATGAGCATACATACATAGAGAACGTGTGCAACGTGAACTCCCCCCCACACTTAAGATGTACAATGCCTTCATTGTACTCATGCAAACATACAAAAACTAAATATAAATAAAACATGAGGGCGTGGGGATTAAAAACGACACTCCCCTTGGCTCCGAATGTAGAATTTGAGTGGAGCTGCAAACAGGGGAAGTGAAGCTGCGACGGGTTGTGAAGCTCACACGGCCATGTGGAAAATCCTCATGGCCGTGCCTATGACTATTCCTCAACACAGGACTGACATGACCATCTGCACATCACAAAAGGGGTTCAGTAAAGCTCAACACAAAAGATAAACAACGAGAGTTTATAAGCATGACGTACACGCTTAAACTCGAAACAAACAAATTACAACTGAAAGCAGTAAGATAGAGCTCAGAAGGTAAACCCTTTCTGAGTAACAGAGATAAAGTGACAGGAAAATAAACTAGTACAAGAAAAAGAAACAACTAAAAGAAAGACGCCTCAAGCGTCATCATCTCCTGGTGCTGCTGGTGATGCGGGGGATTCACGTGGTGCTCGGGGTGCGGGAGACATGGTGGAGTCGGTGTCTCTCGCCATCATCTCGTCCGCCAACTCTTCCACTTGTTCATGGTCAATCGTGGCCAACGCTTGCGAGTCAAGGGTCCGTATCTTGCCGAACTTGAGCCTTGAGAGATGCTCAAGTTCGATTTGATGTTTGGGTACGGGGAACTTCAACTGCTTAGGCGAGGGCTCACAATACCCACAAGGACGCTTATGTGCACATTTTCTTGTCCTTGGAGGCATTTCTGTGCAAAAGAGAGGCAAACGGGTCATTTCGGGGTCAAAAACTAAGTGCCAGGGATCCACAGGGCCGTGTGGAATTTCCACACGGCCGTGTGGACCCTCTGGATGAGAAAAACTCCCCTTTATGATCCACACGGCCGTGTGGAATATCCACATGGCAATGTGGATCTTCGGCCATGGCTATACGGCCATGGTTGATCCACTTTGACGCGTACAAAGTTGCCATACTTCCACCATTGGTGTTTATAGCATAAAAGCAAGTATTTCTCATGAAAATAACATGCTAAAACACAAGAATCATCACCCAAATCCAAGAAAGAAAATTCATGGCAAGAAGAGAGAAAAGCAGGCTTACCGGAGAAGATGATGGTCCATAGCGTGATAAAACTCCGATTAAAACACCCTAATCCTATAAATAAGTGAGCAAATGGAAGAAAAAGATGTATGGTCGCGATCCTTGATGTGGAGGCGTTTAAATGTGAAGAGGCGCAAAGATACAATAAAAGAAGAAGGGCTTCTTTCAAACTTAAGCAATCCATATGGCCATGTGGAAATTCCAAATGGCCATGTGTTTTCTCTGGATGAGCCCCATACAAAACACCCCATGTGGAAATTCCACATGGCCGTGTGGATTCTCTGGATTGCGCTATCTTTACTGAACAATTTCCACATGGCCATGTGAAAAATCCACATGGCCATGTGTTTCCATTTTTCAGCTCAGATTTTGTTCAAAATCTGCAGAACTAATGGAAAACACATGCAAACACTGCAGAAAATGAAATCTGGCATAAACATGGCCGAAAACTCGACGAATTCACAGGATGAACTCTCAAACTTGCCAGAAACGATGAAAACATGGATTTGCATCTAGAAACGACTATGATGCACTACACTGAAGATGAAACAATAGAAAACTAAAACTAAACGAAAACTACAATGCAGAAATTAAAACTAACTAAAACAAGTGCAATGAATTTAAAAACTTGGGTTGCCTCCCAAGAAGCGCTTGTTTTACGTCACTAGCTTGACGTACCTTTATCCTTACTCATGGTGGCTTGAAAAGGGTGTGCTCCTCCAGACTATATCTTGCGTAGCTACTTCCCATGAGCACAATTGTATCTCGTCGGTGATTCACTTTTATTGGAGGCTTGAACAATTTTACTTTAGGTCTCCACGGAAACAAATTGGGGTAGGAATTGTTCATTCTCAACTTCGGTGAGTCCTTGGATGGTTTGAGCCTCCTACCCACATCATCTTCAATTCTTGAGACCTTGTTTGAAAATTTTGATTGTTGATCAATTCCAAGCAGAGGCACTTGTGCCATTGCCTTGGGGTTTGCTTCTTTAACGTTTTCAACTTGAACGAAATATGGTTTCAACAAACCCTCTCCCAAAGCTTCCTCCTTATAAGCATGTTGTCCATTCAAGCACTCTTTATTCTCAAATTGGGGCTCTTCTCCCTCCATTTGATTCTCGGCAACATCTTGTTCCTTTTCCCCCACTTGCTCATAGTTTTCGCATTCTTCCTTGTCATTTTCTAAAGAAACATCCTCAACAAGTCCCTTTGTTTGGTTCTCGAAGTCATGAATAAAATCTTGTTGAGTTTGCTGTGAAATCTCAGAGGCTTTGATACTGGCTTCAGTGTTCTGGATAAACTTAGCCAACACATCATTCAAGTTCACAATTTCGTCTTGAGATTCTTCAACTAGGGGAGCCTCAGATCTCTGAATAAATCCTGCCAATAGACTTTTTAGGCTATGATCTTGCTCATGTGATGGAATGTGCTCTTCAAATTCGAATTGTGGGGTTTGCCAATATTGTTCACACACATTCCATGAGATGTTGGGGGAGTTCCTATGACTAGACCGATAAATGTTACAATAGGAATAACTTCGCTGCATTGTTCCAAAACGTTTATCAGTCCCTGCATTGCAAGCTTCATTTTGTATGGAAAAAGATGTAATTGAATCAACCATCCTTCATGTTAGATATGTACAAAGAAAATAAAATAAATGAGAACGGTGAAAGTAAGAAAGATGAAATAGGCAAACAATAAAAGATAAATGAATGACTAAAATAGCAAAGTATAAGAGTTCCTTAAACGCCTACTCCCCGGCAACGGCGCCAAAAACTTGACACACCCTTGCGTGTGCGTTCCGCAAGTGCACGGGTGTCGAAGTAATAAAGTACCCAACGGGTGGGTAGTCGAATCCACAGGGAGTAGACGATAGAAACAAAAACACTTCGCTAGGTAGCCAAAGAAAACCGATTTTTGTTGAGATTAAAAAGTGATTCAAAACAGAAATTAAGAACTGAAAGTTAAAGCTAGAGTGTAGGAAAAGATCGAGATAAGAATGGGGTACTCGGACACTGGTCCCCCTAGGTTCCTTGTTTCAAGTGCAAGACTTCAAATACTCTTACTTAATAGAGATTTCAAGAGTCGTGGAATCCAAAGATACAAGGTCCCAAATCTAAGGTCAACCTTGACTAGTCCCCTACGAGGTCCCGGCGGAGAGAAGACTCTCGACACCTCACACCAAGTATGGCTGCGCTACGCTCTAGGGATTCCAAGCGGTAAACCCAATTCCCAACTATAGATCAATCCCTTTGGTCCAGGCGAAAGATCCCTAATCACAAATAAGTCCCGGCGGAAAGGCCTCTCTCAACGCCTAACTCTCTTTGAGATTGAAGGCAATACTTGGAATAAGAAGGTAGGGAAAACCACACCGGAGGGGAAAGGGGACGTGTCTATACCTCTCAACTCACCCTCTCAACCCTCTTCAATCTTGGTTAATCTAATCCTAATGGTGATGGTCACTCGTCAAAAGGATGATTGGATTAACCCTCAACCCTAGTGTCACTCTAAGGGAGAAACAATTAAGCACACAAGATTGAAACTCAAATTTAAACTCAAATTGAATAATAGCATTAAAGTCAATGAAACATAGAAAACCTAGGGTTTACAAGTCCAAGTACCCACTAGGGGTTTAGCCCTCCATGGAGCAATACAAGTTCATCAAAATAAATGAAGATAAGTGCAAGAAATCCATAAAGAAAACCCCCTTAAGCTTCGTGTTGATGGCCTATGAGGGCTGTTTCTTCTTCTCCACGGATCCTTCCTCCAAGCCTAGGGCACACCTTGCCGAATTGAAGTCGTCGAAGGCTTCCCCAATAGCTCTCCTTGGAAGGAATCGGTGTTGAAATCGGTGAAGAAACGCCCCCAAAATGTAGCAAGAACCTCCTGAACCCTAGCCGTCACCTCCTCTCAAAGTTAGGAAAAAGTTCTCCCAAATAACGCTTCAGAACGGCTTTATAATTGGCCATCTCGAGGATCCACACGGGGGTGTGGATGAGCCACACGGCCGCGTGGAAATTCCACACGGCCGTGTGGAAATTCCACACGCCCCTGTGGAATTTCAGCCCTGTGGAAACTTGCTTATTGGTCCCCGATTTCGCCCGTTTCTTCTCCTGAGGTCACACGGACCGACACACGCCCATGTGAAAGGTCAAGTGGCATTTCTTGATGATGAAAAACCCTTGGAGAGCTTTTGAAATCTTTGAACAAATCCGAACAAGCGAGCATGACTGCCTTAGTGTCCTTCTACAAGAATTGTCTTGAAGCCTTTAGAAGTTGGCACATACCCCTTGTTTGAACCCGATTTGTGTCTTGAACTTTGCATTTGCACAAAAGAATCCACTTTGCACCATTATGACCAAATCTTGCTTTTCTTCGCATAAACCTTCTTCACAACCCTAATTGCACGAAAGAACACAAAAACACACGAAATGAGAAATATAACCTGAAAAAATGTGATGCTCATGCAGGGAAAAACATCTCAAATAATATGTACATGCAAGCACTTATCAACACACCCTTGCGTGTGTACTCCGCAAGTGCACGGGTGTTGAAGTAATAAAGTACCCAAACGGGTGGGTAGTCGAATCCACAGGGAGTAGACGTAAGAACAATCACACTTTGTTAAGTAGGCGAAGATAAACCAATTGTTGTTGTGAAAGAAAATAGAAAAAGAAAGAAATAGAAATAAAGGGATGAAAATAAAAGCTAGGGTATAGAAATAGATCAATAAGAAGATGGGGTACTCGGACAATGCTCCCCCTAGAATCCTTGTTTCAAGTGCAAGACATCAAGTACTCTTATTCAATAGTGATTTCAAGAGTCATGGAATCCAAAGATACAAGGTCCCAAATCTAAGGTCAACCTTGACTAGTCCCCTATGAGGTCCCGGCGGAGAGAAGACTCTCGACACCTCACACCACGTATGACTGCGCTACACTCTAGGGATTCCAAGCGGTAAACCCTATTCCCAACTATAGATCAATCCCTTTGGTCCAGGCGAAAGATCCCTAATCACAAATAAGTCCCGGCGGAAAGGCTGATGAGCGCATTTCATATATATGTATTGCATGCTTTACCCTCAACATTATTTAATATTTTGGCTGTAATTCTCCAAGTACTGTGCTATTTGAGGTATTCATTGTTCGTCATGCAGATATCAAAGTCCTGAAGTAAGAAGAAGCGTTATTGGAACAATTTTAGAAGCTAAAGGACTTAGAAGAAACCTCATCAAGCTGAGTCCGCTGAGCAAAATTTAGCACAGCCTGAGTCCGCTGAGCACGGGTGTTAAAACCTCAGCACGGTCGAAGCACGCCCGTGCTGCTTCCCGTGAAAATTACAGGAGAATGCAGCCACAGATCAGCACAGCCAGAGTTCGCTGAGCACGGTCGTGAAAACTTCAGCATGGTCTAAGCACGCCCGTGCTGTTCCCCGTGCAGATTACAGGTTTGTGAGTTTTCTGAAGAGTTATTTGGCCGTAATCTGCACCACTTCAGCACGCCCGTGCTCACATCAGGAATACTTTAAAACCCTAGAAACTCAATTTCTAAGGGGACTTTTGGTGGGCGAACTTTGGGAGAAAGAAAGGGAGAGCTTTGGGGGTTCATCCTCCACTTCATCAAGAGTATGCCAAGCTTATGGTAGGCCGATCGGGAGGAGATTACACGACATTGTAGATCCTTCGACAACCTCAAGGATGTATTAATTAGGGAGTTTTCAATTCCTTGTCTTTTAATTTCTTTGGCATTGTATTTGTTGGTTGTCATTATGAGGGGCTAAACTCTTAAGGGAGCCCCGGGGTTGGTTGTATGACGTTGTAGCTTGAACTCATTGTCTTTACTTGCAGTATTTTGAATGTCTTGTTTCTTTCAATAAATCAAGGTTATTGGCTATCTCGTATGTTGTTTAGTGCTTGATGCTTGGTAGTTAGGTTCTCCTATCTAGACTTATGAATCGTTATTGATTGTTGCAAGCAGTGGGAGTTCAACTTAGGGCTCGGCAGCGCTAGAAACCGCATGCTTATAGCATAACTAGGCTTAGAACTGAAGACTTCGCTGATAAATACTGAGAAAGACCGAGTTAGTGATCGTCGGAAACCCAACCCCGGGGCCCCATCTCCTCCATGGAGTCAAACCTAAATCTTCCCTTGGTGAATTTCCTATTCCCTTAACTTCCTCAAAGTTAATCCAAAGTCAATTCCTTCATCTTCTGTTTGGTCAGATATTAAGTAGGACGTTAGTATTAGAAGCTATACCAGTCACTGTGAATTCGACCCGTGCACTTTAGTACTTGTGCGACCCGTGCACTTGCGGTTACGCAAGGGGCGTAACAAGTTTTTGACGCCGTTGCCGGGGACTGGCAACTTCTAAGAATACGGACAGCCTTAGTATTCTAACCGTTCTTATTTCGCTTTTATTTTCATTTCTTTATTTCTGTTGTTTTTCGTATTCTTTTTATTTGTTCTTAATTAAGCTGTTTATTATTTCTATTTTTGCATTGAGCCTGAAAGTTCATATCTCATCGTTTCCTTTTTTTTTTTTTGTGTTTTTTTTTGTGTAGGTGCAGTGTATGACCCGGGGGAATTCCTCCCATCTTGCGTCTCCAGATCCAGATATTGAGCGGACATTTCATCGGAGACAGCGACAGATTCACTTAAGAGAAACCGGGTCAGTGGAAGTGAGCATCGAAGTAGATCAAGAAGAAAACATGGCAGGAAATCAGAGGAGCATTTCAGATTATGCCCGGCCTAATTTGGAAGGATCTGGGTCTAGCATTGTGCGGCCCCCAGTTGCGGCCAATAACTTCGAGCTGAAGCCAAATTTTATTCAAATGGTGCAACAGATGTGCCAATTTGATGGCTTCCAAGATGAGGACCCATATGCCCATCTTGCAACCTTCCTGGAAATTTGTGACACTTTTAAGGCAAACAATGTGTCAGAGGATGCTGTTCATCTTAGGTTATTCCCATTTTCTGTGCGAGGGAGGGCCAAACAATGGCTAAGTTCCTTGCCAGCGGGTTCGATTACAAGCTGGGAACAATTGGCCGAAAAATTTTTGACTAGATATTTTCCACCATCCAAGATCACCAAGCTGAGAAGTGATATCTCCTCATTCCGGCAAGCAGAATCTGACACACTGTATGATACCTGGGAGCGGTATAAAGAATTGTTGAGGAAGTGCCCGCAGCATGGAATAGTAGAATGGATGCAAATCCAAATATTCTACAATGGGTTGAATGTGGCCACTAAGCAAATGTTGGATGCCGCAGCAGGAGGCTCCTTGTGTAGTAAAAGACCCGACGAGGCACAGAATTTGATTGAAAACATGGCCTCCAATGGCTACCAGTGGAGTTCTGAAAGGAATAAACCGGTGAAGACAGCCGGACTTTATGAGGTTGATGTGCTCACTACCTTAGCAGCACAAGTTGAGGCCATCTCTAAAAGGTTGGACACAATGCAAGTCCAATCTTCAGCACTGAACATGAATACCGATAGTTGGGCGAACCAAGCAGGGCCCGGTTGTTTATCCGAGGGAGTTAGTGCCACCGAACAGGTGGATTTCATTGGTCAGAATCAGAGGTATTCAGGCAATCCCTACAGCAGCACCTACAACCCAGGGTGGAGGAATCACCCTAATTTCTCTTGGAAAGACCAGAGTCAGGGGCAGCAGCGCCCTCTCAGCAACAGCAGCAGCAGCAATAACAACAGACGCAGCCTCAATTTTTGAGGCCCCACCACCAGAACAAAAGAGACCTTCTATTGAAGCTCTCCTCGTCCAATACATTCAAGCTAATGATGCCCGAATCACAGGGCATGAAGAGATGATGAGGAATCAGCAAGCCTCTTTCCAGAATCTTGAGCGTCAAGTTGCGCAGATCGCCAAGACGCTTGCTGAATGACCCCCGGGTGCACTACCTAGCAATACTGAAGTCAATCCTCGGGAGTCCCTCAAGGCAGTCACTTTGAGAAGTGGCAGGGAACTGGAATCTTCAACTCCACAAGCGTAGCAAGAATCCCCACAAGAACTCGAGGTGGAAGTGCAGGATAATGATTCAGGGGTAAACTTGGAGAGAAAGGATAAGGGCAAGGGGAAAGACTTGGTAGCAGACTATAAGCCTACATTGCCCTACCCAGCAAAACTCAAGAAGGACCAACAAGAGGCACAGTTCAAGAAGTTTCTGGAGATGTTTAAAACATTGCACATCAATGTTCCGTTCGTGGAAGCTCTCTCCCAGATGCCGAAGTATACCAAGTTCCTCAAGGAATTATTGACTAATAAGAGGAAATTGGAAGCAGTTTCGACGGTCACCTTGAGGGAGGAATGTTCTGCCATCATCTCAAATAAAATTCCCAAGAAGGAAAAAGATCCGGGAAGTTTCATCATCCCGTGCACAATTGGAGGGATGATGGATGAAAAGGCGTTGGCTGATCTAGGGGCAAGTATCAACCTCATGCCATTAAAAATTTTTCAGAAGCTGGGGTTGGGGGAACTCAAGCCAACTCAAATGACGCTCCAGCTTGCTGATCGCTCCACCCGCCAACCCTTGGGAATTGTCGAGGACATTTTGGTGAAGGTCGACAAATTCATATTCCGGGTAGATTTTGTTGTTCTGGATTTGGAGGAACGGGCTGAGGTACCTCTAATTTTTGGGCGGCCATTCCTCGCTACTTCACAGGCCATTATTGATGTGAAGGATGGTCGCCTAATATTGGGGGATGAAGAAGTTGTATTCAAGCTGAAGGAAGCTATGAGACACCCCATGGCATTTGATGATTCTTGCTATTTCCTAGACGCTACTAATGACATTATTTGTGATTGCGTGCAGGAAATCTGGCGAAAGGATTGTCTTACTGATTTACCTGGTGAGGAACCCCCAGATGAAGAGCTCATAGACCAAGAGGAAGCCATTGCTGCCACACCCTCGAGCATTGGTCAACCAGAATTGAAAGCCAAAAGAAAGAAAGGCAGGGGGTCAAAGGCCCAGACATGGTGGAAAGAGGTAGAAGAAAGGAAGAAACAACAAGCCTCTACCCCGAAATGTACTTCTACTAATGACCTCAGCTTTGGTGAGGCATTTCTGATAAATTATTTTTGTCCTTTCATAGAATGTTGGTCTGCAAGGCACCAAGAGGAAAGGTATGTCTTTGAACCATCCTAAGATGAGGCTAGACCCGTCAAGCAAGTGACGTTAAAAGAGCTCTTATCGGGAGGCAACCCGATTTGTTTCTTTTCCTTGTTATTTCTTTGCTGTGGTTGTTGTTTTGTGTGTTTTTGTGTTTTTTTTTTGTTTTTGCGTTTTGTTTTGAATCCGGCGTGTTTTTCTTAATGAGGGAAGGTTCCAGGCCCAACACGGGTATAACACCCCCGTGCTGATGAGGGTGAAATTCACAAGCTTTCCAAGTTTGATCATTTCCAATCAGCACGGGGAGAAGCACGGCCGTGCCGTGGCCGTGCTGAATCCCTGAGCACGCTGCCCGTGCACGCGTCACGGACGTGACGCGTTCTTCATTTTTCGTTGAATTTACTTAAGCACGGGCACAGCACGGCCGTGATGAGGCCGTGATCAGCGCCACGGTCTCTCTTCCTCGATTTTCTTCTTTTGAAACGCGCCGTTCACCCTTTCTTTCTTCTTACCGGCGACTCTTTTCCTTTGTGCTTCCATTTTCTTGCATTTCTCGCGAGTTTTCTGTTGGTTGTCGTGGTTTCTCGGAGTTTCTTCGCTTCTACTCCTTCATCACCACCCTTGGTAAGTCGACGAACCCTAGATTTGTGTTTTAATTCTAAATCTTTGATTATATGCCATGATTCTACATAAAAACATCTGAATTCATCTTTAGAGTCATCTAGGGTGCTTTTGATTGAGTTTAAATGAATTTGTTCCGTCGATTTTTGAGTTAGAGTCCGTCGGAGTCGAAGCTGTATTTTAGCAACACGGCCGTGTTCACTCAAGCACGGCCGTGCTTTGATTTGAGATCTGGAATTACTCGGCAGCATGGGCGTGCCTGTTCAGCACGCCCCTGCTCGTAGGAAACCCTATTTTTTTGAATTACATGGGCGTTCAGATTTGAAGCACGCCCGTGTTTCACTATTGATCTTAACCGTTTATTATTTTCCCTCTCGACAGATCATGCCGAGGAAGGCTACTACATCTGGCCCTTCTTCGAAGAGGGCTAGAGGGGAGTCGTCGACCCCAGCCGCTCCCCCTGCGCTAGCCCTCGGTACTCCGATCCACCAGGAGCGCCACGACCGTTTGAGCGCGAAGCGGTTTGGCAAGATGCGGGCTATCGATTGGGAGGTGATCGACACGGAATGTGTCAACACACGCAAGCGCACGAGTCGTCAAGTAATAAATCACTCGTGTACGCACGAGTGGGTCGTATTCCCAAGGGGCCCGAGGAGCTACCTTACTCACTTCTCACTTGTTGTTTAGCTCACCAATTCCATTTTTAAGAGAATAGACAAGAAAGAAAACAAATAGCAACAAGAGAAATTTTCTTAATAAATACGATTGAATCAAAACTCGGGAGATGTTCAGAAATGGAAAACGGTCACGGATGAGGATCCCCAAGGGGGCTACTCAAGTGAGTAGGATATTTGAGAAATTAAGTATGTGGCTAGTTGGACCAAGAAAACCTAAGCTTAGGTCAACCCGATGGTCACGGCAATTGACCCCTAACCCGGTACAAGAGTTGAATAAAGAATTTCTTCCACTCAACCTCTCACACGGTTGCAAGGCGAATAATGGTTTTCTCAAGTTAGGGTGGAAACACTAATTAGTTTTCAACCCTAGAAATGGAGGGGTACAAATACCCGATGATCACGGCGTATTTATACAATAATCCCTTCCAAGTTTGGTAGAGTCTAGCACTAAGCCAATGGTCATGCTACAAAGTGCTACCAAGCATTTGATACAACAATTAAGCACATGTACCAAGACAATTAAGAGTACCAAACAAGGATCACAACAAGCCAATCATACAATAAATAACTCAAATAATCCAAAACATCACAAGTTTTGCCCCCAAGGTTCACCTACATCCGGTGACCTTGGGGTTTAGTTGTTCATGTCCAACAAATACACGACACAAACCATGCAAATAACTAAAATAAACATGAGGAACACTCCCTCAAATGGTGAAGGCCGAATGCCGCTTGAATCCCCGGAGAAAACCTTCCGAAGACGCCACTCGAAGGGGTGGCTTCCCGTCGTCTTCAACCTCCAAACAATGAAGTTTTTGAAGTAGATCCTCCTAGATCTTGCTCTCCTCTCCTAAGAAAACCCGAATTTCCTCTCCTTTTGCCCTCCAAAATGGTGTAGAAATGATGCCCAAACCCTAGCCTTCTTTTCCCCCAAAAGCTCTCTCCAAGAAGATGCAAAAGTTTCCCTCAAAATGCCCTAGATCGCCCTTAAAACCCCAAATCCCGATGGGTAAACGGGTCAGCATACAGCCGGTATGCTGACCCCTCGGGATTTCTAATTTTCTGCCGAGAAGTCCGCGATGAGCTACAGTACTGCTACAGTACTGCTACAGTACGGTGCTACGGTGTCCCGTCTCGAAAACGCTGTTTTGATGTCGAAATCGCTCCCCATCTCGTCGTCGAGTCACCAGGGCTTCTTGCTGGCCTGAAATACAAAAATAAAGCAATTTAAATCTAAAAGGGCGTAGATTGAACAATAAAATATGAAAATAATACACAACAAATACATGTAAAATACGTACTTTTAGACGTTTATCAAACATCCCCACACTTAAGCGTTTGCTTGTCCCCAAGCAAACAAACATGAAGAACAAGGGAAAGAAGATAAACGGCTAAAAATACGACCTCAGGCTCAAAATTAAAGAACTACACAAGCACAATTGGACAGGAATCAAGAAGTGAGCTGCTCAAAACTAATAGCTCTGGTCCATCCACAGTGCCCTATGTGCGTGTATGCTGACTCTCACCTGGACCTCCACACCCCGGATTACCCCAGGATGACCATTCACGCCACACAAAATGAAGATGGCATTAGAGTGCTAAAGACTTCCTCAATGCCCAGTTAAAGTCCTTTGGTTCCAAAATACAACTCCAACTCTTAAGTGACCATAAAACAGGTTCTAGGGATCAAAATGGAAACTTTATTTCTTTCACTCAGAAATATACACAAATTCTTACTTTTCTGGGTCCGCCTAACATAGACTGCACAAAAATCTTTCAGATGGATGCACATGCTAGCCAGGCACAAGAGTCACCCTCTTAATCGATTACAATCTACATATACGCATTCATGCTTATGAAGCAGAGGAATACTGACATAGACCCCAAATTTTTTTTTTTTTTTTTTTTTTTTAATCCCTGAAAAACTACCTGCTAAAAACTTCACTTAGGTTGGAGAAAACAATAAAGGAACTTAAAAGCTTTTAAAAGTGCATTGAAGAAAGAATTTAACAAATTAATGCCAAAGTCATTAAGATGGGTTGGATAGAGTGTACAAGGTGAAAGTGATCGTGAGCATGTATATAGGTGCACTAAAGATGAAACAGAGCTACATTAAAGTACAGGTACTGTACAACTCACTACTATCATCCTACCAAGCTAGGAAATCCTTTAACAAAACAATCATAGCCATCATAGGTAACAAGCATGCATAAATACAAAATACCCTAAGTAAATAACCATCCCCACACCTAAAGTTGTACATTGTCCTCAATGTACGTAAGTCAGCAAAAAAATGTGGGGGATGAAAATGATAAGCAAAGAATGGGGGTGAAGAAACTTCCCTGATTCCTTGGTGTGATTCTCAGTTGTTCCACTTGGATCAGGAGTATATCACCTAAGGAGGGCGACACAAGTAAAGCTCCCAAAATTAATAATCCTGAAAAGAACAAGGAGCTTATCATCATTCAAAGTTTTTCAAGAGTAAAAAGAAATAAAGTAAGGAAAAGAGAGCTCCAACATAAATAACACAAGAGTTTAGTAGGGAATCAGCCCTAGCTAACTCAAAAGTACAAGTCTTAACAACCAACAACAAAGCACAAAAGAAAGAAAATAAACAAGGTTGTGTCATGGGTCTAAGAGGATGGATGAAGTGATGATGCGGCGCAAGTAGTGCTCAAAGCTTCCCAATCGATCTTCCTCACCGTGCCGAACCCTTTTCACGATAAGAGTGCAAAACGAGTCTTATGTTCTTCCTTGGAAAATTGAGGTTCATGGACGGGAGGCGAAGGTTCCCTCCTAGGTCTCTTGGAGGCTAGTTTCTTGATGGGCATCCTATATAAACAAAATAGAGATTAACCAACTAACTTACAAGCAAATTAAGCACCAAAAAATGAAGAAATCCAAGAAAAAGTGCTTTGCTACAGTAACTTCGGAAAAATTTTTCAAGAACTTTGCTTGTAGAAGTAGCCAAAAAAAATTTACAAACTACGAGAATTAACTTGATAAACCTTAAACATTCACCCATCAACAAAATTCCAACAAATTTCAGCCAATTTCAGCCTTAAAAAAACAAGAAAAATCAAAGTTTGAGTGAAGTGCCATACTTGTGCCCTAGGGTAAAATGAGTAGATCCAAATGGTAAATCCGGCCAAAAGCTTGCTCAAACTCCAAATTTTTGTCACCAAGATGGAAAAGAGGGGGAGGAGAGCAAACTAGAGCAAAAAAAATGAGTAAAAACGATGGAGAAATGAGGGAGAAAAGGTTGGAAAAATGGGGAGGAAGGATGAATAGTGTGAAGAACCACAAAATCTCTCTTTAAAGCTCTCTATCGGGTGGTCTTGCCGACCATCCTTACGGACGTAAGGATGGTCGGCAAGAACCTCGGGATCGTTCTTGCCGGCCATCCTTACGGCCGTAAGGATGGTCGGCAAGACCCTTTTTTTTGCACCACTTCAATCTTTACACTTTGTACACTCAAAACATCGATGAAACCTTGAAAAATATGGCCGGAAACATCATTTAAACACTCAAAACATCAACATGCATGCATCTAGAACAAGAATTCTTCAAAAACCACATGACAAACAAGTTAACAAAAAGGCGAAAGAATCAAGAAAAACGACGAAAAGCACAACTACACACAAACTACTACTAAAAACATAAGCAAAATAAGACAACACGAATAAGAAGAAGAATACGGGAAATGAAAGGAACTTGGGTTGCCTCCCAAGGAGCGCTTCTTTAACGTCATTAGCTTGACGTGCATTACCTCAAAATTCTTATGGTGGGACAAATGGAGGGAAGTTACCTCCAACCTTTAGAACCGGGTTGCCACTCGGAAAATAATGTTTCAAACGATAGCCATTGACTTTAAAAGTACCTTTTGTTGGATGGTTAACCTCAACGGCCCCGTGAGGAAACACTTGTGAGACTGAAAATGGCCCATACCATCTTGATTTCAGTTTTCCCGGAAAAAGTTTCAATCGAGAGTTGAAAAGTAGCACTTGGTCTCCGACTTGAAAATGTTTAGCTTGTTTAATGTGTCGGTCATGGTATTCCTTTGTCTTCTCTTTATACCGTATTGAACTCTCATATGCCACCAACCGCCATTCATCTAATTCATTTAACTGGAATTTTCTTTTGTGGCCTATTAGACGGGGATCAAAATTCAATTGCTTTATGGCCCAATAAGCTTTGTGCTCCAATTCGACGGGCAAGTGACAAGCCTTCCCATAGACCAACCTATACGGAGTTGATCCACTAGGGGTCTTAAATGCTGTTCTGTATGCCCAGAGTGCACCATCAAGTTGATCCGCCCAGTCCTTCCTGTGATGACTCACCGTTTTCTCCAAGATTCTTTTCAATTCCCTATTAGATACCTCGACTTGACCACTCGTTTGGGGATGGTAAGCAGTTGAGATTCTATGTGATACCCCATATCGTTTCAAAACTTTTTCAAATTGTGAATTGCAAAAATGAGTGCCCCGGTCACTGATGATCGCCCTTGGAGTGCCGAATCTAGCGAACAATTTTTTTAAGAATTTTACTACCACTCTTGCATCACAGGTTGGGAATGCTTGCGCTTCTACCCACTTGGAGACGTAATCTACGGCCACGAGAATAAACTTATTGCCATGAGAACTAGGAAACGGTCCCATGAAGTCGATCCCCCAAACATCAAAAATTTCACAAGCTTGATTCCAAGTTTGCGGCATCTCGTCCCTTTTTGATATGTTACCTACGCGTTGACACCTATCACAGTGCTGCACAAGCATCTGAGCGTCATGGAATATCATGGGCCAATAAAATCCGGCATCAAGTACCTTCCTCGCTGTCCTGTTTCCACTGTAGTGCCCCCCTGCTGGCCCCGAGTGGCAATGCAACAGGATGTCATGTCCTTCTCTTGTTGAGACACATCTCCTGACAATTTGATCAGAACAAGTCTTGAACAAGTATGGATCCTCCCAAGTATAATGCTTCAGGTCAGCAAAGAACTTCTTTCTTTGTTGATTGGTAAGCCACTTTGGGAAAACCCCTGCTGCCAAGTAATTTGCGATATCAGCAAACCATGGTGTCTCATCCTCTTCCACTACTTGAATGTTGCATAACTGCTCCGCAGGGAATGTGTCATTTATCCCCTCTCTCTTCAACTCCTCATCATGAGGCCCTTCAAGGCATGATAAATGATCAGCGGCCAAGTTTTCTGCCCCCTTTTTATCCCTTATCTCTAGATCAAACTCTTGTAGTAGAAGCACCCAACGGATCAATCGAGGCTTGGCATCTGATTTATTCAGTAGGTATTTGAGTGCAGTGTGATCAGTATAAACAATTACCTTAGATAGCACCAAATATGATCGAAATTTATCAAAAGCAAAGACCACCGCTAGCAATTCTTTCTCCGTGGTAGTGTAGTTCTCCTGTGCGTCATTCAAAGTCTTGCTTGCGTAATAAATAGGATGAAAGTGTTTATCCCGTCTTTGTCCTAATACTGCACCCACTACATAGTCACTTGTATCACACATCACCTCGAAAGGTAAATTCCAGTCCGGAGAAGCCACTATTGATGCTTCAACTAGTTTCTTTTTCAAGCAGAGGAAGGCATTCATGCAATCTTCATTAAACTCAAAAAGAGCATCTTTCTCCAAGAGCTTTGTCAGTGGTCGGGCGATTGCAGAAAAATCTTTGATGAATCTTCTATAAAACCCTGCATGTCCCAGAAAACTTCTGATTGCCTTCACTGAACTTGGAGGGGGTAGTTTTTCGATGGTGGAGACTTTCGCTCTGTCTACTTCAATTCCCCTCTTTGAAATCTTATGCCCGAGTACTATGCCCTCCTTGACCATATAGTGGCATTTCTCCCAACTGATTACTAAATTAGTCTCCTCACACCTTTTTAGGACCCGTTCAAGATTTTTAAGGCATAACTCGAATGAATCCCCGAAGACCGAAAAATCATCCATAAACACCTCCATGATATCTTCTACCATATCTTCAAATATTGCTAACATACATCTTTGGAATGTAGCCGGTGCATTACAAAGTCCAAAAGGCATACGACGATACGCAAATGTCCCGTAAGGGCATGTGAAAGTAGTCTTCTCCTGATCTTCTGGTGCAATAGGAATCTGAAAGTATCCAGAAAGACAGTCCAAGAAACAGTAGTAAGAATGTCCCGCGAGTCTGTCAAGCATCTGATCAATGAAAGGTAAAGGGAAATGATCCTTTCTTGTAGCATCATTGAGTTTCCTATAATCAATACAGACTCTCCAACCTGTAACTGTTCTAGTGGGAACAAGCTCATTTTTCTCATTAGTGATGACTGTCATTCCTCCTTTCTTTGGCACCACTTGCACTGGGCTCACCCAAGCACTATCGGAGATAGGGTAGATAATACCCGCATCAAGCAACTTTATGACTTCATTCTTCACAACCTCCTTCATGTTGGGATTGAGTCTTCGTTGGGGAATTGCTGAGGGTTTGTGATTATCCTCCATAAGTATTTTGTGTGTACAAAAAGATGGGCTGATTCCTCGAATGTCAGAAATCTTCCACGCAATTGCCTTTTTGTGCTTCCTCAGCATGTTCAAGAGTTGGTCCTTCTGTTCCCTTGTTAAATCCGAAGCAATGACAACAGGGAGTGTAGATTCTTCCCCCAGGAAAGCGTATTGTAGATGATCAGGGAGGGGCTTCAATTCTAGCTCTGGAGGTTCTTCAATTGATGACTTTACCCTTCCATAATTTCTAAGGTCACGCTCCTTAATCTCCTCCATTTCTTCTGAGTCACCATCACTGTTCAAGCTGCAATTCTCGGCGCGAAATTCTGCCTCTAATGTACTCAAATCATCCCTCTTGATGTAATTCATCTCTTCTACTCTTTCAACTGTTGACTGAATTACCTCCTCCTTATCTGAACGGGTTAATTCGGGAGGACTCTTCAAACTAATGTCTAGTTCCTCATGAATATAGTTGGACTGACTACTGGATGAGAGAATTTCTGTTGCCAACTTTCCCCAGTCTGATTCCAGATATTTATAGAAAATTGACTGAGCTCCTTGATTCTGCACAGATTGCATAACTGTATCCTGGCACAATTCTTCCTTCCAAAGATTATCACTGAAAACCATGCTGCCACACTGAACAGGAGTCATAAGATGGGTACCTACACAGATTGAGGAGTCACAACGTTAGCTAACAACAAGAAATACAAGGAAGCAACAATAAAATACAAAGCTAGAATAATAACAAAATCTCACCAACCAAAAATAAGAAAACACAAAAACGAAACAAACCAAAAACAAAAAAAAAACAAAAGAAAAAGAAAAGGCTAAATCAACAAGCTTAAAGCTTTCCAAATATCCCTCGGTGAAATCCCCGGCAACGGCGCCAAAAACTTGATCGACACGGAATGTGTCAACACCTGCAAGCGCACGGGTCGTCAAGTAATAAACCACTCGTGCACGCACGAGTGGGTCGTATTCCCAAGGGGCCCGAGGAGCTACCTTACTCACTTCTCACTTGTTGTTTAGCTCACCAATTCCATTTTTAAGAGAAGAGATAAGAAAGAAAACAAATAGCAACAAGAGAAATTTTCTTAATAAATACGATTGAATCAAAACTCGGGAGATGCTCAGGGATGGAAAACGGTCACGGATGAGGATCCCCAAGGGGGCTACTCAAGTGAGTAGGATATTTGAGAAATTAAGTATGTGGCTAGTTGGACCAAGAAAACCTAAGCTTAGGTCAACCCGATGGTCACGGCAATTGAACCCTAACCCGGTACAAGAGTTGAATAAAGAATTTCTTCCACTCAACCTCCCACACGGTTGCAAGGCGAATAATGGTTTTCTCAAGTTAGGGTGGAAACACTAATTAGTTTTCAACCCTAGAAATGGAGGGGTACAAATACCCGATGATCACGGCGTATTTATACAATAATCCCTTCCAAGTTTGGTAGAGTCTAGCACTAAGGCAATGGTCATGCTACAAAGTGCTTCCAAGCATTTGATACAACAATTAAGCACATGTACCAAGACAATTAAGAGTACCAAACAAGGATCACAACAAGCCAATCATACAATAAATAACTCAAATAATCATAAACATCACAAGTTTTGCCCCCAAGGTTCACCTACATCCGGTGACCTTGGGGTTTAGTTGTTCATGTCCAACAAATACACGACACAAACCATGCAAATAACTAAAATAAACATGAGGAACACTCCCTCAAATGGTGAAGGCCGAATGCCGCTTGAATCCCCGGAGAAAACCTTCCGAAGACGCCACTCGAAGGGGTGGCTTCCCGTCGTCTTCAACCTCCAAACAATAAAGCTTTTGAAGTAGATCCTCCTAGATCTTGCTATCCTCTCGTAAGAAAACCCGAATTTCCTCTCCTTTTGCCCTCCAAAATGGTGTAGAAATGATGCCCAAACCCTAGCCTTCTTTTCCCCCAAAAGCTCTCTCCAAGAAGATGCAAAAGTTTCCCTCAAAATGCCCTAGATCGCCCTTAAAACCCCAAATCCCGATGGGTAAACGGGTCAGCATACAGCCGATATGCTGACCCCTCGGGATTTCTAATTTTCTGCCGAGAAGTCCGCGATGAGCTACAGTGACTGCTACAGTGCCGTGCTACAGTGTCCCATCTCGAAAACGCTGTTTTGATGTCGAAATCGCTCCCCATCTCGTCGTCGAGTCACCAGGGCTTCTGGCTGGCCTGAAATACAAAAATAAAGCAATTTAGATCTAAAAGGGCGTAGATTCAACAATAAAATCTGAAAATAATACACAACAAATACATGTAAAATACGTACTTTTAGACGTTTATCAGGAGGTCCTCCGTGAGGTGGGCTTGGAGGCAGATGTGCGCCGCTACCTTGGCGGGGCGCCTGGACGAGATTGTTTTCTATCACCGACCCCGCCTACCGGGAGCTGTCTTTGGAGGTCCTTGCGACCTTCGAGCTGTCACGGGGCCCAGTCAGCTACCACCGCGCTGGCACAATACAGTTCCAGGCACTCGGCGAGCTACAGCGTATGAGTCTGACAAAGTTTTCTGTCAGACTGGGCTTGTACGATGAGGAGTTCACCAGGACTCCAGAGTACGACGCCTCCTCGTAGCCCGACCACCCGGCGAGTCACAGGAGGCTTGCTGGCAGCGACTGAGCACGGACCGGGAGTACAACCCTCGCCGGTCCGAGGCCTCATCTCTTCGTCTCCCAGCCCTCAGGTACATTCACTTTCTCCTCAGTCACTCGATCACAGGGCGAGGAGACAACACAGGAGTCGTTAGTCGCCGCGACTTCGATTTCCTTCTGAGTATGCTGGATGGATTCCAGATGTACGTCGGCTACGAGGTGGCTTTTAGCATCCAGCATCAGGGACAGGACTCCCGAGTCGGCGCCATCTTCTGCGGATCCTACATCACACGGCTGATTCGGGGAATGGGACTCCAGGCGGGCACACGTGCGATGCGGATGGTAGGTGGCGTACTTCCCGTCTCCGTGGACACACTCCGGGCGATGGGAATGCTGCGATCCACGCCCACCTCACGGAGCACCAGACATCAGGCCCCCCTGCTGCCAGCGTCCCTGGTTCTCCTACTGACGCCGCCGGTCCATCGTCTCCTCGCACCCACACTCGGGACTCTCCTCCAGCGGGCTCTCCTTCTTTCCGGCGATGGATGATCAGGAGCATGCAGCGGTTGGCCTCTCACCTCGACGTCACCCTGTCTCCACCTCCTCGTCGTGCCGCTGGACCTTCTACGTCCCAGAGTGTCGACGTCGACACCACCGACCTTCCATCCGAGTCCGACTCCGATTCTAAGAGCGCCGGGTTTTGATGTTTTATTTTGTTGTTTCTGTTCTATTTTGTGTTTTTTGTTTTTACTTTTGTTGTCTCTTGTTTTTCTTGAGTCAGTTAGAAGGGGAGTCCCCTACTAAACTGATCCCTTTTTAGTGTGATTTTTCTCTTTCTGTTTATTTTCTGTCTCTAATGCTTGCATGTGTATCTCAGGATTTATCGACTGTCTTTCTTGATGGTTGTCTCAAACGACTCCTCCCTAATTGGCGATCACCACCTGCCCTTGTGTGCCATCGAAATTTTTCTTCGGCACCTCTCCTTTAAGTTGGTGAAAATTCCCAACCCTCACTTTTACTTGCCATTATTTTCTTTGCTTTGCATGATTAAATCTTTAAACATTGAGGACAATGTTTCCTTCAAGTGTGGGGGAAGGTTGTGTATTTGTCTCCTAGATGTTGTGCATGACTTAGGACGATCTATGAAAATTGTTTTGGTTGAGAATTGCTAAGCTAGGAGTTTTTTGGGTATATTAGGGCACTTTTGTTGAACTTAAAGTTTTATTTTGCTCTTACTTTGGAAACCCAAATGCTAACACTTAGCCTTCTGTTGTGTTGTTACTCTGTTAGAGGAAGGGCTAGTTTATAAGGCTGAAAAATTAGAAGTTGACTCCAAACTCAAAATTAATAAAAGTTAGAATTGTATGACAAGTCGGATTCCATTTTGGATGCCCTGTCAATTTTTGTGTGAAAGATGGTAGAAAGAGCTATCACTTTAGAAAAAGCGAAAGCCGCACTTGAGTAGTCGGATTTTAGGCATCACAAATGTCATTTTTGATGACCTACCAAGTGAAATGGCTGCCTCTAGGGTGTATGAAGCTACTACCCAATTTAGGAGTCAATAGTGAAAATATTGAGAAAAAAAAGAGCTTGTACTAGAACCCTCAAGAACAGTTTTGACATGCTCCAGGAGGCGACACACACGCACGGTAGTACGGAGTAAGAGTAAAATCCTTCACAAGACTTCAATTGACTAAGTTACTAGTTCCCAGAAACTCCTTAAAGCTTCAGTAACTCTTTTACTTTGTTGAGATCAGAGGTCATGCACTCATCACTTTAGTAGGGGAATAAGGTTGCTTGAGGACAAGCAACAATTCAAGCTTGGGGGTATTTGATGAGCGCATTTCATATATATGTATTGCATGCTTTACCTCAACATTATTTAATATTTTGGCTGTAATTCTCCAAGTACGGTGCTATTTGAGGTATTCGTTGTTCGTCATGCAGATATCAAAGTCCTGAAGTAAGAAGAAGCGTTTTTGGAACAATTTTAGAAGCTAAAGGACTTAGAAGAAACCTCATCAAGCTCAGCACGGCTTGAGGACCCCCGTGCTGTTTCCCGTGCAAAGTGCAGGAAAGTTCAACCAAAATTCAGCACAGCCTGAGTCCGCTGAGCACGGGTGTGAAAACTTCAGCACAGTCTAAGCACGCCCGTGCTGTTCCAAGTGCAGATTACAGGTTTGTGAGTTTTCTGAAGAGTTATTTGGCAGTAATCTGCACGGCTTGAAGCACAGCTTCAGCACGCCCGTGCTCACATCGAGAAGACTTTAAAACCCTAGAAACTCAGTTTCTAAGGGGACTTTTGGTGGGCGAACTTTGGGAGAAAGAAAGGGAGAGCTTTGGGGGTTCATCCTCCACTTCATCAAGAGTATGCCAAGCTTATGGTAGGCCGATCGGGAAGAGATTACACGACATTGTAGATCCTTCGACAACCTCAAGGATGCAAGAAATTAGGGAGTTTTCGATTCCTTGTCTTTTAATTTCTTTGGCATTGTATTTGTTGGTTGTCATTATGAGGGGCTAAACTCTTAAGGGAGCCCCGGGGTTGGTTGTATGACGTTGTAGCTTGAACCCATTGTCTTTACTTGCAGTATTTTGAATGTCTTGTTCCTTTCAATAAATCAAGGTTATTGGCTATCTCGTATGTTGTTTAGTGCTTGATGCTTGGTAGTTAGGTTCTCCTATCTAGGCTTATGAATCGTTATTGATTGTTGCAAGGAGTGGGAGTTCAACTTAGGGCTCGGCAGCGCTAGAAACCGCATGCTTATAGCATAACTAGGTTTAGAACTGAAGACTTCGCTGATAAATACTGAGAAAGACTGAGTTAGTGATCGTCGGAAACCCAACCCCGGGGCCCCATCTCCTCCATCGAGTCAAACCTAAATCTTCCCTTGGTGAATTTCCTATTCCCTTAACTTCCTCGAAGTTAATCCAAAGTCAATTAATTCATCTTCTGTTTGGTCAGATATTAAGTAGGACGTTAGTATTAGAAGCTATACCCGTCCCGGTGGATTCGACTACCCGACCCAAAGGGTACACTTTACTACTTGTGCGACCCGTGCACTTGCGGTTACGCAAGGGGCGTACCATTCTCTCAACGCCTAACTCTCTTTGAGATCGAAGGTAATACTTGGAATAAGAAGGTAGGGAAAACCACACCAAAGGGGAAAGGGGACGTGTCGCTACCTCTCAACTCACCCTCTCAACCCTCTTCAATCTTGGTTAATCTAATCCTAATGGTGATGGTCACTCGTCAAAAAGATGATTGGATTAGCCCTCAACCCTAGTGTCACTCTAAGGGAGAAACAATTAAGCACACAAGATTGAAACTCAAATTTAAACTCAAATTGAATAAAAGCATTAAAGTGAATGAAACATAGGAAACTTAGGGTTTACAAGTCCAAGTACCCACTAGGGGTTTAGCCCTCCATGGAGCAATACAAGTTCAATAAAATAAATGAAGATAAGTGCAAGAAATCCATAAAGAAAAACCCCCTTAAGCTTTGTGTTGATAGACTATGAGGGCTTCTCCTTCTTCTCCAAAGAACTCCTTCCTCCAAGCCTAGGGCACTCCTTCCTTCAAGAAAAATGAAACTAATGTCCTTTCAAACTGAACTAGCGTTATCAGGGGTAGCAGAGCAAGTGAAGTGCAAGAAATGCAATCAGACTAAAAAATTTCTAAGTTTTTCGAGTAAACTAGAGCATGGTAACAACCGAAGTTTAAATTTCTCCTAAATTCGAAAATACACTCATGTTCCTTAGGGTAAACTGTCATTGGCTAGATGAGAATGAAAGTGATGATCAAGAATAAAGAACGCGTGCAGTGTGAACTCCCCCCCACACTTAAGCTGTACATTGCCCTCAATGTACTCATGCAAACATGCAGCATAATAGCGCAAATAAAAACATGAGGCCGTGGGTATTAAAAACAACACTCCCCTGATCTCCGAGTGTGGTATTTGAATGGAGGTGTGAAAGCGGGAAGTGGAGTTGCGTAGGGTTGTGAAGCTCACACGGCCGTGTGGAAATTCCACACGGCCGTGCCTATGACCATTTCTCAAAACCAAGTTGACAAGTCTATCTGCACATCACAAAAGGGGTTCAGTGGATCTCAACAAAAGCTAAGATTGAAAGAGTACAAAAGTAAACAAACCAAATACAAACTCAAACAAGAACATGAAAAATAAAAATAGTAAGATAACTCTCAGAAGGTGTAACCTTTCTGAGTACACAAAGACTCAACAGAAAAGAAAGTACAAGGGAATAAAAAGAAGAGTAAAAGACGCATCAAGCATCTGCATCTGCTGGTGCTGCTGGGGATGCTGGGGAGGCGTAGGGTGCTCGGGGGGTGGACGGCGAAGTGGAATCGCTATCTCTCGCCATCAACTGGTGGAGTGAAGTGATGCGCGCCATCATCTCTGAGTGGTACTCAGCCATGCGAGCGAGAACCTCAGTGTGATTCGCTGCCTGAGTCACCCGCATGGCGGCGAGATCAGTCTGGAGGGTCCCCACAGCAGCCTCAAGTCTGTCTATGCGCTCCTGTGCCGGAGGAAATGCAGGTGCTGACACCGGTGGCACCTCCTCGTCTGCTGGGGTGTTCTCCGCCTCCATGGGTGCGGGTTGTGATGATGGCCCTGCCCGGGTCTCCTCCGAGTCTTCATCTTCATCCTCAGACTCCTCGGACTCATCTGGGAAGGGAGCAACAAGCACGTACCTGCCGGGGGCGGCCCTCTTCACCATGCCCATCATACGCAAGGTATCAAGGCCAAGTGGAGAGGGAACAATAACCTTGTCAGCTCCCCGAACAGCATCAATCAGTCCCGTTCCTCGGATGAGTCGAGTGATGTAGGGACCAGAGAAGAGAACTCCTATCCGCGCGTACTGTCCCTGGTGCCTCAGAAAATCAGCTACCACGTATCCCAGGTGCAGGGGCAGGCTCTGGACCATAGAGTGTAAGTAGAGGAGGTCCAGCCGCCCCAATACGCCGGTGCTGTCTCCTCGCCCAGTAATAGACCTGCTCAGGATGGCATGAATGTACCTGTGGGCGGGGTGGAGGAGCAGAGAAGCCTTGGTCAACCCGGGCTCGTACTGTATATCTCCACATAGCATCCGGCAGACTCGGCTTGGAGTGATACGGAAAGGGTAGTCGAATGGTAGCTGCGCGTACTCCTCCGTGTGGATGAAGTCTCGATCGTACAGGCCGAGGGCGACAGCAAAATCAGTCAAACTCATGCTGTGGTACTGCCCAAAGATGCGGAATCGAACTGTGTCCGGCCGGTGGTAGTCGGTGTGCGAGCGATCAAACTCGAATGTCGCGAGGACTTCGAGAGTGAGATCGCGAGTGGCTGGGTCTTTGATGCACAATAGTCGTTCCCACCCGCCCACAGCAATAAGCTCACGGACTTCATCCGCCAACTCGGCCGCACGTGCGTGTTCTATCGCCTCCAAAGCTTGCAAGTCAGGGATTCGCGTCTGGCCGAACTTCAACTTGGAAAGTCGATCAAACCGTGCTTGATGTTCGGGCACGGCGAACTCGAATGGTGCGGGTGAGAGATCACGGGACTCACGGACCTCAGGGGCCTCACGGGGGCGCTTATGAGCGAGTTTCTTCGTTCTTGGGGCCATTCCTGTGCATAAGAGAGGTAAACAAGTTAATTCGGAGCTTAAAATCGGTTCCCAGAATTCCACATGGCCGTGTGGAAATTCCACGGGGCCGTGTGTCTCCTCTGGTTACCCAAAACAAAGAAACAGGCAATACACACGGCCGTGTGGAATTTCCACACGGCCGTGTGTCTCCTCTTGAATTCAGAGGGGGTACCCCGATAATCCACACGGCCGTGGGGAATTTCCACACGACCGTGTGGATCTTCGACCATGGCCAAAGTGCCATGGTGAATCCACACCAATTCATACAATCATCCACACAATTGAGCACAAGTGTTTTAAGCAATAATCTAAGTATTAATCATGAAAATAGCATGCAAAAACACAAGATTCAACATCCACAACAAATAATGAAGATTTCAAGGCAAGAAGAGGGGAAGAAGGCTTACCCGAGAAGATGAATCCAAACTCACAATGTAGCAACGAGTAAGGCCTACAAGTCCCTTAAATAGGCGAGAGAATGGAAGGAGAAGAGCAACCGTCGCGACCTTTGAAGAGGAAGCGTTTGAAGATGAAGGGTTGCTTGGGGGGGAATATAAAGAGAAAGTCCCCTTTTCATGTTTAAGTACCCCACACGGCCGTGTGGAAATTCCACACGGCCGTGTGGATTCTCTGTATGGCCTTATCAAACTCCCCGAAATTCCACACGGCCGTGGGTAATTTCCACACGGCCGTGTGGATCCTCTGTAATGTGAAGGTTTGTACTAAATAAATCCACATGGTCGTGTGGAATTTCCACACGGCCGTGTGGATTCTCTGGATGAGAGAATTCTTTCACAACATCATCCACACGGCCATGTGGAAATTCCACATGGCCGTGTGTTTCCATTCTTCAACTCAAATATAGTTTAAACTCCGCAGAAATCATTGGAAACACATGGAACGACTGCAGAAGTTGAAAACTAACATGTTTACAACTAAAATCTCGCAAAATTTCACAGGACTATCACCTAACTTGCCAGAAACTGTGAAAACATGAAAATGCACTACCAGTAATGAATCCACACAAACTACAAAGTAAACAAAACAAAAATGCAGAAATAAGAACTAACTACAATACAAGCAAAGAATTTTTTTTTTTTTTTAAAAAAAAAATTGGCGGTTGCCTCCCAATAAGCGCTTGTTTTACGTCACTAGCTTGACGTACCTGCTTCTCTAGACTCAATGGGGGTCATGGGTGATAAACGTCTAAATATACGAATTTTATACGTACTTGTGTATAGTTATTCTCTCTTTATGTTAAGTTGTTTTCTATTTTCTTGTTTAATGTGGTTTTACTTGTGTTACAGGCCCGAAATAAGCTCAAGAACGTATTCATGAAGAAATCGACACCAAATACGGCGTTTTTGGGATTCATCACTGTAGCAGTACTGTAGCAGATACTGTAGCTCTGAATGGAAAAATTCCTGAGAAACTCTCTGGATGCCTTGCGGGCAACCTTGCGCCCGCAAGGCCACCCGCAAGGCATCGCGATGTCTTGATTTAAAGGGCTTTTCTAGGGCATTTGAAAAAAAGCAAGTCTTATTCCTTGGAGCTCCACACAACCATCTAAAAATCCGGCTTGGAGGAGGGCTTTGAGGGCGTTTTCACGGCAAGATCTTGGAGGAGAGTGCGTTTGGGAGCAAGATCCTACTCTAGGGCATCATTGAAGGAGGGTTGAAGACAAGAGAAGCCACCTCTTGAGTGGCGTCTTCGGAACTCCATTTTCGTATTTGAGGGAGTGATTATGCTTTCTTTAGTTGTTTTCATGCTTTTGAGTATGTATTTTGATATTATGAACAACTAAACCCCAAGGTCACCGGATGTAGGTGAACCTTGGGGGTGAACTTGTGTATTTTGGATGCTTGGTTTCAATTAATGTTTGTAGACTTGTTTGTGATCCTTGTTTGGTGCTTTTGAATGTTAGGGTATGCATGAGAACTCTGTGTATCCATACTTAGCCAATACTAGGTTGCATGACCATTGCCCTAGTGTTAGACTCACCAAGCTTGGAAGGGAAATACGTATAAATACGCCGTGACCATCGGGTATTTGTACCCCTCCAATTCTAGGGTTAATTGCTTATTTGCGATTCAACCTTAGTTTGAGAAAACCGCCTCACCCTTTGCAATCGTATGAGGATTTATACGGGTAGGGCCCGTATTCAATACTCGTACCGGATTAGGGGTCAACTGCCGTGACCATCGGGTTGACCTAATCTAGGGTTTTCTCGGTCCAACAAGCCATTTACATGTTATTCCAGCATCCTGTACACTCCAGTAGCCCCTGAGGGGATCCTTATCCGGGACCGCTTTCTCACCCTGATTTCACACTTTCTATTGCCCTGGTTATTTAGCTTTCTGATTTGCTTTAATTTCGTGTATTTGCATTTTCATCTTTTACACTCGAGTTTGATCGGCTAGACAATATTGCGAGAAGGAAGTAAGGATAGATTCTCGGACCCCAGGGAATACGACCCTCTCACGCGTGCGTGAGAGGTATTACTTGACGACCCGTGCGCTTGCGGGACAACCATCAATGGGTCGAAAACACTTCGCTGCTTGGAAATGTGAAACATGAAGAGCATAAGTTCTAGAATTTAGAAGATGGGTGATCGAATTTGTTACCAGATGGAGGGATATCATCCTTAGACCTTGAAGGAACGTCCGCAGGTTCATTCGTTTGCTTCTTGCGGCGATGTCTTACCCTCCTTAGCTTTTTCATTAGTTTGTTGACCGTACCCGTTTTAGGTGTATCCTTGTTTTCCACGTCAACTGATGAAATGTGATCATCATCCATCTCTTGATCCAACAAATCAGCTAGTGGATCCGGGCAAAAGGTTTCCTGCACATAATTATCAATCAAAGCATCAGTAGTGTCAAGAAAATACAAAGCATCATCAAAGTTAAGAGAATGTCTCATGGCCTCAGCAAGGCGGTAGGTTAGCTTCTCATCTCCTATCCTCAATGTCATCTCCCCGCCATCCATGTCTATAAGAGCCTTGGAAGTACGCAGAAAGGGTCTTCCAAGTATCAAGGGCACATCGACATTCTCATCTACATCCAGTACCACGAAATCTGTAGGAAATATATATTTATCCACTTTCACCTAGATGTCTTCGATTATGCCTCTCGGGTGTCGAATGGAACGGTCAGCTAGTTGTAAGGTCATCCGAGTGGGCCTTGGCTCTCCCAGTCCCAGCTTCTTGAAGAAGGAGTAAGGCATGACATTGATACTGGCTCCTGAGTCTGCCAATGCCTTCTCTTCACCCAAATTCCCAATGTTACATGGGATGATGAAGCTTCCGGGGTCTTTCATCTTGTTAGGTAGATTTTTCTGCAACACAGCTGAACAAGATGCATCCAAAATCACCGCTGCACCCTCTTCCAATTTCCTCTTGTTGGTTAAGAGGTCCTTCAAAAATTTTGCATACCGAGGCATTTGAGACAAAGCCTCCACAAAAGGGATATTAATGTGCAGCTGCTTGAAAAGGCCCAAAAACTTCTTGTACTGCTCATCATTTTGATCATTCTTCAGCCTTGAAGGGTAAGGAATCCTTGGTTTGTATGGTGCAGGTGCTACCTCCTTTTCCTTACCCTTTTCCTTGTCTTTCTCCTTAGCAGGAATTTGAACAACCTCTTCAGCGGGAAATCTACCCTCAACCTCACGACCACTCCTCAGAGTGATTGCCTTCAGCTTCTCTCTTGGGTTGGTCTCTGTATTTCCCAGGAGACTTCCTTGTGGTCGTTCAGATAACGATTTCGCAATCTGCCCCACCTGATTTTCCAAGTTATGTAGGGAAGCGGTGTGATTGCGAAGTGTACTCTCCACGCCTTGGAAGCGCGTGTCTGAGGACTGAATGAACTTGGTCAATGCCTTTTCGAAGTCTGTCATTCGGTTCTCAAGCCCTGAAACTCGGCCCTCCATGTTTGGTTGTTGGGGTTGCTGAAATCCGGGGGGTGCAGAGGGCCTTTGTTGCCCTTGATTGCTCCATGCAAAGTTCGTGTGGTTTCGCCACCCCGGATTGTAGGTGTTGCTATAGGGGTTTCCTTGACCTCGTCCAGCATTCCCCACAAAATCAACCTGCTCAACAGGTGCTGTTCCGACCATAGAAATAGGGCAATCAGCAGAAACATGCCCTCCTCCACAACTATCACAATTCATCACTGCACCTATTTTAGATGGGTCTGCCAAAGTGTCCAACTTCTTGCTTAATGCTTCAACTTGAGCTGCTAGAGATGTCACTGCATCAACTTCATGAATACCCGCCACTTTCCTCTTGTCTCGAGCATTCCACTGATAGCTATTCATAGCCATTTCTTCTATCAGTTGGCGAGCAGCTTCGGGGGTCTTGCTTCCTAAGGTACCTCCTGCTGCGGCATCAAGTAGCTGTCTTGTGCTTGGGTTCAATCCATTGTAGAAGGTATGGATGACCATCCACTGGGGAACCCATGTTGAGGACATTTGCGCAGAAGGTCCTTGAACCTTTCCCATGTCTCGAAAAGAGACTCCAATTCCGATTGCATGAAGGAAGAAATTTCATTTCTCAGCTTTGCCGATTTCCCAGGAGGGAAATATCGGGCAAGGAAGGCCTCAAAAATTTCTTCCCAAGTGGTAATTGATGCTCTAGGTAAAGATTGCAACCACTGTTTTGCTTTCCCCTTCAAGAAAAATGGGAAGGCTCTCAATCTGATGGCGTCGTCCGTGACTCCATTGATCTTCAACATGTCGCACACTTCCAAGAAATTTTCTATGTGATTGTTTGGGTCTTCATCAGCTAACCCATTGAACTGTGCGGACTGTTGGACCATCTGAATGAACCCCGGCTTAAGCTCAAAGTTATGAGCTGAAATTGGTGGTCATACTATACTTGACTGTGTACCACGGACAGATGGCCTAGCAACATCAGAAAGTGTCCGCTGTTGCTCATTTTGTTCAGCCATGGTTGCGGACTCTTCAACCTCTATCTCAGCTTTATCAAACTGTTCTAGTTCAGGTTGTCTTCCCCGTCTGTGCAATCTTCTCTCTATTTCCGGATCACCTTCTACTAATGTCGAAGGATGTCCACGGGTCATAACCTGGAGCTGAAATCTGGAAAATAAAGTAAAATCAGAACAATGGAAGTAAAAGAAGCGTGAGATAGAATGTGCGAAAAATGACTAGCGAAACAAAGTGTAACAAATCCTAAAACGCCTAACTCCCCGGCAACTCCGCAAGTACACGGGTGTCGAAGTAATAAAGTACCCGAACGGGTGGGTAGTCGAATCCACAGGGAGTCGACGTGAGAATAATCACACTTTGTTAAGTAATCAAAGATAAACCAATTGTTGTTGTAAAAGAAAATAAAATAGGAAAGAAGTAAAAATAAGGTGCTGAAAATAAAGGTTAGGGTGTAGAAATAGATCAATAAGAGGATGGGGTACTCGGACAATGCTCCCCCTAGAATCCTTGTTTCAAGTGCAAGACTTCAATTACTCTTATTCAATAGAGATTTCAAGAGTCGTGGAATCCAAATATACAAGGTCCCAAATTTAAGGTCAACCCTGACTAGTCCCCTACGAGGTCCCGGCGGAGAGAAAACTCTCGACACCTCACACCACGTATGACTGCGCTATTCTCTAGGGATTCCATGTGGTAAACCCTATTCCCAACTCTAGATCGATCCCTTTGGTCCAGGTGAAAGATCCCTAATCACAAATAAGTCCCGGCGGAAAGACCTCTCTCAACGCCTAACTCTCTTTGAGATCGAAGGTAAAATTGGAATAGGAAGGTAGGGAAAACCACACCGGAGGGGAAAGGGGACGTGTCACTACCTCTCAACTCACCCTCTCAATCCTCTTCAATCTTGGTTAATCTAATCCTAATGGTGATGGTCACTCGTCAAAAGGATGATTGGATTAGCCCTCAACCCTAGTGTCACTCTAAGGGAGAAACAAATAAGCATACAAGATTGAAACTCAAATTCAAACTCAAATTGAATAAAAGCATTGAAGTCAATGAAACATAGGAAATCTAGGGTTTACAAGTCCAAGTACCCACTAGGGGTTTAGCTCTCCATAGAGCAATACAAGTTCATCAAAATATATGAAGATAAGTGCAAGAAATCCATAAAGATAACCCCCTTAAGCTTCGTGTTGAAAGACTATGGGAACTTCGCCTTCTTCTTCAAAGAACCCCTTCCTCCAAGCCTAAGGCACACCTCGTCGAATCGAGTCGCCGACGGCTCCCGCAATAGCTCTCCTTGGAAGGGATTGATGATGAAATCGGTGAAGAAGCGCCCCCAAAGTGTAGCAAGAACCTCCTGAACCCTAGCCGTCACCTCCTCTCAAAGTTGGAAGAAGATCCTCTCAATAACGCTTTAGAACGGCTTTATAATTGGCCATCTCGAGGATCCACACGCCGTGTGGATAAGCCACATGGCCGTGTGGAAATTCCACACGCAAACGTGGATTTTCTGCCTTGTGGAAGCTTCATACTAGTCCCCGATTTCGCCCGTTTCTTCTCCTGAGGTCACATGGACGGACACACGCCCATGTGAAAGGTCAAATGACATTTCTTGATGATGGGAAAACCTTGGAGGGCTTTTGAAATTTTTGAACCAATCGGAACGAGCGAGCATGACTGCCTTCGTGTCCTTCTACAAGAGTTGTCTTGAAGTCTTTAGAAGTTGGCACATACCCACTCGTTGGAACCCGATTTGTGTCTTGCACTTCGTAATTGCACAAAAGATCTCCACTTGGCACCATTCTGACCTAATCTTGCCTTTATTCACGTTCCATGTCTCCACAACCCTAATTGCGTGGAAGAACACCAAAACACACGAAATTAGCGATAAAGCCTGAAAAATGTGATGCTCATGCGTGGAAAACATTTCCAAAAATATATACATGCAAGCACTTATCAATGGCTTCATCATCTTCTAAACCCTCCAGCCGGGATAAATGATCTGCTCCCAGATTTTCTGCACCCCTCTTGTCCTTGATTTCCACATCAAATTCCTGCAACAACAAAATCCAACGAATTAGTCTTGGTTTGGCATCAGCCTTGCTCTTTAGATAACGGAGGGCCGAATGGTCTGTGAAAACAATCACTCTAGATAAGATTAAATAGGGTCTGAATTTATCAAACGCAAAAACTACAGCCAGCAATTCTTTTTCGGTAGTTGTATAATTCTCTTGGGCACTTGTCAATGTCTTGCTCGCATAATAGATTGGTTGAAAGTGTTTGTCTCTTCTTTGTCCCAACACAGCCCCAACTGCATGGTCACTGGCATCACACATGAGCTCAAAGGGAAGGTTCCAATCAGGCGTGATAAGGATGGGTGAATGAGTAAGTTTTTCCTTTAATAAGCCGAAAGCAGATACACACTCATCATTAAACTCGAAATGGACATCCCTTTCCAAAAGTTTTGTAAGCGGTCGAGTGATCTTGGAAATATCTTTTATGAAGCGGCGATAGAACCCCGCATGCCTGACACACCCTTGCGTGTGTACTCCGCAAGTGCACGGGTGTCGAAGTAATAAAGTACCCAAACGGGTGGGTAGTCAAATCCACAGGGAGTAGACGTAAGAACAATCACACTTTGTTAAGTAGCCAAAGATAAAATAATTGTTGTTGTGAAAGAAAATAAAATAGGAAAGAAATAAAAATAGAGTGCTGAAAATAAAAGTTAGGGTGTAGAAATAGATCAATAAGAAGATGGGGTACTCGGACAATGCTCCCACTAGAATCCTTGTTTCAAGTGCAAGACTTCAAGTACTCTTACTAAATGAAGATTTCAAGAGTCGTGGAATCCAAAGATACAAGGTCCCAAATCTAAGGTCAACCTTGACTAGTCCCCTACGAGGTCCCGGCGGAGAGAAGACTCTCGACGCCTCACACCACGTATGACTGCGCTATGGTCCAATTATAGATCAATCCCTTTGGTCCAGGCGAAAGATCCCTAATCACAAATAAGTCCCGGCGGAAAGGCCTCTCTCAACGCCTAACTCTCTTTGAGATCGAAGGTAATACTTGGAATAAGAAGGTAGGGAAAACCACACCGGAGGGGAAAGGGGACGTGTCGCTACCTCTCAACTCACCCTCTCAACGCCCTCCAATCTTGATTAATCTAATCCTAATGGTGATGGTCACTCGTCAAAAGGATGATTGGATTAGCCCTCAACCCTAGTGTTACTCTAAGGGAGAAACAATTAAGCATACAAGATTGAAACTCAAATTCAAACTCAAATTGAATAAAAGCATTAAAGTCAATGAAACATAGGAAATCTAGGGTTTACAAGTCCAAGTACCCACTAGGGGTTTAGCCCTCCATGGAGCAATACAAGTTCATCAAAATAAATGAAGACAAGTGCAAGAAATCCATAAAGAAAACCCCCTTAAGCTTTGTGTTGATAGACTATGGGGACTTCTCCTTCTTCTCCAAAGAACTCCTTCCTCCAAGCCTAAGGCACACCTCGTCGAATCAAGTCGTCGAAGGCTCCCCCAATAGCTCTCCTTGGAAGGTATTGATGATGAAATCGGTGAAGAAGCGCCCCCAAAGTGTAGCAAGAACCTCCTGAACCCTAGCCGTCACTCCCTCTCAAAGTTGGAAGAAGATCCTCTAAATAATGCTTCAGAACGGCTTTATAATTGACCATCTCGAGGATCCACACGGGCGTGTGGATAAGCCACACGGCCGTGTGGAAATTCCACACGGCCGTTGTGGAAGTTCGACCTTTTTCGCTTCTCTTGTGCTTTGTTTCTTGTGTAGAAGTTGTGTGTTTAAGTTTTTGTCGAGTTCTATTTTTGTTGGGATCTTAGTTAAGGTCTTTTTGAGAGGTTAAAAGATGGGGAAAAAGTGTTTTAAAAGGCGTTAGCAAGGAAGGGAGCTTGCGGGCACTTAGTGTGCCCGCAAGGAGCCAAAAAAGAGGCCTTGCGGCCTCCCATGCGCCCGCATGGGAGCCCGCAAGGACCCCCGGCCAGAAGTGCATGCGGGCTCCCATGCGGGCGCATGGGAGGCCGCATGCCTTCCTGGTTGAGGCCTCGTGGCCTCCCTTGCGCCCGCAAGGGAGCCCGCGAGCCCTCCCGCGCTTTGGGTCTATAAATACCCGTTTTCAAACTTAAAAGGCCTTTATAAGACCCCATTTCCCTCTCTTTTTCTCCCCATCTTGCATCCTCATTCTCCCCTCCATTAGATCTTCATTCTTGAGCTCCAAGAAAGGAGAAAGGTGTTGATCTTCCCCTCTTCTCCATTGGTGGTGATTCTCCTCTAGTTCTAGCAAAGTTTGAGGTGGGTTTTATTCCCTTCTTCAACTCCTTGTTCTTTTATTCATTTCTCTTTAGATCCATGGAGAATTAGTGTGGATTTAGTATGGATCTATTATTTAATTGGAATTTAGCCATGGATCTAATGTTTGAATGGTATAGGAGCCTTGATTTCATGTTTTGGTGAAGAATGAAGGAGATCCTTCATCTCTAAACCTTTGATTCTTTTAGATCCGAACCCAATTAGGATATTCTTGATTTTATTTTGATTTTGAGGGTTTAAGGATTCTATTATTGTTAATTCTTGAATCTAGAACACTTAGTAAAATCTAGAAGCCATGAGATCTAATTTTGGATCATTTTTTCCTCTCTTGTTTATTGTTTGGGTTATGTGATTGATTCTTGTTTTTCTTGGATGGTTAATGGCATCAAGAAGGTGGATCTAAAGGCAAGGGTAAAGATCAAGTAGGCGAGTGATCCAAGTATTCGATCTCGCCAAGTTTGTGAGTAGGAAATTATTTAATTCTTGAGCTATGGTCATGCTTGGTTAAATACTTAATTATATACATTTTTGGATGGTGAATTTCATGTTTTAAAGGTTTCTTGAGATGTTTTCATGGAACTTTGAATAATGCATGCTTTGAGATGAGAATTTCTTGATTTCAATGGATTCTTGAAGTGTTTCTTGAAAACTGAAATTATGATGCTATATGATCTTCTTAATTCTTGATTTCATTTTAATGGACTCATGAGATGATTTCCTTGAGATCTAGAAACCTTGATGTTTATGATCTTGCTTAACTATTGATTTTATTACAAAAGGCTCATGAGATGATTTCCTTGAGGCCTAGAAACCATGATAGTTTATGATCTTGTAAAATTCTTGATTATTTATATTTCATGAGTATTGGAAAATCCTATGGTTTGAACTACATGTTTTCAAGATTGGTGAATTTGAGAATTCGATGTTCTTGACCGAATAAGGGTTTATGTAGACCAAATTGAGATTCTCCACGATGTTATCGCATTTGGAATGTGTTTTCAAAGAATACTCTTGTGTCGATATTCTTGATGAAAATGACATTATTGTCGATGCTTTCGCAAAAGGATTTACTCTTGGATTTAGAGTTGTATTTTATGCGAATTTATGATCTCTTGATGAGATATATGATTTTATAATGATACGTTTATGATGAGCCTACGGCCGAAGTATTTGTGATCTTTTGATGAGATTATGATATTATATCGATGTCTTCATATTATTATCATGATGCGTTCATGATAAGCCTACGGGCGGGATGGTGACATTGGGGGAATCCCCGTCTTCTGCAGAAGCGAGTCTCCACGGACCGACCTAGTTGGGGTGGCGTGGAGTTCTCGGCTGACTAGCCCTTACAGGAGGCGCGTAGGAGAACCTGAAGGTGCTGTGTTGGGTTCCCGGAGTCACCATACGGGATTCCCAACGGCCAACACCAAGATACGCGCATCTTGGTGGCTCCTGACCTAGCCACAGCCATGGTTAGTGATGGAGAGTTTTCATAGGCTATTGATGATGCTATTGATAAAGGATTTCTGCATGCGTTGCACTATAAATTCTTGATTCGATGGGTTTGAGCTTTTAACGAGTTTCCATAACTTGAAGTTTTAAATCTTGAATCTTTACAAAAGAATTTCAGTGTTTTATTGATGCCTTTCTTTGAGAAAGTTGGAAAGCTTGTTATATTGAAATGTGTATTTAAAGCATTTTGTAAGTTGTGGTTGTTAAAGATTTACATATGTTTTCGGCATATCATTCTTTACACCTGTATGAGTTATAGCTCCATGTTCAACCCCTCACTGAGTAACTTAGTTACTCACCCATTCTTCTTCTCTCCTTTTCAGGTGTTAGTACAGCAGCAGGGCGTAAGACGTGATAGTGCTTGGCATCCATTCTTGCATTTACCTTTGAGTAGTGTATGATTCATAAACATTGTCGTCATGCATAAGATGGATCCACTAGGACCTATGTTTTCGTATTTCCATTTGATCTTGTATAATCTTGATTGGTTCAGTCAGGACCCTAGGTTGTATGAGTTTTACATCCAGTGTTTGGGAAAAACTATGATTGTGTCCATGATCATTGATGTTGTGATTTACAGGGATATATGTACATATATGTGTGAGTCTGCTGATCTTGTACAGGGTTGTGATTGAATACCTTAGATTTAGAGTATTATTGTGGTAATGTTAATATTGTACAGGTAACAGGTTAGCCTTACGGTGACCGGGGGTTGAGGCAGGTGTTGACCTCCCCTGGGTTGTCGTGGCGGTAGTGCCATGGACCGGGACCCGAGGGTCGGGGCGTGACAACCGTGTGGAAATTCCACACGCCCATGTGGATTTTCTGCCCTGTGGAAACGTCATACTAGTCCCCGATTTCGCCCGTTTCTTCTCCTGAGGTCACATGGACGGACACACGCCCATGTGAAAGGTCATGTGGCATTTCTTGATGATGGGAAAACCTTGGAGATCTTTTGAAATCTTTGAACAAATCGGAACAAGCGAGCATGACTGCCTTCGTGTCCTTCTACAAGAGTTGTCTTGAAGTCTTTAGAAGTTGGCACATACCCCCTCGTTGGAATCTGATTTGTGTCTTGAACTTCGTAATTGCACAAAAGAGTTCCACTTGGTACCATTATGACCTAATCTTGCCTTTATTCAGGTACCATGTCTTCACAACCGTAATTGCATGAAAGAACACCAAAGCACACGAAATTAGCGATAAAATCTGAGAAATGCGATGCTCATGCGTGGAAAACATTTCCAAAAGTATATACATGCAAGCACTTATCAATGCCCCAAGAAGCTGTGAATTGCCCTGACGTTAGTTGGTGGTGGTAGCTTCTCTATTGTTTCAATCTTTGCTCTGTCCACTTCGATTCCCTGGCTAGAGATTTTATGCCCTAGCACTATCCCCCCTTGCACCATGAAGTGACACTTTTCCCAATTCAAGGCAAGATTCGTTTCCTCGCACCGCATGAGTACCCTTTCCAAGTTCTTAAGACATGTGTCAAAAGAATCGCCGAACACAGAAAAGTCATCCATAAAGACCTCCATGACATCCTCCAATAGTTCATCAAAAATGGCTGTCATGCTGGTGGTGATCCCGCAAGCGCACGGGGTCGTCAAGTAATAAACCACTCGCGCACGCACGAGTGGTTCGTATTCCAAAGGGCCCAAGGAGCTACTATTACTCCCCTTTCGTCTATTTCCTAGCCTAACACTTCAAAAGATAAACAGTGATTGCAAAAAGTTAAAAAACTATTAAAATGAAATCCGGGCTACTACTAAGAGGTGATTTGGACAATGAATTCTCCTAGGGTTGTCATTAGGTCCTGAATTTAGGATGAAATATTGAGATGGTAGCTGGACCAAGAGACTCCTAAAATAGGTCAACCCCGATGGTCACGGCGATCAACCCCTAATCCGGTAGAAGTATTGGATCGGAATCACATCCGCCCAAATCCTCCTATGATTGCATTAAACTTAGGGAAATATCTAATTAGGGTCAAACACAATATCTATGTTCATCCCTAATGGTTGGAGGGGTACGAAATACCCGATGGTCACGGTGTATTCATACATGAATCCCTTTCAAGCTTGGTGAGTCTAATACTAGGACAATGGTCATGCAACCTAGCATTTCCTAGAATTGGCGCACCGAGTTCTCATGCATACCAAGGCATTAAAATACACCAAACATGAACCACAAACTATAAGATTCCATAATAGAAATACAACATCCAACAATACATCACAAGGATGATCATCCAAATTACAAACAAACAACCCTAGAATTCATCATGTCCAAACCACAAATAAGTTAGTTCCTCATGAAGAGGAACACTCAAACAAGTTCAAGGAGCAAATATACAAGAAAAGAAGGAAGAAACACTCCCTCTAGCTTTGGAAACCCTTGAATGGATGAAGACCTTCAAAATACACCTTCATGTCTTGGATCTTCCCTCCAAATCTTCTCCTTCGATGTGTGCCTCCCTCTTGGTGAAGCTTGCGCCGTAGATCGCCGGAAATGGCCGGCAAAGAAGGTGGGGCGCCGGCCCTAAAAGAGTAGATGATCCTCCTCTAAAAGAATGCCCTAACTTTCCTTTAAAAACCTCTTTTTCGGTCATCCATACGGGCTGCCTTGCGGGCGCATGCTTGCCCGCAAGGCTCCAAGTCTTTTTCCAGAAAATCCCGTTTCGATGCTACAGTAACTGCTACAGTGATGGGAACTCGAAAACGTCGTATTTGATACGAATTCCTTCCCAAATACGTTCTTGAGCTCATTTTGCCTTATTTAGGGTCTGCAACACAAAATAAAGAGATTTAGACCATAAGAAGGGCATCGGCGCATAAAAAGATAATAAAATAATATAAATTAATACGTATAAAATACGTATACTTAGACGTTTATCACATGCATCTTTGAAATATGGCTGGTGCGTTACATAACCCGAACGGCATCCTCCTGTATGTAAACGTACCATAGGGGCATTTGAATGTTGTTTTCTCCTGATCTTCAGAGGCGATCGGGATCTGAAAATACCCGGACATGCCATCCAGAAAATAATAGAACTGATGACATGCGAGACGCTCTAGCATTTGATCAATAAAAGGGAGAGGGAAATGATCCTTTCTCGTGGCGTCATTTAATCTTCGGTAATCAATGCACACACGCCAACCGGTTACTGTACGTGTGGGTATCAGCTCGTTCAGCTCGTTCTTCACCACAGTCATACCCCCCTTCTTCGGCACTACTTGAGTATGACTCACCCAAGCACTATCTGATAGAGGGTAAATAATGCCTACATCAAGGAGCTTCACCACCTCTGCTTTTACTACCTCCTTCATGTTTGGATTAAGCCTTCGTTGAGGTTGGATGACTGTTTTATAGTTGTCTTCCATCAGAATCTTATGCGTGCAAAAGGATGGGTTTATCCCTTTGATGTCTGAAATCTTCCATGCAATAGCAGCTTTATGTGCTTTCAATAAAACCACCAGTTTTTCTTTTTGTGATGCAGAGAGGTTGGAAGCAATGATTACTGGCAACTTCGACCCTTCCGCTAGGAAGACGTACTCTAGATGGTCAGGTAATGTCTTCAATTCCAGCTCAGGGGGTTCTTCCACTGAAGACCATAATCGATTACAATGTTTCTGCTCAATTTCTTCCAAGCCCTTGTCTCCATTTTCAGGTTCCTCCTCGAATACCTCCAGTTCTGGCTGAGCTGATGGGACAATCTCTGAATCTTCAGGATAGTCTTCTTGGATGCCTATGCTACAAATTTCTACTGCTAGGATTTGATCAATATCTTCTATGGAATCATCATCTCCATCTGAATTACTTTCTGCAACAGCAACTTTATCTGCCATGATCATATTAAACTGTGCCATTGCTTCTATCAGATTAACTTCAGGTTCTTCATTAAAGGAGAGGATTGCCGACTTATCAAATTGGTCTAGTAAGCTTGCCAGATCTGCACCGTGATATGAATTCCCGAACCCAGTGATCGAGTCTTCTTAGCTCCATTTGTAAGTTGTAACTAATTGTTCTACCTTTTCTTCATTCGTCGCCATTACTTCCTTCAATGTCTCCAGTATTTCCTTCGTATTGAACATAATCCTTGGGCACAATAAAAGACACAAAATCAGTGTAAGACAATGAAAGTAGAGAATATGGAATAGAAAAACAGTAAAAATAAATGAATGGCTAAAGTAACAAAATACTAGCGTTCCTAATATCCTGTTCCCCGGCAACGGCGCCAAAAACTTGATGCGTCTCTGCAACAACACAACAGGGTGATGTGTGTCAACCCCTTGCGTTACCGCAAGTGCACGGGTCGTCAAGTAATAAAAGTGGACCCAAAGGGTCGGGTTGTCGGGTTGTCGAACCACAGGGAACAGTAGTACTAGTAATAGCCCCTCTTTTGTTATCTATCCTAATGAGTGTAGTGTGTGATGATCTAATGGCCAAAACTAAGAGTGTCACTACAAGTGCGCAGGGAATAAAAAGAAAAAGAGTTCTCAATCAATAAAAGTGAGGTATTCGGACAATGCTCCCCCTAGGATTCGGGTGTTTGGTGTAGATTACAAGTGTTTCTAAACGAAAACAATGAGTCGTGGGTATCCTAAGGTATAACGGCCCCTGCCTCCAGGTTGCCGATAACTAGTTCCCTACGAGGTCCCGGCGGAGAATTCTCTCGACGCCTCACACCACATATGACTGCTTAAAACTCTAGGGATCCCAAAGATATAACCAATTCCTAAAAGTAGATCTAACCCTGCCTCCAGGTGAAAGATCCCTAACCCCATACGTGGTCCCGGCGGAGAATTCTCTCGACGCCTCACACCACATATGGTTGCTTGACACTTAGGGAATATGGAGATAGGAAATATCTGTCGGAAGGGAAAGGGGACACCCCGCTATCTCACGGCTCACCCTCTCGACCCTCTTTACTCTTGGTAATTCTAAACCTAGCGGTGATCTCTCTCTTCACAAGATTGAATAAAACATGCAAGGTAATTAATAATGAAATCAAAAGCACAAACAAGCATTAAGAACTCAAGAGTAAAACTAAAACTGATAAATTCGAATAGAAACACAATGTAAATCTAATGAAAATAAGAATCCTAGGGTTTACATGTCCGAATACCCTCTAGGGGTTTAGCTCTCCATGGAGCGAGTCACAAAGCAAATAATAAATTGAAAAATAAGTTCCAACGACATAAAGAATAACCCCCTTAAATCCGTGATGATGGTCTTGATGGGTAGTTTCCACGTCTGGATTGAATCCAATACGAAGCTAGGTCGCCGATGGCTTCCTTGATGCTATGACGGAGGAGGAATCGATCCAAGTTGGTGAGGAAAGCTTCCCAAAGCCGCGAAGAACTCCTCCCAAGCCCTAGCCGCCTTGTCTCTCGAAAGTGGCCGAAAAGATCCCTAAAAATTATCACAAGGCGGCTTTTATAATTTGAATTCGGGGCTTTACGCGGGCATCCACACGGGCACACATATGGTTGCTTGACACTTAGGGAATATGGAGATAGGAAATATCTATCGGAAGGGAAAGGGGACACTCCGCTAAAGTGCTTTGCTATAGTACTTGGTGGTTGTCTCGCAAGCGCACGGGGTCGTCAAGTAATAAACCACTCGCGCACGCACGAGTGGGTCGTATTCCCAAGGGCCCGAGAATCTATCCTTACTTCCTTCTCGCAAAATTGTCTAGCCGATCAAACTCGAGAGTAAAAGATGAAAATGCAAATACACGAAATTAATGCAAATCAGAAAGCTAAATAACCAGGGCAATAGAAAGTGTGAAATCAGGGTGAGAAAGTGGTCCCGGATAAGGATCCCCTCAGGGGCTACTGGAGTGTACAGGATGCTGGAATAACATGTAAATGGCTTGTTGGACCGAGAAAACCCTAGATTAGGTCAACCCGATGGTCACGGCAGTTGACCCCTAATCCGGTACGAGTATTGAATACGGGCTCTACCCGTATAAATCCTCATACGATTGCAAAGGGTGAGGCGGTTTTCTCAAACTAAGGTTGAATCACAACTAAGCAATTAACCCTAGAATTGGAGGGGTACAAATACCCGATGGTCACGGCGTATTTATACGTATTTCCCTTCCAAGCTTGGTGAGTCTAACACTAGGGCAATGGTCATGCAACCTAGTATTGGCTAAGTATGGATACACAGAGTTCTCATGCATACCCTAACATTCAAAAGCACCAAACAAGGATCACAAACAAGTCTACAAACATTAATTGAAACCAAGCATCCAAAATACACAAGTTCACCCCCAAGGTTCACCTACATCCGGTGACCTTGGGGTTTAGTTGTTCATAATATCAAAATACATACTCAAAAGCATGAAAACAACTAAAGAAAGCATAATCACTCCCTCAAATACGAAAATGGAGTTCCGAAGACGCCACTCAAGAGGTGGCTTCTCTTGTCTTCAACCCTCCTTCAATGATGCCCTAGAGTAGGATCTTGCTCCCAAACGCACTCTCCTCCAAGATCTTGCCGTGAAAACGCCCTCAAAGCCCTCCTCCAAGCCGGATTTTTAGATGGTTGTGTGGAGCTCCAAGGAAGAAGACTAACTTCTCCCCAAATGCCCTAGAAAAGCCCTTTAAATCAAGACATCGCGATGCCTTGCGGGTGGCCTTGCGGGCGCAAGGTTGCCCGCAAGGCATCCAGAGAGTTTCTCGGGGTTTTTTCCATTCGAGGCTAAGTACCCTACTACAGTATTTCGCTGCGTATTCCGCTACAAGCATCGCTACGGTGATGAATCCCAAAAACGCCGTATTTGGTGTCGATTTCTTCATGAATACGTTCTTGAGCTTATTTCGGGCCTGTAACACAAGTAAAACCACATTAAACAAGAAAATAGAAAACAACTTAACATAAAGAGAGAATAAACTATACACAAGTACGTATAAAATTCGTATATTTAGACGTTTATCAAACATCCCCACACCTAAGCGTTTGCTTGTCCCCAAGCAAACAAACATGAAGAACAGGGGCAAGAAGATAAATGGCTAAATATACGACCTCAAGCTCAAATGTACAGGACTTCACTAGCACAGGTGGTTAGAAATCAGGAAGTGAGTTGTTCAGTGTATAGACAAGCAATATCAGCTCTGTTTCATCCAAAGTGTCATCGTGAGTGTGTGCTGACTCCCACACTGATCTCCACACCCTGGATTACCCCAGGATGTCCATTCACCTCACACAGATTGAAGTTGGTGTTAGGAATGCTAAAGACCCTCTCAATAGTCAATTAAAAATCTTCTTGTCTCCAAAAAGGAACTTTAACATCAAGAGTGAAGATAGAACAGGTTTCAGGCGTTTTTTTTTTTTTTTTTTTTTTTTTTTTTTTTTGAGTCCGCCTAACGTAGACTGCACAAAAATCTTTCAGTAGGATGCACATGCTGGCCAGGCACAAGAGCCACCCAACTTACTTGACTACAGATCTACATATACGCATTCATGCTTTTATAAGCAGAGGAATACTGACATAGACTCTCTTTTTTTTTTTTTTTTTTTTTTTTTACAACGCCTGATCAAACTTGCTAAAAACTTCACTTAAAAACCTCACTGAGGGTTAAAGCAAAAACAGGAGACTCAAAAGTTTTTAAAGGACTATTGAAAGAAAAATTTAACATCCTAACACAAAAATCAATAAGATGGGTTAGAGCGTCAGAATTGGGAGTTATAGTGAGCAGGTATAAATATGCACTAAGGATGAAACAGAACTACATTCATGCACATGTAAAGTACAACTCACTACTGTCATTCTACCAAGCTAGGAAATCCTTAACAAAAAGATCATAGCTATCATAGGTAAAATACAAGCATGCAATACAGTATAACTACTCCATCCCCTCACCTAAAGCTGTACATTGTCCCCAATGTACATAAATCAGCAGTACAGGGTGGGAAATAAATATAACAAGAATTAAAAGATGGAGTAAGAAACTTCCCCAATCTGTCGATGAAATGCATGTGGACTGGGGAGGTCCATTTGGTGAGGGCTGGGAGTGTGAAGCATTCCTAAAGAAATTCCTGGAAAAAGACAGAACACTGATCACAACTCCATAATGAGAACGACAGAGAAGAGTGCAAAAACAGAAAGTGCAAAATAAACAGAGAATGTTTAGTAGGGTCGGAACCCTAACTAACTTAAAAAGTAACACTAAAGCAAACAACAATAAGAGCAGCAAAATAAATAAAAAGAACAACAACAAGTGCCGTGATCTTTGGGAGTCTAAGAGTCGGATGGCCGTGATGATGCAAGCACGGGTGGTAGCTGCGGAGGTGGTGCCCGCTGAAGATGAAGAGCTGCGTAGGAATGTCAGGATCTCAGTGGTGGCACTCTCAATGTGACTCACTGATGCAGCTAACTCTCTATGTCCTCTCTCAAGTGTCTGCAGCTGTTGGTAGACCTCAGTACGAAATTCTGCAAACTGTGCCTCAAGTGATGGTCTCTGCTCTCTAGACTCTGGCTCGGACTCAGACTCTGAACCGGTGTCCGTCTCGTGCGAAGAATGAGGGTCTTCTGCGTGTGTTCCTTGGTGTTGTGCAAGCCTTGTGTATGGTACCCCGCTTCTCAACTATACCAATGCAAGTCGAGTCCGCAAGGCTAAGTGGCGCCATAGAACCAACAACTGTCATGCCTTGGGTGTGCTCAAGAAGGCCCATGCCTTTGATCATTCTTGTGATATATGGCCCGGCGAAAATTGCTCCAAGGCGAACAAACCGGCCCCGGTGTGCTAAGACTTCCGCAAGAAGATGCCCCATGTGTAGTGGATAGCGCTCGATAATGCTGTACAGCATCAGTAGGTCTGTGCGCGAGACAACCCCTGTCGAGTCCAGTCTACCCCCAATGCCTCTAGTCAGCAGTGCATGGATGTATCGATGGGCAGGGTTCAGTAGTTGGGATGCCTTCCTTGTCCCCGAGCGATTTGCTATAGAACACCAATAGGACTCATTTGTAACGGGGTGCGGTAAGTCATAGCCTAGGGCTTTAAACTCAGGAGTGTGGGTGTATGCTTCTGTGTAGAATCCCATGTATACGCCCAGTTCATCTTGAGAGATTCGGTGTTTCTCCCCAAATGCTTGAAATGTAATCACACTCGGTCGGCCGGCACACCATTGCTTTGCAACTTCAATGGAGCTTAACACTTCTAATGTGAGCTCTTTGTAGGTGGGTTCTTCAATGGAGAACAATTTGTCCCACCCACCATGAGAGATAAGCTCCAAGATGACTTCATCTAAACCCAAGGCTCTCAAAACATTCCAATCAATTTTTCGTATGGTGCCGAATTGTTTCCTTGACAAAAGGGCGAATCGGGTCTTGTGATCGTCCTTTCGACATCGTGGTCCGTCGCCGGGCGGAGAACGGTCTCTCCGTGTCCTCTTATGAGCCACTTTCTTGGTCCTCATACCTACAAGACCAAGGGGACACCATTAAACCAAATTTTAAAGAAATTGAGGCTTCATGGAATGAAAATTAAGGAGAATGGTTCATTGCTACAGTAACTCCGAGAAATTTTGGCAAGAGTTTTGCTTGAAAAAGTAGCCAAAAATTTCTACAATCATGCAAAACCAATCTCACAATGCTATATTAAACAAAGAGAACCAAAAACACAAAGATTACATCCCCACAATTCATTAAAACATAAAGTAAAAGAATGAAAACCAAACCTTAACCCTAGAGTATGTGGGATGAATTAAAAGCTTGAAACGGCTTGAAAAGGTTGTAATCTTCCAAAATCCTTCCACAAAAGAGTTTAGAGGAGGAGAAGAGTGATTTAGAGCAAAAAAAATGAGGTGATTTGGTGGAGAAATGAGTGAGAAATGAGAGGAAGAAGATGGGAGTGTGAAGATGAGAGAAAGAGAATGGGAAGAAGCCTTTTTAGGGCTTTTATCGGGCATCCTTGCGGGTGGCCTTGCGGGCGCAAGGTTGCCCGCAAGGAGCCTCGGGAAGCCTTACGGTTGGGCTTGCGGGCGCAAGCCCACCCGCAAGGCCCTCTGGATGGTTCACGGGCAAGCTTGCGGGCGCAAGCTTGCCCGCAAGCTTGCCAAATCCGACCAACACCTTCTCTAACGGTCATAAAACGGCTCTAAACTTGTTTAGCATCAACATAACCTCCTTTAAACCCTAAAAACAATGAAAACAAAGCCGATATAATCCCATAAACACACAAGAAGCAAGCTTCATGGCATCAACATAACAAACAACTCAAAGAATCACAACATCAAGCAACAAAGAAATGACAAAGAAAAAGAACAAAATAACTAAGACAAAGACAACATCTAGCTACTACAAAATTAAAGAATACGAAGACTAGAGTGCAAGGAATTTAAAGAGCTTGGGTTGCCTCCCAAGAAGCGCTTGTTTAAAGTCGTTAGCTCGACTTATCATACCTTGATTCATGGTGGGTCAAATGGTGGAGAATTACCTCCATTTCTTGGCGGGGGGTTGTTACCTGGAAAATTCATGGAAAGACACGAGAAAATGCAAAATTTACCTTCATTTCCAAAATATAGGCGGTCTACCTCACTCGGTGGTAACGTGGAGATACTCATGCTTTTCTTCATTTTTGTATTCACCTTTCGCCATGCCTTCTTCAAAGTTCCCTTTTTCTTATGGTGCGGAGGTGATACAACTTCTACTTGAGCTATTTGTGGTGTTGGCGAAGGCGAGGGGTCCTTTACTTCCAGTTCTTCATCCTCGGTTCCTTCTAGGTACTCATCTAAGGGGTTCACAGCGAGGACTTCCTGCACACAATCAGAAATTATTACGTCAGTTATATCCGTGAAATATAAAGTATCATCATGGTCTAGTGTGTGCTTCATAGCCTCTGGAAGAGTGAAAACAACTTGTTCATCCCCCACTCGCAATGTCATCTTCCCTCCCTTAACATCAATTAGGGCTCCTGCGGTGTTGAGGAAAGGGCGGCCAAGGATCAACGGGACCTCTACATCATCATCCACATCTAGTATCACAAAATCTACCGGGATGATGAGTTTATCAACTCTCACAAGAACATCCTCGACAACTCCTCTAGGTTTTCTCACTGAGCGGTCTGCGAGCTGTAAGGTCATCCTTGTAGGTCTCAATTCCTCCAGCCCTAGCTTCAGAAATAATTTATAGGGCATCACGTTAATACTTGCCCCCGAGTCGCCTAAAGCACTTTCTTCCATCCCTTCTCCAAGTACACAAGGGATAATAAAGCTGCTCGGATCGGCCGTTTCTTTGGTAGCTTCTTTTGGATTACAGCAGAACAATTCCCCGATAGAGTTACAGGTGCCCAAGTCTTCTAATTTCCTCTTGTTAGTAAGAAGGTCTTTCATGAATTTCGCATACTTGGGCATTTGAGATAGAGCTTCGACCAAGGGGATGTTAATATGAAGCTGCTTGAACATGTGGAGGAACTTTGTAAATTGGGCTTCATCCTTGTCTTGCTTGAGCCTTGAGGGATATGGTACCACAGGCTTGTATTCAGGGCAATTATGAGTGGAGGATTTTGCAGCATCATCATTAATTTTCTTCCCTTTTTCTTCACTTGTTTTTTTAATCACATCAGGGTCTTCCCGAATGGCTACCCTGTCATTGGAAGCACTTGGGCTCTCCTCGGCCCTTGCTTCCAATTGTTTCCCACTCCTCAGTGTTACAGCTTTTAAGTGTTCCCTCGGGTTGCTTTCGGTGTTACTTGGTAAACTACCCGAGGGGCGTTCTGCTTGTGCTTTAGCGAGTTGCCCAACTTGATTTTCTAAAGACTGAATAGAAGCCTGCACATTTCTCAGAACAGCACCAAATTCATCAAATTTCTTATCTTGGGCCACAAATCTTGATTCGGTGTTAATCATGAATCTAGCCAGGACATCTTCAGTTGTGTATTTTCTCTCCTGTTGTTGAGGAGGTTGATACTGAGGACCTTGAGGTTGGGGTGGCCTTTGTTGTGATTGGCCTTGGTTCCACGAGAAGTTTGAATTGCTCTTCCACCCCGGGTTATATGTATTGCCATATTGATTACCCGGTCCTCTCTGACCTCCACTGACATAGTCAACTGACTCCATTTGTGCAGGGGGAGTAACAAGAATGGGGCATTGGCTTGTTGCATGCCCAGCTCCACATGTTTCACATGACATCACTGCCTTTGAGCTTGAACTGGAACCCAACATGAATTGATCAAGTTTCTGTGTTAAAGCTTCAACCTTAGCATTGTTGTCAATAACATTCTTGTTCAAGGCTTCCACTCTTGCTGCTAAGGCGGTAGTCTCACTCACTTCATACAGTCCTGCTGCTCGAACTGGCTTCTGTCTAGTACTCCAGTGACATTCGTTACTAGCCATGTTCTCAATCAAAGCTTCAGCTTCTTCGGGAAGTTTGTTACTCAAAGATCCTCCCCGCCGCTGCATCAATGAGCTGCCTTGTAGCGTAATTCAGTCCATTACGAGAATGTCTGCACCCTCATCCAAGCGGGGAACCCATGATGAGGACATCTTCTTAGGAGATCCTTAAATCTTTCATGAGCTTCAAACAGGGTCTCAGAATCTCTTTGTCGAAATGCTGATATTTCCAATATCAACCTAGCTGCCTTGCTTTGTGGAAAATATCGGGCAAGAAACTTCTCCACCATTTCCTTCCATGAAGTGATCGATCCGAGAGCCAAAGAAGTAAGCCATCTATATGCTTGCTCCCCTTAAACTGAAAGGAAATAATCTCGGCCTTATTGCATCATCGAAACCGAATTGATCTTGAAGGTTGAGCATATCTGAAGGAACTTGGACAAGTGGGCATGCGGGTCTTCATCAGCCAGACCATCAAACTGAACTGAGTTTTGCACCATCCCAATTGTGCTTGCTTTTATTTCGAAGTTATTTGCAGGCACAGTAGGAACCAACACACTGAACTCGTCCCCGGTGAACTGTGGCCTTTCATAATCAGATAGGGTTCTTCTTGGCTCGGCCATGACAGTAGGCTCACTAGATTCGACATGAATTTCTTGTTGCCGTGAGCTTTCAGTAACTTCTCTCAAACGTTGATGCAAAGTTCGTTCAATCTCGTTGTCAGGATCAACCAAATTTGTATGACTCGCTCGTGTCATAAGATAGGTACCTCGCAAGAAAATTCAAGGCGAGAGTCAAAACTTAAAGAAAAACAAACAGGAAAAATGCAGGGAATAAAATAACGGAAAATAAACAAGAATGGCAAAAACAACAAAACAATAGCTAAATCAACACGCTTAAAGTTTTCCGAATATTTCTCGAGGGTCCCCGGCAACGGCGCCAAAAACTTGGTGGTTGTCCCGCAAGCGCACGGGGTCGTCAAGTAATAAACCACTCGCGCACGCACGAGTGGGTCGTATTCCCAAGGGCCCGAGAATCTATCCTTACTTCCTTCTCGCAAAATTGTCTAGCCGATCAAACTCGAGAGTAAAAGATGAAAATGCAAATACACGAAATTAATGCAAATCAGAAAGCTAAATAACCAGGGCAATAGAAAGTGTGAAATCAGGGTGAGAAAGTGGTCCCGGATAAGGATCCCCTCAGGGGCTACTGGAGTGTACAGGATGCTGGAATAACATGTAAATGGCTTGTTGGACCGAGAAAACCCTAGATTAGGTCAACCCGATGGTCACGGCAGTTGACCCCTAATCCGGTACGAGTATTGAATACGGGCTCTACCCGTATAAATCCTCATACGATTGCAAAGGGTGAGGCGGTTTTCTCAAACTAAGGTTGAATCACAACTAAGCAATTAACCCTAGAATTGGAGGGGTACAAATACCCGATGGTCACGGCGTATTTATACGTATTTCCCTTCCAAGCTTGGTGAGTCTAACACTAGGGCAATGGTCATGCAACCTAGTATTGGCTAAGTATGGATACACAGAGTTCTCATGCATACCCTAACATTCAAAAGCACCAAACAAGGATCACAAACAAGTCTACAAACATTAATTGAAACCAAGCATCCAAAATACACAAGTTCACCCCCAAGGTTCACCTACATCCGGTGACCTTGGGGTTTAGTTGTTCATAATATCAAAATACATACTCAAAAGCATGAAAACAACTAAAGAAAGCATAATCACTCCCTCAAATACGAAAATGGAGTTCCGAAGACGCCACTCAAGAGGTGGCTTCTCTTGTCTTCAACCCTCCTTCAATGATGCCCTATAGTAGGATCTTGCTCCCAAACGCACTCTCCTCCAAGATCTTGCCGTGAAAACGCCCTCAAAGCCCTCCTCCAAGCCGGATTTTTAGATGGTTGTGTGGAGCTCCAAGGAAGAAGACTAACTTCTCCCCAAATGCCCTAGAAAAGCCCTTTAAATCAAGACATCGCGATGCCTTGCGGGTGGCCTTGCGGGCGCAAGGTTGCCCGCAAGGCATCCAGAGAGTTTCTCAGGGATTTTTCCATTCAGAGCTACAGTACCCTACTACAGTACCTGCTACAGTAATTGTGCTACAGTATTCCGCTACAGTACGGCTACAGTGATGAATCCCAAAAACGCCGTATTTGGTGTCGATTTCTTCATGAATACGTTCTTGAGCTTATTTCGGGCCTGTAACACAAGTAAAACCACATTAAACAAGAAAATAGAAAACAACTTAACATAAAGAGAGAATAAACTATACACAAGTACGTATAAAATTCGTATATTTAGACGTTTATCAGTACTACTGCCTTTGCTACAGTAAATACTACAGTGATTTTTTCCCGAAGTCTTCCTTGGAGTCCACACGGTCGGGCACACGCTCGTGTGGTAGGGTGTGTGGCTTTTTATGCTTTGAAATCCTCAAAAACCTTCTTCTACTTTGTACGGAAGCTGGGACATGGGTGTACTACTGCCTTTGTGCCCTTTCAGTTTGTGTAATGACTTGTACTCCTCCGAAAGTTGGCAACACCACCATGCATATGAACACAGCTTCTGATTGTGGCCTTGAAACATGTCATCACACCCTATTTTTGCTTCTTCCTGTACGTCATGTCTCCAAAGCCTTGTTCGCACAAAAGAACACAAAACACACCTTGTTAATGCTAAAACCTGATAAAAGTGATGCTCAATGCATATAAACTGATATTATAAAATATACATAATCAAGCACTTATCATAAACCCTAAAAGCCATGAGGTCTAATTTTGGATCATTCTTTCCTCCTTTGTCCATTATTTGGGTTATGTGATTGATTCTCTTTTCTTCTTGGATGGTTAATGGCTTCAAGGAGGAGGATCCAAAGGCAAGGGTAAAGATCAAGTAGGCGAGTGATCCAAGTGTTCGATCTCGCCAAGTTTGTGTGTGGGAATTGTTTAATTAAAGAGCTATGATCATGCTTGTTTGAATGTCCAATAATGCATGCGTTGAAATGAGAAATTCTTGATTTCAATGGATTCTTGAAGTGTTTCTTGAAAACTGAAATTATGATGCTATATGATCTTCTTAATTCTTGATGTCATTTTAATGGACTCATGAGATGATTTCCTTAACATCTACAAACCATGATGCTTTTGATCTTGCTTAACTATTGATTCTATTACAAAAGGCTCATGAGATGATTTCCTTGAGGCCTAGAAACCATGATAGTTTATGATCTTGTTAAATTCTTGATTATTTATATTTTATGAAGATTGGAAAATCCTATGGTTTGAACTAGATGTTTTCAAGATTTGTGAATTTCAGAATTCGATGTTCTTGTTATTTTGACCGAATAAGGGTCTATGTGAACCAAATTGAGATTCACCATGACGTTATCGTATTTGAAATGAGTTTTCAAAGAATACTCTTGTGTTGATATTCTTGATGAAAATGACATTATTGTCGATGCTTTCGCACAAGGATTTACTCTTGGATTAAAAGTTGTATTTTATGGAAATTTGTGATCTCTTGATGAGATATATAATTTTATAATGATACGTTTATGATGAGCCTACGGGCAAATTATTTGTGATCTCTTGATGAGATATATGATGTTATATTGATGTGTTCATAATGAGCCTACGGGCGGGATGGATATCTCAAACGTTTCGATGGTGACATTGGGGGGGATCCCCGTCTTCTGCAGAAGCGAGTCTCCACGGACCGACCTAGTTGAGGTGGCGTCGAGTTCTCGGCTGACTAGGCCTTACAGGAGGCGCGTAGAGAACCTGAAGGTGCTGTGTTGGGTTCCAGGAGTCACCACACGGGATTCCCAACAGCCAACGCTAAGATACGCTCATCTTGGTGGCTCTTGACCTAGCCACGGCCATGGTTAGTGATGGAGGGTTTTCATAGGCTATTGATGATGCTATCGATAGAGGATTCCCGCATGTGTTGCACTATAAATCTTTGTTTCGATGGGTTTGATCTTTTGAACTTTTAACAAGTATTCTTAACTTGAATTTTCAGTATTGAATCTCTTTACAAATGATTTTCAGAGTTTTATTAATGCCTTTCTTTGAGAAAGTTGGAAAGCTTGTTATATTGAAATGTGTATTTAAAGCATTTTGCAAGTTGTGGTTGTTAAAGATTTACATATGTTTTCGGCATATCATTCGTTACACTTGTATGAGTTATAGCTCCATGTTCAACCCCTCACTAAGTAACTTAGTTACTCACCCATTCTTCTTATCTCTTCTTTACAGGTGTTAGCACGGCAGCAGGGCGTGAGACGTGATAGTGCTTGGCATCTATTCTTGCATTTAGCTTTGAGTAGTGTATGATTCATAAACATTGTCGTCATGCATAAGATGGATCCACTAGGACCTATGTTTTCGTATTTCCATTTGATCTTGTATAGTCTTGATTGGTTCAGTCAGGACCTTAGGTTGTATAAGGTTTACACCCAGTGTTTGGGAGAGACTATGATTGTGTCCATGATCATTGATTTTGTGATTCTCGGGGATATATACCTGGTGTGAGTAGATTGATCTTTTACAGGGTTGTTGTTGAATACCTTAGATTTAGAATATTACTGTTGTGATGTTAATATTGTACAGGTAACAAGTAAGCCTTGCGGCGATCTGGGGTTGAGGCAGGTGCTTGACCTCTCCTGGGTTGTCGTGGCGGTAGTGCCATGGGCCGGGGCCCAAGGGTCGGGGCGTGACACTACTTTAGTGGTATCGGAGCCCAGGTTATCATGATTGGGTCAGTATATGGTTTAATGATTGGGTCAGTATAAAGTTACATGATTGGGTCGGTATGAGATTTCATGATTGGGTCAGTATAAGGGTTCAGGATTGGGTCAGTATTCAGTTTAGAGTTTAGAAATGGATTTTGCCAAAATAATTGATGGTCGCCGCGCGCGTCGCTAAAAAGCGGCCACACGGCTCCCCGGCCGCAAGTGCACGAGTCGTCAAGTAATACCTCTTGTGCGGGCACAAGAGGGTCGTATTCCCTGGGGTCCCGAGATCCACTATTACTTCCTGTTCGACAATTGTTTAGCCGAATCAAAACAGAGGTTGTTGTAATGAAATGAAATTTAAACTAACGATAGAAACTTTAATCAATGACAAGTTGCGCACAACGACCAAATAGAGAAGACAAGGCTCCGGGCGAGGATTCCCCCGAGAGAAATACAAGCAAGGATGCTATAAACACAGGTAATGCATGCATGTAGTATTGTTTTGGTCCGTCTAGGCTCGGAAGTCGACTACCCCGGAAACTCCGTAGTGTAGCCCTAATCCAGTACAAGTTCTTTTATCCAAAGGATACTCACACGATGTCATTGGGACTAAGGAGCCTTGGTTAGAGCTATCTATAACCAATTTCGCTATGATGAACTCTACAACCTACGGGAGGCTACCGGCACCTGGAACCTCCGGTGTACCGGTACAATGAGTCCCTCTTCATACTATGTGGAACTAATGCAAGAGCGCACCTCGCACAACCAAGCACATTCGATAAAATGAAATGCAGAGTTCTCATGCAAATCACTACAATTAAGCACACAATGTATGAAACCAAATTCGACACCATCCATTCATTGAATTAAAAGCATAGCATCTAATACAAGTATTCCTCCCAAGGTTCACCGGTTGCCCGGCGGCCTTGGGAGGTTTAGTTCGACATGAATAACAAGGGAAGTTTGCACAAATAAGAATACATCAACAAGAAAACCCAAAACTCCCTCTTGACCGTGTCGACTAGGGTTGATGAAGACACTTGCCGAATCCACGTCGGCAAGCTCTAGAATGATGCTCCTCAAGTCCAACCATCTTCTCTCTCTTGATTTCACTCCAAAACGACCTCCTTTGATGAATCTTTGAGCATAGGGTGTTTGGAGGCGTCGGTGGCAAAAGTCCCCAAGAAAAAGCCCTAACCGGGCTTAACTACCCGACCGCTGTGCGGCCTGTGTGCGGGCAGCACATGCGACCGCTGTGCGGCCTGTGTGCGGGCAGCACATGCGGCCGCACACCCTTCTGGCAGTTGTGTGCGGGCTGTGTACAGCCCGCACACAGGCCCTAAAATGGGCCTAGTTCTGTAGGAACGCTTGGGTGCCTTTCGGAGCTCGTTTATCCTTCGTTTCTTCGCTCCTCGGCCTTGATTTTCTCCTTGTAAACGTTCCTCTCAACGTAAATGGTCCGTGCAAGCCCTGAAGTAGGAAAAACAAGCAAAACACATCAAAAGCACCTGTTTTATTCAATTAATTTATGAAAGTGTAAGTAGTTCACCGTTATAAAATGGTGTATTTAGATACTTATCAAATCACTCCCCACTTAAGGGTTTGCTTGTCCCCAAGCAAACAAACATCGAGAACAAGAGGAATTGATAGGTGGCTAAATACACAACCTCCGGCTCAAGTGTAAGCATACAGCAACACATATAGAACTCTAGATGCTAAGTTACAACTAATAACAAAATTTCGAACCATTCGTATGGCCAGATGATGCTGCGTGTGTGCGACCTTTTTCCCCTGGATCCTTGTAACCTAGATAGGATAACACGATACCCCGAGGACCACTTCTTAAAGCATATCACACCACTTATAGCGATAATGGGCCTTGAAAAGGTAGGGAACCTCCTAATGAATTCACAAGGCACCTCTGTCTCTCCTTTGCACAAAATTGGGTTTATTCAAATTTTTTTTTTTTTTTGACTAACATGACCTGTAATCGACTTTTTAGAAGGATAACTGTGCTGATAGGGCACCAAGAAGACCCAACTTACTTGGAAGATTACAGGCTCACATGAACATGCTCGTGCTTTCCTAGCTTTTGGCTTAGAGAACACTCTTTTTAAAAGCCCGTACCCCAAGTTAATTTGCTATTCATGGAGAGGAGCATTGTCATTCTTATTTCTATACAAAATTCCCTTAGAAACCACAACATATTTTCTGATTTGCCAATTTTCACGAGAAACAGAAGCCCTCAAATAATTCATTAGGGAGAAGCTTAACACATCAAGGTGCATACCGCTAAAAATAGATTAGCTACTAAGAGGGTCACGAAGGTTACCACTTAATCCAACCTAGGTGTCCAAGGTCTAGGCTAAAAGGTATGTGACGGTATGCCGTGAATGATCAAAATTCATTAAGTGTGGGGTTGTGTGCAGAGCTTAGCATCCATCATTATCCTACTCTACTGTATACTTGTGTCTCATTGCCATCAATGGTTCCAATCATGCATCAATGTTATTAAATTTCATCCACAGAATAGGCATGCACAGCAAATAACAAAGATTTTGACTCTGAAGAATAAAAGTGTATGCATGCCACCCCCCTACTTGAAGTCGTACATTGTCCCAAATGTACAAAGTCAATGGCCCAAGGAATATAATAAAACGTATAAGGCATAGATAGGGGGTTAGGGAGAACTTCCCTTAATCATAGTGGCAGCGCGTGTCAAGATAGGCTAAGTGGGCGCAGTGCTCACTATGATAGTGGAGAGAAGATAAGAAGATGTCCGTGTCTACTCCTGCGAGGTAGAACATGACGTTAAATCGAAACATCCATCATCATCACAGAAAATTTATTATAGAGCTACTAAAAGACAAAGAAAAGTAAAACACAGATTTGGAAGAGTTAAGCTCTATCCAACTGACTACAAACACCACCGTACAGAAAGTAATAAAATAAACTGGGACAAACAACAAGAAACGCAAAACCAAGTGTCCCAAGAGTCGGTCGAGGACGGTGGTGCGGAGGTGGGTGGGTGCCGGGGGGGGTGGGGGTTGCTGAAGAAGCTCGAGAATCTGCCGCTGGCCCTGTAGGAGTGCCTGCTGCCCTTGGAGGAGGGCAGCGATATCCGCACTCTGTCGATGCTGCACGAGTCCAAGTTCTTGTAGCTGACGGCGCACGTCAGCTAAATCACTAGTTCGCGACGGAGTGCGGCCGGCTCGAGGGGTAACGGGTGTAGCCATCTCCTCGTCGTCGTCCTCGCCACTGTCTGTTTCGTTGGCGAGAATAAAACTTCTACCTCGGCGCTTCACTATGCCAATAGAGTTCAGTGTCTGTAGCGCGAGGGAAAGGATGCCTCCAACGAGCTCCATGGACCGTACTTGGCCTAGAGTGTTCGCGCCCCGTGCTAAGTGAGTAACGAAGGGTCCAAGGAAGATCTGTGCTATCGGAGTGTGCTGGGCGGGGCGAGCAAATATTTCGGCCATGACATGGCCTAGGTTAAGCGGCTCGCGACGAATCATGCTATAGAGAATTAGGAGGTCCATTTTTGTCACGACCCCGGTGCTATCACTTCGCCCCGTGATAGAACAACTGAGGAGGGCCTGGATTACCCGGTACGAGGGTCGTGCTAAATGAAAGGCTTTTTTTGAATCTTGGCTGGCCCCTGTTGTGATCGAATTCCAGAATGTGCATGGGGTGAGGGTGGAGGGGAAATCGCGAGCCAAACGGGGGTATTCCATGCTAGTTACAAAGTCGCGATCGTAGATACCCAAGCATATGGCAAAGTCCGCTTGGCTCATAACTTGTTGTTCGCCATTTACTTAAAATTTGATCCCTCCAGGACCACGGATGTGGGAGACATTCCGATCGGCTTCAAAAGTGCTCAACACCTCTAGAGTGAGTTCCTTATAAGCGGGATGGTTGATTTTAAGTATGGCAAGCCAGCGATCGAACCCTACTAGATGGCGGACATCATCTACCAAACCGAGCATCTCCAATACTTGCCAATCAAGTACTCGAGTTTGGGCGAATTGTTTCTCTTTGAGTATGTCGTATCGGCGAGCGAAACGGCCATCAGTGAATTGGGGTGTCGAGGATGAACTAGCCCCATCGCGAGGTCGCTTGTGTGCCACCCGCTTGTTTGGCATCTTCCTATATAACACAAGATGACCCTTTATTACAAATGCTTCCATCACCATATTGATTAAATAAGAGAGAACAATTTCGGGGATCCAATAAATCATACATTCATGTGTTTGCAAAAGGTAAACATAATTCTTCATGAAAAAATAAAACCCCGACACAAAGTGACCACACGATGAATTGGGAAGCAAAATACCAACATCAATTAGAACGAGCGAGAGTACCACATGTCCTCACGTAATGAACTAATGGACTTGGAGCAATTCCAAACAACGACAATTCACTTACAATGCAAGGAAGCTCACCGAAGTTGAGGACAAAGGAAAGATGGATCGGCGAGAAAACAACGGCGAAAATTGGCGGATCGGTGCTCCCTTAGGTTAGATTGCCATGAACCTTGCTGACACACCCTTGCGTGTGTACTCCGCAAGTGCACGGGTGTCGAAGTAATAAAGTACCCAAACGGGTGGGTAGTCGAATCCACAGGGAGTAGACATAAGAACAATCACACTTTCTTAAGTAGCCAAAGATAAACCAATTGTTGTTGTGAAAGAAAATAGAAAAAAGAAAGAAATAGAAATAAAGGGATGAAAATAAAAGCTAGGGTATAGAAATAGATCAATAAGAAGATGGGGTACTCGGACAATGCTTCCCCTAGAATCCTTGTTTCAAGTGCAAGACTTCAAGTACTCTTATTCAATAGAGATTTCAAGAGTCGTGGAATCCAAAGATACAAGGTCCCAAATCTAAGGTCAACCTTGACTAGTCCCCTACGAGGTCCCGGCGGAGAGAAGACTCTCGACACCTCACACCACGTATGACCGCGCTACGCTCTAGGGATTCCGAGCGGTAAACCCTATTCCCAACTATAGATCAATCCTTTTGGTCCAGGCGAAAGATCCCTAATCACAAATAAGTCCCGGCGGAAAGTTTCTCTCAACGCCTAACTCTCTTTGAGATCGAAGGTAATACTTGGAATAAGAAGGTAGGGAAAACCACACCGGAGGGGAAAGGGGACGTGTCGCTACCTCTCAACTCACCCTCTCAACCCTCTTCAATCTTGGTTAATCTAATCCTAATGGTGATGGTCACTCGTCAAAAGGATGATTGGATTAGCCCTCAACCCTAGTGTCACTCTAAGGGAGAAACAATTAAGCACACAAGATTGAAACTCAAATTTAAACTCAACTTGAATAAAAGCATTAAAGTCAATGAAACATAGGAAACTTAGGGTTTACAAGTCCAAGTACCCACTAGGGGTTTAGCCCTTTATGGAGCAATACAAGTTCATCAAAATAAATGAAGATAAGTGCAAGAAATCCATAAAGAAAAACCCCCTTAAGCTTTGTGTTGATAGACTATGAGGGCTTCTCCTTCTTCTCCAAAGAACTCCTTCCTCAAAGCCTAAGGCACACCTCGTCGAAGGCTCCCCCAATAGCTCTTCTTGGAAGGAATTGATGATGAAATTGGTGAAGAAGCACCCCCAAAGTATAGCAAGAACCTCCTGAACCCTAGCCGTCACTCTCTCTCAAGTTTTGAAAAGATCCCCCAAATAACGCTTCAGAACGGCTTTATAATTGGCCATCTCGAGGATCCACATGGGCGTGTGGATGAGCCACACGGCCGTGTGGAATTTCCACACGGCCGTGTGGAAATTCCACACGCCCCTGTGGAGTCTCTGCCCTGTGGAAAACTTCGTATTAGTCCCCGATTTCGCCCGTTTCTTCTCTCGAGGTCACACGGACGGACACACGCCCATGTGAAAGGTCATGTGGCATTTCTTAATGATGAGAAAACCTTGGAGAGCTTTTGAAATCTTCGAACAAATCGGAACAAGCGAGCATGACTGCCTTCTTGTCCTTCTATAAGAATTGTCTTGAAGTCTTTAGAAGTTGGCACATACCCCCTCGTTGGAACCCGATTTGTGTCTTGAACTTCGTATTTGCACAAAAGAGCTCCACTTGGCACCATTATGACCTAATCTTGCCTTTATTCACGTACCATGTCTTCACAACCCTAATTGCATAAAAGAATACCAAAGCACACGAACTTAGCGATAAAACCTGAGAAATGTGATGCTCATGCGTGGAAAACATTTACAAAAATATATACATGCAAGCACTTATCAAACTCCCCCACACTTAAGCTTTTGCTTGTCCTCAAGCAAAGTTCATACCATGAGAATTAAAGGTTGAGTGATGAGAATGCTTGGCCTTAAGTTCACCAAAAGTGTACAAAGATAGTATTCTCAAACACGGAAAATTTAAACATAGATAGATAAGAAATACAACTCTAGCAAAAACTCAAATTACGAAGAAAATAAAATCTGAAAGCGTGTGTGTGCGTACATTTACTCATGCCAACCCCAAGTTTACGCTTGAACATTATTAAAACAAGGACTTATTGAAGGACAACGAAATCGGTGGTAGCTGCACACAACCTCAAAGGTAGCCATTTCCCAAGATGCCTCCTAGGCGGCTTTCACCCTTTCAAGGTGGTAGCTCTTTCCACCCGGGAGTGTTAGCTTTCACACAACCTATTAGATAGCTCTTTCTCTCATTAGATCATAACTAGTATCCGACTTATGAGAGTAGCTGCATACAAAATAGGTGGTAGCTCTTTCCACCCCAAAGGAAATTATTTAAATTTTATTTCATTTTATTTATTTATTTATTTATTTTTTTTAAACTCAAAGAGTGAAACTAAAGTCCTTTCAAAACTGACTAGCGTTATCAGGGTTAACAGAGCAAGTAAAGTGCAAGAAATGCAATCAGACAAAAAATTTCTAAGTTTTCGAGTAAACTAGAGCATGGTAACAACCGATGTTTAAAATTTCTCCTAAATTTGAAAAAACACTCCTTTTCCTTAAGGTGAACTGTCATTGGTAGATGAGCATGAAAATGATGATCAAGAATAAAGAACGTGTGCAGTGTGAACTCCCCCCCACACTTGAGCTGTACATTGCCCTCAATGTACTCATACAAAGATGCAACATAAGAACGCAAGAAAAAATAATATGAGGGTGTGGGATTAAAACAACACTCCCCTGATCTCCGGGTGTAGTATTTGAATGGAGGTGTGAAAGCGGGAAGTGAAGTTGCGTAGGATGTGAAGCTCACACGGCCGTGTGGAAATTTCACACGGCCGTGCCTATGACCATTTCTCAAAACCAAGTTGACAAGCCTATCTGCACATCACAAAAGGGGTTCAGTGGATCTCAACAAAAACTAAGATTAAAAGAGTACAAAAGTAAACAAACCAAACTCAAACTCAAACAAAAACATGAAAAATAAAAAAAAACAGTAAGATAACTCTCAGAAGGTGTAACCTTTCTGAGTACACAAAGACTCAACAAAAACGAAAGTACAAGGGAATAAAAAGAAGAATAAAAGACGCGTCAAGCGTTGTCATCTGCTGGTGCTGCTGGGGATGCTGGGAATGCGTGGGGTGCTCTGGGTGTGGACGGCGAAGTGGAGTCGCTACCTCTCGCCATCATCTGGTGGAGTGAAGTGATACGCGCCATCGTCTCCGAGTGGTACGCAGCCATGCGAGCGAGAACCGCAGTGTGGTTCGCTGCTTGGGTCACCCGCTTGGCGGCGAGATCAGTCTGGAGGGTCCCTACAGCAGCCTCAAGTCTGTCTATGCGCTCCTGTGCCGGAGGAGATGCATGTGCTGACACCGGTGGCACCTCCTCATCTGCTGGGGTGTCCTCTGCCGCCATGGGTGTAGGCTGTGATGACGGCCCTGCCCGAGTCTCCTCCGAGTCTTCATCTTCGTCCTCAGACTCGTCGGACTCATCTGGGAAGGGAGCAACAAGCACGTACCTACCGGGGGCGGCCCTTTTCACCGTGCCCATCATACGCAAGGTATCAAGGCCTAGTGGAGAGGGAACAATAACCTTATCAGCTCCCCGAACAGCATCAATCAGTCCCATTCCTCTGACGAGTCGAGTGATGTAGGGACCAGAGAAAAGAACTCCTATCCGCGCGTACTATCCCTGGTGCCTCAAAAAATCAGCTACCACGTATCCCAGGTGCAAGGGCAGGCTCTGGACCATAGAATGTAAGTAGAATAGGTCCAGCCGCCCCAATACGCCGGTGCTGTCTCCTCGCCAAGTGATAGACCTGCTCAGAATGGCATGAATGTACCTGTGGGCAGGGCGGAGGAGCAGAGAGGCCTTGGTCAACCCGGGCTCATACCGTATATCCCCACATAGCATCCGGCAGACTCGGCTTGGAGTGACGCGGAAGGGGTAGTCGAATGGTAGCTGCGCGTACTCCTCCGTGTGGATGAAGTCTTGATCGTACAGGCCGAGGGCGACAGCGAAATCAGTCAGGCTCATGCTGTGGTACTGCCCAAAAATGCGGAACCGAACTGTGTTTGGCCGGTGGTAGTCGGTGTGGGAGCGATCAAACTCGAATGACGCGAGGACTTGTTGTGGATGTTGAATCTTGTATTTTTGCATGATATTTTCATGATTAATACTTAGATTATTGTTTAAAACACTTGTGCTCAACTGTGTGGATGATTGTATGAAATGGTGTGGATTCACCATGGCATTTTGGCCATGGTCGAAGATCCACACGGCCGTGTGAAAATTCCACACGGCCGTGTGGATTCTCGGGATAACTCTCATCCAACTCTCCATTTTCCACACGGCCGTGTATAAGTTCCACACGGCCGTGTGGATTCTCTGGATGAGAGAATTCCTTCACAATTTCATCCACACGGCCATGTGGAAATTCCACATGGCCGTGTGTCTCCATTCTTCAGGTCAAATATAGTCTAAACTCTGCAGAATTCATTGAAAACACATGGAACGACTGCAGAAGTTGAAAACTAACATGTTTACAACTGAAATCTCACAAAATTTCACAGGACTACCACCTAACTTGCTAGAAACGATGAAAACACTAACGTGCACTACACCAGCAATGAATCCACACAAACTACAAACTAAACAAAACTGAAATGCAGAAATAAAAATTAACTACAACTCATGCAAAGAATTTTAAAAATTGGGTTGCCTTCCAATAAGCGCTTGTTTTACGTCACTAGCTTGACGTACCTGTTTCTCTAGACTCAAGGGGGGTCATGTAACAACAACACCTCTGCACCTACAGTACTCACCTCACCACCGAAGTATGGCTTTAGGCGATGTCCGTTTACCTTGAAAGTGCCTCTATCTGGATGGGTGATCTCAATTGCCCCCTGCGGTGACACTTGAGTTACGGTATATGGCCCAAACCATCTAGATTTTAGTTTTCCAGGGAACAGTTTGAGTCGTGAGTTGAATAACAAAACTTCATCCCCAACCTTGAACTCTTTCGGGGTTTTGATATGTTTATCCTGCAATTTACGTATTCTTTCTTTGTAGATTCGAGTGTTTTCATATGCCCTCAGTCTCCATTCATCAAGCTCATTAATCTGGTGTTTCCTTTGTCCCCAACTCGAGAAAGGTCAAAATTCATTGTCTTAAGTGTCCAATACGCTCGGTGTTCGAGTTCAACAGGAAGATGACAAGATTTCCCATAAACCAGATTATAGGGTGTAGTTCCAATAGGAGTTTTATATGCAGCCCGGTAAGCCCACAACGTGTCATCTAACCGTTCTGACCAATCTCTTTTCCTATGTTCTACCGACTTGGTCAAGATCCTCTTCAGCTCCCTGTTAGTAACCTCTACTTGGCCACTTGTCTGCGGATGGTAGGGAGTGGCGAGACGATGGTGTACTCCATATCGCTTTAACACTTTCTCGAACTGACTATTGTAGAAATGTGTTCCTCTATCACTAATAATGATCCTAGGTGTTCCAAATCGGGAGAAAAGCTTCTTGAGAAATTTAACTACAGTCCTCGCATCGTTTGTAGGTAATGCCTGAGCTTCCACCCACTTAGATACATAACCCACTTAGAAATTTAACTACAGTCCTCGCATCGTTTGTTCCCATTGGAGCCTGGAAATGGACCCATGAAATCAATTCCCCAGACATCAAAAACCTCACAGAATTGAATAGGATTTTGTGGCATCTCATCACGCCGAGGTTCCCTGTCCGTTGGCAATTGTCACAACGAAGAACATACTGATGAGCGTCCTGAAATAGTGTTGGCCAATAGAATCCTGCTGTAAGCACCTTTTCGGCTGTTCTACCAGAAGCGTAGTGTCCCCTGGTTGGGCCTGAATGACAGTGTTTTAAAATATTCCAGCCTTCTTCCCGAGAGACACAGCGTCGGATTACATGATCTGCACAAATCCGAAACAGAAAGGGATCATCCCAAAAATAGTTCTTTAAGTCACTGAAAAACTTTTTCTTTTGCTGAAAAGTAAGACCCTGCTTAAGAACCTTTCTGATAAGTGCTTGCATGTATATATTTTTGGAAATGTTTTCCACGCATGAGCATCACATTTATCAGGCTTTATCGCTAATTTCGTGTGTTTTGGTGTTCTTTCATGCAATTAGGGTTGTGAAGACATGGTACGTGAGTAAAGGCAAGATTAGGTCATAATGGTGCCAAGTGGAGCTCTTTTGTGCAAATACGAAGTTCAAGACACAAATCGGGTTCCAACGAAAGGGTATGTGCCAACTTCTAAAGACTTCAAGACATTTCTTGTAGAAGGACACGAAGGCAGTCATGCTCGCTTGTTCCGATTTGTTCGAAGATTTTAAAAGCTCTAAAAGGTTTTCTCATCATCAAGAAATGCCACATGACCTTTCACATGGGCGTGTGTCCGTCCGTGTGACCTCAAGAGAAGAAACGGGCGAAATCGGGGATGAATACGAAGTTTTCCACAGGGCAGAGACTCCACATGGGCATGTGAAATTTCCACACGCCCGTGTGGAATTTCCACACGGCCGTGTGGCTCATCCACACGCCCGTGTGGATCCTCGAGATGGCCAATTATAAAGCCGTTCTGAAGCGTTATTTAAAGGATCTTCTTCCAACTTTGAGAGGGGGTGACGGCTAGGGTTCAGGAGGTTCTTGCTACACTTTGGGGGTGCTTCTTCACCGATTTCATCATCAATTCCTTCCAAGGAGAGCTATTGGGGGAGCCTTCGACGACTCGATTCGACGAGGTGTGCCTTAGGCTTGGAGGAAGGAGTTCTTTGGAAAAGAAGGAGAAGTCCCCATAGTTTATCAACACAAAGCTTAAGGGGGTTTTCCTTTTGGATTTCTTGCACTTGTCTTCATTTATTTTGATGAACTTGTATTGCTCCATGGAGGGCTAAACCCCTAGTGGGTACTTGGACTTGTAAACCTTAGATTTCCTATGTTTCATTGACTTTAATGCTTTTATTAAATTTGAGTTTGAATTTGAGTTTCAATCTTGTATGCTTACTTGTTTCTCCCTTAGAGTGACACTAGGGTTGAGGGCTAATCCAATCATCCTTTTGACGAGTGACCATCACCATTAGGATTAGATTAACCAAGATTGAAGAGGGTTGAGAGGGTGAGTTGAGAGGTAGTGACACGTCCCCTTTCCCCTCCGGTGTGGTTTTCCCTACCTTCTTATTCCAAGTATTACCTTCGATCGCAAAGAGAGTGAGGCGTTGAGAGAGGTCTTTCCGCCGGGACTTATTTGTGATTAGGGATCTTTCGCCTGGACCAAAGGGATTGATCTATAGTTGGGAATAGGGTTTACCACTTGGAATCCCTAGAGCATAGAGCAGTCATACGTGGTGTGAGGTGTCGAGAGTCTTCTCTCCGCCGGGACCTTGTATCTTTGGATTCCAAGTTTTTCACTTGAAACATGGATTCTAGGGGGAGCATTGTCCGAGTACGCCATCGTCTTTTTTGATCTCTTTCTATACCCTAGCTTTTATTTTCATCACTTTATTTCTATTTCTTTCCTATCCTATTTTCTTTCACAACAACAAGTGGTTTATCTTTGGCTACTTAACAAAGTGTGATTGTTCTTACGTCTACTCCCTGTGGATTCGACTACCCACCCTTTTGGGTACTTTATTACTTCGACACCCGTGCACTTGCGGAATACACACGCAAGGGTGTGTCACTTTCCCGACAAATAGTTGGCAAAATCCGCAAACCAAGGTGTTTCCTCTTCTGCCGATCCGCCATGAATTATGTATAAGTGTTCTTCTGGAAATGAGTCGTTAATTTCCGGCTTTGATGTCTTATACCCCTCAAAACCTTCTAGCCTGGAGAGATGATCAGCAGCCACATTTTCCACACCTCTTTTGTCCTTGATTTCCATGTCGAACTCTTGTAGAAGCAGAACCCAACGGATCAACCTCGGCTTGGCATCAGTCTTGCTCATGAGATAACATAAGGCAGAATGATCTGTGAAAACAGTGACTCTGGATAAGATCAGATATGGCCTGAATTTGTTAAATGCGTAAACCACTGCCAACAACTCTTTTTCTGTAGTAGTATAATTCTCTTGTGCGCTTGTGAGTGTTTTACTCGCATAATAAATGGGTTGAAAATGTTTGTTCTTCCTCTGCCCTAGCACTGCCCCAATTGAATAATCACTGGCGTCGCACATGAGCTCAAAAGGAGCGTTCCAATCTGGTGTGATCAAAATTGGTGCTTGAGTCAACTTCTCCTTCAGCAAGTTAAATGCAGCTAAACATTCATTCCCGAACTCAAAAGATGCATCGTTTTCAAGAAGTTTTGTTAATGGCTGAGTGATTTTTGAAAAATCCTTAATGAATCGCCGATAGAAACCTGCATGCCCAAGAAAGCTGCGAATCCCCTTCACGTTAGTTGGCGGGGGAAGTTTCTCGATCACCTCAATTTTTGCCTTGTCCACCTCCATCCCATCTTTGGAAATTTTATGCCCTAAAACTATTCCTCCGTAACTCCATCTAGATCCAGGTTTACCTCCCCCACACAATACTTTATTTCAGCTGAATTTTGCAAATAATTATGTGGAGATGATTCCTTAGTGAAACAATTCATTTTCTACTCAACGTCTCTCATCATCCCGGTTATCTTCTCAAACAGTTCTGCTTCATCGATCATGATTCCTATAGGGTTGATAAAGAGTAGAAACTTTAGAATAGTGGAGAATGAATAAAATGATTATGTACAAGGAAATAAAGATTAGAATAATGGAAGTAAAAGAAGTGTCAAACAGAACGGCGCCAAAATGACTAGCGAAACAAAGTATAACAATTCCTAAAACGCCTAACTCCCCGGTAACGGCGCCAAAAACTTGACACATCCTCGAGCATTGGTCAACCAGAATTGAAAGCCAAAAGAAAGAAAGGCAGGGGGTCAAAGGCCCAGACATGGTGGAAAGAGGTAGAAGAAAGGAAGAAACAACAAGCCTCTACCCCGAAATGTACTTCTACTAATGACCTCAGCTTTGGTGAGGCATTTCTGATAAATTCTTTTTGTCCTTTCATAGAATGTTGGTCTGCAGGGCACCAAGAGGAAAGGTATGTCTTTGAACCATCCTAAGATGAGGCTACACCAGTCAAGCTAGTGACGTTAAAAGAGCGCTTATCGGGAGGCAACCCGATTTGTTTCTTTTCTTTGTTATTTCTTTGTTGTGGTTGTTGTTTTGTGTGTTTTTGTTTTTTTTTTGTTGTTGCGTTTTGTTTCGAATCCGGCGTGTTTTTCTTCATGAGTGATAAACTTCTAAAAGTACGTATTTTACATGTATGTATTGTGTATTATTTTCATATCTTTTTGTTGAATCTATGCTCTTTTAGGCCTAAATTGCTTTATCTTTGTATTTCAGGCCAGCCAGAAGCCCTGGGGACTCGACGACGAGATGGGGAGCGAATTCGACACCAAAACAGCGTTTTCGAGACGGGATACTGTAGCACGGTACTGAAGCATTCACTGTAGCAGTTACTGTAGCTCATCGCGGACTTCTTGGCAGAAAAGTAGAAATCCCGAGGGGTCAGCATACCTGCAGTATGCTGACCCGTTTACCCATCGGGATTTGGGGTTTAAAGGGCGATCTAGGGCATTTTGAAAGAAACTTTTTCATCTTCTTGGGGAGAGCTTTTGGGGGAGAAAGAGGCTAGGGTTTGGACATCATTTCCACACCATTTTGGAGGGCAAAAGGAGAGGAAATCCGGGCTTTCTTAGGTGGGGAGAGCAAGATCTAGGAGGATCTACTTCAAAAGCTTCATTGTTTGGAGGTTGAAGACAACGGGAAGCCACCCCTTCGAGTGGCGTCTTCGGAAGGTTTTCTCCGGGGATTCAAGCGGCATTCGGCCTTCACCATTTGAGGGAGTGTTCCTCATGTTTATTTTAGTTATTTGCATGGTTTGTGTGGTGGATTTGTTGAACATGAACAACTAAACCCCAAGGTCACCGGATGTAGGTGAACCTTGGGGGCAAAACTTGAGATGCTTTGGATTATTTGAGCTATTTATTGTATGATTGGCTTGTTGTGATCCTTGTTTGGTATTCTTGATTATTTTGGTACATATGCTTAATTGATGTATCAAATTCTTGGTAGCACTTTGTAGCATGACCATTGCATTAGTGCTAGACTCTACCAAACTTGGAAGGGATTATTGTATAAATACGCCGTGACCATCGGGTATTTGTACCCCTCCATTTTTAGGGTTGAAAACTAACTAGTGTTTCCACCCTACTTGAGGAAACCATCATTCTCTTTGCAACCGTGTGAGAGGTTGAGTGGAAGAAATTCCTTATTCAACACTTGTACCGGGTTAGGGGTCAATTGCCGTGACCATCGGGTTGACCTAAGCTTAGGTTTTCTCGGTCCAACTAGCCACATACTTAATTTCTCAAATATCCTACTCACTTGAGTAGCCCCCTTGGGGATCCTCATCCATGACCGTTTTCATCCCTAAGCATCTCCCGTGTTTTGATTCAGTCGCATTTATTTAGAAAATTTCTCTTGTAGTTATTTGTTTTCTTTCTTATCTATTCTCTTAAAAAATGGAATCGGTGAGCTAAACAACAGGTGAGAAGTGAGTAAGGTAGCTCCTCGGGCCCCTTTGGAATACGACCCACTCGTGCGTGCACGAGTGGTTTATTACTTGACGACCCCGTGCGCTTGCGGGTGTTGACACTCTATGTCGATCAAGTTTTTGGCGCCGTTGCCGGGGATTTCACCGAGGGATATTTGGAAAGCTTTAAGCTTGTTAATTTAGCCTTTTCTTTTTTCTTTTGTTTTCCTTTTTTTTTGTTTGTTTTGTTTTTGTGTTTTCTTGTTTTTGGTTGTTGAGATTTTGTAATTATTCCAGCTTTGGTTGTTGAGGCTACTACATCTGGCCCTTCTTAGAAGAGGGCTAGAGGGGAGTCGTCGACCCCAGCTGCTCCCCCTGCGCTAGCCCTCGGTACTCCGATCCACCAGGAGCGCCACGACCGTTTGAGCGCGAAGCGGTTTGGCGAGATGTGGGCCATCGATTGGGAGGTCCTCCGTGAGGTGGGCTTGGAGGCAGATGTGCGCCGCTACCTTGGCGGGGGCGCCTGGACGATATTGTTTTCTATCACCGACCCCGCCTACGGAAGCTGTCTTTGGAGGTCCTTGCGACCTTCGAGCTACATCGTATGAGTCTGACAGAGTTTTCTGTCAGACTGGGCTTGTACGATGAGGAGTTCACCAGGACTCCAGAGTACGACGCCCTCCTCGTAGCCCGACCACCCGGCGAGTCACAGGAGGCTTGCTGGCAGCGACTGAGCACGGACCGGGAGTACAACCCTCGCCGGTCCGAGGCCTCATCTCTTCGTCTCCCAGCCCTCAGGTACATTCACTTTCTCCTCAGTCACTCGATCACAGTGCGGGGAGACAGCACAGGAGTCGTCAGTCGCCGCGACTTCGATTTCCTGCTGAGCATGCTGGATGGATTCCAGATGCACCTCGGCTACGAGGTGGCTTTTAGCATCCAGCATCTGGGACAGGACTCCTGAGTCGGCGCCATCTTCTGCGGATCCTACATCACACGGCTGATTCGGGGGATGGGACCCCAGGCGGGCACACGTGCGATGCGGATGGTAGGTGGCTTACTTCCCGTCTCCGTGGACACACTCCGGGCGATGGGAATGCTGCGATCCACGCCCACCTCACGGAGCACCAGACATCAGGCCCCCCTGCTGCCAGCGTCCCTGATTCTCCTCCTGACGCCGCCGGTCCATCGTCTCCTCGCGCCCCACGCACTCGGGCTTCCACCCACACTCGGGACTCTCCTCCAGCGGGCTCTCCTTCTTTACGGCGATGGATGATCCGGAGCATGCAGCGGTTGGCCTCTCACCTCGACGTCACCCTGTCTCCACCTCTTCGTCGTGCCGCTAGACCTTCTACGTCCCAGAGTGTCGGCGTCGACACCACCGACCTTCCATCGGAGTCCGACTCTGATTCTGAGAGCGCCGGGTTTTGATGTTTTATTTTGTTGTTTCTGTTCTGTTTTGTGTTCTTTGTTTTTACTTTTGTTGTCTCTTGTTTTTCTTGAGTTAGTTAGCAAGGGGAGTCCCCTACTAAACTGATCTCTTTTTAGTGTGATTTTTGTCTTTCTGTTTATTTTCTGTCTCTAATGCTTGCATGTGTATCTCAGGATTTATCGACTGGCTTTTTTTATGGTTGTCTCAAACGACTCCTCCCTAATTGGTGATCACCACCCGCCCTTGTGTGCCATCGAAATTTTTCTTCGGCACCTCTCCTTTAACTTGGTGAAAATTCCCAACCCTCACCTTTACTTGCCATTATTTTCTTTGCTTTGCTTGATTAAATCTTTAAACATTGAGGACAATGTTTCATTCAAGTGTGGGGGAAGGTTGTGTATTTGTCTCCTAGATGTTGTGCATGACTTAGAACGATCTATGAAAATTGTTTTGGTTGAGAATTGCTAAGCTAGGAGTTTAAGTCGGATTCCATTTTGGATGCCCTGTCAATTTTTGTGTGAAAGATGGTAGAAAGAGCTATCACTTTAGAAAAAGCGAAAGCCGCAATTGAGTAGTCGGATTTTAGGCATCTCAAATGTCATTTTTGATGACCTACCAAGTGAAATGGCAGCCTCTAGGGTGTATGAAGCTACTACCCAATTTAGGAGTCAATAGTGAAAATATTGAGAAAAAAAAGAGCTTGTACTAGCCCCCTCAAGAACAGTTTTGACATGCTCCAGGAGGCGACACACACGCACGGTAGTACGGAGTAAGAGTAAAATCCTTCACAAGCCTTCAATTGACTAAGTCACTAGTTCTCAGAAACTCTTTAAAGCTTCAGTAACTCTTTTACTTTGTTGAGAACTGACACACCCTTGCGTGTGTGTTCCGCAAGTGCACGGGTGTCGAAGTAATAAAGTACCCAACGGGTGGGTAGTCGAATCCACAGGGAGTAGACGATAGAAACAAAAACACTTCGCTAGGTAGCCAAAGAAAACCAATTTTTGATGAGATTAAAAAGTAATTTAAAACAGAAATTAAGAACTGAAAGTTAAAGCTAGAGTGTAGGAAAAGATCGAGATAAGAATGGGGTTCTCGGACACTGCTCCCCCTAGGTTCCTTGTTTCAAGTGCAAGACTTCAAATACTTTTACTCAATAGAGATTTCAAGAGTCGTGGAAACCAAAGATACAAGATCCCAAATCTAAGGTCAACCTTGACTAGTCCCCTACGAGGTCCCGGCGGAGAGAAGACTCTCGACACCTCACACCACGTATGACTGCGCTACGCTATAGGGATTCCAAGCGGTGAACCCTATTCCCAACTATAGATCAATCCCTTTGGTCCAGGCGAAAGATCCCTAATCACAAATAAGTCCCGGCGGAAAGGCCTCTCTCAACGCCTAACTCTCTTTGAGATCGAAGGTAATACTTGAAATAAGAAGGTAGGGAAAACCACACCGGAGGGGAAAGGGGACGTGTCGCTACCTCTCAACTCACCCTCTCGACCCTCTTCAATCTTGGTTAATCTAATCCTAATGGTGATGGTCACTCGTCAAAAGGATGATTGGATTAGCCCTCAACCCTAGTGTCACTCTAAGGGAGAAACAATTAAGCACACAAGATTGAAACTCAAATTTAAACTCAAATTGAATAATAGCATTAAAGTCAATGAAACATAGAAAACCTAGGGTTTACAAGTCCAAGTACCCACTAGGGGTTTAGCCCTCCATGGAGCAATACAAGTTCATCAAAATAAATGAAAATAAGTGCAAGAAATCCATAAAGAAAACCCCCTTAAGCTTCGTGTTGATGGCCTATGAGGGCTGTTTCTTCTTCTCCACGGATCCTTCCTCCAAGCCTAGGGCACACCTTGCCGAATCGAAGTCGTCGAAGGCTCCCCCAATAGCTCTCCTTGGAAGGAATCGGTGTTGAAATCGGTGAAGAAACGCCCCCAAAACGCAGCAAAAACCCTCTCAAACCCTAGCCGAACCTCCTCCCAAAGTTAGGAAAAAGTCCCCCTTTATAACGCTTCAGAACGACTTTATAATTGGCCATCTCGAGGATCCACACGGGCGTGTGGATGAGCCACACGGCCGTGTGGAAATTCCACACGGCCGTGTGGAAATTCCACACGCCCATGTGGAATTTCAGCCTTGTGGAAACTTGCTTATTGGTCCCCGATTTCGCCCGTTTCTTCTCCTGAGGTCACACGGACGGACACACGCCCATGTGAAAGGTCATATGGCATTTCTTGATGATGAAAAACCCTTGGAGAGCTTTTGAAATCTTTGAACAAATCCGAACGAGCGAGCATGACTGCCTTCGTGTCCTTCTACAAGAATTGTCTTGAAGCCTTTAGAAGTTGGCACATACCCCCTTGTTTGAACCCGATTTGTGTCTTGAACTTTGTATTTGCACAAAAGAGCTCCACATGGCACCATTATGACCTAATCTTGCTTTTCTTCGCATAAACCTTCTTCACAACCCTAATTGCACGAAAGAACACAAAAACACACGAAATGAGAAATATAACCTGAAAAATGTGATGCTCATGCATGGAAAAACATCTCAAATAATATGTACATGCAGGCACTTATCAAACTCCCCCACACTTAAGCTTTTTCTTGTCCTCAAGCAAAATTTATACAATGAAAACCACAAGTAGAGTGATATAAGTACTTAGCCTTAAGTTCACCAAAAAGTATGTAAGAAGGGCATTCTTAAACAAAGGAACAATTTGCAACATAGAAAGATAAAAACCAATGCTCTAGCAAAAACTCGGAGCACAAAGAAAATAGAAACTGACTGCGTGTGTGTGTGTAATGCTTACTCATGCCAACCCTAAATGTACTCTTAAAAGTTCTTATTGAAAAGGATTTATTTGAGGACAAAGAATAGGCAGTAGCTGCACACAACCTCGAAGGTAGCCATTTCCCAAGATGCCTCCTAGGCGGCTTTCACGCTTTGAGGAGGTAGCTCTTTCCACCTCGGAGTGTTAGCTTTCACACGGCCTATTAGATAGCTCTTTCTCTCATTAGGGCATAGCTAGTATCCGACTTATGAGAGTAGCTGCATACAACATAGGTGGTAGCTCTTTCCACTCCGAAAACAAGTAAACAAATAAGGCATTCTTCCTTTGTTTTCTTTTTTTTTTTTTTTTTTTTTTTTTTTTTTTTTTTTTTCAAAATAAAGAAAACTAAGGTCCTTTTGGCACTGAACTAGAGTTGTCAGGGTTAACAGAGCAAGAAAGGTGTAAGTAATGCAATCAGACAAAAAATTTCTATGTTTTTCGAGTAAACTAGAGCATGAGTACAAACGATGTTTAAAATTCTCCTAAATTCAAGACTGCAATCCTTGCCTTTTAAGGTGAACTATCATTGGCTAGATAAGCATATGAGTGATGAGCATACATACATAGAGAACGTGTGCAACGTGAACTCCCCCCCACACTTAAGATGTACAATGCCCTCATTGTACTCATGCAAACATACAAAAAAAGAATATAAATAAAACATGAAGGCGTGGGGATTAAAAACGACACTCCCCTTGGCTCCGAATGTAGAATTTGAGTGGAGCTGCAAACGGGGGAAGTGAAGCTGCGACGGGTTGTGAAGCTCACACGGCCATGTGGAAAATCCTCATGGTCGTGCCTATGACTATTCCTCAATACAGACTGACATGACCATCTCGCACATCACAAAAGGGGTTCGGTAAAGCTCAACACAAAAGATAAACAACGAGAGTTTATAAGCATGACGTACACGCTTAAACTCGAAACAAACAAACTACAACCGGAAGCAAGTAAGATAGAGCTCGGAAGGTAAACCCTTTCGAGTAAAGAGATAAAGCGACAAGAAAATAAACTAGTACAAGAAAAAGAAACAACTAAAAGAAAGACGCCTCAAGCGTCATCATCTCCTGGTGCTGCTAGTGATGCGGGGGATGCATGGGGTGCTCGGGGTGCGGGAGACATGGTGGAGTCGGTGTCTCTCGCCATCATCTCGTCCGCCAACTCTTCCACTTGATCATGGTCAATCGCGGCCAACGCTTGCGAGTCGAGGGTCCGTATCTTGCCGAACTTGAGCCTTGAGAGGTGCTCAACTTCGATTTGATGTTTGGGTACGGGGAACTTCAACTGCTTAGGCGAGGGCTCACGAGGCCCACAAGGATGCTTATGTGCACGTTTTCTTGTCCTTGGAGGTATTTCTGCGCAAAAGAGAGGCAAACGGGTCATTTCGGGGTCAAAACCTAAGTGCCAGGGATCCACATGGCCGTGTGGAATTTCCACACGGCCGTGTGGATCTTCGGCCATGGCTATACGGCCATGGTTGATCCACTTCGACGCATGCAAAGGTGCAATACTTCTACCATTGGTGTTTATAACATAAAAACAAGTATTTCCCATAAAAATAGCATGCTAAAACACAAGAATCATCACCCAAATCCAAGAAAGAAAATTCATGGATTTGCATCTAGAAACGACTATGATGCACTACACTGAAGATGAAACGACAGAAAACTAAAACTAAACGAAAACTACAATGCAGAAATTAAAACTAACTAAAACAAGTGCAATGAATTTAAAAACTTGGGTTGCCTCCCAAGAAGCGCTTGTTTTACGTCACTAGCTTGACGTACCTTTATCCTTACTCATGGTGGCTTGAAAAGGGTGTGCTCCTCCCGACTATATCTTGCGTAGCTACTTCCCATGAGCACAATTGTATCTCGTCGGTGATTCACTTTTATTGGAGGCTTGAACAATTTTACTTTAGGTCTCCACGGAAACAAATTGGGGTAGGAATTGTTCATTCTCAACTTCGGTGAGTCCTTGGATGGTTTGAGCCTCCTACCCACATCATCTTTAATTCTTGACACATTTTTTGAAAATTTTGATTGTTGATCAATTCCAAGGAGAGGCACTTGTTCCATTGCCTTGGGGTTTGCTTCTTTGACGTTTTCAACTTGAACAAAATATGGTTTCAACAAACCCTCTCCCAAAGCTTCCTCCTTATATGCATGTTGTCCATTCAAGCACTCGTTATTCTCAAATTGGGGCTCTTCTCCCACCATTTGATTCTCGGTAACATCTTGTTCCTTCTCCCCCACTTGCTCATTGTTCTCGCACTCTTCCTTGTCATTTTCTAAAGAAACATCCTCCACAAGTCCCTCTGTTTGGTTCTCGAAGTCATGAATAAAATCTTGTTGAGTTTGCTTGTGAAATCTCGAGAGGCTTTGATACCGGCTTCGGTGTTCGGATAAACTTAGCCAACACATTATTCAAGTTCAAATTTTCGTCTTCGGATTCTTCAACTAGGGGAGCCTCGGATCTCCGAATAAATCCTGCCAATAGACTTTTTAGGCTAGGATCTTGCTCATGCGATGGAATGTGCTCTTCAAATCCGAATTGTGGTGTTTGCCAATGTTGTTCACACACATTCCATGAGATGTTGGGGGAGTTCCTATGACTAGACCGATAAGTGTTACAGTAGGAATAACTTCGCTGCATTGTTCCAAAATGTTTATCAGTCCCTGCATTGTAAGCTTCATTTTGTATGGAAAAAGCTGTAATTGAATCAACATGTTATATATGTACAAAGAAAATAAAATAAATGAGAACGGTGAAAGTAAGAAAGATGAAATAGACAAACAATAAAATATAAATGAATGACTAAAATAGCAAAGGATAAGAGTTCCTTAAACGCCTAACTCCCCGGCAACGGCGCCAAAAACTTGACACACCCTTGCGTGTGTGTTCCGCAAGTGCACGGGTGTCGAAGTAATAAAGTACCCAACGGGTGGGTAGTCGAATCCACAGGGAGTAGACGATAGAAACAAAAACACTTCGCTAGGTAGCCAAAGAAAACCAATTTTTGATGAGATTAAAAAGTAATTTAAAACAGAAATTAAGAACTGAAAGTTAAAGCTAGAGTGTAGGAAAAGATCGAGATAAGAATGGGGTACTCGGACACTGCTCCCCCTAGGTTCCTTGTTTCAAGTGCAAGACTTCAAATACTTTTACTCAATAGAGATTTCAAGAGTCGTGGAAACCAAAGATACAAGATCCCAAATCTAAGGTCAACCTTGACTAGTCCCCTACGAGGTCCCGGCGGAGAGAAGACTCTCGACACCTCACACCACGTATGATCGCGCTACGCTATAGGGATTCCAAGCGGTGAACCCTATTCCCAACTATAGATCAATCCCTTTGGTCCGGGCGAAAGATCCCTAATCACAAATAAGTCCCGGCGGAAAGGCCTCTCTCAACGCCTAACTCTCTTTGAGATCGAAGGTAATACTTGGAATAAGAAGGTAGGGAAAACCACACCGGAGGAGAAAGGGGACGTGTCGCTACCTCTCAACTCACCCTCTCGACCCTCTTCAATCTTGGTTAATCTAATCCTAATGGTGATGGTCACTCGTCAAAAGGATGATTGGATTAGCCCTCAACCCTAGTGTCACTCTAAGGGAGAAACAATTAAGCACACAAGATTGAAACTCAAATTTAAACTCAAATTGAATAATAGCATTAAAGTCAATGAAACATAGAAAACCTAGGGTTTACAAGTCCAAGTACCCACTAGGGGTTTAGCCCTCCATGGAGCAATACAAGTTCATCAAAATAAATGAAAATAAGTGCAAGAAATCCATAAAGAAAACCCCCTTAAGCTTCGTGTTGATGGCCTATGAGGGCTGTTTCTTCTTCTCCACGGATCCTTCCTCCAAGCCTAGGGCACACCTTGCCGAATCGAAGTCGTCGAAGGCTCCCCCAATAGCTCTCCTTGGAAGGAATCGGTGTTGAAATCGGTGAAGAAACGCCCCCAAAACGCAGCAAAAACCCTCTCAAACCCTAGCCGAACCTCCTCCCAAAGTTAGGAAAAAGTCCCCCTTTATAACGCTTCAGAACGGCTTTATAATTGGCCATCTCGAGGATCCACACGGGCGTGTGGATGAGCCACACGGCCGTGTGGAGATTCCACACGGCCGTGTGGAAATTCCACACGCCCATGTGGAATTTCAGCCTTGTGGAAACTTGCTTATTGGTCCCCGATTTCGCCCGTTTCTTCTCCTGAGGTCACACGGACGGACACACGCCCATGTGAAAGGTCATATGGCATTTCTTGATGATGAAAAACCCTTGGAGAGCTTTTGAAATCTTTGAACAAATCCGAACGAGCGAGCATGACTGCCTTCGTGTCCTTCTATAAGAATTGTCTTGAAGCCTTTAGAAGTTGGCACATACCCCCTTGTTTGAACCCGATTTGTGTCTTGAACTTTGTATTTGCACAAAAGAGCTCCACATGGCACCATTATGACCTAATCTTGCTTTTCTTCGCATAAACCTTCTTCACAACCCTAATTGCACGAAAGAACACAAAAACACACGAAATGAGAAATATAACCTGAAAAATGTGATACTCATGCATGGAAAAACATCTCAAATAATATGTACATGCAGGCACTTATCAAGAACAGAGGTCATGCACTCATCACTTTAGTAGGGGAATAAGGTTGCTTGAGGACAAGCAACAATTCAAGCTTGGGGGTATTTGATGAGCGCATTTCATATATATGTATTGCATGCTTTACCCTCAACATTATTTAATATTTTGGCTGTAATTCTCCAAGTACGGTGCTATTTGAGGTATTCGTTGTTCGTCATGCAGATATCAAAGTCCTGAAGTAAGAAGAAGCGTTTTTGGAACAATTTTAGAAGCTAAAGGACTTAGAAGAAACCTCATCAAGCTCAGCACGGCTTGAGCACGCCCGTGCTGTTTCCCGTGCAAAGTGCAGGAAAGTTCAACCAAAATTCAGCACAGCCTGAGTCCGCTGAGCACGGGTGTGAAAACCTCAGCACGGTCGAAGCACGCCCGTGCTGCTTCAATTGAAAATTACAATAGAATGCAGCCATAGATCAGCACAGCCAGAGTTCGCTGAGCACGGTCGTGAAAACTTTAGCACGGTCTAAGCACGCCCGTGCTGTTCCCCGTGCAGATTACAAGTTTGTGAGTTTTCTGAAGAGTTATTTGGCCGTAATCTGCACGGCTTGAAGCACAGCTTCAGCACGCCCGTGCTCACATCGAGAAGACTTTAAAACCCTAGAAACTCAGTTTCTAAGGGGACTTTTGGTGGGCGAACTTTGGGGAAAGAAAGGGAGAGCTTTGGGGGTTCATCCTCCACTTCATCAAGAGTATGCCAAGCTTATGGTAGGCCGATCGGGGGGAGATTACACGACATTGTAGATCCTTCGACACGTCAAGGATGCAAGAAATTAGGGAGTTTTCAATTGCTTGTCTTTTAATTTCTTTGGCATTGTATTTGTTGGTTGTCATTATGAGGGGCTAAACTCTTAAGGGAGCCCCGGGGTTGGTTGTATGACGTTGTAGCTTGAACTCATTGTCTTTACTTGCAGTATTTTGAATGTCTTGTTCCTTTCAATAAATCAAGGTTATTGGCTATCTCGTATGTTGTTTAGTGCTTATGCTTGGTAGTTGGGTTCTCCTATCTAGGCTTATGAATCGTTATTGATTGTTGCAAGCAGTGGGAGTTCAACTTAGGGCTCGGCAGCGCTAGAAACCGCATGCTTATAGCATAACTAGGTTTAGAACTGAAGACTTCGCTGATAAATACTGAGAAAGACCGAGTTAGTGATCGTCGGAAACCCAACCCCGGGGCCCCATCTCCTCGATCGAGTCAAACCTAAATCATCCCTTGGTGAATTTCCTATTCCCTTAACTTCCTCGAAGTTAATATAAAGTCAATTCCTTCATCTTCTGTTTGGTCAGATATTAAGTAGGACGTTAGTATTAGAAACTATACCAGTCCCTGTGGATTCGACTACCCGACCCAAAGGGTACACTTTACTACTTGTGCGACCCGTGCACTTGCGGTTACGGCGACGGCGCCAAAAACTTGATACGCCCCTTGCGTAACCGCAAGTGCACGGGTCGTACAAGTAGTATAATGTACCGAAAAGGTCGGGTAGTCGAATCCACAGGGACTGGTATAGCTTCTAATACTAACGTCCTACTTAATATCTAACCAAACTGAAGATGAAGGAATTGACTTTGGACTAACTTCGAGGAAGTTAAGGGAATGAGAAGTTCACCAAGGGAAGATTTAGATTTGACTCGATGGAAGAGATGGGGCCCCGAGGTTGGGTTTCTGACGTTCACTAACTCAGTCTTTCTAAGTAATTATCAGGGATGTCTTCAGTTCTAAACCTTGCTATGCTATAAGCATGTGGTTTCTAGCGCTGCCGAGCTCTAAGTTGAACTCCCTCTGCTTGCAAGAATCAACAAGGATTCACAAACCTAGATGGGAGAACCTAACTACCAAGCATCAAGCACTAAACAACAAACAAAATAGCCAATAACCTTGATTTATTGAAGGAACAAGACAATCATAAAAACTGCAAGTAAAGACTATGAGTTCGAGCTACAACGTCATACAACCACCCCCGGGGCTCCTTTAAGAGTTTAGCCCCTCATGATAATAACCCACAAATACAATGCCAAAGAAATTACAAGACAAATAATTGAAAACTCCCTAATTTCTTGCATCCTTGAGGTTGTCGAAGGATCTATGACGTCGTGTAATCCCCTTCCGATCGGCCTACCATACACTTGGCATTCCCTTGATGAAGCTGAGGATGAATCCCCAAGGCTCTCCCTTTCTTTCTACCAAAGATCGCCCCCAAAAGTCCCCAAAAAACCTAAGTTTTTAGGGTTTTAATGTTTTCCCGATGTGAGCACGGGCGTGCTGAAACCGTGCTTCAAGCCGTGCAGATTACGGCCAAATAACTCTTCAGAAAACTCAGAAACCTGTAATCTGCACGGGGAGCAGCACGGGCGTGCTTAGACCGTGCTGAGGTTTTCACGACCGTGCTCAGCGAACTCTGGCTGTGATGAAATATGGATGCATTCTCCTGCAATTTTCACGGGAAGCAGCACGGGCGTGCTTCGACCGTGCTGAGATTTTCACACCCGTGCTTAGCGGACTCAGGCTGTGCTGAATTATGGTTGAATCCATCTGTATTTTGCACGGGAAACAGCACGGGCGTGCTCAAGCCGTGCTGGGCTTGATGAGGTTTCTTCTAAGTCTTTTAGCTTCTAAAATTGTTCCAAAAACGTTTCTTCTTACTTCAGGACTTTGATATCTGCATGACGAACAACGAATACCTCAAATAGCACCGTACTTGGGGAATTAAAGCCAAAATATTAAATAATGATGAAGGTAAAGCATGCAATATATATATATGAAATGCGCTCATCAAATACCCCCAAACTTGAATTGTTGCTTGTCCTCAAGCAACCTTATTCCCCTAATAAAGTGATGAGTGCATGACCTCTGATCTCAACAAATTAAAGGAGTTACTGAAGCTTTCAGGAGTTTCTGAGAACTAGTGACTTAGTCAATTGAAAGCTTGTGAAAGATTTTACTCATACTCCGTACTACCGTGTGTGTGTGTCGCCTCCTGAAGTATGTCAAAACTGTTCTTGAGGGGGCTAGTACAAGCTCTTTTTTCTCAAAATTTTCACTATTGACTCCTAGATTGGGTAGTAGCTTCATACACCCTAGAGGCAACCATTTCACTTGGTAGGTCATCAAAAATGACATTTGTGATGCCTAAAATCCGACTACTCAAGTGCGGCTTTCGCTTTTTCTAAAGTGATAGCTCTTTCTACCATCTTTCACACAAAAATTGGCAGGGCATTCCAAAATGGAATCCGACTTGTCACGAAATTCTAGTTTTTATTTATTTTGAGTTTGGAGTCAACTTCTAATTTTTCAGCCTTATAAACTAGCCCTTCCTCTAACAGAGTAACAACCCAACAGAAGGCTAAGTGTCAGCATTTGGGTTTCCAAAGTAAGAGCAAAATAAAACTTTAAGTCCAACAAAAGTGCACTAGTATACCCAAAAACTCCTAGCTTAGCAATTCTCAACCAAAACAATTTTCATAGATCGTCCTAAGTCATGCACAACATCTAGGAGACAAATACACAACCCTCCCCCACACTTGAATGAAACATTGTCCTCAATGTTTAAAGATGTAAGCATGGAAAGCAAAGAAAATAAGTGCAAGTAAAAGTGAGGGTTGGGAATGTTCACCAAGTTAAAGGAGAGGTGCCGAAGAAAAATTCGATGGCACATAAGGGCAGGAGTTGATCGCGGATTAGGGATGAGTCGTTTGAGACAACCATCAAGAAAAACAATCAATGAAGCCTGAGATATACATGCAAGCATTAGAGAACGAACATAAACAAAAAGACAAAAATCGCACTAAAAAGAGATCAGTTTAGTAGGGGACTCCCCTTGCTAACTGACTCAAGAACACAAACGACAACAGAAGTAAAAACAAAGAACACAAAATAAAGCAAAACAACAACAAAGTTGTCACGCCCCGACCCTCGGGTCCCGATCCATGGCACTACCGCCACGACAACCCAGGGGAGGTCAACACCTGCCTCAACCCCAGGTCGCCGTAAGGCTAACCTGTTACCTGTACAATATTAACATTACCACAATAATACTCTAAATCTAAGGTATTCAATCACAACCCTGTACAAGATCAACAGACTCACACATATATGTACATATATCCCTGGAAATCACAACATCAATGATCATGGACACAATCATAGTTTTTCCACAAACACTGGGTGTAAACTCATACAACCTAAGGTCCTGTCTTAACCAATCAAGATTATACAAGATCAAATGGAAATACGAAAACATAGGTCCTAATGGATCCATCTTATGCATGACGACAATGTTTATGAATCATACACTACTCAAAGGTAAATGCAAGAATAGATGCCAAGCACTATCATGTCTTACGCCCTGCTGCCGTGCTAACACCTGAAAAGGAGAGAAGAAGAATGGGTGAGTAACTAAGTTACTCAGTGAGGGGTTGAACATGGAGCTATAACTCATACAGGTGTAAAGAATGGTATGCCGAAAACATATGTAAATCTTTAACAACCACAACTTACAAAATGCTTTAAATACACATTTCAATATAACAAGCTTTCCAACTTTCTCAAAGAAAGGCATCAATAAAACACTGAAATTCTTTTGTAAAGGTTCAAGATTTAAAACTTCAAGTTATGGAAACTCGTTAAAAGCTCAAACCCATCGAATCAAGAATTTATAGTGCAACGCACGCAGAAATCCTTTATCGATAGCATCATCAATAGCCTATGAAAACTCTCCATCACTAACCATGGCCGTGGCTAGGTCAGGAGCCACCAAGATGCGCGTATCTTGGTGTTGGCCGTTGGGAATCCCGTATGGTGACTCCGGGAACCTAACACAGCACCTTCAGGCTCTCCTACGCGCCTCCAGTAAGGGCTAGTCAGCCGAGAACTCCACGCCACCCCGACTAGGTCGGTCCGTGGAGACTCGCTTCTGCAGAAGACGGGGATTCCCCTAATGTCACCATCCCGCCCGTAGGCTTATCATGAACGCATCATGATAATAATATGAAGACATCGATATAATATCATAATCTCATCAAAAGATCACAAATACTTCGGCCGTAGGCTCATCATAAACGTATCATTATAAAATCATATATCTCATCAAGAGATCACAAATTCGCATAAAATACAACTCTAAATCCAAGAGTAAATCCTTTTGCGAAAGCATCGACAATAATGTCATTTTCATCAAGAATATCGACACAAGAGTATTCTTTGAAAACACATTTCAAATACGATAACATCGTGGAGAATCTCAATTTGGTCTACATAGACCCTTATTCGGTCAAGAACATCGAATTCTCAAATTCACCAATCTTGAAAACATGTAGTTCAAACCATAGGATTTTCCAATACTCATGAAATATAAATAATCAAGAATTTAACAAGATCATAAACCATTATGGTTTCTAGGTCTCAAGGAAATCATCTCATGAGCCTTTTGTAATAGAATCAATAGTTAAGCAAGATCATAAACATCAAGGTTTCTAGATCTCAAGGAAATCATCTCATGAGTCTATTAAAATGAAATCAAGAATTAAGAAGATCATATAGCATCATAATTTCAGTTTTCAAGAAACACTTCAAGAATCCATTGAAATCAAAAAATTCTCATCTCAAAGCATGCATTATTCAAAGTTCCATGAAAACATCTCAAGAAACCTTTAAAACATGAAATTCACCATCCAAAAATGTATATAATTAAGTATTTAACCAAGCATGACCATAGCTTGATAAGTGCTTGATTATATATATTTTATAATATCAGTTTATATGCATTGAGCATCACTTCTATCAGATTTTAGCATTAACAAGGTGTGTTTTGTGTTCTTTTGTGCAAACAGGGCTTTGGAGACATGACATACAGGAAGAAGCAAAGATAGGGTGTGATGACACGTTTCAAGACCACAATCAGAAGCTGTGTTCATATGCATGGGAGTGTTGCCAACTTTCGGAGGAGTACAAGTCATTACACAAACCGAAAGGGCACAAAGGCAGTAGTACGCCCATGTCCCAACTTCCGTACAAAGCAGAAGAAAGTTCTTGAGGATTTCAAAGCCTAGAAAGCCACACACCCTACCACACGAGCGTGTGCCCGACCGTGTGGACTCCAAGGAAGACTTCGGGGGAAAAAAGCACTGTAGCATCTACTGTAGCAATTTACTGTAGCAGTACTGTAGCAGAGTGCTTCACACGCCCGTGTGGATGGCCGTGTGGATGCCCGCGTAAAGCCCCGAATTCAAATTATAAAAGCCGCCTTGTGATAATTTTTAGGGATCTTTTTGGCCACTTTCGAGGGAGAAGGCGGCTAGGGCTTGGAAGGAGTTCTTTGCGGCTTTGGGAAGCTTTCCTCACCAACTTGGATCGATTCCTCCTCCGTCATAGCGTCAAGGAAGCCATCGGCGACCTAGCTTCAGAGTGGATTCAATCCAGACGTGGAAACTACCCATCAAGACTATCATCACGGATTAAAGGGGGTTATTCTTTATGTCTTTGGAACTTATTTCTGAATTTATTATTTGTTTTGTGACTCGCTCCAGGGAGAGCTAAACCCCTAGAGGGTATTCGGACATGTAAACCCTAGGATTCTTATTTTCATTAGATTTACATTGTGTTTCTATTCGAATTTATCAGATTGAGTTTTACTCTTGAGTTCATAATGCTTGTTTGTGCTTTTGATTTCATTATTAATTGCCTTGCATGTTTTATTCAATCTAGTGAAGAGAGAGATCACCGCTAGGTTTAGAATTACCAAGAGTAAAGAGGGTTGAGAGGGTGAGCCGTGAGATAGCGGAGTGTCCCCTTTCCCTTCCGACAGATATTTCCTATCTCCATATTCCCTAAGTGTCAAGCAACCATATGTGGTGTGAGGCGTCGAGAGAATTCTCCGCCGGGACCTCGTAGGGGGTTAGGGATCTTCCACCTGGAGGCAGGGTTAGATCTACTTTTAGGAATTGGTCATATCTTTGGGATCCCTAGAGTTTTAAGTAGTCATATGTGGTGTGAGGCGTCGAGAGAATTCTCCGCCGGGACCTCGTAGGGGACTAGTTATCGGTGACCTGGAGGCAGGGGCCGTTATACCTTTGGATACCCACGACTCATTGTCTTCGTTTAGAAACACTTGTAATCTACATCCAACACCCGAATCCTAGGGGGAGCATTGTCCGGATACCTCACTTTTATTGATTGAGAACTCTTTTCCTTTTATTTCCTGCGCACTTGTGGTGACACTCTTAGTGTTGGCCATTAGATCATCACATACTACACTCATTAGGCTAGATAACAAAAGAGGGGCTATTACTAGTACTTCTGTTCCCTGTGGTTCGACAACCCGACCCTTTGGGTCCACTTTTATTACTTGACGACCCGTGCACTTGCGGTAACGCAAGGGGTTGACACACATCACCCTGTTGTGTTGTTGCGGAGACGCATCATAGCTCAAGAATTAAACAATTTCCCACTCACAAACTTGGTGAGATCGAACACTTGGATCACTCGCCTACTTGATCTTTACCCTTGCCTTTAGATCCACCTTTTTAAAGCCATTAACAATCCAAGAAAAACAAGAATCAATCACATAACCCAAACAATAAACAAGAGAGGAAAGAATGATCTAAAATTAGATCTCAAGGCTTCTAGGGTTTACTAAGTGTTCTAGATTCATGAATTAACAATAATATAATCCTTAAACCCATAAAATCAAAATGAAATCAAGAATTTCCTAATTGGGTTCGGATCTAAAAGAATCAAAGGTTTAGAGATGAAGGATCTCCTTCATTCTTCACCAAAACATGAAATCAAGGCTCCTATACCATTCAAACATTAGATCCATGGCTAAATTCCAATTAAATAATAGATCCATACTAAATCCACACTAATTCTTCATGGATCTAAAGAGAATTGAATAAAAGAATAAGGAGTTGAAGAAGAGAAGAAAACCCACCTCAATTCTTGCTAGAACTAGAGGAGATTCATCACCAATGGAGAAGAGGGGAAGATCAACACCTTTCTTCTTTCTTGGAGTTCAAGAATGAAGATCTAATGGAGAGGAGAATGAGGATTCAAGATGGGGAGGAAAAGAGAGGGAAATGGGGTCTTATAAAGGCCATTTGAGTTTGAAAACGTTTTAAATAGGCACCAAAGCGCGGGAGGGCTCGTGGGCTCCCTTGCGGGCGCATGGGAGGCCGCGAGGCCCTTTCCAGAAAACCATGCCGGCGGCCATGCGCCCGCATGAGGGGCGGCATGGCCCCTTGCGGGCGGCCATGCGCCCGCATGCGGGGCCGCATGGCCCCTTGCGGCCTCCCATGCGGCCCGCATGGAAGGCCGCAAGGCCCCCTGTTTTTGGGGGTTTCTCGCGGCTTCTTGAAGGCTTACTCGCTCCACTTAAAAGCTCTTTCCCCCAAAGATTTTCCTCCTCTTTTACACTCTAAAAAGAGCCTTAACTAAGATCCCAACAAAAATAAAACTCGACAAAAACTTAAACACACAACTTCTACAAAGCACAAGAGAAGCGAAAAAGGTCGAACTTCCACAAAAGTATAACATCAAAACCGGGTGCTCTCAGAATCGGAGTCAGACTCCGATGGCAGGTCGGTGGTGTCGACGCCGACACTCCGGGACGTAGAGGGTCGAGCGGCACAACGAGGAGGTGGAGACAGGGTGACGTCGAGGTGAGAGGCCAACCGCTGCATACTCCGGATCATCCATCGCCGGAAAGAAGAAGAGCCCGCTGGAGGAGAGTCTTGAGTGTGGGTGGAAGCGCGAGTGCGTGGGGTGCGAGGAGACGAAGGGCGGGCGGCAGGGGGAGAATAAGGGACACTGGTGGCAGGCGGGACCTGTTGTCTCGTGCCATGAGAGGTGGACGTGGATCGCAGCATCCACATCGCTAGGAGTGTGTCCACTGAGACGGGAAGGACGCCACCGACCATCCGCATCGCACGTGTGGCTGCATGGAGTCCCATCCTCCGAATCAGCCGTGTGATGTAAGATCCGCAGAAGATGGCGCTGACTCGGGTGTCCTATCCCTGGTGCTGGATGCTAAAAGCCACCTCGTAGCCGAGGTGCATCTGGAATCCGTCCAGCATGCTCAGCAAAAAGTCGAAGTCGCGGCGACTAACGACTCCGGTGCTGTCTCCTCGCCCTGTGATGGAGTGACTTAGAATAAAATGGATGTACCTGAGGGCTGGGAGACGAAGAGATGAGGCCTTGGACCGGCGGGGGTTGTACTCCCGGTCCGTGCTCAGACGCTGCCAACAAGCCTCCTGGGACTCGCCGGGTGGTCGGGCTACGAGGAGGGCGTCGTACTTTGGAGTTCTGGTGAACTCCTCATCGTACAAGCCCAGTCTGACAGAAAACTCTGTCAGACTCATCCGATGTAGCTCGCCGAGCGCCTGGTACTGGACTGTGCCGGCGCGGTGGTGGCTGATGGGGCCTCTGGACAGCTCGAAGGTCGCAAGGACCTCCAGAGACAACTCTCGGTAGGCGGGGTCGGGGATGGACAACAGCCTCGTCCATGCGCCCTCGCCGAGGTATCGGCGCACGTCAGCCTCGAGGCCCACCTCGCGGAGGACCTCCTAATCTATGGCTCGCAGCTCGCCAAACCGCTTCGCGCTCAAACGGTCGTGGCGCTCCTGGTGGATGGGAGTACCCAGGGTCAGCGCAGGGGGGGCGGCTGGGGTCGACGACTCCCCTCTAGCCCTCTTCGAAGAAGGGCCAGACGCAGTAGCCTTCCTCGGCATGATCTGTCAAGAGAAAAATAATAAACAGTTAAGGTCAACATTGAAACACGGGCGTGTTTCAAATCTGCACGCCCATGCAATTTAAAATATAGGGTTTTCCAACGAGCACGGGCGTGCTGAACAGGCACGCCCGTGCTTCCATGTAATTCTAGATCTAAACCCGGAGCACGGCCGTGCTTGGCTGAACACGGCCGTGCTACCAAAATCCATCTCCGGCTCCGACGAACTCAAACTTGAAAATCGACGGAACAAAATTGTTTAAACTCAATCAATAGCACCCTAGATGTCTCTAATGATGAATTGAGATGCTTCCAAGAAGAATAATAGCATAAAAGCAAAGATTGATAAATAAAACACGAATCTAGGGCTCGTCGACATAGCACAAGTATTGAAGAAGGGTAGAGGCGATCAAACTCCGAGAAACCACGACAACCACCCGCAAATTAGCTAAAACGCAAGAAAATGAAAGCACAAGGGAAGAGAGTCGCCGGTAAGAAGAAAGAAAGGGTGAACGCGCGTTTAAAAAAGAGAAAATCGCAGGAAGAGGGACAGTCGCGATGAGCACGGCCTCAGCACGGCCGTGCTGTGCCCGTGCTGAAGTAAATTCAACGAAAAATGAAGAACGCGGCATGTCCGTGACGCGTGCACGATCAGCGTGTTCAGGGATTCAGCACGGCCATGGCACGGCCGTGCTTCTCCCCGTGCTGAATGGAAAAGATCAAACCTGGAAAGCCTATGAATTTTACCCCCAACAGCACGGGGGTGTTATGCCCGTGTTGGGCCTGGAACCTTCCTTCATGAAGAAAAACACGCCGGATTCACAACAAAACGCAACAAAAACACAAAAAACACCAAACAACAACCAAAACAAAGAAATAACAAAGAAAAAAAATAAATCGGGTTGCCTCCCGATAAGCGCTCTTTTAATGTCACTAGCTTGACAGGTCTATTCTCACCTCATGATGGCTCAAAAACATACCTTTCTTCTTGAAGCCTTGTGGAACAACAGTCCATGAAAGAAGAAAAGGAATTAATCAAAAATGCCTCACCAGAACTGAGGTCATTAACAGGACGGTGCTGTGGGGAGGCTTGTTGTTTCTTCCTCTCCTCAACGTTTTTCCACCATGTCTGGGCCTTCGACACCTTGCTTTTCCTTCTTGTGACTTTCATTTCTGATTGACCAACGCTCGACGGTGTAGCAGCGATGGCTTCCTCTTGGACTGAGAGCTCTTCATCGGGAGGTTCTTCCCCCAGCAAATCAGTAAGATGATCCTTTTGCCAAATTTCCTGCACACAATCACAAATCACGTCATTAGTAGCGTCTACAAAATAGCAAGAATCATCAAATGCCATGGGGTGTCTCATAGCTTCCTTCAGCTTGAATACAACTTCTTCATCCCCCACTCTTAATGTTAGACGACCATCCTTCACATCAATGATGGCTTGTGACGTAGCGAGAAAGGGTCGTCCAAAAATCAGAGGTACCTCAACCCGTTCATCCAAATCTAGGATAACAAAATCTACCGGGAGTACAAACTTGTCAATCTTCACCAAGACGTCCTCCACAATTCCCAAAGGTTGGCGGGTGGAGCGATCAGCAAGTTGGAGCGTCATCTGAGTTGGCTTGAGTTCTCCCAGCCCCAGTTTCTGAAAAATTTTCAACGGCATCAGATTGATGCTCGCCCCTAAGTCCGCCAATGCCTTCTCATCATTCATTCCTCCAATTGTACATGGGATGATGAAACCTCCCCGATCTTTCTCTTTCTTGGGGATTTTATTTGAGATGATCGCTGAGCATTCTTCGCTTAATGTAACTGTTGAAACTGCTTCTAGTTTCCTTTTGTTAGTCAAAAGCTCTTTAAGAAATTTGGCGTATTTGGGCATTTGTGAGAGAGCTTCTACAAACGGGACATTTATGTGCAAGGTCTTGAACATCTCCAGAAACTTTTTAAACTGTGCCTCTTGTTGGTCTTTCTTGAGCTTCGCAGGATAAGGCAAAGTCGGTTTGTATTCTGCCACTTGGTCCTTCTCTTCACCCTTCGATTTTTCCCTTAAACTCGAACTTGACCCTGGATCTCTCTCTAGCACTTCCACCCCTGATTCACATTGAGATTCTTTTTGTGCTTGTGGAGGTGGGGACTCAAGTTCCTTGCCACTCCTCAAAGTGACTGCCTTAAGGGACTCCCGGGGGTTAACTTCAGTATTACTAGGTAGTGCACCCGGGGGTCGTTCAGCAAGCGTCTTGGGAATCTGTGCGACCTAACGCTCAAGATTCTGTAAAGAGGCTTGTTGATTCCTCATCATCTCTTCATGCCCTGTGATTCGGGCATCATTGGCTTGGATGTACTGGACAAGGAGGGCCTCGATAGAAGGTCCCTTTTGCTCTTGTGGTGGAGGCCTCGAAAATTGAGGCTGTGTCTGTTGCTGCTGCTGCTGTTGTTGCTGGGGGCGCCGCTGCCCCTGATTTTGGTCTTTCCAAGAAAAATTGGGGTGATTCCTCCACCCCGGGTTGTAGGTGCTACTGTAGGGGTTGCCTGAATACCTCTGATTCTAACCAATGAAATCCACCTGTTCGGTGCCACTAACTCCCTCAGAAGAACAACTAGGCACTGGTTGGTTTGCCCAACTATCAGTATTCATGTTCATTGCTGGAGGTTGGACTTGCATTGTGTCCAGCCTTTTCGAGATGGCCTCCACCTGTGCTGCCAAAGTAGTGAGCACATCAACCTCATAAAATCCGGCGGTCTTCACCGGCTTATTTCTCTCAGAACTCCACTGGTAGCCATTGGATGCCATGTTTTCAATCAAATTCTGTGCCTTATCAGGTCTTTTGCTACACAAGGAGCCTCCTGCTGCGGCATCCAACATTTGCTTAGTGGCCACATTCAATCCATTGTAGAATATCTGGATTTGCATCCATTCCACAATTCCATGCTGCGGGCACTTCCTCAACAGTTCCTTGTACCGCTCCCAGGTATCATACAGTGTTTCAGATTCGGCTTGCCGGAATGAAGAGATGTCGCTTCTAAGTTTAGTGATCTTGGCCGGTGGAAAATATCTGGTCAGAAACTTTTCGGCCAACTGTTCCCAGCTTGTAATCGAACCCGCTGGCAAGGAACTTAGCCATTGCTTGGCCCTCCCTCGCACAGAAAATGGGAACAATCGAAGACGAACCGCATCCTCGGACACATTGTTCGCCTTGAAGGTATCACAGATTTCTAGGAAAGTTGCAAGATGAGCATATGGGTCCTCATCTTGGAAGCCGTCAAATTGGCACATCTGTTGCACCATTTGAATAAAATTGGGCTTCAGCTCGAAATTGTTGGCCGCAACTGGGGGCCGAACAATGCTAGATCCAGATCCTTCCAAATTAGGCCGAGCATAGTCAGAAATGCTTCTCTGATTCCCAGCCATGTTTTCTTCTTGGTCCACTTCAACACTTACTTCCACTAACCCGGTCTCCCTTAAGTGAATCTATCGCTGTCTCCGATGAAATGTCCACTCAATATCTGGATCTGGAGACGCAAGATGGGAAGAATTCCCCCCGGTCATGCACTGCACCTGCACAAACACCAAAAGAAACAAATGAGATATGAATTTTCAAGCGCAAAGCGAAAAGATAAAAGAATAATAAACAGCTTAAGAAAAACAAAGAAAAACAACAGAACAAAAACAAAGAAAACAAATGAAAATAAAATAAGAACAAAAGAAAAGGAATTAAAAGCAAAATAAACGGCTAGAATACTAAGACTGTCCGAATTCTTAGAAGTTGCTAGTCCCCGGCAACGGCGCCAAAAACTTGATACGCCCCTTGCGTAACCGCAAGTGCACGGGTCGTACAAGTAGTATAATGTACCCAAAAGGTCGGGTAGTCGAATCCACAGGGACTGGTATAGCTTCTAATACTAACGTCCTACTTAATATCTAACCAAACTGAAGATGAAGGAATTGACTTTGGACTAACTTCGAGGAAGTTAAGGGAATGGGAAGTTCACCAAGGGAAGATTTAGATTTGACTCGATGGAAGAGATGGGGCCCCGGGGTTGGGTTTCTGACGTTTACTAACTCAGTCTTTCTCAGTAATTATCAGGGATGTCTTCAGTTCTAAACCTAGCTATGCTATAAGCATGTGGTTTCTAGCGCTGCCGAGCTCTAAGTTGAACTCCCTCTGCTTGCAACAATCAACAAGGATTCACAAACCTAGATGGGAGAACCTAACTACCAAGCATCAAGCACTTTACAACAAACAAGATAGCCAATAACCTTGATTTATTGAAGGAACAAGACAATCATAAAAACTGCAAGTAAAGACTATGTGTCACGCCCTGTACAACCCTGTACAAGATCAACAGACTCACACATATATGTACATATATCCCTGGAAATCACAACATCAATGATCATGGACACAATCATAGTTTTTCCCCAAACACTGGGTGTAAACTCATACAACCTAAGGTCCTGTATGAACCAATCAAGATTATACAAGACTAAAATGGAAATACGAAAATATAGGTCCTAGTGGATCCATCTTATGCATGACAACAATGTTTATGAATCATACACTACTCAAAGGTAAATGCGAGAATAGATGCCAAGCACTATCACGTCTTACGCCCTGCTGCCGTGCTAACACCTGAAAAGGAGAGAAGAAGAATGGGTGAGTAACTAAGTTACTCAGTGAGGGGTTGAACATGGAGCTATAACTCATACAAGTGTAAAGAATGATATGCCTAAAACATATGAAAATCTTTAACAACCACAACTTACAAAATGCTTTAAATACACATTTCAATATAACAAGCTTTCCAACTTTCTCAAAGAAAGGCATCAATAAAACTTTGAAAATCTTTTGTAAAGAGATTCAATACTGAAAATTCAAGTTAAGAATACTCGTCAAAAGATCAAAAGATCAAACCCATCGAAATAAGGATTTATAGTGCAACACATGCAGAAATCCTCTATCGATAGCATCATCAATAGCCTATGAAAACCCTCCATCACTAACCATGGCCGTGGCTAGGTCAAGAGCCACCAAGATGCGCGTATCTTGGCGTTGGCCGTTGAGTATCCCGTGTGGTGACTCCGGGATCCCAACACAGCACCTTCAGGTTCTCTCCGCGCCTCCTGTAAAGGGCTCATCAGCCGAGAACTCCACGCCACCCCAACTAGGTCGGTCCGTGGAGACTCGCTTCTGCAGAAGACGGGGATCCTCCCCAATGTCACCATCGAAACATTTGGGATATCCATCCCGCCCGTAGGCTCATCATGAACACATCATATATCTCATCAAGAGATCACAAATAGTTTGCCCGTAGGCTCATCATAAACGTATCATTATGAAATCATATATCTCATCAAGAGATCACAAATAGTTTGCCCATAGGCTAATCATAAACGTATCATTTTAAAATCACATATCTCAACAAGAGATCACAAATTCGTATAAAATAAAACTCTTAATCGAAGAGTAAATCCTTTTGCGAAAGCATCGACAATAATGTCATTTTCATCAAGAATATCAACACAAGAGTATTCTTTGAAAACTCATTTCAAATACGATAACATCGTGGAGAATCTCAATTTGGTTTACATAGACCCTTATTCGGTCAAAATAACAAGAACATCGAATTCTCAAATTCACAAATCTTGAAAACATGTAGTTCAAACCATAGGATTATCCAATCCTCATCAAATATAAATAATCAAGAATTTAACAAGATCATAAACTATCATGGTTTCTAGGCCTCAAGGAAATCATCTCATGAGCCTTTTGTAATAGAATCAATAGTTAAGCAAGATCATAAACATCAAGGTTTCTAGATCTCAAGGAAATCATCTCATGAGTCCATTAAGATGAAATCAAGAATTAAAAGGATCATATAGCATCATAATTTCAGTTTTCAAGAAACACTTCAAGAATCCATTGAAATCAAGAAATTCTCATCTCAAAGCATGCATTATTCAAAGTTCCATGAAAACATCTCAAGAAACCTTTAAAACATGAAATTCACCATCTAAAAATGTATATAATTAAGTATTTAACCAAGCATGACCATAGCTCAAGAATTAAACAATTTCCCACTCACAAACTTGGCGAGATCGAACACTTGGATCACTCGCCTACTTGATCTTTACCCTTGCCTTTACATCCACCTTCTTGAAGCCATTAACAATCCAAGAAAAACAAGAATCAATCACATAACACAAAGAATAAACAAGAGAGGAAAGAATGATCCAAAATTAGATCTCAAGGCTTCTAGGGTTTACTAAGTGTTCTAGATTCAAGAATTAACAATAATAGAATCCTTAAACCCATAAAATCAAAATGAAATCAAGAATATCCTAATTGGGTTCGGATCTAAAAGAATCAAAGGTTTAGAGATGAAGGATCTCCTTCATTCTTCACCAAAACATGAAATCAAGGCTCCTATACCATTCAAACATTAGATCCATGGCTAAATTCCAATTAAATAATAGATCCATACTAAATCCACACTAATTCTTCATGGATCTAAAGAGAATTGAATAAAAGAATAAGGAGTTGAAGAAGAGAAGAAAACCCACCTCAAACTTTGCTAGAACTAGAGGAGAATCACCACCAATGGAGAAGAGGGGAAGATCAACACCTTTCTCCTTTCTTGGAGCTCAAGAATGAAGATCTAATGGAGGGGAGAATGAGGACTCAAAATGGGGAGAAAAAGAGAGGGAAATGGGGTCTTATAAAGGCCCTTTAAGTTTGGAAACGGGTATTTATAGACCCAAAGCGCGGGAGGGCTCGCGGGCTCCCTTGCGGGCGCAAGGGAGGCCGCAAGGCCCTTTCCAGAAAACCATGCGGGCGGCCATGCGCCCGCATGCGGGGCCGCATGGCCCCTTGCGGCCTCCCATGCGGCCCGCATGGAAGGCCGCAAGGCCCCCTGTTTTTGGGGGTTTCTCGCGGCATGATGAAGTCTTACTCACCCCACTTAAAAGCTTTCTCCCCCAAAGATTTTCCTCCTCTTTTACACTCTAAAAAGAGCCTTAACTAAGATCCCAACAAAAATAAAACTCGACAAAAACTTAAACACACAACTTCTACACAAGAAACAAAGCACAAGAGAAGCTAAAAAAGGTCGAACTTCCACACTATGAGTTCGAGCTACAACGTCATACAACCACCCCCGGGGCTCCTTTAAGAGTTTAGCCCCTCATGATAACAACCCACAAATACAATGCCAAAGAAATTACAAGACAAGGAATTGAAAACTCCCTAATTTCTTGCATCCTTGAGGTTGTCGAAGGATCTATGACGTCGTGTAATCCCCTTCCGATCGGCCTACCATACACTTGGCATTCCCTTGATGAAGCTGAGGATGAATCCCCAAGGCTCTCCCTTTCTTTCTCCCAAAGATCGCCCCCAAAAGTCCCCAAAAAACCTAAGTTTTAGGGTTTTAATGTTTTCCTGATGTGAGCACGGGCGTGCTGATACCGTGCTTCAAGCCGTGCAGATTACGGCCAAATAACTCTTCAGAAAACTCAGAAACCTGTAATCTGCACGGGGAGCAGCACGGGCGTGCTTAGACCGTGCTGAGGTTTTCACAACCGTGCTCAGCGAACTCTGGCTGTGATGAAATATGGCTGCATTCTCCTGTAATTTTCACGGGAAGCAGCACGGGCGTGCTTCGACCGTGCTGAGATTTTCACACCCGTGCTTAGCGGACTCAGGCTGTGCTGAATTATGGTTGAATCCATCTGTATTGTGCACGGAAAACAGCACGGGCGTGCTCAAGCCGTGCTGGGCTTGATGAGGTTTCTTCTAAGTCCTTTAGCTTCTAAAATTGTTCCAAAAACGATTCTTCTTACTTCAGGACTTTGATATCTGCATGACGAACAACGAATACCTCAAATAGCACCGTACTTGGAGAATTAAAGCCAAAATATTAAATAATGATGAAGGTAAAGCATGCAATATATGTATATGAAATGCGCTCATCAGTTTACAAGTCCAAGTACCCACTAGGGGTTTAGCCCTCCATGGAGCAATACAAGTTCATCAAAATAAATGAAGTTAATTGCAAGAAATCCATAAAGAAAAAGCCCCTTAAGCTTTGTGTTGATAGACTATGAGGGATTCTCCTTCTTCTCCAAAGAACTCCTTCCTCCAAGCCTAGGGCACACATCGTCGAAGGCTCCCCCAATAGCTCTCCTTGGAAGGAATGGATGATGAAATCGGAGAAGAAGCACCCCAAAGTGTAGCAAGAACCTCCTGAACCCTAGCCGTCACTCTCTCTCAAGTTTTGAAGAAGATCCCCCAAATAACGCTTCAGAACAGCTTTATAATTGGCCATCTCGAGGATCCACACGGCCGTGTGGAAATTCCACACGCCCATGTGGAGTCTTTGCCCCGTGGAAAACTTCGTATTAGTCCCCGATTTTGACCGTTTCTTCTCTCGAGGTCACACGGACGGACACACACCCATGTGAAAGGTCATGTGGCATTTCTTGATGATGAGAAAACCTTGGAGAGCTTTTGAAATCTTCGAACAAATCGGAACAAGCGAGCATGACTGCCTTCGTGTCCTTCTACAAGAATTGTCTTGAAGTCTTTAGAAGTTGGCACATACCCCCTCGTTGGAACCCGATTTGTGTCTTGAACTTCGTAATTGCACAAAAGAGCTCCACTTGGCACCATTATGACCTAATCTTGCCTTTATTCACGTACCATGTCTTCACAACCCTAATTGCATGAAAGAACACCAAAGCACACGAACTTAGCGATAAAACCTGAGAAATGTGATGGTTATGCGTGGAAAACATTTCGAAAAATATATACATGCAAGCACTTATCACTTGCTCGTAAGATGAAAAGAGAAGAGTTGTGGGATGAGGGAATGGACTTCTTGGTGAGAGGAAGTGAAGGTGGAGGAGGATAAAGAAGAAAAGGTTGAAGGAGAAGCTCATAAATAGGGTGGGGGCCGTGTTGTGTTGGGTTCCCAACGGGAAACGGTCAACGGAGTCACCACACGGGATTCCCAACGCCCAACGGCAAGATACGCGCATCTTGGTGGCTCCTAACCTAGCCACGGCCATGGTTAGTGATGGAGAGTTGAATTATCCTACTCATGATTTGGAGTTGGCTGCGGTAGTGTTTGCTTTGAAGATTTGGAGGCATTATCTTTATGTGGAAAGATGTCGGATTTTCACAGACCATAAAAGTTTGAAGTATCTTTTCACTCAGAAGGACTTGAATTTGAGGCAGAGGCGATGGTTGGAATTGATAAAAGATTATGATTTGATAATCGATTATCACCCAGGAAAGGCCAATGTGGTAGCTGATGCTTTGAGTAGGAAATATAGTTCGGTGGCTGTTTTAAGGGTGTCCTATTTGCAAATTTTGTCAGCAATGAAGAGCTTGAAGTTAGAACTAGAGACTGAGGATAGTGGAGCCTTATTGGCCAGTTTTGTGGTGAGACCTTCGCTGTTGGAACGTATTAAGGAGCTTCAGAGTGTTAGTGAAGAGTTGGTGCAAGAGGTGAAGAAGTTGCAGGCCGGGGAGACTAGTGAATTTAGATTGAGAGATGATGGGACCTTGGAGTTTCGAGGACGTGTTTGTGTTCCATCGGATTCTGAGCTGAGGAAAGCTATTCTGGAGTAAGCTCATTCGTCAGCTTATGCGGTTCATCCTGGGAGTACCAAGATGTATAGAACCATTAAGGAGAGTTATTGGTGGCCAGGAATGAAGAGGGAGATAGCAGAGTTTGTGGCTAAGTGTTTGGTGTGTCAGCAAGTTAAGGCAGAACACCAAAGGCCATCTGGGTTCTTACAACCTCTTCCTATCCCAGAATAGAAGTGGGATCATGTGACGATTGATTTTGTGGTTGGTTTACCACGAACGCCTCGAGGTTGTGATGCAGTGTGGGTAATAGTGGATAGACTAACAAAGTCGGCACATTTCTTAGCCGTGCATACTAAGTACTCTTTGGAGAAATTGGCAAAGTTGTATATTGATGAGATAGTAAGGTTGCATGGGGTGCCAACTTTGATAGTTTCAGATCGAGACCCCAGATTTACTTCCCGTTTTTGGCCTAAATTTGAGGAGGCCTTGGGTACGACTTTGAAGTTCAGTACTGCTTATCATCCTCAAACAGATGGTCAGTCCGAGAGGACCATTTAGACCCTTGTGGACATGTTGAGGGCTTGTGTGATAGATTTCCAAGGGAGTTGGGAGCAACATTTGGCATTAGTGGAGTTTGCCTATAATAATAGCTTCCAAGCAAGCATTGGTATGGCTCCGTATGAAGCTTTGTATGGAAGAAAGTGTAGAACTCCTCTTTGTTGGGATGAAGTGGGAGAAAGGAAACTTCAAAGTGTGGAGTTGATTGATCGAACAGTTGAGAAAGTAGCTGTGATTAGAAGTAGATTGAAAACAGCTCAAGACAGGCAAAAGAGTTATGCCGGTAATCGTAGAAGATCTTTGGAGTTTCAGGTTGGGGATAGAGTATTCTTGAAGATCTCTCCTTGGAAAGGGGTAATTCGGTTTCGAGGTAGGGGAAAGTTGAATCCCCGATTTATAGGTCCATTTGTGATCCTAGAGAGGATTGGACCGGTGGCATACCGATTAGAATTACCTCCTGAGTTGGAGAAGATTCATAATGTATTCCATGTTTCCATGTTGAAGAAGTATATCCCTGACCCTTCTCATTGTCTTGAAGCTCCGTCGGTAGAGTTAAGAGAAGATTTGAAATTTGAAGTGCAACCGGTAGAGATCCTTGATTCTCAAGTGAAAACTCTTCGGCGAAAGATTATTCCTATGGTTAAAGTGCTTTGGAGAAATGATGTGGTAGAAGAGGTAACTTGGGAACCTGAGGAAGTGATGAAGAGCAAGTATCCCCTTTTGTTTGAATCTTGAGGTATGCCAAAAATTTCGAGGCCGAAATTTCTTTAAGGGGGGTAGGTTGTGGAAGTTCGATCTTTTTCGCTTCTCTTGTGCTTTGTTTCTTGTGTAGAAGTTGTGTGTTTAAGTTTTTGTCGAGTTTTATTTTTGTTGGGATCTTAGTTAAGGTCTTTTTGAGAGGTCAAAAGATGGGGGAAAAGTGTTTTAAAAGGCGTAAGCAAGGAAGGGACCTTGCGGGCACTTAGTGTGCCCGCAAGGAGCAAAAATAGGGGCCTTGCGGCCTCCCATGCGCCCGCATGGGAGCCCGCAAGGACCCCCGGCCAGAAGTGCATGCGGGCTCCCATGAGGGCGCATGGGAGACCGCATGGCTTCCTGGTTGAGGCCTCGCGGCCTCCCTTGCACCCGCAAAGGGAGCCCGCGAGCCCTCCCGCGCTTTGGGGCCTATTTAAACCGTTTTCAAACTCAAAGGGCTTTTATAAGACCCCATTTCCCTCTCTTTTTCTCCCCATCTTGAATCCTCATTCTCCCCTCCATTAGATCTTCATTTTTGAGCTCCAAGAAAGAAGAAAGGTGTTGATCTTCCCCTCTTCTCCATTGGTGATGAATCTCCTCTAATTCTAGCAAGAATTGAGGTGAGTTTTCTTCTCTTCTTCAATTCCTTCTTCTTTTATTTAATTCTCTTTATTTAATTCTCTTTTATTTAAGGGGGTTATTCTTTATGTCTTTGGAACTTTATTCTCAATTTATTATTTGTTTTGTGACTCGCTCCATGGAGAGCTAAACCCCTAGAGGGTATTCGGACATGTAAACCCTAGATTCTTATTTTCATTAGATTTACATTGTGTTTCTATTCGAATTTATCAGTTTGAGTTTTACTCTTGAGTTCTTAATGCTTGTTCGTGCTTTTGATTTCATTATTAATTGCCTTGCATGTTTTATTCAATCTAGTGAAGAGAGAGATCACCGCTAGGTTTAGAATTACCAAGAGTAAAGAGGGTTGAGATGGTGAGCCGTGAGATAGCGGAGTGTCCCCTTTCCCTTCCGACAGATATTTCCTATCTTCATATTCCCTAAGTGTCAAGCAACCATATATGGTGTTAGGCGTCGAGAGAATTCTCCGCCGGGACCTCGTAGGGGGTTAGGGATCTTTCACCTGGATGCAGGGTTAGATCTACTTTTAGGAATTGGTTATATCTTTGGGATCCCTAGAGTTTTAAGCAGTCATATGTGGTGTGAGGCGTCGAGAGAATTCTCCGCCGGGACATCGTAGGGGACTAGTTATCGGTGACCTGGAGGCAGGGGCCGTTATACCTTTGGATACCCACGACTCATCGTTTTCGTTTAGAAACACTTGTAATCTACATCCAACACCCGAATCCTAGGGGGAGCATTGTCCGGATACCTCACTTTTATTGATTGAGAACTCTTTTCCTTTTATTTCCTGCGCACTTGTGGTGACACTCTTAGTGTTGGCCATTAGATCATCACACACTACATTCATTAGGCTAGATAACAAAAGAGGGGCTATTACTAGTACTTCTGTTCCCTGTGGTTCGACAACCCGACCCTTTGGGTCAACTTTTATTACTTGACGACCCGTGCACTTGCGGTAACGCAAGGGGTTGACACACATCACCCTGTTGTGTTGTTGCGGAGACGCATCAACGGGTCGTGAAGTAATACCTCATGAGAGGGCCGTATTCCCTAGGGTCCCAAGATCTACTATTACTTCCTCTTCAAGCAGTTGTTTAGTCGGATCAAAACAGAGTATGTTGCAAAGAAGTAAAACTAAAACAAAGAATAAAAGCTTCAGCCACCAACAGATTAACCGCACAAAAAAGAAATCAAATGGAGAAGATAAGGCCCGGGCGAGGATTCCCTCGGGAAAATACAAGTAATGATGATTTGATAACAGATAATGTATGCATGGATTGTAATACTTTGGTCCGTCTAGACTCGGAAGTCGACTACCCCGGAACCTCCGTAAAGTAGCCGTAATCCGATACAAGTCCGTTTATCCTAAAGATATTCACACGATGTCATTGGGCCTAGGGAGTCCTGGCTAGAGTTATCTATGAGCAATTGTGCTAAGATGAACTCTACAGCTTACGGGAGGCTACCTGCACAACGACCCTCCGGTGCACCGGTACAATGAATCCCTCTTCTAACATTCTTTGATCTAATACATGCTAGCATCCCGCCAAACAAGTATCATTCAAAATCAATTCTACGGAAACCATCCATTGTAGAATGAACAAACATTAAGAATGAAAGAAACCAATTAAGACAAACCATGCATTCATTAGATTAAAAAAACATCATCCAATACAAGTATTCCTTCCAAGGTTCACTGGTTGGCCGGCGGCCTTGGGAGGTTTAGTTCGACATACACGTATTCCTTCGTTTCTTCGCTCCTTGGCCTTGATTTTCCAGTTGTAAGCGCTCCTCTCAAAGTAAATGGTCCGTGGATGCCCTGAAATAAGAAAAACAAGAAAACCACATCAAGGGCACTGGTTTTATTCAATTAATGCATGAAAGTATAAGTAGTTCACCGTTACAAACCGGTATATTTAGACACTTATCAAAAACTCAGAAACCCGAAATCTGCACAGGATGAAGCACGGCCGTGATTGCATCGGGAAGTGAATTTTTAAGCCCAAAAGTTAGGGTTTCAGGGGACCTTTTCTCCGAGCTTTCTTTCCCTTTGGGGGAAGCTACGCGAGGGGAATGCGGCGAGCCGCATCTAGACCGAGGGATCGTTGTGGGAGTAGAGGAACGTTGGCAAAATCATCATCGGATGCTCTCCTACGAAGATGGTGAAGCACTAATGAGTTTATGATTTTCATTTTGTTCTCTTGTTATTTACCTTATGTTTCTTGTAAGACCATGAGGGGCTAACAGTTCTCTGGTGCCACGGATTAGGAACTTGGTTGTGAAATGTACATGAATTATTTTATTGCAGCATTTATGAAAGTCTTTATTGTCTCCTTGTTAGATCTTTAGTTATTAGCTTGAATGTTGGTTGTTGAGTGGTTTGAATGCTTGAGTTACTTGATTTTCACTTAGCTTGTATATTTTGATGATTGATACGAGAAGTTGGAAATAGGCTCATGTTGTCAATCCCACTACATGTATCTTTCACATTAGTGCAACAAGACTCAAGAAAATAGGTTGATTGAGACATCTCCTGATAAACCCTGCAAGAATTTGAGTACGATTAACACCAAGGGATTTATTTGGGACGCTACTCCCTAACATTGATCTCTCGTTACCTAACCCCTTTCTCTCTCCCTTTACCCGCACTTTCTTCACTTTTATTTGTAAGTAGCTTTTAAACCAAATTATCGAGCCAGTTAGATATTAGAAATCCGACGAGTATCAAAAACTACACTAGTCCCTGTGGATTCGACTACCCGACTTTCGGGAATATTGTACTACTTACACGACCCGTGCACTTGCAGATAAGCAAGGGGCGTATCATGGATGAACGTCACTATTTCTTTTTTAGTATGGGCTCCACTGTGAGATGGACCTAGGAACCACCTCCCTATCATATCATAAAAAATTCTTTGCCATAGCGCAATCACATGGAAATCACGGCCAATCTTCTTAAGAGTCTCTGACCCCTGCTGGGAGGGAAGTGGGAAACACCTCATAGGAGAGACGACTACTATAGACGGTCCTTTCCCCAACGTTTCCCTCAATTTCACTTCATCTTTCCATTATTTTAACTGTTATATTCTTTTTAACATTGAGGACAATATTTAATTCAAGTGTGTATTCATATTTTCATGAATTATTAGTGCATGACTTAGGACGATCCATGAAATTTTTGGATAGGAATTTCTAAACCAGGGCGACAATGAGTTTGTTAATGTCCATTTGTTGAACTTAAGGATAAATTCACCCTTACTTTGGAAACCTAAGATTTCATCACTTCACCTAATTTTGTGCAGCCATTCTGTTTCGAAGACAGTCTAGTTTCAAAGCTTGTAGAAATATATGACTCCAAAATTTCAAAAATAAAAGCAAAAAAGTGGAAAAATCAAAAGGCAAAGGAAAGAATTTCGAAAAGTCGGATCCCTCTTAGGGATGCCCTATCAAATTCTAAAAATTGACAAGTAAGATGGTAGAAAGAGCTAGCATCTGAGTAGTCGGATTTTAGGCATCACAAGTGTCATTCTTGATGACCTACCAAGTGAAATGGCTGCCTTTAAGGTGTATGAAGCTACTACCCAGTTTAGGAGTCAGTTTGAAATCAAAGTCCCTTCTAGCTATGCTCCTTCTAAAACACTTGAGGCACACTCTCTTAGGTCGCAGACACATACATGGGAAGTACACAGTAAGAGTGAAACTGTTTCATACGCTTTCAATTGACATACACACTCACTACTCGAAGTTCCCTAAATTTTAGAAATTCCTTACCTCGGTGAGATTAGAAGTCATGCACTCATCTCTTCGTGGGGATTTATGTTGCTTGAGGATAAGCAATGATTCAAGTGTGGGGGGATTTGATGAGTGCATCATATATATATATTTTACCCATTTTATACTTATTATTTTCTTATTCTCTAGGCACTATCTTCCTAGTTCGGTGCTATTTGAGGTATTTTTAGTTCATTGTGCAGATATTTAGGCCCCGGAGTGATGAGTGCATTTTATACATATATTTTATCCATTTTATACCCATTATTTTTCTTGTCATTTGGCCATTATTTTTCTAGTACGGTGCTATTTAATGTATTATGTGTTAATCGTGCAGATATTTAAGTCCTGGAACAATTATAAGTGGTTTGGAGAAAATTTCATAACAAAAGAACCAAAAGTGCAGTTCGTCAAGGCAAATATGGCCCAAGCACGGGCGTTCTTCTTAGGCATGCACTTCACAGGATTCTCAAGAGAAATGGACTTAGAGCAAGTATTACCCAAGCACGGGCGTGCAAATGAAACACGACCTAAGCACGGGCGTGTTTAGAGCCGTGCACTTTACGGCCTGGCTAGTTTTCAAGAAAGACTGTAGCAAAAGTACCATAGTAACCGAAAACTCAGAAACCCGAAATCTGCATGGAATGAAGCACGGGCTGGAGCACGGCCGTGCAGAATTAAGCATGGTTGTGCTTGCATCGGGAAGTGACTTTTTAAGCCCAAATGTTAGGGTTTCAGGGGTATCTAATCTTCATCTTTTCTTTCCCTTTGGGGGAGTTGATGCAAGGGGGAACAGCATACCTTGATGGACCAAATCCGGGCTGCGAGATCATTGTGGGAGTGGAGGAACGTTGGCAAGATCATTATCGGATGCTCAGTGATGAAGATTGTGAAGTAAGAAGGGAGTTTATGAATTTCATCTTATTCTCTTTTTGTTTACCTTGTGTTTCTTGTAAAACCATGAGGGGCTAATCATTCTTTGGTGCCCCGGATTCAATAACTTGGTGGATTTTGTACTTGGATACATTTACTGAAATGTTTATGGAGTCTTTATTTCTTATGTTAAACCTTGTGTTGCAAGCTTGATGAGTTGTTTGATTTGCTTAGCTTGAGCATATTTCGACGCGCGTTAATATTTCAGCACAATCACCTTAGTGATAGTCCCCTCGAGTTGTAGAGACTGCATAGTACCCTCAATATCTTATTGCTTATCTTCACCATAGCTTCAACTGGGCTTCTAAAGAACACATAGAAATCATGAGACGTACGTGATAAATCTTGTGAGAATTCGAGTACAATTGACAATCAAGGAATTGATCCGGAGCACTACTCCCTATCACTGATCTCTCGTTACCTAGAACCCTGTCTCTTCCCCTTATTCCCTTATTCCCTTTACTTCTGTGGCAATTAGTTTTCAGCCAAAATTATTAAGGCTGCTAGAAATTAGAAATCTGACGAGTAAGCTATACCAGTCCTTGCGGATTCAACTACCCGATCCCACATTAGGTACATTATATTATTTGCACAACCTGTGTACTTGCGGATGTACACCGGGCATATCATGGAGCAATCATAAGTGTTTTAGAAGAAGATTCAAAACCAAAAGGCCTAAAGGGGAGTTCGTTAAGGCAAGCACGACCCAAGCACGGCCATGCTCCACAGCTGTGCAACTTATAGGAGATTCAAGAAATCATAATCACGGTCACAGTTCCAAGAGCAGGGTCGTGCAGATGAGAGCATGACCAAAGCACGGGCATGTTCCAGCTAGTGCACTTTACAGCCTAGCGAGAATTCAGAAACCTCAATTGTGGAAGTTTGACTTTTTCTACAACCCTTGTGCTTTAATTCTTGAGTAAAACTTTATGTGCTTAAGTTTGTTGAGTGTTCTTTCATGTTAGAACCTTAGCTAAGGCCCTTGTTAGAGAGAAAGAAGAGGGGGGAAACCCCTTGGTATGCCGCAAGACCCCCAAAAACAGGAGGCCTTGCAGCCTCCGTTGTAGGCCGCAAGAGAGCCCGCAAAGGGGCCTCCTGGGGACTTTGTGGCCTCCCTTGCCTTACAAGATAAGCTCAGTGATCATCGCGCTCATAATGATAGCAGAGAGGAGAAAATAATGCCCACAACTACCCCTGCGAGGTAGAGTGGGACATCAGATCAAAGCATCCATCATCATCACACAAAAATTATTAAATAGTATAAATAAAAGACAAAAATTAAAACAAACAGGAGTTTGGAAGACTTAAGCTCTTTGCAACTGACTACAACCACACAAGCGAAGAAAATAAAATGAAACAACAACAAACAACAAGGACCTCAACGCTTGGTGTCCCAAGACTCGGTCGATGCTGGTGGTGCAGAGGTGGGTGGATGTGAAGTCAGTGAAAGATTGACGTGGAAAACTAGAGATCAACACTCTAAAAGCTTAGATTGGCAAAGTTTTAATCCCCAAAATGTAGAAGAAGATGGAGGAGAAAAAGAAGGAAGAAGAAATGTGGTGAGGGGGCCAATATAAAGGTGGTAACGGTCGCCAAGTGCACTAAAGGGCATGATGGTCGCCGCGCGCGTCGCTAAAAAGCGGGCACACGGTTCCCCAGCCGCAAGTGCACGAGTCGTCAAGTAATACCTCTTGCGCGAGCACGAGAGGGTCGTATTCCCTGGGGTCCCTGATGAGCGCATTTCATATATATATATTGCATGCTATACCTTCATCATTATTGAATGTTTTGGCTATAATTCTCCAAGTACGGTGCTATTTGAGGTATTCGTTGTTCGTCATGCAGATATCAAAGTCCTGAAGTAAAAAGAAGCGCTTTTGGAACAATTTTAGAAGCTAAAGGACTTAGAAGAAACCTCATTAAGCTCAGCACGGTTTGAGCACGCCCGTGCTGTTCCCCGTGCAAAATGCAGAAGAATTCAACTGCGATTCAGCACAGCCTGAGTCCGCTGAGCACGGGTGTGAAAACCTCAGCACGGTCAAAGCACGCCCGTGCTGCTTCCCGTGAAAATTACAGGAGAATGCTGCCATAGATCAGCACAGCCAGAGTTCGCTGAGCACGGTCGTGCAAAGCCTCAGCACGGTAGAAGCACGCCCGTGCTGTTCCCCGTGCAGATTACAGGTTTGTGAGTTTTCTGAAGAGTTATTTGGCCGTAATCTGCTCGGCTTGAAGCACGGTTTCATCACGCCCGTGCTCACATCGGGAAAACTTTAAAACCCTAAAAACTTATGTTTTTGGGGGACTTTTGGTGGGCGAACTTTGGGAGAAAGAAAGGGAGAGCTCTGGGGGTTGATCCTCTACTTCATCAAGGGAATGCCAAGGGTATGGTAGGCCGATCGGAGGGACATTGCACGACATCGTAGATCCTTCGACAACCTCAAGGATGCAAGAAATTAGGGAGTTTTCAATTCCTTGTCTTGTAATTTCTTTGGCATTGTGTTTGTTGGTTGTTATCATGAGGGGCTAAACTCTTAAGGAGCCCCGGGGGTGGTTGTATGACGTTGTAGCTCGAACTCGTAGTCTTTACTTGCGGTTTTTATGATTGTCTTGTTCATTTCAATAAATCAAGGTTATTGGCTATCTTGTATGTTGTTTAGTGCTTGATGCTTGGTAGTTTGGTTCTCCTATCTAGGTTTGTGAATCTTTATTGATCGTTGCAAGCAGAGGGAGTTCAACTTAGGGCTCGGCAGCACTAGAAACCACATGCTTATAGCATAACTAGGTTTAGAACTGAAGACATCCCTGATAATTACTGAGAAAGACTGAGTTAGTGAACGTCAGAAACCCAACCCCGGGGCCCCATCTCCTCCATCGAGTCAATCCTAAATCTTCCCTTGGTAAACTTTCCATTCCCTCAACTTCCTAGGAGTCAGTCCAAAGTCAACTCCTTCATTCTCGATTTGGTTAGATATTGAGTAGGACGTTAGTATTAGAAGCTATACCAGTCCCTGTGGATTCGACTACCTGACCCAAAGGGTACATTATACTACTTGTGCGACCCGTGCACTTGCGGTTACGCAAGGGGCGTACCAGTCCCGAGATCCACTATTACTTCCTCTTCGATAATTGTTTAGCCGAATCAAAACAGAGGTTGTTGTAATGAAATGAAATTTTAAACTAACGATAGAAACTTTAATTAATGCCAAGTTGCGTACAATGACGAGAAATCAAATAGAGAAGACAAGGCTTCGGGCGAGGATTTCCCCTGGAGAAATACAACCAAGGATGCTATAAAAACAGGTAATGCATGCATTTAGTGTTGTTTTGGTCCGTTTAGGCTCGGAAGTCGACTACCCCGGAAACTCCGTAGTGTAGCCCTAATCCAGTACAAGTTCCTTTATCCAAAGGATACTCACACGATGTCATTGGGACTAAGGAGCCTTGGTCGGAGTTATCTATAAGCAATTTCGCTAAGATGAACTGTACAACCTACGGGAGGCTACCGGCACCCGGAACCACCGGTGTACCGGTACAATGAGTCCCTCTTCATACTATATGGATCTAATGCAAGAGTGCAGCTCGCACAACCAAGCACATTCGATAGAATGAAATGCAGAGTTCTCATGCAAATCACTACAATTAAGCACACAATGTATGAAACCAAATTCCACACCATTCATTTATTGAATTAAAAGCATAGCATCCAAAACAAGTATTCCTCCCAAGGTTCACCGATTGCCCGGTGGCCTTGGGAGGTTTAGTTCGACATGAATAACAAGGGAATTTTGCACAAATAAGAATACATCAACAAGAAAACTCAAAACTCCCTCTTAACCATGTCGACTAGGGTTGATGAAGACACTTGCCGAATCCGCATCGGCAAGCTCTAGGATGATGATCTTCAAGTCCCACCGTCTTCTCTCCCTTGATTTCACTCCAAACCGACCTCCTTTGATGAAGCTTTGAGCGTCGGGGTGTTCGGAGGCGTCGGTGGCCAAAAGTCCCCTTAGAAAAAGCCCTAACCGGGCTTCACTACCCGACCGCTGTGCGGCCTGTGTGCGGGCCGCACATGCGGCCGCACACCCTTCTGCCAACGGTGTGCGGGCTGTATACAGCCCGCACACAGGCCCAAAAATGGGCTTGGTTGTGTAGGAACGCTTGGGGTGCTCTTCGGAGCTCGTTTAACTTCGTTTCTTCGCTCCTCGGCTTTGATTTTCTCGTTGTAAACATTCCTCTCAACGTAAATGGTCCGTGGATGCCCTGAAGTAAGAAAAACAAGAAAAACACATCAAAGGCACCTGTTTTATTCCATTAATGCATGAAAGTGTAAGTATTTCACCGTTATAAAACGGTGTATTTAGACACTTATCAAATCACCCCGCACTTAAGGGTTTGCTTGTCCCCAAGCAAACGAACATTAAGAACAAGAGGAATTGATAAGTGGCTAAATACACAACCTCCGGCTCAAGTGTAAGCATACAGCAGAACATGTAGAACTCTAGGTGCTAAGCTACAACCAATAACAAAATTTCGAACCATTCGTTCGGCAAGATGATGCTGTGTGTGTGCAACCTTCTTCACCTGGACACTTGTAACCTAGATAAGAGAAAACGATACCCTGAGGACCACTTCTTAAAGCACATCACACCACTTCTAGCAATAACAGACCTTGAAACGGTAAGGAACCCCCCAATGAATTCCCAAGGTAGTTCTTTTTTTTTTTTTTTTGACTAACATGACCTGTAATCGACTTTTTAGAAGGATAACTGTGCTGATAAAAGGTGCATACCTCTAAAAGGTATGTGACGGTATGCCCTGAATGATCAAAATTCATTAAGTGTGGGGTTGTGTGCAGAGCTTAGCTTCCATCATTATCCTACTCTACTGTATACTTGTGTCTCATTGCCATCAATGGTTCCAATCATGCATCAATGTCATTAAATTTCATCCACAAACTAGGCATGCACAGCAAATAACAAAGATTTTGACTCTGAAGAACAAAAGTGTATGCATGCCACCCCCCTACTTAAAGGCGTACATTGTCCCCAATGTACAAAGTCAGCGGCCCAAAGAATATAATAAAACGTATAAAACATAGATAGGGGGTTAGGGAGAACTTCCCTGAATCATAGTGGCAGCGCGTGTCAAGATAGGCTGAGTGGGCGCAGTGCTCACTATGATGGTGGAGAGAAGATAAGAAGATGTCCGTGTCTACCCTTGCGAGGTAGAACAGGACATTAAATCGAAACATCCATCATCATCACAGAAAATTTATTATAGAGCTACTAAAAGACAAAGAAAAGCAAAACACAGATTTGGAAGAGTTAAGCTCTATCCAACTGACTACAAACACAACTGCAAAGAAAGTAATAAAATAAACTGTGACAAACAACAAGAAACTCAAAACCAAGTGTTTCAGGAATCGTTCTATGCCGGTGGTGCTGAGGTGTGTAGATGTGCAGTCGACGAAATTTGGTGTGGAAAACTAGAGATTGCATTTTAAGAGCTTAGATCGGCAAAGTTTCAAACCCCAAAATATGGAAGAAGATGGAGGGGAAGGAGGGGAGGGGGGGGGGAAGGGAAGGTGGTGGAGGAGCCATAAGGAGGGGTATGTGCCGCCCAAAAGAGAGAACGGGTTACGGCCAGATCCATGCGCACATCCTGTGCGGGCTGTGCACAGGCCGCACAGGTATGTGCAGCATTGTGTGCGGGCCGCACGCCAGACCGCACGGCCTTCCAGAGCCCTGTGCGGGGGCTGTGCGGCCGCACATGTGCCGCACAACCCTCTGGCAAGTCTGTGCGGGCTGTAGCATGCCCGCACAGCCTCCAGAAGTGCAGAGGTAAGATTTTTCTCCTTAGTTTTTCATCCAAAAATGATTACACCAATGGATGAGTAACTTTTCAGAACATGTAACCTTCGCCGATACACGTGAAAATCGCACAACATCAATCGACAATACATCGTCAAAATAAAATGAGATTCAAGTTATCTAATCACAAACGTTAAATAGAACACACATCTATATAGAAAAGCAAAACATAACCAATAAAACACCACAAAGCACACAAAATAAAACAAAAGAAAATACGAGAAAGTTAAACTTGGGTTGCCTCCCAAGAGCGCTTGTTTAGAGTCACGAGCCTGACATTCCTGTTCACATTTTCAGGGTGGTTCAAAGGAGAAGTTCATACCTTTCTTCAAGAAGAATGAGGGAGATGAGCTAGGGAGGTTTAGTGAGATCATACTTTCCACATTATGGGCTCCCAAGTCAATAGTGAAGGTGGGTTTTGGGTCTTTCTCTCCAGTTGACGAACTAGATTTGGTCACTTTCTTCCAAGCTTTTTTCCAAGGTGGCTCATCACGGCTCCCGTCCCCTTTAGCTTTCGTTTTCTTCTTTTTAGGACTTAGTGGTTGCTGATAATTCTGTTCTCCAATGTCCTCAGCTTTGATTTCCTCATGCCCTTCGCGTAAGTACTCGTCAAGAGGATTAATCGACAGAACCTCCTACACACAATCAGACACAATTAGTTCGACCTCATCGAAAGCACAGGAGGTGTCATCTCGCTCCTTGGGGTGTTTCATGGCATCTGGGAGTTTAAACACGGCTTCTTCATTCCCAGCTCTAAGTGTCATCTTGCCGTCTTGGATGTCAAGCAAAGCGCGAGAGGTTGCCAAAAATGGTCTTCCAAGGATTATAGGCACCTCAGCAGTTTCATTGATGTCCAAGATAACAAAGTCAGCCGGGAATACATGCCCCCCCCCCCCCGCTCACTAATACGTCGTTCACAACACCCCGAGGTCGGCGTACGGACCGGTCTGCAAGTTGTAGAGTCATCCGAGTGGGTTCGAGTTCCTGCTGTCCCAATTTTAAAAATAGATTGTATGGCATAACATTGATACTCGCTCCCGAATCTGCGAAGGCCTTCTCTACCACATTCTCTCTGATCTTACATTCAATTACAAGGCCCCCAGGATCTCGAACTTTTGGTGGGAGTGCGCTTTGTAGTATGGCCGAACAATTTTCATTCAAAGCTACACTGGATGCCTCCTCTAGCTTCCGCCTATTCGTCAATAAGTCCCTCATGAACTTTGCATACTTAGGCATTTGTACGAATGCCTCAACGAGCGGAAGATTGATATGGAGTTGATTCAGCAAAACTAAGAACTTCTTAAACTGATCATCCTCTTTATGTTGTTTCAATCTTGCCGGGTAGGGGACTTTGGGTGATACTCCGGCACGGGTGAAGCTTGTTTCGGTTCAGGTTTGGAGGTGGGATTGTTGCTGTCCTCAATGTCAACCCTCGCTCTTGGGGTTGCATCTCTCACAACATTCTTCCCTTTCCCACTCTCATTCCCACTTGGGGGTCGAACCTCGATCTCTCGGCCACTCCTCAGAGTGATGGCTTTCAGCTGTTCACGAGGGTTCTCTTCAGTGTTACTCGGCAAACTACCTTTCTGCCGATCTGATCCTGCGTTTCCTAACTGCCCAATCTGTTTCTCCAAATTCTGAATTGAAGCATGGACATTTCTGAAATTTGACTCTGTGGCAATCATGAATTTCGCTAATGCTTCTTCAACTGATACTCTATTTTCCTTCTGTTGGGGTGGAGCATGCTGGAATCCTGGCGGGTGTTGAGGCCTCTGTTGGTTCTGATTACCCCACTGGAAATTTGGGTGATTTCGCCACCCGGGATTATAACTACCTTGTTCTGTGGTTGTGCCTGTCGTAACTGCAATAGGACAAAGGGTGGCCGCATGTCCACCTCCACAAACCTCACAGGACATGAGGGGCACGGAACTGGAGCTCGCCCGTTCAGCCATCAATAGGTCAAACCTTCTTGTGAGAGCGTCCATCTTGGCCTCAAGTGCAGTGTGGGCACTCACCTCATGAACACCAGCCGCTCGTGATACCTTGGTTCTTGAGCCCCAGTGAGACTCATTCCTCGCCATGTCTTCTATTAAGTTCTCAGCCTCTTCAGGGTACTTATTACTGAGAGAGCCCCCTGCTGCTGCATCAATAAGTTGGCGAGTCTGGTAATTTAAACCATTGTAAAAAATTTCTATCCTCATCCATGACTGATACCCGTGATGTGGGCATCTCCTCAACAGATCCTTGAAACGCTCATGCGTCTCAAACAGTGTTTCCGAATCCCTTTGACTGAAAGCTGAAATCTCTTGCCGGAGTCGGGCAAGCTTACTAGGGGGAAAGTACCTCCCCAAGAATTTCTCCACCATATCCTCCCAGGCCTTAATGGAGCCTGGTGTCAATCCCTGGAACCATCTGTAGGCTGCATGATAAGTGTCTAAATGTAGTTGCTTTTCATATATATATCGTATTCACTTTGCATGTATTTTGTGAGGTTTGATGCCTATTTTGCGCTTAATCATCTATTATTTGCTTTGTAGGGCATAAGGAAGCCATGGAGAACAAGAAGATATCATTTAGGCAAAAAGAGGTGAAAACAGGAATTTCATACTACCCCCATACTACCCAGTATGGGGGCTGTATGTACTGTAGCAGCGTAATGATTTGGACTTATCTGCCCAGATTTCCATACTACCCATCATACGGGGCCGTATGTACCCCGTATGAATCGCGAATCTATGGATATAAATACTAACTTTTAGGGCAGAAAAGAGAACTTTTTGGCTAGACTTTTTTGCTAGACTCTTTGGAGGGCTTCGGCTGGACTGTTTTTGGGGGAGTTCTTGGGCGACCTTAGGGAGGAGAAGAAGGGCAAGAAAGCTAGGAGATCATTGAAGCCCAAGGTCCAAGGCTCTAAAATCAAGAAGGCATCATCATTCAAGGGGAGATCTACCACGATTGGAAGGAAGGAGATCCACGGCTAGAGGAAGCGTCATTCGGCATTCTTTTGGCGGTGGAAGCATCATTCGGCATACTTTCGACCTTCTCCTCCACCATTTCATCTAGGGAGTGTCAATTATGCTTTTCTTGTGCATTTTACTTGATTGTAATTCTTGTTGTAGGATGATGACACACTAGACCCCCAAGGCCACCGGGTGTTGGTGAACCTTGGGGGGTTCTATCATGTATTTTGGATGATTGTTTGCTAATTTCATGCTTGGGTAATTTTGAGATCTAATCCTTTGTTTTCATGCTAAGTGCTACACTAAAGAGAAATCCGTAGCTCTTTTATGAGTGATGCGTATACTCCTGAAAAGACCACACCGACCCGCACGTAATGGCTTTGATGGCGGAGGTAATCCGCCACAACAAAGCCTAAATGCATGGGGATGTTCTGGACCATGGTGTATAGGTAAAGCAAGTCGAGGCGGCTCAACACTCCAGTGCTGTCGCCTCGTCCCGTCACGGTCCTGCTAAAGATAAAGTGTATATACCTGTAGGCCAGACAGCTGAGCATGGTGGCCTTGGAGGATCCCGGCTCGTACTGGAAACCTCCGCATATAGTCGCGTACGCACGGCTCGGGGTGAGTCCAATAGGGTAATCGACGATGAGTTGCTCGTACTCCCCCGTGTGAACATAGTCTCTGTCATATAAACTGAGAAAAACAGAGAACTGCGTGAGGCTCATGGAGTGGTACTGAAAGAATAGCCTGAAGCGGATCGTGTCCTCCTTCTCAAAATCAGGGCGAGCGCAGTCGAAGTCGAATGAGGACAGAACCTCCAGTGTGAGCTCACGATAAGTGGGATCACGAATAGTAAGGAGCCGGTCCCAGCCTCCCATAGTGGTAAGCTCGCGCACCTCATCGGCCAAGTCACTCTCCTCGAGTGCCTTCCAATCAATTACGCGCGCCTGCCCGAATTTGAGACGCTGTAAGCGCTCATATCGCTGTTGATGCTCAGGGACAGCGAACTCCAATTCCTGGGGAGGAGAAGGCTCCCGAGCGGCGCGAGAACGCTTATGGGCGACCTTCTTGGTCCTAGGGGCCATATCTGTGAAAATCAATGCAAGTTAGTGCAAAATTTCGCTATGTAGAAATCCACATGGGCGTGTGGATGATCCACACGCCCTTGTGGATCATCCTCCTCATCCACACGGGCGTGTGGATGGGCCACACGCCCGTGTGGATGCCCGACCATGGCCAAAAGGCAATGGTTGGGTGGTTTCCACACCTTAAAACAACCATAAATCGACAAGCATGCACACTATGATAGTTCCCATGAAGAATTTATGCATAAAACATCAACAAATCACCAGATCTCAAATTCAAAATTCATGGCGAGAACTAGGAAAACGTGGAGCTTACCGGAGATTTTTGATGAAGAAGAAGATGGGGATTGCCGGAAAAACACCCAAGAGTCCCTAAATACGCTAAGGAGAGGCGTTAGGAACCCAAGAGGTGCGTCTCTTTGCGTGGAGGCGTCGGAAGATGAAAAGGCGCGAAGGTTTGAATGAAGGTTTCAAGGCCTTCTCATCTCCTTTATAAGCCACATGGGCGTGTGAGGGTCTCACACGCCCTTGTGGATGCCCACACGGGCGTGTGGAAGAGCCACACACCCTTGTGCCTTCAAATATCGACGCCAGAACGCCACAAGGGCACTCACACAGGCGTGTGAGTGCCGGTGTGGATTAAAATCTCGAGACAGAAGGCCACAAGGGCACTCACACGGGCGTGTGAGTGCCCTTGTGGACCTGGAAAATCCACAGGGGCGCGTGGCTACCCTTGTGCCTCTCTGGAAACCTGAAAAATCAGTTTTCAGGTCTCACACGCCATGTGGATGAGCAACATGGGTGTGTGGCTCCTCAGGAGGGCCACAGGGGCACCCACACGGGCGTGTGGCTGCCCTTGTGCCCTTCTGTTTCATGTTTTTCTCAATTTTCAGCAAGGCACAGGGGCACTCACACCCCCTTGTGCCTGCCCCTGTGGATTTTCAGCTCAACGTGAAACATATAAGTACAAGGCCAATTCCTTAACTTTAAACCTCTAAAACGCTCTAGATCAAGCGACACATGTATAATTATCATGAAACACCAAGAATAAATAATAAAAACACAGCAACGACAGAATTAACGCAAAGTCGCCTACTCAAGCTAATTATTACTGCAGAATTGAAAAACTAACTACGGAAACAATAAAATGACTTGGGTTACCTCCCAAGAAGTGCTTGTTTTACGTCACTAGCTTGACGTAATTGATCTTTTATGGGGGGTCATGCAGGTGAGATATGTTCTTGGCGGCCTTTACCTGATAATTCAGACAATATGGTTGCATGGGATGCGAGTAATGAAATATCTTATTACCACTTGAAAAGCCATCACCTTCTTCTCGTGTATATGTATCTTTTACACTCTTTTGGTGCTTCTTGCGGTGACGCTTTGATCTAGTCAGTCTACGGAAAATCCTCTTCAGAATTCCCGGTTGTGGTTGATCCTCGATCACTCGAACCTCATGTAGACTTGATTCATCCTTTTCCAACTCAGGCCACCCCTCATAGGGGTCAGGCTAAAACATCTCATGCATATACTCATTGGCAAGCTCATCATTAGCATCAACAAAATAACATGTGTCATCAAATTCGTGAGGGTGCTTCATAGCATCTGTAAGGCGATAAGTGATCTTTTCATCTCCGATGCGCAGAGTCAATTCGCTTCCCTCCATGTCTATCAATGCCTTGGAGGTTCTAAGGAATGGCCTCCCCAAAATCAACGGCACTTCCACATCCTCATCGACATCAAGTACTACAAAATCTGCAGGAAAAATATATTTGTCAATTTTAATCAAAACATCTTCAATGATACCTCTAGGATGTCGAATTGAGCGATCAGCTAGCTGCAACGTCATTTGAGTTGGCCGTGGCTCTCCTAGCCCCAATTTCTGAAAAAGTTTCTACGGCATCACGTTGATGCTTGCTCCTGAATCAGCTAAAGCTTTCTCTTGCCCTAAGCCCCCGATGACACATGGGATGATGAAACTCCCAGGATCTTTCTTCTTGCTTGGGAGGTTCTTTTGAAGTATTGCTGAACAACTCCCGCCAATATCACAGCTGCACTTTCTTCAATTTTTCTTTTGTTAGTCAAAAGATCTTTCAAAAATTTTGCGTACCTGGGTATTTGTGATAATGCCTCGATAAAAGGGATGTTGATGTGCAGCTGTTTGAACAACTCCAGAAATTTCTTGTTCTGCTCATCCGTTTGGTCCTTCTTCAGCCATGAAGGGTATGGTACTCGAGGTACGTAAGCAGGAGGTATTGTTGCAGCTTCCTTCTCTTTTTCCTGGGCCTTAGGCTGCACTTGCTCTGGTTCTTGTGCAGTCTTCTTTTCTTGCACTCTATTCTCCACCTCTCGCCCGCTTCTCAACGTGATCGCCTTCACGTGCTCTCTTGGGTTTGTCTCTGTATTGCTCGGCAGGCTTCCTTGAGGTCTATCGGCCAAGGATTTTGCTATTTGACCCACTTGCGTCTCCAAGTTGTGCAATGACGCAGTGTGGTTGTGCAGCGTCGCCTCTACGTTCTGAAACCTGGTGTCAGTAGATTGAATAAACTTAGAAAGTACCTTTTCAAGTTCAGAAACTCTCTCTGGAATAGAGTGTTGTTGTGGGAAACCCGGACGAGCTGCTTGCTTCTGCTGGCCTTGATTGCTCCATGCGAAGTTCGGATGGTTCCTCCATCCCTGATTGTAGGTATTTGAGTAAGGGTTCCCTTGTCCCCTCACTGGATTTCCAGCAAAATCCACTTGCTCCATTGGTGCCGACACCCCCACTGAGATAGGGCAATCTGCAGCTACTCTTGAAGTTGTAAGGGTGTCTAGCTTCTTGCTTAGTGCTTCAACTTGGGCTGCTAGTGATGTAACGGCATCAACATCATGTATTCCTCCAACCTTCTTCTTCTCCCTCGAGCTCCATTGGCAGGTGTTGAGAGCCATGTTAGACTCTGGGGTCTTATTACCCATAGTCCCACCTGCGGCCGCATCTAGGACTTGCCTAGTGCTTGGATTCAGTCCATTATAGAACGGGTGTATAATCATCCAATCCGGGAATCCGTGTTGGGGACATCACCGCAGAAGGTTCATGAACCTTTCCCATGTCTCGAATAGAGACTCCAACTCATTCTGAAAAAAGGAAGAGATCTCATTGCGGAGCTTCGCTGATTTCCGGGAGGGAAATATCGTGATGGACGCTCTTGGCAACGATTGGAGCCATTGTTTGGCTCGTCCCTTCAATGAGAATGGGAAGGTCCTCAATCGAATCGCATCATCCGAGACCCCGTTGATCTTGAGCATATCACAAACCTCCAAGAAGTTTTCAACATGGGCATTGGGGTCTTCATCAGGCAGCCCAATAAACTTCGCGGACTGCTGAACCATCTGGATGAATGCCGGCTTCAACTCAAAATTATTAGCCGCAATGGGCGGTCTAACAATGCTCGACTGTGTTCCTCGGGCTGAAGGTCTAGCAAAATCAGCAAGCGTCCTTGGTTCATCTTCGTGGTCTGCCATGGTCGCAGATCCTTCAGCTTCAACTTCAACTTGCTGCTCTTGAACAACTTCAGGCTCCTTGCTTCTCTTGTGAAGTCTTCGCTCAATTTCAGGGTCTCATTCAACTAATGTCGATGGGTTCCCTCTGGTCATAAGCTGGAACTGCAATCAAATAAACAAAAGAAAATGAGAACAATGAAAGTAGAGAAGATGGAAAGGAAAAATAGTAAAAATAAATGAATGGCTAAAGTAACAAAATACTAGCGTTCCTAATATCCTGTTCCCCGGCAACGGCGCCAAAAACTTGATGCGTCTCCGCAACAACACAACAGGGTGATGTGTGTCAACCCCTTGCGTTACCGCAAGTGCACGGGTCGTCAAGTAATAAAAGTGGACCCAAAGGGTCGGGTTGTCGAACCACAGGGAACAGAAGTACTAGTAATAGCCCCTCTTTAGTTATCTAGCCTAATCAGTGTAGTGTGTGATGATCTAATAGCCAAAACTAAGAGTGTCACTACAAGTGCGCAGGGAATAAAAAGGAAAAGAGTTCTCAATCAATAAAAGTGAGGTATCCGGATAATGCTCCCCCTAGGATTCGGGTGTTGGATGTAGATTACAAGTGTTTCTAAACGAAAACAATGAGTCGTGGGTATCCAAAGGTATAACGACCCCTGCCTCCAGGTCTCCGATAACTAGTCCCCTACGAGGTCCTGGCGGAGAATTCTCCCGACGCCTCACACCACGTATGACTGCTAAAACTCTAGGGATCCCAAAGATATAACCAATTCCTAAAAGTAGATCTAACCCTGCCTCCAGGTGAAAGATCCCTAACCCCCTACGAGGTCCCGGCGGAGAATTCTCTCGACGCCTCACACCACATATGGTTGCTTGACACTTAGGGAATATGGAGATAGGAAATATCTATCGGAAGGGAAGGGGACACTCCGCTATCTCACGGCTCACCCTCTCAACCCTCTTTACTCTTGGTAATTCTAAACCTAGTGGTGATCTCTCTCTTCACTAGATTGAATAAAGCATGCAAGGCAATTAATAATGAAATCAAAAGCACAAACAAGCATTAAGAACTCAAGAGTAAAACTCAACTGATAAATTTGAATAGAAACACAATGTAAATCTAATGAGAATAAGAATCCTAGGGTTTACATGTCCGAATACCCTCTAGGGGTTTAGCTCTCCATGGAGCGAGTCACAAAACAAATAATAATTTGAAAATAAAGTTCCAAAGACATAAAGAATAACCCCCTTAAATCCGTGATGATGGTCTTGATGGGTAGTTTCCACGTCTGGATTGAATCCACTACGAAGCTAGGTCGCCGAAGGCTTCCTTGATGCTATGACGGAGGAGGAATCGATCCAAGTTGGTGAGGAAAGCTTCCCAAAGCCGCAAAGAACTCCTTACAAGACCTAGCCGCCTTGTCTCTCGAAAGTGGCCGAAAAGATCCCTAAAAATTATCACAAGGCGGCTTTTATAATTTGAATTCGGGGCTTTACGCGGGCATCCACACGCCCGTGTGAGTACTTTGCTATGGTACTGCTACGCAAGAATCGCTGCAGTGATTCGCTACGATGATTCCCCCCCCGAAGTCTTCCTTGGAGTCCACTCTGTCGGGCACACGCTCGTGTGGTAGGGTGTGTGGCTTTCTATGCTTTGAAATCCTCAAGAACCTTCTTCTGCTTTGTACGGAAGCTGGGATACGGGCGTACTACTGCCTTTGTGATCTTTCGGTTTGTGTAATGACTTGTACTCCTCCGAAAGTTGGCAACACCCCCATGCATATGAACACAGCTTCTGATTGTGGCCTTGAAACGTGTCATCACACCCTATCTTTGCTTCTTCCTGTACGTCATGTCTCCAAAGCCCTGTTTGCACAAAAGAACACAAAACATACCTTCTTCTACTTTGTACAGAAGCTGGGACATGGACGTACTACTGCCTTTGTGCCCTTTCGGTTTGTGTAATGACTTGTACTCCTCCGAAAGTTGGCAACACCCCCATGCATATGAACACAGCTTCTAATTGTGGCCTTGAAACGTGTCATCACACCCTATCTTTGCCTCTTCCTGTACGTCATGTCCCCAAAACCCTGTTTGCACAAAAGAACACAAAACACACCTTGTTAATGCTAAAACCTGATAAAAGTGATGCTCAATGCATATAAACTGATATTATAAAATATATATAATCAAGCACTTATCAATGCCTCACGGGCAACCTTACGCTCGTGAGGCAGCCCGTAAGGACACACGAAATTCACCTTTTTAAGGGGCATTAGGGCATCATATTTGGGAACTTTTACCACCATTCTCCACCATCTTCACCTAGGGCTTAAGGCAAGTGGAGAAGACAGATCTGAGGAGGAAATCATGGGGGGAAGAGGTTGTGCTCTCAAGGAGAAGATCTAGGAGCTTGCCGGCGCGGATCCGACAAGTTCTCATCACCACCTTCTAGTCTTCATCTTAGGGGAGTTTGCTTTGCATTTTGTCTTGTATTTATTTTATTTCTTGCTTTCCCCTTTGTTGATGATGAACTAGACTTCCAAGGTCTCCGGGCATCCGGTGAACCTTGGGATGAACTTGCTTTGTATGGATGCTTTAGGTTTTTTTTTAATGATATTTGGTTTGTTTTGTGGTTCATGCTTGGTGTACTTTGATATATTGGTACGCATGAGAACTCTGTGTATCGATTTCTAGATTATAGTAGGTTGCGTTACCATCACCCTAGTTTTAGACTTCGAAGCTTGGAAGGGGTACATGTACAAATACACCGTGACCATCGGGTATTTTGTACCCCTCCGGTATTAGTGTTGTGCCTAGTTTGTGCTTCAACCCTAATTTGAGAATCTCGTGCCTTTAATGCAATCGTATGAGGATTTAGGCGGAAGGAATTCCGTTTCAATACTCGTACCGGATTAGGGGCCAACTGCCGTGACCATCGGGTTGGCCTACCTTAGGTTTCTCCTTGCCAAGAACTACCAGTGCCTGTGTAATTCTAGCATCCTACTAGCTTTAGTAATCCCGAGGGGATCCTAGCTCGGGACCTCGTACTTTCATTGCTAATTGCCTCCTTGATATGCTTGTTTGGTGTGCCTTAGTCCAACATGTTTATAGTTATCTTTTTTAGTTTTCTTATCTTGTTTTAACTCTCTATCTTTGGTAGACTAGACATTGGCCTCTAGGGGAAAGTAATAGCAGCTCTTGGGACCCCAGGGAATACGACCCTCTCACGCGTACGTGGGAGGTATTACTTGACGACCCGTGCGCTTGTGGAGAACACTCATCAAGTTTTTGGCGCCGTTGCAGGGGAACTCCAAGAATGCTAGGAAAACCTCTAGCTCACTGCTCTAGTCATTTATCTTTCTTTTTGTGAATATTTGTTTTTGTATGTGTCTTTTATCATTTTATGCTTATTTGTTTATTTTCCTTCTTTCTTGTTTTCTTTGATAGCTTATTGTTTTTAGTCTTATTGTTTATACAGGGAAATGGATTTTCAAGAAAAATTGTTGGCCGCCAAAATCTATACGCTTGAGGAACAAAATAACAGGTGTTCTACAAATATCTATGATCTTGAGAAGAAGATGAAATATTTCTTTGCCATGAAAGCAAGCCAAGGCATTGCACAACAACCAAGACCTCAACAACCCCAAGTCCCCCAATTTCAGCCGCAACATCGGCAAGAGAGGAAATACAGTACTGAAGATGTTATAGCAAGGTTTATGATCACTATAGAGGCAAGGTTTGCAAGAACGGACAGACGACTTGATGAATTCGGTACAATACTAAGGAATGTCCAAGCTTCAATCAAAGCACTTGAGAACCAAGTTGAGCAACTTGTTAGGGAAAATTCCGAGCCTTCTTTGGGCAGCCCAACGAGCAATATTGAAAATAACGCAAGTGAAAACCGAGCGGCTATCAATCTTATGAGTGGGCAATAATTGGAAGATGGGGTAAAGCAAGACAATGAGGAGGTCATCATGGCTGTAGAAATATGTGAGGAAGTAGAGGAGGCACTTATCAAACTCCCCCACACTTAAGCATTTGCTTGTCCTCAAGCAAAACTTATAGATTAGAGATCAAAAGTGGAATGCTAGAAGTGCTTGGCCTTAAGTTCACCATAAATGTGCAAGGAAAGCATTCTCAAACTAGGAATCATTTTGAACAACGAAAAAGAAAAAACAATGCTCTAGCAAAAACTTGAACTTCAAAGAAATAAAAATATGAAAGCATGTGAGTGTGTGCTAATTTACTCATATCAACCGCAAATTACTCTATAAAGTTCTTTTTGAATAGGACTTATTTAGACACAGCGAGAATAGGCAGTAGATGTACACAGCCTCGAAGGTAGCCCTTTTCCAAGATGCCTCCTGAACGGCTTTCACACATTCGAGGTGGTAGCTTTCACACATCCTATAAGATGGCTCTTTCTCTCATTAGAGCGTAACTGTTATCCAACTTATGAGAGTAGCTGCATACAAAATAGGTGGTAGCTTTTTCCACCACTCAACAAAAAGTTTTTATTTTTTTTATATTTTTTTTATTATTTTTATTATTTTGTTTTTTTCAAAATAATGAAACTAGAGTCCTTTTAACCGTAAACTAGAGGTGTCGGAGTTAAGAGAGCAAATAGTGTGTGCAGATGGCGATCAGACAAAAAATTTCTAAGTTTTTCAAGTAAACTAGAGCATGGTGACAATCGATGTTCAAACGTCTCTTAAATTCAAAAGCACAATTCTTGACCCTTAAGGTGAACTATCATTGGCTAAATGAGTATGAAAGTGATGAGCATAAATAAAGAACGTGTGTAACGTGAACTCCCACCCACACTTGAGATGGACATTGCCCTCAATGTACAAATGCATGCATAAAGAATAGAAATCTGTAAAGAACTGAACATGAAAGTGTGGGTATTAAAAACAACACTCCCTTGATCTCCTTATGTATATTGTGGTGGAGCTGAAGTGGCTGGGACTGAAGCTGTGAAGGGTTGTGAAGTTCACACGGCCGCGTGGATGAAGCACAGGGCCGTGCCTATGACCATCCCTCAAAACATGTCTCCCAAGACCATCTGCACGTCACAAAAGGGGTTCAGTGAAGCTCAAGACAAAGAAATAAACAAAAGAGTTAATATGCATGACAACCAAACTTGAACTCGACACAAGCACACGAACTAAAAATAGTAAGATAACTCTCAAAAGGTAAAACCTTTTTGAGTAAACAAAAACTCAAAAGAAATAAAAGTACACAGAAATAAAAACTAAAAGCAAAGACGCCTCAAGCGTCGTCATCTGCTAGTGCTGCTAATGATGCCGGGGATGAATGTGGTGCTCGGTGTGCGAAAGACGTGGTGGAGTTAGCATCTCTTGCAATCATCTCGTCCGCCAACTCTTTCGCTTGTTCATGCTCAATTGGGGCCAACGCTTGCAAGTCGGGGGTCCGTTTCTAGCCGAACTTGAGCCTTGAGAGGCGCTCAAGCCGGGTTTGATGTTTGGGCACGGTGAACTCCAACGACTCAGGTGAGAGCTCACGAGGCCCACGAGGACGCTGATAAGTGCCTAAATATGTATGTTTATTTATAACATTTGTATATTAAATCACATGCTTTTGATAAGCCGATACCCGTTTTTATGGTTAAATTGGTTTTATTTGTATTGCAGGACCTGAAGAAGCCAAAATGAGCTCAAGAACGTAGTTACGAAGAAATCGACACCAAATACGATGTTTTTGGAGCTTGGACACTACAGAAGGCTGTAGCAGGTACTGTAGCAGGTACTGTAGCACCGGCATTTTTCTGGAAAAATTCCTGGGGGCCTTGCGGGTAAGCATGCGCCCGAAGGCTGCCCGCATAACCCCCCGAAATTCAGATTTTAAAGGAAGTTAGGGCAAACTTTTGGGGGCTTTTGGTGAGGTTTTTGGGAGAGGTTTCTTGAAGCTTGAAGGAGGCTCAAATCCGGGGAAGAAGAGGCCTTTTCTCATAAATTAAAGAGTGGGGATCAAGAGGAGAGTAGAGAATTGGCAAGATCTATCCTCTACTTCACCATTTAAGGCTTGAAGAAGAAGAAGGAAGCTGCCCTCATAGCGGCGTAGGTGGAGGCTTGTGGCGAGGATCCGGGTGACCTTTTCATCACCAACAATTGAGGGAGTGTTTGTTATGGCTAGATTAGTTGTTTTCATGATGTGTTTTATGTTATTTGCGTGTATGAACAACTAAGTCCTAAGGTCACCTGACGGCGGTGAACATTGGGACGAAGAAGCTTGTATGGATGCTTTGATTTATATTTAATGCAAATTTTTTGGTTTGTGGTTCATGCTATGTGTGCTTGATTGCCTTGAATTACATGACAACTCTGTAGTTCAGTTTCTAGGTTATACTTGGAGCGTGGTGATAAACGTCGAAATATACATATTTTCTACGTACTTGTGTATAGTTTATTCTCTCTTCATGTTAAGTTGTTTTCTATTTTCTTTTTTAATGTGGTTTTACTTGTGTTACAGGCCCGAAATAAGCTCAAGAACGTATTCATGAAGAAATCGACACCAAATACGGCGTTTTTGGGATTCATCACTGTAGTAGTACCGTAGCGGAATTACTGTAGTACAATTACTGTAGCAGATTACTGTAGCGGAGTACTGTAGCACTGAATGGAAAAATTCCTGAGAAACTCTCTGGATGCCTTGCGGGCAACCTTGCACCCGCAAGGCCACCCGCAAGGCATCGCGATGTCTTGATTTAAAAGACTTTTCTAGGGCATTTGAAAAAAAAAAAGTCTTCTTCCTTGGAGCTCCACACAACCATCTAAAAATCCGGCTTGGAGGAGGGCTTTGAGGGCGTTTTCACGGCGAGATCTTGGAGGAGAGTGCGTTTGGGAGCAAGATCCTACTCTAGGGCATCATTGAAGGATGGTTGAAGACAAGAGAAGCCACCTCTTGAGTGGCGTCTTCGGAACTCCATTTTCGTATTTGAGGGAGTGATTATGCTTTCTTTAGTTGTTTTCATGCTTTTGAGTATGTATTTTGATATTATGAACAACTAAACCCCAAGGTCACCGGATGTAGGTGAACCTTGGGGGTGAACTTGTGTATTTTGGATGCTTTTTTTCAATTAATGTTTGTAGACTTGTTTGTGATCCTTGTTTGGTGCTTTTGAATGTTAGGGTATGCATGAGAACTCTGTGTATCCATACTTAGCCAATACTAGGTTGCATGACCATTGCCCTAGTGTTAGACTCACCAAGCTTGGAAGGGAAATGCGTATAAATACGCCGTGACCATCGGGTATTTGTACCCCTCCAATTCTAGGGTTAATTGCTTATTTGTGATTCAACCTTAGTTTGAGAAAACCACCTCACCCTTTGCAATCGTATGAGGATTTATACGGGTAGAGCCCGTATTCAATACTCGTACCGGATTAGGGGTCAACTGCCGTGACCATCGGGTTGACCTAATCTAGGGTTTTCTCGGTCCAACAAGCCATTTACATGTTAATCCAGCATCCTGTACACTTCAGTAGCCCCTGAGGGGATCCTTATCCGGGACCGCTTTCTCACCCTGATTTCACACTTTCTATTGCCCTGGTTAAGTAGCATTCTGAATTGCATTTATTTCTTGTTTTTGCATTTTCTTCCTTTACTCTCGAAATTGATCGGCTAGACAACATTGCGAGAAGGAAGTAAGGATAGATTCTCGGGCCCTTGGGAATACGACCCACTCGTGCGTGCGCGAGTGGTTTATTACTTGACGACCCCGTGCGCTTGCGGGACATCCACCACGTGGGATACGCCTTTGTATTAGACACACATAGTTTGAAAGGGATACATGTACCTAGGCTCGAACCTAGGTACTGAGTTTGACCCTAATCAGATATTTCCCTAGTCGTAGTGCAATCATAGGGTATTTGGTCAGAAGAGAATCTGTCCAATACCTGTATGGGATTAGGGGTTAATTACAGAGGGATTCGAGGTTCACCTACTTTAGGAGTCTCTTGGCCCAACCAACAATTGCAATCTTAACCCTAGCATCTGTCTAGCTTCAGTAGTCCCAGGGGGGTCCGCGTCCGTGACAGTTTTTCCCCTTTGTGATTCTCCACCTATTTCGCCTGTAGTTCGTCATTCAGTTAGATTTTCTTAAAATCAGTTTGTAGATCTTAGCACCCAACCTCGTGTTATTTGGTTAGACAATAAGTAAAGAGGAATTAAGGGTAGATCCTTGGCCCCGAGGAATACGACCCCTGTATCACACACAGGGTATTACTTGACGACCCCGTACACTTGCGGGATGCACATCAAGTTTTTGGCGCCGTTGCCGGAGACTCAAGGAATATTCGGAAAACTTAGAGCTTATTGATTGAACCATTTTTTACTTTCTTTTTCTTCTTTGTTTTTATCGGTATTTGCTGTATATATTCTCTCCACTATGTTTTACTTTATTTCATTTGTTCTGTGGTCATTTTGTTTTTATCTTGAGTTTAACCTTTTGCTGGCTAGATTTTGCAAGGTACATGTTGTATGACAAGAGCAAGTCATTCAAATTTATTGGAACAAGATAACGAGATTGAGAGGACCTTGCATCAAAGGCTTAGAGAAAGAATATGAAGCTCAGAATAGAAAGAGGTTTAGATTGAGGAAGGTGAACCCTCAGTCATGGCTGAACCAAGAAGGACATTGTCAGATTATGAGAGGCCACAGTTTACTGCAGATGAATTCAGTGTGGAAGCCCCAACAGTGCCCGCAAACAATTTTGAAATCAAGGCTAGTACTATTGGGATGATCCAAAATTCAGTCCAGTTCGACAGGTTAGCAAATGAAGACCCTCATGCTCATTTGTCCTGTTTCCTACAAATATGCTCCACCTTCAAAATTAATTCGGTTTCGGATCACGCGATCAGATTACGACTGTTTCCGTTCAGCTTGAGGGGAGCGGTGTACAGATGGCTCACTTCACTAACCCCTGGGTCCATCAAAAGACCTGGAAGGAAATGGTGGATGATAAGTGTCTAAATGTACATATTTATACGTTTTATGCTAGTACTATTTTGCATGTATTCTGATGAGTTGATGCCCGTTTCGCGTTTAAATTGGTTTAATTTGTGTTACAGGCGTTGAAGAACCCAAAATGAGCTCAAGAACGTATTTCGGAAGAAATCCATATCAAATACGACGTTTCCGAGCTTCCATCACTGCAGCAGTACTGCAGAGGGATACTGTAGCATGATTACTGTAGCACCGAAACGAGGTTTTTCTGGAAAAGGCTGGGAGCCTTGCGAGCAAGCATACGCCCGCAAGGCAGCCCGTATAGATGCCCGAAAAAGGTTTTAAAAAGGTAAAATTAGGGCATTTGGGAGCATCATCTTCACATCATCTTCTTCTCCTCTTCTTGGGCCACCGCCCCACCTTCGCCGGTAGCGTTTTCCGGCGATCCACCTCGCCATTATTCACCACGAGGGAGGCAAACTTCGGAGGAGGAAATAGGGGGAAGATCTAGAGCTTCAAAGCATCATTTGAGAAGAAATCTCGGCGACTCCGGCGATCTTCATCCATCCAAGGCGATCCAAAGCTTGAGGGAGTTTTTATTACTTCTCTTTATGTTTATTTGTTCCTTGGAATTGTATGAGTGTTCCTCTTTCATGAGGAACTAACTTGTATGTGATTTGGGCATGATGAACCCTAGGGTAGGTTTGTTGTAATTAAGGATGATAATTATTTGTGATTTAGTGTTGGATGTTTAATTTCTTGTATAAGAATTTCTATGGTTTCTGATTCTTGGACCGCATGAGAACTCTGCTGTGTGCTTTACTGTCTTGGACCGCATGAGAACTCTGCTGTTCAATTTTTAGGTTGTACTTGGAGCGTGACCATCGCCCTTATACTAGACTCACATAGACTGAAAGGGATTCATGTACCAATACACCGAGGGATTCAGGTATTAGGTATCCCTCTGAATGTTAGGCTTAGACCCAGAAGTGTGTCTACTCCTGATAAGGGATTCCCTGAGTGCATTGCAATCGTAGGAGGAATTGACCGGAAGGGATTCCGGTCAATACTTGTATGGGATTAGGGCTAATCACCGAGGGATTCGGGATTAGCTTAATTTAGGAATCTCTCCGTCCAAACCACCAGCACAACACATCATCTTTAATTCGGGCCTTAATGACAACCCTGGGGAGATTCTCTGTCCAAATCACGCCCTCTCCTGATTGTCCGTCCCTTGAATGCTTATTAGGTGTGTAGTGGTAGCTTTATTCTCTTTTATTAATTATTAGTAGTTGTACTCTTTGCTCGAATTGTTAGGCTAGGAAATAGACGAAGGGGAAGTAATAGTAGCTCCTTGGCCCTGTGGAATACGACCCCTACGTCACACACAGGGTATTACTTGATGACCCCGTGCACTTGCGGGATGCTCGTCAGTGGAGAAGTTTTTAGCAAGGTACTTCCCGCCTAGCAAGGCAGCCAGGCTCAAGCAGGAAAATTCAGCCTTTAGACAGGGGGACTCAGAAACACTTTTTGAAGTACATGAAAGGTTTAAGGATCTTCTCAGAAGATGCCCCCATCATGGTTTTTCAGCTTGGATGAGAGTCCAAACACTGTATAATGGACTGAACTATCAGACATGTCAGCTGATTGATGCCGCGGTAGGCGGATCTTTGAGCAATAAATTCCCTGAGGACGCCGAGGAATTGTTTGAGAACATGGCAAGCAATGAATCCCATTGGAGTGCACGGGGGAAGCCTCAGAAGACTGCAGGAATTTATGAGGTCAATGACACCCCGGCTTTGGGCGCGAAAGTGGATGCACTGACTAGGAAGTTTGATCAGTTTTTGATGGGATCAAGCTCAAGTTCTGGGGCCGTATTTTCCTGTGACACATGTGGAGCAGGGCATGAAACTACACAGTGTCCAATTTCTAGTGCTGCTGTTGCCCCAATGGAGAGAGTTGATTATGTGAGTGGCGGCCAAGAGGTGCAGGAAATCCATATGGTGCCAACTACAACCCCGGGTGGAGGAGCCACCCCAATTTCTCATGGGGGCAGAGTTCACAACTGAGACCACCACCACCACCACCAGTGCATCAACAATAGCCACCACAGCAGCAAGAGAGAAAATTCACCACAGAGGATGTACTAGCAATGTTCATGGTCAATACTGAGGCAAAGTTTGAGAATGTTAATGCTAACATCAGAAATCTCCAAGCCTCAGTCCAGAATATAGAGAATCAGATAGGCCAAATGGCCAAGACCTTGGCAGAAAGTCTTCCAGAAAGTCTCCCGAGTAACACTGAAGTGAATCCAAGGGAGCAACTGAAAGCTATCTCACTAAGGAGTGGCAAGGAGGTGGAAACAAGGGCTGAAAAGGATCACATTTTGGAGGACAACGAATCAACTATGTAAAAACCTCCAAGTGTACTCACAAATTCTGAAGGAGAAGAAGCTCCACCATTACCCTAGAAAATGGAAATTCCTGAGTATAAGCCTCGCGTCCCTTACCCTGAGAGGTTAAAGAAGGACAAAGAAGACGCTCAATTCAAGAAATTCCTCAGTGTCTTTAAGCAGCTTCATATAAATATTCCCCTCGTTGAGGCATTATCCCAAATGCCCAAGTACGGAAAGTTCATGATGGATCTTCTCACTAACAAATGGAAATTGGAAGAAATAGAGACTGTGGCACTTACTGGGAATTGTTCAGCTGTGATACAAAGGAAATTGCCGAAGAAGCTGACTGATCCGGGGAGCTTCGTAATACCCTGCAGGATTGGCGATGGTTTACAGGAAAAAGCTTTAGCAGGTTCAGTGGCTAGCATTAATGTCATGCCCTACAAGTTATTTTTGAAGCTTGGGTTGGAAGAATTAAGACCCACTCGGATGACATTGCAACTCGCCGATCGGTCTGTGCGGAAACCCCGTGGCGTGGTGGAAGCTTTGCTAGTGAAGGTTGCTAAGTTGATTATCCCTGTAGATTTTGTGATCCTAGATGTAGATGATGATGTGGAGGTTCCATGGATCCTTGGGCACCCATTCTTGAATACTGCGGGGCCCTTATAGATGTGAAAGGAGGAAAGATGACGTTGCGGGTCGGGGAGGAAGAAGCTGTTTTCATTCTCCCGCATGCCATGAAGCACACACTAGATCACGATGATGCATTTTATTTTGCTGATGAGACTGAATTAATCATTTCTGATTGTATGTAGGAGGGCATGTCATTAAACCCGCTATATGAATACTTAGAGGAGTTGGACGCAAAAGGAGATGAAAAAGAAGTCCTTACTCATCCACAAGTGCACCAATTAAAGCTTATCGAGAGGAACTCTCCACCTAAAAAAGCAAAAGAGAAAGGCATAAAGAAAGTGTGGAGTAAAGTGCTTGGGAAGAAGAAGAAAGACTTCAATCTTACACACTCTAGGCCAAGCGAAGTAGACCGATTATATTTTGAAGGACATGGCAAATTTCAGGTCTATTCGTGCCTCTCTATGAATCTTCCAAGTGGTAATGTGTGCAAGAAAACCGGAGGTAATTCTCCTCCATTTCACCCACGTTGAGGTAATGTTGAAGGTACGTCGAGCTAATGACATTAAACAAGCGCTTCTTGGGAGACAACCCAAGTTTCAAATACCTACAATTGATTTTCTCGTACTCTTTTGTTTTGTGTTGTGTGCTTTGCTGGTGTGTTTACTTTTTCCTATTTTTGGTTTATGTTTGAACCCATGTTGCCCTTATTTTGTTGAAATTCAAGTGTGTTGTTTTAAATGTTTCGGCGATTAGTTGTGTATTTCAGATTTTCCTTGAAGTTGTAGGGGAGACCATGCCTAAATATTGACTTTTCAAGACTTTACGGGAGTTTTTACGCCCTTAAAAAGCATGGCAAAGTTCATTGGGAGCCTCGTGGGCGCCTTCACGCTCGCGAGGAAGGCCACAAGGAGCCCTAGCACAAAGGATAGGAGCCTTGCGGGCGCATATGCGCCCGCAAGGCAGGCAGTGAGGCTTCCAGCCTCACGGCCAGGCGCTGGGTAGAGCGCCTTGCTGGTTCGCAAGGAGCCTGGGCGCCCTGCGTGCGCCCTTGGGCCCGCAAGGTCGCCCTCAAGGGGCACCAGGCCCGCGGGCTGGGTGCCTTGCGGTCGCCCATACGCCCACATGGGTGCCCCCAAGGGCGGGCAGCCACTTAAGTGGCTGCCCCTTCCACTCTTTTCCCTCACTCTCTCGTCTTCCTCCTTGGTTCCCTTTCATCTCTTCTCCTTTCCCCACCCTTTTTCCACTATTTTTCTTGGTTTTTCTTGCCCTAAACGCTTCTCCCATCTCTAGCAACTTCATTTTAACAATTTATTCGGAGTTTTACCAACTTTGTCGCCGTGTTTCTTAGACTTGAGTTTTGGTGCCCTAGTTAGAGGTTTGTTCCAATCCTCTTCGTTTCTCTTTGATTTCATATAATTTGTGATTCAAACTTTATTATGGATTGAATGGATGTTGTTTAGGTGAAATTTATGAGCTTTAAGCATACTTTGTAAAATTTTTAAAACTCCAAATACAAGGGGAACTCTTGTAAATGTTTTTTAGGGCATCTATTTGTCTTTGACTTTATATTATAATGAGAGCCCTAAAACCCTTGTTTTCTTGATTGTTGGTTTAATCTTGTGCATTCGCTCTTGTAGGCATGCCGAACAAACGTGTGGCGCTGAAGAAAATTAGGAGGGACTGCGCACCCATTGCTGAGCCACAATTTCTAAAAACAATGCACAAGACTAGATATGAGTTATTGAAGTCCAAACCTTTTACTACCACCCGGACAATTAAGTGGAATGACCTAGAAACCTTGGGTTTGGCCGATACCATTTTGGGCATGATCTCACATGATGGATGGGATAGAATGTTCTCCATTGAAGAAGTCACCTACCGCGAACTCACTCTAAAATTTCTAAGAACGATTGAGGTTACCAAGCCGTCCACTCATCCTCAACTGGAGGGTTCCGTTTCCTTCCAAGCTTTCGGGACAATGCACACTATCACTTATGACCAACTTGGAACTTTGTTGGAACTCTATCATGAAAGCTACGAAAGCTCACCTCCCTGTCATCAGCTGCCCACAGATTTCCCAGCTCATATGCCTTATACATTATACTGGAACCGGATATCGCACGGAGAGACCGGGGTATCGAGAAAGGCATCCCTCCTTATAAACCCAGCCCATTGCTACATCCAGGCGCTTTTAGCAAGGACCATTGGGGGCAGGTCCGACTCTACAGGGTTTGTTTCACGCTCCGATCTTCTAATGATGTACAGTATCATTGAGCGTTACCCGATCCACCTAGGAGGACTCCTTGCTGACTTACTTGTGCATCAAGGTCATTTTCCACGACTTGTAGCTATTTTTGCTGGACCCTATATTACACGGTTGATACGGGGCATGGGATTGATTGGCTATACTAGAGGTATGCACATGGTTGGTGGCACGGCGCCCTTAGGGATGTCGACTCTATTTTTCAATAGGGGTCGTTGAGAAGCATAATGGCACATTCACCTTAGTTCGATATTCAGTCCTTGGAGAATGCATCACTGACCCTCCACAATCGGCAGAGTCAGATTCGGACGACACCCAAGCACCATTTGAACATCGTTTCCAAGCACTGGAGAATGAGGTGCAGTCTCTTCGACAAGGACACCAACAAATACTTAACATCAGACATCAAATGTTGAGAGACATGGGCGAAGTTTTAGCTTATATACGGGGATCCTCCTCTTCCGTTGGAACTTCTTCTGCCGCCACCACATCCGGGGATCCAACTGAGCGTACCGCCAGGCAGCATCCACTTTGAGAATTGGGCACATGGTACTTTTGTTTTTATTTTGTCATATTTCTTTTCTTTTTGTGTGTTGTTTTTGTTTTTAGCTTCTGTTTTTCTTGAGTGTTTTATTTTGTAGCTGTACTTTTCCCTCTCTGTTATGAATGGTGAGTTTGATATACTTTTTAGATCTTTGCAGTTGCTAGTAATGAGTTCTCTCCCACCACTCTTCTACTTTCTTGCCCCAGATCACTACCAGTCTTCATCCAACAATTGGGGAAGTTCTTCTTATACCCTACCCTTTTAGTTTTATCTTCCTTATTTTTTATGCGCTGCTGATCATGTCCATTGGGAACAATGCACAATTCTAGGTGTGGGGATGGGGTATGTATACATCTGCATGCATAATTCACCTGTGATAGCTATGATTTGTTGTAAGAATTTCCTAGCTTGAAAGAATGATAGAATTGAGTTGTATCTTATTCATGTGCTTGATTGAAGGTCCTGTTGTATCTCTAGTGTAGACCACATACTCTATCACTAAACTTTCACCTCGCGCACTCCGATTAACCCATCACGTTGATACTAGTCTTAGTTTGTTAAGGGCTATTTTCAATGGGCCTTTAAGAACTTTTGAGTCTTGTGAACCCTAGCTTTAGTGACATTATTACATGTAGACTAGACCAGGAGATGTAACATAGGTTGTAAATAGAAATAAGTCAAAGACAGTATTCCTCTGCTCTCATTGCCTAAGTAACTTAGGGTAGAGGCTCCTAACCAGAGTGTACCTTCAGCCAACAGCTAGTGAAGTATGAATGCGTTCATGTAGATTTGTAATAATTTGAGTAGGTGGGTGCTTGGGTGCCTAAACAGCATGTGTACCATACCGGAAAAAAATTTTGTACAATCTACGTTAGTAAAAAAAAATAAAAATAAAAATAAATAAAAAAAAACAAATTATCCTATTGATCTCCTTGGCCTGTCTAGGACCTTTTAAATCAGGCTAGAGTTCTAGTTAAGATTCAAAAGGGTCTTGACTCCTCATTGATGGTTTTTCTTGACATTTCTAAGACTACTCATCATAGTGTGTGGAGTACATGGAAACCCTAGATTGATCTAGGGTGAGGAGAGCGAGGTAGAGAGTTCGCACACACTCATGGGAACACTTTAGATATGACTGGACTATTTTTGCAAAGGTTATGCTGTTCTATATACGACTCAATTTCTGGACTTTCTTTCACTTCATGCTAGCGGAGTTCCTGATTGCTTGAGCTTGAGGTCGCATTTAGTCACTTATCATCCTTCCTTTATTTTTCAAGTTTTGTTTGCTTGAGGACAAGAAACCGCTTAGGTGTGGGGATTTTATGATAAGTGCCTAAATGTGTATGTTTATTTATAACATTTGTATATTAAATCACATGCTGTTGATAAGTCGATGCCCGATTTTATGGTTAAGTTGGTTTTATTTGTATTGCAGGACCTGAAGAAGCCAAAAATAACTCAAGAACGTATTTAAGAAGAAATTGACACCAAATACGATGTTTTTGAAGCTTCGACGCTGTAGCAGGTACTGTAGCACCAGCATTTTTCTGGAAAATTCCTGGGAGCCTTGCGGGCAAGCATGCGCCTGCAAGGCTGCCCGCATCACACCCCGAAATTCAGATTGTAAAGAAAGTTAGGGCAAACTTTTGGGGGGCTTTTTGGGAGGTTTTTGGAAGAGGTTTCTTGAAGCTTGAAGGAGGCTCAAATCCGGGGAAGAAGAGGCCTTTTCTCATCAATTGTAGAGTGGAGATCAAGAGGAGACTAGAGATTTGGCAAGATCCATCCTCTGCTTCACCATTTAATTCTTGAAGAAGAAGAAGGAAGCCGCCCTCATTGAGGCGTAGGTGGAGGCTTGTGGCGACGATCCGGGTCACCTTTTCATCACCAACAATTGAGGGAGTGTTTGTTGTGGCTAGATTAATTGTTTTCATGATGTGTTTCATGTTATTTGCTTGTATGAATAATAAACGTCTAAATATACGTATTTTATACGTACTTGTGTGTATTTTCTGTTCCTTTTTTGTTAAGTTGTTATCTATTTTCTTGTTTAAAGTTGCTTTACCTGTGTTACAGGCCCGGAATAAGCCAAATAAGCTCAAGAATGTATTTATGAAGAAATCGACACCAAATACGGCGTTTTTGGGCTTCATCACTGTTGCAGTACTGCAGCAGGATTACTGTAGCTAAATACTGTAGCACTGTAGTAGGGTACCGTAGCACCCCCGAGATAAAAATTCCTCAGATAGTTTTTTGGTGTCTTACGGGCAACCTTACGCCCGTAAGGACACACGAAATTTCTCTTTTTAAGGGGCATTAGGGCATCTTGAAAGAGGACTTTTGGCCACCATTCTCCGCCATCATCTTCTAGGGTTTTAAGGCAAGTGGAGAGGGCAGATCTGAGGTGGAAATTAAGGGGAGAAGAGGTTTTGCTATCAAGGAGAAGATCTAGGAGCTTGCCGGCTCGGATCCGACAAGTTCTCATCACCACTTTCTAGTCTTCATTTTAGGGGAGTTTGCTTTGAGTTTTATCTTGTATTCTTTGTATTTCTTGCTTTCTCCTTTCTTGATGATGAACTAGACTCCCAAGGTCGCCGGGCATCCGGTGAACCTTGGGATGAACTTGCTTTGTATGGATGCTTAGATTTACATTCATGGTATTTGGTTTGTTTTGTGGTTCATGCTTGGTGTACTTTGATGTATTGGTATGCATGAGAACTCTGTGTATCGATTTCTAGGTTTTAGTAGGTTGCGTGACCATCGCCCTACTTTTAGACTCCCAAGCTTGGAAGGGATACATGTACAAATACGCCGTGACCATCGGGTATTTTGTACCCCTCCGGTATTAGGGTTGTGCCTAGTTTGTGCTTCAACCCTAATTTGAGAATCTCGTGCCTTTAATGCAATCGTAAGAGGATTTGCGCAGAAGAAATTCCCGTATCAATACTCGTACCGGATTAGGGGCCAACTGCCGTGACCATCGGGTTGGCCTACCTTAGGATTCTCCTGGCCAAGAACCACCAGTGCCTGTGTATTTCTAGCATTCTACTGGCTTTAGTATTCCCGAGGGTATCCTAGCTCGGGACCTCGTACTTTCATTGCTAATTGCTTCTTTGATATGCTTATTTGGTGTGCCTTAGTCCAACATGTTTATAGTTATCTTTGTTAGTTTTCTTTTCTTGTTCTAATTCTCTATCTTAGTTAGACTAGACAGTGCCGTCTAGGGGGAAGCAATAGCAGCTTTTGGGACCCCAGGGAATACGACCCTCTCACGCGTGCGTGAGAGGTATTACTTGACGACCCGTGCGCTTGTGGACAACCATCAAGTTTTTGGCGCCGTTGCCGTGGAATCCAAGAATGCTAGGAAAACCTCTAGCTCACTGCTCTAGTCATTTATCTTTCTTTTTGTGAATATTTGTTTTTGTATGTGTCTTTCACCATTTTGTTCATATTTGTTTATTTTCCTTCTTTCTTGTTTACTTTGTTAGCTTATTATTTTTGGTCTTATTATTTATACAGGGCCATGGATTTTCAAGAAAATATGTTGGCCGCCAAAATCTATGCACTTGAAGAACAAAATAATAGGTTTCCCACAAAAGTCTATGATCTTGAGAAAAAGATGGAATGCCTCTTTGCCATGAAAGCAAGCCAAGGCATTACACAACAACCAAGACCTCAACAACCGCAGGTTCCCCAATTTCAGCCGCAACATCGGCAAGAGAGGAAATACACTACTGAAGATGTTTTAGCAAGGTTTATGATCAGTACAGAGGCAAGGTTTGCAATAATGGACAGACGACTTGATGAATTCGGTACAATACTAAGGAATGTCCAAACATCAATCAAAGCACTTGAGAACCAAGTAGAGAAACTTGTTAGGGCAAATTCCGAGCCTTCTTTGGGTAGCCCAATGAGCAATATTGAAAATAACCCAAGCGAAAACCGGGTGGATATCAATCTCATGAGTGGGGAACAATTGGAAGATGTGGTAAAGCAAAACAATGAGGAGGTCATCATGGCTATAGACATATGTGAGGAAGTAGAGGAGGCCCCATCTACCACGTTTCAAGAAACTACTTGCCTCGATATCAACCATTCAATGAACTAATCGATAACCTTCAAGTGCAGAGAAAAAAATTTGGGAATTGTATTTGAAGATTTGGGGAGGAAACCAATGTCATCCTTGAACCGACCTATGCCGGGCTTGAACAATTCCCAAACAAAACTTTTTCCATGGTGGCCCAAGCAAATTTTATGGGCCACTTTTGATCATTCAAGAAAGGTTGAGAAAAGAAATGTGAAAAGGGTGTTAAAGCGTCCAATTAATCCACCTATGCGAAGCTTGACAAGTTCTCAACCCAACTTGTTCCCTTGGAAACCCAAACAACACTTATGGGTAATTCAAGGCGATTGATTTTATACGTACTTGTGTGTATTTTCTGTTCCCTCTTTGTTAAGTTGTTATCTATTTTCTTGTTTAAAGTTGCTTTACTTGTGTTACAGGCCCGGAATAAGCCAAATAAGCTCAAGAACGTATTTATGAAGAAATCGACACCAAATACGGCGTTTTTGGGCTTCATCACTGTTGCAGTAATGTAGCAGGGTACTGTAGCACCCCCGAGATAAAAATTCCTGGGATAGTTTTTGGGTGTCTTACGGGCAACCTTACGCCCGTAAGGACACAAGAAATTTCCCTTTTTAAGGGGCATTAGGGCATCTTGAAAGAGGACTTTTGGCCACCATTCTCCACCATCATCTTCTAGGGTTTTAAGGCAAGTGGAGAGGGCAGATCTGAGGTGGAAATCAAGGGGAGAAGAGGTTTTGCTATCAAGGAGAAGATCTAGGAGCTTGCCGGCTCGGATCCGACAAGTTCTCATCACCACCTTCTAGTCTTCATTTTAGGGGAGTTTGCTTTGAGTTTTATCTTGTATTCTTTGTATTTCTTGCTTTCTCCTTTGTTGATGATGAACTAGACTCCCAAGGTCGCCGGGCATCCGGTGAACCTTGGGATGAACTTGCTTTGTATGGATGCTTAGATTTACATTCATGGTATTTGGTTTGTTTTGTGGTTCATGCTTGGTGTACTTTGATGTTTTGTGGTTCATGCTTGGTGTACTTTGATGTATGGGATTAGGGGTTAACCTACTTTAGGAGTCTCTTGGCCCAACCCACAATTGCAATCTTAACTCTAGCATCTGTCTAGCTTCAGTAGTCCCAGAGGGATCCGCGTCCGTGACCATTTTTTCCCTTTACGACTCTCCACCTATTTCGCCTGTAGTTCGTCATTCAGTTAGATTTTCTTAAAATCAGTTTGTAGATCTTAGCAACCAACCTCGTGTCATTTGGTTAGACAATAAGTGAAGAGGAAGTAAGGGTAGATCCTTGGCCCCGAGGAATACGACCCCTATGTCACACACATAGTATTACTTGACGACCCCGTACACTTGCGGGACACACATCAGAGGCTTATGTGCAAGTTTTCTTGTCTTTGGAGGCATTTCTGTACAAAAGATAGTCAAACGGGTCATTTTGAGGTCAAAAACTAAGTGCTAGGGATCCACATGGCCGTGTGGACCCTCTAGATAAGAAAAACTCCCCTTTATGATCCACACGGCCGTGTGGAATATACACATGGCCGCGTGGATTTTCGGCCATGGTTGATCCACTCTGATGCGTGCAAAGTTGCCATACTTCCACTATTGGTGTTTATAGCATAAAAAAAAAGTATTTCCAATGAAAATAACATGCTAAAACACAAGAATCATCACCCAAATCCAAGAAAGAAAATTCATGGCAAGAAGAGAAAAAAGAGGGCTTACCAGAGAAGATGATGTTCAATAGCGTGATAAAACTCTGATTAAAACACCAAAATCCTATAAATATGCGACCAAATGGAAGAAGATGTATGGTTGCGATCCTTGATGTGTAGGCGTTTGAATGTGAAGAGGCGTAAAGAAGAAATGAAAAGAAGAAAGGCTTCTTTCAAAATTAAGCAATCCACATGGCCATGTGTTTTCTTCTGATGAGCCCTATACAAAACACCCCAATTTCCACATGGCCATGTGGAAATTCCACATGGCAGTGTCTTCTCTGGATAAGAATTTTGCAACTCATGAACAGTACTTACATGCAAATGTGGAATTTCCACATGGGCATGTGGATTTTCAATCTTAGCCAAATGAGCTTCAAATTATTCACATGGCCATGTGGAAATTCCACATAGCCATGTGGATTCTCTGGATGACAGAAAACCCAACAAAATCCAGCCACATGGCCATGTGGAAATTCCACATGGCCATGTGTTTCCATTTTTCAGCACAAAATTGCTCCAACAACTGCCAAACTCATTGAAAACACATGGAAAACTGCAGAAATTTAAATCTAACAAAACATGGCCAAAATCTAGACAAATTCACAGGATAAAAACTCAAATTTGCATCTCAAAACGACAAAAATACACTACATCGGAGATGAATCAACAAAAAAAAACACAAACAAACCAAAAAACTACACTGCAAAAATAAAACTAAGCTAAAACAAGTGCAACTAAAGTAAAAATTGGGTTACCTCCCAATAAGCGCTTGTTTTACGTCACTAGCTTGACGTACCTTTATCATTACTCATGGTGGCTTGAAAAGGGTGTGCTCCTCCCGACTATATCTTGCGTAGCTACTTCCCATGAGCACAATTGTATCTCGTCGGTGATGCACTTTTATTGGAGGCTTGAACAATTTTATTTTAGGTTTCCACGGAAACAAGTTGGGGTAGGAATTGTTCATTCTAAACTTACGTGGGTCCTTGGATGGTCTGAGGCTCCTGCCCACATCATCTTCAATTACTGAGACCTTTTTTGAAAATTTTGATAGTTGATCAATTTCAAGGAGAGGCACTTGTTCCATTGCCTTGGGGTTTGCTTCTTTAACGTTTTCAACTTCAACGAAATATGGTTTCAACAAAACCTCTTCCAAAGCTTCCTCCTTATAAGCATGTTGTCCATTCAAGCGCTCATCATTCTCATATTGGGGCTCTTCTCCCTCCATTTGATTCTCGGAAACATCTTGTTCCATCTCCCCCACTTGCTCATTGTTCTCGCACTCTTCCTTGTCATTTTCTACAGAAACATCCTCAACAAGTCCCTCAGTTTGATTCTCGAAGTCATGAATGAAATCTTGTTGAGATTGCTGTGAAATCTCGGAGGCTTTGATGCTGGCTTCGGTGTTCTGGATAAACTTAGCCAACACATCATTCAAATTCAAATTTTCGTCATGAGATTCTTCAACTAGGCGAGCCTCAAATCTCTGAAAAAATCCTGCCAATAGACGTTTTAGGCTAGGATCTTGCTCTTGTGATGGAATGTGCTCTTCAAATCCGAATTGTGGGGTTTACCAATGTTGTCCACACACATTCCTTGAGATGTTGAGGGAGTTCCTATGACTAGACCGATAAGTGTTACAGTAGGAATAACTTTGCTGCATTGTACCAAAAAGTTTATCAGTCCCTGCACTATAAGCTTCATTTTGTATGGACAAAGCTGTAATTGAATCAACCATCCTTCATGTTAGAGATGCACAAAGAAAATAAAATAAATGAGAACGGTGAAAGTAAGAAAGATGAAGTAGACAAACAATAAAAGATAAATGAATGACTAAAAAAGCAAAGTGTAAGAGTTCCTTAAAAGCCTACTCCCCGGCAACGGCGCCAAAAACTTGACACACCCTTGTGTGTGTATTCCGCAAGTGCACGGGTGTGGAAGTAATAAAGTACCCAACGGGTGGGTAGTAGAATCCACAAGGAGTAGACGTTAAAAACAAAAACACTTTGCTAAGTAGCCAAAGAAAACCAATTGTTATTGAGATTAACAAATACGTAATAACATAATTAAAGACTGAAAGTAAAAGCTAGAGTGTAGGAAAATCTCAAAGTGAGATGGAGTACTCGGACAATGCTCTCCCTAGAATCCTAGTTTCAAGTGCAACACTTCAATTACTCTTCCTCAATTGAGATTTAATGAGTCGTGGAAATCCAACGATACAAGGTCCCAAACCTAAGGTCAACCTTGACTAGTCCCCTACAAGGTCCCGGCGGAGAGGAAATCTCGACGCCTCACAACACGTATAACTGCCCTAAGCTCTTGGGATTCCAAGTGATAAACGCTATTCCCAACTATAGATCAAACCCTTTGGTCCAGGTGAAAGATCCCTAATCACAAATACGTCCTGGCGGAAAGGCCTCTCTCAACGCCTAACTCTCTTTGAGATCGATACTAACTCTTGGAATATGGAGGTAAGGTATATCACAACGGAGGGGAAAGGGGACGTGCCGCTACCTCTCGACATACCCTCTCAACCCTCTTCAAACTTGGTTAATCTAATCCTAATGGTGATGGTCACTCGTCAAAAGGATGATTAAATTAGACTCTCAACCCTAGTGTCACTCTAAGGGAAAATTAATGAAGTACACAAGTTTGAAACTCAAATTAAATCTCATATTAAAGAAAAAGCATTAAAGTCAATGAAACATAGAAATCCTAGGGTTTACATGTCCAATTACCCACTAGGGGTTTAGCTCTCTATGGAGCAATACAAAATCATCAATACAAATGAAAATAAATGCAAATAACCCATAAAGAAAATCCCCTTAAGCTTCGTGCTGATGGTCTATGAGGGCTGCTCCTTCTTCTCCACGAATCCCTCCTTCAAGCCTAGGGCACACCTCGCCAAATCGAAGTCATCGAAGGCTCCCCCAATAGCTCTCCTTGGAAGGAATCGGTGTTGAAATCAGTGAAGGAACACCCCCAAAATGCAGAAAAAACCTCTCCAAACCCAAGCCGAACTCTTTCCAGAAGATAGGAAAAATATCCCTTCAAAACGCTTCAGAACGGCTTTTTAAAACACAATCTCGATGATCCACACGAGCGTGTGGATGAGCCACACGGCCATGTGGAATTTCAGCCTTGTAGAATTTCGCTTGTAGGTAACTGATTTCACTCGTTTTTGCTTCTGAGGCCGCACGGACGGACACACGCTCGTGTGGAAGGTCATGAGGCTTTTCTTGATAGTGAAAACCCCTTGGAGAGCTTTTGAAGTCTTCGAACAAATCACAACGAGCGAGCATTACTGCCTCTGTGTCCTTCTACAAGAATTGTCTCGAACCTTGTAGAAGTTGGCACATACTCTCTCGTTTGACCCTGATTTGTGTATTGATCTTTGTAATTGCACAAAAGAACTCCACTTGGCACCATCATGACCTATTTTTGCTTAAACTCCCAAAGAAAACTCTTCACAACCCTAACTGCACGAAAGAACACAAAAGCACACGAAATGAGCGATATGCATGAAAAACATCTCAATTATTCTGTACATGCAAGCACTTATCCATGGCCATGTGAAAAATCCACATGGCCATGTGTTTCCATTTTTCAGCTCAAAAAGGCTCCAAAATTTGCCAAACTCATTAAAAACACATGGAACGACAGCAGAAATTGAAAACTGACAAAATCATATCCGAAATCTCAACAAATTCACAGGATAAATACCCAATCCTGCTAGAACCCGTGTTGGGCATGGAACTTTCCCTCATGAAGAAAAACACGCCGGATTCGAAACAAAACACAACAGAAACACACAAAAAAAACAAAAGAACCAACAAAAACACAAAAACCAATCGGGTTGCCTCCCGATAAGCGCTCTTTTAATGTCACTAGCTTGACGGGTCTAGTCGCAACTCAAGATGGCTCAAAAACATACCTTCCTTCTTCGCGCTGTGCAGAACAACCATCCATTAAAGAAGGTAAAGAATTAATTAAAAATGCCTCACCGCAACTGAGGACATTAGCAGGGTTACGTTTTGGGGTAGAGGCTTGTTGTTTCTTTCTCTCCTCTACCTTCTGCCACCATGTCTGGGCCTTTGACACCATGCTTTTCCTTCTTTTGGCCTTCATTTCTGATTGACCAATGCTCGATGGTGTAGCAGCGATGGCTTCCTCTTGGTCTATGAGCTCTTCATCTTGAGGTTCCTCACCTAGCAAATCAGGAAGATGATCCTTTTGCCAAATTTCCTGCAAACAATCACAAATAACGTCGTTAGTAGCGTCTAGGAAATAGCAAGAATCATCAAATGCCATGGGGTGTCTCATAGCTTCCTTCAGCTTGAATACCACTTCCTCATCTCCCACTCTCAAAGTCAGTCGACCATCCTTTACATCAATAATGGCTTGCGAAGTAGCTAAAAATGGTCGACCAAAGATCAAGGGGACCTCAGCCCGATCATCCAAATCCGAACAACAAAGTCTACCAGGAATATGAACTTATCTACCTTTACCAAGATGTCCTCAATAATTCCCAAGGGTTGGCGGGTGGAGCGATCGGCAAAGCTGGAGCGTCATTTGAGTTGGCTTGAGTTCCCCCAACCCCGGCTTTTGAAAAATCTTTAATGGCATGAGGTTGATACTTGCCGCTAGGTCGCCTAACGCCTTTTCATCCATCATTCCTCCGATTGTGCACGGGATGATGAAACTTCCCGGATCTTTTTTCTTCTTGGGAATTTTATTTGAGATGATGGCGAGAACATTCCTCACTCAAGGCGACCATTGAAAGCTGCTTCCAATTTCCTCTTATTGGTCAACAATTCATTGAGGAACTTGGCATACTTCGGCATCTCGAGAGAGAGCTTCTACGAATGGAACATTGATGTGCAATGTCTTAAACATCTCCCGAAACTTCTTGAACTGTGCCTCCTGTTGGTCCTTCTTGAGTTTTTTGGATAGAGCAATGTAGGCTTGTAGTCTCGCTACCAAGTCTTTCTCTTTGCCCTTAGCCTTCACCCCTAAGCTTGCCCCTGAATCCTTATCCTGAACTTCCACCTCTAATTCTTGTGGAGATTCTTGTTGTGCTTGTGGAGTTGAGGGTTCCAGTTCCCTGCCACTTCTCAAAGTGACTGCCTTAAGGGACTCCGGGGGATTAATTTTTGTGTTACTTGGTAGGGCACCCTGGGGTCGTTCAGCAAGCGTCTTGGCGATCTGTGCAACCTGACGCTCAAGGTTCTGTAAAGAGGCTTGCTGATTCCTCATCATCTCTTCATGCCCTATGATTCGGGCATCATTGGCTTGAATGTATTGGACAAGGAGAGCTTCAATAGAAGATCCTTTCTGTTCTGGTGGTGAAGGCCTCGAAAATTGAGGCTGAGTCTGCTACTGCTGCTGTTGCTGAGGGGGGCGCTGCTGCCCCTGATTCTGTTATTTCCAAGAAAAATTAGGGTGATTCCTCCACCCTAGGTTGTAGGTGCTGCTGTAGGGGTTGCCTGAATACCTCTGATTTTGACCAATAAAATCAACTTGTTCAGTCACCTGAACCCCTTCTGACGAGTAACTGGGCCCTGCTTGACTTGCCCAACTGTCCTGACTGCCACCTTGTGTCGAAGACTGAATCTGCATCGTGTCAAGTCACTTAGAAATAGCTTCGACCTGTGCTGCCAAGGTAGTGAGTACATCAACTTCATAAAGACCGGCTGTCTTCACCGGTTTGTTCCTTTCAGAGCTCCATTGATATCCATTGGAGGCCATGTTTTCAATTAGATTCTGTGCCTCATCAGGTCTCTTACTGCACAAGGAGCCTCCTGCTGCGGCGTCCAGCATCTGCTTGGTGGCCACATTCAACCCATTGTAGAATATTTGGATTTGCATCCATTCCACTATTCTATGCTGCGGGCACTTCCTCAACAAGTCCTTATACCGCTCCCATGTATCATACAGTGTCTCAGATTCTACTTGCCGGAATGAGGAGATATCACTTCTAAGCTTGGTGATCTTGGCTGGTGGAAAATATCTAGTCAAAAATTTTTCGGCCAACTATTCCCAGCTTCTAATAGAACCCGCTGGCAAGGAACTTAGCCATTGCTTGGCCCTCCTTCGCACCGAGAACGGGAACAATCTAAGACGAACAGCATCCTCGGACATATTGTTCGCCTTGAAGGTGTCACAGATTTCCAGGAAAGTTGCAAGATGGGCATATGGGTCCTCATCTTGGAAGCGATCAAATTGGCACATCTGTTGCACCATTTGGATAAAATTGGGCTTCAGCTTTTAATTGTTGGCCGCAACTGGGGATCGCACGATACTAGACCTAGATTCTTCTAGGTTGGGCCGAGCATAGTCAGATATTCTTCTCTGATTTCCAGCCATATCTTCTTCTTGATTCACCTCTATGCTAACTTCCACTGACCCGGTTTCTCTTAAGTGAATCTGTCGCTGTCTCCGATGAAATGTCCGCTCAATATCTAGATCTGGAGACGCAGGATGGGAGGAACTCCCCGGGTCATACACTTGATGATGATCCCGCAAGCGCACGGCGTCGTCAAGTAATAAACCACTCGCGCAAGCACGAGTGGGTCGTATTCCCAAGGGCCCGAGAATCTATTCTTACTTCCTTTTTGCAATGTTGTCTAGCCGATCAAACTTGAGATTTGGAATGAGAAAGTAAAGAAGTAAAACAAAAGAAATTAAACTACTAAATACCAAGGGCGTTAAACGGGAGGAAAATCAGGGTAAGAAGATGGTCACGGATGAGGATCCCCTCGAGGTTACTAAAGTGCGAAGGCTGTTGGATTAGCATGCAAGTGGCTTGATGGACCGAGAAAACCCTAGATTAGGTCAACCCGATGGTCACGGCAATTGACCCCTAATCCAGTACGAGTATTGAATACGGGCTCTACCCGTACAATTCCTCCTATGATTGCAAAGGGCAAGATGGTTTTCTCAAACTAAGGTTGAATCACACATGAGTAATTAATCCTAGAATTGGAGGGGTACAAATACCAGATGGTTACGGCGTATTTGTACGTATTTCCCTTCCAAGCTTGGTGAGTCTAATACTAGGGCAATGGTCATGCAACCTAGTATTGGCTAAGTATGGATACACAGAGTTCTCATGCATACCCAAGCATTCAAAAACACCAAACATGAATCACAAACAAACCAACAAGCATTAATTAAACCAAATCATCCTAACAACACAAGTTCACCCCAAGGTTCACCCACATCCGGTGACGTTGGGGTTTTAGTTGCTCATATTCTCAAAATACATGAATGAAAGCATGAAAACAACTAAGCTAAACATAAAAGACTTCCCTCCAAAGATACAAGTCGAAGAAGCTTCCAAAGACGCCACTCGAAGGGGTGGCTTCCCGTCGTCTTCAACCTCCAAATTGGAAGCCCTAGAAGTAGATCCTGCTCAAGATCGCGCTCTCCTCGTCGATTCCTCTGTGGAAAGGCCCTCTAAACTCTCTGATCGACGGAAAGTGTGAACACCCGCAAGCGCATGGGGTCGTCAAGTAATAAACCACTCGTGGACGCACGAGTGGGTCGTATTCCCAAGGGGCCCGAGGAGCTACTTTACTCACTTTTTACTTGTTGTTTAGCTCACCGATTTGATTTCAAGAGAATAAATAGGAAAGTAAAGAAATAACAACAAGAGAAATTGTCTAAATAAATGCGACTGAATTAAAACACGGGAGATGCTCAGGGATGGAAAACGGTCATGGATGAGGATCCCCAAGGGGGCTACTTAAGTGAGTAGGATATTTGAGAAATTAAGCACGTGGCTAGTTGGACCGAGAAAACCTAAGCTTAGGTCAACCCGATGGTCACGGTAATTGACCCCTAACCCGGTACAAGTGTTGAATAAGGAATTTCTTCCACTCAACCTCTCACACGGTTGCAAGGAGAATGATGGTTTCCTCAAGATAGGGTGGAAACACTAGTTAGTTTTCAACCCTAGAAATGGAGGGGTACAAATACCCGATGGTCACCGCGTATTTATACAATAATCCCTTCCAAGTTTGGTGGAGTCTAGCACTAAGGCAATGATCATGCTACAAAGTGCTACCAAGAATTTGATACATCAATTAAGCACATGTACCAAAACAATCAAGAATACCAAACAAGGATCACAACAAGCCAATCATACAATAGATAACTCAAATAATCCAAAACATCACAAGTTTTGCCCCAAGGTTTCCCTACATCCGGTGACCTTGGGGTTTAGTTGTTCATGTTCAACAAATCAACCAAACAAACCATGCAAATAACTAAGATAAACATGAGGAACACTCCCTCAAAAGGTGAAGGCCGAATGACGCTTGAATCCCCGGAGAAAACCTTCCGAAGACGCCACTCGAAGGGGTGGTTTCCCGTTGTCTTCAACCTCCGAACAATGAAGCCCTTGAAGTGGATCCTCCTAGATCTTGCTCTCCCCACCGAAGAAAGCTTGGATTTCCTCTCCTTTTGCCCTCCTAAATGGTGTGGAAGAGATGTCCAAACCCTAGCCTCCCTTCTCCCCCAAAGATGATCCAAAAAGTTTCAAAAGTTTTCTCAAAAGGTGCCCTAAAAAGACTTTAAACACCCAAATCCCGATGGGTAAACGGGTTAGCATACAGCCGGTATGCTGACCCCTCGGGATTTCTACTTTTCTGCCGAGAAGTCCGTGATGAGCTACAGTAACTGCTACTCTTAATTGACCATAAAACAGGTTCTAGGGATCACAATGGAAACATTATTTCTTTCACACACAAATATACACAAATTCTTTCTTTTCTGGGTCCGCCTAACATAGACTGCACAAAAATCTTTCAGATGGATGCACATGCTGGCCAGGCACAAGAGCCACCATATTAATCGATTACAGTCTACATATACGCATTCATTTTTATAAAGCAGAGGAATACTAACATAGACCCTTTTTTTTTTTCAAGATCCCTGATAAACTACCTGCTAAAAACTTCACTTAAGGTTAGAGAAAACAACAAAGGAACTTAAAAGCTTTTAAAAGTGCATTGACGAAAGAATTTAACAAATTAATGCCAAAGCCATTAAGATGGGTTGGTTAGAGTGTACAAGGTGAAAGTGATCGTGAGCATGTATACAGGCGCACTAAAGATGAAACAGAACTACATTCAAGCACATGTACTGTACAGCTCACGACTATCATTCTACCAAGCTAGGAAGTCCTTTAACAAAACAATCATAGCCATCATAGGTAACAAGCATGCACAAATACAAAGTACTCCAAGTAAATAACCATCCCCACACCTAAAGTTGTACATTGTCCTCAATGTACCTAAGTCAGCAGAATAATGTGAGGGATGAAAATGATAAGCAAAGAATGGGGGTGAAGAAACTTCCCTGATTCCTTGGTGTGATTCTCAGTTGTTCCACTTGGATCAGGAGTATATCACCTAATGAGGGCGACACAAGTAAAGCTCCCAAAATTAATAACCCTGAAAAGATTAAGGAGATTATCATCATTCAAAGTTTTTCAAGAGGAAAAAGAAAGAGAGTACGAAAAAGTGAGCTCAACATAAATGACAAACGAGTTTAGTAGGGATGAGCCCTAGCTAACTCAAAAGTACAAGTCTTAACAACAAACAACGAAGAACAAAAGAAAGAAAAAAAAAAAAGTCATGTCACAGGTCTAAAAGGCTGGATGAAGTGATGACGCAGCGCAAGTAGTGAACGGGTATTCCTTGACCATCTCTATGGAGCTAAGGACTTCCAAGGTGACTTCTTCAATCGAATGTAATTTATCTCAACTATCATGTGAAATGAGCTCCAACACTGTGCCATCTAATCCCAATGTGTTCAAAGCTTCCAAATCGATCTTCCTAACGGTGCCGAACCCCTTTCGTGATAAGAGTGCAAAACGCATCGTATGTTCTTCCTTGAAAAACTTGGGCTCTTGGACGGGAGGTGAAGTTTCCCTCCTAGCTCTTTTGGAAGCTAATTTCTTGATTGGTATCCTATAGAAATATAGTAGAGATTATCTGGCTAATTTACAAGCAAAATGAGCACCAAAAGAATGAAGAAATCCAAGAAAAAGTGCAGTGCTACAGTAATTTCAGAAACAAATTTCAAGAACTTTGCTTGTGAAAGTAGCCAAAAGATTTTACAAACTCAGAGAAATACTCTGATAAACATTAAACATTCACCAACAAACAAAAATCCAAGAAATTTCAGCCATAAAAATAAGAAAAACTCAATGTTTTGAGTGAGGTGCCATACTCTTGCCCTAGAGTAAGATGAGTGAATCCAAGGGCTAGATCCGGCCAAAAGCTTGCTCAAACTCCAAATTTTTGTCACCAAGATGGAAAAGAGGAGGAGGAGGAGAGCAAACTAGAGCAAAAAGAATGAAGAAAAATGGTGGAGAAATGAGGGAGAACCGGTTAGAAGAATGAGGAAGAAGAGTGAATAGTAAAAGCCCCAAAACTTGAGTTTTAATGCTTCTATCAGGTGGTCTTGCCGACCATCCTTACGGCCGCAAGGATGGTCGGCAAGAAGTTCGGGATAAATCCCGAGGGGCATCCTTGCGGCCGCAAGGATGGTCCTCAGGATTTTCTGTTTGCACCACTTCTTTCTCCACTCTTTCTACACATTAACCATCGATGAAACCTTGAAAAATACGGCCGGAAACATCATTTACACACTCAAAACATTAACATGAATGCATCTAGAACAAGAATTCTTCAAAAACCAAATGACAAACAAGTTAACACAAAGGCGAAAGAATTAAGAAAAAAGACGAAAAGTACAACTACACATGAACCACTACTAAAAACATAAGTAAAATTAGACAACACAAATAAGAAAATAAATATGGGAAATGAAAGGAACTTGGGTTGCCTCCCAAGAAGCGCTTTTTTAACGTCATTAGCTTGACGTGCATTACCTAAAAATCTCATGGTGGAACAAATGGAGGGAAGTTACCTCCAACCTTTGGGGCCGGGTTGCCACTCGGAAAATTCAATGAAAGACATGAGAAGACTTTGAATTTACCACTATTTCCAAAGAATATACGATCAACTTCATCCGGAGGCAATGTGGATACCTCTCTACTCTCTCTTTGTTTCTCCTTTGATTTTCTCCACATTTTCTTAACTCCCTTAATTTTCTTTCCATTGTGGGATAAATTACCATCCACTTGATTAATTTGTTGTGTTGGTGGAGGAGAGAGTTCTTCCTCGACATCTTGGCAAGTTAACTCATCCAAATACTCTGATGGTCACCGCGCGCGTTGCTAAAAAGCGGGCACACGGCTCCCCGGCCGCAAGTGCACGGGTCGTCAAGTAATACCTCTTGTGCGGGCACAAGAGGGTCGTATTCCCTGGGGTCCCGAGATCCACTATTACTTCCTCTTCGACAATTGTTTAGCCGAATCAAAACAGAGGTTGTTGTAATGAAATGAAATTTAAACTAACGAAAGAAACTTTAATCAATAACAAGTCGCGCACAACGACGAAAAATCAGATAGAGAAGACAATGCTTCGGGCGAGGATTCCCCCGGGAGAAATACAAGTAAGGATGCTATAAAAACAGGTAATGCATGCATGGAGTATTGTTTTGGTCCGTCTAGGCTCGGAAGTCGACTACCCCGGAACCTCCGTAGTGTAGCCCTAATCCAGTACAAGTTCTTTTATCCAAAGGATACTCACACGATGTCATTGGGACTAAGGAGCCTTGGTTGGAGTTATCTATAAGCAATTTCGCTAAGATGAACTCTACAACCTACGGGAGGCTACCGGCACCCGGAACCTCTGGTGTACCGGACAATGAGTCCCTCTTCATACTATGTGAATCTAATTCAAGAGCGCACCTCGCACAACCAAGCACATTCGATAAAATGAAATGCAGAGTTCTCATGCAAATCACTACAATTAAGCACACAATGTATGAAACCAAATTCCACACCATCCATTCATTGAATTAAAAGCATACTATCCAATACAAGTTTTCCTCCCAAGGTTCACCGGTTGCCCGGCGGCCTTGGGAGGTTTAGTTCGACATGAATAACAGGGGAAGTTTGCACAAATAAGAATACATCAACAAGAAAACTCAAAACTCCCTCTTGACCTTGTCGACTAGGGTTGATGAAGACACTTGCCGAATCTGCGTTGGCAAGCTCTAGGATGATGATCCTCAAGTCCCACCTTCTTCTCTCCCTTGATTTCACTCCAAAACGACCTCCGTTGATGAAGCTTTGAGTGTAGGGGTGTTCGGAGGCGTCGGTGGCAAAAGTTCCCTCAGAAAAAGCCCTAACCGGGCTTAAATACCCGACCGGTGTGCGGCCTGTGTGCGGGCCGCACACTGATGTGCGGCCTTGTGTGCGGCCGCACACCAGGCCTCACACCCTTCTGCCAAGGGTGTGCGGGCTGTGTACAGCCCGCACACAGGCCCAAAAATGGGCCTGGTTGTGTGGGGACGCTTGGGTGCCCTTCGGAGCTCGTTTAACCTTCGTTTTTTTGCTCCTCGGCCTTGATTTTCTCGTTGTAAATGTTCCTCTCAACGTAAATGGCCCGTGGATGCCCTGAAGTAAGAAAAAAAGAAAAACACATCAAAGGTACCTGTTTTATTCAATTAATGCATGAAAGTGTAAGTAGTTCACCGTTATAAAACGGTGCATCCCCGCACAGCCTCTAGAAGTGCCAAAGTAAGATGTTTTTCTTAGTTTTTCCTCCAAAAATGATTTCATCAATCGATGAGTGACTTTTAAAACACGTAATCTTCACCGACAAAAGTGAAAATCACACAACAACAACCAACAATATATCGACTAAATAAATTGAGATTCAAGTCATCTACTCACAAAAATTAAATAAGACAAGCACATACATAGAAAAACAAAACATAACCAATAACACACCAAAAAGTACACAATGTAAAACAAACATAAATACGAGGAAGTTAAACTTGGGTTGCCTCCCAAGAGCGCTTGTTTAGAGTCACGAGCCTGACATTCATGTTCACATTTTCATGGTGGTTCAAAGGAGAGGTTCATACCTGTCTTCAAGAAGAATGAGGGAGATGAGCTAGGGAGGTTTAGTGAGATCATACTTTCCACATTATGGGCTCCCAAGTCAATAGTGAAGGTGGGTTTTGGATCTTTCTCTCCAGTTGACGAACTCGATTTGGTCACTTTCTTCCAAGCTTTTTTCCAAGGTGGCTCATCACGGCTCCCGTCCCCTTTGGCTTTCGTTTTCTTCTTTTTAGGACTGAGTGGTTGCTGATAGTTCTGCTTTCCAATGTCCTCAGCTTGGATTTCCTCATGCCCTTCGCGTAAGTACTCGTCAAGAGGATTAATCGATAGAACCTCCTGCACACACAATTAGACACAATTAGTTAGACCTCATCGAAAGCATAGGAGTTGTCATCTCGTTCCTTGGGGTGTTTCATGGCATCCGGGAGTTTAAACACGGCTTCTTCATTCCAAGCTCTAAGTGTCATCTTGCCGTCTTGGATGTCAAGCAGGGCGCGAGAGGTTGCCAAAAATGGTCTTCTAAGGATTATAGGCACCTCAGCAGTTTCATTGATGTCCAAGATAACAAAGTCAGCCGGGAATACAAGCCCCCCCACGCTCACTAATACGTCGCTCACAACACCCCGAGGTCGGCGTACGGACCGGTCCGCAAGTTGTAGACTCATCCGAGTGGGTTCGAGTTCCTGCTGTCCCAATTTTAAAAATAGATTGTATGGCATAACATTGATACTCACCCCCGAATCTGCCAAGGCTTTCTCTACCACATTCTTTCCGATCTTATATTCAATTACATGGCCCCCAGGATCTCGAACTTTTGGTGGGAGTGCGCTTTGTAATATGGCGGAACAATTTTCATTCAAAGCTACACTGGATGCCTCCTCTAGCTTCCGCCTGTTCGTCAATAAGTCCTTCCTGAACTTTGCATACTTAGGCATTTGTGCGAATGCCTCAACGAGCGGAAGATTGATATGGAGTTGCTTCAGAAAAACTACGAACTTCTTAAACTGATCATCCTCTTTATGTTGTTTCAATCTTGCCGGGTAGAGGACTTTGGGTTGATACTCCGGCACGGGTGAAGCTTGTTTCGGTTCAGGTTCGGAGGTGGGATTGTTGCTGTCCTCAATGTCAACCCTCGCTCTTGGGGTTGCATCTCTCACAACATTCTTCCCTTTCCCACTCTCATTCCCACTTGGGGGTCGAACCTCGATCTCTCGGCCACTCCTCATAGTGATAGCTTTCAGCTGTTCACGAGGGTTCTCTTCAGTGTTACTCGGTAAACTACCTTGCTGCCGATCTGATCCTGCTTTTGCTAGCTGCCCAATCTGTTTCTCCAAATTCTGAATTGAAGCGTGGACATTTCTGAAATTTGACTCTGTAGCAATCATGAATTTCGCTAATGCTTCTTCACCGGACACTCTACTTTCCTTCTGTTGCAGTGGAGGATGCTGGAATCCTGGCGGGTGTTGAGGTCTCTGTTGGTTCTGATTACCCCACTGGAAATTTGGGTGATTTCGCCACCCGGGATTATAAGTAGCTGCATATGAGTTCCCTTGGGGTCTTGGATTTTGGTTTACAAAATCAACTTGCGCTGTGGTTGTGCCTGTCGTAACTGCAATAGGACAAAGGGTGGCTGAATGTCCACCTCCACAAACCTCACAGGACATGACGGGCACGGAACTGGAGCTCGCCCGTTCAGCCATCAATAGGTCAAATCTTCTTGTCAGAGCGTCCATCTTGGCCTCAAGTGCAGTGTGGGCACTCACCTCATGGACACCGGCCGCTCGTGATACCTTGGTCCTTGAGCCCCAGTGAGACTCATTCCTCGCCATGTCTTCTATTAATTTCTCAGCCTCTTCAGGGCACTTATTACTGAGAGAGCCCCCTGCTGCTGCATCAATAAGTTGGCGAGTCTGGTAATTTAAACCATTGTAAAAGATTTCTATCCTCATCCATGACTGATACCCGTGATGTGGGCATCTCCTCAACAGATCCTTGAAACGCTCATGCGTCTCAAACAGTGTTTCCGAATCCCTTTGATTTAATGCTGAAATCTCTTGCTGGAGTCGGGCAGCCTTACAAGGGGGAAAGTACCTCCCCAAGAATTTCTCCACCATGTCCTCCCAGGCCTTAATGGAGCCTGGTGTCAATCCCTGGAACCATCTGTAGGCTGCACCTCGAAGACTGAAAGGAAACAACCTCAACTTGGCTGCATCCTCTGACAGACCATTGATCTTGAAGGTCGAGCAAATCTGCAAGAAGCGTGATAGATGTTCATTCGGATCTTTATCTGCCAACCCATCGAACTGCACGGAATTCTGTATCATGCCGATGGGTCTTGCTAAGTCAAAGTTGTTTGCGGCTACAGCGGGCATCTGTATACATGATTCCTCACCCGTAAATTGTGGTCGCTCATAATAAGAAAGTGTCCTCCTCTGTTCAGCCATACTAATAGATGCTCCTTCTTCAGTAGGCAGAGGATCAACTGATGCTTCCACAGGGCAGTTAGAGGAGCTCAATGCTTTCCTCAACCTCCTGCGTAAAGTTCTCTCGATCTCTTCGTCAACTTCGATATAATCGGTGCGGTTGCCTCTGCTCATAAAATCCCCCAAAGCTGCAAAGAGACAACAATAATGAGTGGGGAAGTTAAGTAAATAAATATCTAATGTAAGCCCAAGTTCCACTGAGAAAACAAATAAAAACCAAGAAAGTGAAGAAAAACTAAAAATAAACGCAAACAAAATAGTAGAGGTGCAAAAGAAAAAGAAATTGACTAAGCCAATGTCTATCAGTTTTCCTAATGTTCTCGGAAGTCCACGGCAACGGCGCCAAAAACTTGATGGTCGCCGCGTGCGTAGCTAAAAAGCGGGCACACGGTTCCCCGGCCGCAAGTGCACGTGTCGTCAAGTAATACCTCTTGTGCGGGCACTAGAGGGTCGTATTCCCTGGGGTCCCGAGATCCACTATTATTTCCTATTCGACAATTGTTTAGCCGAATCAAAACAGAGGTTGTTGTAATGAAATGACATTTAAACTAACGAAAGAAACTTTAATCAATAACAAGTCGCGCACAACGACGAAAAATCAGATAGAGAAGACAAGGCTCCGGGCGAGGATTCCCCCGGGAGAAATACAAGTAAGGATGCTAGAAAAACAGGTAATGCATGCATGGAGTATTGTTTTGGTCCGTCTAGGCTCGGAAGTCGACTACCCCGGAACCTCCGTAGTGTAGCCCTAATCCAGTACAAGTTCCTTTATCCAAAGGATACTCACACGATCTCATTGGGACTAAGGAGCCTTGGTTGGAGTTATCTATAAGCCATTTCGCTATGATGAACTCTACAACCTACGGGAGACTACCGGCACCCGGAACCTCTGGTGTACCGGTACAATGAGTCCCTCTTCATACTATGTGGATCTAATGCAAGAGCGCACCTCGCACAACCAAGCACATTCGATAAAATGAAATGCAGAGTTCTCATGCAAATCACTACAATTAAGCACAGAATGTATGAAACCAAATTCCACACCATCCATTCATTGAATTAAAAGCATAGCATCCAATACAATTATTCCTCCCAAGGTTCACCGGTTGCCTGGCGGCCTTGGGAGGTTTAGTTCGACATGAATAACAAGGGAAGTTTGCACAAATAAGAATACATCAACAAGAAAACTCAAAACTCCCTCTTGACCGTGTCGACTAGAGTTGATGAAGACACTTGCAGAATCCGCGTCGGCAAGCTCTAGGATGATGATCCTCAAGTCCCACCTTCTTCTCTCCCTTGATTTCACTCCAAAACGACCTCCGTTGATGAAGCTTTGAGCGTAGGGGTGTTCGGTGGCGTCGGTGGCAAAAGTTCCCTCAGAAAAAGCCCTAACCGGGCTTAAATACCCGACTGGTGTGCGGCCTGTGTGCGGGCCGCACACATGGCCGCACACTGATGTGCGGCCTTGTGTGCGGCCGCACACCAGGCCGCACACCAGGCCGCACACCTTGGCAGAAGGGTGTGCGGGCTGTGTACAGCCCGCACACAGGCCCAAAAATGAGCCTGGTTGTGTAGGGACGCTTGGGTGCCCTTCGGAGCTTGTAAACGTTCCTGTCAACGTAAATGGCCCGTGGATGCCCTGAAGTAAGATAAACAAGAAAAACACATCAAAGGCACCTGTTTTATTCAATTAATGCATGAAAGTTTAAGTAGTTCACCGTTATAAAACGGTGTATTTAGACACTTATCATACTCATCCAAAGTGTTTAAGGCAAGCACCTCCTGCACACAGTCAGAAACAATTATGTCAGTACTATCAGCAAAATATAATTTGTCATCATGATCAAGTTTGTGCTTCATTGCTTCAGGGAGAGTGAAGACCACTTGCTCATGTCCAACCCTCAAGGTCATCTTGCCTTCTTTGACATCAATTAGGGCACCCGAAGTGTTCAGGAATGGCCGCCCTAGAATTAAGGGAACCTCAACATCATCATCCACATCTTGAATCACGAAGTCTACAGGAATGATGAGTTTGTCAACTCTGACAAGGACATCTTCAACTACTCCCCGAGGTCTTCGCACCGACCTATCTGCAAGCTGTAATGTCATTCGTGTAGGTCGTAGGTCTTCCAGTCCCAGCGTCAAGAATAAGTTGTATGGCATTACATTTATGCTAGCCCCAGAATCGGCTAGAGCATGCTCCGTCACTCCTTCACCAATTACACAAGGAATCACAAAACTACCTTGGTCCTTTAACTTTTGTTGAAGCTTTTTCTCTAGAATGGCTGAGCAATTCCCAGTAAGTGCAACTGTGCCTTGTTCCTCTAACTTCCTGTTATTGGTGAGAAGCCCTTTTAAAAATTTGCCATACTTTGGCATTTGAGCTAGTGCCTCAATGATTGGAATATTTATGTGGAGTTGCTTGAAGATATTGAGGAACTTCTTGAATTGGGCTTCATCTTTATCTTGTTTGAGTCATGAAGGGTAAGGTACCACTGGCTTGTATTCATGCCCCTTTAAAATGTTAGAATTGGGAGAGTCTTCACCAGTTTTCCCCCCATTCTCCTTGCTTGCATCTTCACTCAAATTAGGGTCTTCCCGGACGGCTACCCCATCATTAGAAGCCCTTGGGATCCCTTTTTCCCTTGCTTCCAACTGTTTACCACTTCTCAAAGTAACAGCTTTTAATTGTTCCCTTGGGTTGCTTTCGGTGTTGCTTGGCAAACTCCCCGAGGGTCGTTCAGATTGTCCACGAGCAAGCTGTCCCACTTGGTTCTCCAGATATTGGATGGATGCTTGAACATTTCTCAGTATGGTACCAAATTCATCCATTTTCTTTTCATTATTCACAAAGCGTGCCTCCGTGCTAATCATGAACCTGGCTAAAACATCCTCTGTAGAGTATTTCTTCTCTTGTTGGGGAGGAGCTTGGTGTTAGCTTCACTGAGAGTGTAAAGGTCTGTACTGAGATTGTCCTTGAGTCCAAGAAGGATTTGAAGAGCCCTCCATCCATAATTGTAAGTGTTGCTAAACTGATTTCCGGGTCCTCTTGGTCCACCCCCAACATAATCAACCGTTTCCATCAGCGGTGATGGGGAAACAATAATAGGGCATTGTGATGCTGCATGCCCTGCCCCACAAGTATCACATGACATAACAGCCTTGGAACCTGAACTGGATCCTATCATAAGTTGATCAACTTTTTGTGCTAGGGCGTCATACTTCGAACTATTCTCCATGACATGTTTCGTCAGGGCATCAATCTTCGCAGCCAAAGCTGTGGATTCAGTCACCTCGTACAACCCTGCAGCCCTTGGAAGCTTCTGTCGAGTGCTCCAATGGCACTCATTGCTGGCCATATTCTCAATTAATTCCTCGGCCTCTTCAAGAAGCTTGTTGCTCAAAGAACCGCCTGCTGCTGCATCGATGAGTTTCCTAGAAGCATAATTCAACCCGTTACACAGCATCTGCACTCTCATCCATGAAGGGAAGCCATGATGAGGACACATGCGAAGAAGGTCCTTAAATCGTTCATGGGCTTCAAAAAGTGTCTCAGTATCACCCTGCCTGAAAGGCGATATCTCCTGCCTTAGTCTTGCAGCTTTGCTTGGGGGAAAATATCGGGCGAGGAACTTCTCAACCATTTCTTTCCAAGTGGTGATGGACCCAGGAGCTAAGGATGTAAGCCATCTGTATGTTGTTCCTCTCAAAATGAACGGGAATAATCTCAGTCTGATGGCATCGTCTGATACTGAGTTGATCTTAAAAGTGGAGCATATCTGAAGGAACCGGGCAAGATGGGCATGGGGGTCTTCATCCGCTAGACCATCAAACTGAACTGAATTCTGAATCATCCCTATGGTACTGGCCTTGATTTCAAAGTTATTAGCCGGAACAGTTGGTGCTTGGACACTAAATTCTTCTCAGGTGAATTGTGGCCTTTCATATTCAGATAGGGTCTTCCTAGGCTCCGCCATAATTGATGGTTCACTCGACTCAACCCGAATCTCTTGCTGTCTAGAACTTTCTGCCACTTTTTTCAATCGTTGTTGTCTAGAACTTTCTGCCACTTCTCTAGAACAAGTTTGCTTGAGTCGCTCGTGTCATAAGATGGGTACCTACACAGATTGAGGAGTCACGACGTTAGCTAACAACAAGAAATACAAAAAGAGCAACAATAAACACAAAGATAGAATATTTACAAAAGGTCAATAACCAAACACAAGAAATAACAACAAGAACAAAAACAAACCAAACAACAAAAAGAAAAACAAAAGAAAAAGAAATAAGGCTAAATCAACAAGCTTAAAGCTTTCCAAATATCCCTCGGTGAATTCCCCGGCAACGGCGCCAAAAACTTAATCGACGGAAAGTGTGAATACCCGCAAGCGCACGGGGTCGTCAAGTAATAAACCACTCGTGCACGCACGAGTGGGTCGTATTCCCAAGGGGCCCGAGGAGCTACTTTACTCACTTCTTACTTGTTGTTTAGCTCACCGATTCGATTTCAAGAGAATAAATAGGAAAGTAAATAAATAACAACAAGAGAAATTGTCTAAATAAATGCGACTGAATTAAAACACGGGAGATGCTCAGGGATGGAAAACGGTAATGGATGAGGATCCCCAAGGGGGCTACTTAAGTGAGTAGGATATTTGAGAAATTAAGCACGTGGCTAGTTGGACCGAGAAAACCTAAGCTTAGGTCAACCCGATGGTCACGGCAATTGACCCCTAACCCGGTACAAGTGTTGAATAAGGAATTTCTTCCACTCAACCTCTCACACGGTTGCAAGGAGAATGATGGTTTCCTCAAGATAGGGTGGAAACACTAGTTAGTTTTCAACCCTAGAAATGGAGGGGTACAAATACTTGATGGTCACGGCGTATATATACAATAATCCCTTCCAAGTTTGGTGGAGTCTAGCACTAAGGCAATGGTCATGCTACAAAGTGCTACCAAGAATTTGATATATCAATTAAGCACATGTACCAAAACAATCAAGAATAGCAAACAAGGATCACAACAGGCCAATCATACAATAGATAACTCAAATAATCCAAAACATCACAAGTTTTGCCCCAAGGTTCCCCTACATCCGGTGACCTTGGGGTTTAGTTGTTCATGTTCAACTAATCAACCAAACAAACCATGCAAATAACTAAGATAAACATGAGGAACACTCCCTCAAAAGGTGAAGGCCGAATGACGCTTAAATCCCCGGAGAAAACCTTCCGAAGACGCCACTCGAAGGTGTGGTTTCCCGTTGTCTTCAACCTCCGAACAATGAAGCCCTTGAAGTGGATCCTCCTAGATCTTGCTCTCCCCACCGAAGAAAGCTTGGATTTCCTCTCCTTTTGCCCTCCTAAATGGTGTGGAAGAGATGTCCAAAGCCTAGCCTCCCTTCTCCCCCAACGATGATCCAAAAAGTTCCAAACGTTTTCTCAAATGGTGCCCTAAAAAGCCTTTAAACACTTAAATAACGGTGGGTAAACGGGCAGCATACAGCCGGTATGCTGCCCCTCGGGATTTCTACTTTTCTGCCGAGAAGTCCGTGATGAGCTACAGTAACTGCTACAGTAACTGCGCTACAGTATCCCGTCTCGAAAACGCTGTTTTGATGTCGAATTCGTTCCCCATCTCGTCGTCGAGTCCCTAGAGCTTCTGGCTTGCCTGAAATACAAAGATAGAGCAATTTAGACCGAAAAGGGCATAGATTCAACAATAAAATATGAAAATAATACACAACACATACATGTAAAATACGTACTTTTAGACGTTTATCACTCTCCTTCTTTTTCAGATCTGGAAGTATAGGTGTGGAGCTCCAGGAAAAGGCAAAAGTCCTTCTTTTCCATGCCCTAAAAGCCTTTAAAAAGGGTGAAAGTCGCGACTCCTCACGGGCTGCCTCACGGCCGTGAGGTTGCCCGTGAGGCATCCAGAGAGTTTTGTAGGAAATTTCACCTCGTGTGGTACAGTACCCTGCTACAGTGATTCTGCTATAGTACTGCCACAGTGAAGAAACCCAAAAAACATCGTATTTGGTGTCGAATTCTTCCTAAATACGTTCTTGAGCTCATTTTGGCTTATTTAGGGTCTGCAACACAAAATAAAAGGATTTAGACCATAAAAAGGGCATCGACTCATCAAAAAGATAATAAAGTAATACAAATGAATACGTATAAAATATCTATATTTAGACGTTTATCAACACTGCTCCTACACGAAAACCAAAAGAAAAAGATGAGATAAAAACTTTCAGGCTCAAAGCAAAAAGAGAAATGATAAACAGCTTACTAAAAGCAAAGAAAAACAAAAGAACAAATAAAAGAATACACGTAACAACAAAAATAAAGAAATGACACTAAAAGCAAAATAAAACGGTTAGAGTAGTAAGACTGTCCGAATTCTCAGAAGTTGCCAGTCCCCGGCAACGGCGCAAAAACTTGGTACGCCCCTTGCGTATCCGCAAGTACACAGGTCGCAAAAGTAGTAAAGTTTACCCTTTAGGTCGGGTAGTCGAATCCACATGGACTGGTATAGCTTCTAATACTAACGTCCTGCTTAATATCTAACCAGACAGAAGATGATGGAATTGACTTTGGATTAACTTCAAGGAGGTTAAGGGAAGGGAATTTCACCAAGGGAAGGTTTGAAAATTGACTCGATGGAGGAGATGGGGCCCCGGGGTTGGATTTCCGACATTCACTAACTCGGTCTTTCTCAGTATTTATCAGAGATGTCTTCAGTTCTAAACCTAGTTATGCTATAAGAATGCGGTTTCTAGCGCTGCCGAGCCCTAAGTTGAACTCTTACTTCTTGCAACGATCAATAACGATTCACAAGCCTAGATAAGAGAACCTAACTATCAAGCAATCAAGTACTAAACAACACACAAGATAGCCAATAACTTTGATTTATTAAAAGGAACAAGACATTCATAAATACTGCAAGTAAAGATAATGAGTTCAAGCTACAACATCATACAAACAACCTCGGGGCTCCCTTAAGAGTTTAGCCCCTCATGACAACAAACAACAAGGACATTGCCAAAGAAATTGAAAGATAAGAAGTTGAAAACTCCCTAATTTCTTGCATCCTAGTGGTTGTCGAAGGATCTACAATGCCATGAGATCTCCTCCCAATCGGCCTACCATAAGCTTGCCATTCCCTTGATGAAGAGGAAGATGAACCCCCAAAACTCTCTCCTTCTTTCTCCCATGTTTGCCTACCAAAATTTCCCTTAGAAACTGAGTTTCTAGAGTTTTAATGTCTTCTGAATGCGAGCACGGGCGTTTTGAAGCCTGATGGTCGCCGCGTGCGTCGCTAAAAAGCGGGCACAAGGCTCCCCGGCCGCAAGTGCACGGGTCGTCAAGTAATACCTCTTGTATGGGAACAAGAGGGTCGTATTCCCTAGGGTCCCGAGATCCACTATTACTTCCTCTTCGACAATTGTTTAGCCGAATCAAAACAGAGGTGGTTGTAATGAAATGAAATTTAAACTAATTAAAGAAACTTTAATCAATGCCAAGTTGCGCACAATGACGAGAAATCAAATAGAGAAGACAAGGCTCCGGGTGAGGATTCCCCCGGGAGAAATACAAGCAAGGATGCTATAAAAATAGGTAATGCATGCATGGAGTATTGTTTTGGTCCGTCTAGGCTCGGAAGTTGACTACCCTGATACGCCCCTTGCGTAACCACAAGTGCACGGGTCGCACAAGTAGTAAAGTGTACCCTTTGGGTCGGGTAGTCGAATCCACAGGGACTGGTATAGCTTCTAATACTAACGTCCTACTTAATATCTGACCAAACAGAAGATGAAGGAATTGACTTTAGATTAACTTCGAGGAAGTTAAGGGAATTTCCGACTCGATGGAGGAGATGGGGCCCCGGGGTTGCGTTTCCGACGTTCACTAACTCGGTCTTTCTCAGTATTTATCAGCGAAGTCTTCAGTTCTAAACCTAGTTATGCTATAAGCATGTGGTTTCTAGCGCTGCCGAGCCCTAAGTTGAACTCCCACTGCTTGCAACAATCAATAACGATTCACAAGCCTAGATAGGAGAACCTAACTACCAAGCATCAAGCACTAAACAACATACGAGATAGCCAATAACCTTGATTTATTGAAAGGAACAAGACATTCAAAATACTGCAAGTAAAGACAATGAGTTCAAGCTACAACGTCATACAACCAACCCCGGGGCTCTCTTAAGAGTTTAGCCCCTTATAATGACAACCAACAAATACAATGCCAAAGAAATTAAAAGACAAGGAATTGAAAACTCCCTAATTTCTTGCATCCTTGAGGTTGTCGAAGGATCTACAATGTCGTGTAATCTCCTCCCGATCGGCCTACCATAAGCTTGGCATACTCTTGATGAAGTGGAGGATGAACCCCCAAAGCTCTCCTTTCTTTCTCCCAAAGTTCGCCCACCAAAAGTCCCTTTAGAAACTGAGTTTCTAGGGTTTTAATGTCTTCTCGATGTGAGCACGGGTGTGTTGAAGCCGTGCTTCGAGCCGTGCAGATTACGGCCAAATAAATCTCCAAAAACTCACATTCCTGTAATCTGCACGGGGAACAGCACGGGCGTGCTTAGGCCGTGCTGAGGGTTTGCACGACCGTGCTTAGCGAACTCGGTGCTACAGTAGTCATGCTACAGGTGCTCGTGCTACAGTATTTTGTGCTACAGTGATTCCCCCCCCCCGAAAATTCGCCAGCCTGTAATCTGCACTGGGAACAGCACGGGCGTGCTTAGGCCGTGCTGAGGTTTTCATGACCGTGCTCAGCGAACTCAGGCTGTGCTGATTTGTGGCTGAATTCTCCTGCAATTTGCACGGGGAACAGCACGGGGGTGCTCAAGCCGTGCTAAGCTTGATGAGGTTTCTTCTAAGTCCTTTAGCTTCTAAAATTGTTCCAAAACACTTCTTCTAGCTTCAAGACTTTGATATCTGCATGACAAACAACGAATACCTCAAATAGCACTGTACTTGGAGAATTACAGCCAAAATATTCAATAATGATGAGGGTAAAGCATGCAATACATATATATGAAATGCGCTCATCAAATACCCCCAAACTTGAATTGTTGCTTACTTGCCTACTTGCCCTTCACCCTTGACTTTAGATCCACCCCCTTCAAGCCATTAACCATCCAAGAAAAACAAGAATCAATCACATAACCCAAACAATAAACAAGAGAGGAAAGAATGATCCAAAATTAGACCTCATCGCTTCTAGGGTTTACTAAGTGTTCTAGATTCAAGAATTAACAATAATAGAATCCTTAAACCCTCAAAATCAGAATAAAAAATCAAGAATATCCTAATTGGGTTCGGATCTAAAAGAATGAAGGGTTTAGAGATGAAGGATCTCCTTCATTCTTCACCAAAACATGAAATCAAGACTCCTATACCATCCAAACATTAGATCTATGGATAAATTCCAATTAAATATTAGATCCATACTAAATCCACACTAAATCTTCATGGATCTAAAGAGAATTGAATAAAAGAACAAGGAATTGAAGAGGAGAAGAAAACCCACCTTAAATCTTGCTAGAACTAGAGGAGATTCATTACCAATGTAGGAGAGGGGATGATCAACACCTTTCTTCTTTCTTGGAGCTCAAGAATGAAGATCTAATGGAAGGGAGAATGAGAATTCAAGATGGGGAGAAAAAGAGAGGGAAATGGGGTCTTATAAAGGCCCTTTGAGTTTTAAATCGAGTATTTAAAGACCCAAAGCGCGGGAGGGCTCGCGGGCTCCCTTGCGGGACAAGGGAGGCCGCGAGGCCTCATCCTAGAAGCCATGAGGCCTCCCATGAGCCCGCATGGTCTTCTGGCCTGCGGTCCTTGCGGGCTCCCATGCGGGCGCATGGGAGGACCATGCGGGCTCATGGGAGGCCGCAAAGCCCCTTTTTTGGCTCCTTGCGGGCACACTAAGTGCCCACAAGATCCCTTCCTTGCTTACACCTTTTAAAACACTTTTCCCCATCTATTAACCTCTCAAAAAGACCTTAACTAAGATCCCAACAAAAAATAAAACTTGACAAAAAAACTTAAACACACAACTTCTACACAAAAAACAAAGCACAAGAGAAGCGAAAAAGGTCGAACTTCCACAATAAATTCGCTTTATCTGAGCTTCTTTCTCTTCCTCTGTCTCTGAACCGACCTCTGGTAGAGGCTCAGCCTCTACCTCGTCTTCTAGAGCTGCTACTTTCTTCAGTCCAATGAGTAGAGTTCTCAGCTTCCAAAGCTTTTTCCTCCTCAGCATTGCCTGTTAGTGCTAATATCGCCTCATGACTCGTCAAGGAACCTGACAGTTGTTCAACTATCATCGTTCCTATGTCATTTCCTTCTAAGATAAAGGAGACCACATAGTTGTATCTCCCCGTTAGACTTCTCAAGATTTTGAACAGTTCTGGTTGTTCTGTTATCATGTTACCTATTATTCGAATTTTGTATACTATGTCAAGGATTCTGCTGATGTAGTCTTGAACCTTCTCACCGTTTTTCATTCTCATAGTATCCAGCTCCTAACGAAGTGATTGCAGATTCACCATGGCAATTTTCGCGGCCTCAACCGATCACCTTCAACCGTGCGGCACCTGACATGCACCATAGCGACAGGTCAGCCTTCCTTGCAAGAACAGTTACTGAATTCCTATTTGTAGTACAAGCATAGAGAAAATAAAGTAAAGCGAGCAAAACCGGAAAACATCTGCGGTACAAGAAACACGACACATGAAACCTATTTTGAGAGAGAAAAACATAAACTCTCTTAGATTGAGAAATGTTTACAACCATTGCCAAAACCAACACCAAGTGGCCTTGTCTCCTCCCAAAGGCACATTAGACCCTATTACAAGTGCTACCCCAAATCCAAGGTTAATTGAGCCCCATGCCCATTATAGGTCTGGCGTGAATTCCCTAGCTTTACTTAGCTTGCAGTGTCCACTGACGCAACTGTAACTTTAACCAGCCACCCTTGGTCACAGCGGACAGCAGTACCGGTCACGCGCTGTAATACCTCGTGCCATCCTCGCCCCTGGCTCGGCAACACTCCCGACCACGTGCCCACTTGCATACGCCTGGGTAAAATCTTGTCAAATCTGGAATCAGCTCTCGGTCTCTTAGCCTGATCAAGTGTCCCGCCCCGCTTAGACTTGCTAGAGATCCAACACTCAACATGATGAAGTCTTGCAACACTTGACTCTTGCTATGGGCGCGCCTGCCCCACGCGCTCATCGGTCATGCGCACGCCCACGGTCCAGTGCGCGCGTGCCTCACGGTCTCAACACATGATCGTGCGGGATATTCCACCCGCTCTTGGTCACAACACAACACACGCCACGCGCTAACTGCGCGCTACCCAATCCACGCAATTGTGCACCCTCGTGGCTTGGGCTATGTCATAATGTACGCCTGCTGACCAAGTGTAAGGTCATCAACCCTTACAACAATCTTTAAGCTTCCTTGGTATTCTATTTTTATGATATTCTATGCTTGTGGAGCTGTTGAAGCCTCTGCGATTCGGATGAGAATTCTCTCAGCCAAGGACTGTTGTATAATATATAAAGCTTGAGCATCAAGCTTCCCTTTTTCACTCAATCTCTTCTCATCTTCTTTCTTGCCAATGCCTTCTTTTACATGTTCCAAGAGCTCTTTAGACCTAAACAAGGTCTTCATTTTCAAACTCCACAAATTGTAATTTTCAAGTCTGAAGAGAGGAATGGAGGTGGGTGACACCTCCGCAGCATAGCACTGTTCTCCCATGGATATGGGCTAGCTCTAATACCACTGACAAGTTTAGAGGAATATTAAGCAGAGAAGAGAAGTGAAACGAGCCTACGATCTTTGATAGATGTTCAAGTTGAAGGTATGCTTCAATACAAAATGTCTTCAGACTTTAATACAACCAAAAAGGATAAAAACATAAACGAATCTAGACAGCCAATTAATGGTTTCTAGATATGACATAGAGAATAGTTTTAACTGAAAAGGTAACGACTCATTATGGCTTTGTGGAAACACTAACCAATCACCAGCCATCACACCAGTCAACCTCCTCAAGCTCAGCTTCAAACCATCTGACTCAGCAAGTCACCAGCTTCCACGTGAGAATGACTGAACATTTCCAACATTACTTATATATTGGACAATCGAAAGTTTAGAAAGCTGAGATCACAATCAATGTGGTCATCAATCATGGTTTTATAGTATGATGTCTTTTTTTTCCTTTTTTTTGGGGGAAGTTCTTTTAAGCACTCATATACCTTTTAATCTATTATCTTATTTCATTTCATTGCTGAGGTATTCATATTGCAACAAAACAAAATCTATCAGCATCAAGTTAGCTCATGTAAAACTTGATATTTGGAACTTGCAGTGCATGCATCTCAAACACAAGAACATAGTGGCCGTCTTATTGTAGATATAAAGTAGCTCTATACTATTAGGTTGTGGGGGGAAGAAAAAAAATATCGAGTTTATTGAGTAGAATCACAAGCATCTATCCTTTATCCCCCAGCAACCTTAGATTTTGTTCACCGATTCAACAACTAAGGCACTATATGCTGAGGTTAAAGAATTGCAGTAGATTCCTACTCAAGTACAAAATAAAAACAAAGAACTTAAACAAACTATTATCTAAGTAAAAAATAATAATAAAGAGTTTCAAGAGAGTATGCGCCAATATCACGGGAGATAATGCATCAAATGTACATGATAATGCATTTTGAGAATATGATCCTTCAACGTTCACAGTTTCCCATGCAAGACTTAGCGTTTTACTGATATCATGGTGTCACTACACCAATTTTTATTTTTAGAAGCTGTTTAGCAGAGGGGTTTTATAAAACCCCCTCTATAATTATATAAATATTTTTTTTCTCCCAAATATTAGAGTTGGTTAAAAAAAACCCTTCTACTTTAAATTAATAAAAAATTAAAACTCCCCCTCTCTCTCTCCATCCACTGACTCACACTGTCACACAATCTCTCTCCATTCACACACTCACGCACCTCCCTCACAGATAGCACTCACTCTCTCTTTCTCTTTCTCTTTTCACTCTCTTTGAAGACTCTCTCTCTCTCCCTCTGTCGTTTCCCTGAAGGTGAGCTCCATCCGCCGCACCGCCCGCCGCCGCGCCCGCCGCAGCTCACTCGCTTTGAAAACGAGCTTCATTTGCACCGCTGCCACTCACTCTCTTTGAAGACGAGCTTCATCCTCCACCGCTCTCTCTTGTTTCCCTTTAACTCGAGTTGAAGACGAGCTCCATCGCCGGCACATCTAGGTTTGTTCCCTTCTCTTTTGATTCTCTTTTGAAATGAGTTCTATCATCATTTGGGCTTATTTGTTTCTCTTTCATTCTCTCTTTGAAGACGAGCTCCATCGCCTGAGCCGCACCGCCTGAATGAGGTTATTCGTCGCCACATCCACATAATCAAACTATAGGTATGTATGATTTTATTGCTTCTCCAACTTGACTTTCATATTTGGACATTTGTGGGTTGTTGAAGCTATTAAAGATTTAGAAATGCATGTTTATCATTAGAAATGAGTCAATTGCTATTGTTATGTATGTTCTTGCTTTTCCTGAGGATTTTCCTTTCTTAAATGATGCTTAGGAAGAAGTAGTTTGCTGTTTCTCTCCCCCTCTATGATTCCTTTTTAAATTTATGAAGTAGGTATGTATGCTTAGGAATATACCCTTTATAAATTTAAATTATTAGTTTTAGTATCAGTGGTGGTGGTGGTGAGGGTGATGATGGGTGGGTGAGGAGAAGGGCGTAGTACTCTATGCACATTGATTGTGAAGTGGCAAGTGTTTGAATATAATTGAAGAGTGTTGTTCAGGTGTGGAGGGAGGAGGAAAGCCATGATTTTAGACAGGAAAATTACAATGGAGAAAACCATCCTTGTATCAGTAGTTTATAAATTGATTAGTGTTTGGAGTTTGAATATGATTAGGCATATCCTGTATTTCTACTAGAAGTTGGAGTGGGATAATGGAAAGCCCTTCAATTGAAACATATAATAACATAATTAAATAAAAAGTATATAATCATATGATTTTAAAAATAAAATTTTTAAAAATAGATAATAATTTTAGCGGGTGAGTTTTACTTTGGTTTTGAATAACCAGAAAAGGATTTTCTGTGATTTTTATGTGTTTTTATTAGAGTGGAGATTAACATAAGTCTAATCTAGAACAAGAAAACGAAAGTAATATGGAAATTTGTACTTACACCACTATATATTCTTATATTTATTCTCTTATGTACTTGTGTGCTTACAAATATATATATATGCCCTCATACTATTTTTTTTTTATGTATCCCATACAAAAAAGAAAAAATCACCTAATTATATGTACCTTTATAAAACAGGTTACTTACATTTATATGCTTCAATAAAAGTGCATAATATCATCATTAAATTATTTTTTTTGAATATACCCTTTCTTGAGGATTTTCCTTTCTTAAATGGGTTCTAAATATTCTGATAGAAAAGTGCAACTATTGTGAGTAATGGTATGTTTCAAAATTCAAACCCCTTGGTGCTAACTGTGATATGCTTTGCAAATAAACATATTATTAAAAAATTCACTTTAGTGCTAAATAGTGTTGGGTGCTGAAAAAACTTAGGAAATTTTAGCATGCATTGGTAAGAAACTACTCTATTTGTTTTCTAGATTTATTCATATATGGTCTGCCATACATTCTTAGTATATTAACAAATTTGGTGTTTATGTCTTGAGAATTCACTTTTTCTAGGACCTTTCTCCTTGATCTTTCAGATATCAATATTTCCACCAACCAGGTCATGCCATTTTCATTAGTTGTTTGTATTCAGTTGCACATCTTAATTGGTTAAGATTAAGGAAAATATATATGTACTGTTCATAAGGCCATTTCTTAATCATTATAGGTTGTTTGGCATTCTTTGGCACTTGAGGTTCTTTGTCACATAGTTTGTGATCATGCAATGGGGTTATTGCTAAAACTGTGCAGAAAATGCATTTGTTATCATAGTGGGAGAACTCCTTGTGTGCTATAAATAGATGGTATGAAAAATTACACTGTGACACAATTCGTGGAAGATGTTTTTCCTTCTAAAAAACTGTTCTCTTGCTTTCATTATTTGACTTTCATTTGTTTTTATATAGTTTAAATTGCTAGAATTTGATAATGACTATATAGATTCTTTGACACTTGCTGAACAACTTTGTAGAAGAAATCCAAGGCTAAAACTCCTTGTATTTATCTTGAAAATTCATCAAAGACAGCTACTTTCATAAAACCACAGAAAAACACAGGAAGCTGTATAACTTTAAATTGCAGCATTAATAGATTTTTTTTTCTTCTGATAATCACTAGTCTGAAAGATCAACACTCAAGGAACAAGTTTGTAATATAAATTCAGGGCTAAAACTTTATAAATTCTTCAGGAAAATTCATACAAGCTCAAGGAACACACTAACAGAACAACAGAGATACAATAATTTCACATTAACTAACATTACATAATTAAGTATATGAAAAATGAGTCATCAGCCATGTGTAAATCTCTACTTTACTCAACCACTTAACTGTTTAACGGTCTGATCTGCCTCAAACTAATGCCCTTTAGTGATTATCAAAACTCTCTTAATCGAGTCTCATGTGGCTTCTCAATATTATCTCATATTTGATATCCTTAAACATTTATTACTAATGTTGACAGTTTACATCAAGAGAATGGTGTATGGAGAGTGTGATAAATAAAAAGCTGAATCATTTTTGGTGAGTTTTCCTTGTTTGCATTAAATATATGCTTTTGTATTTCTGAAATGTTTCATTCAAGTATGACTATGTTTTGTTGCTAAACTGGAAAGTGAGAGATCTTGAGTAGGAAAAGAAAATTATGCAAATGATAATAGTTAAATGTGACCCCATCTCTATACCAATTCACATGAAATAATTAAGCGTCATAAGACTGCATCTTACCTTCTTTTTTTTTTTTTAATTCCTACAGTTTTTCTTTGCTAAGCTTTAGTGAGCTTCTTCAACCACTTAAAGGCCATTAATTGTTTTTTTTCTATGTTTGAAGGACTTTCAAAAGTGTTTTGATTAGTTTCTGGTGGTTTTGTTTTATTGTTTTGCTCGTCTCTAAACAATATATGATTAATCAATCTTGTTAAGTCTTCATTTAAAACCTTTGTGTTGTTTCAAGGTCAGATCAAACTCCAACATCCCCATTTATTTTTCATGGCAATAATATTCTACCCTAGCTCTGCATGATATTCCTTTGGTCCCCTTTTGATTTGGTGATTATATTCTTCTACTTTTATCTGCATTCAAAACTTCGTGTGTGTGTGTGTGTATATATATGATTTTTAGTAGTTTTTAGTTTGATTGTTAATTGTTCTTGTTTTGGGGTCTGTTTTCTTCATTGAGTTGAACAGTCTCAAACTGGACATGGAACCATATTCTCTTATTTCAACTGGATCTTCCATTGCATAATGTGAGAATGTTTTATGGCCAATTTGATTGGAATCCTTAAGCCAATGTGAGAAGGGAATACATATATACATTTTTTCGAATAAATGGAATGGAATTAGCTTGGAAAGATGTCTAATCTTTGCATATGTGTGAAATAGTTCTTATTTTGAATTTTGGTTTCAATATTGTGAACCTATTCAAAGAAAAAATGGGGGATTTTCAAGAAAAGGTCTGTTGAGACTACTGTTGTATTGATGGTATTGTTTGTTGTATTTGTTTGGTGATCCCAATTGGGCAAGCCTACAAAAGCTCCTTACTTCTCCCTAAGGTTTAAGTTCTTTTCATGCTATGATCCTAGGTAGCATTTAGCTTCTTGTGGGCAGCAACATTCAATATTCATGGACATAATGATGTGTGTTTCCTAATGAGTTGACAAGAGATGAAAGAAAGGAGGTAGCTTGAGAGAGCACGCAGTTAAAGCTACTGCTATTGCAAATGTCATTGCAGTGCGCTGTTAATTTCCTAATTTTTCAAGTATATGAACATATTATATATATATATATATATATATATATATATATATATATATAAACATCATCTCATTGGTGGTACACTGTTCCTTTTCGATTTTTAATGTGGAGGTTGAGCCACCACCTTCAAGCAAACTTCATATATTTGCATTTGTATTTAATTACCACCAATCCAATAGTTAATTAATTAAGACATTTGTGGATTAGCACTAAACTAAACAAGCTTAAATAGTGGTACTACATCCATGAAGAAAGATTCAATGATCTCTGAATCAATCATTGCTCCTGAATGAGCCAAGAGCCTTCACTACACCTGCTCTGAGAATATACTGATGATATGCAACAGCAATTGCAGCACCAATGAATGGTCCTACCCAGAAGATCCACTACAGCACTTAACTTGGTTTTAAAAATATGTAGCCATTGGTTGTATAAAATATGTGGTTTTGGTCCAATGCTTAGCTGACTTCTCAACCTTAACCAGATTGAAATTCTTGTAGGCATTGGATTGACATTATTTGTGTAATTTTATATGAATTAGCTTTCTCTAATGAAGTATTTACATTTTGAATTGGGTTTACCCTTAGTTTATTAAACACCAAATGTGTTCTTTAGGATTCACTTTACTGTCCTCATGAAATTACGAATAAAGGGCCTTAAGTTGAGCAGCATGCAATTTTCATGGATCTATTTTTGTTGAGAAACTCAAATTTTTTTTTTTCCAACCATCTCTTTTTAATTAGTTGCAGGAGAAGAGATTGAGGATTGCTTGGCAGTATAAGAAGTACTTTGGGGAGCAGGAAGGCACTGATCTTCACAATAGAGGTTATAGTTCTCTAAAAGACTCTTAAAATCAATCTCTATCTTGTTTTCAACTTTTGCTTTGCCTGTGATCACCCTTATCCGCCATCCTTTCTTCTGAATGTATCCATAGTCCACTATGTTTATATGATCTCTAAACTCCAAAGCTTAACTTTGTCATTTGTTGCAGGTGAGGAAAGAAAAGCTTGGTGATAGAATAACAACACTTCATCAAATAGTTTCCCAATTTGGAAAGGTGATAACTTCTATGTTATATATATATGTATATATATATATATATATATATATATTTATTTATTTATTTATTTATTTATTTGTTTGAATGAGGGATGGCTAGTTCCATGTGTTGTTGCTTCTGTAAAATCACAACAAACAAAGCTAATTTCTGAGAATTAAGGAAATTAGACTAATTGCCTTTTTCTTTATTTTATTTGTTTGTTTATCAATAATAATAAAAGAAGGAACTTGGATTTGGGACTCGTTCTTTGCTAGATCAAATTATTTGTGACTTCTATTTATGATCATATTATTTTTGTTAATGTCAGTTTGTATGCTTTTGCAAGGCATTTGATTTTTTTTTTCACCATTCTTTATTTATATTTAGTAATTTTGCTATGGAGAGTTGAAAACAAAGAAGAAGAAGAAGAAGAAGAAGAAGAAGAAGCAGTAGCAGCTTGCAGTTTCAGAGGTGGAATTACTAAAAACTACTTAATTTGACTGCTGTAATTTGTGAAACTCTCAGCTCTGTATGTAATGCGATTTCGAACCAGTTTTGTCTTTTGATGCTTTTGCTTGTTTTGAACTAATTCTTGTGATATAATTGAATTTGAGCCCACATTTCTGGTCATGTTTAAGTGAATTTTGATTGGTGTAAACGAAGAAGTCTAATTTTGTGTGGTTAATGTTGATATAAATTTGATTGTTGTGGTTAAGAATTATACAAGTAACTAATCATCTACAGTTTTGTATGTATACTTTGAATGCGTCGTAATTTGAGATTATAAATTTTAGAGGTGGTTATAACCGCCTCCTTAGCTAGTAATTTTTAATTTTTTCTAATTGTTTTAGAGGTGGTTATAACTGCTTCTACAACTTATAAATTTTGGAGGTGGTTATAACCGCCTCTATACTTAGTAATTTTCAATTTTCACTAATTGTTTTAGAGGCGGTTATAACCTCCTCTACCGTTTATAAATTGTAGATGCGGTTATAACCGCCTCTACAACAATTATAAGAAAATAAAAAATTATTAGCTATAGAGGCGGTTATAACCGTCTCTATAACTTAACATTTTTGAGGCGGTTATAACCGCTTAAAATTTATGATAAAAAACCGTTTAAATATTTAAACTTTACCCCAATGATTGGTAGAAACCGGCTCTAAAGTGTAGAGCCAGCTTGATACGAGGCGGGTTGGAGGCGGTTGAAAAAACCAACATTAAAGCTATAGAGGCGGTTAAAACCGTCTTTGTAGGTTTTGAAAACAGCTTCTAAAACCCTTTTGTAGTGTAGTGTGTTGATCATCAACATGACTCATAGTTTTATTTTTCATTTTTGTCAGTATTTTGTATTGAGCATGGTCATATATTATTTGTATAAAATAATGGAATTATTCTTTATAAATATTTTTGGTTTAAAGGAGAATAAGTTGTAGTAGGTTCTCATTGTAGACACGTTAAACTGTAATTTTTACATTATTTTTTTATATACTGAAATTTTAGAAATGGATTAGGAATTAAAAAAGTATGTTTTAATACGTAATTTATTTTTTAAGGAAAATTTTAAAATCTAGAAAACTATTTCTATTTTGAATGGGGAATCTAAAATAAAATAGAAAGAATTGTGTTTTTCATAGATACAATTATTTTAAAAATATGTTCCCAATTCTAAAATGGATTTGCAATGAATTTAAATTAGAAGCTTATTACAAATATAATTATTTTCCCATATCTTTTTTTAAAATTTAGCAATGGACTTGACGTCGTTGCTAATCTATTTCTAATTTTAGAAATGGATGATAATTTTAGGAACCAAAACATTCTGTTCGTAATCCGTTTAAATACCGATTAGAAAAGAAAAAAAATTTTTTCTAAACTATAATTTTTTTTGCGGTGGATAAAAATTTTCATTTATGTACATAGTTACAAAGTTTGCTTTACAGTTTGAAAATCTTATTTTGCTATTGCTACAAATGTACAAAATTCTTACATAACACTTTAAAACTTCATATTTGTATATAAAAACATATAATTGTTCATATTTGCAATTAAAATAAAATAAAAGTATATAATCAACATACACACCATACACTTGTATTTTCCTCTACAACTCTATAGAAGCTTATATTTGAATATATATCCTATGGAAGTTTATTTTTCAGCATATGTATAGAGACAACCCATAAGAGGTAATTTAAACACACAAGTCCTTGTAAAGTGCATATATGTCCATATACACCTCTACAAAATTCCATAACCATATACAACCCATAATAGTCTTCTCGTGCATATATGGGGGAGAGTCTATTAGGTCGTTTATACAAATCAAATTCAGATATAGACCATTTGTAGAACATTCATTGTGGAAACCCATTCAGCCTTAAGTTCAAATCCAAATTAATGAGTTAGACCATTCGATTATGGTGATCCCACGTGTTTAGAGACTAAGGTCAAATGGGTCCATGGGAAATTCCCCGATGCTTAGATCTATAGGGCAAATTCCCTACCCTAACAGAAAAAATACAAGTGATTTGTCCTATTGAACATTCAAAGCCTAGGGAACTCTAATGGATAAGCTAGACTTGGCAATCAAGATAGAAAATTAGGATTTTAGTTTTTCTTCCCTTTCCTGGGGGAAGTGTGGGTTCTTTTATGGTTTCACAAATTGAAAAATAACCTTGATTCCTGAAGAGATTTTGCTCCCCAAATTAAGATTTGTGACCTTTAATTTGAATATGTTTGTATCTCTATATGGGATGTGTAATAGATCTAGCCCTCTGATTAACTATGAATACATACTAAGAACACAAAATTACAATCTATTAGCAAGTCAACAGAAATCAAGCTCCATTCATCATGACATATCTTTAGAATTAACATAGTTCAACTCCATCGGCACAATACTTCAAACATTCAATAAAACAAGGATAAGGGTTTCATCATCATACTACCAACATTCATAAACAGCAACAAAATTAGAGAAGAAAATACTCAAACAAGATAGCAAAACACAGAGAAAGAACCACTTCAACCTACAGGCTGGTTCCTCTATTTAAAAAAGACTATTCCCTCCCATTCCTACCTCTTCACTTCTTATATATTGCTCTTCTTCAGCTCATCACCAAATTTTCATACAAGCGATTCACCCTTCTATTTCTTTTGCCCACGTTTCACCTCTCTATTAGTTCATTTAATATGGTTGTTATGGCCTCTTGCATGGCCGAACCCTCCTCTTGTCCTCCTACCATTGTTTTTTCTTTCCCTGCACGAGATTGGTGCACTGTATTTGAAGGTGATTCTCCAAAATGGGCATTCGTTGACTAATCAGCAAATCCCTCTCCTCGGCCTTCACTATGTAAGGAAATATCACAGCATGACCTTCTAAGTCTAAGGTGAATGGCTCAAGACATTCTATGTATCCAACCATAACAACAAATATTTTTCTAATATCATTTGCCTTCCAACTCTTTAAGTCTTCTGCTATTAGCTTTGGATCAGTTTGAGAGTTCAAACTAAGCTAAAGACAGTACTGTGGCAAAGATGTATTCTCATCATTAGGCTAATGTGATTTGAGTTTTGATGATGATATGTTCTCGTTAAGTCAACAATTAAAAGGTATAGACATTTGTATTGTGATGTTAGTCTTGTCCAGCTCCATTATTGACTTCTCCTACGAGCTTAAAGTAGAACATTATATCTAGAAATCCAGTGCAAGGCCATCTTCAGTGGAGAAACTCCTAGCTATAACACTATCCATAGGAGGGCCCTTGCCCTTGCTCAGGAACATCAGAGTGTCACAAGGCACCTCAGAGGAAGATCCTTCATTTTATCTAACTTCTCTTATGTAGATGGCCCATTTCTTTTTTCAGCTTCTTATTACTCCAGGGACTGCATAATGGGAGGCGTTGGCTTCTTGGTTGTAAACTCCAGTCGCCAAGTTCTTCTATTCAAAGTGTTATCAACTCCACCGAGGATGCCAAATTCAAAGTGTTGACCCTCAGCCTCCACTATGCTAGATCAGCTGGTCAAGGGTCCAACACATCTTCAACAACTGCAATGATCTTCTATCATTGCTTTCTGAAACACTACATCAAGACTGGCGGCTTGACACGACCGTTAAGCTTTTCAAAATTACACACGAGCAAGCTGTCCATCCAAAACATCACCAGATTCCCAGATGCTAGAAAAACATAGCTGCAAGACTTGCTAGCCACTCTATCTGTTCTCCTTCCCTTTCCTTATTCCATCAAGGCAAAGCTCTGACAAATTGGTTAATGAAAGCTTTGCACTCCAGCGGTTATTTGTGGAAGTTTGACTCTCTTTACTTCTCTTATGTTTTGTTTCTTGTGTAGAAGTTGTGTGTTTAGGTTTTTATCGAGTTTTATTTTTGTTGGGATCTTAGTTAAGGTCTTTTTGAGAGGTTAAAAGATGGGGGGAAAGTGTTTTAAAAGGTGTAAGTAAGGAAGGGACCTTGCGGGCACTTAGTGTGCCCGCAAGGACCCAAAAAAGGGGCTTTGCGGCATCCCATGCGCCCGCATGGGAGCCCGCAAGGACCACCGGCCAGAAGACCATGCGGGCTCCCATGCGGGTGCATGGGAGGCCGCATGGCTTCCAGGTTGAGGCCTCGCGGCCTCCCTTGCGCCCGCAAGGGAGCCCGCGAACCCTCCCGCGCTTTGGGTCTTTAAATACTAGATTTAAAACTCAAAATGCCTTCATAAGACCCCATTTCTCTCTGTTTTTCTCCCCATCTTGAATCCTCATTCTCCCATCTATTAGACCTTCATTCTTAAGCTCCAAGAGAGAAGAAAGGTGTTGATCTCCCCCTCTCCTCCATTGGTGATGATTCTCCTATAGATCTAGCAAGGTTTAAGGTGGGTTTTCTTCTCTTTTTCAATTTCTTGTTATTTTATTCAATTCTCTATAGATCCATGAAGAATTAGAGTGGATCTATTATGGATTTAATGTTTAATTGTATTTAAGCCATAAATCTAATGTTTGGATGGTTTAGGAGTCTTGATCTCATGTTTTTGTGAAGAATGAAGGAGATCCTTCATCTCTATACCCTTGATTCTTTTAAATCCGAACCCAATTAGGATTTTCTTTCTTTTATTGTGATCTTGAGGATTTGAGGATACCGTTATTATTAATTCTTGAATCTAGAATGTCTAGTAAACCCTAGAAGCCATGAAACCTATTTTAGATCATCCTTCCCTCATTTGTTTATTGTTTGGGTTATGGGATTGATTCTTGTTTTTCATGGATGGTTAATGGCTTCAAGGAGATGAATCTAAAGGCAAGGGTAAAGATCAAATACTCGAATGATTCAAGAAGTTCGATCTCACCAAGTTTGTGAGTGGGAAATTGATTAATTCATGAGCTATGATCATTGATAAGTGCTTGATTATATATATTTTATAATATCAGTTTACATGCATTGAGCATCACTTTTATCAAGTTTTAGCATTAACAAGGTGTGCTTTGTGTTCTTTTGTGCAAACAGGGCTTTGGAGACATGACGTACAAGAAAAAGCAAAGATAGGGTGTGATGACGCGTTTCAAGGCCACAATCAGAAGTTGTGCTCATATGCATGGGGGTGTTGCCAACTTTCGGAGGGGTACAAGTTATTACACAAACCGAAAGGGCACAAAGGCAGTAGTACGCCCATGTCCCAGCTTCCGTACAAAGCAGAAGAAGGTTCTTGAGGATTTTAAAGCATAGAAAGCCACACCCTACAGTAAACTGCTACAGTAATATAGCAGAAGTACTGTAGCAGGTACTGTAGCAGTTTACTGTAGCAAAGTACTTCACACGCCCGTGTGGATGCCCGCGTAAAGCCCCGAATTCAAATTATAAAAGCCGCCTTGTGATAAGTTTTTAGGGATCTTTTTGGCCACTTTCGAGAGACAAGGCGGCTAGGGCTTGGAAGGAGTTCTTTGCGGCTTTGAGAAGCTTTCCTCACCAACTTGGATCGATTCCTCCTCCGTCATAGCATCAAGGAAGCCATCGGCAACCTAGCTTCTGAGTGGATTCAATCCAGACGTGGAAACTACCCATCAAGACCATCATCACGGATTCAAGGGGGTTATTTTTTATGTCTTTGGAACTTTATTCTCAATTTATTATTTGTTTTGTGACTCGCTCCATGGAGAGCTAAACCCCTAGAGGGTATTCGGACATGTAAACCCTAGGATTCTTATTTTCATTAGATTTACAGTGTGTTTCTATTCGAATTTATCAGTTTGAGTTTTACTCTTGAGTTCTTAATGCTTGTTTGTGCTTTTGATTTGATTATTAATCGCATTGCATGTTTTATTCAATCTAGTGAAGAGAGAGATCACCGCTAGGTTTAGAATTACCAAGAGTAAAGAGGGTTGAGAGGGTGAGCCGTGAGATAGCGGAGTGTCCCCTTTCCCTTCCGACAGATATTTCCTATCTCCATATTCCGTAGGTGTCAAGCAACCATATGTGGTGTGAGGCGTCGAGAGAATTCTCCGCCGGGACCTCGTAGGGGGTTAGGGATCTTTCACCTGGAGGCAGGGTTAGATCTACTTTTAGGAATTGGTTATATCTTTGGGATCCCTAGAGTTTTAAGCAGTCATATGTGGTGTGAGGCGTCGAGAGAATTCTCCGCCGGGACCTCGTAAAGAACTAGTTATCGGCGACCTGGAGGCAGGGGCCGTTATACCTTTGGATACCCACGACTCATTGTTTTCGTTTAGAAACACTTGTAATCTACATCCAACACCCGAATCCTAGGGGGAGCATTGTCCGGATACCTCACTTTTATTGATTGAGAACTCTTTTCCTTTTATTTCCTGCGCACTTGTGGTGACACTCTTAGTGTTGGCCATTAGATCATCACACACTACATTCATTAGGCTAGATAACAAAAGAGGGGCTATTACTAGTACTTCTGTTCCCTGTGGTTCGACAACCCGACCCTTTGGGTCCACTTTTATTACTTGACGACCCGTGCACTTGCGGTAACGCAAGGGGTTGACACACATCACCCTGTTGTGTTGTTGCAGAGACGCATCAATCATGCTTGTTTGAATACCTACTTATATACATTCTTGAATGGTGAATTTCATGTTTCAAAGGTTTCTTGAGCTGTTTTCATGAAACTTTGAATAATGATGATTGATGTTTTAGTTTATTTCTTGATTGAAAACATTGATCATTTATACTTCTTGATTTATGATCCGATTTACTTTTGATTAAGGTTGTTGATCATTTATACTTCCTGGTTTATGATTTGACATACTTTTCGATTATAATCAATAATCTTTTATTATTCTTAAGGGATGGAATCCCTATATTTGGAAATGCATATTTTCAAAGTATTGGCAAAAGGGTTAATGTTCTTGACATAAGGACCCAAGAAAGGGCCTAAGTGAATCAAAATGTATTTCTTGATGTTAAAACTCTATTTGAGATGTTATTCTTTACGATGATGTCGTATTTGAAATGAAGTTTCAAAACAATACTCTTGTGATGATATTCTTGATAAAAATAACATTATCGACGACGCTTCCATACGAGTTTTTACTCTTGGATTAAGAGTTGCATCTTATGTGAATTTATGATCTCTTGAGGAGATTTGTCTTTTTATGCTGATATATTTTTGATGAGCCTAAGGGCGGGATGGATATCCCAAATGTTGATGGTGAAGGGGAAGGATCCCCGGTATCTTCTGTAGAAGCGAGTCTCCATAGACCGACCTAGTTGGGGTGGCGTGGAGTTCTCGGCTGACTCGCTCATTCAGGAGGAGCGTAGAGATCCTGAAGAGCCGTGTTGGGTTCTCGGTGTCACCTCCCGGGATTCCCAACGGCCAACGCCAAGATACGCGCATCTTGGTGGCTCCTGACCTAACCGCGGCCGCGGATTAGTGATGAAGGGTTTTCATAGGCTGGTGATACTAGCGATATGGGATTTATTGTGATTATCTTATAAATGCCTAGGTCGTTGAGTAAGAAAACAGTGTTTTCGGAATTTGGATTACATGATACGAAATTTACGACATTGATTACTTTATGAAACCGTGAAAAGTTGAGCATTTTGAAGAGAGTATTTTTAACTTAAATTTTCATACTTGAATCTCTTTATAAATGATTTTCAGAGTTTTATTGATGCCTTTCTTTGAGAAAGTTGGAAAGCTCCTCATATCGAAATGTGTGTTTAAAGTATTTTGTAAATTGTTGATTATTGAAGATATACTTTTATTTTCGGCATATCATTTTGTTACACTTGTATGAGTTATAGCTCCATGTCCAGCCCCTCACTGAGTAACTTAGTTACTCACCCATTCATCTTGTCTTCATTACAGGTGTTAGCATCGCAGCAGGGTATGTTACTTGTACGATATTAACATTACCACAATAATACTCTAAATCTAAGGTATTCAATCACAACCCTGTACAAGATCAACAGACTCACACATATATGTACATATATCCCTGGAAATCACAACACCAATGATCATGGACACAATCATAGTTTTTCACAAACACTGGATATAGACTCATACAACCTAAGGTCCTGACTGAACCAATCAAGATTATACAAGATCAAATGGAAATACGAAAACATAGGTCCTAGTGGATCCTTCTTATGCATGGCGACAATGTTTATGAATCATACACTAGTCAAAGGTAAATGCAAGAATAGATGCCAAGCACTATCACTTCTTACGCCCCGCTGCCGTGCTAACACCTGAAAAGGGGAGAAGAAGAATGGGTGAGTAACTAAGTTACTCAGTGAGGGGTTGAACATGGAGCTATAACTCACACAGGTGTAAAGAATGATATGCCGAAAACATATGTAAATCTTTAACAATCACAACTTACAAAATGCTTTAAATACACATTTCAATATAACAAGCTTTCCAACTTTCTCAAAGAAAGGCATCAATAAGTCTTTGAAAATCTTTTGTAAAGAGATTCAATACTGAAAATTCAAGTTAAGAATACTCGTCAAAAGATCAAAAGATCAAACCCATCGAAATAAGAATTTATAGTGCAACGCATGCAGAAATCCTTTATCGATAGCATCAACAATAGCCTATGAAAAACCCTCCATCACTAACCATGGCCGTGGTTAGGTCAAGAGCCACCAAGATGCACGTATCTTGGCGTTGGCCGTTGAGTATCCCGTGTGGTGACTCCGGGTACCCAACACAGCACCTTCAGGTTCACTCCGCGCCTCCTGTAAAGGGCTCATCAGCCGAGAACTCCACGCCACCCCATAGGTCGGTCCGTGGAGACTCGCTTCTGCAGAAGACGGGGATCCTCCCCAATGTCACCATCGAAACATTTGGGATATCCTATCCCGCCCGTAGGCTCATCATGAACACATCATATATCTCATCAAGAGATCACAAATAGTGTGCCCGTAGGCTCAACATAAACGTATCGTTATAAAATCATATATCTCAACAAGAGATCACAAATTCGCATAAAATACAACTCTTAATCGAAGAGTAAACCCTTTTGCGAAAGCATCGACAATAATGTCATTTTCATCAAGAAAATCAACACAAGAGTATTCTTTGAAAACTCATTTCAAATACGATAACATCGTGGAAAATCTCAATTTGGTTTACATAGACCCTTATTCGGTCAAAATAACAAGAACATCGAATTCTCAAATTCACAAATCTTGAAAACATGTAGTTCAAACCATAGGATTATCCAATCCACATCAAATATAAATAATCAAGAATTTAACAAGATCATAAACATCAAGATTTCTAGATCTCAAGGAAATCATCTCATGAGTCATTTGTAATAGAATCAATAGTTAAGCAAGATCATAAACATCAAGATTTCTAGATCTCAAGGAAATCATCTCATGAGTCTTTTAAGATGAAATCAAGAATTAAAAGGATCATATAGTATCATAATTTCAGTTTTCAAGAAACATTTCAAGAATCCATTGAAATCAAGAATTTCTCATTTCAAGGCATGCATCATTAAACAAGCATGATCATAGCTCTTTAATTAACAATTCCCACTCACAAACTTGGCGAGATCGAACACTTGGATCACTCGCCCACTTGATCTTTACCCTTGCCTTTAGATCCACCTTCTTGAAGCCATTAACCATCCAAGAAAAACAAGAATCAATCACAACCTTATCCAATCAATAAGAGAGGAAAGAATGCTCCAAAATTAGATCTCAAGGCTTCTAGGGTTTACTAAGTGCTCTAGATGCAAGAATTAACAATAATAGAATCCTTAAACCCATAAAATCAAAATGAAATCAAGAACATCCTAATTGGGTTCGGATCTACAAGAATCAAAGGTTTAGAGATCAAGGATCTCCTCCATTCTTCACCAAAACATGAAATCAAGGCTCCTATACCATTCAAACATTAGATCCATGGCTAAATTCCAATTAAATAGTAGATCCATACTAAATCCACACTAATTCTCCATGGATCTAAAAAGAAATGAATAAAAGAACAAGGAGTTGAAGAAGAGAATAAAACCCACCTCAATTCTTGCTAGAACTAGAGGAGATTCACCACCAATGGAGAAGAGGGGAAGATCAACACCTTTCTCCTTTCTTGGAGCTCAAGAATGGAGATCTAATGGAGGGGGAAATGGGGATTCAAGATGGGGAGAAAAAGAGAGGGAAATGGGGTCTTATATAGGCCCTAAGAGTTTGAAAACGCGTAACTATAGACCCAAAACGCGGGAGGGCTTGCGGGCTCCCTTGCGGGCGCAAGGGAGGCCGCAAGGCCTCCACCAGGAGCCATGCGGGCGGCCTTGCGCCCGCATGAGCGGCCGCATGGCCCCTTGCGGGCGGCCATGCGCCCGCATGCGGGGCCGCAAGGCCCCCTGTTTTGGGGGTTTCTCGCGGCTTGAAGCACGCTTACTCGCTCCACTTAAAAGCCCTCTCCCCCAAAGATTTTCCTCCTCTTTAACACTCTAAAAAGAGCCTTAACTAAGATCCCAAAAAAAATAAAGCTCGACAAAAACTTAAACACACAACTTCTACACAAGAAACAAAGCACAAGAGAAGCGAAAAGGATCGAACTTCCACAACCTACCCCCCTTAAAGAAATTTCGGCCTCGAAATTTTTGGCATACCTCAAGATTCAAACAAAAGGGGATACTTGCTCTTCATCACTTCCTCGGGTTCCCAAGTTACCTCTTCTACCACATCATTTCTCCAAAGCACTTTAACCATAGGAATAATCTTTCGCCGAAGGGTTTTCACTTGAGAATCAAGGATCTCTACCGGTTGCACTTCAAATTTCAAATCTTCTCTTAACTCTACCGGCGGAGCTTCAAGACAATGAGAAGGGTCGGGGATATACTTCTTCAACATGGAAACATGGAACACATTATGAATCTTCTCCAACTCGGGCGGTAATTCTAATCGGTATGCCACCGGTCCAATCCTCTCCGGGATCACAAATGGACCTATAAATCGGGGATTCAACTTTCCCCTACCTCGAAACCGAATTACCCCTTTCCAAGGAGAGATCTTCAAGAATACTCTATCCCCAACCTGAAACTCCAAAAATCTTCTACGGTTATCGGCATAACTCTTTTGCCTGTCTTGAGTCTGTTTTCAATCTACCTCTAATCACTGCTACTTTCTCAACCGTTCGATCAATCAACTCCACACTTTGAAGTTTTCTTTCTCCCACTTCATCCCAACAAAGAGGAGTTCTACACTTTCTTCCATACAAAGCTTCATACGGAGCCATACCAATGCTTGCTTGGAAGCTATTATTATAGGCAAACTCCACTAATGCCAAATGTTGCTCCCAACTCCCTTGGAAATCTATCACACAAGCCCTCAACATGTCCTCGAGGGTCTGAATGGTCCTCTCGGACTGACCATCCGTTTGAGGATGATAAGCAGTACTGAACTTCAAAGTCGTACCCAAGGCCTCCTGAAACCTAGGCCAAAAACGGGAAGTAAATCTGGGGTCTCGATCTGAAACTATCGAAGTTGGCACCCCATGCAACCTTACTATCTCATCAATGTACAACTTTGCCAATTTCTCCAAAGAGTACTTAGTATGCCTTTGCTAAGAAATGTGCCGACTTTGTTAGTCTATCCACTATCACCCACACTGCATCACAACCTCGAGGCGTTCGCGGTAAACCAACCACAAAATCCATCGTCACATGATCCCACTTCCATTCTGGGATAGGAAGAGGTTGTAAGAACCCAGATGGCCTTTGGTGTTCTGCCTTAACTTGCTGACACACCAAACACTTAGCCACAAACTCTGCTATCTCCCTCTTCATTCCAGGCCACCAATAACTCTCCTTAATGGTTCTATACATCTTGGTACTCCGAGGATGAACCGCATAAGCTGAAGAATGAGCTTCCTCCAAAATAGCTTTCCTCAGCTCAGAATCCGATGGGACACAAACACGTCCTCGAAACTCCAAGATCCCATCATCTCTCAATCTAAATTCACTAGTCTCCCCGGCCTGCAACTTCTTCACCTCTTGCACCAACTCTTCACTAACACTCTGAAGCTCCTTAATACGCTCCAACAGCGAAGGTCTCACCACAAAACTGGCCACTAAGGCTCCACTATCCTCAGTCTCTAGTTCCAACTTCAAGCTTTTCATTGCTGACAAAACTTGCAAATAGGACACCCTCAAAACAGCCACCGAACTATACTTCCTACTCAAAGCATCAGCTACCACATTGGCCTTTCCTGGGTGATAATCGATTATCAAATCATAATCTTTTATCAATTCCAACCATCGCCTCTGCCTCAAATTCAAGTCCTTTTGAGTGAAAAGATACTTCAAACTTTTATGGTCTGTGAAAATCCGACATCTTTCCCCATAAAGATAATGCCTCCAGATCTTCAAAGCAAACACTACCGCAGCCAACTCCAAATCATGAGTAGGATAATTCAACTCATGTTGTTTCAACTGTCTAGAAGCATAGGAAACTACCTTTCCTTCTTGCATCAATACACAACCTAAACCCTGCCGAGAGGCATCACTGAAAACCACAAACTCTTTCTCATTCTCTGGCAAAGTAAGCACAGGAGCTGATGTCAATCGATTCTTTAAAATCTGAAAACTCTTCTCACACTCATCATTCCAAGAGAACTTCACTTCCTTACGAGTTAACTTTGACAAAGGTAATGCAATCGCAGAAAAGCCTTCCACAAATCTCCTATAATAACCCGCAAGACCAAGAAACCTTCGAACTTCAGTAACATTCTTCGGCCTTTCCCAATCAACAATGGCTTCCACCTTCTTTGGATCCACCGAGATCCCTTCTCCTGACACCACATGCCCAAGAAATCCCACTTCATAAAGCCAAAACTCACACTTAGCAAACTTAGCAAACAACCGCCTCTCCCGGAGAGTTTGCAGTACAATCCTCAAATGTTGAGCATGCTCCTCATTGGAAGGTGAGTACACCAAAATATCATCAATAAACACAATGACAAATTTGTCCGGATAAGGCCTAAACACCCTGTTCATCAAATCCATAAAAGGCTGCAGGAGCATTAGTCGGACCAAATGGCATCACCAAAAACTCATAATGTCCATATCGTGTCCGAAATGCCGTCTTCGGTACATCTTCGACCTAATCTTCAACCGATGATACCCGGACCTCAAATCAATCTTGGAGAACACCTTTGCCCCTTTTAATTGATCAAACAAATCATCAATCCTCGGCAATGGGTACTTGTTCTTAATTGTCACCTTATTCGGTTGTCGATAATCAATACACGGCCTCGGAGATCCATCCTTCTTCTTCACAAAAAGGACCGGTGCGCCCTGGGGTGATATACTTGGTCGTATAAAACCCTTGTCTACCGGATCTTGCAACCGAGTTTTCAACTCCTTTAACTCCGCGAGGCGCCATCCTGTAAGGTGGTATAGAAATGGGAGCTGTACCGGGCAACAAATCTATAACAAACTCCATGTCTCTCGTCGGGGGTAAACCCGGTAATTCCTCAGGGAAGACATCCTGAAACTCCCTCACCACAGCCATCTCCTCCAACTCTGGCTCCTTAACTCTTGTGTCCACCACATGAGCCAAAAACGCAGAACAACCCTTACTCACCAATCTTCTAGCTTCCAAGGATGAAATCAAACATGAAGGTAAAGCCCTTCTCTTCCCCTTCAACACTACTGCAGGTCCTGAGGACCTAGGAAAAGTTACTTCCTTCAAGAAACAATCAATGGAAGCATGATGCCTATCCAACCAATCCATCCCAAGAATGGCATCAAAATCCTTCATCTCTAAAGGAATCAAATCTGCCTCCAACACTTCTCCACAAACTATCACTGGACATTCTCTAAACACCAAACTCCGAACTACCTCCTCACCAAGAGGGGTTTGAATCACCAACTCACACCCTAAGAAGGAAGGCTGTCTATCGGCATGGCATGCAAAAACAGTGCTAACAAAGGAACGTTCTGACCCATAATCAATCAAAACATAAGCATCAAGCTGAAAGATAGAAAGTATACCTGTGATCACATTAGGCCTACCCTCGGCCTCTTCCTCAGTCAAGGCAAAAACTCGGGTCTGAGCTCTAGGCTGAGGTCGCTGAGAACCCGGCTGAGGGACACTACTACCAGCTCCAGACTTCGCAGCAGCTGGAGTAGAAACAACCGGCTGAGGACCCCTGGACTGAAAAGGACGACCCTGAGCTGATGGTGCAAAACCACCCTGTCCTAGCTCTGGACAAGCAGATCTCATGTGCCCAGTCTGACCACACTGAAAGCACTTGCGAGGTAAAAGACACGGCCCCCTATGTGACTTCCCACAGTTCCTACACTTGGCTCCGAAATCTGGACCTCTAACACTGGGAGCACTGTCAGCACGAGAGTGCCTCTGCTGGTAACCACTCTGAGATGGTGGAGGTCTAGCAGGGCCTGACACAGAAGTGCCTCTAAAAGAACCTTCACTTCTACTCTTCTTTAAGGGCTGACCCGACTCCAAACTCCTTCTCTTAGCAATGTTCTCCCGAACTCTCTTGCCTTCTCTAACCAACCGCTCCGCCCTCAAAGCCGATCGCACTAATTCCCGGAAACTCGCTTACCGGAGACCGCCATCCTTTCCCTAATGCCAAGATTCAACCCAACTTCAAATTTGGAACAAAGAACCTCCTCGGTAGGTGCCAACTTCCGGAACGAAACTAGCCAAATCCTTCAATTCTGTCTCATACTCGTCACTTGTCTTACCTCCCCGAACAAGCCTCATAAACTCAAGCCTCTTCGATCCCGATGGAACCGGGTATAGTACTCCTCATCAAACTCTCTCGGGAAGTCGAGACCAAGTAACCTCGCCCAAAAGATCGGCTCCTCAAACTCTCCCACCAAATCCGAGCACGACTCTCCAGGTAGTCCGGTAGCCACCCCGAGTCTCATCTCGGCACCTAAACTCATGTCATCAAAAGTAGCAACTACCCTCTTGACCCACTCCTTAGCAATCATGGCATCACTTGTGCCATCAAAAGAACTACAACCAAAGCTGTCGGGCTTCCTTCGGAAATTTAGACAAAACCAAGGCTTGACTAGATCCACCGGCCTCTACCGGCACATGCTGAACTACGGCACCGGAGGTCTTTGGGGGCGAGCCTTGGGTCCGCCCGAGCCTCGACCCCCAAAAGCCCTCCAAAACCCGAGAAAGTCCTGGTACTCCCGATAGGTAGGCTGCCTCCCCTTGGTAGCCCAATGAGCCCCGAAAGCTTCAAGTGCCTCGGGAGTTGGACCCGTACCACCCGAGCATCCGGAGCATGAACAGAAGGCCGCCACCTCGGGATCATGCCCCGAACTACCCTCCTGCCCAGGTGGCGATGGAGATGGGCGAGGAGTTGGTTCTCCTTGCCTCCCATCTCTCAAAACTCTTGGTGTAGCATCAGCAGGGGAAGTAGCTCTCCCTTGGCGAGCGCGTGAGCGTAGTGCTGGCATTTTACTGAGACAGGAACGTAAGACAATTCTTAGGAATGCTTCTATATGCATCAAATGCAATAAGTCAGACTCTATTTGGATCCACTGGATACAAGAATCAAGAGATCAACGTTTTGACCCAATCAGGGAACAGTTGCAGAAAACAAAAGCTCACTTTCCGACCAAATCAGAAGACAGTGGTAAATAACAGAAGATCAACTTCCTGTCCCAATCAGAAGACTGACTTTAAGTCAAGCTTATATTGACAAAATCCATTTCTAAACTCTAAACTGGTTACTGACCCAATCATGAAATCTCGTACCGACCCAATCATGTAACTTTATACTGACCCAATCATTAAACTATATACTGACCCAATCATGATAACCTGGGCTCTGATACCACTAAAGTAGTGTCACGCCCCGACCCTCGGGTCCCGGTCCATGGCACTACCGCCACGACAACCCAGGGGAGGTCAACACCTGCCTCAACCCCAGGTCGCCGTAAGGCTAACCTGTTACTTGTACGATATTAACATTACCACAATAATACTCTAAATCTAAGGTATTCAATCACAACCCTGTACAAGATCAACAGACTCACACATATATGTACATATATCCCTGGAAATCACAACACCAATGATCATGGACACAATCATAGTTTTTCACAAACACTGGATATAGACTCATACAACCTAAGGTCCTGACTGAACCAATCAAGATTATACAAGATCAAATGGAAATACGAAAACATAGGTCCTAGTGGATCCTTCTTATGCATGGCGACAATGTTTATGAATCATACACTAGTCAAAGGTAAATGCAAGAATAGATGCCAAGCACTATCACTTCTTACGCCCCGCTGCCGTGCTAACACCTGAAAAGGGGAGAAGAAGAATGGGTGAGTAACTAAGTTACTCAGTGAGGGGTTGAACATGGAGCTATAACTCACACAGGTGTAAAGAATGATATGCCGAAAACATATGTAAATCTTTAACAATCACAACTTACAAAATGCTTTAAATACACATTTCAATATAACAAGCTTTCCAACTTTCTCAAAGAAAGGCATCAATAAGTCTTTGAAAATCTTTTGTAAAGAGATTCAATACTGAAAATTCAAGTTAAGAATACTCGTCAAAAGATCAAAAGATCAAACCCATCGAAATAAGAATTTATAGTGCAACGCATGCAGAAATCCTTTATCGATAGCATCAACAATAGCCTATGAAAAACCCTCCATCACTAACCATGGCCGTGGTTAGGTCAAGAGCCACCAAGATGCACGTATCTTGGCGTTGGCCGTTGAGTATCCCGTGTGGTGACTCCGGGTACCCAACACAGCACCTTCGGGTTCACTCCGCGCCCTCGTAAAGGGCTCATCGGCCGAGAACTCCACGCCACCCCATAGGTCGGTCCGTGGAGACTCGCTTCGCAGAAGACGGGGATCCTCCCCAATGTCACCATCGAAACATTTGGGATATCCTATCCCGCCCGTAGGCTCATCATGAACACATCATATATCTCATCAAGAGATCACAAATAGTGTGCCCGTAGGCTCAACATAAACGTATCGTTATAAAATCATATATCTCAACAAGAGATCACAAATTCGCATAAAATACAACTCTTAATCGAAGAGTAAACCCTTTTGCGAAAGCATCGACAATAATGTCATTTTCATCAAGAAAATCAACACAAGAGTATTCTTTGAAAACTCATTTCAAATACGATAACATCGTGGAAAATCTCAATTTGGTTTACATAGACCCTTATTCGGTCAAAATAACAAGAACATCGAATTCTCAAATTCACAAATCTTGAAAACATGTAGTTCAAACCATAGGATTATCCAATCCACATCAAATATAAATAATCAAGAATTTAACAAGATCATAAACATCAAGATTTCTAGATCTCAAGGAAATCATCTCATGAGTCATTTGTAATAGAATCAATAGTTAAGCAAGATCATAAACATCAAGATTTCTAGATCTCAAGGAAATCATCTCATGAGTCTTTTAAGATGAAATCAAGAATTAAAAGGATCATATAGTATCATAATTTCAGTTTTCAAGAAACATTTCAAGAATCCATTGAAATCAAGAATTTCTCATTTCAAGGCATGCATCATTAAACAAGCATGATCATAGCTCTTTAATTAACAATTCCCACTCACAAACTTGGCGAGATCGAACACTTGGATCACTCGCCCACTTGATCTTTACCCTTGCCTTTAGATCCACCTTCTTGAAGCCATTAACCATCCAAGAAAAACAAGAATCAATCACAACCTTATCCAATCAATAAGAGAGGAAAGAATGCTCCAAAATTAGATCTCAAGGCTTCTAGGGTTTACTAAGTGCTCTAGATGCAAGAATTAACAATAATAGAATCCTTAAACCCATAAAATCAAAATGAAATCAAGAACATCCTAATTGGGTTCGGATCTACAAGAATCAAAGGTTTAGAGATCAAGGATCTCCTCCATTCTTCACCAAAACATGAAATCAAGGCTCCTATACCATTCAAACATTAGATCCATGGCTAAATTCCAATTAAATAGTAGATCCATACTAAATCCACACTAATTCTCCATGGATCTAAAAAGAAATGAATAAAAGAACAAGGAGTTGAAGAAGAGAATAAAACCCACCTCAATTCTTGCTAGAACTAGAGGAGATTCACCACCAATGGAGAAGAGGGGAAGATCAACACCTTTCTCCTTTCTTGGAGCTCAAGAATGGAGATCTAATGGAGGGGGAAATGGGGATTCAAGATGGGGAGAAAAAGAGAGGGAAATGGGGTCTTATATAGGCCCTAAGAGTTTGAAAACGCGTAACTATAGACCCAAAACGCGGGAGGGCTTGCGGGCTCCCTTGCGGGCGCAAGGGAGGCCGCAAGGCCTCCACCAGGGAGCCATGCGGGCGGCCTTACGCCCGCATGAGCGGCCGCATGGCCCCTTGCGGGCGGCCATGCGCCCGCATGCGGGGCCGCAAGACCCCCTGTTTTGGGGGTTTCTCGCGGCTTGAAGCACGCTTACTCGCTCCACTTAAAAGCCCTCTCCCCCAAAGATTTTCCTTCTCTTTAACACTCTAAAAAGAGCCTTAACTAAGATCCCAAAAAAAATAAAGCTCGACAAAAACTTAAACACACAACTTCTACACAAGAAACAAAGCACAAGAGAAGCGAAAAGGATCGAACTTCCACATTTTTGGTCTTGATTAATCTTGATTAGTTCAGTCAGAATCTTAGGTTATATGAACTTTACACCCAGTGTTTGGGGAAGACTATGATTGTGTTCATGATCTTGGATGTTGTGATTTCCAGGGACATATATCTGGTATGAGTGTGTTGATCTTGGGCAGGGTTGTGAATACCTTCAGATTTAGAATATTATTGTTGTGATATTGGTATTGTACAAATAACATGTTAACCTTACGGCGATCTAGGGTTGAGGCAGGTGTCTGACTTCTCCTGAGTTGTCGTGGCGGTAGTGTCATGGACCGGGACCTGCGGGTCGGGGCGTGACATTATCACCTGTAATTTTCTTTTCTGTTTGTTTGTTTCTTTTCGAAACTTTTGTCTTTCTTTGTAGCTTATTTCTCTGTCGGCGTGGTTGTCGCGTTCTTTCTTTGCAATAAATAGCTTCTCAGCTCTTTTTTACAAGAAAAAAAACTTAGTGGTTTAATTTCTATGATATTCGCAGCTTAAATTGATATTTAAATTAGGATTTTATCTTACGATATATATTCTATCTCATGATTAATTAATAAATTAGGTTGAATTTCATTATCTGTTTCTTTTCTTTTATTATTTTAAATTTTGAGAAATATACATAACTCATCAAGTTTTATGGTGCATTGTAATGTTGTTTTCTTCGAAAATAAGTTTTTATTTTATTGGTAAATAAGTTACCCTCGTCAGTCAGTGAAAGACTTTGATATTAAGACAACCTTTTGCAAGTTATTATAAGAAAAAAAATCAAATAGTTCAACAATCAATTAAATTAGGTTTCCCATTTGGATATTGATGTAGATAAAAAAAGTTTTTGGTAGTCAGAATAATATGACATATAATTGTAACTTATATCAAATTGCATCAGCATTAGTTTAGCATGTGATAAGATGAGAAAGGATAGAAATTAAAAACTTAATCGAAACACTAACTATACATTCCACAAGAGCACTCAAACCATTATCCTTGCTTGTGTACATTATTGATACCGAAAATATGCATCACTATTCTCTAGCATAGTAACCAAACAGTAAATATGAGCGGAATATTTGAAGAATTACGAAACAGTGCCTAAATCAAATCAAGAATTCCGGAAATTCTTGATCAACAGAATCTGACTGAGCGGGTGAGAACTGGTCTGACTCACTGCTATAGTTGCTGAATCGTTTATTTGGTGTTAACATCAAGAACTCATCCAAGGCACCAAAAGAAAGCTTTCTTTTGATGGTGTCAAGAACTTGATTAAGAGGCTGAGCATCCTCAACTCTATGGTTCGTATTTTCTTGTTGATATATTTGAGTGCAACCCACATCTGAGCTTACGCACTTGCTATTGCTGCCGGTCAATTCATCACTGGACCCGACTCCTAGAAGGTGTACAAGTAATTGGTAGTCAGTCTCTTCAAACAAGCCACTCCTCACCCTTTTCATTCCTTGCTTCTCAACATGATGGTTTGGTGTCTTATTATAAGAAATTTTCGAGATTGCATTATCTTCTTCCACTTGGAATGGCATGGCATTCTTGTGTCTGACTCGGCAAAGAACCCAATCATCCAACTGAACAATCATAAAGAAGATACATGCTTGTTGATTTAGTTGAGAAATCGATCTTGAACAAGAGAAATGTATAAAAATAATATCATCTTATCTTATTAAAGGCTATATCACTCGTGTGTGCTTACTCTCATAGAAGTCTTGTTTTTCTGGATGCTACTTGAAGTGGTGTCAAGAAGTCTGTACTCGTGCATGACCCAGTCAGTCTTAATGCCCTTTGGTGGCCGGCCTTTGTAGAAGACCAGGGCTTTCTTCACACCGAGGCAATTTGAACTTCCTGTAGCAAGAATCGGCTTGTCCGTCCCAGTTGCTTTCCAGTAGCCAGCTCCAGCAGCCCTATTTGGGCGAGCTCCGTTTGGATATTTCCGATCCCTTGGGCTGAAGAAAAACCATTCTCCTTCACCGAAGAAAGCTTTGCCTGGTTGACATGTCAATACAGAGAATTAAAACTCCACTTCAGGGAACAACTTTAGGCGATGAACTCTAGAAGCTACAGGTACAAAGACTACTTAAAAACAAAAAATATATTTACATTGTGTGTTCAGTGCTCTTGTAAGACAATAAAGAGGAAAAATTAATCATCTTGAGAAAATCTGATAGAAATTAAGAAAAGAAGTGAAAGTCACCAGGGAGATCCCATGGATTGAATTTGTAGAGGTCGATGTCTGCAATTATTGATGTCGTTGTTGAGAGGGAAGAGGTGACTTTTCTCCTCAGATAATGAATAATGAGCTCCTGATCAGTCGGGTGGAAACGGAAACCAGGAGGCAGTTGATATCCCAGAAAAGAAGCCCTTTCCATTGATATTACCTTGCACTCAAGTTTATGGTGGCACTAATAGTCCGTTCCTTATGAGTGGAATAATGAGGCTGCCATCATGGTCATTTTATAGTAGGGTGGTGCTGTCTTAGGGGGAGCAGGTTTGAAAAAACAGCCCATTTTGACATCCTTGCTTGGAGACTGGTGACAACCTCAATATATCTTGGAATGAACAACATTTGGACAGCACGGGTTGCAAAAGAACAAGTGCTTCGTGTTCATCTTGTTTTATCCGCTGAGACATGTATTACGTTGTATATGTTACATGATTAGACTGCCTGGAGACTTCATTTATTATTTATTCCAATAGTATGATTTGAATTTAATCAAGAGCAGAAACAAATGTAGAAACACGAACCTTTGAATTGAATGCAATGATCAGATGAAAATTACATTTAGGATAAAATATGTTGAACATGATAAATAATTTTGATATGATCACAATGAATGCTGTGGCAATTGCAGGAATCTTGGCGGAGATAGGAAGGGTGCTGGTCTTAAGATAACCAATAAAATCCCTTCACACGTTCTTAAACCAGTTGTCTTATGTTTAATGCGTTTTGCCACCTTGTTATTCTCAGCTTGACAGCTTCAAAGCGTGTTAGCCCTGAATTGGTAGGAATGCGACGTGAAACAGATTTTCAATTTATCTTCTTGGAAGTGAATGGCTTTAGAACATCATGCGATATGTTGGTGTAAGCTAGAGACATGCAGGTAAATCCAAAGGCATTGGTTCAGCATCACTCCAACTAAGACATTGTACAATTTTGTTTGAAGATAGAGTAACAAAGATATTGGGTATGTGGAGTCTTGATTAGGATTAGGATTAGGATTTATCTCCAATATGAGAATTTTGCTTAAAACTATGATTTATTTCTAATATGGGAATTTTGATTAGGATTAGAATTTATCTTTTCCCATAAATATCTTAGTTCTCTTCTCTCTATAAATAGCCTTGTAATTGAAAACCCTATGGTGCTATGCTGTAATTGAAATAAATTGATATTAGTGCTGCCATGGACGTAGGTTTTCAAGACCGAAGCATGTAAAATTCTTGTGTCTTTTTGTATGTGTGTACTTTCTCTTCTTGCCATTGCTCAAGATTGCCTGATCCTCAATAAGTGGTACTAGAGCTACAGGTTGTGAGGAGAGTGGGAGCAATGGCCAATGAAGCAAAAATCAAGATCGACAAGTTCGACGGCATACAATGTTATCAAGGAGACTACTACTCATGATTTACTGAAGGCATTGTCAAATATGTACGAAAAGCCATCTGCTTCGAACAAACTATTCCTAATCCACCAATTAGTCAATAAAAGGATGAAGAAAAATGCATCGGTTACAGATCATGTGAATGAATTTAATTCTATTTTGAATAGATTGGTCTCAGTATATATTAAATTTGATGATGAAGTACAATCTTTGCTGTTGTTATCCTCATTACCTGAGAGTTGGTCAGGGACAGTCAGTACCGTTGGTTGTTCATCCGGAACTACTAAGTTGACATTCAAAGGGATTTGAGATTTGATCCTTTGAGAGGATATTTGGAGGAGAACTTTAGGGGAGTCATCAAGTTCTTTGTTGAATATAGAGAGTAGCGGCAGAAAACTTGAAAAGGGCAAAATCAGTGCCGTGGCAAATTGAAGTAAAAAAAGAGGGGTCAATCCAAAAATCGTAAGGATATAACATGCTGGAATTTCAAAAGATCGGCCACTTTAGAAATCAGTATACGCCTCTCTCTGTTCCTAGAAAGTAGGAGGACAAGTCCGTTAATGCAACAGAAGAGGTAGACGACGTATTGGTTTGTTGTGTTGAATGCCCGCTTGAATCCTGGATCATGGATTCAGGTGCTTCATTCTATGCTTCTCCTTGTAAATATATGATGCTAAATTTCATAAATGAAAATTTTGGTAAAGTACGTCTTGCTGATGATGAGAGTTTGGCGATTGCAAGAATGGGAGACATAAATCTGAAAACCTCTTTGGGTATTGTGTGGGCGCTGAAAGAAGTGAAATATATCCCAGGTCTCAAGAGGATGATGATCTCTATGTGACAATTAGATGATCAGGAATATCTTGTCGTGTTTGGAAATGACGAGTGGAAAATAGTTAAAGAAAATCTGGCCGTGCTTATGACTGGAAGAAGGGGACTTTATACATGATTGAATTATCGTCAAATGAAGCAATATAGATGAATGATTCAGTTTAGTGGAAGTTAGCTATGAAAGAAGAGATGAGTTATTTAGAAAGGAATAAGACTTAGTCATTGACTGAGTTACTAGCAGATATATTAACCAAGGTGGTTACTACAGAAAAGTTGAAGTTTTGCAAAGCTTCAACTGGCTTTTAGAGTTGATTGATAAGAAGGCGCCGCACTAGTAGAGGTTGATCATTACATATTTTGGGTTTACAAGTGTGTGGAGTGCAGTTGATATAATCAACCTTCAAGCGGGAGATTGTTGGGTATGTGGAGTCTTGATTAGGATTAGGATTAGAATTTATCTCCAATATATGATGTTTTATTAGGACTAGGATTTATCTCCAATATGGGATTTTTTTATTAGAATTAAGATTTATCTTTTCCCATAAATATTCTAGTTATATTCTCTTTATAAATAGCCCTGTAATTGCAAACCCTAAGATGCCGCGTTTTAATTGAAATAAATTGATATTAGTGCAGCCGTGAATGTAGATCTTCAAAATCGAACCAGGTAAAATTCTTGTATCTTCTTGTATATATGTGCTTTCTTTTCTTGCCATTGCTAAAAATTGCCTGATCCACAACAAGATATATAAGTTTATCTCCGACCCTGAAGGAATCAGTTCGCAGAGGTTAATGAAAACCAACACAAAGGTGGACTTGCTGCGAATCCAATGCTTAAGCTTAAGGCTACCCACCAGAATTAAACATTCGTTTTGTGGGTTATACCTGCTCATCTCCATTTTTTAATTTGATAATTGAAATAAAAATGTTTTGTTAGTTTGTGACCTAATAATATTTAAAATCCCCTTGTCAAAATAATAATAATGATAATAATAATAATAATAATAATAATAGCAATTTCCGGTTATGCATAAAATGGCCTTAAACAACAATTTAAATTTGGTTTTAGATCAATTTCAATAATATTTAATTCTCTTTTCCATTTAGTAATAATTTCCTAACAAAATTGAAATATCTAAAATCAAATTTACAATTTTTTTAAGCAAATTATATATTGAAGGAAAGTTTAAAATATAATTAACGACTAGGGTTAGTATCTGACTTTGCATTCAAAAAATAGTCTTAATTAATAACATTAAGTCAAATATCCCTACTTTGTCTCAGTGAATCATCCTAACCTCAACTTAAATCAACAACATTGAAAATCCTTCCACCCTTAGTATGGCTTTTGCTTCCTTTTCCATAAAGATTAGTCACTATTGCAAATGAAAAGAAGTTTATCAATTTGTTTTAAAGCTTCATCTCATATTTCATCAAGCTATGAAAGGGCCTTGAATTTCCAAAAGACAACTATCTATTTTAAAGAAATGCATCATATTGTAGCACGAAATTGTAAGCTTGAAAATGCAAAGTTATGCTTATTGGAAAAAAAACACATACAAGAAAAGTGCGTTCTAGCAATGGAAATATCCACCTCTACAGAGCTTGAGATAAATTATTTAAATATTCATCAATTGATTCAGTTGCTCCTAACTGAGTCATTAAAGTGTAAAAAATTTTAATTTGTATCCCAACTTAGCAAAACACTATTAAGATGAGGTTGATGTGGTATGACACATTACACAATCAATGTCTTATGCCCCATGTGGCATAAGCTAATAATATTATGATATTTTAACTTGAAAATATAATTAAGGGTAATTCAGCTTCAAATACAAGTTAATATCATCAACAAAAAAAAAAAAAAAAAAACAAACAAAGAACACGATGCGTACTGGACCTGGTATAAGTTATGCGGTGCGCCATACCACCTTAGATCTCAGTTAATGCTGTGAGCATGAGTGACTTAACTTAACATTAATCTAAAGTTGAGGTGTCTAATTGAATTTTTTTTATAATTCATTGGCTTAAATAGGAGTTCAAATAATTGATTGACTATTTAAATAATTTATACTCTGGAGTTTTTATCTACAGCTAAACACCTATACTGTTCGCAGTAAATGTTTTTACTGTAGCTGTGGATTTTGTAATCTATAGCTCGTTATAGAGATGATGTTGAATTTAATATATTCAATAGGTTTTTCACAAACAACCGAATATAAAATGAACATTCAATTTTTACGTGTCCAAATAATCACCCAATCGGAGAAAGTCTTCACATTCATGAAGCTTCAATCGCTAAAGTTGGAGATGTGTATTCAACCTAATCTAACACTATCCTCACACTGGTGAATAGTATTGTACAATCTAAGAAAGTTGTGCTCATACTCCATCAATGTTAATGATTTGGCTTGAAAGATATGAAGCTACATGAAAGAAAAGACCACCACAAGAGATGCCACATCATGTTTTCCTAAATTCCCAAGAGAAACACATGAGGATTGTTTTATTAGTATATCATTGTCATGACCCTATTTTAAATGAAAACAACCTCATCACACTTTGTTCAGAGTTTCAGTTGTAGTTGAATCTTAATTACAACAAGGTTTTCAATGAGAGGTGCTTTAATCGCTAAAGATGCAACACCATTAACTATGATGTTGCTTTTGATGCACTCACATGCTAGGTGTTTGGTGATAGGATTCATTGTTCCTTTGGAAAAAGTAAAGTACATCAATTTTTGTAAAGAGATATGGATGGAAAAGGTTTTGGTTAATCTTACCTTTACTTGTTGAATAAATTGCTCTTTCTTGATAAACTATAATTGCTCCAATTGTGGAAATGAATACTATGTTTCCTGATGATGAAGCTCTTAACAGAGGGTGAGCTAGTTGGCTTAAATGGAGTGCTAATTCAAAATTAGTACTCGTCATATGTGAGTGATCTTCAGCTATGTCACTGTGAATTTCTTATCTTCCAATTGTTTCAAGTTTTTATTAAGCTTAGTTTCATTGCGAGCACATGTATGCACAGAGACTCCAAACTTTGCTAGTCTTTCAACTATGGCATGCTTATTAGTTCAATAAAGATTAAATAACTATGCGTATATGGTCCAGACTAAGAGGATTAGGAAACATGTAATTTCATACATTTAGTGATAACACTTCATTACTACTAAGAGGATTAGGAAACATGTACTTTGTTATTTTTATCATCGCACTAGTGTTTCATCTCCTGCATAGCATTACAGAGAATAAATACACATCAGAAATTATTTGGCATATCTTGGAAAAGAGAATAGATTTTGCTCCTCCTAGGAGTACAAATAGATAATGGTTCAAACCATCTACTTTATTATGCATATAGTGACAGCACGTCATTATTGTCTAACTACAAAGATTAGCTTGTGAGAAACAACACTCCTCCACAGTCAGAAGTTCCATGAGAAGAGAGTTTGATGGTGTAGTAAATTGTTTGGATGATATGAATATGCTAGAATATATAATAGCAAGAATAAGAAAAAAAGAACTGTTATCAGAAACCATTGGTTTAAGGAATCAAAATATTTAAACAAATAAGCTAAATTTTATAAAATAAGAGACAAAGTTCGTATTGTTTCAGGAGCAAGTATTAATATGATACCATACAAATTTTTCCAGAAATTGGGACTAGGAGAGCCACGGCCAACGCAAATGATCCTGCAGCTAGTTGATTGCTCAATTCGACATCCTAAAGGTATCATCGAAGATGTTTTGATTAAGATTGACAAGTATATCTTTCCTGCAGATTTTGTAGTACTTGATGTAGATGAGGATGTTGAAGTGCCGCTCATCTTAGGGAGGCTATTCTTGCGAACTTCCAAGGCACTGATAGATATAGAGGGAGGCGAAATGACTTTGCACATTGGGATGAGAAGATTGCCTATCTCCTTACTGATGCTATGAAACACCCTCACGAGTTTGATGACATCTGTTATTTTGTGGATGTGAATGATGAATGTTTTAATGAGCATATGCAGGAGATATTTCGTCCCCACCGCTATGAAGGGTGGCCCAAACTAGATAAGGAGGAGTTGAACCTACAGGAGGCAAAATTAATCGAATATCATCCAAATCCGGGGATTTTGAAGAGAATCTTTAGTCGTATGACATAACATAAACGTCACCACAAGAAGCACCTCAAGGACGCAGAGGATATGCCCACATGAGAAAAGGGTGATAATTCTTCAATTGGTAAAAAGGTCTTTCGTTACTCCTCCCCTATGCAAACATATTGTTTGAAATGTCAGGTAACTGCTGCAATCGAGATGTCCCATCTTCGTGAAGCCTTGTGAAAAATCAAGTACGTCGAGTTCATGGCGTAAAACAAACGCTTCTTTGAAGGCAACCCAAGTCATTGCATTAATTTCCTAGTCAGTTTTCATTTCTGCAGTAATAATTAGCATGAGTAGACGTCTTTGTGTTCATTCTGTCGTTGTTGAGTTTTTATTGTGCATTTTTGGTGTTTTATGGTAATTATACACGGGTGGCATGATCTAGGATGTTTTAGAGGTTTTAAGTTGAAGATTTGGCTATGCAATTCATAAATTCCCAATTTTCTGCACAAACACACGGTGAGGCACATGGGGGTGTGAGTACCCCTGTGCCTTGCTGGAAAATGGAAAAAAAAGAAAACATAAGGGCACAAGGGCACCCACACAGGTGTGTGAGTGCCCCTGTGACCTTCCTAAGGAGCCACACGCCCATGTGGCTCATCCACATGGGCGTGTGGAACCTGGAAAATCAATTTCTAGGTTTCCAGAGAGCCACAAGGGCAGGCACACGCCCGTGTGGCTGCCCCTGTGGATTTCTCCAAGCCATACCGGCACTGACACGCACGTGTGAGTGACCCTGTGGCCTTTTGTCGCGTTGTTTTCATCCACACGGGTACTCACATGGCGTGTGAGTGCCCTTGTAGCTTTATGGCGTTTGTTTTTGGCCTCATAAGGGGGTGTGGACTTTCCACAAGCCCGTGTGGGTGTCCACAAGGGTGTGTGACACACTCACGCGCCCATGTGGGTTATAAGGAAGGGAGAGGGGCTTTAAAACTTCATTCAAACATTGGCGCCCTTTCTTCTTCCAATGCCTCCATACGAAGAGACGCGATTCTTGGGCTCCTGATGCCGTTCCCTCACTTATATATTGAAGCTAGGGTGTTTTTCCGGCCGTCGCCATCTTTATGTCACTCCCCGACCCGCAAGCCTGGCATGGGACACACCACCACGATAACCTAAGGGAGACCAGACACTGCCTTATCCTAGGTCATCGTAAGCCTAACCTGTTGTCTTTTACCAAAAATTAAACAACTGGAGAAGAAAACAATATACATCAACAGACCTCAAAGAGACAAACATACACATGAAGTCCAACAAGCCCTAGGTACAGGTTTTTATATAACAAATCCCAAAATAAATACCAAATACAGAGTTTCTAAGGAAAGATTTCAGAATGCACCAAATCTCCAAAGAAAAATATGCTAGTGGATCCCATGCACTACAATCTAAGCTTTATGAAATAACCTACTCAAAACAATACGGAAGATGCACTCAAAAGGAAAAGCCTCTGCCAAGCACGATAAGCCGCACCGCTATACTGCACTATCACCTGGGAAGAGAGAGGGGGGTAAGAAACTAAGTTCCTCAGTGAGGGGTTAGCATGCGCTTCTAGTCATACAATCATCACTATCTAAGAGTATGTATAACTATACATAATATTAGAGTTGTAAAGATACTTGCAAACATACTACGGAAAAATGCACAATTTGTGGTAGAAATCATAATAAAATGATGTAACACACATACCATCAATTCTTATAAAAAATATAATCTCAATCATGAAAATCTTTTCTCAAAAAAATACATCATGTTTCAACCAATTTGAGGATTTCAAAAACATTGTATAACTTGAGTCAAAACCATCTATGAGATTACCTCAAAACCTTTTCCTAACTGTGGCCATGGTTATGTCGGGAGCCACCAAGACATGGGCTTCTTAAAGTTGGAACCGGATCACCCTAGTGGTGACTCAAGCCTCCAGTCATGTACACTTTCAGGGTTTCTCCTCACCTCTTGAAAGGTACTATAACAAGCTATCCACGCCACTTCAACTAGGTCAGACCGTGGACAACTTCCTTACTGCAGTAAGACCGGGCACCATCCCCAATGTCACCATCAAAACATTTTTTTTTGGGTTTTTTTCCACTATAGCCATCATTTTTTTTAAATTGTCAAAATAACCATACACAAAATATATTCACAAACTAACCATGAAAACATCACATCAACCCCCTATCTTATCACGCATGTGTTTTTAAAATATAAAATATTCGGTCTTTCTTCAAAAAACACCCTTTATTTTTAAAAAAAATACAAATAAAAAATATTTTTATTTTTTAAACCATTTTCTTAAGTTATTATTATTAAATATTTATTATTATTTTTATAAAAAACCAAAAAAATAAAAATATTTTTTAACCGGATTTATTTTAAAATATATATTACTTTAAAAATATTTTATTAATTTTTAAAAACACCCTATTTAAGTTGTTATTTATTAAAAGCTTATTTAACTACATTTATTTTAAAAATTTATTATTATTATCATTGGTTTATACTTTTTTTTCAAAATTATTATTTTTATTAAAAACCTATTTTTACAACTATATTATTATTATTATTATTATTATTATTATTATTATCCAATAAGTTATTTGTAGTTTAAAAAACAATAATTGCATTCAAGTACAAATGGAAAATACATTCATTAATGTTCTTACATTACATATTTCTACCCCGTGTTGGGCAAGTAGTTATATAATGTCCAGCTTGTTTACATAAAGAGCATAAATTATGTCTACAAGGATCAGGGTTTCGATCCATTTGCATGCGTCTACGTCTGATCTTTGGTCGGCCGGTGGTTCATCGTCCTATAGGTGGAACCATCTTTTGTCCAAGAACAGATTGCCAAAACTGTGAACTTGGTACTGGATGAAAACATGGACCATGGGTCTGCCTGTAGGAGCCTGGAGTATACCAAGCAGGGCACAACACATATGGGTTGATATTTGTATTTGCAGCATTACATACCTTCAAAACATGTATGCATGGGAATCGACGAGCAACCATAAATCCGCACGAGCATGTGGAATGAATACCATTAAGGACTACTTCATAGTCAATTGTGTCCTCATTAACACATTCTGTAACTTGAAATGCATTATAATTAAAGCACCGAAGGTTTAAATATCGGCCTTTCTCAATACCATCATGCGTCCTTGCTTCTTCCTTAGTTGTCAAAGTTTGATTCATAGCAAGTCCGCGTTCACGGTTTTTAAAAAAATACATCGAAGTACGATGGAAAGTGGATGATACAAGAGCTCTTACCGGTAAACCACAAGCACCTTTGAGAACCGAGTTAAAACTTTCTGATAAGTTAGTGTTGTGCCGTCAGCAATGTCTACCATTATCATGCACCATTGTCCACATTTCCCTTGGCCCAATAGATGAGGAAAAATCTGCAAACATGGGGTATCTTTCGGTCAATATGTTCTTCAACTCTTCAAATTTTTGTATTGAAACAACTGTTGACGCCCTCCAAAAGATCTGCACTAGATTTGCTTTTGCAAAGTTGTAAAAAATTATCAGTAAGATGTTGTAAACAGTACTGATGAACATTGCCGTATTATGGAAGGAAAGCTTCACGAACAACATTTACGTTACCTCTGAATCGGTTAGAGATAATACATATAGGACGCGTAGGATGTAATGTTTTGTATACATTATTTAAAAACCATCACCAACTTTCTCTATTCTCACCTTCAACTATGGAAAATGCATAAGCAAATATGTGATCTTTAGCATCTTCCCCTGTAGCCATTAAAAGAGTTCCTTTGTATTTCCCATGCAAAATTGTCACATCTACCAAGACAACTGGAAGACAAGAATTGAAACCAATTATAGATGGCCTAAAAGCCCAGAATACCCTTTTAAAACGCTCCCATCCAGGACCCCATTCAGAATCAAAGTCAACAATAGTACTTGGGTTGGAGCATATCAAAGCAGTAAAATACATCCGCAATTCAGCAGAAGACTGCTCCCATGATCCAAATATACGTTCGAGAGCCTTATTTTTATTTTTCCAAGCCTTTGTATAACCGACATCAATATGGTACATGTCTTTCACCTTTGCTTGTACTTGTGCTATGCTCAGGCTTAAATAAGCTCTTAATGTTGACAACACTAATTCGCAGATCAGTTTAGCTGTGTAATGCCGATTGTTAGCTTGGATTCTTTCATTGGTGCACCTATGCCGCCTCGGACAAGTTTTCACAACCCATAGAGATGTTCAGGATGAAACTGAAGCATGAAGGCGCCAATCGCAATTTGAACTAGCACATTTTATAGTGAGCATGGATTTATTACTTTTCACACGAATAAATGTAACTGCTTTTTTTATAGACCAACGACTCAGTAAGTCTATTAATTATGCTTTTGAATTAAACATACAACCAACCCAATCATTGAAGTTTAATGACTCTTCATCTCCGGTTGATGTATGTGGTTCCACATCATTTATTTTTGTTGCGTTGTACCAGTCATCTATTGTTGACATACCAGTAATAGGCTCAAATTGTGTGTGATCAAGTGAGGCCACATTTGCTCCTTGCTCCATGTTTGAGGTGGTTGCGCGCATGACATCTTCTGCTATTACACCTTCTTGCACATCAGTGGGTAAACTTGCATCATCATCACTACTTTCATCTTCATTCATCATTGTTGTGATCATCATCATCATTGTCATCATAGTCATTATTGTGATCATCATTGTTGTCATTTGTAGGTGCTTCAAACTCAACATTACCAGCCTCATTTGCAGGTGCAATAGAATCTTCATTACACCTCCAATGCTGATGACTACTAGAGCTTCCAACTTCATTATTTATGAGTGGCACACCTCTGAAGCTTACAAAGAAAACCAAAACATATATATTACAAATAAGGGATCAGAAAATGACATATATATTTTATTGAGGTAAAAATTTCACAACCTTACAAAGTGTCCACAGTGTATGTAGTGGGTGGGATTACACGCGGCCCTCCTTCATTCACGTATAATATTGGGGTACTCAACCTAAACATTAATGATGTTGCTCTATCGCTATCAATAATAATGATAGTACTAGTACCGCGATTTATAGGCCATCTACACTTGATGTTTATATAGTTATTGCTCAAGTTGAAGTTAATAGCAGTAGCAATCGTTTCTTGTAATGCACTGAAAGTGTAGTTGGTGTCAACCCCAATTACTGTTTTATAGGCCCCGGAATATGAAGGTCTTTCATTTGTTTCTAGTAAATACTCACCCCAATAAACAATCACTGCTACCTCTGTATTACTCATCCTGAAAGCAAAGTGAGAGAAGACAGGTTAGGGAAAAAAACATATAAAATAATTATTATAAACTATGTATCATATGTATATCTAACAAATGTCTACCAACCTTTTGTGAAAGAGAAAGATAAAGTTAAGAGTTTATGAAGATGGAAAAGGACAGAGAGATATTTATACATGGAGTTTTGCCTATCTTGTGGAGGAATAAGATTCCCCTTATATTTGAAATATACTTAGTGTGTCATTGTCACTTCTTATCATGTAGGGGTAATTGGATTCTCTCTACATCTGAAGGCTACCTAATGTACAATCAATGCATGTCATTTTTTGCCAAGTAGGCATGCACAACCAGTTTTATAGGGGGAATCTTATTTTTGTTATAGCTGAAGCCTACCTGGTGTGTAATCAATGCATACTGTTTCTTATCAAGTAGGCATGCACAACTGCCTTTATAGAAGCAATCAGACTCTTTCTATATCTGAAACCTACTTGATGTGCAGTCAATGTATGTTATTTCTTATCCTGAAGCCTACCTGGTCTGTAATCAACGCATGGTGTCTCTTGTCAAGTAGGCATGCACAACTAGCTTTATATGATGAATCAGATTCTTTCTACATCTGAAGTCTACTTGATGTGCAATCAATGCATGTCATTACATGGTGTGCCTCAATGCATATCACTTTTAATAATAGTAATAATAATAATAATAATAATAATAATAATAATAATAATAATAATAATAATAATAATTTTTAGTTATCCAAATAATAATAATAATTTTTTTCTAAAAAATGTTGTTTAAAAAAATAAGTTTTTAATAATAATTACTTAAAAAATAAAAACAATTGTATAAACCAATGATAATAATAATATATTTTTAAAATAAATGCAGTTAAAAAAGCATTTAAAAATTAACAACTTAAATAGGGTGTTTTTAAAAAATAATAATATATTTTTAAAATAATATATCTTTTAAAATAAATCCCGTTGAAAGATATTTTTATTGTTTTTGGTTTTTTATAAAAATAATAATAAATATTTAATAATAATAACTTATGAAAATTTTTTAAAAATAAAAAATATTTTTATTTGTATTTTTTAAAAACATAAATGGTGTTTTTGAAAAAATATCTAATATTTTATATTTTTAAAACACATGGGTGATGAGATAGGGAAAAAAGCCTCTTTGATGTGATGGTTTCATGGTTAGTTTGGTGAATATATTTTGTGTATGGTTATTTTGATAATTTAAAAAAAAAATGGCTATAGTGGAAAAAAGCCCTTTTTTTGTTTTGTAAACATCAATGTTGCCCGAATGCCCAAAATATTGTATTCAACAATATAATGATAAACGTCTAAATGTACGTATTTTATACGTATGTATTGTGTTTTATTAATGTGTTTTGTTAATGAATCGATGCCCTTTGATTGTTTAATCGAGGATTTTTCTTGTTTCAGGCACAAAGAGGCTTAGGGGAGCTCGACAACGAGATTTGAGAAGAAATCGGCATGGAAAAAGGCATTTTAGGGCTCAAGCACTGTAGCAGAAATGTGCGGGTCGTAGCAGTGTACTTGTAGCAATCACCGTAGAACTTACGGGAAAAATCGGCAACATTTCAATGGTTCTATACGGGCATGTATACGGCTCGCATACCTAGCCGCATAACCCCCCGACTGGGGCTTTTAAAAAGAGAAACAAGGAGTTTTTTTTGGAGAGGAGACCTAGGGTTTTGGAGAGCTTCTTCTTCCAACTCTGATCCGACCTTAGGGAAGACGAAGGGAGTGATTCTAAGGTGGAAAACGACGGGGAGAACAAGATTTGGGCAAGATCTAATCCGAATTTCATCGATTGAGGAGGTAGAAGACAAGGGAAGCCACCCCTTGAGTGGCGTCTTCGGAAGCCACTTCTTGAGGAATTCCAAACGTCATACGGCCTCCGTGTTTTGAGGGAGTTTTTCTATGTTTTTGTTGGTTGTTTTCAAGATGAATCTTGTTTGTAGACTTGAGATGAACACTTAAACCCCCAAGGTCACCGGATGTGGGTGAACCTTGGGGGTGAACTTGTGTATTTTTGGATGCTTTGATTTATTTATGCTTTTGGTTGGTTTGTGAATCCTTGATTGATGAGAATTATTGCCTTGATATGCATGAGAATCTTGTTTATCATTTTCTTGTTTCTACTAGGAGTGCATGAACATTGCCCTAGTTGTAGACACATTCAAGCTTGCAAGGGAAGTCGTATAGGTATACCGTGATCATCGGGTACTTGTACCCCTCCGTTTTAGGGTTGGCTTCTTTGTGGAGTTTTAACCCTAATTTGTGAAAGCCACTACTCTCTTTGCAATCATGGAAGGATGTGGGGTGGAAGGAGTTCTTCATCCACTACTTCTATTGGATTTGGGGTCAACACCGTGACCATCGGGTTGACCTAGCTTAGGGTTTTCTATCGGTCCAAATTGCCAAAAGCATGATAATCTTAGCCTCCTTTGCACTTTAGTAGCCCCCTTGGTGAGCCACATCCGTGACCATTTCTCTACCTTGATCCGATCTCGTTGTGAGTTCCTTGTTATTTTCTTATTTAGAGTTTTAAATTGCTTTGCATTAAATTACTTGCTTAAACTGAACATGATTAGTTAAACAACAAGCAAAGAGTGAGTAAAGGTAGCTCTTCGGGCCCCCTTGGGAATACGACCCCTGTGTCACGCACAGGGTATTACTTGGCGACCCGTGCACTTGCGGAGTCTGTGTGTTACGCACACGACCAAGTTTTTTGCGCCGTTGCCAGGGAACTTCACCGAATGATACTTGGAAAGCTTGAGCGGGTTGATTTAACTTTTTGTTTTGTTTCTCTTTCGCCATCTTGGTTGTTTTTGTTTTTGTTGGTGTGTTAGTTTCCATACTTGTAAATATTCACACTTTATTATCTTTTTCAGCATGACTACTACTAATGATCGGTTTGGCTACTTGTACCCGCAGGAATCTTACGGTTACCATTCATATGAATCAACGGAAGCGGGAAGTGTTAATTTTGTTGATGATGAACAATAGAGAAGACGATACTTTGAGGACTCGACCAATCCTAGTCCTGAATACCATTTGCTTCCATCATTCTTTGAGAAATACATGGAGTCTACAATAGAGAACCATACTGAGATCATACACTCACTAAGTCGCCAATGTAACCCCACGAAGGTAGGGTTGAGAGACCATTCACAAGAATACTTAGAGTCAACATGTTTGCGTGAAAATGAGACAAACCATTTAGTACATGAACCTTCAGACACAATGGATTACCTACCCGGGGATGAGTTAAAGAGGCATGAAACCCCAATTCAATTAACAGAGGATTGTATGAGCGGTGAGAGTTCGTTAGAAGGGGAAGATGAGAAAGAGGAAAAGCATGATTTGGGAAACTATGGAAGATTGAAATCATCAATTGAGGAACCCCCAGAACTTGAATTGAAGCCACTCCCGGGACATTTGGAATACGCTTTCTTAGGTGAGAATGCCACACTCCCTGTTATCATTGCATCGGACCTAACAAGAGAACAAAAAGATAAACTCCTCGATGTTCTAGGGAAGCATAAGAAAGCAATTGCATGGAAAATCTCTGATATCCGTGGAATCAATCCATCTTTTTGCACTCACAAAATCTTGATGGAGGACAATCACAAACTGGTACGCCCCTTGCGTAACCGCAAGTGCACGGGTCGCACAAGTAGTATAATGTACCCTTGGGTCGGGTAGTCGAATCCACAGGGACAATAAAGTGGTGTATAAAGTAATCTTGATTTTTGCACACCCTCACATGCTTTGTGTTCAGAATTTATAATTTTATTGTGCTTGCATGTGTACATTGGGGACAATGTACATCTTAAGTGTGGGGGAGGGATCACTTTATACACCACTTGATTGTCTGTTTTCATTATATATGCTCATGCAACCTATGAAGGTTCACCTTAAGGTTAAGAGTTAGATTCTAGACTATAGGAGAGCTTCGAACACTAGATTTCATCATGCTCTAGTTGTCATCCAATTTTTTGAGAAATTTTTATCCGATTGCCATTTATACACTCTACTCACTCATCAGACCTATAGAAGCTCTAGTTGAATGTTTTGAGACTTGTTAGTAGTTGTTTTATCTGAAAAAAAAAAATAGATATATATAGTTTAGCCATTGTGAATTCTTTCATGTATATAGTGGGTGAAAAGAGCTACTACCTTTGATTGTATGCAGCTACTCTCATAAGTCGGATACTAGTTATGCCCTAATGAGAGAAAGAGCTATCACAGGGGATATGTGAAAGCTAGCACCCTCGGTAGAAAGAGCTACCATCTCTTAAGTGTGAAAGCCACTCGGGAGGCCGCCTGAGAAAGGGCTACCTTGGAGATTGTGTGCAGCTACTACCACTCTTTTTGCTATTATATAAGTCTCGAACAACAAAAATTGTAAGTAGTGGACATAGAGTTGAATTGAGATGAGTTTTTCCACACACACACGCTTTCGGATTTCTTTTTCTTTCTTGTCATTGGATTGTTTTCTAGAGCATTGACTGAGCTGTTTGGTGTTAAATAGTTTTCCCCTTTTGTTATAGAATCATACTCTCGTACCTTCTAGTGAACCTGAGGCCAAGCACTTATCCTTTCTTTCCTTGTAATGAATGTTTAGTTTGCTTGAGGACAAGCAAAAGCTTAAGTGTGGGGGAGTTTTGATAAGTGCTTGATTATATATATTTTATAATATCAGTTTACATGCATTGAGCATCACTTTTATCAGGTTTTAGCATTAACAAGGTGTGTTTTGTGTTCTTTTGTGCAAACAGGGGTTTGGAGACATGACATACAGGAAGAAGCAAAGATAAGGTGTGATGACACGTTTCAAGGCCACAATCAGAAGCTGTGTTCATATGCATGGGGGTGTTGCCAACTTTCGGAGGAGTACAAGTCATTACACAAACCGAAAGGGGACAAAGACAGTAGTACGCCCATGTCCCAACTTTCGTACAAAGCAGAAGAAGGTTATTGAGGAGTTCAAAGCATAGAAAGCCACACACCCTACCACACGAGCGTGTGCCCGACCATGTGGACTCCAAGGAAGACTTCGGGGGAAAAATCAATGTAGCAGTTTACTGTAGCAGTACTGTAGCAGAGTACTTCGCACGCCCGTGTGGAATTTCCACACGGGCGTGTGGATGCCCGCGTAAAGCCCCGAATTCAAATTATAAAAGCCGCCTTGTGATAATTTTTAGGGATCTTTTCGGCCACTTTCGAGAGACAAGGCGGCTAGGGCTTGGAAGGAGTTCTTTGCGGCTTTGGGAAGCTTTCCTCACCAACTTGGATCGATTCCTCCTCCGTCATAGCGTCAAGGAAGCCATCGGCGACCTAGCTTCGGAGTGGATTCAATCCAGACGTGGAAACTACCCATCAAGACTATCATCACGGATTTAAGGGGGTTATTCTTTATGTCTTTGGAACTTTATTCTCAGTTTATTATTTGTTTTGTGCCTCGCTCCATGGAGAGCTAAACCCCTAGAGGGTATTCGGACATGTAAACCCTAGGATTCTTATTTTCATTAGATTTACATTGTGTTTCTATTCGAATTTATCCGTTTGAGTTTTACTCTTGAGTTCTTAATGCTTGTTTGTGCTTTTGATTTCATTATTAATTGCCTTGCATGTTTTATTCAATCTAGTGAAGAGAGAGATCACCGCTAGGTTTAGAATTACCAAGAGTAAAGAGGGTTGAGAGGGTGAGCCGTGAGATAGCGGAGTGTCCCCTTTCCCTTCCGACAGATATTTCCTATCTTCATATTCCCTAAGTGTCAAGCAACCATATGTGGTGTGAGGCGTCGAGAGAATTCTCCCCGGGACGTCGTAGGGGGTTAGGGATCTTTCACCTGGAGGCAGGGTTAGATCTACTTTTAGGAATTGGTTATATCTTTGGGATCCCTAGAGTTTTAAGCAGTCATATGTGGTGTGAGGCGTCGAGAGAATTCTCCGCCGGGACCTCGTTGGGGACTAGTTATCGGTGACCTGGAGGTAGGGGCCGTTATACCTTTGGATACCCACGACTCATTGTCTTCGTTTAGAAACACTTGTAATCTACATCCAACACCCGAATCCTAGGGGGAGCATTGTCCGGATACCTCACTTTTATTGATTGAGAACTCTTTTCCTTTTATTTCCTGCGCACTTGTGGTGACACTCTTAGTGTTGGCCATTAGATCATCAAACACTACATTCATTAGGCTAGATAACAAAAGAGGGGCTATTACTAGTACTTCTGTTCCCTGTGGTTCGACAACCTGACTATTTGGGTCCACTTTTATTACTTGACGACCCGTGCACTTGCGGTAATGCAAGGGGTTGACACGCATCACCCTGTTGTGTTGTTGCGGAGACGCATCAAACAGCATGGGCGTGCTTAGGCCGTGCTGAGGCTTTGCACGACCGTGCTCAGCGAACTCTGGCTGTGCTGATCTATGGCCGCATTCTCCTGTAATTTTCACGGGAAGCAGCACGGGCATGCTTCGACCGTGCTGAGGTTTTCACACCCGTGCTCAGCGGACTCAGGCTGTGCTGAATCGCAGTTGAATTCGTCTGCATTTTGCACGGGGAACAGCACGGGCGTGCTCAGACCGTGCTGAGCTTGATGAGGTTTCTTCTAAGTCCTTTAGCTTCTAAAATTGTTCCAAAAGCGCTTCTTTTTACTTCAGGACTTTGATATCTGCATGACGAACAACGAATACCTCAAATAGCACCGTACTTGGAGAATTATAGCCAAAACATTCAATAATGATGGAGATATAGCATGCAATATATATATATGAAATGCGCTCATCAAATACCCCCAAACTTGAATTGTTGCTTGTCCTCAAGCAACCTTATTCCCCTAATAAAGTGATGAGTGCATGACCTCTGATCTCAACAAGTTAAAAGAGTTACTGAAGCTTTAAGGAGTTTCTGAGAACTAGTGACTTAGTCAATTGAAGGCTTGTGAAAGATTTTACTCATACTCCGTACTACCGTGTGTGTGTGTCGCCTCCTGAAGTTTGTCAAAACTGTTCTTGAGGGGGCTAGTCCAAGCTCTTTCTTCTCAAATTTTCACAATTGACTCCTAAATTGGGTAGTAGCTTCATACACCCTAGAGGCAGCCATTTCACTTGGTAGGTCATCAAAAATGACATTTGTGATGCCTAAAATCCGACTACTCAAGTGCGGCTTTCGCTTTTTCTAAAGTGATAGCTCTTTCTACCATCTTTCACACAAAAATTGACAGGGCATCCCAAAAATGGAATCCGACTTGTCACGCAATTCTAGCTTTTATTTATTTTGAGTTTGGAGTCAACTTCTAATTTTTCAGCCTTATAGCTAGCCCTTCCTCTAACAGAGTGACAACACAACAGAAGACAAAGTGTTAGCATTTGGGTTTCCAAAGTAAGAGCAAAATGAAACTTTAAGTTCAACAAAAGTGCACTAGTATACCCAAAAACTCCTAGCTTAGCAATTCTCAACCAAAATAATTTTCATAGATCGTCCTAAGTCATGCACAACATCTAGGAGACAAATGCACAACTCTCCCCCACACTTGAATGAAACATTGTCCTCAATGTTTAAAGATGTAAGCATGCAAGCAAAGAAAATAAGTGCAAGTAAAAGTGAGGGGGTGTGAATTTTCACCAAGTTAAAGGAGAGGTGCCGACGAAAAATTCGATAGCACACAAGGGCGGGTGTTGATCGCCAATTAGGGATGAGTCGTTTGCGACAACCATCAAGAAAAACAATCAATGAAGCCTGAGATACACATGCAAGCATTAGAGAACGAACATAAACAAAAGATAAAAATCACACTAAAAAGAGATCAGTTTAGTAGGGGACTCCCCTTGCTAACTGACTCAAGAACACAAACGACAACAGAAGAAAAACAAAGAACAGAAAAAAAAGCAAAACACAACAAAATAGAACATCAAAACCGGGCGCTCTCAGAATCGGAGTCAGACTCCGATGGCAGGTCGGTGGTGTCGACGCCGACGCTCCGGGACGTAGAAGGTCCAGCGGCACGACGAGGAGGTGGAGACAGGGTGACGTCGAGATGAAAGGCCAACCGCTGCATGCTTCGGACCATCCACCGCAAGAAAGAAGAAGAGCCTGCTGGAGGAGAGTCCTGAGTGTGGGTGGAAGCGCGAGTACGTAGGGTGCAAGGGGACGATGGGCCGCGGCAGGTGGAGAATCAGGTACACTGGTGGCGGGCGGGACCTGGTGTCTGGTGCCATGAGAAGTGGACGTGGATCGCAGCATCCCCATCGCCCGGAGTGTGTCCACTGAGACGGGAAGGACGCCACCGACCATCCACATCGTGCGTGTGGCTGCCTGGAGTCCCATCCCCCGAATCAGCCGTGTGATGTAAGATCCGCAGAAGATGGCGCCGACTCGGGAGTCCTGTCCCTGGTGCTGGATGCTAAAAGCCAACTCGTAGCCGAGGTGCATCTGGAATACGTCCAGCATGCTCAGCAAGAAGTCGAAGTCGCGGCGACTAACGACTCCGGTGCTGTCGCCCCGCCCTGTGATGGAGTGACTGAGAGTGAAATGGATGTACCTGAGGGCTGGGAGACGAAGAGAGGAGGCCTTGGACCGGCGGGGGTTGTACTCCCAGTCCGTGCTCAGACGCTGCCAGCAAGCCTCCTGGGACTCGCCGGGTGGTCGGGCTATGAGGAGGGCATCGTACTCTGGAGTTCTGGTGAACTCCTCATCGTACAAGCCCAGTCTGACAGAACACTCTGTCAGACTCATCCGATGTAGCTCGCCGAGCGCCTAGAACTGTACTGTGCCGGCGCGGTGGTAGCTGATGGGGCCTCCGGAAAGCTCGAAGGTCGCAAGGACCTCTAGAGACAGCTCCCGGTAGGAGGGGTCGGTGATGGACAACAGCCTCGTCCAAGCACCCTCGCCGAGGTAGCGGCGCACGTCAGTCTCGAGGCCCACCTCGCGGAGGACCTCCCAATCTATCGCTCGCAGCTCGCCAAACCGCTTCGCGCTCAAACGGTCGTGGCGCTCCTGGTGGATGGGAGTACCGAGGGTCAGCGCAGGGGGGACGGCTGGGGTGGACGACTCCCCTCTAGCCCTCTTCGAAGAAGGGCCAGACGCAGTAGCCTTCCTCGGCATGATCTGTTGAGAGAAAAACACTAAACAGTTAAGGTCAACAGTGAAACACGGGCGTGCTTCAAAGCGGCACACCCATGTTATTCAAAATATAGGGTTTCTCACTAGCACGGGCGTGCGGAACAGGCACGCCCGTGCCTCCATGCAATTCCAGATCTAGAATCAAAGCACGGCCGTGCTTCAGTGAACACGGCCGTGCTGCCAAAACCCAGCTTCGGCACCGCCGGCTTCTAACTCAAAAATCGACGGAACAAATGTATTTAAACTCAATCAAAAGCACCCTAGAGGTCTCTAACAGTAAATTTAGATGTTTTTCGATAAGAATAATAGCATAAGAACAAAGATTTATATAGAAAGCATAAATCTAGGGCTCGTCGACTTACCAAAAGTGTTGAAGAAGGAGTAGAAGCGATGAAACTCCGAAAAACCACCACACCCACCCGCAAAATCGCGAAAACGCAAGAAAATGAAAGCACAAGGGAAGAGAGTCGCCGGTAAGAAGAAAGAAAGGATGAACGGCGTGTTTAAAAAGGAGAAAAATGCAGGAAGAGGGACAGTCGCGCTGAGCACGGCCTTAGCACGGCCGTGCTGTGCCCGTGCTTAAGTAAATTTAATGAAAAACGAAGAACTCGGCACGTCAGTGACGCGTGCACGGGCAGCGTGCTCAGGGATTCAGCACGGCCACGGCACGGCCGTGCTTCTCCCCGTGCTGAATGGAAAAGATCAAACATGGAAAGCCTGTGAATTTCACCCCCATCAGCACAGGGGTGTTATGCCCGTTGACACACCCTTGCGTGTGTGTTCCGCAAGTGCACGGGTGTCGAAGTAATAAAGTACCCAACGGGTGGGTAGTCGAATCCACAGGGAGTAGACGATAGAAACAAAAACACTTCGCTAGGTAGCCAAAGAAAACCAATTTTTGATGAGATTAAAAAGTAATTTAAAACAGAAATTAAGAACTGAAAGTTAAAGCTAGAGTGTAGGAAAAGATCGAGATAAGAATGGGGTACTCGGATGATGAGATCCGCAAGCGCACGGGTCGTCAAGTAATACCTCTCACGCACGCGTGAGAGGGTCGTATTCCCTGGGGTCCCAAGAGCTGCTATTACTTCCCCCTAGACGGCACTGTCTAGTCTACCAAAGATAGAGAATTAAAACAAGATAAGAAAACTAACAAAAATAACTATAAACACATGGACTCAGGCACACCACATGAGCATATTTAAGGAAGCAAATAATAATGAAAGCGCGAGGTCCCGGGCTAGGATCCCCTCAGGACTACTAAAGCTAGATGGGTGCTAAAATTACACAGGCAATGGTGGATAGGCCAAGAGATATCCAACAGTAGATCACCCCGATGGTCACGGTGATGACCCCTAATCCGGTACGAGTATTGGCTCGGAATTTCTTCCGACCAAATCCTCCTACGATTGCACTACGCTTAGGAAAACCTCTAATTAGGGTCGATACTCAACCTAGGTCCAGCCCTAATGGTTGGAGGGGCATGAAATACCCGATGGTCACGGTCTATTCATACATGAATCCCTTCCATGCTATGTGAGTCTAGTACAAGGGCGATGGTCACGCACCAAGTACAATCTAGAAGTTGAATCGCAGAGTTCTCATGCCAAACAACACATCAAAGAACACAAAACATGAACCACAAACCAAACCACATACCATAAATGTAAATATAAAACATCCATACAAAGCAAGTTCATCCCAAGGTTCACCGGATGCCCGGTGACCTTGGGAGTCTAGTTCGTCATCAACAAAGGAGAAAGCAAGAAATATAACAAGTACAAGACAAAGCTCATAACAAACTCCCTTAAGATGAAGACTAGAAGGTGGTGATGAGAACTTGTCGGATCCGCGCCGGCAAACTCCTAGATCCTCTCCTTGATAGCACAACCTCTTCTCCCCTTGATTTCCTCCTCAGATCTGCCTTCTCCTCTTGCCTTGAAGCCCTAGGTGAAGATGGTGGAGAATGGTGGCCAAGAGTCCCCAAACATGATGCCCTAGGAGCCTTTAAAAAGGTGAAATCGCGACTCCTCACGGGCTGCCTCACGGCCGTGAGGTTGCCCGTGAGGCATCCAGAAAGTTTTACAGGAAATTTCACCTCGGTGCTACAGTACCCTCTACAGTGAAAACCCAAAAAAATTCGTATTTGGTGTCGAATTCTTCCTAAATACGTTCTTGAGCTCAATTAGGGTCTGCAACACAAAATAAAGAGATTTAGACTATAAAAAGGGCATCGACTTATCAAAAAGATAATAAAATAATACAATAAAATACGTATAAAATACGTATATTTAGACGTTTATCAAACATCCCCACACCTAAGTGTTTGCTTGTCCCCAAGCAAACAAACATGAAGAACAGGGGCAAGACGATAAACGGCTAAATATACGACCTCAAGCTCAACTGTACAGGGCTCCACAAGCACAAATGGACAGAAATCAAGTAGTGAGTTGTTCAATGTATAGTCAAGTAATATTAGCTCTGTTTCATCCAAAGTGTTCCTGTGTGTGTGTGCTGACTCCCACCTTGACCTCTACACCCTGGATTACCCAGGATGTTTGTTCACCTCACTCAAATTGAAATTAGTGCTAGGAGTGCCAAACAAAAATCCTCTCAATAGTCGGTTAAAAATCTTTTATTCCCCAAATGAAACTTTAACATCAAGTGAAGATAAGACAGGTTTCAGGCGCCCAAAGGTCACAAAAGTATTTTTTTTTTTTTTTTTTTTTTCCGGAGTCCGCCTAACGTAGACTGCACAAAAATCTTTCAGCTGGATGCACATGCTGGCCAGGCACAAGAGCCACCCGACTTACTTGATTGCAGATCTACATATACGCATTCACGCTTTTAGAAGCAGAGGAATACTGACATAGACTCAATTTTTCAGTTTTTTTTTTTTTTTTTTTTAATAAATATATACAACCTAACTCAGGACGCCTGATCAACCACCTGCTAAAAACCTCACTTAAAAACCTTACTTAGGGTTAAAGCAAAAATAGGGGACTCAAAAGTTTTTTAAAGGACTATTGAAAGAAGAATTTGACATCCTAACACAAAATCAATAAGATGGGTTAGAGTGTCAGAAGTGGAAGTTAGAGTGAGCAGGTATCAATGTACACTAAAGATGAAACAGGACTACATTCAAGTACATGTAAAGTACAACTCACTACTATCATTCTACCAAGCTAGGAAGTCCTTAACAATAAAATCATAGCTATCATAGGTGAGTCAATCATGCAATTTAAAACAATTCCAAAGTTCATGAAAATCTACCCCCTCACTCAAAGATGCACATTGTCCTCAATGTGTCTAAATCAGCAGTGCATAAAAAATATAGGTAATAAAAGTGTAATAAGAGGGTTTCATGAACTTCCCCAAGTCTCAAAACATGAGTCTTGAAATCCATGAGATCGGGGTAGCCACCGATGATGCAAGTAGATGATCGAGAGAGAAGGTGTGCTTGATGCCCTACTTCCACCCTACAAGATAGAAAAGAACATCATCTCAAGGCATCTAACACATACCAAAAGAAAAAACACGAACAAAGCAAACAAAACAAACAACTAGCACAACACAACAATCAAGCAAAACATAATCCAAGCAATTCCTTTGTTCAATCATTATCATGGTGTCCAAATCTCTCTAATGCAAGCATGGCTAAGGGTTTGCAAGTATGATTCAAGATTAAGTCACATACAAGGGAAGCAATGGTTCAACATCAAGGGAATGTGAAAAAATTCAAGAATTGCTACAGTAATTCTCCAAAAAATTTTGCAAGATCTTCTCTTGTAAATGGAGCATAAAATTTTTTACAAAGCTTTGAAATTACTCCAAAAACCCACAAAAATGACAACCAACCAATCTCCCACAACATTGGCATCCATTCAACTTGAAAAGAAAAAGAAAGGGAGAAGAAACACTCATGCTTGAAAACTAGGGTTTAGAGAGATGTACCTTTGGGGAAACGATGAAGATGATGTTAAAACTCCCCATAATTAGTGTATATCAGGTCTCTAAAAGTAGAAGAGGCGTGAAGAGGAAGAAAAATGAAGAAAAATGGCGAAAGAATGAGGGAAAACGGATGAGAGATGAGAAAGTTATGAAAGAAATGGTGAAGGGGCGCTATAAAGAGAAATGTGCCCGAAGGCCTCACGGGTGAGCTCACGCCCGTGAGCCTACCCGTGAGCCTCTTCTGGATGGCTTATGGGCATCCTCACGGCCGTGAGGATGCCCGTGAGACCTGCAAATTCAGCCCTTATACATTTTTTTTCATTTCAAGCATTGCGCAATCAAAGCAACAATGAATTCGACCAAAAATCACACAAGAATTTGCATTCGAATGGCATAAAATCAAAGGACCAAACCTAAAATTTCAAGAACAAGCATGGATCAAACTCAAAGGACACATACAAAAACTAACATGCAAACCACAACAAATAAAGGAGAAACAACAACACAATAATCTAAAACACAACTAGAATACGAAAATTGAAAGAACAAGAATTTAAAGACTTGGATTGCCTCCCAAGAAGCGCTTGTTTAACGTCATTAGCTTGACGTACCTCTTTCTTACCTAAGGAGGCTTGAAAATAGTGTGTTCATCCCGGCTAGAGACAGCATAAGAACTACCAAAAAATACGAATTTTACCTTCCGGGATGATGCAAGTTTGGAGGTCATGCTTGAGTTACCTTTTGGCCTCCATGGGAAAAGCTTGGGCCAGGCATTATTCAACATTGGCATTTTAGGGTCCTTAGACGGCTTCATCCTCCTACCCACATCTTCTTTGGCTCCGGCTAGAATTCCTTTGAGTACCTCACCATGTTGCTTGGGTCTCCAAGGAAAGAGCTTCGGTTGAGAATTATTTAAACTTAGCATTGGTGGATTTATTGGTAGCTTTAACAATCTGTCCACGTTTCTTTTCTCAACCCTTCTTGAATGATCAAAGATGACCCGCAAAATTTGCTTGGGCCGCCATGGAAAAAGTTTAGGTTGGGAATTGTCCAAGCCAGGCATAGGTGGGTTCAAGGATAATTTTGGCTTCTTACCCACATCTTCGAATACAATTCCCGGAAGTTGCTTTTTGCACTTGACCAAAACTGACGGATGAATAGAGTGATCAGTATTGAGGCAAGTAGCAATTTCAAATGTTGTTGATGGAGTTTCATCTACTTCCTCACATGTTTCCATAGCCATGATTTCACCCTCCCCTTTTTCTTCTTCCATGTCACCTTGAGATGGAACTTCTGTTATTTGCTCATAGGGTGTTGATGTCGCATCATTCATTTCTTTAACCTCCAACACCTCAATATCCGCTTCCAGCTCAAAGTCAAATTTGTTCTCTTCTTTTCTACGGTCAATCTCAGATAGGTCTTCTGTAGTTGGTAGCAACTCAGTCAATATCTTGGAAGGCTCTCCTGTCGGGCTCTCCATGCCTTGAAGAGATGATTGAGCATTAAAAATTTTGGCATTTATGGCTTCAAGTTCAGCGTCCGCATTCATCATGAATCTTGCAAACACATCCTGTGTATTAAATCCCCATTGATTAAGTTGCTTACTATGAATGACTGGAGGATGATAATGCCATGGTTCTTGAAAGGGGGGTTCTTGTAGCATTCCTTGGTGAGGGTATTCCCATTGTTGAGTAGGTTGATATGTTGAAGAATTTTGGTATCCTCCCCAATATGGGTCATAGAAATTTTGGTATGGATTGCTTTGGGTTTCTTCCATGGCAAAATAATTTTCCATCCTTTCTTCAAGTGGTTTAATTTCTTCAGCCAACAATTTTTCTCGGAAATCCATGGCTCTGTGTCAACAACAAAATTACAAACAATAAGCTATCAAAGAAAACAAGAAGAAGGAAAACAAATAAATATGCACAAAATGGTAAAAGGCACAAACAAAACAAATATTCACAAAAAGAAAGATAAATGACTAGAGCAGTGAGCTAGAGGTTTTCCTAGCATTCTTGGAGGTCCCCGGCAACGGCGCCAAAAACTTGATGAGATCCGCAAGCGCACGGGTCGTCAAGTAATACCTCTCACGCACGCGTGAGAGGGTCGTATTCCCTGGGGTCCCAAGAGCTGCTATTACTTCCCCCTAGACGGCACTGTCTAGTCTACCAAAGATAGAGAATTAAAACAAGATAAGAAAACTAACAAAAATAACTATAAACACATGGACTCAGGCACACCACATGAGCATATTTAAGGAAGCAAATAATAATGAAAGCGCGAGGTCCCGGGCTAGGATCCCCTCAGGACTACTAAAGCTAGATGGGTGCTAAAATTACACAGGCAATGGTGGATGGGCCAAGAGATATCCAACAGTAGATCACCCCGATGGTCACGGTGATGACCCCTAATCCGAGTGCAGTATTGGCTCGGAATTTCTTCCGACCAAATCCTCCTACGATTGCACTACGCTTAGGAAAACCTCTAATTAGGGTCGATACTCAACCTAGGTCCAGCCCTAATGGTTGGAGGGGCATGAAATACCCGATGGTCACGGTGTATTCATACATGAATCCCTTCCATGCTATGTGAGTCTAGTACAAGGGCGATGGTCACGCACCAAGTACAATCTAGAAGTTGAATCGCAGAGTTCTCATGCCAAACAACACATCAAAGAACACAAAACATGAACCACAAACCAAACCACATACCATAAATGTAAATATAAAACATCCATACAAAGCAGGTTCATCCCAAGGTTCACCGGATGCCCGGTGACCTTGGGAGTCTAGTTCGTCATCAACAAAGGAGAAAGCAAGAAATATAACAAGTACAAGACAAAGCTCATAACAAACTCCCTTAAGATGAAGACTAGAAGGTGGTGATGAGAACTTGTCGGATCCGCGCCGGCAAGCTCCTAGATCCTCTCCTTGATAGCACAACCTCTTCTCCCCTTGATTTCCTCCTCAGATCTGCCTTCTCCTCTTGCCTTGAAGCCCTAGGTGAAGATGGTGGAGAATGGTGGCCAAGAGTCCCCAAACATGATGCCCTAGGAGCCTTTAAAATTGTGAAATCGCGACTCCTCACGGGCTGCCTCACGGCCGTGAGGTTGCCCGTGAGGCATCCAGAAAGTTTTACAGGAAATTTCACCTCGGTGCTACAGTACCTCTATAGTAATTCTGCTACAGTACCCCTGCTACAGTACTGCTACAGTGAAAACCAAAAAAACGTCGTATTTGGTGTCGAATTCTTCCTAAATACTTTCTTGAGCTCAATTAGGGTCTGCAACACAAAATAAAGAGATTTAGACTATAAAAAGGGCATCGACTTATCAAAAAGATAATAAAATAATACAATAAAATACGTATAAAATACGTATATTTAGACGTTTATCATCGGACACTGCTCCCCCTAGGTTCCTTGTTTCAAGTGCAAGACTTCAAATACTTTTACTCAATAGAGATTTCAAGAGTCGTGGAAACCAAAGATACAAGATCCCAAATCTAAGGTCAACCTTGACTAGTCCCCTACGAGGTCCCGGCGGAGAGAAGACTCTCGACACCTCACACCACGTATGACTGCGCTACGCTATAGGGATTCCAAGCGGTGAACCCTATTCCCAACTATAGATCAATCCCTTTGGTCTAGGCGAAAGATCCCTAATCACAAATAAGTCCTGGCGGAAAGGCTTCTCTCAACGCCTAACTCTCTTTGAGATCGAAGGTAATACTTGGAATAAGAAGGTAGGGAAAACCACACCGGAGGGGAAAGGGGACGTGTCGCTACCTCTCAACTCACCCTCTCGACTCTCTTCAATCTTGGTTAATCTAATCCTAATGGTGATGGTCACTCGTCAAAAGGATGATTGGATTAGCCCTCAACCCTAGTGTCACTCTAAGGGAGAAACAATTAAGCACACAAGATTGAAACTCAAATTTAAACTCAAATTGAATAAAAGCATTAAAGTCAATGAAACATAGAAAACCTAGGGTTTACAAGTCCAAGTACCCACTAGGGGTTTAGCCCTCCATGGAGCAATACAAGTTCATCAAAATAAATGAAGATAAGTGCAAGAAATCCATAAAGAAAACCCCCTTAAGCTTCGTGTTGATGGCCTATGAGGGCTGTTTCTTCTTCTCCACGGATCTTTCCTCCAAGCCTAGGGTACACCTTGCCGAATCGAAGTCGTCGAAGGCTCCCCCAATAGCTCTCCTTGGAAGGAATCGGTGTTGAAATCGGTGAAGAAATGCCCCCAAAACGCAGCAAAAACCCTCTCAAACCCTAGCCGAACCTCTCCCCAAAGTTAGGAAAAAGTCCCCCTTAAAACGCTTCAGAACGGCCTTTAAAATGGCAAAGATCGAGGATCCACACGGCCATGTGGAAAATCCACACGGCCGTGTGGAAATTCCACATGCCCATGTGGAAATTCAGCCTCTATAAAACTGCATCAATAGGTCCCCGATTTCGCCCATTTTTTCTTCTGAGGCCACACGAACGGACACACGATCGCGTGGTAGGTCATGAGGCATTTCTTGATGTTGAAAAACCCTTGGAGAGCTTTTGAAATCTTCGATCAAATCAGAACGAGCGAGCATGACTGCCTTCGTGTCCTTCTACAAAAATTGTCTCGAAACCTTTAGAAGTTGGCACATACTCTCTTGTTTGACCCGATTTGCATCTTGAACTTTGTGTTTGCATAAAAGAACTCCAGTCGGTACCATCATGACCTATTTTTGCTTTTCTTTGCATAAATCTTCTTCACAACCCTGATTCCATGAAAGAACACAAAAACTCACGAAATGAGAAATATAAACTGAAAAATGTGATGCTCATGCATGGAAAACATCTCAAATAATATGTACATGCAAGCACTTATCAAACTCCCCCACACTTAAGCTTTTGCTTGTCCTCAAGCAAAATTTATACAATGAAAACCACAAGTAAAGTGATATAAGTGCTTAGCCTTAAGTTCACCAAAAAGTATGTAAGGAGAGCATTCTTAAACAAAGGAACAATTTGCAACATAGAAAGATAAAAACCAATGCTCTAGCAAAAACTCGGAGCACAAAGAAAATAGAATCTGACTGCGTGTGTGTGTGTAATGCTTACTCATGCCAACCCTAAATTTACTCTTAAAGGTTCTTATTGAAAAGGATTTATTTGAGGACAAAGAATAGGCAGTAGCTGCACACAACCTCGAAGGTAGCCATTTCCCAAGATGCCTCCTGGGCGGCTTTCACGCTTTGAGGTGGTAGCTCTTTCCACCTGGGAGTGTTAGCTTTCACACGGCCTATTAGATAGCTCTTTCTCTCATTAGGGCATAGCTAGTATCCGACTTATGAGAGTAGCTGCATACAACATAGGTGGTAGCTCTTTCCACTCCGAAAACAAGTAAACAAATAAGGCATTCTTCCTTTGTTTTCTTTTTTTTTTTTTTTTTTTTTTTTTTCAAAATAAAGAAAACTAAGGTCCTTTTGGCACTGAACTAGAGTTATCAGGGTTAACAGAGCAAGAAAGGTGTAAGTAATGCAATCAGACAAAAAATTTCTATGTTTTTCGAGTAAACTAGAGCATGAGTACAAACGATGTTTAAAATTCTCCTAAATTCAAGACTGCAATCCTTGTCTTTTAAGGTGAACTATCATTGGCTAGATAAGCATATGAGTGATGAGCATACATACATAGAGAACGTGTGCAACGTGAACTCCCCCCCCACACTTAAGATGTACAATGCCCTCATTGTACTCATGCAAGCATACAAAAACAGAATATAAATAAAACATGAAGGCGTGGGGATTAAAAACGACACTCCCCTTGGCTCCGAATGTAGAATTTGAGTGGAGTTGCAAATGGGGGGAAGTGAAGCTGCGACGGGTTGTGAAGCTCACACGGCCATGTGGAGAATCCTTATGGCCGTGCCTATAACTATTCCTCAACACAGGATTGACATCACCATCTGCACATCACAAAAGGGGTTCAGTAAAGCTCAACACAAAAGATAAACAACGAGAGTTTATAAGCATGACGTACACGCTTAAACGCGAAAAAAACACACTACAACTGAAAGCAGTAAGATAGAGCTCAGAAGGTAAACCCTTTCTAAGTAATAGAGATAAAGCGACAAGAAAATAAACTAGCACAAGAAAAAGAAACAACTAAAAGAAAGACGCCTCAAGCGTCATCATCTCCTAGTGCTGCTGGTGATGCGGGGGATTCACGTGGTGCTCGGGGTGCGGGAGACATGGTAGAGTCGGTGTCTCTCGCCACCATCTCGTCCGCCAACTCTTCCACTTGTTCATGGTCAATCGCGGCCAACGCTTGCGAGTCAAGGGTCCGTATCTTGCCGAACTTGAGCCTTGAGAGGTGCTCAAGTTCAATTTGATGTTTGGGTATGGGGAACTTCAACTGCTTAGGCGAGGGATCACGAGGCCCACATGGACGCTTATGTGCACGTTTTCTTGTCCTTGGAGCTATTTTCGTGTAAAAGAGAGGCAAACGGGTCATTTCGGGGTCAAAAACTAAGTGCCGAGGGATCCACATGGCCGTGTGGAATTTCCACACGGCCGTGTGGACCCTCTGGATGAGAAAAACTCCCCTTTATGATCCACACGGCCGTGTGGAATATCCACATGGCCGTGTGGATCTTCGGCCATGGCTATACGGCCATGGTGGATCCACTTTGACGCGTGCAAAGTTGCCATATTTCCACCATTGGTGTTTATAGCATAAAAGCAAGTATCTCCCATGAAAATAACATGCTAAAACACAAGAATCATCACCCAAATCCAAGAAAGAAAATTCATGGATTTGCATTTAGAAACGACTATGATGCACTACACCGAAGATGAAACAACAAAAAACTAAAACTAAACAAAAACTACAATGCAGAAATTAAAACTAACTAAAACAAGTGCAAAGAATTTAAAAACTTGGGTTGCCTCCCAAGAAGCGCTTGTTTTACGTCACTAGCTTGACGTACTGTTCTTCAACTCAAGGGGGATCATAAGGCGAAAATTCTTTGTTACCCGCAACCTTCAAGCATGATGAACAAAAATTCTTCAAGTTAGAGGGCGAGTAATAGGAGTTGTTACCATTTGAAGGTGTATCGCTCTTAGACTTTGATTTGTTCATTCGTAGAATTATTCGGTTGTTTCTTGTGGCGATGTCTCACTCTCTTCAACTTTTTGACAAACTTATTGACTATGCCTGGGGAAGGTTCTTCCTTATCCACTAGATCAAATGGTGACACCTCAGCAACGTCCATCTCTTGCTCTAGCAATTCAGCTAATGGGTCTGGACATAGTGATTCCTGTACATAATCATCAATTAACACATCAGTGGTGTCAAGAAAATATAACGCATCATCAAAATCAAGAGAATGTCGCATGGCTTCTGCAAGGCGGTAGGTCACTTTCTCGTCTCCAATCCTCAATGTCATCTCTCCGCCCTCCATGTCAATAAGTGCCTTGGAAGTGCGCAGGAACGGCCTCCCAAGTATCAGTGGTACGTCGACATCCTCATCCACATCAAGAACCACAAAATCTACAGGGAAGATATACTTGTCAACCTTAACAAGTATATCTTCAATAATGCCCCTCGGATGTCTAACTGAACGGTCAGCTAATTGAAGCGTCATCCGAGTGGGTCTTGGTTCCCCCAAACCCAACTTTTGGAAGAAAGTGTAAGGCATCACATTAATACTAACCCCTGAGTCTGCCAATGCCATTTCTTCACCTAAATTTCCAATATTGCACGGGATGATGAAACTCCCGGGATCCTTCTTCTTGTTCGGCATGTTCTTCTGCAATATTGCTGAACATGATGCATCTAAGATCACCGCTGCACTCTCCTCCAGCTTCCTCTTATTGCTCAAGAGGTCCTTCAAAAACTTCGCATAGCGAGGCATTTGTGATAATGCCTCCACGAATGGAATGTTGATGTGCAGCTGCTTGAATAAGCCCAAAAATTTCTGGTATTGCTCCTCATTGTGGTCATTCTTCAGCCTTGAAGGATAGGGAATCCTTGGTTTGTAAGGTGTGGGAACCCCCTCCTTCTCCTTACTCTTCTCCTCAATCTCTTTCTCCTGGAGCGAACCATGTGCAACCTTCTCAGCTGGAAGTTTACTCTCAATGTCGCGACTACTCCTCAAAGTGATTGCTTTTAGCTGCTCTCTTACACTTGTCTCTGTATTGCTAGGAAAGCTTCTTTGAGGTCTCTCTGATAACGACTTCGCAATTTGTCCAACTTGATTCTCTAGATTATGCAAGGACGCAGTATGGTTGCGAAGTATAGTCTCTACACCCTGAAAGCGTGTGTCAGATGACTGGATGAATCTAGTCAGTGCTTTTTCTAGATCTGTCATCCGATTCTCTAGACCTGAAACTCGATTCTCCAAGTTTGGAAGCTGTGGTTGCTGAAATCCTTGTGGTGCAAGAGGTCTTTTCTGTCCCGGATCACTCAAAGAAAAATTCGGGTGGTTTCGCCACCCTGGATTGAAAGTGCTACTGTAAGGGTTACCTTGTCCTCTTACTGCATTACCCACAAAGTCTACCTGCTCAACAGGGGATGCACCACTCACAGAAATAGGGCAATCAGATGAGGCATGTCCACCTCCACAACCATTACAGTTCATCACTGCGGCCACTCTTGAAGAAGTTAGAGTGTCTAGCTTCTTGCTCAATGCTTCTACTTGAGCTGCTAAGGAGGTGACAGCATCGATTTCATGAAGACCGGCTACTTCTTCTTATCACGAGCATTCCATTGATAACTATTCATAGCCATCTCTTCTATGAGTTGCCTGGCAGCTTCTGGGGTTTTGCTTCCTAAGGTACCTCCTGCTGCTGCGTCAAGTAACTGTCTTGTGCTCGGGTTCAGCCCATTGTAAAAGGTGTGGATGATCATCTACTCAGGAAACCCATGTTGGGGACATTTCCGCAGGAGGTCCTTGAACCTCTCCCATGTCTCAAAGAGAGACTCCAATTCCATTTGCATAAAAGAAGAGATTTCATTCCTAAGCTTCGCAGATTTTCCAGGAGGGAAATATCTAGCAAGAAAGGCCTCAACCATCTCCTCCCACGTAGTAATTGAAGCTCTAGGAAGTGACTCGTAACCATTGCTTTGCTCTTCCCTTCAAGGAAAATGGGAAAGCCCTCAGTCGAATAGCATCATCTGTAACCCCACTAATCTTGAGCATGTCGCACACTTCCAAAAAATTCTCAATATGATTATTTGGGTCTTCATCCGCTAACCCATTGAACTGTGCGGACTGTTGTACCATTTGAATAAAACCCGGCTTGAGCTCAAAATTGTAAACTGTAATTGGTGGCCGTACGATGCTGGATTGTGTGCCACGAGGGGTAGGTCTTGCATAGTCCGAGAGTGTCCGCTGTTGCTCATTCTGTTCAGCCATGGTTGCTGACCCCTCAACCTCTATTTCAGCTTGATAATTCTGTTCTTGTTCAGGTTGTTTTCCCCGTCTATGTAATCTCCTCTCAATCTCTGGATCGTCTTCAACTAATATCGAAGGGTGTCCACGGGGCATAACCTGGAGCTGAAATCAATAAAAGAAAACAAAATCAGAACAATGGAAGAACAAGAAGTGTGGAACAGAATATAAAGCGAATGACTAACGAAACAAAGTATAAGTGTTCCTAAAACGCCTAACTCCCCGGCAACGGCGCCAAAAACTTGACACACCCTTGCGTGTGTGTTCCGCAAGTGCACGGGTGTCGAAGTAATAAAGTACCCAATGGGTGGGTAGTCGAATCCACAGGGAGTAGACGATAGAAACAAAAACACTTCGCTAGGTAGCCAAAGAAAACCAATTTTTGATGAGATTAAAAAGTAATTTAAAACAGAAATTAAGAACTGAAAGTTAAAGCTAGAGTGTAGGAAAAGATCGAGATAAGAATGGGGTACTCGGACACTGCTCCCCCTAGGTTCCTTGTTTCAAGTGCAAGACTTCAAATACTTTTACTCAATAGAGATTTCAAGAGTCGTGGAAACCAAAGATACAAGATCCCAAATCTAAGGTCAACCTTGACTAGTCCCCTACGAGGTCCCGGCGGAGAGAAGACTCTCGACACCTCACACCACGTATGACTGCGCTACGCTATAGGGATTCCAAGCGGTGAACCCTATTCCCAACTATAGATCAATCCCTTTGGTCTAGGCGAAAGATCCCTAATCACAAATAAGTCCCGGCGGAAAGGCCTCTCTCAACGCCTAACTCTCTTTGAGATCGAAGGTAATACTGGGAATAAGAAGGTAGGGAAAACCACACCGGAGGGGAAAGGGGACGTGTCGCTACCTCTCAACTCACCCTCTCGACCCTCTTCAATCTTGGTTAATCTAATCCTAATGGTGATGGTCACTCGTCAAAAGGATGATTGGATTAGCCCTCAACCCTAGTGTCACTCTAAGGGAGAAACAATTAAGCACACAAGATTGAAACTCAAATTTAAACTCAAATTGAATAAAAGCATTAAAGTCAATGAAACATAGAAAACCTAGGGTTTACAAGTCCAAGTACCCACTAGGGGTTTAGCCCTCCATGGAGCAATACAAGTTCATCAAAATAAATGAAGATAAGTGCAAGAAATCCATAAAGAAAACCCCCTTAAGCTTCGTGTTGATGGCCTATGAGGGCTGTTTCTTCTTCTCCACGGATCCTTCCTCCAAGCCTAGGGCACACCTTGCCGAATCGAAGTCGTCGAAGGCTCCCCCAATAGCTCTCCTTGGAAGGAATCGATGTTGAAATCGGTGAAGAAACGCCCCCAAAACGCAGCAAAAACCCTCTCAAACCCTAGCCGAACCTCTCCCCAAAGTTAGGAAAAAGTCCCCCTTAAAACGCTTCAGAACGGCCTTTAAAATGGCAAAGATCGAGGATCCACACGGCCATGTGGAAAATCCACACGGCCGTGTGGAAATTCCACACGGCCGTGTGGAAATTCCACATGCCCATGTGGAAATTCAGCCTCTATAAAACTGCATCAATAGGTCCCCGATTTCGCCCGTTTTTTCTTCTGAGGCCACACGAACGGACACACGATCGCGTGGTAGGTCATGAGGCATTTCTTGATGTTGAAAAACCCTTGGAGAGCTTTTGAAATCTTCGATCAAATCAGAACGAGCGAGCATGACTGCCTTCGTGTCCTTCTACAAAAATTGTCTCGAAACCTTTAGAAGTTGGCACATACTCTCTTGTTTGACCCGATTTGCATCTTGAACTTTGTGTTTGCATAAAAGAACTCCAGTCGGTACCATCATGACCTATTTTTGCTTTTCTTTGCATAAATCTTCTTCACAACCCTGATTCCATGAAAGAACACAAAAACACACGAAATGAGAAATATAAACTGAAAAATGTGATGCTCATGCATGGAAAACATCTCAAATAATATGTACATGCAAGCACTTATCAAACTCCCCCACACTTAAGCTTTTGCTTGTCCTCAAGCAAAATTTATACAATGAAAACCACAAGTAAAGTGATATAAGTGCTTAGCCTTAAGTTCACCAAAAAGTATGTAAGGAGAGCATTCTTAAACAAAGGAACAATTTGCAACATAGAAAGATAAAAACCAATGCTCTAGCAAAAACTCGGAGCACAAAGAAAATAGAATCTGACTGCGTGTGTGTGTGTAATGCTTACTCATGCCAACCCTAAATTTACTCTTAAAGGTTCTTATTGAAAAGGATTTATTTGAGGACAAAGAATAGGCAGTAGCTGCACACAACCTCGAAGGTAGCCATTTCCCAAGATGCCTCCTGGGCGGCTTTCAGAAAGTTTTGCAGGAAATTTCACCTCGGGTGCTACAGTACCCCTGCTACAGTACTGCTACAGTGAAAAACCCAAAAACGTCGTATTTGGTGTCGAATTCTTCCTAAATATGTTCTTGAGCTCAATTAGGGTCTGCAACACAAAATAAAGAGATTTAGACTATAAAAAGGGCATCGACTTATCAAAAAGATAATAAAATAATACAATAGAATACGTATAAAATACGTATATTTAGACGTTTATCAGCTGCCGAGCCCTAAGTTGAACTCCCTCTGCTTGCAACAATCAATAAAGATTCACAAACCTAGATAGGAGAACCAAACTACCAAGCATCAAGCACTAAACAACATACAAGATAGCCAATAACCTTGATTTATTGAAATGAACAAGACAATCATAAAAACTGCAAGTAAAGACTACGAGTTCGAGCTACAACATCATACAACCAACCCCGGGGCTCCCTTAAGAGTTTAGCCCCTCATTATAACAACCAACAAACACAATGCCAAAGAAATTACAAGACAAGGAATTGAAAACTCCCTAATTTCTTGCATCCTTGAGGTTGTCGAAGTATCTACGATGTCCTGTAATCTCCCTCCGATCGGCCTACCATACGCTTGGCATTCCCTTGATGAAGCTGAGGATGAATCCCAAAGGCTCTCCCTTTCTTTCTCCCAAAGATCGCCCACCAAAAAGTCCCTCAAAAACCTAAGTTTTTAGGGTTTTAAAGTTTTCCCGATGTGAGCACGGGCGTGCTTAAGCCGTGCTTCAAGCCGTGCAGATTACGGCCAAATAATTCTTCAGAAAACTCTCAAACCTGTAATCTGCACGGGGAACAGCACGGGCGTGCTTAGGCCGTGCTGAGGCTTTGCACGACCGTGCTCAGCGAACTCTGGCTGTGCTGATCTATGGCCGCATTCTCCTGTAATTTTCACGGGAAGCAGCACGGGCGTGCTTCAACCGTACTGAGGTTTTCACACCCGTGCTCAGCGGACTCAGGCTGTGCTGAATCGCAGTTGAACAGCACGGGCGTGCTCAAACCGTGCTGAGCTTGATGAGGTTTCTTCTAAGTCCTTTAGCTTCTAAAATTGTTCCAAAAGCGCTTCTTTTTACTTCAGGACTTTGATATCTGCATGACGAATAACGAATACCTCAAATAGCACCGTACTTGGAGAATTATAGCCAAAACATTCAATAATGATGGAGATATAGCATGCAATATATATATATGAAATGCCCTCATCACAAACCCACAGCAATCCCTCAACGAAGACTCAACCCCAACATGAAAGAGGTTGTGAAGAATTAAGTTATTAAACTACTTGATGCAGGCATTATCTATCCCATCTCAGACAGTGCTTGGGTAAGCCCAGTTCAAGTGGTTCCAAAGAAGGGGGGCATGACAGTCATCATGAATGAAAAGAACGAGCTTGTCCCTACAAGAACAGTCACGGGGTGGAGGGTTTGTATTGACTATAGAAAACTTAATGATGCCACTAGAAAAGATCATTTCCCTTTACCCTTCATAGATCAGATGCTTGAACGATTGGTAGGACACTCCTATTACTGTTTCTTGGATGGCCTCTCCGGATACTTCCAAATTCCGATTGCACCAGAAGACCAGGAGAAGACCACTTTCACTTGTCCTTATGGAACTTTTGCCTATCGCCGAATACCCTTTGGACTCTGCAACGCCCCTGCTACATTCCAAAGATGCATGCTAGCTATTTTCGAGGACATGGTTGAAGACATCATGGAAGTTTTCATGGATGACTTTTCAGTCTTTGGGGATTCGTTTGATTTGTGTCTCAAGAATTTGGAGCGAGTCCTAAGAAGATGCGAAGAAACAAATTTGGTGCTTAGTTGGGAAAAGTGCCACTTTATGGTGAAGGAGGGCATAGTACTCGGGCACAAAATTTCAAAACAAGGGATCGAAGTAGACAAGGCAAAGGTTTCTACGATTGAAAAATTACCTCCACCAACTTCTGTGAAAGCTATCAGAAGCTTCTTGGGGCATGCAGGCTTTTATAGAAGATTTATCAAGGATTTTTCGGCAATCGCTCGCCCATTGACGAGGCTTTTGGAAAAAGATGCTCCCTTTGATTTTAATGAAGACTGCATGAATGCCTTCCTTACTCTGAAAAATAAACTTGTTGAGGCACCCATAATAGTTTCCCCCGATTGGAGTATGCCCTTTGAAGTGATGTGCGATGCAAGTGATTATGCAGTAGGAGCTGTGTTGGGGCAGAGACGGGATAAGCACTTCCATCCCATTTACTACGCAAGCAAAACTCAATGCTCAGGAGAATTATACTACTACTGAGAAAGAATTACTTGCGGTGGTCTTTGCATTCGATAAATTTCGATCATATCTAATGCTGTCCAAGGTAATTGTGTACACTGATCACTCCGCACTCAAGTACTTGCTGAACAAATCGGATGGCAAGCCTCGATTGATTCGCTGGGTGCTCCTGCTACAAGAATTTGATTTAGAGATAAAGGACAAAAAGGGAGCAGAGAATTTGGCTGCAGATCACCTTTCTCGCCTAAAGGGCCCCGATCATAACACCTTGGGAAGAAAAGAAATTGATGACACATTTCCTGGGGAGCAGTTATGCAGCATTCAGGTAGTGGAAGAGGATGAGACACCATGGTTTGCTGATATCGCAAATTACTTGGCAGCAGGGGTTTTCCCAAAGTGGCTTACCCATCAACAAAGAAAGAAGTTCTTTGCCGACCTGAAGCATTATACTTGGGAGGATCCATACCTGTTCAAGACTTGTTCGAATCAAATTGTCAAGAGATGTGTCTCAACAAGAGAAGGACATGACATCCTGTTGCATTGCCACGCGGGCCCAGCAGGGGGCCACTACAGTGGAAACAGGACAGTGAGGAAGGTACTTGATGCAGGATTTTATTGGCCCACGATATTCCATGACGCTCAGATGCTTGTGCAGCACTGTGATAGGTGTCAACGCGTGGGTAACATATCAAAAAGAGACGAGATGCCGCAAACTTGGAATCAAGCTTGTGAAATTTTTGATGTTTGGGGGATCGACTTCATGGGACCGTTTCCTAGTTCTCATGGCAATAAGTTTATTCTCGTGGCCGTAGACTATGTCTCCAAGTGGGTAGAAGCGCAAGCATTCCCAACCTGTGATGCAAGAGTGGTGGTAAAATTCCATAAAAAATTGTTCACTAGATTCGGCACTCCAAGGGCGATCATCAGTGACCGAGGCACTCATTTTTGCAATTCACAATTTGAAAAAACTTTGAAACGCTATGGTGTGTCACATAGAATTTCAACCGCCTACCACCCTCAAACTAATGGCCAAGTGGAAGTGTCTAACAGGGAGTTGAACCGAATTTTGGAGAAAACTGTTAGTCATCACAGGAAAGATTGGTCAGATCAACTTGACGATGCGCTATGGGCTTATAGGACAGCGTACAAAACCCCTATCGGCACAACACCATATAGATTGGTCTTTGGAAAAGCTTGTCATCTGCTTGTTGAACTGGAGCACAAGGCATATTGGGCCATTAAGCATCTCAACTTTGATCATCACCTTTGTGGTCACAATAGGAAGTTTCAATTAAATGAATTAGATGAATGGAGAACCTTAGCCTATGAAACCTCAGTGCATTACAAAGAGAAAACCAAGGAGTATCATGACCGACATATCAAGCAGGCTAAGTGCTTCCAAAAGGGAGATCAAGTGTTGTTATTCAATGCCATGCTAAAACGTTTCCCAGGGAAGTTGAAATCGAGATGGCATGGGCCGTATACTGTCACACAAGTCTTTCCCCATGGCGCAGTAGAGATAAACAACCCTAAAAATGGGACATTCAAAGTCAATGGTCATCGTCTAAAGCACTACTTCCCGGGTAACAACTCCTTGTCAAAGAATGGAGGTAAGTCTCCACCATTTGCTCCACCATGAATTCGAGGTAACTAATGTCAAGCTAATGACATAAAACAAGCGCTTCTTGGGAGGCAACCCAAGTTTTTAAATTCATTGCAAGTGTGTTTTCGTATTTTCTTTGAGTGTGTGGTTTAGTTTTATTCTTTGGTGTGTTGTGTTAGTTGTGTTGTTTTCCATATTTCTTAGTTTTTGTATCATTTGCTAATGCTTGGTTGTGGTGTTCTTTGTTGTTCTTTTTTAGTTTTGGTGCTTTTTGGTTGAAGGTTTTATCAATTCATGTGAGTTTTCGGCTTTGTTTCGAGTGTTTTTATGATTGTTTGGAGGAAAACGTTCATGTGTATAGCTTGATCTCTTCGAAAAAATTTGAAAAAATTGAGTTGGGAAGTTCTGGGCACCTATACGGGCTAGCATGCGCCCGCATGCTTGCCCGTATAGGAAATCAGAGAGCTATGCGGGCAAGCATGCGCCCGCATGCTTGCCCACATAAGCCAACCCGAGCCCTATGCAGGCTAGCATGCGCCCGCATGCTTGCCCGCATAGGCTCGGCCGGTAGAAAATGAACTTAGCCCCCAATTTCTTTCACTATTCACTCTTCTTCTCTAAAGTTTCTCTTCACTTCTCCTTCATTTCTCCACCATTTTCCTTCATTTTTCTTGCTTTAACTCACTCTCTTCCTCCTTACAATCAAATTTGTGAAGGTTTTTCAAGGATTTACACTTCTTTTGAGCCGATTTCTCCACTCATCCTTCTACACACAAACTAGGGCAAGGTTTGTTTTTTTTAGTATTTCCATGATTATTTCTTGCTCTTTTTAACTTCAATCTTTAATTTGATGATGGATAAATGTTTGGGAAACAATTGTTGGGGATTTTAAAGCTTTGTATTCATTTTTTGGCTACTTTTCTAAGGAGAACTCTTGCCAAAATTTTCGGAAGTGACTGTAGCACTTGGTGTTTTCCTTGCTTTTCTTGAATTTTTGAGAATTAATGATTTTAATTTCTCATTTGATGCTTCCCCTCTCATCTTGTAGATATGCCAATCAAGAGAGTGTCTTCCAAATGGCCGAGGAGCGATCCTCCACCCGTCGTGAGTGAGCCAAGGTTCTCTAATGATGACCACAGTATGAGATACGCCATTTTATCCCGCAAAAGCTTTGGCACCTTGCGCAAGATAGATTGGGAGGTGTTACGAACGTTGAAATTGGATGGCGTCATTATGGGATACATTTCACAAGCCGGTTGGGACAAATTGTTTTCTATCGAGGAGCCTACTTACCGAGAGCCTACACTTGAAGTATTAAGCACGATTGAGATCACAAAGGCGAGTGTGCGTACACCGAGCTACATTTCATTCAGGGTCCTCGGGAAGAAACATCGCATTTCTCATGAAGAGTTGGGTGTTTTCATGGGAATTTACTCGGAAGCATATGCACAGACTTCAGATTGTCAAGGATTGCCTAGTGACCTCCCATACCGGGCGGATTACCATTCATTCTGGGCTAAAATTTCCAGTAACCCACAGGGTCGAAAGGCATCCCAAATGATGAACCCTGCTCACCGTTACATTCATGCATTATGGACTAGGAGCATAGGGGGCAACAGGACTCAACAGGGGCAATGACACGAACTGATTTGTTGATGCTCTATAGCATTATTGAGCGCTACCCTATACACTTGGGACACCTTCTGGCCGATCTACTTTATCATCAGGGGACACATTCTCGTCTTGGGGCTATCTTCGCCGGACCTTTCATTACTAGATTGATTAAAGGCATGGGTTTATTTGACCAGACCCGGGGAATGAAGATTGTGGGTTCCATGACACCGCTTGGAGTACAGACACTGGTATCTATGGGCATCATTGAGCGAGTAGGAGATAAGATTCGCTTGGTACAGACTCAAGGAGCACGAGGACAGGATCCTGGCCCTTCACAGGTGACAGATACAGAGTCTGAGTCAGAGGCCGAACCCTCTGGGTCTCGATCACATGATGGAGGTATTTTTGAGGAGTTTCGTGAGGAGGTACGCTCTCAGATTCAGAGTCTTGAGAGAGGACAGCAGGAGCTCATTGCCGCCCACCACCGTATGGAGCGCGACTTGGCGGAGATACTCAATCTTGTGCAAGGATCTTCTTCATCTACTGGCACTGTTTCCGCTGCGACCACCCATTCAGCACCATCTTTCCCTCCAGATCCTTAGACCCGCATCATGTTTTTATTGCGACTTGTTGCTGTTTATTTTGCTTTGCACTTTTTATTTTATTTTATTTTATTTTATTTTTGTTTGTTTTGTTTGTTTTGTGTGTCCTTTTGGAGTTAGTTAAGGCCTTGTCCTTACTAAACTCTCTTTATTTTGGTTCTTGCTTCTCTCCATTTTATATGATATTGAAAACAACTTTGGTTTGTGATAAGCTTCTTGTTCATTTCAGGGCATCAGGTTTTCTTGGCGCTACACATTCCTTCGCTCTCATTTAGCTACTTCCCCCTGTCCATAATGAACAAGTACTTGGCACACCAACAATTCAGGGAAGTATCTTTTCTCCATCCCATGCATTTCATTATATATATGTTTATTTTTCACCTTGTGCTGCTGACTGATGTACATTGGGGACAATGTACAACTTTAGGTGTGGGGATGGAGACCCTATTTCATTGCATGCTTGATCAACCTATGATAGCTATGATTTCACTGTTAAGAACTTCCTAGCTTGGTAGACTGATAGTTGTGAGTTGTACTTGTACTGTGCTTGAATGTAGTTGTATTTCATCTGTAGTGCACACTTATGCATGCTCACTGTACTTCTACCTTTGATACTCTAACCAACCCATCTTGTTGATTTTAGTGTTAGATTGTTAAACTCTACTTTCAATGGTTGTTTAAGAACTTTTGTGTCTCTTGTTTTTGCTTTAACCCTAAGTGAAGTTTTTAGCAGGGAGTTTATCAGGCGACATGAGATAGGATGTATTTATATTTTTTGTGAAAAAAAAAGAAGAGTAAATGATGAAAAATGAGTCTATGTCAGTATTCCTCTGCTGGTAATAGCATGAATGCGTATATGTAGCCTGTAATCAAGTAAGTTGGGTGGCTCTTGTGCCTGGCCAGCATGTGCATCCATCTGAAAGATTGAAAAGAAAAAGTTTTGTGTACGGGCTATGTTAGGCGGACTCGAAAAAAAAAAAAAAAAAAAAAAATGTGTGCTTGAATAACCGATTGATCGCCTGGAACCTGTCTATTTACTTTCACTCAATGTTAAAGTTTTCTGTAGAGACCAAAAGATTCTTACTTGACCATTGAAAGGGTTTTTAGCTGTCTAACACTATTTTTAACTTGTGTGGGTTGAATGGTTGTCCTGGGGTAATCCGGGATATGGAGGTCAAGGTAGGAGCTAGCACACACTCACATGAGCACTTTGGATGAAACAGAGCTATCATTACTTGACTATTCATTGAACAACTCACTTCTTGATTTCTTTCCATCTATGCTTGTGGAGTTCTTTACTGTTGAGCTTGAGGTCGTGCATTTAGCCGTTTATCTTCTTGCCCCTGTTTCTCATGTGTGTTTGCTTGGGGACAAGCAAATGCTTAGGTGTGGGGATGTTTGATAAACGTCTAAATGTACGTATTTTATACGTATGCATTGTGTTTTATTAATGTGTTTTGTTAATGAATCGATGCCCTTTGATTGTTTAATCGGGGATTTTTCTTGTTTCAGGCACAAAGAGGCTTAGGGGAGCTCGACAACGAGATTTGAGAAGAAATCGGCATGGAAAAAGGCGTTTTAGGGCTCAAGCACTGTAGCAGCAATGTGCGGCACTGTAGCAGGTACTGTAGCAATCACTGTAGAACTTACGGGAAAAATCGGCAACATTTCAATGGTTCTATACGGGCATGTATACGGCCCGCATACCTAGCCGCATAACCCCCCGACTGGGGCTTTTAAAAAGAGAAACAAGGAGTTTTTTTTGGAGAGGAGACCTAGGGTTTTGGAGAGCTTCTTCTTCCAACTCTGATCCGACCTTAGGGAAGACGAAGGGAGTGATTCTAAGGTGGAAAACGACGGGGAGAACAAGATTTGGGCAAGATCTACTCCGAATTTCATCGATTGAGGAGGTAGAAGACAAGGGAAGCCACCCCTTGAGTGGCGTCTTCGGAAGCCATTTCTTGAGGAATTCCAAACGTCATACGGCCTCCGTGTTTTGAGGGAGTTTTTCTATGTTTTTGTTGGTTGTTTTCAAGATGAATCTTGTTTGTAGACTTGAGATGAACACTTAAACCCCCAAGGTCACCGGATGTGGGTGAACCTTGGGGGTGAACTTGTGTATTTTTGGATGCTTTGATTTATTTATGCTTTTGGTTGGTTTGTGAATCCTTGCTTGATGAGAATCATCGCCTTGATATGCATGAGAATCTTGTTTATCATTTCCTTGTTTCTACTAGGATTGCATGAACATTGCCCTAGTTGTAGACACATTCAAGCTTGGAAGGGAAGTTGTATAAGTATACCGTGATCATCGGGTACTTGTACCCCTCCATTTTAGGGTTGGCTTCTTTGTGGAGTTTTAACCCTAATTTGTGAAAGCCACTACTCTCTTTGCAATCATGGAAGGATGTGGGGTGGAAGGAGTTCTTCATCCACTACTTCTATTGGATTTGGGGTCAACACCGTGACCATCGGGTTGACCTAGCTTAGGGTTTTCTATCGGTCCAAATTGCCAAAAGCATGATAATCTTAGCCTCCTTTGCACTTTAGTAGCCCCCTTGGTGAGCCACATCCGTGACCATTTCTCTACCTTGATCCGATCTCGTTGTGAGTTCCTTGTTATTTTCTTATTTAGAGTTTTAAATTGCTTTGCATTAAATTACTTGCTTAAACTGAACATGATTAGTTAAACAACAAGCAAAGAGTGAGTAAAGGTAGCTCTTCGGGCCCCCTTGGGAATACGACCCCTGTGTCACGCACAGGATATTACTTGGCGACCCGTACACTTGCGGAGTCTGTGTGTTACGCACACGACCATATAACATGCCAAAAATCTCAACAAAATCTCATAGTTTCAATTCAAATAATTTCCCTATACTAATAGTGAACACACATAAAATATCATCACATGAAAAAGGTAAATACATACATCCTTATTTTTGTAATGGCTTAAACCAAAACACACTCATGAAAATGGTGTTCATCATAAGAAATCATAGATTTTCAATCTTAAATCACATTCGTTCTCAACAATTAAATCAAGTCATTTAAGATCAAACATGAGGGTTTCAAACATCATGGTAACATATTTTAGAAACTAATAATAAGATAATAATCATTCGAGCAAACCCAAAGTCACGTATAGAATGATTCATGTCAGACTATGTATGCATGAACATGTAAATCCCACTCACAAACTTGGTGAGCCTTGCTATCTTGGTGTTAGAGTTCCACAGGTTCTTTCCTTTTAGCCGAAGCCTCACCTCCTAGAGAAACCAAGTAAATAATGATCATACTCAAGAAAGTTCAAGGCAACAAAGGGGCAAACCTCATACAATTGGAGATCATGCCTTTAGGGTTTTGTAATCACCATCTAAGGGTTCTACCAAGGTTTCCCATCATCAAAAACCAAAGAAATTGGCAAAGGCATTCCAAGAACTCGGTGGTAAGGTAAGCCTAGATTTCAACAAAATAAGGAGCTCTAATCCTCACCAATCTTGCCAAAAAAATATAATAGATCACAAGCTTAAATTCAAAACATGAATTGGCATCAAATTAACATCAAATAAACCCAAAGAAATCGTCTAAAAAGGAAGGGAAGATGAAAAGACACCAACTTACCTTTAACCTTAAACAATCAAGGTGTAGCTTTCACAAGAGGGAAGAAGGAGATGATCCAAGCTCTCCTTGCTTTTCCTTTAATCTTGGGGAAAGAAATTGAGGTATTGGAAAAGAAAATTGAAAGCATTTGGAAGGGGATTTCGGAGGGGGAAAAGAGGGTGTGAAAGGGTGCAAAAGGAGGTAAAAACCCCTAAAAACACCACTCTTTATAGGGCTAACGTCGGGGGACCTTACGGGTATCCTTACGGCTGTAAGCAGGTCATAAGGCTCTCTAGAAAGACTTACGGGCTCCCTTACGCCCATAAGCTTGCCCATAAGGCCCTCTGGATGGGCCATGCGGCAACCATGCGGGCTGGCACCCGCATGGCAAGCTGCGTGACCCCTTGGGATGCCCAAACGTTTCATCTAAGGGTCCAAAATGGCCCCAAAACCACATTATTGGGTCTCTACACATGGCATCGCATTAGAAAACATCCAACAAGTAAAACTCATGAGAAAATGGATCGGAAAAGAATAGGGAAAGTAGGAAAGGCTTGAATATCACACTTTATCTCCATCGAATTTCTCCAGAAAGCTCCAAACTTCCGCTAGTTCTTGTCATGAGTTTTCAATTCAGATCTGGTGGATTATTGATGTTTTAAGCATGTATTTTTCATAGAAATCATTGTAGCATGCATTCTTAACAAATTTATGTTGTTTTTAAGTGTGGAAACACCTCAACCATGGCCATGGATGGGCATCCACACGGGCGTGTGGCTCATCCACGCCCGTGTGGATGAGGAAGATGGTCCATATGGGCGTGTGGACCATCCAAACGCACATGTGGATTCCTGCACATCAATGTTTGACACTAATTTGACTTGTTTTCCACAGATATGGCATACAGGACCAAGGAGGTTGCACATAAATATCCCCATGCCGCTCAGGAGCCTTCTCCCATCGAGGAACAAGAATTTGCAGTGTTTGAACACTGGCAGCGGTATGAGCACCTACAACGCCTCAAATTTGGACAGGCTCATGTGATTGATTGGAAAGCGCTTGAGGAGATGGATAAGTGTCTAAATACACCATTTTATAACGGTGAAATACTTACACTTTCATGCATTAATTGAATAAAACAGGTGCCTTTGATGTGTTTTTCTTGTTTTTCTTACTTCAGGGCATCCACGGACCATTTACGTTGAGAGGAACGTTTACAACGAGAAAATCAAGGCCGAGGAACCAAGAAACGAAGGTTAAACGAGCTCCGAAGGGCACCCAAGCGTTCCTACACAACCAGTCCCCTTTTTGGGCCTATGTGCGGGCTGCATGCAGCCCGCACACCCTTGGCAGAAGGGTGTGCGGCCGCATGTGCGGCCCGCACACAGGCCACACAGCGGTCGGGTAGTTAAGCCCGGTTAGGGCTTTTTCTAAGGGGACTTTTGGCCACCGACGCCTCCGAATACCCCGACGCTCAAAGCTTCATCAAAGGAGGTCGGTTTGGAGTGAAATCAAGGGAGAGAAGACGGTGCGACTTGAGGATCATCATCCTAGAGCTTGACGACGCGGATTCGGCAAGTGTCTTCATCAACTCTAGTCGACACGGTCAAGAGGGAGTTTTGAGTTTTCTTGTTGATGTATTCTTATTTGTGCAAACTTCCCTTGTTATTCATGTCGAACTAAACCTCCCAAGGCCGCCGGGCAACCGGTGAACCTTAGGAGGAATACTTGTATTGGATGCTATGCTTTTAATTTAATTTATGGATGGTGTGGAATTTGGTTTCATACATTGTGTGCTTAATTGTAGTGATATGCATGAGAACTCTGCATTTCATTTTATCGAATGTGCTTGGTTGTGCGAGGTGCGCTCTTGCATTAGATCCACATAGTATGAAGAGGGACTCATTGTACCGGTACACCGGAGGTTCCGAGTGCCAATTACCTAGCTGCGGGTATTGCAGATATTGCCAATTACCTAGCTGCAGGTATTATCCCGAAAGGGTTCATAACCCAACAACGAAAGAAAATTTTCACATACTTCAAACACCACATGTGGGAAGACCCTTATTTATTTCGGGTATGTGCAGATCAAGTAGTTCGCCGTTGTGTAGGCCAAGCTGAAGGCCAGGAGATTATTAAGCATTGTTTTGAGGACCCACTGGAGGTCACTATAACGCCAACCGCACCGCGAGAAAAGTGTTGGACGCTGGGTTTTATTGGCCAACACTGTTTCAGGATGCTCAATACCATGTTCGAACTTGTGATCGCTGTCAGAGGACAGGGTAGCATATCTCGTCGAGATGAAATGCCTCAAAACACCATCCAGGTGTGCGAAGTTTTCGATGTCTGGGGGATAAATTTCATGGGTCCGTTCCCGGCTTCGCGGGGTAACAAGTTCATCTTGGTAGCGGTAGATTATGCCTCCAGATGGGTAGAAGCTCAGGCTCTCCCAACAAGCGATGCAAGACCGGTAGTTCAATTCTTAAAAAAACTTTTCTCCCGATTCGGTACTCCAAGGACAATCATTAGTGATCGGGGGGCACATTTCTACAATACGCAATTTGAAAAGATCCTCAAACGATACGGAGTTCGACATCATACCTCAACTGCTTATCATCCCCAGACTAGCGGGCAAGTCGAAGTTTGAAATCGGGAACTCAAGAGGATTCTTGAGAAAACTGTGGCATATCATCGAAAGGATTGGTCCGACCAGCTAGAAGATGCTTTGTGGGCCTACAGAACTGCCTACAAGACACCCATTGGGAGTAGTCCCTATCACCTAGTGTACGGAAAGGCCTGTCACTTACCCATGGAACTCGAACATAAGGCGTATTGGGCAACAAAAGTGTTGAATTTCGATTTCCAAGCGGTGGGAGAAAAGAGGAAAATGCAACTGAACGAACTCGATGAATGGAGAGCTTTTGCTTATGAAAACTCGCGAGTATACAAGGAAAGGGCAAAAATTTATCACGATCAGAGGATTTAGCAAAACAAGCAGTTTGCAGAAGGGGATCAGGTCTTTCTATACAACTCCCGTCTCCGTTTATTTCCGGGGAAACTCAAATCCCGATGGTTAGGACCCTACACAATCACCCGGATATCACCACAAGGGGTAATTGAGATAAATCACCCTGAAAAAGGTCAGTTTAAAGTCAATGGTCACAGCCTTAAGCCATATTTTGGTCGGTCTGGCTCATCCTCTTCTTTCTTCGCGGAGCAAAGTAATACTTTTCCCTTTGACCGACCTTAAGACTGTACATAAGGGATGTCAGGCTCGTGACTCTAAACAAGCGCTCCTGGGAGGCAACCCAAGTTTGTTTATTCTTGGTGTTTCATGATAATTATACATGTGTGGCTTGATTTAGATTGATTTAGAGATTTAAAGTTAAGTAATTGGCCTTGTGCTTAAGTGTTTCATGTTTTGCTGAAAATCCACAAGGGCAGGCACAAGGGGGTGTGAGTGCCCCTGTGCCTTGCTGAAAAATTGAAAAAACATGAAACAGAAGGGCACAAGGGCACCCACACGGGCGTGTGGGTGCCCCTGTGGCCCTCCTGAGGAGCCACACGCCCATGTGGCTCATCCACATGGGCGTGTGAGACCTGAAAATTTATTTTTTCAGGTTTCCAGAGAGGCACAAGGGCAGCCACACGCCCGTGTGGCTGCCCCTGTGGATTTTCCAGGTCCACAAGGGCGCTCACACGCCCTTGTGAGTGCCCCTGTGGCCTTCTGTCTCGAGTTTTTAATCCACACCGGCACTCACACACCCGTGTGAGTGCCCTTGTGGCGTTCTGGCGTCGAATTTTTGAAGGCACAAGGGCGTGTGGCTCATCCACACGCCCATGTGGCCATCCACAAGGGCGTGTGAGACCCTCACACGCCCATGTGGCTTATAAAGGGGATGAGAAGGCCTTGAACACTCATTCAAACCTTCGCGCCTTTTCTCCTTCCGACGCCTCCACGCGAAGAGACGCATCTCTTGGGTTCCTAACGCCTCTCCTTAGCTTATTTAAGGATTCTTGGGTGTTTTTCCGGCGATTTCCATCTTCTTCTTCATCAAAAATCTCCGGTAAGCTCCAAGTTTTTCTAGTTCTTGCCATGAATTTTGAATTTCAGATCTGGTGATTTGTTGATGTTTTATGCATAAATCTTCCATGAGAACTATCATAATATGCATGTTTGTCGATTTAGGGGTAGTGTTTGATGTGGAAACCACCCAACCATGACCTTTTGGCCATGGTCGGGCATCCACAGGGGCGTGTGGCCCATCCACACGCCCGTGTGGATGAGGATGATGACCCACAAGGGCGTGTGGATCATCCACACGCCCATGTGGATTTCTGCACAGTGGAATTTTGCACTAACTTGCCCTGATTTTCACAGATATGGCCCCTAGGACCAAGAAGGTCGCCCACAAGCGCTCTCACGCCGCTCGGGAGCCTTCTCCTCCCGAGGAACCGGAGTTCGCCGTCCCCGAGCATCGCGGCGATATGAGCGCCTACGGCGTCTCAAATTCGACGGGCGCGCGTGATCGATTGGAAGGCACTCGAGGAGATTGACTTGGCCGATGAGGTGCGCGAGCTTACCGCTGTGGGAGGCTGGGACCGGCTCCTTACTATTCGTGATCCCACTTATCGTGAGCTCACACTCGGAGGTCTTGTCCTCGTTCGACTTCGACCGCGCTCGCCATGATTTTGAGAGGGAGGACACGATCCGCTTCAGAGCTATTCGGTCGATACCACTCCATGAGCCTCACGCAGTTCTCTGTTTTCCTCGGTTTATATGACAGAGACTATGTTCACACGGGGGAGTACGAGCAACTCATCGTCGATTACCCTATTGGACTCACTCCGAGTCGTGCGTACGGGACCATATGCGGAGGCTTCCAAGACGAGCCGGGATCTTCCAAGGCCACCATGCTCGGCCGTCCGGCCTACGGGGTATATACATTCTATTTTCAGCAGGACCGTGACGGGACGAGGCGACAAAGATCTGGAGTTTTGAGCCGCCTCGACTTGCTTTACCTATACACCATGGTCCGTAACATCCCCATGCATTTAGGCTTTGTTGTGGCGGATTACCTCCGCCATCAAAGCCATTACGTGCGGGTCGGTGTGATCTTTTCGGGAGTATACATTACCCGACTCGTTCGTGGCATGGGGTTGTCCGAGGCACTTCGAGGGATGGAGAGGATCAGCATACCAGCACCCTTGGGGCTTGCATCTCTCCGAGCCATGCGTATGGTGAAGAAGACGAGCACCGGCCGTTATATACTCGCAAGTGGAGGCCGAGGAGGAGGAGTCGAAGAGGAGGCGGCCGACCCAAGCAGACGCTCCCGATTCACCGGCACCCACAGTGTGCCGATGGACACCGAGGCCCCCGCATCCGAGCCGAGCCAGAGCAGCCCTCCACTCGAGCCCGTGACCGTTTGGCGAGGCTCGAGGTGGCGCTTGGAGCTCTCCGGGGGGACATGGCGACTGTGCTCGCCAACCAGTCCATGATGATGTCGCAGTTGTCCATCATTCGACATCTTCCCGGAGAGCAACACAAAGCATCCGAGGCGACGACATCAGCACCACCGGCGCCACCAAGCAGCACCAACAGAGTTTCCCGACGCATGAGGCGTCCTTGAGTCATTTTATTTTATCTTCGTATTTTTATTTTCTGTAGTTTTATTTTCAGCATGCTAGTTGAGACTCTGTCTTTTATTTCTGTCATTTTTATTTTGTGGTTCTAGTTGTTTTCCGTTGTTTTATTTTCTAATCTTGTTGAGCTTCATTGAACCCCCGAATCCGCGAGATAGTCTTGAGAGTCTTGGGAAATGGAAATCAAGTTATGCACATGGCCGTGTGACTAGGTCACATGGCCGTTTCACCTCCAAATGCCCGTTGAGCCAAACACACCCTTGTACGAGATTCCACCAACTATTTCACTTGGAATTCAGGGGAGTATTATTTTGGTTTTTGCACACCCTCACATGCTTTGTTTTCAGAATTTATAATTTTATTGTGCTTGCATGTGTACATTGGGGACAATGTACATCTTAAGTGTGGGGGAGGGATCACTGTATACACCACTTTATTGTCTGTTTTCATTATATATGCTCATGCAACCTATGAAGGTTCACTTTAAGGTTAAGAGTTAGATTCTAGACTATAGGGGAGCTTCGAACACTAGATTTCATCATGCTCTAGTTGTCATCCAATTTTTTGAGAAATTTTTGTCCGATTGCCATTTATGCACTCTACTCACTCATTAGACCTATAGAAGCTCTAGTTTAATGTTTTGAGACTTGTTAGTAGTTGTTTTATTCGAAAAAAAAAAAAAAAAAAAAAAAAAAGAAAAGAAAAAGAAAAGAAAAAATATAGATATTTATATAGCTTAGCAATTGTGAATTATTTCGTGTATATAGGGGGTGAAAAGAGCTACTACCTTTGATTGTATGCGGCTACTCTCATAAGTCGGATACTAGTTATGCCCTAATGAGAGAAAGAGCTATCACAAGGGATATGTGAAAGCTAGCACCCTCGGTAGAAAGAGCTACCATCTCTAAAGTGTGAAAGCCACTCGGGAGGCCGCCCGAGAAAGGGCTACCTTGGAGATTGTGTGCAGCTACTACCATTCTTTTTGCTATTATATGAGTCTCGAGCAATAAAAACGTAAGTAGTGGACATAGAGTCGAATTGAGATGAGTTTTTCCACACACACACGCTTTCGGATTTCTTTTTCTTTCTTGTCATTGGATTGTTTTCTAGAGCATTGATCGAGCTGTTTGGTGTTAAATAGTTTTTTCCTTTTGTCATAGAATCATACTCTCATACTCTCTAGTGAACCTGAGGCCAAGCACTTATCCTTTCTTTCCTTGTAATGAATGTTTAGTTTGCTTGAGGACAAGCAAAAGCTTAAGTGTGGGGGAGTTTGATAAGTGCTTGATTATATATATTTTATAATATCAGTTTATATGCATTGAGCATCACTTCTATCGGATTTTAGCATTAACAAGGTGTGTTTTGTGTTCTTATGTGCAAACAGGGCTTTGGAGACATGACATACAGGAAGAAGCAAAGATAGGGTGTGATGACACGTTTCAAGACCACAATCAGAAGCTGTGTTCATATGCATGGGGGTGTTGCCAACTTTCGGAGGAGTACAAGTCATTACACAAACCGAAAGGGCACAAAGGCAGTAGTACGCCCATGTCCCAGCTTCCGTACAAAGCAGAAGAAAGTTCTTGAGGATTTCAAAGCATAGAAAGCCACACACCCTACCACACGAGCGTGTGCCCGACCGTGTGGACTCCAAGGAAGACTTCGGGGGGAAAAAAATTACTGTAGCATCCACCGTAGCGAAGCACTGTAACAATTTACTGTAGCAGTACTGTAGCAGAGTGCTTCACACGCCCGTGTGGAATTTCCACACGGGCGTGTGGATGGCCGTGTGGATGCCCGCGTAAAGCCCCGAATTCAAATTATAAAAGCCGCCTTGTGATAATTTTTAGGGATCTTTTTGGCCACTTTGGAGAGACAAGGCGGCTAGGGCTTGGAAGGAGTTCTTTGCGGCTTTGGGAAGCTTTCCTCACCAACTTGGATCGATTCCTCCTCCGTCAAAGCGTCAAGGAAGCCATCGGCGACCTAGCTTCGGAGTGGATTCAATCCAGACGTGGGAACTACCCATCAAGACTATCATCACGGATTTAAGGGGGTTATTCTTTATGTCTTTGGAACTTATTTCTGAATTTATTATTTGTTTTGTGACTCGCTCCATGGAGAGCTAAACCCCTAGAGGGTATTCGGACATGTAAACCCTAGGATTCCTATTTTCATTAGATTTACATTGTGTTTCTATTCGAATTTATCAGATTGAGTTTTACTCTTGAGTTCATAATGCTAGTTTGTGCTTTTGATTTCATTATTAATTGCCTTGCATGTTTTATTCAATCTAGTGAAGAGAGAGATCACCGCTAGGTTTAGAATTACCAAGAGTAAAGAGGGTTGAGAGGGTGAGCCGTGAGATAGCGGAGTGTCCCCTTTCCCTTCCGACAGATATTTCCTATCTCCATATTCCCTAAGTGTCAAGCAACCATATGTGGTGTGAGGCGTCGAGAGAATTCTCCGCCGGGACCTCGTAGGGGGTTAGGGATCTTCCACCTGGAGGCAGGGTTAGATCTACTTTTAGGAATTGGTCATATCTTTGGGATCCCTAGAGTTTTAAGCAGTCATATGTGGTGTGAGGCGTCGAGAGAATTCTCCGCCGGGACCTCGTAGGGGACTAGTTTTCGGTGACATGGAGGCAGGGGCCGTTATACCTTTGGATACCCACGACTCATTGTCTTCGTTTAGAAACACTTGTAATCTACATCCAACACCCGAATCCTAGGGGGAGCATTGTCCGGATACCTCACTTTTATTGATTGAGAACTCTTTTCCTTTTATTTCCTGCGCACTTGTGGTGACACTCTTAGTGTTGGCCATTAGATCATCACATACTACACTCATTAGGCTAGATAACAAAAGAGGGGCTATTACTAGTACTTCTGTTCCCTGTGGTTCGACAACCCGACCCTTTGGGTCCACTTTTATTACTTGACGACCCGTGCACTTGCGGTAACGCAAGGGGTTGACACACATCACCCTGTTGTGTTGTTGCGGAGACGCATCATTTACCTTTTGCAAACACATGAATGTATGATTTATTGGGTCCCCGAAATTGTTTTCTCATATTTAAGCAATATGATGATGGAAGCATTTGTAATCAAGGGTCATCTTGTGTTATGTAGGAAGATGCCAAACAAGCGGGTGGCACACAACAGACCTCGCGACGGGGCTAGTTCATCCTCGACACCTCAATTCACTGATGGCCGTTTCGCTCGCCGATACGACATACTTAAAGAGAAGCAATTCGCCCAAACTAGAGTGCTTGATTGGTAAGTATTGGAGATACTCGGTTTGGTAGATGATGTCCGCCATCTAGTCGGGTTCGATCGCTGGCTTGCCATACTTGAAGTCGACAATCCCGCTTATAGCGAACTCACTCTAGAGGTGTTGAGCACTTTTGAAGCCGATCGGAATGTCGCCCGCATCCGTCGACCTGGAGGGATCAAATTCCAAGTAAATGGCGAACAACAAGTTATGAGCCACGCGGACTTTGCCATATGCTTGGGTATCTACGATCGCGACTTTGTAACTAGCATGGAATACCCCCGTTTGGCTCGCGATTTCCCCTCCACCCTCACCCCAAGCGCATTCTGGAATTCGATCACTACAGGGGCCAGTCAAGATTCAAAAAAAGTCTCTCATTTAGCACAACCCTCGTACCGGGTGGTCCAGGCCCTCCTCAGTCGTTCTATCACGGGGCAAAGCGATAGCACCGGGGTCGTGACGAAAATGGACCTCCTAATTCTCTATAGCATGATTCCTCGCGAGCCGATGAACCTAGGTCATATCATGGCCGAATTATTTGCTCGCCCCGCCTAGCATCCTCCGATAGCACAGATCTTCCTTGGACCCTTCGTTACTCGCTTAGCACGGGGCGCAAACGCTCTGGGCCGAGTACGGTCCATGGAGCGCGTTGGAGGCATCCTTTCCCTCGGGCTACAGACACTGAACTCTATTGGCATAGTGAAGCGCCGAGGTAGAAGTTTTATTCTTGCCAACGAAACAGACAGTGGCGAGGACGACGACGAGGAGATGGCTACACCCGCTACCCCTCAAGCCGGCCACACTCCGTCGCGAACTAGTGATTTAGCTGGCGTGCGCCGTCAGCTACAAGAACTTGGACTCGTGCAGCAACGACAGAGTGCGGATATCGCTGCCCTCCTCCAAGGGCAGCAGGCACTCCTACAGGGCCAGCGGCAGATTCTCGAGCTTCTTCAGCAACCCCCCCCGGGCACCCACCCACCTCCGCACCACCGGCCTCGACCGACTCTTGGGACACTTGGTTTTGAGTTTCTTGTTGTTTGTCATAGTTTATTTCATTACTTTCTCTACGGTGGTGTTTGTAGTCAGTTGGATAGAGCTTAACTCTTCCAAATCTGTGTTTTACTTTTCTTTGTCTTTTAGTAGCTCTATAACAAATTTTCTGTGATGATGATGGATGTTTCGATTTAATGTCCTGTTCTACCTCGCAAGGGTAGACACTGATATCTTCTTATCTTCTCTCCACTATCATAGTGAGCACTGCGCCCACTCAGCCTATCTTGACACGCGCTGCCACTATGATTCAGGGAAGTTCTCCCTAACCCCCTATCTATGCTTTATACGTTTTATTATATTCTTTGGGCCGCTGACTTTGTACATTGGGGACAATGTACGACTTTAAGTAGGGGGGTGGCATGCATACACTTTTGTTCTTCAGAGTCAAAATCTTTGTTATTTGCTGTGCATGCTATTTTGTGGATGAAATTTATTGACATTGATGCATAATTGGAACCATTGATGGCAATGAGACACAAGTATACAGTAGAGTAGGATAATGATGGATGCTAAGCTCTGCACACAATCCCACACTTAATGAATTTTGATCATTCACGGCATACCATCACATACCTTTTAGCCTGGACCTTGGACACCTAGGTTGGATTAAGTGGTAACCTTTGTGGCCCTCTTAGTAGCTAACCTATTTTTAGCGGTACGCATCTTGATGTGTTACGCTTCTCCCTAATGAAATATTTGAGGGCTTCTGTTTCTCTTGAAAATTGGAAATCAGAAAATATGTTGTGGTTTCTAAGGGAATTTTGTATAGAAATAAGAATGACAATGCTCCTCTTCTTGAATAGCAAATTAACTTAGGGTACGGGCTCCTAAAAAGAGTGTTCTCTAAGCCAAAAGCTAGGAAAGCACGAGCATGTTCATGTGAGCCTGTAATCTTCCAAGTAAGTTGGGTCTTCTTGGTGCCTTATCAGCATAGTTATCCTTCTAAAAAGTTGATTACAGGTCATGTTAGTCAAAAAAAAAAAAAAAAAAAAAAAAGTGAATAAAGCCAACTCGTACATAGGAGAAACAGAAGTACCTTGGGAATTCATTAGGGGGTTCTCTACCGTTTCAAGGTCTGTTATCGCTAGAAGTGGTGTGATGTGCTTTAAGAAGTGGTCCTCGGGGTATCGTTTTCTCTTTTCTAGGTTACAAGTGTCCAGGTGAAGAAGATTGCACACACACAGCATCATCTTGCAGAACGAATGGTTCAAAATTTTGTTATTGGTTGTAGCTTAGCATCTAGAGTTCTACATGTGCTGCTCTATGCTTACACTTGAGCCGGAGGTTGTGTATTTAGCCACTTATCAATTCCTCTTGTTCTCAATGTTCATTTGCTTGGGGACAAGCAAACCCTTAAGTGGGGGGTGATTTGATAAGTGTCTAAATACACCGTTTTATAACGGTGAAATACTTACACTTTCATGCATTAATTGAATAAAACAGGTGCCTTTGATGTGTTTTTCTTGTTTTTCTTACTTCAGGGCATCCACGGACCATTTACGTTGAGAGGAATGCTTACAACGAGAAAATCAAAGCCGAGGAGCGAAGAAACGAAGTTAAACGAGCTCCGAAGGGCACCCCAAGCGTTCCTACACAACCAAGCCCATTTTTGGGCCTGTGTGCGGGCTGTATACAGCCCGCACACCGTTGGCAGAAGGGTGTGCGGCCGCACAGCGGTCGGGTAGTGAAGCCCGATTAGGGCTTTTTCTAAGGGGACTTTTGGCCACCGACGCCTCCGAACACCCCGACGCTCAAGCTTCATCAAAGGAGGTCGGTTTGGAGTGAAATCAAGGGAGAGAAGACGGTGGGACTTGAGGATCATCATCCTAGAGATTGCCGATGCGGATTCGGCAAGTGTCTTCATCAACTCTAGTCGACACGGTCAAGAGAGAGTTTTGAGTTTTCTTGTTAATATATTCTTATTTGTGCAAACTTCCCTTGTTATTCATGTCGAACTAAACCTCCCAAGGCCGCCGGGCAACCGGTGAACCTTGGGAGGAATACTTGTATTGGATGCTATGCTTTTAATTCAATGAATGGATGGTGTGGAATTTGGTTTCATACATTGTGTGCTTAATTGTAGTGATTTGCATGAAAACTCTGCATTTCATTTTATCGAATGTGCTTGGTTGTGCGAGGTGCGCTCTTGTACCGGTACACCGGAGGTTCCGGGTGCCGGTAGCCGCCCGTAGGTTGTAGAGTTCATCTTACCGAAATTGCGTATAGATAACTCCAACCAAGGCTCCTTAGTCCCAATGACATCGTGTGAGTATCCTTTGGATAAATTAACTTGTACTAGATTAGGGCTACACTACGGAGGTTCCGAGATAAAGTAGCCGTGTGCCCGCTTTTTAGCGACGCGCACGGCGACCATCATCAATCCCTTGCGTTACCGCAAGTGCACGGGTCGCCAAGTAATAAAGTGAACCTAATGGGTCGGGTTGTCGAATCAAAGGCAACAGAAGTACTAGTAATTGCTCTTCTTTTGTTATCTAGCCTAATGAGTGTAGTGTGTGATGATCTAATAGCTAAACCTAAAAGTGTCACTACAAGTGCGCAGGAACTAAAAAAAGAGGGAGTTATCAATCGATGAAAGTGGGGTATCCGGACAATCTTCCCCTAGGATTCGGGTGCTAAATGTAGATTACAAGTGTTTCGAGATAAAAACAATGAGTCATAGGTATCGTAATGTATACGGTCCCTACCTCCAGGTCGCCGATAACTAGTCCCCTAAGAGGTCCCAGTGGAGAATTCTCTCGACGCCTCACACCACATATGACTACTTAATACTCTAGAGATACCAAAGATATAACCAATTCCTAAAAGTAGATCCAACCCTGCTTCCAGGTGAAAGATCCCTAACCACCTATGAGGTCCTAGTGGAGAATTCTCTCAACTCCTCACACCACATATGGTTGCTTAAAACTTAGGGAATATAGAGATAGGAAATATCTAGACGAAGTCGACTACCCCGGAACCTCCGTAGTGTAGCCCTAATCTAGTACAAGTTCCTTTATCCAAAGGATACTCACACGATGTCATTGGGATTAAGGAGCCTTGGTTGGAGTTATCTATAAACAATTTCGCTAAGATAAACTCTACAACCTACGGGAGGCTACCGGCACCCGGAACCTCCGGTGTACCGGTATAATGAATCCCTCTTCATACTATGTGGATCTAATGCAAGAGCGCACCTCGCACAACCAAGCATAATCGACAAGATGAAATGCAGAGTTCTCATGCAAATCACTACAATTAAGCACACAAAGTATGAAACCAAATAACACACCATGCATTCATTGAATTAAAAGTACAACATCTAATACAAGTATTCCTCCCAAGGTTCATCGGTTGCCCGGAGGCCTTGGGAGGTTTAGCTTGACATGAATAAGAAGGAAAGTTCAAACAATAAAGAGTACATCAACAAAAACACTAAGAACTCCCTTTTGAGCGTGTCGACTAGGTTTGATGAAGAAACTTGCCGAATCCGCGTCGGCAAGCTCTAGGATGAAGATCTATGTGTTCTTCCCCTTTCTCCCACTTGATTCCCCACCAAAATAACCTCCTTCGATGAATATTTGAGCGCGGGGGTGCTTGGAGGCGCCAGTGACAAGATATCTCTTGAAAAAACCCTAGAAAGCCTTTTAAACCCGAGCCGTGTGCGGCCTGGTGTGAGGGCCGCACATGAGGCCGCACACCCTTTTGCCAAGGGTGTGCGGGCCGCACACAGGCCCGCACAGGGCCTGAAAACAGACCTGAATAGGCCCGTTTCATGTAGGAGTGCCCGAATGACGTCCAGAGCTCGTTTAACCTTCGTTTCTTCGCTCCTTGGACTCGAATTTCATCCTCTAAATGCTCCTCCTCACGTAGATGGCTCATACATGCCCTGACATAGAAAAAACACGTAAAACACATCAAAGGGCACTAGTTTTATTCAAATAATACATGAAAGTACAAGTAATGCACCGTTATAAAATGTTGTATTTAGACACTTATCAAACGACCCCCTACTTGAGGGTTTGCTTGTCCCCAAGCAAACAAACATGAAGAACAAGAGGAATTGATAGTTGGTAAATACACAACCTCTAGCTCAAATATAAGTATACAATAGCAAGTGTAAGAGTCTAGATGCTAAGCTACAACCATAAATGAAATTTTGAAACATTCATTCGGCAAGATGATGCTGTGTGTGTGCAACCTTCTTCACCTGGGTTCTTGTAACCTAGATAGGAAAAGATGAGACCCCGAGGACCACTTCTTGAAGCATATCACACCACTTATAGCGGTAACGAACCTTGAAATAGTAGGGAACCCCCTAATGAATTCACAAGGCACTTTTGTCTCTCATCTATACACAATTGGCTTAATTCTATTTTTTTTCTTCTTTTGACTAACATGAACTGTAGTCTTCGTTTTGGTAGGGTAAATATGCTGATCAGGCACCAAAAAACCCAACTTATTTAGAAGATTACAAGTTCACATGAACATGCTCGTGCTTTTCTAGCTTTTAGCTTAGGAAACACTCTTTTTAGGAGCCCGAAACCTAAGTTAATTTGCTATTCAAGTAGAGGAGCATTGTCATTCTTATTGCTATACAAAACACTTTTTATGACCACACTTTATTTCGTTTTTTTTTTTTTTTTGCCAATTTAAAGAGAGAGACAGAAGCCCTCAGATAACTCATTAGGAAGAAGCCTAACACATCAAGGTATGGTATCACTAAAATGGGTTAGCTACTAAGAGGGTCACGTAGGTTATCATTTAACCTAACCTAGATATCCAAGGTCCAAGCTAGAAGGTACGTGATGGAATGCCGTGAATGATCAAAATTCATTAAGTACAAGGTTATGTGCAAATCTTTGCATCTATCATTCTCCTACTCTAATGTACACTAAGGTATCATCGCCATCATAGGTTACAATCATGCATAAATGTCATCAAAGTTCATCAAAACAGTCATGCACAAATAATAAAAAAAAATCGATGCTAAAGAACATATGTGCATGCATGCCACCCCCCACTTAAAGTCGTACATTGTCCCCAATGTACATGATCAGCAGTTCAAAACATAGGATATGAAATATAAAGCAAGAAAGAGGGGCGAGTGAACTTCCCTGAGTTAGAGTGGTAGCACATGAATGGATACGATCATGTAATCATCGTGCTACTAATGATAGTAGAGAAGAGAAAACAATGCCCACGTCTACCCCTATGAGGTAGAACGGGACATTAGATCAAGGCATCCATCATCATCACACAAAAATTATTAAAGATCTAATAAATAAGATAATAAAAAAGAAAAACATGAGTTTGGAAGAGTTCGGCTCTTTCCAACTTGAGCTACAAAAAGAAATATGATTAAGGAAGCACAATGTGTGAGTACTCAAGCATAATTGTCTCAATCGTCATCTCTTGGTGAGAACTTGTAAAGAAAAGATATATGAACATGAATTTTCAAGTTTAAAGCATTCTCACCTTCTTTTTCTTGGGCTTTGATAAAGATTTAAGCAATAAAATCTAGAAAGATAAGAGAGAAATTCACACCCAAAGCTTGATGGCAAAAACTAACGGTGTCGTTGAAAACTTGATGAAAAGTGATAGATCGACAAAATTAAAACTCAAAATGATAAGGGGTTTGAAGATCAAGGTTAAGTTGGCAAAATAAAGAGGGTTTCCTACATAACAATTCACAAAAAACTGCACTAGAATCAGCCAAAGAGAGAAAGAGAAACAGAATTTCTTGTGTGCTAAACAGGCTGAAATTTTGTGCTGAATGGGGGTTGTGTGCGGGCTGTGTGCGGCCCGCATATAGCCCGCACACCCCTCTGCCTTGCTTGTGCGGGTGGTAGACAGTCCACACAGCCCCAGAAAACCTTGAAACTCGTCGTTGCATGCATAATCCTCATCACAATGCAAAGTATGATCATAGAACTGTAGATAACACATCAAGAATCGTCGACCTCATGCCAACACATCAAACGACAAAAAATGTGCAATTGAGATACTCACACAAAACAAAAACAAAAACAAGCACAAAAGCTATAAAAACTAAAAACACACAACTAGGAAAGTAAGAAAACTAATTTAAAAGCTTGGGTTGCCTCCCAAGAAGCGCTTGTTTAACGTCACCAGCTTGACGTACCTCTTTCTTACCTCATGGAGGCTTGAAAATGGTGTACTCATCCTGGCTAGATGTGGCATAAGAGCTACTAGAAAATACAAAACATACCTGCCGAGAAGATGTCGAGATGGAGATCATAAAAGAATTACATTTTGGTCTCCATGGGAATAATTTGGGTCGAGAATTGTTCAAGCTTGGCATAGGTGGATTATTGGGTAGCTTCCACATTCTGTCCACATGATTTTTCTCAACCTCGGGTTGATGAACTCTAATTGCCCACAACATTAGCTTGGGTCTCCAAGGGAAAATCTTCGGGTGAGAATTGCCCAAGCCTGGCATAGGTGGGTTCATGGATGGCTTTAGCTTCTCACCCACTTCTTCAAATGTTTTTTCAGGAATTGTTTTTATGCACTTGATGAATGGACCAACATTGAGATAGGTAGCTTTCTCCATTTCCATTGACTCATTTTCTTCTACCTCCTTTGATTTTTTTTCATCCATGCTTTTAGCTTCCCCATTTTCATCTTCAATAGCATCTTTTTGTAGAACTTCGATTGGTTGCTCTTCCATCATTTCAGCCTCTGCGTTTGCCTTTTGAAGTTCTGCCACTTGTTTCTCAATCTTCTAAATAGATGCTCGAATATTCCTAAAATTGTTATTGGTGGCAATCATAAACTTTGCTAGCGCCTCCACAATTATGTCTTTCTTTTGACGGTGTTGCTCACGTGGAATAACTAGAGGATGATGGTGCTACCGTTCTTGATATGGGGGATATTCTACCATTGTTTGTTGAGGGTAGTTCTATTGTTGTTCTTGAGAATATCTAGCAGAATTTTGCTGCCCCCTGCACAATGGATTGTAAATATTATTATTTCTATATCCTTCATTTACTTGCATGGCCATAAATTTGTCCAACTTTTCTTCAAGTGCATAAATTTTTGCGGCCACCATAGCTTCGTGAAAATCCATGGCCTCTGTATACAAACAAAATAATAAAAAAAATAAAGCATAAAAGAAAACAAAAAAATAAAAAATAAAAATGTATATGATGAGCGCATTTCATATATATGTATTGCATGCTTTACCCTCATCATTATTGAATATTTTGGCTGTAATTCTCCAAGTACGGTGCTATTTGAGGTATTCGTTGTTTGTCATGCAGATATCAAAGTCCTGAAGTAAGAAGAAGTGTTTTTGGAACAATTTTAGGAGCTAAAGGACTTAGAAGAAACCTCATCAAGCTCAGCACGGCTTGAGCACGCCCTTGCTGTTCCTCGTGCAAATTGCAGGAGAATTCAACCACAAATCAGCACAGCCTGCGTTCGCTGAGCACGTCCGTGAAAACCTCAGCACGGCTGGAGCACGCCCGTGCTGTTTCCCGTGCAAAGTGCAGGAGAATTCAGCCACAAATCAGCACAACCTGAGTTCGCTGAGCACGGTCGTGAAAACCTCAGCACGGCCTAAGCACGCCCGTGCTGTTCCCCGTGCAGATTACAGGAATGTGAGTTTTTTGGAGATTTATTTGGCCGTAATCTGCACGGCTTGAAGCACGGCTTCAACACGCCCGTGCTCACATCGAGAAGACATTAAAACCCTAGAAACTCAGTTTCTAAGGGGACTTTTGGTGGGCGAACTTTGGGAGAAAGAAAGGGAGAGCTTTGGGGGTTCATCCTCCACTTCATCAAGGGAATGCCAAGCTTATGGTAGGCCGATCGGGAGGAGATTACACGGCATTGTAGATCCTTGGACAACCTCAAGGATGCAAGAAATTAGGGAGTTTTCAATTTCTTGTCTTATAATTTCTTTGGCATTGTACTTGTTGGTTGTCATTATGAGGGACTAAACTCTTAAGGGAGCCCCGGGGTTGGTTGTATGACGTTGTAGCTTGAACTCATTGTCTTTACTTGCAGTATTTATGAATGTCTTGTTCCTTTCAATAAATCAAGGTTATTGGCTATCTTGTATGTTGTTTAGTGCTTGATGCTTGGTAGTTAATTTCTCTTATCTAGGCTTGTGAATCGTTATTGATTGTTGCAAGCAGTGGGAGTTCAACTTAGGGCTCGGCAGCGCTAGAAACCACATGCATATAGCATAACTAGGTTTAGAACTGAAGACATCTCTGATAAATACTGAGAAAAACCACATGCAAGCAGTGTAGCCCTAATCCAGTACAAGTTCCTTTATCCAAAGGATACTCACACGATGTCATTGGGATTAAGGAGCCTTGGTTGGAGTTATCTATAAGCAATTTCGGTAAGATAAACTCTACAACCTACGGGAGACTACCGGCACCCGAAACCTCTGGTGTACCGGTATAATGAATCCCTCTTCATACTATGTGGATCTAATGCAAGAATGCACCTCGCACAACCAAGCATAATCGATAAGATGAAATGCAGAGTTCTCATGCGAATCACTACAATTAAGCACACAAAGTATGAAACCAAATAACACACCATGCATTCATTGAATTAAAAGTACAACATCTAATACAAGTATTCCTCCCAAGGTTCATTGGTTGCCCGGAGGCCATGGGAGGTTTAGTTCGACATGAATAAGAAGGAAAGTTCAAACAATAAAGAGTACATCAACAAAAACACTAAGAACTCCCTTTTGAGCGTGTCGACTAGGTTTGATGAAGAAACTTGCCGAATCCGCGTCGGCAAGCTCTAGGATGAAGATCTATGCGTTCTTCCATTTTCTCCCACTTGATTCCCCTCCAAAATAACCTCCTCCGATGAATATTTGAGCGCGGGGGTGCTTGGAGGCGCCAGTGGCAAGATATCTCTCGAAAAAACCCTAGAAACCCTTTTAAACCCGAGCCGTGTGCGGCCGCACATGAGGCCGCACACCCTTCTGCCAAGGGTGTGCGGGCCGCACACAGGCCCGCACAGGGCCTGAAAACGGGCCTGAATAGCCCTGTTTCATGTAGGAGTGCCCGAATGACGTCCAGAGCTCGTTTAACCTTCGTTTCTTCGCTTCTTGGACTCCAATTTCATCCTCTAAATGCTCCTCCTTACGTAGATGGCTCGTACATGCCCAGACATAGAAACAACACGTAAAACACTTCAAATGGCACCAGTTTTATTCAATTAATGCATGAAAGTGTAAGTAGTTCACCGTTATAAAACTGTGTATTTAGACACTTATCAAATCACCCCCCACTTAAGGGTTTGCTTGTCCCCAAGCAAACAAACATTGAGAACAAGAGCAATTGATAAGTGGCTAAATACACAACCTCCGGCTCAAGTGTAAGCATACAGCAGCACATGTAGAACTCTAGATGCTAAGCTACAACCAATAACAACATTTCGAACCATTCGTTCGGCAAGATGATGCTGTGTGTGATGAGATCCGCAAGTGCACGGGTCGTCAAGTAATACCTCTCACGCACGTGTGAGAGGGTCGTATTCCCTAGGGTCCCAAGAGCTGCTATTACTTCCCCCTAGACGGCACTGTCTAGTCTACCAAAGATAGAGAAACAAAACAAGATAAGAGAACTAACAAAGATAACTATAAACACATGGACTCAGGCACACCACATGAGCATATTTAAGGAAGCAAATAATAATGAAAGCGCGAGGTCCCGGGCTAGGATCCCCTCAGGACTACTAAAGCAAGATGGATGCTAAAATTACACAGGCAGTGGTGGATGGGCCAAGAGATATCCAACAGTAGATCACCCCGATGGTCACGGCGATGACCCCTAATCCGGTACGAGTATTGGCTCGGAATTTCTTCCGACCAAATCCTCCTACGATTGCACTACGCTTAGGAAAACCTCTAATTAGGGTCGATACTCAACCTAGGTCCAGCCCTAATGGTTGGAGGGGCATGAAATACCCGATGGTCACGGCGTATTCATACATGTATCCCTTCCATGCTATGTGAGTCTAGCACAAGGGCGATGGTCACGCACCAAGTACAATCTAGAAGTTGAATCACAGAGTTCTCATGCCAAACAACACATCAAAAAACACAAAGCATGAACCACAAACCAAACCACATACCATAAATGTAAATCTAAAACATCCATACAAAGCAAGTTCATCCCAAGGTTCACCGGATGCCCGGTGACCTTGGGAGTCTAGTTCATCATCAACAAAGGAGAAAGCAAGAAATACAACAAGTACAAGACAAAGCTCATAACAAACTCCCTTAAGATGGAGACTAGAAGGTGGTGATGAGAACTTGTCGGATCCGCGCCGGCAAGCTCCTAGATCTTCTCCTTGATAGCACAACCTCTTCTCCTCTTGATTTCCTCCTCAGATCTGCCTTCTCCCCTTGCCTTGAAGCCCTAGGTGAAGATGGTGGAGAATGGTGGCCAAGAGTCGCCCAAACATGATGCCCTAGGAGCCTTTAAAAAGGTGAAATCGCGACTCCTCACGGGCTGCCTCACGGCCGTGAGGCATCCAGAAAGTTTTGCAGGAAATTTCACCTCGGGTGCTACAGTACTCTGCTACAGTACCCCCTGCTACAGTACCCCCTGCTACAGTACGGCTACAGTGAAAACCCAAAAAACGTCGTATTTGGTGTCGAATTCTTCCTAAATACGTTCTTGAGCTCAATTAGGGTCTGCAACACAAAATAAAGAGATTTAGACTATAAAAAGGGCATCGACTTATCAAAAAGATAATAAAATAATACAATAAAATACGTATAAAATACGTATATTTAGACGTTTATCAGTGTGTGTGCAACCTTCTTCACTTGGACACTTGTAACCTAGATAAGAGAAAATGATACCCCAAGGACCACTTCTTAAAGCACATCACACCACTTCTAGCGATAACAGACCTTGAAACGGTAGGGAACCCCCTAATGAATTCCCAAGGTACTTCTGTTTTTTTTTTTTTTTTTTTGACTAACATGACCTGTAATCGACTTTTTAGAAGGATAATTGTGCTGATAAGGCACCAAGAAAACCCAACTTACTTGGAAGATTACAGGATAACTGTGCTGTTATAAAACGTTGTATTTAGACACTTTTCAATTGACATATCACCCCGTATTGTGTGCATCATTAGGCCATATCTTATTTTGTCTCGAGTGATTGTCTTTACAGACCACTTGGCTCTTTGTTATTTAATAAACAAAGCTTATCCTAAACCAAGACTAATTTGTTGGGTTTTGTTATTGCAGGAATTCGATGTGGAGATCAAAGACACGAGAGGTGCGGAAAACCTGGCAGTAGATCACTTATCCCGTCTTGAAGGCTTAGAAGAGGGCGCAGTAACACATCAGGAAATTAACAATTCATTCCCTGAAGAGCACTTGTATGGAATGCAAGATTTGATAGTAACTGACATCCCCTGGTTTGCTGATTTTTTGAATTACCTTCCTTGCAAAATCCTGCTCAAAGGACTCACATTCCAACAAAAAAAGAAGTTCTTCGCTGATCTAAAAAATTATCTCTGGGAGGATCCGTACTTATTTCGAATATGTGCATATCTGATGAGTGCATTATATATATATATTTTTCCCATTTTTTACCCACTATTTTCTTATCTTCATATCATTATTTTCTCAATTCAGTGCTATTTGAGATATTTTCAGTTGATTGTGTAGTTATCTAGGTCCTGGAGCAATAACAAGTACTTCTGTGTGATTTTGGTAGAGAAAGGACCTAGAGGAAATTTTGGCCGTGCTCCCAAGACGTGCAAATTATAGAAGAATTCAGTAAGAGTCTGCACGCTCTCAGGTCTCTGAGCATGATGGTGCAAATGTCAATACGGCCATAACACGCCCGTGTTTAACCCTGTGCATATTACAACCTGACGAGTTGAAAAAAATTTCTATTTGGCCCAAACTGCATGGCTTGAAGCACGGCCTAAGCACGGCCATGCTCACATCGAGAGAGGGTTAAAATGTACTGAAAGTTAGGGTTTCGGCACTTTTGGCTTGGGGGAAAGACGGGAGAGTTGAAGGGAGAAGCTTGTACAGTCGTCTTCATCATCAGAGGAGGATAGTGCGTGAATTGTAGGCCCAATCAGAGGCAGAAGCTTATCAACATCGGCACCTCAGATCTCAAGAATGATGCAAGTAAAGAGGGAGTTCTTGGTTTTTATTGTATTTGTTATTTTTGTTGCCCTTCTTCTTGTTGAATTAATGGGGGGCTAAACCTCTTAGGGTGCCCTCGGTTGGTGCATTAGTTGTGTTAATCTCAATTTCAATTAATGCAACATTTATGGATGTTTCAATATCTACTTGTTAGATCTTTGGTCGTTTACTTGAATGTTGGTTGTTTTGTGTTTGATTGTTTGAGTTTCTCGATTTTCGCTTAGCTTGTATGTCTTCTTTGATTGATATAAGAAGTTGGAAATAGGCTCACACTTCAAATTACACTACTCGCATCATCCACATTAGGACAACAAGATTCCAGAACATAGATTGATTGAGACACTTAGGATAAATTCTGCAGAATCTGAATTTTGAATTTCACCAAAGCACAAACCCGGGGCCCCATTTCTTATATTGAGCAAATCCTAAGTTTCTCCTTCCGTGATTCTTTTTTCCCAATTTCTCCCGTTCCTAGGTTTAGAGTCATTCATCCCAACACCAATTGATTAGATATTAAGCAATAAGAGAATATTAGGAGATACACCAGCCCTGTGGATTCAACTACCCGACCCTTGGGTACACTTTGCTACTTGTGCGACCCGTGCACTTGCGATTACACAAGGGGCGTATCAAGTTTTTAGCGCCGTTGCCAGGGACTGGAAACTTTTGAGAAATCTTACAGCCTTAGTAATCTAGTCGTTTATTTTCTTTGTTTTTTCTGTTTTCTTTCTTTTCTTCTTTTGAGTTCTTATATGTTTATAAGTGATTGTTTTGGCTTTGATCTGCATATTTTCACCTTGATTTAATTTCTCAATTCTCACATCTTTATCTTTATTGTAAGCAGGTATAGTATATGACCCGGGGGAGTTCATCCCAATTAGCATGCCCAGATCCCGACATCGAACGAACATTTCATAAAAGATTGAGGCAGGTCAGTCTAACGGAGACCGGATCAGTCAAAATTAGCATTGAAGTGGACCAAGAGGAAGTCATGGCCGGAAATCAAAGGAGTATTTCATACTATGAATGGCCTAATTTAGAAGGTTTTGGCTCAAGTAACGTTCGACCCTCCGTTGCGGCAAACAATTTCGAGTTGAAGCCTGACTTTATCCAAATGGTACAACAGATGTGCCAATTTGATGGGTTCCAAGATGAAGACCCGTACGCCCATGTGTCCAGCTTCTTGAAGATCTGTGATACCTTCAAGGCGAACAACGTGCCCGAGGATGCAGTGCGCCTTAGGTTGTTCCCGTTCTTGGTACGAGGACGGCCAAGCAATGGCTAAGTTCCTTGCCGATGGGCTCTATCACTTGTTGGGCTCAACTGACCAAGAAGTTCCTTTTAGCCAAGATCACCAAATTAAGGAGCGACATTTCATCGTTTCGATAGTTAGAGTCAGAATCCTTGTAATGACACTTGGGAAAGGTACAAGGATATGTTGTGAAAATGTCCACATCACGGAATTGTTGAGTGGATGCAAATACAAATCTTCTACAATAGTATAAACATTACCACTAAACAAATGCTTGTTCATTGTGTAGCAAAAGACCCGAAGAGGCACAAAATTTGATTGAAGACTGACACATCCTTGCGTGTATGTTCTGCAAGTGCACGGGTGTCGAAGTAATAAAGTACTCAACGGATGGGTAGTCGAATCCACAGGGAGTAGAGAATAGAAACAAAAATACTTCTCTAAGTAGCCAAAGACAACTAATTGTTGTTGAGATCAAAAAGTAAGTAATAACAGAATTATAGAACTGAAAGTAAAACTAGAGCATTGGAAAGATCAAAGTGAAGATGGAGTACTCGGACAATGCTCCCCCTAGGATCCTAGTTTCAAGTGCAAGACTTCAATTACTCTTGCCCAATCAAGATTTAACGAGTCGTGGAAATCCACAGATACAAGGTCCCAAACCTATGGTCAACCTTGACTAGTCCCCTACGAGGTCCCGGCGGAGAGAAACTCTCGACGCCTCACACCACGTATAACTGCGCTAAACTCTTGGGACTCCAAATGATAAACCCTGTTGCCAACTATAGATCAAAAATAAGTCCCAGCGGAAAGGCCTCTCTCAACGCCTAACTCTCTTTGAGATCGATAATAACTCTTGGAATATGGAGGTAAGGTGTATCACACCGGAGGGGAAAGGGGATGTGCCGCTACCTCTCGACTCACCCTCTCAACCATCTTCAAACTTGGCTAATCTAATCTTAATGGTGATGGTCACTCGTCAAAAGGATGATTAGGTTGGATTCTTAACCCTAGTGTCACTCTAAGGGAAAATCAATGAAGTACACAAGTTTGAAACTCAAATTAAATCTCAAATTAAATAAAAGCATTAAAGTCAATGAAACATAGAAATCCTAGGGTTTACATGTCCAAGTACCCACTAGGGGTTTAGCTCTCCATGGAGCAATATAAAATCATCAATACAAGTGAAAATAAATGCACATAATCCATAAAGAAAACCCCCTTGAGCTCTATGTTGATGGTCTATGAGGGCTGCTCCTTCTTCTCCACGGATCCCTTCTTCAAGCCTAGGGCACACCTCGCCAAATCGAAGTCGTCGAAGGCTCCCCCGATAGCTATCCTTGGAAGGAATCGGTGTTAAAATTGGTGAAGAAACGTCACGTAGCAAAAACCTCCCCAAACCCTAGCCGAGCACTCCCCAAAAGATAGGAAAAAGGATCCCCCTAAAACGCTTCAGAATGGCCTTTTAAATGGCAAAAGTCGAGGATCCACACGGCCATGTGGAAATTCCACATGCCTATGTGGATTTTCAGCATCTAGAAAACTGCACCTATAGGCCCCCGATTTCGCCCGTTTCTTCTTCTGAGGCCACACGGACGGACACACGATCGTGTGGTAAGTCATGAGGCATTTTTTGATGTTGAAAACCCTTGGAGAGCTTTTGAATTCTTCGAACAAATCAGAACGAGCGAGCATGACTGCTTCGTGTCCTTTTACAAAATTGTCTTGAACCCTTTAGAAGTTGGCACATACTCTCTTGTTTGACCCTGATTTGTATCTTGAGCTTTGTATTTGCACAAAAGAACTCCACTTGGCACCATGATAACCTATTTTTGCTTTTATTCCCATAAACCTTCTTCACAACCCTAATTGCATGAAAGAACATAAAAACACACGAAATGAGAGATATAACCTGAAAAATGTGATGCTCATGCATGGAAAACATCTCAAATAATATATACATGTAAGCACTAATTAAAGACATGGCCTCTAATGGATACCAATGGAGCCCAGAGAGGAACAAACCAGTGAAGGCTGCAGGCATTTATGAGGTGGATGCACTCACCACTCTAGTAGCACAAGTTGAACCTCTGACTAAGCATCTGGATACCATGCAAGTGCAACCACCTACTCCTGTGTTGAGTTGTGATAGTTGGAAAGGCCAAGCTGGGCCTAGGGTTCTTTTGAAGGGGGTCAGAGTACTGAGCTGGTGGACTTCATTGGTCAGAATCAGAGGTACCAGAACAACCCCTATAACAGCACGTACAATCCTGGGTGGAGGAATCACACAAATTTTTCATGGAGTCAGCAGAACCGAAGCCAGGAGTGGCCTTTACCACAACAGCAACAACAGTCACAGTCTCACTTCCCAAGGGCCCCGCCTCAAGAACATAAGGGCCCACTCTAGAAGCCCTCCTGGTGAAATATATTCTATCCAATGACGCTCGACTCACAGGGCATGAGGAAATTATGAGAAATTAACAGGCTTCATTATAGAATCTTGAGCATCAGGCAGCACAGATTGTTAAGACTCATTTTGAACGACCCCTGGCTTCTTTACCAAGCAATACGGAAGTCAATCCAAGGGAATCTCTCAACGCCGTGACTTTGAGAAGTGGGAAAGAGCTGGAATCTCTACCTGATGTGCGTCCCGCTAGTGTACGGGGTTGTCAAGTAATACCCTATGTGTGACACAGGGGTCATATTCCTCGGGCCCAAGGATCTACCCTTTCTTCGTCTTCATGGTGGTTGTCCCGCAAGCGCACGGGGTCGTCAAGTAATAAACCACTCGTGCACGCACGAATGGGTCGTATTCCGAAGGGCCCGAGAATCTATCCTTACTTCCTTCTCGCAATGTTGTCTAGCCGATCAATTTCGAGAGTAAAGGAAGAAAATGCAAAAACAAGAAATAAATGCAATTCGAAATGCTAATTAACCAGGGCAATAGAAAGTGTGAAATCAGGGTGAGAAAGCGGTCCCGGATAAGGATCCCCTCAGGGGCTACTGAAGTGTACAGGATACTGGATTAACATGTAAATGGCTTGTTGGACCGAGAAAACCCTAGATTAGGTCAACCCGATGGTCACGGCAGTTGACCCCTAATCCGGTACGAGTATTAAATACGGGCTCTACCCGTATAAATCCTCATACGATTGCAAAGGGTGAGGTGGTTTTCTCAAACTAAGGTTGAATCACAAATAAGCAATTAACCCTAGAATTGGAGGGGTACAAATACTCGATGGTCACGGCGTATTTATACGTATTTCCCTTCCAAGCTTGGTGAGTCTAACACTAGGGCAATGGTCATGCAACCTAGTATTGGCTAAGTATGGATACACAGAGTTCTCATGCATACCCTAACATTCAAAAGCACCAAACAAGGATCACAAACAAGTCTACAAACATTAATTAAAACCAAGCATCCAAAATACACAAGTTCACCCCCAAGGTTCACCTACATCCGGTGACCTTGGGGTTTAGTTGTTGATAATATCAAAATACATACTCAAAAGCATGAAAACAACTAAAGAAAGCATAATCACTCCCTCAAATACGAAAATGGAGTTCCGAAGACGCCACTCAAGAGGTGGCTTCTCTTGTCTTCAACCCTCCTTCAATGATGCCCTAGAGTAGGATCTTGCTCCCAAACGCACTCTCCTCTAAGATCTTGCCGTGAAAACGCCCTCAAAGCCCTCCTCCAAGCCGGATTTTTAGATGGTTGTGTGGAGCTCCAAGGAAGAAGACTAACTCCCACTCAAATGCCCTAGAAAAGTCTTTTAAATCAAGACATCGCGATGCCTTGCGGGTGGCCTTGCGGGCGTAAGGTTGCCCGCAAGGCATCCAGAGAGTTTCTCAGAAATTTTTCCATTCAGTGCTACAGTATCTGCTACAGTAATTCCGCTACAGTGCTGATACAGTGATGAAGCCCAAAAACGCCGCATTTGGTGTCGATTTCTTCATGAATACGTTCTTGAACTTATTTCGGGCCTGTAACACAAGTAAAGCAACTTTAAACAAGAAAATAGAAAACAACTTAACAAAAAGAGAGAATAAACTATACACAAGTACGTATAAAATACGTATATTTAGACGTTTATCAAACATCCCCACACCTAAGCATTTGCTTGTCCCCAAGCAAACAAACATGAAGAACAGGGGCAAGAAGATAAATGGCTAAATATACGACCTCAAGCTCAAATGTACAGGACTTCACTAGCACAGATGGTTAGAAATCAGGAAGTGAGTTGTTCAGTGTATAGACAAGCAATATCAGCTCTGTTTCATCCAAAGTGTCATCGTGAGTGTGTGCTGACTCCCACACTGATCTCCACACCCTGGATTACCCCAGGATGTCCATTGACCTCACACAGATTGAAGTTAGTGTTAGGAATGCTAAAGACCCTCTCAATAGTCAATTAAAAATCTTGTGGTCTCCAAAAAGGAACTTTAACATCAAGTGAAGATAGAACAGGTTTCAGGCGTTTTTTTTTTTTTTTTCGAGTCCGCCTAACGTAGACTGCACAAAACGTTTTCAGCAGGATGCACATGCTGGCCAGGCACAAGAGCCACCCAACTTACTTGACTACAGATCTACATATACGCATTCATGCTTTTATAAGCAGAGGAATACTGACATAGACTAATTTTTTTTTTTTCACAACGCCTGATCAAACCTGCTAAAAACTTCACTTAAAAACCTCACTGAGGGTTAAAGCAAAAACAGGAGACTCAAAAATTTTTAAAGGACTATTGAAAGAAGAATTTAACATCCTAACACAAAAATCAATAAGATGGATTAGAGCGTCAGAATTGGGAGTTATAGTGAGCAGGTATAAATATGCACTAAGGATGAAACAGAACTACATTCATGCACATGTAAAGTACAACTCACTACTGTCATTCTACCAAGCTAGGAAATCCTTAACAAAAAAATCATAGCTATCATAGGTAAAATACAAGCATGCAATACAGTATAAATACTCCATCCCCACAACTAAAGCTGTACATTGTCCCCAATGTACATAAATCAGCAGTACAGGGTGGGAAATAAATATAACAAAAATTAAAAGATGGAGTAAGAAACTTCCCCAATCCGTCGATGAAATGCATGTGGACTGGGGGGGTCCATGTGGTGAGGGCTGGGAGTGTGAAGCATTCCTAAAGAAATTCCTGGAAAAAGACAAAACACTGATCACAACTCCAGAATGAGAATGATAGAGAAGAGTGCAAAAACAGAAAGTTCAAAATAAAGAAAGAAAGTTTAGTAGGGTCGGAACCCTAACTAACTTAAAAAGTAACACTAAAGCAAACAACAATAAGAGCAGCAAAATAAATAAAAAGAACAACAAGAACAACAACAAATGGCGTGATGCTGGGAATCTAAGAGTCAGATGGCCGTGATGATGCAACACAGGTGGTAGCTGCGGAGGTGGTGCCTTGAAATGTAATCACACTTGGTCGGCCGGCACACCATTGCTTTGCAACTTCAATGGAGCTTAAGACTTCTAATGTGAGCTCTTTGTAGGTGGGTTCTTCAATGGAGAACAATTTGTCCCACCCATCATGAGAGATAAGCTCCAAGATGACTTCATCTAACCCCAAGGCTCTCAAAACATTCCAATCAATTTTTTGTATGGTGCCGAATGTTTTCCTTGACAAAAGGGCAAATCGGGTCTTGTGATCGTCCTTTCGAAATCGTGGTCCGTCGCCGGGCGGAGAACGGTCTCTCCCTGTCCTCTTATGAGCCACTTTCTTGGTCCTCATACCTACAAGACCAAGGGGACACCATTAAACCAAATTATAAAGAAATTGAGGTTTCATGGAATGAAAATTAAGGAGAATGGTTCATTGCTACAGTAAATCCGAGAAATTTTGGCAAGAGCTTTGCTTGAAAAAGTAGCCAAAAATTTCTACAATCATACAAAACCAATCTAACAATGCTATATTAAGCAAAGAGAACATAAACACAAAGATTACATCCCAACAATTCAATAAAACACAAGATATAAGAATGAAAATCAAACCTTAACCCTAGAGTATGAGGGATGAATCAAAAGCTTGAAACGGCTTGAAAAGGTTGTAATCTTCCAAAATCCTTCCACAAAAGAGTTTAGAGGAGGAGGAGAGTGATTTAGAGAAAAAAAAATGAGGTGATTTGGTGGAGAAATGAGTGAGAAATGAGAGGAAGAAGATGGGAGTGTGAAGATGAGAGAAAGAGAATGGGAAGAAGCCTTTTTAGGGCTTTTATCGGGCATCCTTGCGGGTGGCCTTGCGGGCGCAAGGTTGCCCGCAAGGAGCCTCGGGAAGCCTTGCGGTTGGGCTTGCGGGGGCAAGCCCACCCGCAAGGCCCCTCTGGATGGTTCATGGGCAAGCTTGCGGGCGCAAGCTTGCCCGCAAGCTTGCCAAATCCGACCAAAACCCTCTCTAACGGTCATAAAACGGCTCCAAACTTGTTTAGCATCAACATAACCTCCTTTAAACCCTAAAAACAATGAAAACAAAGCCGATATAATCCCATAAACACACAAGAAGCAAGCTTCATGGCATCAACACATCAAACAACTCAAAGAATCCCAATATCAAGCAACAAAGAAATGACAAAGAAGAAGAACAAAATAACTAAAACAAAGACAACATCTAACCACTACCAAATTAAAGAATACGAAAACTAGAGTGCAAGGAATTTAAAGAGCTTGGGTTGCCTCCCAAGAAGCGCTTGTTTAAAGTCGTTAGCTCGACTTATCATACCTCGACTCATGGTGGGACAAAGGGTGGAGAATTACCTCCATTTCTTGGCGGGGGGTTGTTACCTGGAAAGTAATGCTTAAGACGGTGACCATTAACCTTGAATGTTCCGTTCTGAGGGTGAGTTATTTCGATGGCACCGTGAGGAAAAACTTCCGTGACAATGTATGGCCCATGCCATCTTGATTTCAATTTCCCGGGGAATAGTCTCAGTCTAGAATTGAACAATAAAACTTGATCTCCTTTTTGAAAATTTTTAGCTCTTTTAATGTGGCGATCATGATACTCCTTTGTTTTCTCCTTGTATCGCACCGAGGTTTCATATGCCAAAGTTCGCCATTCGTCTAATTCATTTAATTGAAACTTCCTCTTGTGGCCACTAAGGTGAGGGTCGAAGTTGAGTTGTTTCATGGCCCAGTAAGCTCTGTGCTCCAATTCAACTGGTAAGTGACAAGCCTTTCCATAAACTAATCGGTAGGGTGTTGATCCGATAGGTGTCTTGTATGCCGTCCTATATGCCCAAAGTGCATCATCAAGCTGTTCTGCCCAATCTTTTCGGTGATTGTTGACAGTTTTCTCTAGGATCCGCTTTAACTCCCTCTTTGACACCTCAACCTGCCCACTAGTTTGAGGATGATACGCAGTCGACATGCTATGAGATACCCCATACCGTTTTAGGACTTTCTCAAGTTGAGCGTTGCAAAAATGGGTGCCTCGATCACTTATGATCACTCTGGGTGCGCCAAACCGGGAGAACAGCTTCTTTAGAAATTTCACCACCACCCTAGCATCACAGGATGGAAAGGCTTGGGCTTCCACCCATTTTGAGACATAATCTACCGCCACCAAAATGTATTTGTTACCCTTGGAGCTAGGGAATGGACCCATGAAATCAATCCCCCAAACATCAAACACTTCGCAAGCTTGATTCCACGATTGCGGCATTTCTTCTCTTTTTGAGATATTACCGGTCCTTTGACATCTGTCACACTGTTGTACCAACGTTTGCGCATCCTGGAACATAGTGGGCCAGTAGAATCCCGAGTCAAGAGCCTTCTTAGCTGTTCTGTTCCCGCCGTAGTGGCCTCCTATCGGACCTGAATGGCAATGCATCAAGATATCTTGCCCTTCCTCTGTGGAAACACATCTCCTGACGACCTGATCAGCGCACATCCTGAATAGGTACGGGTCTTCCCAAATGTAGTGCTTTAAATCGGCAAAGAATTTCTTCCTTTGTTGATATGTGAGCCGCTTTGGGAATATTTTTGCTGCTAAATAATTTGCGATATCTGCGAACCACGGAGTCTCATCTTCCTCGATCACCTGAATATTGCACAACTGTTCACCAGCGAATGAATCATTTATCTCACCCTTCTGCCAATTATTCTCCATAGGCTCCTCAAGGCGTGAGAGATGATCAGCAGCTAAATTCTCCGCCCCCTTTTTATCTTTTATTTCTAGATCAAACTCTTGCAGTAGTAGGACCCATCGGATCAATCGGGGTTTTGCGTCTGACTTGCTAAGTAGATTTTCAGGGCAGAATGGTCTGTGTACACAATCACCTTCGATAGCACCAAATATGATCGGAATTTGTCAAATGCAAATACAACTGTGAGCATTTCTTTTTTAGTGGTGGTGTAGTTTTCTTGCGCGTCGTTCAGGGTTTTGCTTGCATAGTAGATGGGGTGGAAATGATTGTCTCGCCGCTGTCCAAGCACGGCTCCCACAGCATAGTCACTCGCATCACACATTAGTTCAAATGGTAGACTCCAATCTGGAGAAACCATAATTAGTGCTTCTATAAGCTTTTTCTTCAGGGTGAGGAAGGCTTTCATGCAGTCTTCGTTAAACTCAAAAGGGCTTTGTCAAAGGTCGGGCAATTGAAGAAAAATCTTTTACAAACCTCCTATAGAACCCTGCATGGCCCAAAAAACTTCTGATTGCTTTTACTGAAGTTGGAGGAGGAAGTTTCTCAATGGTAGCAACTTTTGCCTGATCCACTTCTATCCCCTTTTTAGAGATTTTATGTCCAAGTACTATACCCTCCTTGACCATAAAATGACACTTCTCCCAGCTAAGTACCAAATTCGTTTCTTCACACCTTTTTAAGACTCGCTCCAAATTTTTGAGACAGAAATCAAACGAGTCACCAAAGACTGAAAAGTCATCCATAAACACTTCCATAATGTTCTTCACCATACCCTCAAAAATGGCCAACATGCATCTCTGGAATGTGGCAGGTGCATTGCAAAGCCCAAAGGGCATACGGCGGTAGGCAAATGTTCCATACGGACAAGTAAAAGTGGTCTTCTCTTGGTCCTCAGGAGCAATCGGTATCTGAAAATATCCAGAGAGACCATCCAAAAAGCAGTAATAAGCGTGTCCTGCGAATCGTTCGAGCATCTGGTCTATGAAAGGCAAAGGAAAGTGATCCTTCCTTGTGGCATCGTTCAGCTTCCTGTAATCAATACAGACCCTCCAACCTGTGACTGTTCTCGTCGGGATAAGCTCGTTCCTCTCATTGGTAATAACTGTCATTCCTCCCTTTTTGGGTACTACTTGCACAGGACTCACCCAGGCACTGTCAGATATAGGGTATATAATGCCGGCGTCGAGAAGCTTGATGACCTCATTTTTCACTACTTCCTTCATGTTAGGATTCAACCTTCGTTGAGGTATTGCCATGGGTTTGTGATTGTCTTTCATAAGAATTTTGTGCGTACAAAATGATGGACTGATCCCTTTGATATCAGCTATTTTCCAAGCAATTGCCTTTTTATACTTTTTGAGTACCTCAAGGAGTTTGCCCTTTTGTTCCTCTGTCAAATCTGACGCGATGATGACTAGAAGTTTGGAACCCTCACCCAGAAATGCGTATTCCAAGTGCACCGGTAATGGTTTTAGTTCCAGTTCAGGCAGTTCCTCCAATGATGACTTCAATTTCCCAAAACTGCCCATATCGCATTTTTCAGTCCTCACCTCTTCTGCTTCTGATGCACTGTCACTAAAATAACTTTCTTCCCTTGCTTGTGCCTCTGTTTCTCCATGAATTGGGTTTTCCTCCATTCTAAATTCCCCTTCTTCTAAATTGTCTGTTAATGGGTGCTCTGTGCCCTGTTCCGTTGGAGAATGCTCTACGAGGTTCAATTTTTCTGTTTGCATGTACTGGTTGAGGAACGACTGAGTATCAAAATCTCCATGGGTATGATTAATCGAACCCCCACAATACTGCTTCTTCCAATTATCATCACAAAAGTTTGGAGTGTTTGAGTCAATCCCAGTGCTAGAGTAGTAAGAGCACGGCACCTGCGACAGATGATAGTTAACCCAATCATTGGTTGCATACATAATTAAATAATAGAAAAAACAATATTTACAAACTCAGAATAAAAAGAATGGAAGCAAAACAAGAAAAAGAAAGTCAAAAGAAGTAATAATGGAAAATAAACAAGAATGGTAAAAACAACAAAACAATAGCCAAATCAACACGCTAAAAGTTTTCCGAATATTTCTCGAGGGTCCCCGGCAATGGCGCCAAAAACTTGGTGGTTGTCCCGCAAGCGCACGGGGTCGTCGAGTAATAAACCACTCGTGCACGCACGAATGGGTCGTATTCCCAAGGGCCCGAGAATCTATCCTTACTTCCTTCTCGCAATGTTGTCTAGCCGATCAATTTCGGGAGTAAAGGAAGAAAATGCAAAAACAAGAAATAAATGCAATTCGAAATGCTAATTAACCAGGGCAATAGAAAGTGTGAAATCAGGGTGAGAAAGCGGTCCCGGATAAGGATCCCCTCAGGGGCTACTGAAGTGTACAGGATACTGGATTAACATGTAAATGGCTTGTTGGACCGAGAAAACCCTAGATTAGGTCAACCCGATGGTCATGGCAGTTGACCCCTAATCCGGTACGAGTATTGAATACGGGCTCTACCCGTATAAATCCTCATACGATTGCAAAGGGTGAGGTGGTTTTCTCAAACTAAGGTTGAATCACAAATAAGCAATTAACCCTAGAATTGGAGGGGTACAAATACCCGATGGTCACGGCATATTTATACGTATTTCCCTTCCAAGCTTGGTGAGTCTAACACTAAGGCAATGGTCATGCAACCTAGTATTGGCTAAGTATGGATACACAGAGTTCTCATGCATACCCTAACATTCAAAAGCACCAAACAAGGATCACAAACAAGTCTACAAACATTAATTAAAACCAAGCATCCAAAATACACAAGTTCACCGCCAAGGTTCACCTACATCCGGTGACCTTGGGGTTTAGTTGTTGATAATATCAAAATACATACTCAAAAGCATGAAAACAACTAAAGAAAGCATAATCACTCCCTCAAATACGAAAATGGAGTTCCGAAGACGCCACTCAAAAGGTGGCTTCTCTTGTCTTCAACCCTCCTTCAATGATGCCCTAGAGTAGGATCTTGCTCCCAAACGCACTCTCGTCCAAGATCTTGCCGTGAAAACGCCCTCAAAGCCCTCCTCCAAGCCGGATTTTTAGATGGTTGTGTGGAGCTCCAAGGAAGAAGACTAACTCCACCTCAAATGCCCTAGAAAAGTCTTTTAAATCAAGACATCGCGATGCCTTGCGGGTGGCCTTGCGGGCGCAAGGTTGCCCGCAAGGCATCCAGAGAGTTTCTCAGGAATTTTTCCATTCAGTGCTACAGTACCCTGCTACAGTTCTGCTACAGTAATTCCGCTACAGTTCTGATACAATGATGAAGCCCAAAAACGCCGTATTTGGTGTCGATTTCTTCATGAATACGTTCTTGAGCTTATTTTGGGCCTGTAACACAAGTAAAGCAACTTTAAACAAGAAAATAGAAAACAACTTAACAAAAAGAGAGAATAAACTATACACAAGTACGTATAAAATACGTATATTTAGACGTTTATCACTTCACTTATTGTCTAACCAAATATCTCGAGGTTGGGTGCTAAGATCTACAAACCGATTTTAAGAAAATCTAAACTGAATGACGAACTACAGGCGAAATAGGTGGAGAATCACAAAGGGGAAAAACGGTCATGGACGCTGATCCCCCTGGGATTACTGAAGCTAGACAGATGCTAGGGTTAAGATTGCAATTGTGGTTTGAGCCAAGAGACTCCTTAAGTAGGTTAACCCCGAATCCCTCGGTAATTAACCCCTAATCCCATACAGGTATTGGACAGATTCTCTTCTGACCAAATCCCCCTATGATTGCACTACGACTAGGAAAATCTCTGATTAGGGTCAACCTCAGTACCTAGGTTCGAGCCTAATGGTTGGAGAGGTACCAAATACCCGAATCCCTCGGCGTATAGGCACATGTATCCCTTTGAAACTATGTAAGTCTAATACAAGGGCGTATCCCACGCTCAAAGTATAACCTAGAAATTGAACTACAGGGTTCTCATGTAATTCAAGGCAATCAAGCACACATAGCATGAACCGGAAACCAAAAAATTTGCATTAAATATAAATCAAAGCATCCATACAAACTTGTTCATCCCAAGGTTCACCGGTGTCCGGTGACCTTGGGACTTAGTTGTTCATACAAGCAATTAACACAAACCACATCATGAAAACAACTAATCTAGCCATAACAAACACTCCCTCAATTGTTGGTGATGAAAAAGTGAGACGGATCATCGCCACGAGCCTCCACCTACGCCGCAATGAGGGCGGCTTCCTTCTTCTTCTTCAAGCTTTAAATGATGAAGTAGAGGATGGATCTTGCCAAATCTCTACTCTCCTCTTGATCTCCACTCTTCAATTGATGAGAAAAGGCCTCTTCTTCCTGGATTTGAGCCTCCTTCAAGCTTCGAGAAAAGGCCTCAAATAGTTTGCCCTAACTTCCTTTAAAATCTAAATTTTGGGGGCTTATGCGGGCAGCCTTGCGGGCGCTGCTTGCCCGTAAGGTTCCTAGGAATTTTCCAGAAAAATGCCGGTGAAATAGTACCTGCTACAGTACTTGCTACAACCCCTTCCTATCCCAGAATGGAAATGGGATTATGTGACGATGGATTTTGTGGTTGGTTTACCACGAACACCTCTAGGTTGTGATGCAGTGTGGGTGATAGTGGATAGACTAACAAAGTCGGCACATTTCTTAGCAGTGCATACTAAGTACTCTTTGGAGAAATTGGCAAAGTTGTACATTGATGAGATAGTAAGGTTGCATGGGGTGCCAACTTTGATAGTTTCAGATCGAGACCCCAGATTTACTTCCTGTTTTTGGCCTAGGTTTTAGGAGGCCTTGGGTACGACTTTGAAGTTCAGTACTGCTTATCATCCTCAAACAGATGGTCAGTCTGAGAGGACCATTCAGACACTCGAGGACATGTTGAGGGCTTGTGTGATACATTTCCAAGGGAGTTTGGAGCAACATTTGGTATTAGTGGAGTTTGCCTATAATAATAGCTTCCAAGCAAGCATTGGTATGGCTCCGTATGAAGCTTTGTATGGAAGAAAGTGCAGAACTCCTCATTGTTGGGATGAAGTGGGAGAAAGGAAACTTCAAAGTGTGGAGTTGATTGATCGAACTGTTGAAAAAGTAATGGTGATTAGAGGTAGATTGAAAGCGGCTCAAGACAGGCAAAAGAGTTATGCCGATAACCATAGAAGATTTTTGGAGTTTCAGGTTGGGGATAAAGTATTCTTGAAGATCTCTCCTTGGAAAGGGGTAATTCGGTTTCTTGGAAGGGGAAAGTTGAATCCCCGATATATAGGTCCATTTGTGATCCTAGAGAGGATTGGACCGGTGGCATACCGATTAGAATTACCGCCTGAGTTGGAGAAGATTCATAATGTGTTCCATGTTTCCATGTTGAAGAAGTATATCCCTGACCCTTCTCATTGTCTTGAAGCTCCGCCGGTAGAGTTAAGAGAAGATTTGAAATTTGAAGTGCAACCGGTAGAGATCCTTGATTCTCAAGTGAAAACTCTTCGGCGAAAGTTTATTCCTATGGTTAAAGTGCTTTGGAGAAATGATGTGGTAGAAGAGGTAACTTGGGAATCTGAGGAGGTGATGAAGAGCAAGTATCCCCTTTTATTTGAATCTTGGTGTATGCCAAAATTTCGAGGCCGAAATTTCTTTAAGGGGGGTAGGTTGTGGAAGTTCGACCTTTTTCGCTTCTCTTGTGCTTTGTTTCTTGTGTAGAAGTTGTGTGTTTAAGTTTTTGTCGAGTTTGATTTTGTTGGGATCTTAGTTAAGGTCTTTTTGAGAGGTTAAAAGATGGGGGAAAAGTGTTTTAAAAAGTGTAAATGACACCCAATTGCGTGTGTGTTCCGCAAGTGCACGGGTGTCGAAGTAATAAAGTACCCAACGGGTGGGTAGTCGAATCCACAGGGAGTAGACGATAGAAACAAAAACACTTCGCTAAGTAGCCAAAGAAAACCGATTGTTGTTGAGATTAAAAAGTGATTAAAAACAGAAATTAAAAACTGAAAGTTAAAGCTAGAGAGTAGGAAAAGATCGAGATAAGAATGGGGTACTCGGACACTGCTCCACCTAGAATCCTTGTTTCAAGTGCAAGACTTCAAACACTCTTACTAAATGAAGATTTCAAGAGACGTGGAATCCAAAGATACAAGGTCCCAAATCTAAGGTCAACCTTGACTAGTCCCCTACGAGGTCCCGGCGGAGAGAAGACTCTCAACGCCTCACACCACGTATGACTGCGCTATGCTCTAGGGATTCCAAGTGGTAAACCCTATTCCCAACTATAGATCAATCCCTTTGGTCCAGGCGAAAGATACCTAATCACAAATAAGTCCCGGCGGAAAGGCCTCTCTCAACGCCTAACTCTCTTTGAGATCAAAGGTAATACTTGGAATATGAAGCTAGGGAAAACCACACCGGAGGGGAAAGGGGACGCGTCGCTACCTCTCAACTCACCCTCTCAACCCTCTTCAATCTTGGTAATCTAATCCTAATGGTGATGGTCACTCGTCAAAAGGATGATTGGATTAGCCCTCAACCCTAGTGTCACTCTAAGGGAAAAACCATTAAGCATACAAGATTGAAACTCAAATTGAAATAAAAGCATTAAAGTCAATGAAACATAGGAAATCTAGGGTTTACAAGTCCAAGTACCCACTAAGGGTTTAGCTCTCCATGGAGCAATACAAGTTCATCAAAATAAATGAAGATAAGTGCAAGAAATCCATAAAGAAAACCCCCTTAAGCTTCGTGTTGATAGACTATGGGAACTTCTCCTTCTTCTTCAAAGAATCCCTTCCTCCAAGCCTAAGGCACACCTCATCGAATCGAGTCGTCGAAGGCATCCCCAATAGCTCTCCTTGGAAGGGAATGATGATGAAACCGGTGAAGAAGCGCCCCCAGAGTGTAGCAAGAACCTCCTGAACCCTAGCCGTCACTTCCTCTCCAAGTTGGAAGAAGATCACCTCAATAACGCTTCAGAACGCCCCTGTGGATTTTCTGTCTTGTGGAATCTTCATACTAGTCCCCGATTTCGCCCGTTTCTTCTCCTGAGGTCACATGGACGGACACACGCCCATGTGAAAGGTCAAGTGGCGTTTCTTGATGATGGGAAAACCTTGGAGAGCTTTTGAAATCTTTGAACCAATCGGAACGAGCGAGCATGACTGCCTGCGTGTCCTTCTACAAGAGTTGTCTTGAAGTCTTTAGAAGTTGGCACATACCCCCTCGTTGGAACCCGATTTGTGTCTTGAACTTCGTAATTGCACAAAAGATCTCCACTTGGCACCATTCTGACCTAATCTTGCCTTTATTCACGTACCATGTCTCCACAACCCTAATTGAGTGAAAGAACATTTTCAGAATTATATACATGCAAGCACTTATCAGTAAACAAGGAAGGGACCTTGCGGGCACTTAGTGTGCCCGCAAGGAGCCAAAATAGGGGCCTTGCGGCCTCCCATGCGGCCGCATGGGAGCCCGCAAGGACCGCAGGCCAGAAGGCCATGCGGGCTCCCATGCGGGCGCATGGGAGGCCGCATGGCTTCCTGGTTGAGGCCTTGCGGCCTCCCTTGCGCCCGCAAGGGAGCCCGCGATCCCTCCCGCGCTTTGGGGCCTATTTAAACAGTTTTGAAACTCAAAGGGCCTTTATAGGACCCCATTTCCCTATCTTTTTCTCCCCATCTTGAATCCTCATTCTCCCCTCCATTAGATCTTCATTCTTCAGCTCCAAGAAAAAAGAAAGGTGTTGATCTTCCCCTCTTCTCCATTGGTGATGAATCTCCTCTAGTTTTAGCAAGATTTAAGGTGGGTTTTCTTCTCTTCTTCAATTCCTTGTTCTTTTATTCAATTCTCTTTAGATCCATGAAGAATTAGTGTGGATTTAGTATGGATCCAATTTTTAATTGGAATTTAGCCATGGATCTTATGTTTGAATGGTATAGGAGTCTTGATTTCATGTTTTGGTGAAGAATGAAGGAGATCCTTCATCTCTAAACCTTTGATTCTTTTTTATCCGAACCCAATTAGGATATTCTTGATTTTATTTTGATTTTATGGGTTTAAGGACTCTAGATCACTAAGTAAACCCTAAAAGCCATGAGATCTAATTTTGGATCATTCTTTCCTCTCTTGGTTATTGTTTGGGTTATGCGATTAATTCTTGTTTTCTTGGATGGTTAATGGCTTCAAGGAGGTGGATCTAAAGGCAAGGGTAGAGATCAAGTAGGCGAGTGGTCAAAGTTTTCGATCTCGCCAAGTTTGTGAGTGGGAATTGTTTAATTAAAGAGCTATGATCATGCTTGTTTGAATGTCCAATAATGCATGTTTTGAAATGAGAATTTCTTGATTTCAATGGATTCTTGAAGTGTTTCTTGAAAACTGAAATTATGATGCTATATGATCTTCTTAATTCTTGATTTCATTTTAATGGACTCATGAGATGATTTCCTTGAGATCTAGAAACCATGATAGTTTATGATCTTCTTAAATTCTTGATTATTTATATTTCATGAGGATTGGAAAATCCTATTGTTTGAACTACATGTTTTCAAGACTTGTGAATTTGCGAATTCGATGTTCTGGTTATTTTGACCGAATAAGGGTCTATGTAAACCAAATTGAGATTCTCCACGATGTTATCGTATTTGAAATGAGTTTTCAAAGAATACTCTTGTGTTGATATTCTTTATGAAAATGACATTATTGTTGATGCTTTCACACAAGGATTTACTCTTGGATTAAAAGTTGTATTTTATGGGAATTTGTGATCTCTTGATGAGATATATGATTTTATATTGATACGTTTATGATGAGCCTACGGGCAAACTATTTGTGATCTCTTGATGAGATATATGATTTTATAATGATATGTTTATGATGAGCCTACGGGCAAACTATTTGTGATCTCTTGATGAGATATATGATGTTATATTGATGTGTTCATGATGAGCCTACGGGCAGGATGAATATCCCAAATGTTTCGATGGTGACATTGGAGGGATCCCCGTCTTCTGCAGAAGCGAGTCTCCACGGACCGACCTAGTTGAGGTGGCGTGGAGTTCTCGGCTGACTAGCCCTTACAGGAGGCGCGTAGAGAACCTGAAGGTGCTGTGTTGGGTTCCCGGAGTTACCACACTGGATTCCCAACGGCCAACACCAAGATACGCGGATCTTGGTGGCTCCCGACCTAGCCACGACCATGGTTAGTGATGGAGGGTTTTCATAGGCTATTGATGATGCTATCGATAGAGGATTTCCGCATGTGTTGCACTATAAATCCTTATTTCGATGGGTTTGATCTTTTGATCTTTTAACGAGTATTCTTAACTTAAATTTTCAGTATTGAATCTCCTTACAAATGATTCTCAGAGTTTTATTGATGCCTTTCTTTGAGAAAGTTGGAAAGCCTGTTATATTGAAATGTGTATTTAAAGCATTTTGTAAGTTGTGGTTGTTAAAGATTTACATATGTTTTCGGCATATCATTCGTTACACTCGTATGAGTTATAGCTCCATGTTCAACCCCTCACTGAGTAACTTAGTTACTCACCCATTCTTCTTATCTCTTCTTTATAGGTGTTAGCACGGCAGCAGGGCGTGAGACGTGATAGTGCTTGGCATCTATTCTTGCATTTACCTTTGAGTAGTGTATGATTCATAAACATTGTTGTCATGCATAAGATGGATCCACTAGGACCTATATTTTTGTATTTCCATTTTTGTCTTGTATAATCTTGATTGGTTCAGACAGGACCTTAGGTTGTATGAGTTTTACACCCAGTGTTTGGGGAAAAACTATGATTGTGTCCATGATCATTGATGTTGTGATTTCCAGGGATATATGTACATACATGGTGTGAGTCTGTTGATCTTGTACAGGGTTGTGGTTGAATACCTTAGATTTAGAGTATTATTGTGGTAATCTTAATATTGTACAGGTAACAGGTTAGCCTTGCGGCGATCTGGGGTTGAGGCAGGTGCTTGACCTCCACTGGGTTGTCGTGGCGGTAGTGCCATGGACCGGGACCTGAGGGTCGGGGCTTGACACTCGCAACGGGATCGGATCAAGGTAGAGAAATGGTCACGGATGTGGCCCACCAAGGGGGCTACTAAAGTGCAAAGGAGGCTAAGGTTATCATACTTTTGGCAATTTGGACCGATAGAAAACCCTTAGCTAGGTCAACCTGATGGTCACGGTGTTGACCCCAAATCCAATAGAAGTAGTGGATGAAGAACTCCTTCTACCCCACATCCTTCCATGATTGCAAAGAGAGTAGTGGCTTTCACAAATTAGGGTTAAAACTCCACAAAGAAGCCAACCCTAAAACGGAGGTGTACAAGTACCCGATGATCACGGTATACTTATACAACTTCCCTTCCAAGCTTGAATGTGTCAATAACTAGGGCAATGTTCATGCAATCCTAGTAGAAACAAGGAAATGATAAAAAAGATTCTCATGCATATCAAGGCAATAATTCTCATCAAGCAAGGATTCACAAACCAATCAAAAGCATAAATAAATCAAAGCATCTAAAAATACACAAGTTCACCCCCAAGGTTCACCCACATCCGGTGACCTTGGGGGTTTAAGTGTTCATCTCAAGTCCACAAACAATGTCCATCATGAAAACAACCAACAAAAACATAGAAAAACTCCCTCAAAATCCGGAGGCCGAATGACGTTTGGAATTCCTCAAGAAGTGGCTTCCAAAGACGCCACTCAAGGGGTGGCTTCCCTTGTCTTCTACCTCCTCAATCGATGAAATTCGGAGTAGATCTTGCCCAAATCTTGTTCTCCCCGTCGTTTTCCACCTTAGAATCGCTCCCCTCGTCGTCCCTAAGGTCTGATCAAAAGTTGGAAGAAAAAGCTCTACAAAACCCTAGGCTTCTCCTCAAAACAAAACCTTTCCTTCTCTCTTCTTTTTTTCTTTTTAAAAGCCCCAGTCGGGGGGTTATGCGGCCAGGTATGCGGGCCGTATACATGCCCGTATAGAACCATTGGAAGGTTGCCGATTTTCCCGTAAGTTCCACAGTGATTGTTACAGCCACCGCTACAGTTCCTGCTACAGTACGCTACATTGCTCGAGGCCCTAAAACGCTTTTTTCCATGCCGATTTCTTCTCAAATCGCGTTGTCGAGCTCCCCTAAGCTTCTTTGTGCCTGAAACAAGAAAAATCCCCGATTAAACCATCAAAGGGCATCGATTCATTAACAAAACACATTAATAAAACACAATACATACGTATAAAATACGTACATTTAGACGTTTATCAAACATCCCCACACCTATGCATTTGCTTGTCCCCAAGCAAACACACATGAGAAACAGGGGCAAGAAGATAAACGGCTAAATGCACGACCTCAAGCTCAACAGTAAAGAACTCCACAAGCATAGATGGACAGAAATCAAGAAGTGAGTTGTTCAATGAATAGTCAAGTAATGATAGCTCTGTTTCATCCAAAGTGGTCATGTGAGTGTGTGCTAGCTCCTACCTTGACCTCCATATCCCGGATTACCCAAGGACAACCATTCACCCCACACAAGTTAAAAAAAGTGTTAGACAGCTAAAAACCCTTTCAATGGTCAAGTAAGAATCTTTTGGTCTCTACAGAAAACTTTAACATTGAGTGAAAGTAAACAGACAGGTTCCAGGCGATCAATAGGTTATTCAAGCACACTTTTTTTTTTTGAGTCCGCCTAACATAGCCCGTACACAAAACTTTTTCTTTTCTTTTTTCAATCTTTCAGATGGATGCACATGCTGGCCGGGCATAAGAGCCACCCAACTTACTTGATTACAGCCTACTTATATGCATTCATGCTATTACCAGCAGAGGAATACTGACATAGACTCATTTTTCATTATTTACTCTTCTCTTTTTTTCACAAAAAATATAAATACATCCTATCTCATGTCGCCTGATAAACTCCCTGCTAAAAACTTCACTTAGGGTTAAAGCAAAAACAAGAGACACAAAAGTTCTTAAACAACCATTGAAAGTAGAGTTTAACAATCTAACACTAAAATCAACAAGATGGGTTGGTTAGAGTATCAAAGGTAGAAGTACAGTGAGCATGCATAAGTGTGCACTACAGATGAAATACAACTATATTCAAGCACAGTACAAGTACAACTCACAACTATCAGTCTACCAAGCTAGGAAGTTCTTAACAGTGAAATCATAGCTATCATAGGTTGATCAAGCATGCAATGAAATAGGGTCTCCATCCCCACACCTAAAGTTGTACATTGTCCCCAATGTACATCAGTCAGCAGCACAAGGTGAAAAATAAACATATATATAATGAAATGCATGCGATGGAGAAAAGATACTTCCCTGAATTGTTGGTGTGCCAAGTACTTGTTCATTATGGACAGGGGGAAGTAGCTAAATGAGAGCGAAGGAATGTGTAGCTCCAAGAAAACCTGATGCCCTGAAATGAACAAGAAGCTTATCACAAACCAAAGTTGTTTTCAATATCATATAAAATGGAGAGAAGCAAGAACCAAAATAAAGAGAGTTTAGTAAGGACAAGGCCTTAACTAACTCCAAAAGGACACACAAAACAAACAAAACAAACAAAAATAAAATAAAATAAAATAAAATAAAAAGTGCAAAGCAAAATAAACAGCAACAAGTCGCAATAAAAACATGATGCGGGTCTAAGGATCTGGAGGGAAAGATGGTGCTGAATGGGTGGTCGCAGCGGAAACAGTGCCAGTAGATGAAGAAGATCCTTGCACAAGATTGAGTATCTCCGCCAAGTCGCGCTCCATACGGTGGTGGGCGGCAATGAGCTCCTGCTGTCCTCTCTCAAGACTCTGCTCTAGGATGAAGACCTATGCGTTCTTCCCTATTATCCCACTTGATTCCACTCCAAAATAACCTCCTCCAATGAATATTTGAGCTTTGGGGTGCTTGGAGGCGCCGGTGGCAAGATCCCCCCAAGAAAAACCCTAGTCGGGCTTAAATACCCCGACGAGTTTGCGGCCTGTGTGCGGGCCGCACATGTGGCCGCACACTGGTGTGCGGCCTCGTGTGTGGCCACACACCAGGCTGCACACCCTTCTACCAGGGTTGTGCGGCCTACGTACAGCCCGCACACAGGCCCTAAAAGTCCTTGGGTTGTGTAGGAACGCTTGGGCGACCTCCGGAGCTCGTTTATCCTTCGTTTCTTCGCTCCTCGGCCTCGATTTTCTAGGTGTAAACGCTCCTCACAACGCAACTAGTCCATGGATGCCCTGAATTAAGAAAAACAAGAAACACATCAAAGGGCAACTGTTTTATTCGATTAATGCATGAAAGTATAAGTATTTCACCATTACAAAATGGTGTATTTAGATACTTATCAAATCACCCCCCACTTAAGGGTTTGCTTGTCCCCAAGCAAACAAACATGGACAACAGGAGGAATTGATAAGTGGCTAAATACACAACCTCCGGCTCAAGTATAAGCACACAATAGCACATGTAGGACTCTAAATGCTGAGCTATAACTGACACACCCTTGCGTGTGTACTCCGCAAGTGCACGGGTGTCGAAGTAATAAAGTACCCAAACGGGTGGGTAGTCGAATCCACAGGGAGTAGACGTAAGAACAATCACACTTTGTTAAGTAATCAAAGATAAACCAATTGTTGTTGAAAGAAAATAAAATCAGAAAGTAGTAGAAACAAAGTGCTGAAAATGAAAGCTAAGTCGGAGATATAGATCAATAAGAAGATGGGGTACTCGGACAATGCTCCCCCTAGAATCCTTGTTTCAAGTGCAAGACTTCAAGTACTCTTATTCAATAGAGATTTCAAGAATCGTGGAATCCAAAGATACAAGGTCCCAAATCTAAGGTCAACCTTGACTAGTCCCCTACGAGGTCCCGGCGGAGAGAAGACTCTCAACGCCTCACACCACGTATGACTGCGCTATGCTCTAGGGATTCCAAGTGGTAAACCCTATTCCCAACTATAGATCAATCCCTTTGGTCCCAGGCGAAAGATCCCTAATCACAAATAAGTCCCGGCGGAAAGGCCTCTCTCAACGCCTAACTCTCTTTGAGATCGAAGGTAAAACTTGGAATAAGAAGGTAGGGAAAACCACACCGGAGGGGAAAGGGGACGCGTCGCTACCTCTCAACTCACCCTCTCAACCCTCTTCAATCTTGGTAACCTAATCCTAATGGTGATGGTCACTCGTCAAAAGGATGATTGGATTAGCCCTCAACCCTAGTGTCACTCTAAGGGAGAAACCATTAAGCATACAAGATTGAAACTCAAATTTAAACTCAAATTGAATAAGAGCATTAAAGTCAATGAAACATAGGAAATCTAGGGTTTACAAGTCCAAGTACCCACTAGGGGTTTAGCTCTCCATGGAGCAATACAAGTTCATCAAAATAACTGAAGATAAGTGCAAGAAATCCATAAAGAAAACCCCCTTAAGCTTCGTGTTGATAGACTATGGGAACTTCTCCTTCTTCTTCAAAGAATCCCTTCCTCCAAGCCTAAGGCACACCTCGCCGAATCGAGTCATCGAAGGCTCCCCCAATGGCTCTCCTTGGAAGGGAATGATGATGAAACCGGTGAAGAAGCGCCCCCAAAGTGTAGCAAGAACCTCCTGAACCCTAGCCGTCACCTCCTCCCAAAGTTAGAAGAAGATCCCCTTTTTAACGCTTCAGAACGGCTTTATAATTGGCCATCTCGAGGATCCACACGGGCATGTGGATGAGCCACACGGCCGTGTATAAATTCCACACGGCCGTGTGGAAATTCCACACGCCCATGTGGAATTTCAGCCCTGTGGAATTTTGCTTATTGGTGGGATTTCGCCCGTTTCTTCTCCTGAGGTCACACGGACGGACACACGCCCATGTGAAAGGTCATGTGGTATTTCTTGATGATGAAAAACCCTTGGAGAGCTTTTGAAATCTTTGAACAAATCCGAACAAGCGAGCATGACTGCCTTCGTGTCCTTCTACAAGAATTGTCTTGAAGCCTTTAGAAGTTGGCACATACCCCCTCGTTTGAACCCGATTTGTGTCTTGAACTTCGTATTTGCACAAAAGAGCTCCACATGGCACCATTATGACCTAATCTTGCTTTTCTTCGCATAAACCTTCTTCACAACCCTAATTGCACGAAAGAACACAGAAACACACGAAATGAGAAATATAACCTGAAAAATGTGATGCTCATACAGGGAAAAACATCTCAAATTATATGTACATGCAAGCACTTATCAATAACCAATAACAAAATTTTGAACCATTCGTTCGGCACGATGATGTTGTGTGTGTGCAACCTTCTTCACCTGGACACTTGCGACCTAGATAAGAGAAAACAATACCCCGAGGACCACTTCTTAAAGCACATCACACCACTTCTAGCGATAACAGGCCTTGAAACGGTAGGGAACCCCCTAATGAATTCCCAAGGTACTTCTGTTTCTCCTATGTGCGAGTTGGCTTTATTCACATTTTTTTTTTTTTTTTTGACTAACATGACCTGTAATCGACTTTTTAAAAGGATGACTGTGCTGATAAGGCATCAAGAAGACCCAACTTACTTGGAAGATTACAGGCTCACATGAACATGCTCGTCCTTTCCTAGCTTTTGGCTTAGAGAACACTCTTTTTAGGAGCCCGAACCCTAAGTTAATTTGCTATTCAAGAAGAGGAACATTGTCATTCTTATTTCTATACAAAATTCCCTTAGAAACAACAACAATTTTTCTAATTTACCAATTTTCAAGAGAAACAGAAGCCCTCAAATAAATCATTAGGGAGAAGCTTAACACATCAAGGTGCGTACCGCTAAAAATAGGTTAGCTACTAAGAGGGTCACGAAGGTTACCACTTAATCTAACCTAGGTGTCCAAGGTCCGGGCTAAAAGGTGTGTGACGGTATGCCGTGAATGATCAAAATTCATTAAGTGTGGGGTTGTGTGCAAAGCTTAGCATCCATCATTATCCTACTCTACTGTATACTTGTGTCTCATTGCCATCAATGGTTCCAATCATGCATCAATGTCATTAAATTTCATCCACAAAATAGGCATGCACAGCAAATAACAATGATTTTGACTCTAAAGAACAAAAGTGCATGCATGCCAAATCACCCCCCACTTAAGGTCATACATTGTCCCCAATGTACAAAGTCAGCAGCCTAAAGAATATAATAAAACGTATATTGCATAGATAGGGGGTTAGGGAGGACTTCCCTGAATCATAGAGGCATCGCGTGTCAAGGTATGCGGAGTGGTCGCGGTGCTTCCCATGATAGTGGAGAGATGATGAGATGATGTCCATGTCTACCCCTGTGGAGTAGAATAGGACATTAGATCCAGGCATCCATTATCATCACACAAGATTTATTAAAGAAAACTACAGAAGGAAAACCAAAAGTAAGATAGGGGGTTGGAAGAGTTATGCTTTTTCCAACAGACTACAAACACAACTACAGAGAAAACAATAAAAAAAAAACTGCGAAAAACAACAAGAAACTCAAAACCAAGTGTCCCAAGAGTCGGTCAAGGCCGGTGGTGCGGAGGTGGGTGGGTACGGGGGGGGTTGCTGAAGAAGCTCGAGGATCTGCCGCTGGCCTTGTAGGAGTGCCTGCTGCCCTTGGATGAGGGCAGTGATATCTGCACTCTGTCGTTGCTGCGCGAGTCCAAGTTCTTGTAGCTGACGGCGCACGTCAGCTAAGTCACTAGTTCGCGACGGAGTGTGGCCATCTCGAGGGGTAGCGGGTGTAGCCATCTCCTCGTCGTCGTCCTCGCCACTGTCTGCTTCGTTGGCGAGAATAAAACTTCTACCTCGGCGGTTCGCTATGCCAATAGAGATCAGTGTCTGTAGCCCGAGGGGAAGGATGCCTCCAACGCGCTCCATGGACCGTACTCGGCCTAGAGAGTTCGAGCCCCGTGCTAGGCGAGTAACAAAGGGTCCAAGGAAGATCTGTGCTATCGGAGGGTGCTGGGCGGGGCGAGCAAATAATTCGGCCATGACATGGCCTAGGTTCAGTGGCTCGCGACGAATCATGCTATAGAGAATTAGGAGGTCCATTTTCGTCACGACCCTGGTGCTATCGCTTCGCCCCGTGATAGAACGACTGAGGAGGGCTTGGACCACCCGGTACGAGGGTTGAGCTAAATGGGAGGCCTTTTTTGAATCTTGACTGGCCCCTGTAGTGATCGAATTCCAGAATGCGCTTGGGGTGAGGGTGGAGGGGAAATCGCGCGCCAAACGGGGGTATTCCATGCTAGTTATAAAGTCGCGATCATAGATACCCAAGCATATGGCAAAGTCCGCGTGGCTCATAACTTGTTGTTCGCCATTTACTTGGAATTTGATCCCTCCAGGACGACGGATATGGGCGACATTCCAATTGGCTTCAAAAGTGCTCAACACCTCTAGAGTGAGTTCCTTATAAGCGGGATCGTCGATTTCAAGTATGGCAATCCAGCGATCGAACCCGACTAGATGGCGGACATCATCTACCAAACCGAGCATCTCCAATACTTGCCAATCAAGCACTCGAGTTTGGGTGAATTGCTTCTCTTTGAGTATGTCTTATCGGCGAGCGAAACGGCCATCAGTGAATTGGGGTGTCGAGGATGAACTAGCCCCGTCGCGAGGTCGCTTGTGTGCCACCCGCTTGTTTGGCATCTTCCTACATAACACAAGATGACCCTTGATTACAAATGCCTCCATCATCATATTGATTAAATATGAGAGAACAATTTCGGTGATGCAATAAATCATACATTCATGTGTTTGCAAGAGGTAAAAAATAATTCTTCATGAAAAAATAAAACCCCGACACAAAGTGACCACACGATGAATTGGGGAGCAAAATACCAACATCAAATAGAACGAGCGAGAGTACCGCATGTCCTCACATCATGAACTAATGGACTTGGAGCAACTCCAAACAAATAACTATTCACTTACAATGCAATGAAGCTCAACGAAGTTGAGGACAAGGAAAGATGGATCGGCGAAAAAAAACAACGGCGAAAATTTTCGGATCGGCGCTCCTTTAGGTTAGATTGTCATGAACTTGCTCGTAAGATGAAAAGAGAGGAGTTGTGGGATGAGGGGATGAACTTCTTGGTGAGAGGGAGTGAAGGTGGATGAGGAAAAAGAAGAAAAGGGTGAAGTAGAAACTCATAAAGAGGGTAGGGGCCGCGCCAAGAAAGGGGGCGGCCAGATCCATGTGGTCTGGCTGCCGCCCGGACATACATGTGCGGGCGGTGTACCGACCGTACAAGTATGTGCGGCCTAGCGTGCGGGCCGCACGCCAGGCCGCACGGCCTTCGGCCTGGCCGTCTGTGCGGCCGGTTGTGCGGCCGCACACTAGGCCGCACGGGGGCTGCCGAGCCTGTGTGGGGGGCTGTGCGGCCGCACATGGGCCGCACAGCCCTCTGGCAGGTCTGTGCGGGCTGTAGCATGCCCGCACAGCCTCCAGGAGTGCCGAAGTAAGATTTTTCTCCTTAGTTTTTCATCCAGAAATGATTACACCAATCGATGAGTAACATTTCAAAACATGTAACCTTCGCCGACACACGTGAAAATCGCACAACATCAACCGACATTACATCGACAAAATTAAATGAGATTCAAGTCATCCAATCACAAACGTTAAATAAAACACACACCTACATAGAAAAGCAAAACATAACAACAAAAAAAAATACCACAAAGCACACAAAGTAAAATAAAATAAAATAAAATACGAGGAAGGTAGACTTGGGTTGCCTCCCAAGAGCGCTTGTTTAGAGTCACGAGCCTGACATTTCTGTTCACTTTCTCATGGTGGTTCAAAGGAAAGATGTGTACCTTGTTTCATAAAGAAGGAAGGTGATGAGCTAGGGAGGTTAAGTGAAATCATACTCTCGATGTTGTGTGCTCCCAAGTCAACTGTGAAGACCGAACTCGCCTTGATCTTCTCACTTGGTGAACCTTGTTTGGTTGCTTTTTTCTAGGCTCTTTTCCAAGGTGGCTCATCGCGGTTGCCACTCTTCCTTGGCTTCTTCCTCTTTGCCCTAGGATCCGGTGGCTTCTCTTTACTTTGCTCTTCACTTCCTTCATTTTCAACTCCCTCTTGGACTTTCCTCAGATACTCGTCGAGGGGATTAATTAACAGAACTTCCTGCACACACTCAGAAACAATTAGCTCCACTTCATCAAAAACATAAGATGTGTCATCCCACTCCTTAGGGTGTTTCATTGCCTCCGGGAGTTTGAATACTGTTTCTTCATTCCCAGCTCTAAGAGTCATCTTGCCATCTTGGATGTCAAGCAAGGCGCGAGAGGTTGCCAAGAATGGTCTTCTGAGGATGATAGGCACCTCAGCATGTTCATTTACGTCCAAGATGACGAAATCTGCTGGGAATACAAGTCCTCCCACACTCACCAATATGTCACTTACAATACCTCTGGGGCGACGCACTGATAGGTCCGCCAATTGTAACGTCATTCTTGTGGGCTCAAGCTCATGCGTCCCTAACTTCAGAAACAAATTGTAGGGCATGACGTTGATACTTGCCCCAGAGTAAGCTAGGGCATTCTCTACCACTGAGTCCCCAATCTTGCACTCAATCACAAGACCCCCAGGATCTCGAACCTTCGGTGGGAGTGCGCTTTGCAAGATGGCGGAGCAACTCTAATTCAAGGCCACACTGGATGCTTCCTCCAATTTCCGCTTGTTTGTCAATAAATCTTTCATAAACTTTGCTTACTTAGGCATTTGAGAAAATGCCTCAACGAGCGGAAGATTTATGTGGAGTTGCTTTATCAGACTCAGAAATTTCTTGTATTGGTCATCCTCCGTACTTTTTTTTTAGTCTTGCCGGGTAGGGGACTTTGGGTTGATACTCCGGCACTGGTGAAGCTTGTTTCGGTTCAGGTTCGGGGGTGGGATTGTTGCTGTCCTCAATGTCAACCCTCGCTCTTGGGGTTGCATCTCTCACAACATTCTTCCCTTTCCCACTCTCATTCCCACTTGGGGGTCGAACCTCGATCTCTCGGCCACTCTTCAGAGTGATAGCTTTCAGCTGTTCACGAGGGTTCTCTTCAGTGTTACTCGGCAAACTACCTTGCTGCCGGTCTGATCCTGCTTTTGCTATCTGCCCAATCTGTTTTTCCAAATTCTGAATGGAAGCATGGACATTTCTGAAATTTGCCTCTGTGGCGATCATGAATTTCGCCAATGCTTCTTCCACTGATACTCTATTTTCCTTCTGTTGGGGTGGAGCATGCTGGAATCCTAGCGGGTGTTGAGGTCTCTGTTGGTTCTGATTACCCCACTGGAAATTTGGGTGATTTCGCCACCCGGGATTATAAGCAGCTGCATATGGGTTTCCTTGGGGTCTCGAATTTTGGCTTACAAAATCAACTTGTTCTGTGGTTGTGCCTGTCGTAACTGCAATTGGACAAAGGCTAGCTAAATGTCCACCTCCACAAACCTCACAGGACATGACGGGCGCCGAACTGGAGCTTGCCCGTTCAGCCATCAATAGGTCAAACCTTCCTGTCAGAGCATCCATCTTGGCCTCAAGTGCAGTGTGGCTACTCACCTCATGAACACCGGCCGCTCGTGATGCCAAAGAAATTGAAAGACAAGAAGATGAAAACTCCCTAATTTCATGCATCCTTGTGGTTGTCGAAGGATCTACAATGTTGTAAGATCTCCTCCTGATCGGCCTACCATATGCTTGCCATTCCCTTGATAAAGAGGAGGATGAACCCCCAAAGCTCTTCTCTTCTTTCTCCAAAAGTTCGGCCACCAAAAGTCCCTTTAGAAACTGAGTTTCTAGGGTTTTAATGTCTTCTCGATGTGAGCACGGGCGTGTTGAAGCCGTGCTTCAAGCCGTGCAGATTACGGCCAAACAAATATTCAGGAAACTCACATTCCTGTAATTTGCACGAGGAACAGCACGGGCGTGCTTAGGCCGTGCTGAGGTTTTCACGACCGTGCTCAGCGAACTCAGACTGTGCTGATAAATTGCTGAATTCTCCTGCAATTTGCACGGGGTACAGTACGGGCGTACTCAAGCCGTACTGAGGTTGATGAGGTTTCTTCTAAGTCCTTTAGCTTCTAAAATTATTCCAAAACACTTCTTCTTGCTTCAGGACTTCGATATCTACATGACAAACAACGAATACCTCAAATAGCACCGTACTTGGAGAATTAAAGCCAAAATATTCAATAATGATGAGTGACACACCCTTGCGTGTGTACTCCGCAAGTGCACGGGTGTCGAAGTAATAAAGTACCCAACGGGTGGGTAGTCGAATCCACTGGGAGTAGACGTAAGAACAATCACACTTTGTTAAGTAGCCAAAGATAAACCACTTGTTGTTGTGAAAGAAAATAGGATAGGAAAGAAAAAGAAATAAAGTGATGAAAATAAAAGCTAGGGTATAGAAATAGATCAATAATACGATGGGGTACTCGGACAATGCTCCCCCTAGAATCCTTGTTTCAAGTGCAAAACTTCAAGTACTCTTATTCAATAGAGATTTCAAGAGTCGTGGAATCCAAAGATACAAGGTCCCAAATCAAAGGTCAACCTTGACTAGTCCCCTACGAGGTCCCGCCGGAGAGAAGACTCTCGACACCTCACACCACGTATGACTGCGCTATGCTCTAGGGAAAACCACACCGGAGGGGAAAGGGGACGTGTCACTACCTCTCAACTCACCCTCTCAACCCTCTTCAATCTTGGTTAATCTAATCCTAATGGTGATGGTCACTCGTCAAAAGGATGATTGGATTAGCCCTCAACCCTAGTGTCACTCTAAGGGAGAAACAATTAAGCATACAAGATTGAAACTCAAATTCAAACTCAAATTGAATAAAAGCATTAAAGTCAATGAAACATAGGAAATCTAGGGTTTACAAGTCCAAGTACCCACTAGGGGTTTAGCCCTCCATGGAGCAATACAAGTTCATCAAAATGAATGATGACAAGTGCAAGAAATTCATAAAGAAAAACCCCCTTAAGCTTTGTGTTGATAGACTATGGGGACTTCTCCTTCTTCTCCAAAGAACTCCTTCCTCCAAGCCTAAGGCACACATCGTCGAATCAAGTCGTCGAAGGCTCCCCCAATAGCTCTCCTTGGAAGGAATTGATGATGAAATCGGTGAAGAAGCGCCCCCAAAGTGTAGCAAGAACCTCCTGAACCCTAGCCGTCACTCACTCCCAAAGTTGGAAGAAGATCCTCTAAATAACGCTTCAGAACGGCTTTATAATTGGCCATCTCAAGGATCCACACGGGCGTGTGGATGAGCCACACGGCCGTGTGGAAATTCCACACGCCCATGTGGAGTCTCTGCCCTGTGGAAAACTTCGTATTCGTCCCCGATTTCGCCCGTTTCTTCTCTTGAGGTCACACGGACGGACACACGCCCATGTGAAAGGTCATGTGGCATTTCTTGATGATGAGAAAACCTTGGAGAGCTTTTGAAATCTTCGAACAAATCGGAACAAGCGAGCATGACTGCCTTCGTGTCCTTCTACAAGAAATGTCTTAAAGTCTTTAGAAGTTGGCACATACCCCCTCGTTGGAACCCGATTTGTGTCTTGAACTTCGTATTTGCACACAAGAGCTCCACTTGGCACCATTATGACTTAATCTTGCCTTTATTCACGTACCATGTCTTCACAACCCTAATTACATGAAAAAACACCAAAACACACGAAATTAGCTATAAAGCCTGATAAATGTGATGCTCATGCGTGGAAAACATTTCCAAAAATATATACATGCAAGCACTTATCAATGAGGGTGAAGCATGCAATACATATATATGAAATGCACTCATCACAAGTACTTGGGGATCTATAATGATGAGTTTATTAAGTCCATGCCCGGTAAACGTCTTAAGCTTGATTTCCCGAGTGAAGTGGGTGGAAGCAACTATTGGGCGACCTTGGCGGGTGATGATCGAACCCGAAAAGCCTCGCGCATGATTGACCCGGTACATAGGTTCATTCATGCTTTGATTGCTCGTTCTATTTGGGGCCGCACTGATAGCAAGGGGGTTGTTACTCAGTCCGATTGTTACACGATGTATGGCATTTTCGAGCAGCGCCCTACTCACCTAGGGCACCTTGTTGCCGATGCATTTCTCCACCAGGGCTAGTATACAAGATTGACAGCTATATTTGCTGGACCCAATGTGACTAGATTGATCCGTGGCATGGGTCTATTTGAGCAGACGTGAGGTATGACCATTGTAGGAGGTGCAGTATGATAAGTGTCTAAATACACCGTTTTGTAACGGTGCATTACATGTACTTTCATGCATTATTTGAATGAAACCGGTGCCCTTTGATGTGTTTTTTGTGTTTTCTATTTCAGGCCATCTACGAGCCATCTACGTGAGGAGGAGCATTTAGAGGATGAAAATCGAGACCAAGGAGCGAAGAAACGAAGGTTAAACAAGCTCCGGACGTCATTCGGGCACTCCTACACGAAACGGGCCTATTCAGGCCCGTTTTCTGGCCCGTGTGTGGGCTGTGTGCGGCCCGCACACCCTTGGCAGAAGGGTGTGCGGCCCAGTGTGCGGCCGCACACCAGCCCGCACACCGCTCGGGTATTTAAGCCCGTTTAAGGCTTTTTCGCAAGAGATCTTGCCACCGGCGCCTCCAAGCACCCCCGCGCTCAAATATTCATCAGAGGAGGTTATTTTGGAGTGGAATCAAGTGGGAGAAGAAGGTAGAACGCATAGATCTTCATCCTAGAGCTTGCCGACGCGGATTCGGCAAGTTTCTTCATCAAACCTAGTCGACACACTCAAGAGGGAGTTCTTAGTGCTTTTGTTGATGTACTCTTTATTGTTTGAACTTTCCTTCTTATTCATGTCGAACTAAACCTCCCAAGGCCCCCGGGCAACCGATGAACCTTGGGAGGAATACTTGTATTGGATGTTGTACTTTTAATTCAATGAATGCATGGTGTGTTATTTGGTTTCATACTTTGTGTGCTTAATTGTAGTGATTTGCATGAGAACTCTGCATTTCATCTTATCGATTATGCTTGGTTGTGCGAGGTGCGCTCTTGCATTAGATCCACATAGTATGAAGAGGGATTCATTGTACCAGTACACCGGAGGTTCCGGGTGCCGGTAGCCTCCCGTAGGTTGTAGAGTTTATCTTAGCGAAATTGCTTATAGATAACTCCAATCAAGGCTCCTTAATCCCAATGACATCGTGTGAGTATCCTTTGGATAAAGGAACTTGTACTGGATTAGGGCTACACTACGGAGGTTCCGGGGTAGTCGACTTCCGAGCCTAGACAGACCAAAATATTATACTCCATGCATGCATTACCTGTTTTTACAACGTCCTTGCTTGTATTTCTCCCGGGGGAATCCTTGCCTGGGGCCTTATCATTGATACTTGTTTTCCCTCTACATGCTTATTGTTTGTTGGTGGCTTGATCACTTTTATTGTTTTGTTTTCATACTTAGTTTTATTATAACAAAACCCATGTTTTGATCAGACTAAACCGCTAACCTAAGAGGAAGTAATAGTAGATCTCGGGACCCTAGGGAATACGGCCCTCTTGTGGTCGCGCAGGAGGTATTACTTGACGACCCGTGCACTTGCGGCCGGGGAGTCGTCTGCCCGCTTTTTAGCGACGCGCGCGGCGACCATCACAGTACACCTCAGGCAGGCCCACATTCTGGCGATTGGCTTGGTGGTGAATGAGCGTGTGAGTGGCAGACCGACACGTCACCAAGCCACTGGTGAGTCCAGTCAGCGCCAGACAAAGCACACAGAGTCAGAGCCCGAGGACGCACTTGTTCCCACCCCGGCACTACATCATTACCTGACTTTGACATGAGACTGAGGGGGATCGAGAGAGAGGTACAGGCCGTGCGTCAGGCGCAGCGTGAGATTCGTGGCCAGCTTCACCAGATTATTGAAGGACAGCGTCGGCTCGAGGCAGATTTTCGCCGTTTCATCACTTCGTACTATGGTTCATCCTAGCCCACTATGACCACTCCTTCTGCCGCCACGCCACCACCACCGGCACCAGATTGTTATGATTAGCAGCTTGTTGGAACATGGACACCTATCGTTTATTTTTACTTGCTTTATTTTGTATTTTTGTATTTTGTTGAGTTGGCATGGTTCTACCCTACCGACTTTTGTTGTCAAACTTTATGTTATTTTCATCTATGTGTTGTTGACTACTCCCTAGTTTCTCTCTTGTGTCTATATTTTTAAATTTTTGTGGAATGATGATGTCCCCTTTTTGCCTCGCAGGGCATTGAGGGAATTTGGTGAGCTTTCCTAGTTTTTAATGGAGGTCGGACGAGACGTGTATTGCTCACCACACCTTTTGTCGAGTCACACCTCCCCACAAACACAAGAGTAAACGGGGAAGTTCATTTTCACCCTCCTCTGTTATTTTCATTACTGATTTTCCATGTTTTTCATGATTAGTGTACATTGTGGGCAATGTACAACACTAAGTGTGGGGATGGGTGTATTTCATGTATTAGGACCATTTGTTACATGCTAGTGTTACCTATGATGGCTTTGTTCATTCTTGTAAGATTCTTTTAGCTTGGATTAATGATTGATGTGAGTTACTTGTTTCTATGCTTTATTGAATCCTGTTTTACCCCTAGTATTGTCATGTGCACTGAATTTTTTTATCGATACCCTAGGAATAGCCAATGCGACTACTCTAACTCTCTTGTATGCGTAACACACTACTTTGAGTACTTGGCCTTAGTACAATAAGTTCTATCCTCCAATGTACTCTTAAGAACTTCTAAGTCTTGCTGAGCTAATCCTAGTTTTGTGTCATGTAGTGTACTCTGAAGATGTGATCTACGGTAAATGTGAAAAAAAAAATGAAATGAAAAAAAAAGAGTATGTCAGTATTCCTCTGCTTCTAAAGCATGAATGCGCCTATGTAGACTGTAATCGAGTAGTTGGATGGCTCTTGTGCCTAACCAGCATGTGCACCCTCCAGAAAGATTTCAAAATGATGTTGGTGCAGTCTACCTTAGTCGGACTCGAAAAAAAAAAGAAATGAATGATGAAATGAAAATAAAACCCTAGTGATCTTTTTGAGTATCTACCAAAGGTTTTGAGATAAAAGTGGATCAAGTTTCGAGCTTTAGAATTAGAAGGATCTTACTTGGCCATTGAAGTAGCATTTAGTAATTTAAGACTTAGTATTCTTTGTAAGTGGAGTGATTAGCATCTAGAGCTATACTGATTGAAGTCCTTAGGCTAGACCAGATCAGGGCAAATGAGATATAAGATTCACTTACACGACACAGACATATAAGGGGCGAGACGGGATATTTTTATTATGCTTATTGACTATGACTCAACATCTATGTATCATTGTCCATTGATTTTGGAATCTTATATTTGCTTGATGCCAGAGGTAACGCATTTAGCCACTTTTCAGTCTTTTTTTTCCATGAGTTGATTGCTTGGGGACAAGCAACGCTTAAGTGTGGGGATATTTGATAAGTGTCCAAATGTAGGTGTTTTCATATATATCGTATTCACTTTGCATGCATTTTGTGAGGTTTGATGGCCGTCTTGCGTTTAATCGTCTATTATTTGGTTTGTAGGGCATAAGGAAGCCATGGAGAACAAGAAGATATCATTTAGGCGAAAAGAGAAGAAAACAGGAATTTCATACCACCCCCATACTACCCAGTATGGGGGCTGTATGCACTGTAACAGAGGAATGATTTGGAGTTGTCTGCACAGATTTCCATGCTACAGAGTATACGGGGTCGTATGGAGGCCGTATGCACCCCGTATGAATCGCGAATCTAGGTTTTTTTTAGTGCTATACGACTCCCATACGACCCATATACGGCCCGTATGTCATGGGGGGTATAAATACTGACTTTTAGGGCAGAATTGAGGGACTTTTTTCTGGACTTTTTCTGGGCCGATTTTGAGAAACCACTTGGGAGGCTTTGGGCGACCTTGGGAAGGAGAAGAAGGGCAAGAAAGCTAGGAGATCATTCAAGCCCAAGGTCCAAGACTCTCAAGGCAAGAAGGCAACATCATTCAAGGGGAGATCTACCACGATTTGAAGGAATTAGACCCGCGGCTAGAGGAAGCATCATTCGGCATTCCTTTGGTGGTGGAAGCATCATTCGGCATATTTTCTACCTCCTCCTCCACCATTTCATCTAGGGAGTGTCAATTATGCTTTTCTTGTGTGTTTTAGTTGATTGTATTGCTTTTTGTAGGATGATGACACACTAGACCCCCAAGGCCACCGGGTGTTGGTGAACCTTGGGGGGTTTTATCATGTATTTTGGATGATTACTTGTTAATTTCATGCTTGGGTAATTTTGAGATCTAATCCTTTGTTTTCATGCTAAGTGCTACACTAAGGAGAAATCCGTAGCTCTTTTATGAGTGATGCATGTAGATGTGACTTGCTCGCATGTATTAGATCATGAATGGATTAGAAGGGGACACTTGTATCATCACGCCGAGAAATCGGGTGTTTGGTAGCCCTCCATGTAGGTTTAATCCGAAGAAGAGTAGGTTTACTCCTAAGTGAGATTTCCTCGTACTTATTACAATCGTAGGAATGTGGATTTGGAAGAAATTCCTATCTATGTTCGTATGGGATTAGGGTTCAATCGCCGAGAAATTAGGGTTGTTCTAATCTTGGAATCTCATGGTCCATTTTACCCTTGCATCTTTTATTCATCATCCATGTTTCATGATAACCCCTCAAGGGGATCCACATCCATAGGCCTTTGCATTTCATTAAGTTTCTTGCTTGCTTATTGCTTGTTCTCTCTAATTTGTTCTTAATCTTGTTTTAAATTTTAATTGCACCTAGTAGAGTCAATTCCAGCACTTGAGATCTTAGGCTAGATAATAGCTCGAGAAGGAGTAATAGGAGATCCTTAGCCCCGTGGAATACGATCCTTGTGTCTTCGCATAAGGTATTACTTGGCGATATCGTACACTTGCGGGGAAGCAATCACCAATACTCGTATCGGATTAGGGGTCAATTGCCGTCGCCATCGGGTTGACCTAATCTAGGGTTTTGTCAGTCCAACTAGCCACTTGCATGTTAATTCAACATCTTTCACACTTTAGTAGCCCCTGAGGGGATCCTCATCGGAGACGCTTCCTTACCCTAATTTTTTCCTATTTATTGCCCCTGTTATTTAGCATTTTAATTGCTTCCGTTCTATTTCTTTGTTTTTTAATTTTTTATTCACGGTTTTGATCGGCTAAACAATATTGCAATAAGGAAGTAAGTGTAGCTTCTCGGGCCCTTCGGAATACGACCATCTCGTGTTCGCACCAGAGGTATTACTTGACGACCCCGTGCGCTTGCAAGACAATCGACCAGTGGTTGGAGAGGGAAGAGCTTCAACTCCGAGATCAAGGATGAAATCCTCCACTCTAAGGCAAAGAAGCCATGTGGTTCCTCATTAAGATCATCTTCACCATTCATTAGGGCACCACTACGGCCAAGGATCGTGTCTTCCCCAACCTCAAGGGGAACTTCACTCCGGTTCTTACTCCATTGGGTTTAAGGCAGTTTTTTATTCAATTGCACCTTATGATTATGAACATTCGTGAAACCTTGATTTTGTATTATTGCAGTATGAGCTAATCCACTCTTTGGGAAGCTTGAATTAGAAACCTTGGGGAGATTATTGAACTCTATTTGTAATTCCTTCTTATCTCAATTGCTGTGGTGTTTACTCTTAGAAATGCATGTGTGATTTGATGGTTATCATGTTGCATGTTACGTGATTGATGGCGTGCGGTGAAAACCCGTTGTTCGGATGATCTAGCGTGCGGTGAAAACATGTTGGTTCACAAGGACCAGCGTACGGTAAAAACACATTAGATCCTATGGACCAGCATGTGGTGAAAACCCGTTGTGATATCACATTTCTGTTAAACTCTTATGCTAATTGGTTAAGAATTATTTACAGATGTTGGTGCTTAATTGCCTAATCCCCGAGGGAATACTGCCCAAGTGTTCCCATTATTCCAGATAATTTTTAACCCTTGCTTGATTTCTACTCCTTATAGTTACTTTGGTTAGGCCTGCCAACCATCATTCATCTTAGGCTAGATTTCGCAGTAAGAGGTTAGTAATAGTATGTTTGCTCCCTGAGGTTCAACAACCCAATCCCTCTTTGGAGGTCCACTATATTACTTGACCACCTGTGCACTTGCGGTGATGCAAAGGGCTTGTCAGGCATATAGAATTAAGCAAGGTCGTGCTTGAATCGGGAACGGACTTTTTAAGCCCATAAGTTCGGGTTTCAAGGGGACTTTTGCTTCCGGTTTTCCTCCCCTTTGGGGGAGACGGTGGAATAGGAGAGGGGCGCCCCTTCAAGCGCCAGATCTGGATCAAGAGATCATCGTGGGAGTGGAGGAACATTAGCAAGATCATCATCGAACATTCTCCGATGAAGATTGTGAAGCAAGAAGGAAGTTTAAGAATTTCATCTTATTCTCTTGTTGTTTACCTTATGTTTCTTGTAGAACCACGAGGGGCTAACCGTTCTCCGGTGCCCCAGATTCATGAACTTGGTCGATTTTGTACTTGAATGCTTTTATTGCAATATTTATGGAGCCGCTTATTCTGTGTTAAACCTTGTGTTGTATGCTTGATGAGTGGTTAATTAGCAAAGCTTGAGTGTATTTCGATGCGTGTTGATCCCTTGGCAATCACCTTAGTAATTCTCTTCTCAAGCTTTAGAACCAGCGTAGTGCCCTGAATTTCCTATCGCTCGTCATCACCATAACTGCAGCAAGGCTTTTAGAACACTTAGAAATCATAAGATGTACCTGATAAGCCTTGCAAGAATTCGAGTATACTTGACCCTAAGGAATTGATCCAGGGATTGATCCAGAGCACTACTCCCTATCAATGATCTCTCATTACCTGAACCCTGTCTCTCCCCCACATTCCCTTATTTCCTTTACTTTTGTTGTACTTAGTTTTCAACCAAAATTATTAAGTCGGTTAGATATTAGAAATTCGACGAGTATCAAAAGTTGTACCAGTCCCTGTGGATTCGACCACCTGACCCTATCTGGTGTATTATACTACTTGTACGACCCGTGTACTTGCTGATACGCAAAGGGCGTATCAAGTTTTTGGGACCGTTGCCGGGGACTGGCAACTTTTAAGAAAGTTTTTATTCCTAGTAATCTAGCCATTTTTCTTTACTTTTGTATATATTTCATTCAGTTATTCTTTTTTTGTTTGCTTTGATTTTGATTAATTTGTTTTGCAGGCACTCTCTACCTCAGGAGGGTTAAGATATGGAAGAATTGCTAGTAGCCTTGGGACACCATCATTGTTCTTCTTCTTTTGACCATCATCCGAATTACCTCCAACCAGAGCCAAATTTGGGGGATCTATTATCTCGGTTTTGTCAAAATGACTATGCAAATAATGCTGAGGGTTTCCATAGTGATTGCAGCCTAGAAGAGGTCGTATCCGCTTATCAAGAAAAATCATTACAATGGGAATGCATAGTGAATTCATAGGATCCAATATGCCCAGTGAATCAAGAAGAGATACAGAGTTTGGAACAAGTCATGCTGATGTCAATGGAGGCGATACAGGATACCACACAGGTCTTAGAGGAAAATTATGACCAGTGGACAGTGTTACAAAACCCTAAGGGAGACCTCCAAGTCACTTCAATTCAAGGTAATGAGGAGGATGATAACAGAAACAATAGCTCAAACAAAGAATTTCCAATGATTGGAGTGGAAGAATGTGTTTCTGAGTTTGAAGATAGTATTTAAAACACATATGTTGTAAGTGAGGAAGATGGGTTTGATGATATCGATCATAGCAAAGAGGACAGATTAAAGCTTTCCATTTAAGATCCACTAGAATTGGAGCTGAAAGAACCACCTTTGCATTCTGAGTATGCCTTCCTAGATGGAGATCGTAAGCTCCCAGTGATAGCAGTATCCTACCTCTCAGTAGAGCCTCAATTTGATGATAATAAATGTTTGCATGGGAAACATGCTTATGAGGAGGAATCTGTAGAAGAAGGTTTGCCAAAGCCATGTCTTTTTCAAGTTGAAAAGGTAAATGAAGCAAACCCAAAGGCAGTGAAAAACAAAGAAAGTTAGTAAAACTCCAAATAAATCGTGAAAATTAAGTTACTAGAGGTGGGAAAGGAGTTTAGGGCAAAAATTCAAAGAATGAAAGAAAAAAAATGAAAAAAAGGATGGGGAAAGGAGAAGAAGTGAAAGGGAACCAAGGAGGAAGAAGAGAGAGTGAGGTGCAAAAAGGGTAGGGGCAGCCAGCCACTTAAGTGGCTGCCCACCCTTGCGGGAGCATGAGCGCCCACATGGCCCTCAACCCATACGGCCTAGCGGCCTTGTGGGCGCAAGGCGCCCAGCCTAGTGCCTAGCCGTGAGGCTAGGAGCCTCACGGCCAGCCTTGCGGGTGCCCATGCACCCGCAAGGCTCCAGCCATGTGAGTTGGGGCTTTTGCGGCCTTCCTCGAGGGCGCAAAGGAGCCCATGAGGCCCCCTGACACTTTACCATGCCCGTAAAGTCCTGAAAATTCAAAATTTTGGCATGGTCTCCCCTGCAACTTCAAGAAAAACCTGAAATACACAACTAACCACCGAAATACTCAACAAAACGCACTTGAATTTCATTAAAATAAAGGGCAAATCATGAAGAAGTGCATGACCAGCATGGGTTCAAACAATGAATAAAAATATGAAAAAGTAAGCACACCAACCAAGCACAATACACAAAACAAATAAAAAGAGAAAGAGAAAATAAATTGGAGGAATTTAAAACTTGGGGTGCGTCCCAAGAAACGCTTGTTTAACGTCATTAGCTCGACGTACCTTCATCATACCTCAGGCTGGGTCAAATGGAGGAGAATTACCTCCGATTTTCTTGAACACATTACTGCATGGAAGATTCATCGAGAGACACAAGTAGACCTGAAATTTGCCTTGCCCTTTGAAAAATAGATGGTCTACTTCACTTTGCAGGGAGTGGGTAAGGTCCATGCTTTTCTTCTTCTTCCCGTTCACTTTACTCCACACTTTCTTTAAGCTTTTCTCATATACCATCTTTGGCGCGGAGTTTTTCTTGAAGAGCTTCAATGGGTGTTCAAGTGGAGTTTGAACTTTTTCTTCATTCCCTTTTCCATTCAGCTCCTCCAAATATTCGTCCAACGGATTTAATGACAGCACCTCCTACACACAATCAAAAATAATTAATTCAGTCTCATTAGCAAAATGAAATGCATCGTCGTGAGTGCTTCATAGCCTTCGGAAGAGTGAAGATAGCTTCTTCCCTCCCTTCACATCTATAAGGGCCCCCAAAGTATTCAGGAATGGGCGCCCTAGGATCAATGGTACCTCCAGATCATCGTCTACATCTAGGATCACAAAATCCACTGGGATGATTAACTTATCAATCTTCACTAGCACATCTTCCACAACTCCTCTAGGTTTTCTCACAGAGCGATCTGCCAGTTGTAATGTCATTCGAGTGGGTCTCAATTCTTCCAATCCAAACTTCAAAAATAATTTGTATGGTATGGCATTGATACTAGCCCCTGAATCTGCTAAGTCTTTTTCCTGCATACCATCCCCAATCACGCAAGGGATTATGAAACTCCCCGGATCAGTCAACTTTTTGAGCAATTTCTTTTGGATCACAGCCGAACAATTCCCAGAAAGTGCCACAGTTTCTAGTTCCTCCAATTTTCATTTATTGGTGAGAAGATCCTTCATAAACTTGGCATACTTAGGCATTTGGGACAATGCCTCAACAAGAGGGATGTTTATATGAAGCTGCTTGAAGACATTAAGGAATTTCTTGAAATGAGCATCTTCTTTATCTTTCTTGAGCCTCTCATGATAAAGAACACGAGGCTTATACCCTAGAATCTTCTCTTGTTGGGGCGGGGGTGAAGTTTCTTCCTTTGCTTCAGACCTTTCAGGTGCACTTGGAGTATTTTACATAGCCGACTTATTCTTCTCTAAGATATGATTTTTTTTCGGCCCTTGTTTCAACCTCCTTACCACTCCTAAGCGAGAAAGCTTTCAACTGCTCTCTTGGAGTTATCTCAATGTTACTTGGGAGGCTTCCTCGGAGTCTTTCTGCCAAGGTCTTGGGCATTTGGCCTATTTGATTCTCTATGTTTTGGCCTGAAGCGTGGAGATTTCTGATGTTGGTATTAACGTTCTCAAACTTTGCCTCGGTACTCACCATGAATCTGGCTAACACATCTTTTGTAGTGAATTTTCTCTTTTGTTGTTGTGGTGGTTGTTGTTGATGCACTGATGGTGGTGGTGGTGCCCTTTGTTGTAAACTTTGCCCCCTTGCAAAATTGGGATGACTTCTCCACCCGGGGTTGTAGTTGGCACTATATGGATTTCCTGGGCCTCTTGGACCCCCACTAACATAATCCACCCTCTCCAATGGGGCGACAGTAGTACTAGAAATTGGGTGTTGTGTAGTTTCATGCTCAGCTCCACATGTGTCACAGGATAGGACGGCTCCTGAACTTGAGCTTGACCCTGTGAGGAACTGATCAAAGCTTCTAGTCAATGCATCCACTTTCGCGGCCAAAGCAGATGTGTCATTGACCTTATAAATTCCCGCAGTCCTTTGGGGCCTTCCTCGGGCACTCCAATGGGACTCATTACTAGCTGTGTTCTCAAACAATTCCTCGGCGTCCTCAGGGAATTTATTGCTCAATGATCCTCCTGCTGCATCATCAATCAGTTGACGTGTTTGATAATTTTAGTCCACTGTAAAGCGTTTGGACTCTCATTCAAGCAAAAAAACCATGATGTGGGCATCTTCTCAGAAGGTCCTTAAACCTTTCATGTGCCTCAAATAGTGTTTTTGAATCCCCTTGTCTAAAAGCTGAAATCTCTTGCCTGAGCCTGGCCGCCTTCCTAGGTGGGAAGTACCTTGCCAACAATTTCTCCATCTTCTCCTTCCAAGTCTTGATGGACGCTGGAGCTAGTAAAGAGAGAGCCATTGATAGGCTACCCCCCTCAAGCTGAACGGAAACAGTCGTAGCCTGATCGTGTCATCCGAAATAGAATTAATTTTAAATGTGAAACATATTTGGAGAAAACGCGACAAATGAGCATGGGGGTCTTCATCGGCTAACCCGTTGATAAGTGCTTGATTATAAATATTTTATAATATCAGTTTACATGCATTGAGCATCACTTTTATCAGGTTTTAGCATTAACAAGGTGTGTTTTGTGTTCTTTTGTGCAAACAGGGTTTTGGAGACATGGCGTACAGGAAGAGGCAAAGATAGGGTGTGATAACACGTTTCAAGGCCAAGATTAGAAGTTGTGTTCATATGCATGGGGGTGTTGCCAACTTTCGGAGGAGTACAAGTCATTACACAAACCGAAAGGGCACAAAGGCAGTATTACGTCCATGGCCCAACTTCCGTACAAAGTAGAAGAAGGTTCTTGAGGATTTCAAAGCATAGAAAGCCAACCACCCTACCACACGAGCGTGTGCCCGTCCGTGTGGACTCCAAGGAAGACTTCGGGGAAAAATCACTGCAGCGTACTGTAGCGAAATACTGTAGCAACAGTACTGTCAAAATACTGTAGCAAAGTACTCCACACGCCCGTGTGGAATTTCCACACTGGCGTGTGGCTACAGTACACGGGCGTGTGGATGCCCGTGTAGATGCCCGCGTAAAGCCCCGAATTCAAATTATAAAAGCCGCCTTTTGATAATTTTTAGGGATCTTTTCGGCCACTTTCAAGAGAGAAGGCGGCTAGGGCTTGGAAGGAGTTCTTTGTGGCTTTGGGAAGCTTTCCTCACCAACTTGGATCGATTCCTCCTCCGTCATAGCATCAAGGAAGCCATCGGCGACCTAGCTTCGGAGTGGATTCAATCCAGATGTGGAAACTACCAATCAAGACCATCATCACGGATTGATGGGGGTTATTCTTTATGTCTTTGGAACTTTATTCTCAAATTATTATTTGTTTTGTGACTCGCTCCATGGAGAGCTAAACCCCTAGAGGGTATTCGGACATGTAAACCCTAGGATTCTTATTTTCATTAGATTTACATTGTGTTTCTATTCGAATTTATCAGTTTGAGTTTTACTCTTGAGTTCTTAATGCTTGTTTGTGCTTTTGATTTCATTATTAATTGCCTTGCATGTTTTATTCAATCTAGTGAAGAGAGAGATCACCGCTAGGTTTAGAATTACCAAGAGTAAAGAGGGTCGAGAGGGTGAGCCGTGAGATAGCGGAGTGTCCCCTTTCCCTTCCGACAGATATTTCCTATCTCCATATTCCCTAAGTGTTAAGCAACCATATGTGGTGTGAGGCGTCGAGAGAATTCTCCGCCGGGACCTCGTAGGGGGTTAGGGATCTTTCACCTGGAGGCAGGGTTAGATCTACTTTTAGAAATTGGTTATATCTTTGGGATCCCTAGAGTTTTAAGCAGTCATATGTGGTGTGAGGCGTCGAGAGAATTCTCCGCCGGGACCTCGTAGGGGACTAGTTATCGGCGACCTGGAGGCAGGGGCCGTTATACCTTAGGATAAACACGACTCATTGTTTTCGTTTAGAAACACTTGTAATCTACATCCAACACCCGAATCCTAGGGGGGAGCATTGTCCGGATACCTCACTTTTATTGATTGAGAACTCTTTTCCTTTTTATTCCCTGCGCACTTGTAGTGACACTCTTAGTTTTGGCCATTAAATCATCACACACTACACTCATTAGGCTAGATAACAAAAGAGGGGCTATTACTAGTACTTCTGTTCCCTGTGGTTCGACAACCCGACCCTTTGGGTCCACTTTTATTACTTGACGACCCGTGCACTTGCGGTAACGCAAGGGGTTGACACACATCACCCTGTTGTGTTGTTGCGGAGACACATCACCGGTCGAACTGGACAGAATTTTGGATCATCCCAATAGTACTAGCCTTGATTTCAAAATTGTCAGCGGGCACTGTCTGGGCTTGCACACTGAATTCATCCCCATTGAAGTGTGGCCTCTCATAATCCGACAATGTCCTTCTTGGTTCAGCCATGACTGATGGTTCACTTTCTTCAATCTAAACCTCTTGTTGTTCTGAAATGCCTGCCCCCTCTCGAAGTCTCTGGTAAAAGGTTCTCTCGATCTCGCTATCTGGTACCAATAAATTTGAATGCCTTGCTCTGGTCATGAAACAAGTACCTTGCACAATCCAACAAAATGAAGGTTAGACCAACGATGAAAACAGGAAGGGCACAAAATTAATTAAATAAAGAGAAGTAGCGTGGAGAGAATATATACAGCAAAGAAAAATAAAAACAAGAAAACAAAGTGGTTAAATCAATAAGCTCTAAGTTTTTCAAGTATTCCTTGTAGCTTCCCTAGCAACAGCGCCAAAAACTTGATAGGTGTCTCGCAAGTGTACGGGGTCGTCAAGTAATGCCCTGTGAGCGACACAGAGGTCGTATTCCTCGGGGCCAAGGATCTACCCTTACTTCCTCTTTACTTATTGTCTAACTAACTAACTCGAGATTTGGGTGCTGAAAACTACAAAAGGACCTTAACAAAAGCTAAACTAAATGTTGAGCTAAAGGAGAATAGGGTGGAGAATCTCAAGGGGGCAAGACGATCACGGACGCGGATCCCCCTAGTACTACTGGAGCTAGAAGGATGCTAGGATTAAGATTGCAATTATAGTTTGGGCCAAGAGACTCTTGAAGTAGGTTAACCCCGAATCCCTCAGTGATTAACCCCTAATCTCATACAGGTATTGGACAGAATCTCTTCCGACTAATTCCCCATATGATTGCACTACGCCTAGGAAAATCTCTTATTAGGATCAAACTCAGTATCTAGGTTCGAACCTAATAGCTGAAGGGGTACCAAATACCCGAATCCCTCAGTATATAGGTACATGTATCCTTTTCAAACTATGCAAGTCTAATACAAGGGCGTATCCCACGCTCCAAGTACAAACTAGGAATTAAACTACAGAGTTCTCATGTAATTCAAGGCAATCAAGCACACATAGAATGAACACAAACCATGCAAATTGCATTAAACATAAACTAAAACATCCATACAAGCTCGTTCGTCCCAAGGTTCACCGGCGTCCGATGACCTTGGGACTTAGTTGTTCATACAATCAAATAACAAATAACAATACATGAAAACAACTAAGATATCCATAACAAAACTCCCTCAAGTGTTGGAGATGAGAAGGTGAGCCGGATCGTCTCCTAGAGCCTCCACCTATGCCGCAATGAGGGCGGCTTTCCTCTTCTTCTCCAAGCTTCTAACAATGAAATAGAGGATGGATCTTGCCAAATTTCACTCTCCCCTTGATTTCCACTCTTAAATTGATGAGAAAAGAGTCTTCTCTTCTCGGATTTGGACCTCCCTTCAAGCTTCAAGAAAACCCCTCTCAAAACCTCACTCCAAAAGTCCTTCTTTTCATGCCCTAACGCCTCTTTAAAAGATGAAATTCACGTGACCATGAGGGTTGCCTTGCGGGCACAAGGATGCCCGCATGGTTCCAATTTTTTTCTCCAGAAAAATTGTCGCGGTACTACAGTAACTATGAGAGTATTCCTGCTACATTACTGCTACAGTGATGAAGCTCCAAAAACGCCGTTTTGGTGTCAATCTCTTTCTAAATGCATCCTTGAGCTCATTTTGGCTACTTCAGGACCTACAACACAAATAAAACCGATTTAAACACAAAAACAGGCATCGGCTCATTAAATGCATGCAAATTAATATAAAAATACTCTAAATAAATATACACATTTAGGTACTTATCAATCATACATTAACTAGAAATCAAGAAAAAAGGGTCACGTAATAATAATGGTCTATGGCCACAGTTTCCAAATTTCATTTGGTATTCTAGCACTAGAAAAAGGGCCCAAGCATGCTTTACAATGAAAAATGGGCATAATAATCCCAACATCAGGATTCATGACAAGTTGGGCATAGTGAACATTTTATTTATAAAAAATGTGAATAAGAACAAGTTTATTTTATGAAACCAAACATAATTTTTACAAATTTCTCAAACAGCACAAATAAGCTATCCGATATTAGAACAACATAGAAAATCATTCAACAAAGTCAATATAGCATAGGCTCGAAGATACCTAGTTAAGCTATAATTGACTTTTAATGGAAAATAAGTTTTTCTCCATTTCTATATGACAACAATATTCATCAATAATTTATATTTGCGGTAACTTAAATTGTAAGCAAATATTTTCCATAAGTCAAACTTAGAAAATAAAATAAAAATGAATATCATTTCCTCAAGCACTTGCGCCTTTCATTTGTTATCAATTTTCTCTAGGCTACGGAAAGATGAATAATAAATATGCCTATGTTAAATCCCATGAAAGATTGCCAAAAAATCAACATTATAAAAGCAAAATAATTGTTGAGTCAGCCCCATTAAGTGGGGCCTCTCCAAATAAGTGGGGCCCGCCTCCACAGTAAATGAAAATTAAAAAAAAGAAGCTATGTTAACAAAGGGGGATTACTGTTGATCATTAAGTGAGTGATTGAGAGGAGAACCAATCTGAAAGCAAGAAGAGAGGAAAAAAGAAGAAGGGGCTAGGGTTTTGATTTCTTAAGAGGATTGAAGCCGATTTCGCCCACGTTTCAGGGAAGATCATCACTAGAAGAAGATCTACAATACATTGGTTTGATTTCTTCCGATTCTCCTTGAAATAGTCGTAATCCAACTTGTATGATGATGATGTGTTTGTGAAATTCTCTTCCTAAATCTCTTGCATTGTATGCCTCTAGTTAGCTACAGAGAAACTTGTTGTTATCCCTTTGTTAACATAGTGGAAACAATTCTAACTGGCTCTAAGGAGTCCCGTGGTCTTTGCTAAATCGTGTGTCTTGCTTGTTATTTTTGATATTTCTATTGCGTATCTTAGATACCAAGAGATTGTACTCAAAAGGGGAAGGTTTTGAGCTTCAAAATTCAGAAAACAAGCTCAACACGCCCGTGCTTAATTTTGCGCGCCCGTGCTCAGCGCAATGAGACCGTGTTGCAAGCCATGCAAATTGCATGTTTCTGAATTTTTCAAGTACCACAGTGTTTGCTACAGTAACAGTGCTACAGTGATCCTGCTACAGTAGCGGATGAACCTATCAAAGTAGCAGGTTTTGCATTTTTTGGGTGCTACAGTGCAATTGTTACAATACTTTCGGGAAAAATTATCGTTTGGTCCCCGGTTCCTCCCCAACAATAATAAAGACTGTATTTGCAATCGTCCCTGGCATACTGGAGTGGAAATTCAAAACATTAAAAATTTTGACTTAAACACATCCAATAACAAATCTGTCAAACCTAGAATAAATTATCACAAGTAAAAAAATCTGAAATCTTTTACAAATGGCCAATTTTATCAGAAAACCCCTTAAACTCAGTCAGAGATTCAAGAAGCAGACCATTCCCCAAAATTTTGGCATATTTTTGTCGATGATCCATTTTGAATTTCGACAAAGTCTTTCAAAAAGAATTTACATTACTGAAGTTAGCTTTCCACCACCTAGATCATGCCAATTAAAGTAAAAGTTAGAAAATTATGACCAATTCCATTGGGCCTACACTAAAGTAAAATATGATTGTCTTATTTTCTTTAATGTGTTGAATTGATGGATTTATTAAGATCATGAACTTTAGGGTTGTTTTATATTAATTTTATTTTGCGTCAATGCCTTTGGACCATGTTGTATCTAATGTAATTTTTTAAAATTTGTGCAAAAAAGTAGATTGTATTTAGAATACATTATATATATATAGATGTTAAAGGAAATATAATCAAGCAACATAAAGATGTGAGAAAACATAGAGAAAAGAACCCGACATGAAATCCTATTCACATATTTTGAAAACCCATGTTAAAGATTTTGATTTTGATTTTTTTCTTTTTAGAATAGCCATCACCATGGGTTAATCTTAGAGGTTCATGAGCTCATGCGTGTGATGTGATTGGATGTGTAGGTAAGTGGCATTTTCTACATATATGTTTGATGTCAATGTGAGACCTAATTAACAGAAAATAAACAAATTCTCCCAAAGTGAAACAGTAAGTTGTGCACCATGCCGCCTTGCCTCTCCACCAAGCTTTGGGTTATTAGAGTTATGAATGGTGCATGACATCATCCCTATATGAAGGGGGAGTTATGTATGGTGCATAACATCATCCCTGTATTAAAGGGTCTTGTATTCAATTGTAACTTTAAGAGCCTCTAGTGCATTAGATGTTGTCAGTCGAAACAAATTCTACCTTAGTTATACTTTATGTGTTGAGGGATTAGAATTCAATTGTTAGATTGATAAAAATTGGTGGGTATAACTTAGATAGTTCACAAGAAAAATGAACTATAATTGTTGAGTGAACTATGGTCAAAAACTTATTGATACAGGATAGGTAATGGTAATGTCACTCATGGCGCACCAAGACTAGCATAACACCGGCAAGTATGGTTATCCTGATACTTAGAAAAATTTAAAAAGCCAAAATATGATATTTTGTAAACATACAGTATTCATGAAGAGTCATGAAGGTTGTAAAATTCTCTCGAAGACGCGAGTCTTCTTGTAACATTGTAGTAATACGTGGACTTCTGTAGAAAACCCTAGATGGCGAATGAGAGCCGCCAAATCAAGTGTATCTCAACCGCCCCTTAGGCATGCCAGGGGTTGTAAATAGGCAAGGGGACTCACATTTTTAATCTAAGAAAGTTTGAGTGAATAACAAGAGTCCCACTTCAAAAGCTCTTCAAAAGGATGGCTTTCCTCTTTAGCTTTAAGCTCTCTCCGACTCCACTCTCTACACTCCACACCTGTTCTGCTTCCTCCCCTTGCCATGGCAAATAGGGGGCAACCCCCCCCCCCCCGCAACCGCAACCACCGCCTCATTCTTGGGCGCAAGTGGCGTCAAACCTTACCCGTCATACAGAAAACTCACCTCTCCACAATCCATAACTCCTCTCCAAATTAAAGGAATCTACTTCCAAGTCCGTCTGATTACATGAAGATATCATGGTTCGAGCTCACATGTGCTTCCAGCACTCCCTCTACGAGAAGTTTCTCGGCAAACCGCTTCCCTTCGAGCAAGTCAAAATCAGTCTGATGGGAAAATAGTCTGGGATTGGAAATATTCAAATTTCAGATCTACCAAATGGTTTTCTCCTAATCCGCTGTGAGTCTGATGCAGTGAGGCAACATCTCCTGCTGGAAGGCCCCTGGACGATAAACGGGATGATTCTTCAGCTGACTCCATGGACTCCTTTCTTTGAACCATCGTTTGCTAAACTTTCAACGGTTGCCATATGGATTCAATTGCATAATTTTCCGGTTGAATTTTGGGATGGGGATTCCTTGGAAACCATCACTGCTCATATGGGACGTCTTCTCAAAGTTGATGATCTCACTGAAACCCTAACGAGAACAAAATTCGCCCGTGTTTGCCTTGAGATTGATCTCTCTCAACCTTTGAATAAAGGCTTTTGGATTGGAGATTCTCAACAGAGAGTTTTTATTGTTGTTTTCTATGAACGTCTTCCCACTTTTTGTTACAATTGCGGTGTAGTTGGGCATGGATCGAATTCTTGTCCTCATCCAAGAGCAACCAGAAATATTCAAGCTTCTCCGCCTTCCGGTGATAACCGTGAGCCGGTGGTCAGTTTGAATCAAAGTATGGAGGTTCAGGATGAAGGAAAGGAGATGACTGATTGATTTCCAGACTTGTCGCAACACACGCAATCACCTATTGAACAAGATTTCGGTTCCTTCATGCTCGTCCAACGTCAGCGAGGCCGCGGCGGCAGTCGCAACACCAATCCTCAAAATGGTCACGTGACCGCTAACGCAGTAGCCACGGGACCCCATATGCTTAACAGTAGCACCGCTATCATACCCCATACACGTGGCGGTAGATCCAATAGAGGCAGGGGTGGGTTTCGTGATTCTCGCACCACTCTCGCTGAATGTGTTAATGATGATTTGACATCACATAATGATTATCCCAAGCTTCCAAATCTGGCCGTTGATCGCTCAAACGTTTTGCTTCCTCGGAACCTGAAGCAATCCAACGGCTCGATTGATGTCGCCATTCCCACGCAACCAGTCGAATCGTCCCCTCTTGCGATTGTTCCTATCCACTCAAAGGAAAAAGGGAAAGTACTAGCTATCGGCCGAACTAAATCCCCCCCTCCGATACTCCGCACCTCAAGTGTTGCTTTTGATAGCACAGCTGATGAAGATGACACAAACTCCCACTTGATGGTTGTAGACAAAGTAAATACTGTTTTGCAACATCCACAGCTAAATGAAGAGGACGACCCTGGTGCAACGTCATCGGCTGCGGATGATAACCAAATGTCAGATGGTGAAGAGTCAGATGACTTGATGACGCTTGACCAATTTCAAGAAGAAGCCCGCATAGAGGCGCTTATACGTAAAAGCTCGCAACCGTCCACTTCTTCCTCCAAAAAGGGAATAATTGAACGGGGGGAGCACATTGAATGATTTCAAACTCTGTGTTTTTTCTATATATCGTCATTCCTTTTCTCAGGAAGTTTCTCTCTAAGTTCTTTTCCTATCTTATTTGATTTTTATGACTTTTATGAAGATCCTTTGCTGGAATTGTAAGGGAATCTCCTCTCGGGATACGTCAACTCGCATTTTAAATCTCCTCAATAAACATAAGCCGTTCATTCTCTGCTTAGTGGAAACCAGAGCAAATTCAGACCGAGTTGATAAGTTCTATTCGAAGCTCCCTCGTCGGTGGAGATGGGCTGCGATTTTGGCTGATGGATTCTCATGCGGTATTCTTATTGCTTGGCATCACTCCATTAGGCAGGTCACACCTATCACTATTTCTCGTAGGGCTTTGCATCTAATAGTTTCTACAGTTACTTTCAAAACTTGCCTTATTTCTGTTATTTATAACTCCTCTCGAATTTCTTCTCAATGCCGGTTGTGGAATGAACTCTCAAACCTTTCTTCTTTGAAACTCCCTTAGATTATCACGGGTGATTTCAATTCTATAATTACCCGGGATGAATGTAAAGGAGGTCTTTTCTCTTATTATGCTCGCAAATCAAAATTCTTTCTCGAGTTTATTGACGAAAATCAGCTTCTTGATTTACATTTTACTGGGCCGAAATTTACTTGGTGCAATAATCAACGGGGCTCTGCACGCCGGTGGGCGAGACTTGATCGTTGCCTTGTGAATCTCGATTGGATTTCGGCTTTTGCATTATACTCGCTTTATCATTTACCTCGTATCCATTATGACCATGCCCTCCTCCTTTTGTGTATTAATAAGCATACTCGTATTAAAAATAGGATTTTTCGGTTTGAAAATTTTTGTCTAGGTTATTTGAATTGTCATGACGTTGTTCGCTTGGCTTGGCATTTCAACCCGCATGGCAATCCAATGAATGCTTTTATTCACCTTCTTTCTCGGCCTCGTTATTTTTTAAATTCTTGGTGTTCTTCCGGTTTGAATAATATTGAAGCTAATATTACTACTGTTGAATCCTACATCGCTTCTCTTGAAATGTCCGAAGATTTCTCCGTTGTTTCACCTGAACTTTTTGTAGACCTTTTTGAAAATTTTACTAATCTTCAACACCAGAGTTCCATAAAATGGCCACAACGTGCCCGTCTCCTATGGATTTCCAATGGCGATCAAAATACTAAATTTTTCCATAATTCTGCTCGATCGTATTCGCAAGCATTTTAACTCTATTTCTCAAATTTCTGATTTGAATGGTAATTTGATGCAAGATCCTAATAGTATTCGAGAAGCTTTTGAGTTATTTTTCTACTCTCTGGAATAACCAAGTAGATGGTAATTTTGATTATATTTTAAGCGCTTTACCGAATTATTTACCCCATCTTAATGACTTTGATGGAATTACTCTTACTTGAAATGTGTCTCATGAAGAAATTTATCTCACAGTTCTTGATCTCCCTTCAGGCAAAAACCCTGGCCCAGATGGTTTCAATGCTGAATTTTATCTTTTTTTTGGCCCGTTGTTGGAGATCAACTTGTCTCTGCGATCCATTACTTTTTTACAATTCAGTTTTACCTACTGCTTGGGGCAAGACTTTCATTGATTTGATTTCTAAAAAAGATGACCCAAAACTTGTTTCAGATTTTCGCCCTATTTCTCTCTGCAATGTTTGTTTTAAAATTATTTCCAAAATTCTTGCGAATCGTCTTAAACTCATTCTTCCTCGACTTGTTGGCATTGAGCAGGCCAGTTTTATTACTGGTCGTTGTTCTTTTGATAATATTATCGCCATACAAGAAGTTGCTCATACATTGGAACATGATATTAATGGCCCCTCTAGGATGTTAATCAAAATCGATATTGAAAAAGCTTACGATTCCTTAAGTTGGAGTACAATTCTTGCCACCTTAAGAAAAATGAATTTTCCAAACTTATGGATCTCTTGCATCAGAACCTGCATTTCTTCTAGTTCTTTCTCAATTCTCATTAATGGTCAGCCAACGTCTTGGTTCCGATCTTCTAGAGGAGTCAGACAAGGAGACCCTATTTCCTCTTATTTGTTCATTCTTGTCTCTCAAATTCTCACCTCTCTTCCGAATTTTGACCTTAAACAGGACATGATTCCAGGTTTTGATAATCATTTGGCTTATAATTTCAATCATTTAATGTATGCTGACGATTTAATCCTCATTACTCATGCCATCAGACGGATAGCTAGAAACATCAATCTATGCATGAATATCTATGGTGCTCTAACTGGTCAAAAGCCTAGTTTTAGCAAATCTGCTATTTACTTTCCTTCTTGGTTCAATAAAAGCGTTTCCAAAAGCATTTCTTCTATCCTGAATTTCAAAACAGCCACTTTCCCTTTTATCTATCTAGGAGTCCTTATTACTCCAAAGAGATTAGCTAAAGCTGTTTTTAATCCTATGATTGATAAAATCAGAAGAATGTGCTCCATTTGGAGGCACTCTAAGCTTTCCATGGCTGCTAAAACAGTTCTTATAAATTCTTCCATTCTCAACCAACCAATTTACTATCTTTCTGTTTACTCTATGCATGATTCTGTTCTTTAAGATATAACTAAGATTGCATGATCTTTCTTTTGGGATAAAGGAGGCAATGGAAAGGGCATCCACGCTGTGGCTTGGTCTAGAATTAATTCTCATAAAACTGAGGGGGGCCTGAATATCAGAAACCTTAAAATTGTTAAGCACTGTCTTATGGCTAAAAAGTTTTTCAAATTTTTGAACAATGATGCTGCTATTTGGAACTCTATTCTTCATCTTAAGTATGGTAATCACAATTTTTGGAAAGGGTCTACTCCAAATCTCTGCTCGAGTTTTTTTAGAGGTCTCTGCTTAACTGCTGACAGGATTAAATCTTTTTGTCGTATCAGCTCCGTCAATGCCGATATGACCTCTTTCCTGTTTGATCCTTGGTGTTCAGATATCCCTATAGCGTTCTATCCTACTTTCATTAACATTAATATGGATATTGATTCCATTCAGATTTCTGATATTTGCTTTGATAACACTTGGGATTTGAGCAAATTGCAAATGATTTTTGGAGGAAATCTTACTCTTTTCTTAAATAGACTAGGGTATCTCAATAACAGTGAACCTAATCACCTGGATTTGGATTCCTAAGTCTAAAAGTAATAGAATTCCTTCTATGGTTTATCATTTCATTAATCATGATCTCGAGTATGAGTGATTCGTGGAATGGTTGGAATAGAATTTGGCTTCGCAAGCAGCCCCAAGAGTTAAAAATTTTTTATGGCTTGTCTTCAATGGAAAACTCCCAACTTCTAATTTTCTACATTATCCGAAGCTGGGCCCTCGGAATCAATGTGTTTTCGTGGCTTAGAGAAGGAAACGGTGATCATTTGCTAGCCAACTGTCCTAAGTCCACTTCGGTTTGGAATTTAATCGGGTCTAAAATGGGTAAGGAGATAAGTTTCCCGATGGTTTCGTTCTGGTAAATGAATAACTAGCTCTCGTTTCAAGTCTTTTGATAAAGCTCTTATTGCTACAACTTCCTAGTTTCTCTGGAAGGTTAGATGTGATATCATTTTTAGAAATAAGAAACCTTGTTGGCAATTTATTGTGCAAGGCTTTTACATATACTCAGGAGTTTTATCAACAAAAGGGGAATCATTTCGGGCAACGGCTTTTGCTTAACAATTTCCCAACTAGAGCTATATTTCTCTTCATAGCAAAAGTCTGGAACTCAGACATGGAGGTGAGTGGGACTGGTTTTTTTGTTTCTCACTCTAATTCTTATGTTAATCTTGCAGGATGCTGTTCAAATCATGCTGAGACAGCCATTGAAGCAGATATGAAGGCTCTGATTTATGCTCTTCAAGTTGTTCAAAGCAACTATGTGCATATAGATCATATATTTCTTGACAATATGGAAATCCTCGACATCCTTAATCAGAAGCATGTTATTGGAAATGGGTGCCTTCACGAATGGTTTGTTCATGCTTTGCAGTCTCTGTCTGTAATTGGCAGCCCTGATAAACACTGTATTCCTAGGGCTTGGAACAAACCAACGGCTTCGCTAGCTACTCATGGTCTCAACCTGCACAATTTATGTCTATTCCATCATGGCAGGGATCTTCCAAGATGGATAATGAAGTCTTTTTCCAATTTTGCGTTTTTTGTTCCTTAATGATCTGTTTTTTGTTTTTTCTTTGATCTTGTTATGTTCTTGTTTGCTAGTTGTTTTATTTCTTTTCTAATAAATTAGCCCTTTTAAGGGTTCTTCCCCCTCAAAAAAAAGCTCTTCAATCTCTCTTCAGTTTTCGTATTTCCTAGCTTCCAAAGTAAAGAGTCTTGCCAAGTTAAGGAGTTAGGCGGATTTAATCAAGGCAAGAATATCAAGTCCGTAAGCGATGTTGGTGAAAAGTCCGAGTGCGTGATAGTATGAAGCTACTATATTGACTTTAGTGATGCAATTAAACTGTATGGATTAAGTTCCACTAGATTAAATAAAGAATACAATCACTCTTATAAAATCTTACCAAGATTGATTTCTAATTCCTATATTGGAAGTGAAGATTTGTGGAAAATGTGGTGGGAGCTAAGTTTTATTTAAAAGCCTTAATATAACTTCAGTATAATATAAATGAACTAATAATATAGTTTTTCTTATCTTTTTATCATTTTATTTCTCGATACGACTAATAACCACTTATAATGAAAAATATCTTTACTAGACTCAATTATATAGATTGGCTCATAATTTGAGGATAACCCTAAATTTAGGGCAAATTGGATGATACTTAAATCTAAACACTTCTACTGCAACTCCACCCAAGGCTATGGGAAGAAAAGTTAAGAAGAAAGGTAAGGCTCCTGCGGTTCTTTTTAACCTGTATGATGTCAATGGATTATTATAGCTTTGCAGGCCTACTTCTTGGAAGTTGAACTCCTTCAAGAATGTGAAGTATGCAAGATGATTGTTCTGAATGAATAAAAACAAACACTTAAAAAAGCCATTGATATTTTGGAAAGCAAAAAGAAACTTTTTCTAGATTCAAGCATGCCACCTAAAAGCATGAGACTTTTTGTTGGACGCTAAAAGATCTAGAATGATTTAAGAAATAGATTTAAAACATTCAATAATGTTTTTCATCTCTCTATTTAATTAAATTAATTAAATTAAAATGTCCAACCATCAAGTTGATGTGGTATAATTTTATTTTATATTCACATGCATATGATTGTTTTGTATAATTTTGTATAATTTTATGATGTCATGTTTTAACAATGATAAGAATTCGTAAAACCCTGCAGCAGAAACCAACCCATGGTTGTAAACTCATTTTAACAGACAGCTTATATTTTGCAAAGCAGGAAAGTAATGTCAAATAATTCTACTAGACACTATTGTCTCTTCTTTACCGAAGGAGGGTAGCTAAACTTTCGCAAATAAACTACTAAATAATGAAAATAATAAGTAACAGTGTTTACCTCAGCAAAAATATATATTCCATTGCCAACAGTTTGTTACTTCCTATGTTACAACCTGCAAGATATTAAAATCAAACAAATCAGAAGCAAGCCTGGACTAATCACAACATTTCCTCATCAATAACCACAACCAAGGCTTCATTTGATCTGAAGATGCCATCTAATGTTCCGGACACACTACAAAAAACACAGATTATGCAACCTGAAAAACATCAGACTCTATATTTGCTGCCCAAGTTAACAATAGATAATGAAGGGGTCACGTATACAGCTGTTTCTTGAGAACCAACTTCTCATACAATGCAAGTATATCCTTCTTGTTTGGATTCTTTAATTCCAGCAGCTCTGCCCCAAATCCATGCTTTGTAAGCTCCTGCTTCAGTTTTAACACAGTGAACTTTCCATAATCACCTGTTTCGGTTTCTTCTTCAGTCTGCTGACTCTGGTTTCCATCATCACCATGGAATGCAGAAGCACCATCTTCAGTGTGAGTGAACTTCAAATGGCTTGTGCTGGTCTTTGCTCTCTTTCTACCCTTTACTTCAATGTCTACATCAATATCTTGGACAGAATCTGTCCCCAGGTAATCGCCAGTCCGTAATCGCTTGCCATGTGACACAGTTCTGAGCTTACCATCTAAGGCACTCTCATTCAGTCGAACAGCTGTGAGTTCCTGGTGAAGTGCATCCAACTTGCCTTGTGTTGCTTGAAGTTGTAAGGACAAGGCTTCTGCTCTGCTGTTGGCCTCAGCTCGAGCTTTACGTTCTGTTGCCAAAAGAGATTCAAGAACTTGGACTGTATTTGACCTTTGCGCATTGTTCTGACTAAGCATCTCCTCAATTTCTCTTTCCCTTTCCTCAACTCTGCTTTCAAGCAAAGCTGCCTTGGAAACCGCATCGGTTTCTGATTGGCGCAGCTTCTCAATTTCTTCAATCAGCTTTGACCTCTCCCCTTCCAAGCTTTGAGCATGTCGTTCAGCCCTTTCAATTAGTGCCAGTCTCTCTGCTGCCAATTGCTGGACTTCATTTTTCTCCTTTTGTGCAGCAGCCATTTCAATGCGAGCAGCATCTGCCAGTTCAATTGCTCTTTTAGCTTCCCTTTCAGCAGCCCTGCACCTCTCATCTGCTTCATCGAATTTCTTGCATTCAAGAATAAATTTCTCTTGAAGATGGCTCTTCTCCTGTTCAAGAATCCTGGCTTCTCTTTCATGTGATAAAGCTGTAGTTTTAGCAAAATCTAGCTTCTCATTTAATTCATTATTTTCAGCCCTCAAGGCCAAGGCCTCCAATTCATGGTTCTTCAGTTTTAATTCAGCAGCCTTACAAAGAAGCAGCAGCAGGCAGTTATTGCCTCGTTTCATCATTTTAACAATAATATTAAGCTGAAAATTATAAAAGGAAATCACGTTTCAGTGACGTGAAGCGACAAAATCTTACCTTCAGTTGTGAAGCCAGGCTGATTGATTGATTGTCAGCATTATCAAACTTTGCAATCAACATGTTGATTTCCTCCTCCTACAGCAATGAAATATGAAGGATGACCAAAGAATAGTGAAGATGAAAAAGACAAAAGGTAACCTTTCAGCACAATGCCATAAAATCTGCACACTTAACATTTTCCCCTTCAAAATTTCAATTTGCCAAATTCTTAGGCATATACACTTGAGCCAATCATCTTTTATCATTTAATAATTATCAGAGATACACAAATTGACACATCTACTCCAATTTATATAGGTATAAATATTGTATAAAGGACTTACAGGCCTTGCCACAATATTTATTGAAGTTCTGTATCTTAAATTTATTGAAGTTCTGTATCTTAAATTCAAAATATAATTAGATATAAAGAGATATTTAGTTAGCAGGCGTATATAGGTAGGTATACCAAGTTCTTCAAAGATGTAAATATATATATATATATATATATATATTGAGATTGTATGGAGTCATGCATGTATAAAACACCCAGAAAGGAATGCAACACAGAAGATGTTTTTAGAAGTCATTTGTCTAACTGTAAGTGCCTATACCTCATGTATTGAAAGCACCGAACACAAGAAAACAGACCCGAGCATGCCAAAAACAGAGAGAAAATTACCTTCCTGGCTAACAAGTTGGAGAACTCTGCCCTCAAAGCATCTTCCCTGGTTTGCAGCTCCTTACTTGACCGTTTTTGGGCTAATGTTGACTTCTCCAGCGCTATCTTGAGTTCTCCAGCAGCAACATCATATTTCCTCTTCCATTCGGATGCCTCTTCCGCAGCAGACTTAGCTTGTTCACAAGCTGCGGCCAATCTTCCTTCAGCAATACTTCTCCTAGACTCCAGAGCACCAATTTGTGCAGTGAATTTCTCTTCCACAGTTTGCAACTCCAAACAGCTATTTTCGTATTTAGTTTTCCAATCAGAGGATTCACGTTTCACATATTCTAAAGCTTTGGAAAGACTCAAACAGCGCTCCTCCAATGTACTGCACTTGCTATTCAAGTTCGTGATAGTTTGACTGTACTCTGCGGAAATATTTTGCTTGTCACTTATAGCTCTCTCATAGCGTGCTAAATACTCTGCCCTGTGTTTCTCAGTAGCTTCAAGCTGCTTCTGAAGCAAACCTAATTTGTCTTCATATGAACGGTATTTTAGCTGAAGAGCACTCCTTTCAGAGATGATTTGATCTAATTGCTTGTTAACAAGATCAAGTATCGGCCCTTCCAAACTGCAAAATCAATAAAAGTCAAGAGTTAACTCAAGGGTTCAAAACATATTAAATTCAGGTAAAAAAAAATTCAAATTTTCATATCAAGAGGAATTATTCTGATATGGTGCTGAACCACTGAAACACTAACCAAGAATATAAGTCCACAAGTTGGCAAATATGTGCTTCATCTAAAATACTTGACCTACCCATGTCATGCTTACAAAAAGAATATGGACTCAGCGGAACACAAATACACAATCATGCTACAGTTAATCAGAAAATGAGTCATCAAGTACATAAAATAGGTAAAAATTATTGAAAACGAACCATTGTTGTAAGAATGCTGCCAATTTCTTCCATTTTTCTGGACCATGTGAAGATGACTCGTACTCAGTGAGAAGATCATTCAAAACCTACGAGGACAAGAAAGTCATGATCACCATCTTTCACAGCTAAAATGAATTTAGTGCCTCAGCACAACAAATATACTATAATGAAAGGAAGCGATGTCATCAAACCACACTAAATTGATTGATGATCATATGGAAATATACTACTGGCAAACAAATGTATCATAAAAAGTGCAACAAAGAACTCTCTGAGTATGCTTATAACAAAGCTTTGGGAAAGAATATGTGGATTGTGACATTAAACTTCATATGAACAAAACATAATACACAGTATGGCAAACAAGGCAAGACCATTGGAGCATAATTCACCATGGAAGAATTTTCACTCCCTGATAACCCTAACCGGATTAAGTTATGGAATTGTAGTCGAGGCATGATATTTTATATTCATATAAATCATTCATCGAAATCCTGCTTGGGCCAAAGAAAATGTAGGTAAACCATTCAAATTGTCTTCAAATTAAAACTGGCATATAGAAGGTTCAACTGTAGGCATAAGAAAAATATACATATATAAAGAATCCAAATAAACATTATTAACCATATTGAAAGAAATTCTATATACAATAGAAGGATTCAAATTTCAGCTAAAATCAGGTTTCAAGAAGATGGTACCCCAGAAAGACAGAAATATTGATATAGACCAACTAGTGCACTGTCCAGTTAATTAGCAGAGTTTTGAACAGCTTTCGCATCAATAAAATTTCTGCAAATAAATGGGTTTGAGCAGAGAAACTAAATTAAATTTCTAAACTCCCACCCTCAAAGATAGCAGAACCGCAGAAGAACTAATTTAGCAGCATGGTTATCCATCAACTATCTGTTTCTTCTATTAGATGAAAACCAAACACATTATACAAGCTGGTAGGATGTGACCCACTCAAATATCTATGTTGATATTTACCAACTTAACCGACGTGGTGCTATTAGTTAGTTCAATACATGCCAGTCTATTCTTAATTAGACATGTTGCCAACAAGCTAATAAAACAAGCCCTAATATCATAAAAGATGCAAACCAAACACATTTGATACAGGTTTGACTAAATCAAAAAAGTTATGCTGATAACAAACCTTCTCTGACTAGATGAACATAAGGAAAAAAGAAAAAAAAATATGGAGTAATAACAGAACGAAAGAAGAGCCATGATCAACTCTTCGAGAGGCCAGACCTCACAAAATCATCCAGAAATTCAACCTACCCTTCCCCTGTACAGGTCCTCCATTTTGTATTTAAAACCCATCAGATTTCTTTTGGAAAATCAATGTGCAACTACTACATGTCTTCTACGACTTTTCAGGAAGAAAAGAAATCAACAACTAACAAGTGTCTTCAAGGGCCTTTACAGGATTTCCATCATTAATACGCATATTTTCCATGTGATAAACATCGCCAACAAGGCCCCTTCAATGCGCAACATAGGAAATCGGTTAATATTCACTTTAAAAGATCCCAGGCACTCTAAATCTCAGGGACATCTCTCCACTAAATTATAACTTCACATTTTCTATCAGAGTGCACACAACTAGAATAGTTTTGCAACATACCTGGAGGTCCATATCATCAACAAGAAAAAGGGATAGAAGTTGATGATGTTAGACCCCTTATTGCTAAATTTTATTATAGAAAAATAAGGGTTAAAGGTAGAAATCCAGGAAGGTCTTTAAAAGCACGTGGCAGCTATAGATCTCTTTTCCTCATGGAACATCCTAGCAGAAATGAGGCAGATGTAGATCGATTTTCAAGAAAAGCCACCTTCACAAGGGTAAAGGTAGGTTGAATTGTTGATGGTTTTGCCAGGTAATCAATGTTATTAAAAGCAAGAAATGTGCTCACATAGGCGCTTAGGCGAGACAAGGCGAGGTGAGCCCCAACTCCTCAACACACCCAAGGCGAGAAGCCTTCAATGAGGTGAGAGCACAGGCAGGCATCTTTTGCCGGGCACCAAGCATTAAAACGACGCGCCTATTTTTTTTTATTTAATTAATTTTTTTCTTTTTTTGGCGATCAACCTCATATTTAATGCTTTCAATTAGTGTTAATTGTGATTTTGAAAAGGACACCTACTAATAAGAATGAAATACATTTAGGGCAGAAAACTAGGTTGAAAAGGCACACTTATAAATAAGGAAGGAAATAACTTTAGTCCAAAAAAACTAGATGATTTTAAAAAAGCACACTTACTAATAAAGAAAACAATTTTAGGGGAGAAAAACAAGATGATCTATACATACAACTGCTATTTTCATAAACGATGAGTAAATTAAGGGATAAATTAATTAATTAGAACAAATTGAATAGGCAAGCAAAGACGCATTCTAAATCTAGTGATGGATTTTTTTTTTTGTCAAGAAGAACGAAACCCCTAATGGGCCCGCTAAACTAAGACAGGGGCGTGCGCATGCCTCGACTGCGGCCTGTGGGGCCGCGCACACATGGGCGCTGGTACCACCCACAGTTCGTGCTCACAATTCTCAGACATGCACCCTCACCCCGAGGATTTGAACTCGCGCCACTTGCGAAGCGTCCTCACGGGGGACGCAAATGCCAAGTGACCCAAAGGCCGTTGACAAATCTAGTGATGGATTTGAATCTAGCTTAGATGATAAGGATGATGATATTGTAGAATTAGATAACTTATGAAGATAAAATTTGCACTCTGAAAATTTGATTAGTTATAGACTTCTCGAAAGTGTTTTGCTTGACTTTATGTTATGATTCGCTTGACTTTAATTATTCCAAAAATTATATATATATATATATATATATATATATATTAAAGCACTTTACTTCAGTTGGGTATGCATCTTTCGTGGCGTCTTTCACCTCAAGCAACAAAAAGTCTTAGGCCCTTAAGGGCACGTAGCGCTTTTAATTACACTGCAAGCAATCTAGCTCCTCATAGAGCCAATCTCACACTCTTCTATCCCTCTATTATTACTTGGCAGTTCTTTACTTTTGTCATACGTTCATCTGATCATAGGCATATAGTATGCTTATTGTTCATTCACACATTCTTACCTTCTTATTGAAGCTCTAAGGGATGTGGGTTATGGTTAGTGTGAGAACAAATTAAAAACTTGAGAACTTAAGAAAAGAACTAGCGACAATAAAAAATATTTAGGAACAGCAGAAAAAGATATGTGTTTGATATAAATACATGTTTGAATTGCATGAATTAGCTCCAAAAAAAAAAGAGTACAAGGGGATATGCTACAATATGCCATGGGAAAGATGCAAGAAAAGCATTCCTATAGCTTTATCCCAGTTTCACCAATTGGAGAAAGCAAGGGTGCTTAAAGGATGGGCTGTAATTTGGTTTCAATGGATTGATAGTAGGGGTGCAATGCGCTCTTGGAATGAGTTTTAGAATGCTTTGATTCAAAGATTAAATCTCCTCACAAGTGAAATGTGTATGAAACCTTAATTTCTCTTAAGTACACACGAACTGTAGTGAGTTTCTCTAAGCAGTTTAAGCTACTCTCATTGTTGTTGACACATGCAGAGGAAAATTTGTTGTTTGGAGGACTGACCTAAGAATTTAGCCCACACAATGGATGTTGCCCATACCATCCAAAGGGAAAAAAAATTAGGCCTTGCAAAGTATTAAGAAAGGAAAGCCCATCAATGTTACTAAGTGCAGCCAGGAGCCTGCCTGTGAGATATGCAACATACAAGCCCAATGAATCATTCCAAGCAAGTTGTTGAACCTTACCAACCATGAAAGTTTGAGAAAAAACCTAAAACAGCTAAGGATTGACCAAAGGTTAGGAAGAAAGGAGGGTTTCGGCAACTATTCAAGGCAAAAGCTAAAAAATGAAAGAAAACGGGCATTATTTCTGCTATGATGAAAATTTTAATCCAAATCACTGTTGTAAATTTAAGCAATATCATCTTTAGCTCCTAAAGAAGATGAGGGAAAATTATTAAGCAAATCCAACCAATGTGTGTTCTTACATGTATACTTATCACATGAAGAATGAAATAGAAAAAATTGTCAACGAGATGCTTACTGCTCGTTCTATTTAACCTAACCCTAGCATATTTTCAAGGCTAGTTCTACTTGTAGAGTAAACAGACAGGAGATGGAAACTTTGTGTAGATCATTGACATTTGAACTACCTTATTATTCTGAACAAACTCCCAATTCCAGCTTTGGAAAAGCTACTAGGGGCAACAATATTGTCAACGAGATGCTTACTGCTCGTACTATTAAACCTAACCCTAGCATATTTTCAAGGCTAGTTCTACTTGTAGAGGAAACAGACAGGAGATGGAGACTTTGTGTAGATCATTGACCTTTGAACTACCTTATTATTCTGAACAAACTTCCAATTCAAGCTTTGGACAAGCTAGTAGGGGCAACAATATTCTCGAATGAGGTGTTTGTTTGCTAGGACTTGGAACTCCATGTAAAAAGAGTTACATAATCCCCAAAATTATTGTTTAAATGGATGGATTTATCAATCCTAACACAAAATTCTTTAACTTTTGATTTTGAGGGATTTCGTGTTACTCCTGAAGTGGGTGCAAGTCAAAATGCTTGAATTTGACACTCCCATCCAAGCCTCATGTGACTATAATGCAACCATTTTTTAGTTTTATATATTTATAGTAATACATATAAATAATTAAATTTATAACTAAACTAATTAATATAATATTAAAAACAATATAAATAATACAATATAATTACCATACACCTCATACACATCTAACCAAATACATATTTCTCAAATCTAGATTCACAAACCCTTCAAATTAAACACAAAATTGTATAATCCAGTGTTTCCAATTGCCTCCAACCAAACAAATAGATTTGACCCTCCTATATTTTCACATCCAAAGATTTACAACTACACATAATTGGAAATCACTGTATTTACAACTACATTCAATCAAAGACTACCTAAGCTTGATCTTGAATCTGATTACCATTAGATTAGAGTAAAATCTGCACATACTTCAAAGACTGTATTCCGTAAACATGCTAAGAGTTCTGGGTGATGCCTTTTGGTCTCTCGGATACACTTCTACTTTTCAATGATTGATGAGTGAGGTTTTTCAGCAGAATTTAAGTTTGTTTTGGTCTTCTTTCATGACATTTTAATTTACAACCAGATTTGGATTTGCACTTGAAATACCTACATATCACCCTCGGCCTTTAACAACATCAGCTAGTTGTTAATATGAAGAAATGTTATTTTGCTCAACCCAAACTGGGATATTCGTGGCAAATACTTTTAGAATGCAAGGCAGCTGATCCTGAGAAAATTCAAAGTACGATAAAGTGGCCTATTCCAAGAGATTTAAAGGGGCTTCACGGTTTTCTAAGATCTTTCAGAATTTCCAACTTTTAATACCCAGGCTCTTTCTGTGATAAATCGTAGTAATAAGGGTCTTACACATTGCAAGTTAAATTTAAATTCGAGAATTACAACAAAGATAAGTTGATTCAATTCGAAAATCTCCAAAATGTAACCTATGTCATCCCAAATAATCCTCACATCTTACCATTACACAGTTACACATATTGAGATTACACAACTATTGAGTAGATGCATGCTAATTGGAGATAAAAATGAGACCACAGCAAATTGCGAATTCTTAAAAGGGAAATTCGCATATACACATGCACAAATTAAAAGAATGCAGAAATGCTCAATACAATGAATAACAGTTTCCAATGAATATCAAGGAAGGCATCTTGTCAGATACATCTAACCTTGATACGGACATATACAATTAGAAGACATTTTCCACTAAGCAACAACCATGATAACCTGAATGTCCAGTTATCCAGAAATAACAATTCAAACTTACAGTAACAGCAAATCTTGCTTTTTACTTGTTTTGATTAAGAAAGTCTTGTTACTCACATACCAAGTTCTTCAAATTTCAATTGCCACAAGAATTATATCCTTTGTTTGGCTCCCCTAGAACCAAAATTTGTCTAACCCTAGACAAATGAAACTTTAGCAAACCCAATTGAATTCTAATAGCAAATAACCTACATCATAAATGAGAGCCTGACATAAAAACACAAAATTCCAAAAGAAAAATCACAAGCCATACACCATGGATAGAATAAGAAAATTATATCCAATGTAAGAGTCTAACATCATTAAAGATATTAAGGGGATAAATGAAAGTATACCTGAATAATATTATCAAGTTTCGCATTGGAAACATGGCAAGCTGCTCTCAACTTATTTTCCATATTTTGTATCGCCTTTGAACACTGCAAATTAGCCTCTAAAAACACAGTGCGTTTGTAATCCTGTCATAATAGTAATAAATATGAAAATCCTGCAATGACCTCACTTCTCACGTCACTGTTCATGAGCTCAAATGCTTGCGTACTGTTGAAGACATTACAGCATAAATATTTTAAATAAGAAACTCAGATTATAAGTAATATTTCTTATTTTCAAAATGAACTAGAGTGAGCCATTAGTCATAATCCGATCATCAAGGAAAAGAGTCTATACATATCTGGAAAATGACATGCCATACTCATAATAATTTGTGAGAAACCATGAGATGTCATATGGAATAAACTCTACAAAATGAAGACCACGAGAACATCCTCATGATAATTATGTGTAAAAAAAAATCATTGGTTGCTCAATGCAACAATAATCACTGGTGCAACAAAAGAAATTTAAAGTAGCATTACTAACTGCGACAGCAGAGCTATATTTACTCCTAAATATAATTATGCTAGCATGTAAACATTAAAGAAAACAAAAATTATTTTTCTATGCAACAAAGTTTTACAGAAAATAAACTTGTTAACAAGTCAAAGCTATGCATGTCCTCTAGACATATAGCCAAGAGCACACAAAAAGACAGGCACATGCAGCACTCACATGTATGAACAGAGAAGTTGGTCAACCAAAAAGGAATGACCAATGGAGAGAGCTTCCCCACTTGAATAAATCTTGATGCACAATTAATTAAGTGAACCTTACTAGAATTCTACCCCCAGAGATCTAACATTTAATATGCAGTCAATCACTTTACATAAAAGGATAAATCAATAAGTTGCTGCAGTTTGAATTTCAATTTTCATGTGACAGACTAGCAGCGAAACAACAGTTAGGATTGCAAGAAAATGAATTTCACCATACTTCGAAAGCCTTCTTGAAGAAGTTATGGAGAATCTTCTCATAACTCATCCGTTGTAAACCAGACCCAACTGCAATAGCATTAAATGCAGCAAGGGATTTCTGAATGGCATCTTCATGAGATTCTCTAAGACCAGCCTAGCAAACAAGTATGAAGCTATAGAAGTCAGATAAGCAGCAATTACACACTTTGATGATGCATTTTAGGTTACTACCTTAAGAAATGATGATGACATTTGTTTGACCATTGTGCATCAAGATGCATATATGGAAAAGGCGATTGCATTTATAATCGTCAAATCATGTTAATCCCACATGCATAAATCAGAACATGCGACTATATGAGTAAAATTCTATTTTTTGCAGTACTTAACAATTACCGTGTAGTCAAACCAACTTAAAACTGACAGACAATACTATCCCCACAATGGAGTGTTGGTATAACACTTCCTCAACTGAGAAGTTGAGAGTTCAAGGAATGTCTATGCCAACGTGGCTTGTCCACCATTTTCTAGGGGACCTATGTGCCATTATGGCCTCTGAGATGGTTCTTACCTCTTCAGTTGGTTTTGTTAGGTCAAAAGATGCCATGTAAACTTCAGTAGCTTTATCATATGCCCTGCGGCATTCTGCTTCCTCAACACTCTGCAGGAGTCAACAAAATGACATGTCAGGAAACATAAGTCATTTGCTTATCGATTTCAAATCAATGTTTCTACATTAGGCAACTTTGTACTGCAGCGAACACCACAAGGGATAAATTAATCGGAAAAAGAAGGCATACACTTTACATCAATTGCAAAGACAACTCTTGTTCCATTTAGGATGGTAAGTACTATATCATGTATCATTTCCTTCAATTAAGGATTTGGAAGAATCATAAGTAAAAGAGAGAAGATAAAAAGGAATATACTATCTCACATCTTCTACGGCTTCACTAGCACCAAAAAATAATAGTAATAAAATTAAAAATAAAAAATTATTTGCCCAGAAATAGTTTACAGTATACCAATCAGGTATAAAGCAAAGGAAAAGATCTAGCAGACTACTTTCAAATGAAAACAAATTTACCAACACGAACACAATTATTGATTTCATGATCCACTATCAAATGTTGAGAATATTTTATGCACGGCTAGAAAGTGTTTGGACCTAATTTAATAATAGAAATACTAAAATTCAGAAGTTCAGGAAATCATGTAATCCTCACAACTTACATGATGAATATAGTTTATAGGTAATTTTATCTTATCCACAAAATCAAGTTTATAAGTTCGCCAATGCTTCTTAGGAGCAATCCTAGGTATCCTGCTGCATCTTATTAGGATATCACATGTGAAAAGAAATAGAATCTTATGCCCAAAGTTTTAAGATGTAATGATAAAAAGGAAAAGCAAATAGACAAACTAACAAATTGGTGCATATTAGAGCATGGATAGATGTACTCCATTACATAACTGCCTAAGAAAATAATTATATGAGACTAATCATTAACTTGAACCAAATTCACTGAGGAACATTTTTCACAAACTACATAGGATTGAAATAGAAAAAAGTAATTGTGTACCTGCCATGAGGAGGATATTGTAGGCACAGCGCCTTTGTTGATGGCATCTAAGAATGACTGCGTGATTCCAGCGAGAACAGGGCCAGTCATGATAGTAGCACCAACTTGCTTAGGTCGGGCTCGTTCAAAAACAAACTTTGTCAATGCATCCAGATCTGATCTAAATTCTGGTCTTAATTCATCTAACTACAAAATACAAAGAGACAACATTGATAAAAAGACAAATAAGACCAACAAACACAAATGAAGTATATCATTGAATGAAAAAAGAAAAAAGTATAGCAAGTTTTACTGGAATCTGGTCAAGACGTTGGAGATCACTTTCTTTGTTCAATGGGCGCACAAGTGCAAAACATTCCCTATCAGGAAAAAGATTGCGAATGGAATCTCGAATCTGCTAGATGGTATATTATTTGGTCATCTAGCACCTTAACTTGGAAAATATTCTATTAGATAAAAACAGAACAGTAAAAGAGTGCATAATACCTCGTTCTTTGAAGCTAAATCTTTTCCTAAACCTTGCACAGGCCTCAAGGCTAATTCTAAATAATCACGCGGAGTGATTTTCTGATTTCCCTCAGATAATTCTAGGTAGAAGTCCTGAAAAATGGAAAATAAGTACTATATCCATGGAAAGAAAAAGAAGAGCATATAATGGAAAAGGGACTGTAAAAAGGAAAAAATAATTCTAAACAAACAATATGAGAGCTGTACAGAGCAAGTATCAAATTGAAATCACCCTTAGCAGCCAAACAAAGACAGGAGAAAACTGTCCAATTTCAGATACTGTAGATTTTCCACCAGAGGCTCTAACTCGGATATGTTTGGTCATTTCTGTGACAAGCGATAGGTGATCCAGTGCAGCTTCATCAATGCCACCCATCTGAGAAAAATACAATCAGATCCGAAACAAGAATAGCCCAAACTCTGATGTGGAAAAAATATCACACTTAATGAAGCCAAGAACATCTGACCTGGTTATATACAAACATACTCGATAGCAAAACTGCAAGGGAGAATATCTGGGTGCTATAGGTCCCCTGTACCACAAAAAAATAAATAAATAAATAAATGATGCAAACAGCATATTTGTCAACATTTGATAAGTCACTTGAACAAGCTTGAGCTGAATAGCTGTAAAGATTAAAATTAGCACACTTGGTATGTTTAAAAGGAAAAGAGAAAATAGAATACAATCTAGTGAAGCAAAGAAATTCAAAGAGTTATTGCTCCCTACAAAGCAAAGGAGCAGATAGAATAATAAAGAGTGCCCTTTTCAAACATCTTATCTACTAAACGTTTGGTTAAACTGACATTCCAAAATCAAGCAAAATCTAGATTATTTTCCTTTTATTATCTAAAACCAATGAAAACAAAGAGTGTTGCATAACTAAGGAATTAGCTACCTAAGTTCAGCTTGATTATCTAATAAATGAGCCCAGATCAAGCTGTATATTATTCAAAGTTAATTCAGAGTTGAGCTCCGCTTGAAATAGCTTTGGTTTAACATACAATATAATATTTAAAGATATCACATATGATTCTAATCAATTCTGTAACACAATTTCAAAGCGTTTATAATTGTAGGGGCATTTGTCTTCTCAGTTATCCACTTGGATTTGAATCTTCCAACAACCAAATAAAGTTCATTTTCTATCAGTTCTCTAGCTGAAAGAGGTGCCTATCATTGACAAGCTCTTGAAATAATATTAATTTTACATGAACATTTGTGGCATTTTAACTATTGTTAGAAACTCATTTCAGTTTGAAGTGTGGGTCTTGGCATGTTATTGAGATAGCTCCTATACAACTAGGTATCACAGGTTTCCCTTAAGGAAAAATAATCATCAGTTTCAACGCAAGTTTGCTGCATATAAACCTCCAAATAACATGTGCTTGAAATCATTCTGCACTAGACTCCCTGAAAACTTTTGTATTAATATTTTGACTTGAACCAATTCAGGTGGCTTGCACTCACTTGGCTTTGGGTGATTAAGTTCAAGTTTTCCACTCAAGCATGAGTCTGAAAACCTACTACACCATGAGATTGAACATGCATGAAGAAAGCCCAGGCAACGATATACTGGAACTCATGGATAGGCGTGTATACATTGGAACATGCTAGTTTTGGCAAGATTCGGATCTAATCTAAAAATATTTAGACATCCATGCGGCCCTGCTTGACTGTAAACCCAATCCCCACAATCAAACATATTATAGCTTTTTTATATGATTTAATTATCTAAATAAATATTTTTATAATTATAATTTAAAATATATTAATATTAATTAAAATTATAATTTTAGGTAGTAAATTTAATCTTACGATATTTAATTTTTATTAGAATTGATTCAAAGAGAAAGTTTGGACCGCCCAAATAAAAATTCTGCAACCAACCCAATATTTGAAAAGATTTCCTAAAGCAGCACTTTTATCCCCCCACTGAACACCACCCCCTTTTTATCATCTAACCAAGCCAATGGCCAATGATGCTTGTACAACACAAGCATTTTAAAAGACGTAAATCAAAATAAACAATATAGATCATTTCATTTCGATGGACCAGTACAACATCATGGTTATCAATCCATGATCTTCTTAAAGAAAGAAGGTGGCAAAAGACTACCATAGACAACAAGGTATCTCTTGTATTTGCTTTGTAGTTTTGTTGAACTTGCAACAATTACTTTCATTTTGGACAATTATTATATATAAATAACAAGAAAATCATGTGAACAAACACAAGTAATCCAGCTTTCTAATTACAATAATGCTATTCAAATTATTCTTTGTCCCAACATTCTAGATCATACAAAACCTTTTGTTTATTCCAACTAGGTACAAATAAGTATGCATTTCTCCAAGCATTGGCATACGCTATCTCCGCTCTTATCACAACACACAACTAACTTTGAATTGTGATCCCATATAGAAATATACAGAAAAATCAGCCACATTACAAGTGCAAAAGTTCTTGATATGCAATAAACAAAGACAAAAATAACTCATTCTTCAATCTTAATTTTTCAGACATGTTGCATGAGTGTGATATTTTCATGTAACCAATAAAATATTAAAATAGTCCAAAGTGCATCCATGTATCTGGGTATCTGGAGTGAATGCGTATCAAAAGAGATGATGTTAAAGGATTTAGTACACAATAGATGATGGTGGTTAGCAAAATTGTTACTTACTGAAATCAATAAAAAGGACTCAAACACATAGATGCTTCCAGATAATATAATCATATTAACTAAACATTTGACTTTCAATGTTACTGCTTGAAGCAATGTACAATAACCTCGGGAGATAGCTATTCAATCATTTTTTAACAACAATGCTCCATATAACTTAAGAATGTCTAATAATACCAAAGGCGAATACTACATTACACAATCAAAGAAGATAAGATGAATGCAGACTACATAATATGCAAGCAAAAGGCAACATAAATAATGAAGAATGATAAAATGAACATATCAAATCTAACCGTTTGGTCATATGCATCAATTCCTTCGCTATCAAGAAGTAAGAGATTGTATTCAGTGCCATCCAGTGCAGTTCGCTTGATTGGTGCACTCCACATCCAAAGCCCCTTGGTGCATGGGCGATGAGTAGGAGCCACTTGAAAACCACTACTCCTTCCAAGAAGCTTCAATAAAAAACGCACAATGCAACTTATAAAAATGAAGAACTGTACCCTCATCTTCAAATATAAAATTATACTTCTAACAAGCTTAGAACCATGTCTATCCAAATATAACCTTTGAAACAAAGGATACGTGTGCTCAAGACATTATCTTGCAGCTTTCGCAAACCGATAGATAAAACTGGTAGGTGATCATGCACAATTTAATTCCTGAATGACTTGTATAACTTACAAAAATAAATAAATAAATAAAACAAAAACTAAAAAAACACTAAAATCCTTTTTGATATTTGTGTGTCATTCTGCAAGTGTGTCCTTGTCCACATATAATGGAGCTAGGTTCCTATTAGAAGGATCTCAAGCAAAACCACAGTGTTTATCAGCCCCAGGATTGCATCTAAGAATATATAGACAGAAACATGCATGGTACATGTAAATATACATATTCACGCATTAGTTAGCCTGTACGTGCACATGGACTTAGCTAGGGCAGAAAATAAAGGACTTATTTATAGTAAGATTGTGGAATAATTCTTTACCACAATTAATTGTATTGATCTTTATTTACTGTCTTGATTTGTATTCTCTTGATTGTAGCCTTAATTCTCGTCATCCTTGTCTTGATCCTTCTCTCTTTTTTATGCTTAATTTGACTTAATCTACCTTCTCTCATAATGTTTGTCCGAAAGAGAGTCTATAAGACCCTCCCCCTTATATAATATATTAGCTTATTGTACAAAATTAGTCAATTAAATTACAATTTAAAATGATCTAAATGAAGTTCCATAGGATACCCAATAATTTAATTTTCACTAGGATACCTGATAATATAATTTTTACAAATATAGGACTAGATGGAGAATAGGTGGCTTATTTGGTTGGGAAGAACATAAGCAAATTCCAATTCAGAAAAATTAATAAACAGGAGATGCTAGTTTACGATCTGCGCTAGTACATGATATAATTTTACTGATGCTTGGTTTAGAAACAAAAAAATGAACCAGATAGTAACTTTGGGAATGACTTGAACATTAGGAGAACAGAATCTTCATTGCTTAAGAACTAGATAAAATGTATTTGGAACGTTATCAAGTAATAATGAAATAATAGCTGAAAATAAACCATAAAATATACTTTGTTCATCAAGTACATCCATAATAAAGATGCAATAGCCAAAGGATCCGGCAAGGTTTAAATTGGGGAATAATAACAAAAATGCAATAGAATTCGGAGATACATCCATAAAGAAGGCAAACTAAACGGCAGAAAAGAGTTTGACTTCAAATGCACATTTAACTCAAGGATATGCAACAGTGAAAGAAAGCATAGAACCTTTGCTGTTGAATAAATAGACAAAAGTAGCAGTTTGCCTTATATAAATATGCATGATGTCTTATCCATTTAGGAAATTGTGGTCCTTATTTTTGGTACTACATATGCACTTACTACTAGCCTTAATTCTAAGCATGATTAAACATACCTGATAAGTGTACATTTATACTACATTTTATATATCAATTTGTACACTTATTGAGTTGGTATTAGAGTGATTATGGAAAAAACAATGCTAAATCAGATGTAATTTATCTCTGTAGATACCAGGTGGAGTTTAAGGACAAGAGAGAGCCAAAAGAAGCAATTAGGGGTCAAAGTACAGAAGATGAAACTCTCCCGACAGAGGTACCTGAAAGACAAAACCTCTTACGGGCTTCTTACGGCTCAGGTTACGGCCATAACCTCAGACAGAAGCCCTTGCAGGTATACTTATGCCCATAAGGAGAATGAGGGTTAAGCAAAGGGCATTTCGGACAGGACTTACGCCCGTAAGCCCGACCGTAAGGATTATCAAGAGAAGTTTACATATGGAACTAATTCCCATAAGGAGTGATCGCGGAGCTAACAGGACAAGCTTACGGTCCCACACTTACGGCCGTAAGTAGGACCGTAACAGATAAACAGAAGACCTAACTAGCAGAGCTTACTGCTGTAAGCCAGACAGTAAGGCACGCGATCAACAGAAACCCCACTTCCTACAGCCTGGGCTTACGACCGTGGGCCTCCCGTAAACGTAAGGGTATAAAAGACATTGGAGATTTTCTAATGAGGGAGGACGAGTTTTGGAAAGGCTACTGGGGAGAAAAAGGGTTAAAGAGAAAGGATTCGTGGTGGCTGCGGGGTCAGAGGCAACATTCATCCATTCAAGATATGGGAGATCTTGCCGGAACTCCGGATCATCATCATCATCTCTTAAGGCATCGGCGCGGCCAAGAATAACCACTAAGCCAACTTTGAGGGGAACTTCAAGTTGATCCGTTTGCCAACTTTGAGGGGAAGGCATGGTCCTCGGTCATAAGATCTCCGGATGCGGCATAGAAGTGGACAAGGCAAAAATAGAAACCATTGGGAAGTTACCTCCCCCATCTAGCGTTAAGGCAATTCACAGTTTTCTAGGACATGCCGGCTTTTATCGTCGATTTATTAAGGATTTCTTCAAAATCACATGCCCTCTAACAAAGCTACTGGAAAAAGACGTCCCATTTTATTTTAATGCAGAATGCCTTGCAACCTTTGAGTTGCTAAAAGATAAACTCACTCAGGCACCAATTCTAATCATCCACGATTAAAATCAACCTTTCGCGATTATGTGTGATGCCAATGATTATGCAGTAGAAGCAGCATTAGGTCCAAGGAGAGAAAAGCATTTCCAATCCATCTATTATGCTAGTAAGACACTCAGGAGTGTTCAAGAAAATTACACAACAACTGAAAAAGAATTATTGGCGGTGGTATTTGCTTTTGACAAATTTAGGCCAGATCTTATCCTCTATAAAGTGATCATTTTTACAGACCATTCGGCTCTTTGATATCTAATGAATAAGTCAGACGTAAAGCCAAGACTAATACGTTGGGTTTTACTGCTCCAAGAGTTCAATATGGAAATTAAAGGTAAGAGAGATACTGAAAATTTAGCTGCTGATCATTTGTCTCCTTTGGGGGAAACTATTGACAGAGGACCCGAGCGATCAGAAATCAATGAATCATTTCCTAAAGAACTTTTATATTCCCCACACAATGCTGGGCAAACAGATACCCCTTGGTTTACAGACTTCGCTAATTATTTATCGAGGAGAGTTCTTCCGAAAGGGTTCACGTATCAAAAAAGAAGAAAATTTTTCAATAACCTTAAGCACTACTTTTGGGATAATCCATATCTCTTTCGGTTGTGCGCAAATCATGTGATCCGAAAATGTGTTTCTAAAGAAGAAGGATGGAATATGTTGCAGCATTGTCATTTTGGGCCTGCAGGAGGCCATTATGTACATAACAGAACTGCAGAGAAAATACTTTCAGTAGGGTTTTATTGGTCCACTTTATTTCAAGATGCTCGGGAATTCGTTCAGAGATGTGATAAGTGCCAGAGCGGGGATCTATCTCGTCAAGACGAGTGACGAGATGCCACAGAATCCAATCGAGTTTTGTGAAATGTGTGATGTTTAGGTAATCGACTTTATGGGGTCATTCCCTAACTCCAACGAGAATAGGTATATTCTGGTTGCAATGGACTACGTCTCCAAATGGGTGGAAGCTAACACATTACCTACAAACAATGCCCGTACTATAGTCAAATTCCTTGAACGGCATTTCACATGTTTCGAAACGCCAACAATCCTCATCAGCGACCGCAGAACTCACTTTTGTAACACCCAGCTTGAGAAAGTACTGAAGCGTTATGGGGTCACCCATCGGCTAGCGACCCCGTACCACCCTCAAACAAGAGAACAAATAGAGGTGACTAATAGAGAGTTAAAGCAGATTTTGGAAAAATTTATGGAACGCAACAAGAAGGATTAGTCGGAGAAGTTAAATGAGACACTGCGGGTGAACCGAACAGCGTACAAGACAATAGTAGGGAGCACACCATACCGGCTAGTGTATGGAAAAGGATGTCATTTGATAGTGGAGTTGGAACACAAGGCATACTGGGCTATTAAGGCCATGAATTTCGATCTTATTCAAGCTGGGCAACAAAGGCAACTCCAAATCAATGAGTTAGAGGAATGGAGAGCCCGGGCTTACGAGAACACGAGACTATACAAGAAGCGATGCGCCAATGGCACGATAACATATTCGCGGCCACAAGGACTTCAACGAAAGAGATCACGTTCTCCTATTCAATTCTTGACTCCGACTGTTTCCAGGAAAACTGAAATCCAGCTAGTCGTATCCCTTCACAGTTACTCAAGTAACACCTTATGAGGCAATTGAAATCTACCATCCAGAGAGAGATCAGCCCAAAGTTAATGGGCATCGGTTGAAACCATATAATGCGCATCTCTCTTAAACAGGTAAGGAGGTTCTCCGTTTGAAGGAACCTCCATGAGGAAAGTATTCAGGTTGGTCGAGCTAAGGACATTAAACAAGCGTTTCTTGGGAGGCAACCCAAGCTTCTCTCATATTTCTTTTCATTATTTCCATTCCTTGCACTTTGTTTAGTTTGTGTTAGTAGTTTAATTTTCTAGATTACATGTGATTTGGGGTAATTTTTTTGGTGGGTTACCGAATTTTGGTCGTTTTTCACTTTAGTTACAGAATTCAATTTGTATTTTTTCAGTCACCATAGATTAATTTGGTTACTTCGGGAGGTCATTAGTGGGTTTTCCGGTGTTATTTGTCCACGTGGCCGCCGGAAACTCCACGTCACTACCTATTTCAAAGGTAACAATACAGCCATGTAGGATACTTGCCACGTCAGCTGACAACACAGCCACGTGGAGGTCTGAGGTAGCAAGGGGCAAGCCAAAGGTGCGTCTGAGTTGGAGGGATGATCAGCTGACGTGGCAAGTATCCTACGTGGCTGTGGTGTCATCTTTGAAATTGGCAGTGACGTGGAGTTTCCGAGGGCCACGTGGACAAATAACACTAGAAAACCCACCAATGACCTCCCGGAGTAACTAAATCAATCTATGGTGACTGAAAAGATAGAAATTGAAGTTCGGTAACCAAAGTGAAAAACGACCAAAGTTCGTTAACCCACACAAAAAATTACCCCATGTGATTTGATTTCATTGTTTGTGCCTTGTGTTGAACTCTTTTGATCATGTTTGAACTTCATAGTGGAAAATTTTATACTTAAGCATGTATCATAGAGCAGGAAAGGCTCTACCAAATTTGTCAGGACCGTTTACAGGTACCTTACACCGAAAGCTAGACCGTAAGTCTTTTGCCGAGATGATTACAGCTGGATTTATGACCCGAAAGTTTTAGGCAGAGAAATTCAGAGGACCTTACGGGTGATATTACGCCCGTAAGCACGGCGATTACTGGCAGACATAGCCTTACAGGTAGACCAAGCGACACTTACGGCCCATAACCTCTTTGGTGAGAATTTTTACAAAGACCCTTACAGGCGGACTTACACCCGTAAGCTTGACCGTAAGAGGAAGACAGAGGGCCTTACGGCTCTTCCATTCAACCCCTTTACGGCCCGTAACCCCCAACTAAAAGCCATAGATAACCCTTAAGAGGTAGGCGTTATGGCCATAAGATCCCCGTAAACTAAAAGACAAAGAACTTTACGGCCTAGTTTACACTTGTAAGCCGACCATGAGCAGCTACGGTTAAGGTGACACTGGCGACCTTTGCGATCCATTTTTAAATTTCACTATTCACAATCTCATCGCCGGTGACCCTCCCCTCTTTCCCTACACTTCCCCTGCAAGCTAGTTTTGTTTGAGCACTTTGGGATGTTCTTGACTCGTGTGGAAGCCCTTTGAACCAAGTTCTACTTCAACATTTTCTCTCTTTGCTTAAGGTATAATACTCTTCTATTTTTTGGGGTGATTGTGTTTTATGCGGTCTCAATTTGCGTATGTACATGTTGTTTAATGATTTACTTGGTTTCGGTATGCATGATTGTAAATAGTTTTATCGTTCTAATGCAAAAAAGGTACTTACGGCCTAAGCTCGAGGCTTACTGCCGTAAGTCCTCCTATCAAGGAGACTTCCCGAGCCTTACGGCCGCAAGCAGCCCGTAAGTTCCTCTAGTTCTGGGGAAGTGCGCGCAATTTTGCGTTTAACTTCCAGATTCTTTGATTGCAGGATGCCTAGAGCAAAGAGGGTCGCATCCAAACCGGCAAAAAAAACTCGAGCAGATGACGCTGGACCCTCCACCCTAGCTCCACAGGCAGGAGCCTTTTTCTCCTCCCCACGTTTCCAAGAGTGGTATGACCGCTTAACGACAAAACGCATTAGTCAGTCTCGAGTGATGGACTGGCCGGTACTCTCGCACTTAGGCTTGGAAGAAGAGGCGGACATTGGTGGTTGGAACTGGTTCCTGTCGATTGAGGAGCCGGACTACTGTGACATCACCTTAGAGATGCTCAGCACTTTCAAGGTTGATAGGAGTCCGGTAGGGTTTGCTCGCCTCGGGCCCATTTAGTTTCAGCTTTTTTGGGAGCGCCGGCGGCTGAGCTACACCCAACTTGCTGTGCTGATGGGATTTTACGACGCCCAGTACACAATGTCCCATCAGTACAAGGACCTAGAGATTGATTTACAAGCCGGCATTACACCTACAGCTATCTCGCGCCGTCTCAATCAGGGGAGGAACTACGAGCCGGGCCTGACCAAGTCTTCTTTCTTGATTCGACCAGCTCTCAGGTACCTTCATGCTACACTTGCTCGTTCTATTGCAGGCCGGGCGAACAGCACAGGCGTGGTGGGGCGACAAGAATTGTTTTATCTATTCAGCATGACCGAGCGCTGCCCCATTTACCTAGGTTACGTGTTGGCGGAGTACCTTGCACATCACACGACTCGTACGAAGTATGGGACTTGTGAAGCGTCTCAAGGGTCTCCTCACTGACAACTACCCAACACCCTGAGACCCTCCGTTCTATGGGGATGATCATATGGCACGGAGCCCGACACATCCTCACTCTAAGCACTACTAACACACCAGCCGAGCTGGGTAAGGATGTGACAACAGAGTCTGACGACAAGTCCGGTGTTAACAACTCGTCACTGTCATCCGCGCAGCACCTCAAAGACATCACCCTAGTATTCACAAGCAGTTGGGACCTATCTGCGAGGAGTAGCAGGCATTGAGGGCGGACAAACTGCAGATCATGTCCGTAGTGGCACAGATCGAGACAGACCTCTGTCGTGCCCTGACTTTACTCGGATAGCTGGTGCCAACACCTACAGTGACTAGTCCTGCACCCGCTCGTGAGCCCACATCTTCCCCAGCTAATGAGGCCATCCCAGCGGAGGCACCTGCAATTCCTGAGATTGTTCCAGAGCCAGCTCCTGCAGAGACATCAGCAGTCCCTGAGGAGACCACCGCTAAGCTTTAGCTTCTTTTCCTGTTGTATTCCGTTTCTGTATTCTATTTTTGGCGAGGGTTGGACCTGCTGCCTTTTGTATTTATTTTCGACTGTTAGTGGACTTTAGTTTTTATTCTCGTGCTTCTTTATTTATTTTTCTTATTTTTCTCTACTTCGTTGAGCTTTAATTGTGTCGTTGACCTCGCAAAAATTTGTATGAACCATCCCACAACCAATAAAGGGGCACTCACTCGGTCGATTTGTTTTACCTAGAATAAACCTCCGCTCCCCTGGACATGCAATGGGCTCGCACCATCTCAGTCATCTCACTCGCAATATCTATCTTAACCGGGGAAGTACTCGTTTTTCCATCTTCATTCCCTATTTTAAGTACATTGTCTTTGTATTCCTCTGTTATATACATTGAGGGAAATGTATCATTTTAAGTGTGGGAGAGGATTGCATGCTTGTTACACTTTATACATATTATGACTAATGATGGCATCCTACAATGATTAGTGTGAGTTCATTAGTTTAGAATTAACGCGTGCTAGAATAGTTAATTTTTAGACTCTATTTTTTTTAGTTTTGATCTATTCTTTGCTAAATGCCGATAAGTACACAACTCTTCTGCTTTAACACTTAGATAATGCAAACTTCTTTAGTATTTTTGTTCTTTGTTCCGATCATGAAAAGAAAGAAAAATCAAAAGAATAAGTAAATATTCATTCATGCTTATAGAGGTGGAAAGAGCTACCCCTTTCGTTGTGTGAAGCTACTCTTGATAAGTCGGATACAGTGTATGCCCTAAAAGGAGAAAGAGATACCACGTGAGTTGAGTGAAAGCTACCACCTTCTTATAAAAAATTGTTGTGGAAATAGTTACCATCCCTAAGCGTGAAAGCTACTCTACAAGGCCCTAAGAGAAATGGCTACCTTAGAAGATGTGTGAAGCTACCATTCTTTGATGTTCAAACCAGGTTTTTGGGAATTCTTACTTCAGAAGTTATGCCCGTCATAAAGAGTGAAACAAGCTGAGTTGATGCACACACACAGTCATTGGCTTCGAATAGAGCTTTACTAATTTCTAGGTTCTAAAATTTTTACTGCTCTAGCACTATTGTTCGATGCTTTAGAACTCACCAGCTATAGTTTGCTTGAAGTCATTAACACACCACCCTTGGGTTTATTACTTTCTTTTTGCTTAAGGACAAGCAAACCTTTAATACCTAATGATTGGTACACAGGATTAGAATATAATCAAATGCCTTTTTTAACTTATGATCCCCATTCCCAAGTTTAGGGGCATTGTAAGAGTAAGATGGGTATTTCATCCGTTAGGGCTAAGGAATGCTTATTCTCATTTTAAGTTGGACTGAAAATTTTATTTTAATATGTTTCAAAATAATAACATTTTACTTTGACTGCTTCATTCTCTAATTTCTCTAGCACTTATTTATTTCTTTACTTGTGCTATTTTTCTTTGTAATGCCACATTCTCCGTACTTACAACTACCTCTTTCTTACTCTAACCTTACTTTCTCATTTCATTTTACCTTTAACACTACATTTTCTTTTTAGCACATTTCCTATCTTCATCATCAAGTTATTTTGAACTTATTCTCTCTCTAAATCATAACACTTCATATTTATATTTTCTCATTATGCAAAACCATATTATCTCTCCTCTATGTCCTCAGCGGTTTCTCTTTCTCAATAACCACTTCATCTACATCCATCTTCTTACTTTTTTAATTCTAAGCCCCAACACATTGCTCCACCCTAACTAGCACCAAGTCTAAGCAACCTGGGAATCGAACAGGCTACTAACCAAATAGGGAGAAGAGAGAGGCATAATGATAGGGAAAAAGAAAGGCTATAGTTAAAGAAAAGGAATGAAATGAGAAACCAAAGAAAAAAGCATTTTCCAAAAAATACAATCTGTGGCTGACTAAAGGTGCATACATACAGGACTTTTCCAAGGGTATATACATAAATATGTTTTTATGGGCTATACATAAATAACTATGCTCTTTGTAGGGGATATATACAAATTTTTCTTCATCCTTTCATTTCTATAATTTTATAATGTATTAAAGAGCATTAATAGCATATTACTTTTTTGCGCATTCTATGATAAACTTTTACATGTGATATGGAAATGGGTATGCATCATGCAGTTTTCTGAATTATTAACAGTAAAATAAGAATACCATCAAAAACACAATTCACAAACAAAAGGAAGATGAGAAGTCATGAGAAACAGATATATATACACACACATTAAACATGCCATCAAAAACTGAACTTAGATTTGTATAATAAGGTGGAAATATTATAAATAAAAGGATATCTAGAAACTAATTTAAATAGGAGGGACGAAAAGGTGATATTGCAATCAATTAAATTCATTTAAGATGAGAATAAGAAGACTGGTTCCAAAATACGAAAGAACAAAGATGATGAGTTATTCAGAACAATTGTCTATTGTTGATCATGAAAGGCATTTCGATAAACTCACCATTAGTCTTGATATATATATATATATATATATTAAAATCATTAAAATCAACAAAAGGAATTGGAGTTTGGGATATGCTTGGGTCTAATAGACATCTACTGACTGATTGATTAAAAAAAAAAAAGGACAAACAAGATACCGGTAAGTTGAGAAAAAGAAAACTTGGGTGTTCGTAATCTAAAGAAAAGCAAATGGAAGTTCATATGGATGAAACCAATAAATCAAAATTAATCAACATCAGTCGGCTAATAACCAAGTATATATTAATGTGATTAATTACTTATCCCCATTAAACTAACATAACATCTCTTAGAGCAGATAGAAGGCATTTTACTGGGTAATTTTTTTGGGTGGGTACTAAACTTTGGCATTGTTTCATTTTTAGCACCAAATTTCGATTTGTATCAATATGAGCACTCAACTTCGATTTCATTTCAACGGGAGGATACCATGATTATTCCGGTGAGATTTTCTGACGTGTACCCCGGATTGCTGACGAGGCCGTTGACTCACCACGTCAGATGCACGTTTGATGTGCCAGGTGGACAACTTAAACATGTGGATGAGCTTCTTTTCCACGTCGGATGCCACGTCAAGGGTTTAAACACCCTTTCTTCCCCACCTCTCCCCTCTCCCCTCTCCTGACCCATCTGACGTGGCGAGTCAACGGCCTCGTTAGCAATCCTGTGTACATGTCAGAAAAATCTCACCGGAATAGTCATGGTACCCTCCTGTTGAAATGAAATCGAAGTTGAGTGCTCATATTGATACAAATCGAAAGTTGGTGCTCAAAATGAAACAAGGCCAAAGTTTAGTACCCACACAAAAAAAATTACCCCATTTTACTAGTAGCATGAGATCTAAAAGAAAATGCATAAGAGATGAATGAAGAAAGACTTTTTGTATGGTAGACTTCCCTATGATAATAAAACATCCGAAACCTGCTAACATTGTTAGTTCTCCTTAAACAAATTTACACCAAAGAAATTACGAGGAAGATTAAAAAGATAATCAAAGCCAAATACGTAAGCCAATTAGAGATTACTATTTGTTGCCATACTTTGTAATTACACAAAAGAAAAATGTTGCACTTGAATAGTTTCAAGAAAAACCCTCATCTTTAGCTCACCTTTCCTTGATTATTGGGCAGTGAGCTTTTTATGCTCTAATGTCATAACAAAAAAGTAAGCATCTAAGATGTGAAAAAAAATGGTAGCTTTTCCAAATTGATATTCCAGACAAGTAACCAAGAATGATACCTAGGAGCCACAAAATGCAAAATAATTAAGTCCACCAGATCAATAACAAGAAACACCCCAAATACAAAACTGTGGATGAAAAAGGAATGCATGAAGTTTGAGCAGAGGCAAGTACCTGATTGAGAATGAAACTCTTGCCCTGCCGAGCGCGGCCGCAGACCGAGACGACGCCAATGGGACCCTTGACGAGCTGGAGGGCGGCAACGGCCTCAGGGTCCATCCGAAACTTGCCATTCTCATCACAGTAGACCAAGCGAAGGGGCCTCGCAGGGCCCAAAGTGTTGGGAGAGGAAGTGGAGCTAGGGCTTTGGCTAGGGTTTCGTGGAACAGAGGCCGGAGAGCCTCCAGGATCCCTCGATGAACCCCGGAAGCCGAGAAGGTGCATCATCGTTGTTTCCCCAACCTTGGATTCTCGCTACTATCACCAGTACCACGCTCTTTTTTCTTCACTGGGGAATTGAGGAGAGGCTTTATCAAAGTGGGAAATGATTCTGCCAGAGCGAGGCCTTCGTTTTCTGGAAATATTATAGTACTCCCTCTGTTCTCAATTATTTGTTATTCTCGTAATTTTTAAAAACTCTTTTTGAAGTTTTATTATTATTAAAAATTCCAGGTAAGACCATGTTTTTTATAAAATAAAAAAATATGACATAATAAAAATTTGTAGAAAGTGCAAATAATTATTACAAAAATTATGGTATATTTTATTCTTATAAAAATGAGTGTTTAGTTAACAAAATAAAAAATTATTAAATAAATATTTTACACAATTATAATGAGAAAAAACCACACATTTACAATGAGAAAATATTTCATTTTGAATGAAATCTTTTTTTTTATATCATAACACCCATATTATGTAGGAATTTTATAATATAAATTCAGTACACAAACCGCCGATATGACATAATTCTCATAAAATATTAAATTATAGCATATTGTACTGATTATGCCATTATTTTGGTCTATCCAAACAGATCCTAAGTTTTTATATTTCCAATAAATTTCTCTTTTTTTTGTAAGATTTTTTGTTTTAATTTTTTTCCCAACCAACACCATTTAAAGGAAAAGAAATATTATGAAATGGAAATATATGATACTAAACATTAAACAAAATTATTAAATAAAAAACTAATATACTAATTAAAACCTAAATCTTTATACATATCAACAAAAAAATATCCTTAGCAAGCAGCAAATTATATTTGGTACATGGGGCAAAATTAAAATTTTAGTGACATGAATGATAAAAAAAAGCTAAACCATGAAAAGAAGGATGATGGAAAATATCTAAATATCAGATGAACTGATTTAAAAGTCTTACAATTTTTAGAGATTAAAAAATAATTTTGCATTCATTATTTTAGCATGTTGCACTAGTTAAGAATTACAATAAATACTATAAATTTTAGAAAAACAAATAAAGTAAATGACTAAACTAGGCTTATTTGGGACTATAATATGATTCTCTTCATCAAACTCTTTTTATTTTTATAATTAGTAAATGCCAACCTTTTCTTCGTAGTAAAATTTGTATCTTAGTAAGCGCCATGTTTTACTATTATGATATTCAATTTAAAAGTTTGAAAATCTGTATCTTTTCAATGTGTAAAATTTTCTTAGTAAGATTTTAATTTAAGATGATTGATATCTCTCTTGTGTATCCACAATTGCACTAGTCATATAAGTAGTAAACTATACCTGAATGGGTCAAGTAGTCAAATTCACAGGGACTGGTATAGCTTTCAATACTAATTTCTCTTTTAGTATCTAGTCTAGTAAAGATTAAGTAAGGTTCAGAATTAGAGTTCGGGTAGAGAAGAAGCGCATAGAGAGGATAGAAAGGTAAGGGAATAATTCAGCAAATAACAGTGATAAAAAGTAGTGCCCTTGATTAATCTCTCAAAGAAGCTTATAGCAACTCTCCCATAATATTTATCAAGTAAATTAGTCGAATTCTATGTGTGCTCTCAAAACTTTGTCACATCTATGGCAATCATAAACGTCAAGTTTTGCAACTATAACTATAGGAATCATGCACATCAAGTTTTGCAACTACCATACGGCAATCACAACTATGGCAATCAACACACGTTAAATTTTACAATCACAACTACGCTAATCATGCACATCAAGTTATCTAACACAAGATTAAACATAAAAATCAATAAAACTCTGTAAACATTGAGAGAAAGTATTAACACTACAAATCAACTTTTAAGTTCAAGAATCCAGGGCACCGGAGGGCGATTAGCCCCTTATGGGTTTACATAACATCGAATTAAATATAGAAATAATTAAGTAAAAATCCATAGACTCCCTATGCTTTTAAATCGATGATTATGCTTCAAAGACCTTGCTGATAACGAAGCTCTACTCTTGATCGCGCCTTCAAAGTATTGCTCTAACTCCCTTCTAGATAGTGGTGAAAGTCTCTCCTTAAATCGCCTCCAAAATCTCTAGCCATCGCCCATCCCCCAAAAGTCCCATCCTAAACCTAACTTTGGGGCTTAAATAGGTGTTTTCGACCCAAGCGCGGGCCTGCTTGGGCTATGCTTCTTCGTCATGTTATTTGAGGCCAGATCTTGGGTTCAGCATCTAGATAATTCTTGCAAGACAGTGAAGCGCACGGTCCCGAACACGCCCGTGCTTGGGTCGTACTTCCATAAGCATGTCCAGGCTCTGGGATCATGACCGTGCTTTGTATTTCTTCAATCTCCCTTGAGTTTTTGTAATTTGCATGGTTGAGGAGCATGCTTGTGCTTCGGTTGTACTTATCCTGCCTAATTGTAACTTACTCTATTGATGCTGATTTTGCTCCAATACTTTTTCTACATACCCAAACCCTACCAATCTGCACAAGAATGCAAACATACCTAAAGTAGCAATAATATATAGAAAACAAATGCTCAAAAACAAGCTAAACATGGGTACAAAGTAGATAATATATATATATTATGCACTCATGCACTCATCAATGATTGATAAGTGTACATTTATAGTATATTTTATATAACGTTTCGTACACTTACGTGGCTTGTATTATAGTGATTATTTGGAAAATGATGCTAAATAAGATGTGAATTATGTCTGCAGACACTTGGTGGAGCTTAACAATAAAGGAGAACCAAAAGAAGTAATCAGACACTAAAGTGAAGAAGATGAAGCTCTCTTAATATCAATACTTGGAAGATGAGCCAAAAAGACGTCCTTGCGGATGGCTTATGGCCGTAAATTCGACCGTAAGGGTTGTCCAAAGGAGTTTATAAAAGGAACACACGCCCATAAGGAGTGGTCATAAGAGCTGGCCTGAGACGATTACAGTCCCCCATTTACAGCTATAAGCTGGACCATAACACAAAGACAGAAAATCTTACAAGTAGAGCGTACGACTGTAAGTTAGACCATAAAACACACGATCAACAAGAACCTGATCCTTATGGCCTAGATTTACAGCCATAAGCTGACTGTAAGGGTTAGGGCATAAAAGAATTTGAGGGTTTGTTGATGGAAAAGGCTAAACTTTGGAGAGAGATAAGAGTTAAGGTTCGGGGGAAGATGACAGTTTCCAGGCTAGAGCTTCAAGGAGACACCCAAGAGAAAAAGGAATCGTGCCGATAACTCTCCCCATCATCATCATCATCATCTTCTACAGCGTCAACATCCTTGAAGAAATGCGTTTGGCAAACTTTGGGGGGAAACTAATGCCAAACCTTCGACCTAAAATTAAAAGGAAGTTTTATTGTTTTATTGTCCAAATCATGATTCATCTTATGTGTTTTGAATCGAATTACTCCATCATGAGCTAAATATCTTTTGGGTCTTGGACATGAGAACCTTACGGTCTTGTAATTGTGATTTCTTTTATGCTTCTGAATTCTAATGATAATTGAGTTGTTGATCTTAAATGACATTGTTTATCAATTTCAATTTAGAGAATGATTGCTTGTTTGATTGGATGATTAGTAATGATGTGGTGAGAAACCTGTCAGAGAGAGGCCTTTCAAGATCAAAGAGGGTTAAGAGAGTGAGCATGTAGGTAGAGGAGTGCCCACTTTCTCCTTCGCTTTGGTCATCATACCTTCGTACTTCTGTGAGCTGAGTGATTGTGTAACCCTAGTGAAGAGAGAGATCACTGCTAGTGAATTGCATGGGATTAAGGGTTGCTTATCTCTAGAGAGTGAGTAACCTATTTTCCGGAATCAATGTTAATCTGATAAAAAACACTAGAGTGTAAGGCATTGATATTGGGTCAAGTGTAGAGAGAATTCTTTACTTGAACACTGTATATGATTAGTCCCTGATTACTCTGAGAGCAGGGCTAGAGAATTTTAGGTTTCTTGCGGCTGATAAGTATACATTTATACTATATTTTATATATCATTTTATACACTTATCCAGTCTGTATTAGAGTTACTGATGAGTGACCCGCAAGCGTACGGGGTTGTCAAGTAATACCCTGTGTGTACAGCTACTAAAATCTATGAATAAAAAAATAAAGCTACCACTACACGCCAAATAAGCATTCAAGTTACGGACGAACAGGAGAAGACGTGATTTGGACAAAGAATCCCTCTAGGGTTGTCATTAAGGCTCGAATTAAGGATGATGTGTTGTGATGGTGGTTTGGACCGAGAGATTCCTAAATTAAGCTAATCCCGAATCCCTCGGAGATTAGCCCTAATCCCATACGAGTATTGACCGGAATCCCTTCAGGTCAATTCCTCCACCGATTGCAGTGCACTCAGGGAATATCTTATCAGGAGTAGACACTCTTCTTGGTCCAAGCCTAACGTTCGGAGGGGTACGAATACTAGAATCCCTCGGGGTATTGGTATATAAATCCCTTTCAATCTATGTGAGTTTAATACAAGGGCGTATCTCACGCTCCAAGTACAACCTAGAAATTGAATAGCAGAGTTCTCATGCAATCCAAGACAGTAAAGAACACATGGAAGGAATCACAAACCATAGAAATTCTTATAAAATTATTTCAACATACAACAATATATCATTATCCAAAATTACACTAAAAACACCCTAGGGTTCGTCATGCCCAATCACATACTAGTTAGTTCCTCATGAAAGAGAACACTCATACAAATCCAATGAACAAACAAGCATAAAAAAAAGCAAAGAACACTCCCTCTAGCTTTGGATTGCCTTGGATGGAAGAAGACCGTCGATGTCGCCGAGATCACTCCTCAAACGGCGCCTTGAAGCCTTGGGTCTTCCCCCTATCTCCTCCTCCAATGTTGGCCTCCCTCTTGATGAAGATTAGCACGGTGGATCGCCGAAAAACGCCCCGGCAAGGGTGGGGCGGCAACCTAAGAAGAAAAGAAGAAGATCCTCCTCCAAATTAGCCTAATTGGTCTTTTAAAACCTCTTTGCAGGCTTCCATACGGGCTGCCTTACGGGCGCAAGCTTGCCCGCAAGGCTCCCAGCCTTTTCCAAATAGATCCCATTTCGGTGTTACAGTGCCCTACTACAGTACTGCTACAGTGATGAATCTCAAAAATATCGTATTTGATACAGATTTCTTGCCAAACACGTTCTTGAGCTCATTTTGACTTCTTCAAGGCCTGTAACACAAATAAAACCAATTTAAATGCGAAACGGGCATCAATTCATAAAAATATATGCAAAATAATACAAGAATAAAGCATATAAATACCTATATTTTGATACTTATCAGTTACTGTGAGGAAAATGATGCTAACTAAGGTGTGAATTATATTTGCAGGCACTGGGTGGATGATAAGTGTCTAAATGTAGGTATTTATACGTTTTATTCTTGCACTATTTTGCATGTATTCTGATGAGTTGATGCTCGTTTCGCGTTTAAATTGGTTTTATTTGTGTTACAGGCCTCGAAGAAGCCAAAATGAGCTCAAGAACGTATTTGGGAAGAAATCCAAATCAAATACGACGTTTTTGAGCTTTTCATCACTGTAGCAAGATTACTGTAGCATGGCACTGTAGCACGAAACGGGGTTTTTCCTGGAAAAGGCTGGGAGCCTTGCGGGCAAGCATGCGCCCGCAAGGCAGCCAGCATGGATGCCCGAAAAAGGGTTTTAAAAGGCAAAATTAGGGCATTTCAAAGGGGGCTTCAACACCATCTTCTTCACCTCTTCTTGGGCCGCCGCCCCACCTTCTCCGGCGGCGTTTTCCGGCGATCCACCAAGTCAATCTTCACCAAGAGGGAGGCAAACATCGGAGGAGGAAATAGGAGGAAGATCTAGAGCTTCAAAGCATCGTTTGAGAAGAAAGCTCGGCGACTCCGGCGATCTTCATCCATCTAAGGCGATCCAAAGCTTGAGGGAGTTTTTATTACTTCTCTTTATGTTTATTTGTTCCTTGGAATTGTATGAGTGTTCCTCTTTCATGAGGAACTAACTTGTATGTGATTTGGGCATGATGAACCCTAGGGTAGGTTTGTTGTAATTAAGCATGATAATCATTTGTGATTTAGTGTTGGATGTTGAATTTCTTGTATAAGAATTTCTATGGTTTGTGATTCTCTCTATGTGTGCTTTACTGTCTTGGACCGCATGAGAACTCTGCTGTTTAATTTCTAGGTTGTACTTGGAGCGTGACCATCAACCTTGTACTAGACTCACATAGACTGAAAGGGATTCATGTACCAATACGCCGAGGGATTCGGGTATTAGGCACCCCTCTGAATGTTAGGCTTAGACCCAGAAGAGTGTCTACTCCTGATAAGAGATTCCCTGAGTGCATTGCAATCGTAGGAGGAATTGACCGGAAGGGATTCCGGTCAATACTTGTATGGGATTAGGGCTAATCACCGAGGGATTCGGGATTAGCTTAATTTAGGAATCTCTCAGTCCAGACCACCATCACAACACATCATCCTTAATTCGAGCTTTAATGACAATCCTAGGGGGATTCTCTACCCAAATCACGCCTTCTCCTGTTCGTCCGTCCCTTGTATGCTTATTTGGCGTGTAGTGGTAGTTTTATTCTTTTATTTATAGATTTCAGTAGATGTACTTTTCACTCGTATTGTTAGGCTAGGAAATAGATGAAGGGGAACTAATAGTAGCTTTTTGGCCCCGTGGAATACGACCCCTGTGTCACACACAGGGTATTACTTGACGGCCCCGTGCACTTGCGGGACGCACATCAGTGGAGCTTAGGGACAAAAGAGAGTCAAAAGAAGCAATCATAAGTTGAAGTGAAAAACATGGTTTTCTCGTGATATTGACACCTGGAAGATGAGCCAAACATAAGCCCTTACAGGCATATCTTATGGCGGTAAGTCCAACGATAAAAGTTGTTAAGAGGAATTTATGAAATGAACATACGCCCGTTAATAGTGTTCGCAAGAGCTAACAGAAAAAAGACTAAAGTCCCCCGTTTACAGTCGTAAGAAGGACTGTAACACAAAGGTAGAAGACCTTACAGGCAACACTTACAGCCGTGAGCCATACCATAAAGATGCAACCAAAAAGAACCCAATCCTTATGTCCTAGGCTTACGTCGTAAGCTGCCTATAAGGGTTAGGGTATAAAGGACTTTAGGGGTATTCTGAAGAGAAAGTTCTGAATTTGGAGAAGAAGAGAGGCTAGGGTTTAGAGGACTACAAAGGCTGTGATGTTAAGGCTTGAAGACAACACACAAGGAACGGAAGGATCACACTGGTGACTCTCCTCATCATCTCCATCATCTTTCACGGTGCTAACATCCTAAAAAGCTCGTTCGGCCAACTTCGGGGGAAAGCATGGCGCCGAACCTCCAACCTCGGATTAGAATGAGTTTTAGTTGTTTTCTGATGCAACTTATATTTTCTATTGTTTGTATGGAATTGCATTTTTCCATGAAGGGCTAAATCTCTTATGGGGCTTGGACATTAAAACCCTAGGGTCAATGTATTTGTGATTCTTTTCATGCTTTTGGATGCTAATGATTATTGAGTTGTTGATCTTGTTGTCACGCCCTGTCTTGCTGGCACGCGACAGCCACTATGACTACCTGAGGAGGGACACCCACAGCGCTCAACTCTTGAGTCGCTGTAAGATTCACAAAAAAAATTAGGGAGAGCAACTCTGAACAGGGATTCGCAAATTCAACATAAATAGAATAAAATACCAAAAAGAGCACGAGGAAACAATCAAACTGTATCCTTACAATAGAGTTTAATGAAACATGCTTGTCATATATACAACAAGATTTTCAAGACACAAGATAAGTATACAAACCATGCACAAAGATGACAAATACATGAGTTGATCCACATCCTTATACAATGCATATGTTCAAGAAGAAACATATATGAAATAGGGATTAAGAATGAAATAGCTGGAGAATGTATAGCACTCTGATCCACAACAACACCACTACTATCTAGAGCCTGGAAGAGAGTGAGAGAGTGAGTAACTAGAGTTACTCAGTGAATAGGTAAACACAATTGTATAAAGCACAAAATATTCCATAAAGCGATAAAGCCAAACTTTTGCAGTAATACATATAGATCAGAGAATTGCAGAAAATATATTAATAACACCTTATACCCATGTATAAGGAAATTATACATAACATAGAAGAACCATTTTGCTCAAAAGAGGTTTCAACACTCAAATCTCATGACTAACATAGTAAGGGTTTTAAAATCATAAAACATGATGTTCAGAATCAAAACAATTTTTTTTGCATAAAACATATTTCCTCAAAATGTGAACTTACATCTCAAGCAAGCAAATCACGATCTAAAAACCTGTCCAAACTCTAGCGGGGCCGTGGCTAAGTTCAGAGTTGTCAAGGAACTCATGTCTTTGATGTTAACCCACAGGTGTTGTGTAGTGACTTCGGACTCCTAATGTTCATCCAGTCAGGACTCTATGCATCACCTGAAGTGGATAGATCAACCAGGTCCACCACCCCACCTCTAAAGGTTAGTCCATGGAGACCCTCTACTGCAGTAGGCAGGTTCCAACCCCAACACCAACAAAACCACATGGAAAGTATCAACAATATAGTTCAAGTAAATCATTTCACAAAGCCCTTGTCCAAGACAATGATCCACCTATCAAGGATAAACATAAACATCACTACCATATAAATCAAGGTTAAAGATATACCATGTACAAAAAGTTTAGCACTTCATTTCAACCTGATGTACTAACATAGTCATGAGCGTTTTCATCAGACGTTTATGAAAATAGAAAGTATAGAATTCTCTCTAAAATAATCAAACCATCATTTTAACATGATAAAACCAAGGAATTCATTTAAATCAAACTATAAATATATTTAGATAGTAGTATACTAGAAATGTGTAATCATAACCCACTCACAAACTACGAAAAGCAACTCCTCGATGGCTCGACTCCTCCGCCAGCTCCTTGTCTAGGGCTGAGCTTTCACCACGTACATCAACACATACTACAAGGGCTCAAAACCAAGAGAAAAACATAAGAATGATAAGCAAGCATGACCTCCTTCATCCACAAGCCAAGTATTCCTAACAAGGCTTGGGTATGGCCTGAAATTGGGCTCTAAGCGCTCCAAAGAGTCGCTATAGAGATAAACTCCCAATACAACTAAGAAAGCAAACATTTGGCAAAAGATTTTTCGGTGCTACACTAGCATGACAAAATAGCCCAATCTCATAATACGGGAAACAAGACTTCATCAAGGCGGAGGTAATGGATCTTTATATCCATCTCATAATACAAGGGAGAGTGAAGGAAATCAAACAAAGTACTCAACAAATCATCAACAATAAGCCAAGGATCAAAATCTATAAATGTAGGGCTAACATGCTTATCCAACCCAAATGAAATAAAGAGAAAGATGAGGAAGAAAGAGAGCTTACCTTCAAGGATCTTTAGTCAAGAGGAGAGAGAAAGGTCAAGCAACAACTGCTTTCTCTCATCCAAAGAAAAAGGAACAAATGGAGAAAAAAGAGGAAGAAGAGAAATATATGAGAATTAGGGCTCAATTAAGGACTTTAAATATCCTTGGAAGTGCACAACCAAGAGTACGGCCATGCAAATCCTAGCATGGCTATATTTTCCCCCAAAAAGAGTGACAAACTCTCATCTCGATGCAAGCAAGGGTAGAAGCAAGCCCTTGTTGATACATGTGCACTTTATAGGAAAATCGGGGCAAGAAGAGATTGTAGCACGAGCAGAAATTTTGCAAGAGTATCCCCTTGTTTTTGAAGCCTAAAAATTTACAAATAATGCCTTAAAATGCAATTAAATCAAAGATTAAACATTCACATAGCATCTCCCAAAGTTTGAAGCAAGATAAGCATGAAAAACAAGAAAAACAAAACATCAAGTTTGCTTCAACACACAAATTAGGGCTTCAAAGCTTGAATCGAAAACGATCGGTGAAGAAGATGATGAAACCTTGAATAAACCACTGGATCCACGTTGCAAAGGTTAGGAGAGGAGTGTAGAGGACGAAAAATGAAGAAAAATGGTGAAAGAATGAGGGAAAACGGATGAGAGATGAGAGAGATATGAGTAAAATGGTGAAGAGGTGTATTTAAGAGATGGGCAGCCCGAGGTCCTCGCGGCCTAGCATACGCCGCATGCTAGCCCGTTTAGGGCTCGGGTTGGCTATGTGGGCAAGCATGCGGGCGCATGCTTGCCCGTATAGATGCCCAGAACCTTCCAACTCAATTTTTTCAAGTTTTTTCGAAGGGAACAAGGTATACACATGAAAGTTTTCCTCCAAACAATCATAAAACCACTCGAAACAAAGCCGAAAACTCACATGAATTGATAAAACCTTCAACCAAAAAGCACCAAAACTAAAAAGAACAACAAAGAACACAACAACCAAGCATTAGCAAATGATACAAAAACTAAGAAATACGAAAAACAACACAACACACCAAAGAAAAAAACTAAACCACACACTCAAAGAAAATACGAAAACAAACTTGCAATGAATTTAAAAACTTGGGTTGCCTCCCAAGAAGCGCTTGTTTTATGTCATTAGCTTGACATTGGTTACCTCGAATTCATGGTGGAGCAAATGGTGGAGACTTACCTCCATTCTTTGACGAGGAGTTGTTACCCGGGAAGTAGTGCTTTAGACGATGACCATTGACTTTGAATGTCCCATTTTTAGGGTGGTTTATCTCTACTGCGCCATGGGGAAAGACTTGTGTGACAGTATACGGCCCATGCCATCTCGATTTCAACTTCCCTGGGAAAAGTTTTAGCCTGCCATTGAATAACAACACTTGATCTCCCTTTTGGAAGCATTTAGCCTGCTTGATATGTCGGTCATGATACTCCTTGGTTTTCTCTTTGTAATGCACTGAAGTTTCATAGGCTAAGGTTCTCCATTCATCTAATTCATTTAATTGAAACTTCCTCTTGTGACCACAAAGGTGATGATCAAAGTTGAGATGCTTAATGGCCCAATATGCCTTGTGCTCCAGTTCAACAGGCAGATGACAAGCTTTTTCAAAGACCAATCTATATGGTGTGGTGCCGATAGGGGTTTTGTACGCCGTCCTATAAGCCCAGAGCGCATCGTCAAGTTGATCTGACCAATCTTTCCTGTGATGACTAACAGTTTTCTCCAAAATTCGTTTCAACTCCCTGTTAGACACTTCCACTTGGCCATTAGTTTGAGGATGGTAGGCGGTTGAAATTCTATGCGACACACCATAGCGTTTCAAAGTTTTTTCAAATTGTGAATTGCAAAAATGAGTGCCTCGGTCACTGATGATCGCCCTTGGAGTGCCGAATCTAGTGAACAATGTTTTAAGGAATTTTACCACCACTCTTGCATCACAAGTTGGGAATGCTTGCGCTTCTACCCACTTGGAGACATAGTCTACGGCGACGAGAATAAACTTATTGCCATGAGAACTACGAAACGGTCCCATGAAGTTGATCCCCCAAACATCAAAAATTTCACAAGCTTGATTCCAAGTTTGCGGCATCTCGTCTCTTTTTGATATGTTACCCACGCGTTGACACCCATCACAGTGCTGCACAAGCATCTGAGCGTCATGGAATATCGTGGGCCAATAAAATCCTGCATCAAGTACCTTCCTCGCTGTCCTGTTTCCACTGTAGTGCCCTCCTGCTGGGCCCGCGTGGCAATGCAACAGGATGTCATGTCCTTCTCTTGTTGAGACACATCTCCTGACAATTTGATCGGAACAAGTCTTGAACAGGTATGGATCCTCCCAAGTATAATGCTTCAGGTCGGCAAAGAACTTCTTTCCTTGTTGATGGGTGAGCCACTTTGGGAAAACCTCTGCTGCCAAGTAATTTGCGATATCAGCAAACCATGGTGTCTCATCCTCTTCCACTACTTGAATGCCGCATAATCGCTCCCCGAGAAATGTGTCATCAATTTCTTTTCTTCCCAAGGTGTTATCATCGGGGCCCTCTAGGCGAGAAAGGTGATCTGTAGCCAAATTCTCTGCTCCCTTTTTGTCCTTTATCTCTAAATCAAATTCTTGTAGCAGGAGCACCCAGCGAATCAATCGAGGCTTGGCATCCGATTTGTTCAGCAAGTACTTGAGTGCGGAGTGATCAGTGTACACAATTACCTTGGACAGCACTATATATGATCGAAATTTATCGAATGCAAAGACCACCGCAAGTAATTCTTTCTCAGTAGTGGTATAATTCTCCTGAGCATTGTTCAAAGTTTTGCTTGCGTAGTAAATGGGATGGAAGTGCTTATCCTGTCTCTACCCCAACACAGCTCCTACTGCATAATCACTTGCATCGCACATCACTTCAAAGGGCATACTCCAATCGGGGGAAACTATTATGGGTGCCTCCACAAGTTTATTTTTCAGAGTAAGGAAGGCATTCATGCAGTCTTCATTAAAATCAAAGGGAGCATCTTTTTCCAAAAGCCTCGTCAATGGGCGAGCGATTGCCGAAAAATCCTTGATAAATCTTCTATAAAAGCCTGCATGCCCCAAGAAGCTTCTGATAGCTTGCACTGAAGTTGGTGGAGGTAATTTTTCAATCGTAGAAACCTTTGCCTTGTCTACTTCGATCCCTTGTTTTGAAATTTTGTGCCCGAGTACTATGCCCTCCTTCACCATAAAGTGGCACTTTTCCAAACTAAGCACCAAATTTGTTTCTTCGCATCTTCTTAGGACTCGCTCCAAATTCTTGAGACACAAATCAAACGAATCCCCAAAGACGGAAAAGTCATCCATGAAAACTTCCATGATGTCTTCAACCATGTCTTCGAAAATGGCTAGCATGCATCTTTGGAATGTAGCAGGGGCGTTGCAGAGTCCAAAGGGCATTCGGCGATAGGCAAAAGTTCCATAAGGACAAGTGAAAGTGGTCTTCTCCTGGTCTTCTGGTGCAATCGGAATTTGGAAGTATCCGGAGAGGCCATCCAAGAAACAGTAGTAGGAGTGTCCTGCCAATCGTTCAAGCATCTGATCTATGAAGGGTAAAGGGAAATGATCTTTTCTAGTGGCATCATTAAGCTTTCTATAATCAATACAAACCCTCCACCCCGTGACTATTCTTGTAGGGACAAGCTCATTCTTTTCATTCATGATGACTGTCATGCCCCCCTTCTTTGGAACCACTTGAACTGGGCTTACCCAAGCACTGTCTGAGATGGGATAGATAATGCCTGCATCAAGTAGTTTAATAACTTCATTCTTCACAACCTCTTTCATGTTGGGGTTGAGTCTTCGTTGAGGGATTGCTGTGGGTTTGTGATTGTCCTCCATCAAGATTTTGTGAGTGCAAAAAGATGGATTGATTCCGCGGATATCAGAGATTTTCCATGCAATTGCTTTCTTATGCTTCCCTAGAACATCAAGGAGTTTATCTTTTTGTTCTCTAGTTAGGTCCGATGCAATGATAACAGGGAGTGTGGCATTCTCACCTAAGAAAGCGTATTCCAAATGTCCCGGGAGTGGGTTCAATTCAAGTTCTGGGGGTTCCTCAATTGATGATTTCAATCTTCCATAGTTTCCCAAATCATGCTTTTCCTCTTTCTCATCTTCCCCTTTTGACGAACTCTCACTGCTCATACAATCCTCTGTTAATTGAATTGGGGTCTCATGCTTCTTTAACTCATCCTTAGGTAGGTAATCCATTGTGTCTGAAGGGTCATGCACTGAATGGTTTGTCTCCTTTTCACGCAAACATGTTGACTCTAAGTATTCTTGTGAATGGTCTCTCAACCCTACCTTCGTGGGGTTACATTGGCGACTTAGTGAGTGTATGATCTCAGTATGGTTCTCTATTGTAGACTCCATATATTTCTCAAAGAATGATGGAAGCAAATGGTATTCCGGACTAGGATTGGTCGAGTCCTCAAAGTATCGTCCTCTCCATTGTTCATCATCAACAAAATTAACACTTCCCGCTTCCGTTGATTCATATGAATGGTAACCGTAAGATTGCTGCGGATACAAGTAGCCATACCGATCATTAGTAGTACTCATGCTGAAAAAGATAATAAAGAGTGAATATTTACAAGTACGGAAACTAACACACCAACAAAAAAAACAAAAACAACCAAGATGGCGAAAGCGAAACAAAACAAAAAGTTAAATCAACCTGCTCAAGCTTTCCAAGTATCCTTCGGTGAAGTCCCCGGCAACGGCGCCAAAAACTTGGTCGTGTGCGTAACACACAGACTCCGCAAGTGCACGGGTCGCCAAGTAATACCCTGTGCGTGACATAGGGGTCGTATTCCCAAGGGGCCAGAAGAGCTACCTTTACTCACTCTTTGCTTGTTGTTTAACTAATCAAGTTAAGTTTAAGGAAGTAATTTAATGCAAAGAAAGTTAAAACTCTAAATAAGAAAATAGCAAGAAAATCACAACGGGATCGAATCAAGGTAGAAAGATGGTCACGGATGTGGCTCCCCAAGGGGGCTACTAAAGTGCAAAGGAGGCTAAGGTTATCATGCTTTTGGCAATTTGGACCGAAAGAAAACCCTAAGCTAAGTCAACCCGATGGTCACGGTGTTGACCCCAAATCCAATAGAAGTAGTGGATGAAGAACTCCTTCCACCCCACATCCTTCCACGATTGCAAAGAGAGTAGTGGCTTTCACAAATTAGGGTTAAAACTCCACAAAGAAGCCAACCCTAAAATGGAGGGGTACAAGTACCCGATGATCACGGTATACTTATACGACTTCCCTTCCAAGCTTGAATGTGTCTACAACTAGGGCAATGTTCATGCAATCCTAGTAGAAACAAGGAAATGATAAACAAGATTCTCATGCATATCAAGGCAATAATTCTCATCAAGCAAGGATTCACAAACCAACCAAAAGCATAAATAAATCAAAGCATCCAAAAATACACAAGTTCACCCCCAAGGTTCACCCACATCCGGTGACCTTGGGGGTATAAGTGTTCATCTCAAGTCTACAAACAAGATTCATCTTGAAAACAACCAACAAAGACATAGAAAAAGCTCTCTCAAAACCCGGAGGCCGAATGACGTTTGAAATTCCTCAAGAAGTGGCTTCCGAAGACGCCACTCAAGGTGTGGCTTCCCTTGTCTTCTACCTCCTCAATCGATGAAATTCGGAGTAGATCTTGCCCAAATCATGTTCTCCCCGTCGTTTTCCACCTTAGAATCGCTCCCCTCGTTGTCCCTAAGGTCTGATCAAAAGTGGAAGAAGAGGCTCTCCAAAACCCTAGGTCTCTCCCCCAAAAAACTCTCTTGTTTCCCTTTTTAAAAGCCCCGGTCGGGGGGGTTATGCGGCCAGGTATGCGGGCCGTATACATGCCCGCATAGAACCATTGAAAGGTTGCCGATTTTTCCATGCCGGTTTCTTCACAAATCGCGTTGTCGAGCTCCCCTAGCTTCTTTGTGCCTGAAACAAGAAAAATCCCCGATTAAACCATCAAAGGGCATCGATTCATTAACAAAACACATCAATAAAATACAATACATACGTATAAAATACGTACATTTAGACGTTTATCAAATGCATACAAAATTATGTGATAAAATATATGTATACAAGCACTTATCACGTCCCAAGTGGTGATGGATGCTCTTGGCAATTATGTGGGCCACTACTTGGCTCGTCCCTTCAATGAGAATGGGAAGGTCCTCAATCGAATCGCATCATCTGATACCCCACTGATCTTGAGCATATCGCAAACCTCTAAGAAATTCTTGCAATTTGCTTTGGGGTCTTCATCGGGCAGCCCATTAAATTGTGCGGACTACTGAACCATCTGGATTAAGGCCTACTTCAGCTCAAAATTGTTGGTCGCAATAGGCGGTCTAACAACGCTCGACTGGGTCCCTCGATCTGTAGGTTTAGAAAAATTTGCAAGAGTCCTTGGTCTACCAAGGATGCGGAACCTTCAGCTTCAATCTCAACTGGCTGTTCTTGCGCTAACTTTGGCTCCTTGATTTTCTTGCAAAGTCTTCGCTCGATTTCAGGATCCCCTTCAACTAATGTTGATGGGTTCCCTCTGGTCATAAGCTGGAGCTAAAATCAAATAAACGGAAGAAAATGAGAATAATGAAAGTAAGGAAGATGGAGTAGAGAAAATAGTGAAAATAAAAGAATGAATGGCTAAAGTAACACAATACTAGCATTCCTAAAAATTTGATGCACACAACACGGGGTGATGTGTCAACCCCTTGCGTTACCATAAGTGCACGGGTCGTCAAGTAATAAAGCGGACCCAATGGGTCAGGTTGTCGAAACTCAGGGAACAGAAGTACTAATAATTACTCCTAATTTGTTATCTAGCCTAATGAGTGTAGTGTGTGATGATATAGTATCTAAACCTAAGAGTGTTACTACAAGTGCACAGGAACTAAAAAGAGAGAGAGAGAGAGTTATCCATCAATGAAGGTGGAGTATCCGGACAATGCTCCCCCCTAGGATTCGGGTGTTAAGTGTAGATTACAAGTGTTTCTAGATGAGAAAATTGAGTTGTGGGTATTCTAAGGTATATCGGCCCCTGCCTCGAGAAAGCCAATAATTAGTCCCTACGCGAGGTCCCGGCGGAGAATTCTTTCAATGCTTCACACCACATATGACTGCTTAGCACTCTAGGAATCCCAAAGATATGACCAATTTCTAAACGTAGATCTAACTCTGCCTCCAAGTGAAGGATCCCTAACCCCCTATGAGATCCTGGGGGAGAATTCTCTCGACGCCTCACACCACATATGATTACTTAAAACTTACGGAATATGGAGATAGGAAATATCTATCGGAAGGGAAAGGGGACACTCCGCTATCTCACGGTTCACTCTCTCAACCTTCTTCACTCTTGGAAATTCTAAACCTAATGGTGTTCTCTCTCTTCACTAGGTTGAATAAAATATGCAAAGCAATTAATAAAGAAATCAAAAGCAATTGCAAGCATTAAGAACTCAAGAGCAAAACTCAATGTATTAAACTCGAATAGAAACACAATGTGAATCTAATAAAAATATGAACCCTAAGGTTTACATATCCGAATACCAACTAGGGGTTTAGCTCTCCATGGAGCAAGTCTTAAAACAAATAAAGCAATGATAAACAAGTTCATAAGCCAAAGAAAATAAACCGTCTATATCCATGATAATGGCCTTGATGGGTAGCTTCCACGTCTACATTAATTTCCACTCCGAAGCTAGGTCGCCGACGGCTCCCTTAATGCTTTGACGAAGGAGGAATCGATCTAAATTGATGAGGAAAACTTTCCAAAGCCGCAAAGAACTCTCCCCAAGCCCTAGCCCCTTGCCTCTTGAAAGTAGCCGAAAATATGCCCAAAAATTCAAACAATACGGCTTTTATAACTTGAAATCTTCAAAAACCTTTTTCGAGTGCTGCTACAGTACTCCTTCTGTGCTTTGCTACAGTAAAATGCTATAGTGATTTCCCCCAAAATTGTTTTTCGAGTCCACACAGTTGGGCACAAGCCCGTGTGGTAGGGTGTGTGGCTTTCTGTCCTTTGAAATCTTCGAAAACCTTCTTCTATTTAGGCATAGAAGCTGGGACATTGACGTACTACTGCCTTTGTGCCCTTCCGGTTCGTGTAATGACTTGGAATCTGCCGGAAGTTGGTAACACCTCCATGTATATGAGCACAGCTTCTATTTTGGTCTTGAAATGTGTCATCATATCCTATCTTTACTTCTTTATTGTACTTCATACCTCCAAGGCCCTGTTTGCACAAAAGAACACAAAATACACCCTATCAACGATAAAACCTGATAAAAGTGTTGCTCGATGCATATAAACGGATGTTATAAAATATATACACATAAGAACTTACTAGTGATCTTGGAAAAGTCTTTGATAAAGCGACGATAGAAGCCCGCATGTCCCAAAAAACTACGAATCGCCTTTATAGTGGAAGGAGATGGTAGCTTCTCAATGGTGTCTATTGTTGAAGTTTGACTATTCTACTTCACTTGTGTGTTTAAGTTTTTTGAGTGTTCTTTTGTGTTAGAATCTTACTTAAGGTATTTTTGGGAGGTTAAAAGATGGGGGAAAAGTGTTTAAATCGGTGCAAGCAATTCTGGGACCTTGCGGGCACCAAAAAAGGGGCCTTGCGGCTTTACTTGCCACCACAAGGGAGTCTGCAAGGGGCCCTGGACTGGAGCCCTTGCGGGAACAAGGGAGGTGGCAAGGCTCCAAGGGCGCAAGGGAGGCCGCAAGGGCAATGAGCCGCAGGGTGTTAGTCAGAGTCTACAACCGTAGCACGAAACATAAAAACAATTAAGAGAAGAGAGAAGAAGGGGTAAGAAAACTTCAAATTTTATTTCACTCCAGACTAGATCCTTTTTTCTTTGATTATTCGGATTACAAACACTTATGATCCTTTTATACAAACTCTGGACCGACTTACAAACTTGCAAAGAAAGTTACCTGCAAAACAAGCAACATACCCTCAAGAGCCTTCTAAGGTATCTTGACTACGTGTACAAACATGAAACCACAGGAAAAGAAAATAAAGTAAAAGAGAATAAGTGGTGGGCCTTTAGCCCACTTTGTACCACTCTGTTATGCTTTATTCCTTTCTTACATCTTGAAGTTTCCCAAGCAATTTTTCCAGCTAGGCTGGTAGTGACTAACGTTGGGACACTTCAAGTTACTTTACTTTTACTAAAGCAAAAGAGGTAACCTTCCATCATGTTTACTAGATTGTCCTCCTCTACGTCATCAATAATTAGGTTTTCTGGAATATTTTTGATGGTCGCCGCGCGCGTCCCTAAAAAGCGGGCACACGGCTCCCCAGCCGCAACTGCACGAGTCGTCAAGTAATAGCTCTTGTACGGGAACAAGAGGGTCGTATTCCCTAGGGTCCTGAGATCCACTATTACTTCCTCTCCGACAATTGTTTAGCCGAATCAAAACAGAGGTTGTTGTAATGAAATGAAATTTAAATTAGTTAAAGAAACTTTAATCAATGCCAAGTTGCGCACAACGACGAGAAATCAAATAGAGAAGACAAGGCTCCGGGCGAGGATTCCCCCGGGAGAAATACAAGCAAGGATGCTATAAAAATAGGTAATGCATGCATGGAGTGTTGTTTTGGTCCATTTAGGCTAGGAAGTCGACTACCCCGTAACCTCCGTAGTGTAGCCCTAATCCAGTACAAGTTCCTTTATCCAAAGGATACTCACACGATGTCATTGGGATTAAAAAGCCTTGGTTGGAGTTATCTACAAGCAATTTCGCTAAGATGAACTCTACAACCTACGGGAGGCTACCGGCACATGGAACCTCCGGTGTACCGGTACAATGAGTCCCTCTTCATACTATATGGATCTAATGCAAGAGCGCACCTCGCACAACCAAGAACATTCGATAAAATGAAATGCAGAGTTCTCATGCAAATCACTACAATTAAGCACACAATGTATGAAACCAAATTCCACCCCATCCATTCATTGAATTAAAAGCATAGCATCCAATACAAGTATTCCTCCCAAGGTTCACCGGTTGCCCGGCGGCCTTGGGAGGTTTAGTTCGACATGAATAACAAGGGAAGTTTGCACAAATAAAAATACATCAACAAGAAAACCCAAAACTCCCTCTTGACCGTGTCGACTAGGGTTGATGAAGACACTTGCCGAATCAACGTCGGCAAGCTCTAGAATGATGATCCTCAAGTCCCACTGTCTTCTCTCCCTTGATTTCTCTCCAAAACGACCTCCTTTGATGAAGCTTTGAGCGTAGGGGTGTTCGGAGGCGTCGCTCGCAAATGTTTTCCCAGAAAAACCCTAGTCGGGCTTAAATACCCCGACCAGTGTGCGGCCTGTGTGCGCACACGTGGCCGCACACTGGTATGCGGCCTGGTGTGCGGCCGCACACCAGGCCACACACCCTTCTTCCAGGGTTGTTCGGCTTGGGTGTCCTCCGGAGCTCTGATGATCGTCCCGCAAGCGCACGGGGTCGTCAAGTAATAAACCACTCGCGCAAGCACGAGTGGGTCGTATTCCCAAGGGCCCGAGAATCTATCCTTACTTCCTTTTCGCAATGTTGTCTAGCCGATCAAACTTGAGATTTAGAATGAAAAAGTAAAGAAGTAAAACAAAAGCAATTAAACTGCTAAATACGAAGGGCGATAAACGGGAGGAAATCAGGATGAGAAGATGGTCACGGATGAGGATCCCCTCGGGGTTACTAAAGTGCGAAAGATGTTGGATTAACATGCAAGTGGCTTAAAGGACCGAGAAAACCATAGATTAGGTCAACCCGATGGTCACGGCAATTGACCCCTAATCCGGTACAAGTATTGAATACGGGTTATACCCGTACAATTCCTCCTACGATTGCAAAGGGCAAGATGGTTTTCTCAAGCTAAGGTTGAATCACACATGAGTAATTAACCCTAGAATTGGAGGGGTACAAATACCCGATGGTCACGGCGTATTTGTACGTGTTTCCCTTCCAAGCTTGGTGAGTCTAATACTAGGGCAATGGTCATGCAACCTAGTATTGGCTAAGTATGGATACACAGAGTTCTCATGCATACCCAAGCATTCAAAAACACTAAACATGAATCACAAATAAGCTAACAAGCATGAATTAAACCAAAACATCCAAACATCACAAGTTCACCCCAAGGTTCACCCACATCCGGTGACCTTGGGGTTTTAGTTGCTCATAGTCTCCAAATACATGAATAAAAGCATGAAAATAACTAAACCCAACATAAAAGACCTCCCTCCAAAGATTAGAGTCGAAGAAGCTTCCAAAGACGATACTCGAAGGGGTGGCTTCCCGTCGTCTTCAACCTCAAGATTTGAAGCCCTAGAGGTAGATACCGCATAAGAACGCGCTCTCCTCGCCGATTCTACCGTGGAAATGCCCTCCAAGCTCTCCTTCTTGGTCGGATTTGGAAGAGGTGGTGTCAAGCTTCAAGAAGAGCCAAGGTCCCCCTTTTCTTTCATGCCCTAAAAGCCCTTAAAAGGGTGAAAATCGCGACTTCTCACGGGCTGTCTCACGGCCGTGAGGTTGCCCGTGAGGCATCCAGAAAGTTGTGCACGAAATTTCACCTCGGGTGCTACAGTAACCTGCTACAGTATCTTCCTAAATACGTTCTTGAGCTCATTTAGGGTCTGCAACACAAAATAAAGGGGTTTAGACTATAAAAAGGGCATCGACTTATCAAAAAGATAATAAAATAATACAAATAAATACGTATAAAATACGTATATTTAGACGTTTATCAAGCTCGTTTATCCTTTGTTTCGTCGCACCTCGGCCTCGATTTTCTAGTTGTAAACGCTCCTCACAACGCAACTAGTCCGTGGATGCCCTGAATTAAGAAAAACAAGAAAAACACATCAAAGGGCAACTGTTTTATTCAATTAATGCATGAAAGTATAAGTAGTTCACCATTACAAAACGGTGTATTTAGACACTTATCAAATCACCCCCACTTAAGGGCTTGCTTGTCCCCGAGCAAACAAACATGGACAACAGGAGGAATTGATAAGTGGCTAAATACACAACCTCGGGCTCAAGTATAAGCACACAATAGCGCATGTAGGACTCTAAATGCTGAGCTACAACCAATAACAAAATTTTGAACCATTCATTCGGCCCGATGATGCTGTGTGTGTGCAACCTTCTTCACCTGGACACTTGTAACCTAGATAAAAGAAAACGATACCCTGTGGACGACTTCTTAAAGCACATTACACCACTTCTAGCGATAACAGACCTTGAAATGGTAGGGAACCCCCTAATGAATTCCCAAGGTACTTCCGTTATTCCTATGTACGAGTTGGCTTTAATCATTTTTTTTTTTTTGACGAACATGACCTGTAATCGACTTTTTAGAAGGATAACTGTGCTGATAAGGCACCAAGAAGACCCAACTTACTTGGAAGATTACAAGCTCACATGAACATGCTCGTGTTTTCCTAGCTTTTGGCTTAGAGAACACTCTTTTTAGGAGCCCGTACCCTAAGTTAATTTGCCATTCAAGAAGAGGAGCATTGTCATTCTTTTTTCTATACAAAATTCCCTTGGAACCCACAACATATTTTTTTTTTTTGATTTGCCAATTTTCAAGAGAAACAGAAGCCCTCAAATAATTCATTAGGGAGAAGCTTAACACATCAAGGTGCGTACCCCTAAAAATGGGTTAGCTACTAAGAGGGTCACAAAGATTACCACTTAATCCAACCTAGGAGTCTAAGGTCCAGGCTAAAAAGGTATGTGACGGTATGCCGTGAATGATCAAAATTCATTAAGTGTGGGGTTGTGTGCAAAGCTTAGCATCATCATTATCCTACTCTACTGTATACTTGTGTCTCATTGCTATCAATGGTTCCAATCATGCATCAATGTCATTAAATTTCATCCACAAAATAGGCATGCACAGCAAATAACAAAGATTTTGACTCTGAAGAACAAAAGTGTATGCATGCCACCCCCCCACTTACAGTCGTACATTGTCCCCAATGTACAAAGTCAGCGGCCCAGAGAATATAATAAAACGTATAAAGCATAGATAGGGGGTTAGGGAGAACTTCCCTGAATCATAGTGGCAGCGCTTGTCAAGATAGGCTGAGTGGTAGCAGTGCTCCCTATGATAGTGGAGAGAAGATAAGAAGATGTCCATGTCTACTCCTGCGAGGTAGAACAGGACATTAAATCGAAACATCCATCATCATCACAGAAAATTTATTAAAGAAAGCTACAGAAGGACAACGAAAAATAGGAAAGGAGCTCGGAAGAGTTAAGCTCTTTCCCGCTAACTACTAACACAAACACAGAGAAGACAATAGAAATAAACTATGACAAACAACAAGACTCTCAAAACCAGGAGTTGGTCGATTGTCGGTGGTGCTGAGGTGTGTGGATGTGGAGTCGACGAAATTTGGCGTGGACAACTAAAGATAGTCATTTTAAGAGCTCAGATCGGCCATTTTCCAAACCCCAAAATGTGGAAGAAGATGGAGGGGAAGGAGGAGGAAAAAGGGAAGGTAGTGAAGGAGCCATAAGGAGGGGCATGGGCCGCACAAAAGAGAAAACGGGTTGCGGCCGGATCCGTGCGCACAGGCCTGTGCGGGCTGTGCACAGGCTGCAGAGGTCTGTGCGGCTTGGCGTGCGGGCCACACCCCAAGCCGCACGGCCTTCTGGCCATGCTGTGCGGCCGTGTGTGCGGCCGCACACCAGGCCGCACAGGGCTGCCAGAGCCCTGTGCGGGGGCTTTGCGGGGGCTATGCGGCCGCACACGGACGGCACAACCCTCTGGCAGGTCTGTGCGGGCTGTAGCATGCCCGCACCGCCTCCAGAAGTGCCGAAGTAAGATTTTTCTCCTTAGTTTTTCATCCAAAAATGGGTACACCAATCGATGAGTAACTTTTCAAATCATGTAACCTTCGCCGACACACGTGAAAATCGCACAACATCAACCGACAATACATCGTCAAAATAAAATGAGATTCAAGTTATCTAATCACAAACGTTAAATAAAACACACATCTACATAGAAAAGCAAAACATAACAAATAAAACACCACAAAACACACAAAATAAAACAAAAGAGAATACGAGAAAGTTAAACTTGGGTTGCCTCCCAAGTGCGCTTGTTTAGAGTCACGAGCTTGACATTCCTGTTCACATTTTCAGGGTGGTTCAAAGGAGTGGTTCATACCTTTCTTCAGGAAGAATGAGGGAGATGAGCTAGGGAGGTTTAGTGAAATCATACTTTCCACATTATGGGCTCCCAAGTTAATAGTGAAGGTGGGTTTTGGGTCTTTCTCTTCTGTTGACGAACTCGATTTGGTCACTTTCTTCCAAGCTTTTTTCCAAGGTGGCTCATCACGGCTCCCGTCCCCTTTGGCTTTCGTTTTTTTCTTTTTGGGACTGAGCGGTTGCTGATAGTTCTATTCCCCAATGTCCTCAGGTTTGATTTCCTCATGCCCTTCGCGTAAGTAGTCGTCAAGAGGATTAATCGACAGAACCTCCTGCACACAATCAGACACAATTAGTTCGACCTCATCAAAAGCATAGGAGGTGTCATCTCGCTCCTTGGGGTATTTCATGGCATCTGAGAGTTTAAACACGGCTTCTTCATTCCCAGCTCTAAGTGTCATCTTGCCGTCTTGGATGTCAAGCAGGGCGCGAGAGGTTGCCAAAAATGGTCTTCCAAGGATTATAGGCACCTCAGTAGTTTCATTGATGTCCAAGATAACAAAGTCAACCGGGAATACAAGCCCCCCCACGCTCACTAATACGTCGCTCACAACACCCCGAGGTCGGCGTACGGACCGGTCTGCAAGTTGTAGAGTCATCCGAGTGGGTTCGAGTTCCTGCTGTCCCAATTTTAAAAATATATTGTATGGCATAACATTGATACTTGCTCCCGAATCTGCCAAGGCTTTCTCTACCACATTCTCTCCGATCTTACATTCAATTACAAGGCCCCCAGGATCTCGAACTTTTGGTGGGAGCGCGCTTTGTAATATGGCGGAACAATTTTCATTCACACTGGATGCCTCCTCTAGCTTCTGCCTGTTCGTCAATAAGTCCTTCATGAACTTTGCATACTTAGGCATCTGTGCGAATGCCTCAACTTAGCTAAAAAGCGGGCACACGGCTCCTCGGCCGCAAGTGCACGGGTCGTCAAGTAATAGCTCTTGTACGGAACAAGAGGGTCGTATTCCCTAGGGTCCCGAGATCCACTATTACTTCCTCTTCGACAATTGTTTAGTCTAATCAAAACAGAGGTTGTTGTAATGAAATGAAATTTAAATTAGTTAAAGAAACTTTAATCAATGCCAAGTTGTGCACAACGACGAGAAATCAAATAGAGAAGACAAGGCTCCGGGCGAGGATTCCTCCGGGCGAGGATGCTATAAAAATAGGTAATGCATGCATGGATTGTTGTTTTGGTCCGTTTAGGCTAGGAAGTTGACTACCCCGTAACCTCCATAGTGTAGCCCTAATCCAGTACAAGTTCCTTTACCCAAAGGATACTCACACGATGTTATTGGGATTAAGAAGCCTTTGTTGGAGTTATCTACAAGCAATTTCGCTAAGATGAACTCTACAACCTACGGGAGGCTACCGGCACATGGAACCTCCGATGTACCGGTAGAATGAGTTCCTCTTCATACTATGTGGATCTAATGCAAGAGCGCACCTCGCACAACCAAGCACATTCGATAAAATGAAATGCAGAGTTCTCATGCAAATCACTACAATTAAACACACAATGTATGAAACCAAATTCCACCCCATCCATTCATTGAATTAAAAGCATAGCATTCAATACAAGTATTCCTCCCAAGGTTCACCGGTTGCCCGGCGGCCTTGGGAGGTTTAGTTCGACATGAATAACAAGGGAAGTTTGCACAAATAAGAATACATCAACAAGAAAACCCAAAACTCCCTCTTGACCGTGTCGACTAGGGTTGATGAAGACACTTGCCGAATCCACGTCGGCAAACTCTAGAATGATGATCCTCAAGTCCCACCGTCTTCTCTCCCTTGATTTCACTCCAAAACGACCTCCTTTGATGAAGCTTTGAGCGTAGGGGTGTTCGGAGGCGTCGGTCGCAAAAGTTTTCCAAGAAAAACGCTAGTCGGGCTTAAATACCCCGTCCAGTATGCGGCCTGTGCCGCACACCCTTCTGCCAAGGTTGTGCGGCCTGTGTACAGCCCGCACACAGGCCCTAAAAGGGCGTGGGTTGTGTAGGAACGCTTGGGTGCCCTCCGGAGCTCGTTTATCCTTTGTTTCTTCGCTCCTCGGCCTCGATTTTCTAGTTGTAAACGCTCCTCACAACGCAACTAGTCTGTGGATGCCCTGAATTAAGAAAAACAAGAAGAACACATCAAAGGGTAACTATTTTATTCAATTAATGCATGAAAGTATAAGTAGGTCACCATTACAAAACGGTGTATTTAGACACTTATCAATTTTTTACTGTTGGTTGCTGTCCTTCTGGTACTTCTGCATCCTGTTCTTCAGACTCTGTCTTTTTTTCAGTGTTTGAGCTCGGGGTTGCCATGTTTTGGTAATTGAGCCCTGGGTGAGGAACGCTCAATTTCCCGTAATCTCCAAACTTGAATTGGTGCGTCCATGCTATGACGCTCTTAAGATGGTGTTCCAACCTTTCATCTTGCTTGAGCAGATGGGGGAACAGACTGAAAACAATGAAAAGCTGTGGATCTATGTGCGGTTTTATTACCTGTGTTTCTAGAATCATTAAGACTCTGGTGGGCTCCTCCAATGTGGGGACTGTCCTTTTCCAATTTGCGGTGAGAGCACATGCTCTCTAGAAGCTAAGTTGCTGAATAATACTAGTGTGGTTCTGTACTGCAATGGGTCCTCATGCATCTACGTCATCTTGGATGGGCTTGTGATGACAAAGAATAGATACCTTGATCAAATGTCTGGCTTCATCTGGTTAACTTGACTGTAGGGCTGGCGGGATCGAATTGATCTCTAAATTTAGATATCCCTCTCTTGGAGAGATGGTCCTGCATAGCTTCCTGAGGAGATTAGCAATCTAGTAGTATGTCTGGAAGACGTCTATCTGGCGTACTTCAGTAATGATGACAAAGACGATCAACCCATGCCTGAATAGGGATAGAAAAGAGAAAGGAACTCCTCCTATAACTGTATCCTTCCAACTAGCCAAATTGATGGAACATCTGTATATAGCGAATCCCTGGTCACACCTACATGCGGGATCCCTGTGCTTGTTTCCCTGGTAAGCTATCACTGCAAGGGCCATTCCTGGAGGGCTGGGTCCTTCTAGAGCCATCTTTCGAAGTGCCTCTGCTTGGCTTACGAACTCCTCATCTAATTGCTGCAAGACGCGCTGGAAGACGACGTCTTGGATTTTCGTCAACTATTCTGGGAACACCTCCAACTGTTGGAGCTTTTCTTTCCAATTTTCTTCAATTATTTTATACAGTGTCTGGATCTCGTCTTGTTGGTCTTCTATATTGATTTTTAATTTATTTATTTCCTCATTTTTGATCTTGAGTTCTGCTTCTAATTGCTTGATCCGGCGTTCTTGCTCAATGAGAAAGTCCATCGTCTGTGGTTTGAAGGGCAGTAGCGCCCTTGTCTTTGCCAATGGGATCGGAACATACTGATTTTCTATTTCTTCATTAATCTTCTAGAAGAACTCCGCAAGTTGGTGTATTAGCGGTAGTAGTGCCTTCTTGTCCCTTCGGTTTGCCTACAAATTATCAACCATAATTTGCTGCTGCATGTTTAGAATAGCCTTTGTCTTGAAGTACAGTGGTGAGTCTAGTGGAAACATCGGTAGGTTGAGGAGAGTGTCCATCAGGTAGGCCGTTGGTGGAGTACGTTGGTACGCCCCTTGCGTAACCACAAGTGCACGGGTCGTAGAAGTAATAAAGTGTACCCTTTAGGTCGTGTAGTCGAATCCACAGGGACTGGTATAGCTTCTAATACTAACGTTTTGCTTAATATCTAACCAGACAGAAGATGATGGAATTGGCTTTGGATTAACTTCAAGGAGGTTAAGGGAAAGGGAAGTTCACCAAGGGAATGTTTAAGGATTGACTCGATGGAGGAGATGGGGCCCCGGGGTTGGAATTCCGACGTTTACTAACTCGATCTTTCTCAGTATTTATCAGAGATGTCTTCAGTTCTAAACCTAGTTATGCTATAAGCATGTGGTTTCTAGCGCTGTCGAGCCCTAAGTTGAACTCCCACTGCTTGCAACAATCAATAATGATTCACAAGCCTAGATAAGAGAACCTAACTACCAAGCATCAAGCACTAAACAACATACAAGATAGCCAATAACCTTGATTTATTGAAAGGAACAAGACATTCATAAATACTGCAAGTAAAGAAATGAGTTCAAGCTACAACGTCATACAAACAACCCCAGGGCTCCCTTAAGAGTTTAGCCCCTCATGACAACAACCAACAAGTACAATGCCAAAGAAATTGAAAGACAAGAAGTTGAAAACTCCCTAATTTCTTGCATCCTTGTGGTCGTCGAAGGATCTACAATGTTGTAAGATCTCCTCCCGATCGGCCTACCATAAGCTTTCCATTCCCTTGATGAAGTGGAGGATGAACCCCCAAAGCTCTTCTCTTCTTTCTCCAAAAGTTCGCCCACCAAAAGTCCCCTAAAAACCTAAGTTTTAGGGTTTGAATGTTTTCCCGATATGAGCACGGGCGTGTTGAAGCCGTGCAGATTACGGCAAAATAAAACTCCAGAAAACTCACATTCCTGTAATCTGCACGGGGAACAGCACGGGCGTGCTTAGGCCGTGCTGAGGTTTTCACGACCGTGCTCAGCGAACTCAGACTGTGCTGATAAATTACTGAATTCTCCTGCAATTTGCACGGGGTACAGCACGGGCGTGCTCAAGCCGTGCTAAGCTTGATGAGGTTTCTTCCAAGTCCTTTAGCTTCTAAAATTATTCCAAAACACTTCTTCTTGCTTCAGGACTTTGATATCTACATGACAAACAACAAATAGCTCAAATAGCACCGTACTTGGAGAATTAAAGCCAAAATATTCAATAATGATGAGGGTGAAGCATGTAATACATATATATGAAATGCACTCATCACACGTGACGAGGATGCTTGTTGATTGAGTGTTCTTGCTGCCATATTTAACTTCGCTCTCTCAGAAATGAGAAGTTTAGGTTTCGAATTCTCACTACTCCATGGAGTTGTTTTACTAGTCATGGGTTGGTTCGATTTATGGTGATGGGCTTGGTATTTATAATGAGGTGGTCTAGTTACCCCAGATTCTCCCCATAACTGGAAAAGATGGACATACTGTTTCTGTAGCCACCATCCATGTTAAATGAAGAAAAAACCTGTTTTTTTTCCGGGAAAGATTCTCCGAACGCCACCATACCTAAAGCACTGAGGAACTTACTGGTTTTTGTAATCCCCACTTTAGATTTGCTAATGGACCGTCCTACGTCTGAGGGTCCAAGTTTAGGGTCACATACCTTAGCTGGCGCTATCTTCGAAGCTTCATTGACCATCATACTAAGCTGATCCGCAAGGAAATTATCAGTGCCTTTAATATGTTCAATATTTACTTTAAAGCCATTTCCTATTATAAAATACACAAAACATAACTATCTATTGAGAGATAACTTATTTTATTATTTTTTATGATAAAATGAGACTATCGCCTCGCAATCTGTTCGTAATGTGAATTCATCTGAAGATATGACGAATAGTTTAAACTTTTCCATGGCTTTAATTGCAGCTAAAATTTCTGCATCTGTACTTGCTACAGGAGTAGTATAAGTACCACTATCATATCTACTTACATGTTCTTCTTTTACTTGACTACTCTTAAGGAGTCTGTATTTTAACATAGCTCTCCACCCTCCTATCCTACCATCAGACTCAATAATTAGATATGCTCCTAGTGGTGGTAGCTATAATGGCCTAATTTTTCGTACCGTTTCCTTTATCTTTTTGACTAATTTTATATCTTCATTTTTAAATCTCCTTTCTCCTATCTGCTTTGTCTTCATATATAGAGGTTATGCTAACTGGCTTAGGTTAGGAATAAAATTCCTAGCATAATTTAGCTTCCCTAAGAATGGTCATACCTGCGTAAGTTCTTCCAACTTATCTGGCATATCTAGTATGCTAGTAGCTATGTGCTTTTGTAACTCTACTTGTGCTTGTCCAATTAAAACTCCTAAAAATTCTATTTTTCTACAACCTAACTTCATTTTCTTTACAGAAAGCACAAGGCCATTCTGTTTGCACTCATTAAAGAATATAATGAGGTGTTCTATATGCTGGTTTATGGTTGGACTAAATATCAGGATATCATCAATATAAATGGAAATAAAAGGATATCTTCTAAAAATACTATCCATTTTCCTTTGGAAGATCTGTGGTGCATTCTTTAATCCAAATGGCATTACCTTCCATTCATAATGACCATTATGAGTGATAAATCCTGTCCACTTCCTGCTTTCTTTTCCATGCGTACTTGCAGAATCCACTTTTCAAATCAAATTTACTATAAACAAACATATGGCTTATCTTTTGTAAAAGAGTTTCTTTACTAGGTAATGGATACTTATCTTCCTCGGTATTATCATTAAGTCTTTTATAATTGAAGACCATTATGGTTTTTCCCCTAACTATTTCACTATGTTTATTTACGATAAAGGCCCTCATTCGATAAGGACTATTGGTTTCTTCTATGATATTTAACTGTAATAACTCCTGTATATGCATTTTGAACTCTTTCTGTTCATATGGAGTTGCTTTTAGTATTGGACAGGTTATTCGCAACTCAGGATTTATGATTTCTAATCTAGACTCCTCCTTAGTTCTATCTATAAATCTTACAGGATTCTTTGCTATAATACCTTCTTGCTTTAGTTGTTGTAATAATGGAAAGATTCTATTTTTTTATTGGTGTAAGCTCATGAAAATCAAGCTGTAATTCACATTGTCCTTTCCATTCTTTTTCTTCATGGGTAAGTGGTGGTTGTCCCGCAAGCGCACGGGGTCGTCAAGTAATAAACCACTCGCGCAAGCACGAGTGGGTCGTATTCCCAAGGGCCCGAGAATCTATCCTTACTTCCTTCTCGCAATATTGTCTAGCCTAACAAATTCGAGAGTAAAAGATGAAAATGCAACTACACGAAATAAATGCAATTCAAAATGCTAAATGACCAGGGCAATAGAAAGTGTGAAATCAGGGTGAGAAAGCGGTCACGGATAAGGATCCCCTCAGGGGCTACTGAAGTGTACAGGATGCTGGATTAACATGTAAATGGCTTGTTGGACCGAGAAAACCCTAGATTAGGTCAACCCGATGGTCACGGCAGTTGACCCTTAATCCGGTACGAGTATTGAATACGGTCTCTACCCGTACAAATCCTCATACGATTGCAAAGGGTGAGGTGGTTTTCTCAAACTAAAGTTGAATCACAAATATGTAATTAACCCTAGAATTGGAGGGGTACAAATACCCGATGGTCACGGCGTATTTATACGTATTTCCCTTCCAAGCTTGGTGAGTCTAACACTAGGGCAATGGTCATGCAACCTAGTATTGCCTAAATAGAGATACACAGAGTTCTCATGCATACCCTAACATTCAAAAGCACCAAACAAGGATCACAAACAAGTCTACAAACATTAATTAAAACCTAGCATCCAAAATACACAAGTTCACCCCCAAGGTTCACCTGCATCCGGTGACCTTGGGGTTTAGTTGTTCATAATATCAAAATACATACTCAAAAGCATGAAAACAACTAAAGAAGGCATAATCACTCCCTCAAATACGAAAATGGAGCTCCGAAGACGCCACTCAAGAGGTGGCTTCTCTTGTCTTCAATCCTCCTTCAATGATGCCCTAGAGTAGGATCTTGCTCCCAAACGCACTCTCCTCCAAGATCTCGCCGTGAAAACGCCCTCAAAGCCCTCCTCCAAGCCGGATTTTCTGATGGGTGTGTGGAGCTCCAAGGAAGAAGACTTCATTCCTTCAAATGCCCTAGAAAAGCCTTTTAGATCAAGACATCGCGCTGCCTTGCGGGCGCAAGGTTGCCCGCAAGGCATCCAGAGAGTTTTTCAGGAATTTTTCCATTCAGTGCTACAGTACCCTGCTAGAGTAAGGGCTACAGTAATTCCACCACAGTACTACTACAGTGATGAAGCCCAAAAAACGCCGTATTTGGTGTCAATTTCTTCATGAATACGTTCTTGAGCTTATTTCGGGCCTGTAACACAAGTAAAGCAACTTTAAACACGAAAATAGAAAACAACTTAACAAAAAGAGAGAATAAACTATACACAAGTACGTATAAAATACGTATATTTAGACGTTTATCAAACATCCCCACATCTAAGCGTTTGCTTGTCCCCAAGCAAACAAACATAAAGAACAGGGGCAAGAAGATAAATGGCTAAATATACGACCTCAAGCTCAAATGTACAGGACTTCACTAGCACAGATGGTTAGAAATCAGGAAGTGAGTTGTTCAGTGTATAGACAAGCAATATCAGCTCTGTTTCATCCAAAGTGTCATTGTGAGTGTGTGCTGACTCCCACACTGATCTCCACACCCTGGATTACCCCAGGATGTCCATTCACCTCACACAAATTGAAGTTAGTGTTAGGAATGCTAAAGACCCTCTCAATAGTCAATTAAAAATCTTCTGGTCTCCAAAAAGGAACTTTAACATCAAGTGAAGATAGAACAGGTTTCAGACGTTTTTTTTTCCGAGTCTGCCTAACGTAGACTGCACAAAAATCTTTCAGCAGGATGCACATGCTGGCAAGGCGCAAGAGCCACCCAACTTACTTGACTACAGATCTACATATACGCATTCATGCTTTTATAAGCAGAGGAATACTGACATAGACTCTTTTTTTTTTTTTTTTTTTTTCACAACGCCGGATCAAACCTGCTAAAAACTTCACTTAAAAACCTCACTGAGGGTTAAAGCAAAAACAGGAGACTCAAAAGTTTTTAAAGGACTATTGAAAGAAGAATTTAACATCCTAACACAAAAATCAATAAGATGGGTTAGAGCGTCAGAATTGGGAGTTATAGTGAGCAGGTATAAATATGCACTAAGGATGAAACAGAACTACATTCATGCACATGTAAAGTACAACTCACTACTATCATTCTACCAAGCTAGGAAATCCTTAACAATAAGATCATAGCTATCATAGGTAAAATACAAGCATGCAATACAGTATAAATACCCCATCCCCACACCTAAAGCTGTACATTGTCCCCAATGTACATAAATCAGCAGTACAGGGTGGGAAATAAATATAACAAGAATTAAAAGATGGAGTAAGAAACTTCCCCAATCCGTTGATGAAATGCATGTGGACTGGGGGTGGTCCATGTGGTGAGGGCTAGGAGTGTGAAGCATTCCTAAAGAAATTCCTGGAAAAAGACAGAACACTGATCACAACTCCAGAATGAGAAAGATAGAGAAGAGTGCAAAAACAGAAAGTTCAAAATAAACAGAGAAAGTTTAGTAGGGTCGAAACCCTAACTAACTTAAAAAGTAACACTAAAGCAAACAATAATAAGAGCAGCAAAATAAATAAAAAGAACAACAAGAACAACAACAAGTGGCGTGATGCTGGGAGTCTAAGAGTCAGATGGCCGTGATGATGCAGCACAGGTGGTAGCTGCGGAGGTGGTGCCCACTGAAGATGAAGAGCTGCGTAGGAATGTCAGGATCTCAGTGGTGGCACTCTCAATGTGACTCACTGATGCAGCTAACTCTCTATGTCCTCTCTCAAGTGTCTGCAGCTGTTGGTAGACCTCAGTGCGAAATTCTGCAAACTGTGCCTCAAGTGATAGTCTCTGCTCTCTAGACTCTGGCTCGGACTCAGACTCTGAACCGGTGTCCGTCTCGTGCAAAGAATGAGGGTCTTCTGCGTGTGTTCCTTGGTGTTGTGCAAGCCTGTGTATGGTACCCCGCTTCTCAACTATACCAATGCAAGTCAGAGTCTGCATGCTAAGTAGCGCCATAGAACCAACAACTGTCATGCCTTCGGTGTGCTCAAGAAGGCCCATGCCTTTGATCATTCTTGTGAATTATGGCCCGGCGAAAATTGCTCCAAGGTGAACAAACTGGCCCTGGTGTGCTAAGACTTCCGCAAGAAGATGCCCCATGTGTAGTGGATAGCGCTCGATAATGCTGTACAGCATCAGTAGGTCCGTGCGTGAGACAACCCCTGTCGAGTCCAGTCTACCCCCAATGCCTCTAGTCAGCAGTGCATGGATGTATCGATGGGCAGGGTTCAGTAGTTGGGATGCCTTCCTTGTCCCCGAGCGATTTGCTATAGAACACCAATAGGACTCATTTGTAACGGGGTGCGGTAAGTCATAGCCTAGGGGTTTAAACTCAGGAGTGTGTGTGTATGCTTCTGTGTAGAATCCCATGTATACGCCCAGTTCATCTTGAGAGATTCGGTGTTTCTCCCCAAATGCTTGAAATGTAATCACACTCGGTCGGCCGGCACACCATTGCTTTGCAACTTCAATGGAGTTTAAGACTTCTAATGTGAGCTCTTTGTAGGTGGGTTCTTCAATGGAGAACAATTTGTCCCACCGATCATGAGAGATAAGCTCCTAGATGACTTCATCTAACCCCAAGGCTCTCAAAACATTCCAATCAATCTTTCGTATGGTGCCGAATGTTTTCCTTGACAAAAGGGCGAATCGGGTCTTGTGATCGTCCTTTCGAAATCTTGGTCCGTCACCGGGCGGAGAACGGTCTCTCCGTGTCCTCTTATGAGCCACTTTCTTGGTCCTCATACCTACAAGACCAAGGGGACACATTAAACCAAATTATAGAGAAATTAAGGCTTCATGGAATGAAAATTAAGGATAATGGTTCATTGCTACAGTAAATCCGAGAAATTTTGGCAATAGTTTTGCTTGAAAAAGTAGCCAAAAATTTTTACAATCATGCCAAACCAATCTCACAATGCTATATTAAGCAAAGAGAACCAAAAACACAAAGATTACATCTCAACAATTCAATAAAACACAAGATATAAGAATGAAAATCAAGCCTTAACCCTAGAGTATGAGGGATGAATCAAAAGCTTGAAACGGCTTGAAAAGGGTGTAATCTTCCAAAATCCTTCCACAAAAGAGTTTAGAGGAGGAGGAGAGTGATTTAGAGCAAAAAAAAAATGAGGTGATTTGGTGGAGAAATGAGTGAGAAATGAGAGGAAGAAGATGGGAGTGTGAAGATGAGAGAAAGAGTTGGGAAGAAGCCTTTTTAGGGCTTTTATCGGGCATCCTTGCGGGTGGCCTTGCGGGCGCAAGGTTGCCGGCAAGGAGCCTCGGGAAGCCTTGCGGTTGGGCTTGCGGGCGCAAGCCCACCCGCAAGGCCCCTCTGGATGGTTCACGGGTAAGCTTGCGGGCGCAAGCTTGCCCGCAAGCTTGCCATATGCGACCAAAACCCTCTCTAACGGTCATAAAACGGCTCCAAACTTGTTTAGCATCAACATAACCTCCTTTAAACCCTAAAAACAATGAAAACAAAGCCGATATAATCCCATAAACACACAAGAAGCAAGCTTCATGGCATCAACACATCAAACAACTCAAAGAATCCCAACATCATGCAACAAAGAAATGACAAAGAAGAAGAACAAAATAACTAAAACAAAGACAACATCTAACCACTAACAAATAGAAGAATACGAAAACTAGAGTGCAAGGAATTTAAAGAGCTTGGGTTGCCTCCCAAGAAGCGCTTGTTTAAAGTCGTTAGCTCGACTTATCATACCTTGATTCATGGTGGGTCAAATGGTGGAGAATTACCTCCATTTCTTGGCGGGGGGTTGTTACCTGGAAAGTAATGCTTAAGACGGTGGCCATTAACCTTGAATGTTCCGTTCTGAGGGTGAGTTATTTCGATGGCACCGTGAGGAAAAACTTCCATGACAATGTATGGCCCATGCCATCTTGATTTCAATTTCCCGGGGAATAGTCTCAGTCTAGAATTGAACAATAAAACTTGATCTCCTTTTTGAAAATTTTTAGCTCTTTTAATGTGGCGATCATGATACTCCTTTGTTTTCTCCTTGTATCGCACCGAGGTTTCATATGCCATAGTTCGCCATTCGTCTAATTCATTTAATTGAAACTTCCTCTTGTGGCCACTAAGGTGAGGGTCGAAGTTGAGTTGTTTCATGGCCGAGTAAGCTCTGTGCTCCAATTCAACTTGTAAGTGACAAGCCTTTCCATAAACTAATCGATGGGGTGTTGATCCGATAGGTGTCTTGTATGCCGTCCTATATGCCCAAAGTGCATCATCAAGCTGTTCTGCCCAATCTCTTCGGTGATGGTTGACAGTTTTCTCTAGGATCCGCTTTAACTCCCTGTTTGACACATCAACCTGCCCACTGGTTTGAGGATGATACGCAGTCGACATGCTATGAGATACCCCGTACCGTTTTAGAACTTTCTCAAGTTGAGAGTTGCAGAAATGGGTGCCTCGATCGCTTATGATCAACCTGGGTGCGCCAAACCGGGAGAACAGCTTCTTTAGAAATTTCACTACCACCCTAGCATCACAGGACGGAAAGGCTTGGGCTTCCACCCATTTTGAGACATAATCTACTACCACCAAAATGTATTTGTTACCTTGGGAGCTAGGGAAGGGACCCATGAAATCGATCCCCCAGACATCAAACACTTCGCAAGCTTGATTCCACGATTGCGGCATTTCTTCTCTTTTTGAGATATTACCGGTCCTTTGACATCTGTCACACTGTTGTACCAACGTTTGCGCATCCTGGAACATAGTGGGCTAGTAGAATCCCGAGTCAAGAGCCTTCTTAGCTGTTCTGTTCCCGCCGTAGTGGCCTCCTGTCGGACCTGAATGGCAATGCATCAATATATCATGCCCTTCCTCTGTGGACACACATCTCCTGACGACCTGATCAGCGCACATCCTGAATAGGTACGGGTCTTCCCAAATGTAGTGCTTTAAATCGGCAAAGAATTTCTCCCTTTGTTGAAATGTGAGCCGCTTTTGGAATATTTTTGCTGCTAAATAATTTGCGATATCTGCGAACCACGGAGTCTCATCTTCCTCGATCACCTGAATATTACACAACTGTTCACCAGGGAATGAATCATTTATCTCACCCTTCTGCCAATTATTCTCCATAGGCTCCTCAAGGCGTGAGAGATGATCAGCAGCTAAATTCTCCGCCCCCTTTTTATCCTTTATTTCTAGATCAAACTCTTGCAGTAGTAGGACCCATCGGATCAATCGAGGTTTTGCGTCTGACTTGCTAAGTAGATATTTCAGGACAGAATGGTATGTGTACACAATCACCTTCGATAGCACCAAATATGATCTGAATTTGTCAAATGCAAATACAACAGCGAGCATTTCTTTTTCAGTGGTGGTGTGGTTTTCTTGCGCGTCGTTCAGGGTTTTGCTTGCATAGTAGATGGGGTGGAAATAATTGTCTCTCCGCTGTCCAAGTACGGCTCCCACAGCATAGTCACTCGCATCACACATTAGTTCAAATGGTAGACTCCAATCTGGAGAAACCATAATTGGTGCTTCTATAAGCTTTTTCTTCAAGGTGAGGAAGGCTTTCATGCAGTCTTCGTTGAACTCAAAAGGGGCATCCTTCTAGAGTAGCTTTGTCAAAGGTCGGGCAATTGAAGAAAAATCTTTTACAAACCTCCTATAGAACCCTGCATGGCCCAAGAAACTTCTGATTGCTTTTACTGAAGTTGGAGGAGGAAGTTTCTCAATGGTAGCAACTTTTGCCTGATCCACTTCTATCCCCTTTTGAGAGATTTTATGTCCAAGTACTATACCCTCCTTGACCATAAAATGACACTTCTCCCAGTTAAGTACCAAATTCGTTTCTTCACACCTTTTTAAAACTCGCTCCAAATTTTTGAGACAAAAATCAAATGAGTCACCAAAGACTGAAAAGTCATCCATAAACACTTCCATGATGTTCTCCACCATACCTTCAAAAATGGCCAACATGCATCTCTGGAATGTGGCAGGTGCATTGCAAAGTCCAAACGGCATACGGCGGTAGGCAAACGTTCCATACGGACAAGTGAAAGTGGTCTTCTCCTGGTCTTCCGGAGCAATTGGTATCTGAAAGTATCCAGAGAGACCATCCAAGAAGCAGTAATAAGCGTGTCCCGCCAATCGTTCAAGCATCTGATCTATGAAAGGCAAAGGGAAGTGATCCTTTCTTGTGGCATCATTAAGCTTCCTGTAATCAATACAGACCCTCCAACCTGTAACTGTTCTCGTAGGGACAAGCTCGTTCCTCTCATTGGTGATAACTGTCATTCCTCCCTTTTTGGGTACTACTTGTACAGGACTCACCCAGGCACTGTCAGATATAGGGTATATGATGCCGGCATCGAGAAGTTTGATGACTTCATTCTTTAGTACTTCCTTCATGTTAGGATTCAACCTTCGCTGGGGTATTGCCGTAGGTTTATGATTGTCTTCCATAAGAATTTTATGAGTACAAAATGATGGGTTGATCCCTTTGATATCAGCTATTTTCCAAGTGATTGCCTTTTTATACTTTTTGAGTACATCAAGGAGTTTGCCCTTCTGTTCCTCTGTCAAATCTGACGCAATAATAACTGGAAGTTTGGAACCTTCTCCCAAAATTGCATATTAAAACTGCACCGGTAGTGGTTTTAGTTCCAATTCGGCTGGTTCCTCCAATGATGACTTCAATTTCCCGAAACTGCACCTATTGTATTTTTCAGTCCTCACCTCTTCCGTCTCTGGTCCGCTGTCACTATAATAACTTTCTTCCATTGCTTGCGCTTCTATTTCGACATGAATTTGGTTTTCCTCTAAACTGTCTGTCACTGAACTGTCTGCCACTGCGTGCTCTGTGCCCTGTTCCATTGGAGAATGCTCTACAAGGTTCACTTTCTCTGTTTGCATGTACTGGTTGAGGAATGACTGAGTATTGAAATGTCCATGAGTACCATTAATCGAACCATCACAATACTGCTTCTTCCATTGATCATCATAAAAATTTGGAGTGTGTGACTCAATCTCAGTGCTAGGGTAGTAAGACCATGGCACCTGCGCGTGATGATAGTTAACCCAATCATTGTTTGCATACATAATTAAATAATAAAAGAAAAGTATTTACAAACTTAGAATAGAAATTGGAAACAAAACAAGAAAAGAAAAGAGACCCAAGGTAATAAAAGAAAATAAACGGGAAAAATGCAGGGAATAAAATAACGGAATATAAACAAGAATGGCAAAAACGGCAAAACAAAAGCCAAATCAACACGCTCAAAGTTTTCCGAATATTTCTCGAGGTTCCCCGGCAACGGCGCCAAAAACTTGGTGGTTGTCCCGCAAGCGCACGGGGTCGTCAAGTAATAAACCACTCGCGCAAGCACGAGTGGGTCGTATTCCCAAGGGCCCGAGAATCTATCCTTACTTCCTTCTCGCAATATTGTCTAGCCTAACAAATTCGAGAGTAAAAGATGAAAATGCAACTACACGAAATAAATGCAATTCAAAATGCTAAATGACCAGGGCAATAGAAAGTGTGAAATCAGGGTGAGAAAGCGGTGACGGATAAGGATCCCCTCAGGGGCTACTGAAGTGTACAGGATGCTGGATTAACATGTAAATGGCTTGTTGGACCGAGAAAACCCTAGATTAGGTCAACCCGATGGTCACGGCAGTTGACCCCTAATCCGGTACGAGTATTGAATACGGGCTCTACCCGTACAAATCCTCATACGATTGCAAAGGGTGAGGTGGTTTTCTCAAACTAAGGTTGAATCACAAATAAGTAATTAACCCTAGAATTGGAGGGGTACAAATACCCGATGGTCACGGCGTATTTATACGTATTTCCCTTCCAAGCTTGGTGAGTCTAACACTAGGGCAATGGTCATGCAACCTAGTATTGCCTAAATAGAGATACACAGAGTTCTCATGCATACCCTAACATTCAAAAGCACCAAACAAGGATCACAAACAAGTCTACAAACATTAATTAAAACCAAGCATTCAAAATACACAAGTTCACCCCAAGGGTTCACTTACATCCGGTGACCTTGGGGTTTAGTTGTTCATAATATCAAAATACATACTCAAAAGCATGAAAACAACTAAAGAAAGCATAATCACTCCCTCAAATACGAAAATGGAGTTCTGTAGACGCCACTCAAGAGGTGGCTTCTCTTATCTTCAACCCTCCTTCAATGATGCCCTAGAGTAGGATCTTGCTCCCAAACGCACTCTCCTCCAAGATCTCGCCGTGAAAACGCCCTCAAAGCCCTCCTCCAAGCCGGATTTTCTGATGGTTGTGTGGAGCTCCAAGGAAGAAGACTTCTCTCCTTCAAATGCCCTAGAAAAGCCTTTTAAATCAAGACATCGCGATGCCTTGCGGGTGGCCTTGCGAGCGCAAGGTTGCCAGCAAGGCATCCAGAGAGTTTTTCAGGAATTTTTCCATTCAGTGCTACAGTACCCTGCTACAGTACTGCTACAGTGATGAAGCCCAAAAACACCGTATTTTGTGTCGATTTCTTCATGAATACGTTCTTGAGCTTATTTCGGGCCTGTAACATAGGTAAAGCAACTTTAAACACGAAAATAGAAAACAACTTAACAAAAAGAGAGAATAAACTATACACAAGTACGTATAAAATATGTATATTTAGACGTTTATCAGTAAGAATGCTCGAGGTGTATGGATTAGTTGTCACTGTATCCATTCTCTTAAAGATTGAGACCAAGTCCCCTTGGACAATGAGTCCTCCCGACTTATGTCTAATAAATCCCATTCCCAAAATGAATTGAGTAGATTTTCACTTTTGAAAAGGTTTTAACCATGTAAAGGGTAATGTATAGGTTTTCAGGCCAGTCAGAAGCCCTGGGGACTTGACGACGAGATGGGGAACGAATTCGATATCAAAACAGCGTTTTCGAGACAGGATACTGTAGGACAGCACTGCAGCATTCACTGTAGCAGTTACGGTAGCTCATCACGGGTTTCTTAGCAGAAAAGTAGAAATCCCGAGGGGTCAGCATACCGGCTGTATGCTGACCCGTTTACCTATCGGGATTTGGGTGTTTAAAGGCTTTCTAGGGCACCTTTTGAAAGAACTTTTTGGAACTTTTTGGGATCATATTTGGGGGAGAAGGGAGGCTAGTGTTTGGACATCACTTCCACACCATTTAGGAGGGCAAAAGGAGAGGAAATCCAAGCTTTCTTCGGTGGGGAGAGCAAGATCTAGGAGGATCCACTTCAAGGGCTTCATTGTTTGGAGCTTGAAGACAACGGGAAGCCACCCCTTCGAGTGGCGTCTTCGGAAGGTTTTCTCCGAGGATTCAAGCGTCATTCGGCCTTCACCTTTTGAGGGAGTCTTCCTCATGTTTATTTTAGTTATTTGCATGGTTTGTTTGGTTGATTTGTTGAACATGAACAACTAAACCCCAAGATCACCGGATGTAGGGGAACCTTGGGGCAAAACTTGTGATGTTTTGTATTATTTGAGTTATCTATTGTATGATTGGCTTGTTGTGATCCTTGTTTGGTATTCTTGATTGTTTTGGTACATGTGCTTAATTGATGTATCAAATTCTTGGTAGCACTTTGTAGCATGACCATTGCCTTAGTGCTAGACTCCACCAAACATGGAAGGGATTATTGTATAAATACGCCGTGACCATCGGGTATTTGTACCCCTCCATTTCTAGGGTTGAAAACTAATTAGTGTTTCCACCCTAACTTGAGGAAACCATCATTCTCCTTGCAACCATGTGAGAGGTTGAGTGGAAGAAATTCCTTGTTCAACACTTGTACCGGGTTAGGGGTCAATTGTCGTGACCATTGGGTTGACCTAAGCTTAGGTTTTCTCTGTCCAACTAGCCACGTGCTTAATTTCTCAAATATCCTGCTCACTTGAGTAGCCCCCTTGGGGATCCTCATCCATGACCGTTTTCCATCCCTGAGCATCTCTTGTGTTTTAATTCAGTCGCATTTATTTAGACAATTTCTCTGTTGTTATTTGTTTTCTTTCCTAATTACTCTCTTGAAATCGAATCGGTGAACTAAACAACAAGTGAGAAGTGAGTAAAGTAGCTCCTCGGGTCCCTTGGGAATACGACCCACTTGTGCGTGCGCGAGTGGTTTATTACTTGACGATCCCGTGCGCTTGCAGGTGTTCACACTTTCCGTCGATCAAGTACACCATCGTCTAGCCACTCCCTACCATCCGCAGACAAGTGGCCAAGTAGAGGTTACCAACAGGGAGCTGAAGAGGATCTTGACCAAGTCGGTAGAACATGGGAAAAGAGATTGGTCAGAACGGTTAGGTGACACGTTGTGGGCTTACCGGTCTGCATATAAAACTCCTATTGGAACTACACCCTATAATCTGGTTTATGGGAAATCTTGTCATCTTCCTGTTGAACTCGAACACCGAGCTTATTGGGCAATCAAGACAATGAATTTTGACGTTTCTCGAGCTGGGGAACAAAGGAAACACCAAATTAATGAGGTTGATGAATGAAGACTGAGAGCATATGAATGAAGACTGAGAGCATATGAAAGAGTTCAAGGTGGGGGATGAAGTTTTGTTATTTAACTCACGACTCAAACTGTTCTCTGGAAAACTAAAATCTAGATGGTTTGGGCCATATACCGTAACTCATGTTTCGCAGCAAGAGGTAATTGAGATCACACACCCAGATAGAGGCACTTTCAAGGTAAACGGGCATCGTCTAAAGCCATATTTTGGTGGTGAGGTGAGTACTGTGGGTGCAGAGGTGTTTTTGTTGCATGAACCCCCTTGAGTCTAGTGAGACCGGTACGTCAAGCTAGTGACGTAAAACAAGCACTTATTAGGAGGCAACCCAAATTTTAAATTCTTTACACATGTTGTAGTTAGCTTTTATTTCTGCAGTTTAGTTTTTGTTTAGTTTGTAGTTTGTGTGGATTCAGTGTTGGTGTAGTGCAATTTAGTGTTTTCATCGTTTCTGGCAAGTTTAGGTGGTAGTCCTGTGAATTTTTCTAGATTTCGTCTTTAATCGTATTAGTTTTAAATTTCTGCAGTCGTTCCATGTGTTTTCAATGAATTCTGCAGATTTTAGATCATTATGGAGCTGAAGAATGGAAACACATGGTCATGTGGATGAATTCTTGAAGGATTTCTCTCATCCAGAGAATCCACATGGCCATGTGGAATTTCCACATGGCCATGTGAGCACTATTTTTGAACTGAAAAAAATTCATCCAGAGGAGACACACGGCCGTGTGGAAATTCCACACGGCCGTGTGGATTTATCCAGTAAAGTTTTCGCAATCCAGAGAATCCACACGGCCATGTGGAAAATGGGGAGTTTGAGTGAGGGCTATCCAGAGAATCCACACGGCCGTGAGGAATTTCCACACGGCCATGTGGAGTACTTAAATGTGAGAAAATACTTTCTCTTCATATTCCACCAAGCAACCTTTCATCTTCAAGCACCTCTGATGCGTCACCGCAACAACACAACAGGGTGATGTGTGTCAACCCCTTGCGTTACCGCAAGTGCACGGGTCGTCAAGTAATAAAAGTGGACCCAAAGGGTCGAGTTGTCGAACCACAGGGAACAGAAGTACTAGTAATAGCCCCTCTTTTGTTATCTATCCTAATGAGTGTAGTGTGTGATGATCTAATGGCCAAAACTAAGAGTGTCACTACAAGTGCGCAGGGAATAAAAAGAAAGAGAGTTCTCAATCAATAAAAGTGAGGTATCCGGACAATGCTCCCCCTAGGATTCGGGTGTTGGATGTAGATTACAAGTGTTTCTAAACGAAAACAATGAGTCGTGGGTATCCAAAGGTATAACTAGTCCCCTACGAGGTCCCGGTGGAGAATTCTCTCGACGCCTCACACCACATATGACTGCTTAAAACTCTAGGGATCCCAAAGATATAACCAATTCCTAAAAGTAGATCTAACCCTGCCTCCAGGTGAAAGATCCCTAACCCCCTACGAGGTCCCGGCGGAGAATTCTCTCGACGCCTCACACCACATATGGTTGCTTGACACTTAGGGAATATGGAGATAGGAAATATCTGTCGGAAGGGAAAGGGGACACTCCACTATCTCACGGCTCACCCTCTCGACCCTCTTTACTCTTGGTAATTCTAAACCTAGCGGTGATCTCTCCCTTCACTAGATTGAATAAAACATGCAAGGCAATTAATAATGAAATCAAAAGCACAAACAGGCATTAAGAACTCAAGAGTAAAACTCAAACTGATAAATTCGAATAGAAACACAATGTAAATCTAATGAAAATAAGAATCCTAGGGTTTACATGTCCGAATACCCTTTAGGGGTTTAGCTCTCCATGGAGCGAGTCACAAAACAAATAATAAATTGAGAATAAAGTTCCAAAGACATAAAGAATAACCCCCTTGAATCCGTGATGATGGTCTTGATAGGTAGTTTCCACGTCTGGATTGAATCCACTCCGAAGCTAGGTCGCCGATGGCTTCCTTGATGCTATGACGGAGGAGGAATCGATCCAAGTTGGTGAGGAAAGCTTCCCAAAGCCGCCAAGAACTCCTCCCAAGCCCTAGCCGCCTTGTCTCTCAAAAGTGGCCAAAAATATCCCTAAAAAATTATCACAAGACGGCTTTTATAATTTGAATTCGGGGCTTTACGCGGGCATCCACACGGGCATCCACACGCCCGTGTGGAAATTCCACACGGGCGTGTGGAGTACTTTGCTACAGTACTGCTACAGTGACTGCTACAATGCTTTTCCCCCGAAGTCTTCCTTGGAGTCCACACGGTCGGGCACACGCTCGTGTGGTAGGGTGTGTGGCTTTCTATGCTTTGAAATCCTCAAGAACCTTCTTTTGCTTTGTACGGAAGCTGGGACATGGGCGTACTACTGCCTTTGTTCCCTTTCGGTTTGTGTAATGACTTGTACTCCTCCGAAAGTTGGCAGCACCCCCATGCATATGAACACAGCTTCTGATTGTGGTCTTGAAACGTGTCATCACACCCTATCTTTGCTTCTTCCTGTACGTCATGTCTCCAAAGCTCTGTTTGCACAAAACACACCTTGTTAATGCTAAAACCTGATAAAAGTGATGCTCAATGCATATAAACTGATATTATAAAATATAAATAATCAAGCACTTATCAACCTCCTCTCCAAGGATCGCGACCTTTTCTCTTCTCCTTCTATTCTCTCGCTTATTTAGAGGATTTGTGGGCTTTACTCGTCGTTACATTGAGAGATTTGTACTCATCTTCTCCGGTAAGCCCTCTTTCCCTTTTCTTGCCATGAAAAACTCAATTCTATGATGTGGATGATGGATCTTATGTTTTGCATGATATTTTCATGGATAATACTTAGGTTATTGTTTAAAACACTTGTGCTCATCTATGTGAATGTTTGTATGAACCGATGTGGACTTACCATGGCATTTTGGCGATGGTCGAAGATCCACACGGCCGTGTTGAAATTCCACACGGCCGTGTGGATTGTCGGGGTGCACCCTCTGGATTCCAAAGGAGACACACGGCCGTGTGGAAATTCCACACGACCGTGTGTATTGGTTGTTTTTGTTCTGAGTAACCCAGAGAAGACACACGGCAGTGGGGAGTTTCCAAACTACCATGTGAAATTTTGGGAACCTATTTTAAGCTCCGAATTGACTTGTTTACCTCTCTTATTCACAGGAATGGCTCCAAGGACAAAGACACTCGCTCATAAGCGTCGTCGTGAGTCCCGTGAGCTCTCGCCTGCACCATTAGAGTTCGCCGTGCCCGAACATCAAGCACGGCTTGATCGGCTCTCAAAGCTTAAATTTGGCCAAACGCGAACTCCTGATTTACAAGCTCTGGCGGCGATAGAACATGCACGTGCAGACGAGTTGGCGGATGAAGTCCGAGAGTTGATCGCCGTGGGTGGGTGGAATCGACTGTTGTGCATTAAGGACCCAGCCACTCGCGATATCACTCTTGAGGTCCTCGCATCGTTCGAGTTTGATCGTTCTCACACTGACTACCACCGGGCAGATACAGTTCGGTTTCGCATCTTTGGGCAGTACCATAGTATGAGCCTAACGAATTTCGCCGTCACCCTCGGCTTGTACGATCGAGATTTCATCCACACTGAGGAGTATGCGCAGTTTCCATTTGACTATCCTTTTCGCGTAACTCCGAGCCGAGTTTGCAGAATGCTTTGTGGAGACATGAAGTACGAGCCTGGGACGACCAAGGCCTCTATACTCCTCCGCCCTGCCCACAGGTACATTCATGCCATTCTGAGCAGGTCTATCAATGGGCTAGGAGACAGCACCGGCGTATTGGGGCGGCTGGACCTTCTCTATTTATACTCTATGGTCCAGAGTCTGCCCCTGCACCTGGGATACGTGGTGGCTGACTACTTGAGGCATCAGGGACAGTACGCGCGGATAGGAGTCCTTTTCTCTGGTCCATATATCACTCGACTGGTAAGAGGGATGGGACTGATTGATGCTGTCCGGGGAGCTCATAAGGTCATCGTTCCCTCTCCACTAGGCCTTGAGACCTTGCGTATGATGGGCATGGTGAAGAGGGCCGCTCCCGGCGGGTATGTTCTTGTTGTTCCTTCCCCAGATGAGTCCGAGGGGTCTGAGGATGAAGATGAAGACTCAGAGGAAACCCGGGCAGGGCCGTCATCACAGCACACACCGATGGCGGCAAAGGACACCCCAGCAGCCGAGGAAGTGCCACCGATGTCCGCACATGCATCTCCTCCGGCATATGATCGCATAGACAGACTTGAGAGTGCTATAGGGGTCCTCCAGTCTGATCTCGCCGCCATGCGGATGACCCAGGCAGTGAACCACACTGAGGTTCTCGCTCGCATGGCCGAGTATCACTCAGAGATGATGGCGCGCATCACTTCACTCCAGCAGATGATGGCGAGAGGTAGCGACTCCCCTATGCAGTCCATACCCAGAGCACCCCATGCATCTCCAGCATCCCCAGCAGCACCAGCAGATGACGACGCTTGACGCGTCTTTTATTTCCTTTTACTTCCTTGTACTTTCATTTCTGTTGAGTCTTTTTGTACTCAGAAAGGTTGTACCTTCTGAGAGTTATCTTACTGTTTTCATTTCTTAAGTTTTTGTTGAGTTTGAGTTTGGTTTGCTTACTTTTAAACTCGTTTAATCTTTGTTTGTGTCGAGATCCACTGAACCCCTTTTGTGATGTGCAGATGGGCTTGTCAACTTGGTTTTGAGAAATGGTCATAGGCACGGCCATGTGGATGTCTCACATGGCCGTGTGAGCTTCACAACCCTACACAATTTCACTTCCCGCTTTTACACCTCCATTCAAATACTACATTCGGAGATCAGGGGAGTGTTGTTTTAATACCCACGCCCTCATGTTATTCTTTGTTTTCTTATGTTGCATGCTTGTATGAGTACATTGAGGGCAATGTACATCTCAAGTGTGGGGGGAGTTCACACCGCACACGTTCTTTATTCTTGATCATCATTTTCATTCTCATTTAGCCAATGACAGTTCACCTTAAGGAAAAATGAGTGTATTCTCGAATTTAGGTGACATTTAAACATCGGTTGTCATCATGCTCTAGTTTACTCGAAAAACTTAGAAATTTTTTGTCTGATTGCATTTCTTGCACATTACTTGCTCTGTTAACACTGATAACGCTAGTTCAGTTCTGAAAGGACATTAGTTTCATAATTTGAGTTTCAAAAAAAAAAAAAAATGGTGTTCCTTTGTTCTTGGGGTGGAAAGAGCTACCACCTATTCTGTATGCAGCTACTCTCATAAGTCGGATACTACCTATGCCCTAATGAGAGAAAGAGCTATCTAATAGGCTGTGTGAAAGCTAACACTCCCGGGTGGAAAGAGCTACCACCTTGAAAGGGTGAAAGCCGCCTAGGAGGCATCTTGGGAAATGGCTACCTTTGAGGTTGCGTGCAGCTACCACCGATTTCTTTGTCCTTAAATAAGTCCTTGTTTTAATAATGTTCAAGCGTAGACTTGGGGGATGGCATGAGTAAGTATACACACACACGCTTTCAGATTTTATTTTCTTCGGAATTTGAGTTTTTGCTAGAGTTTTGATTTTTATCTATCTATGTTTAAAATTTCCCCTTGTTTGAGAATGCTATCTTTACACACTTTTGGTGAACTTAAGGCCAAGCATTTTCATCACTCAACCTTTAATTCTCATGGTATGAACTTTGCTTGAGGACAAGAAAAAGCTTAAGTGTGGGGGAGTTTGATAAGTGCTTGCATGTAGATATTTTTTGGAAATGTTTTCCACGCACGAGCATCACATTTCTCAGGTTGTATCGCTAATTTCGTGTGCTGTTGTGTTCTTTCGTGCAATTAGGGTTGTGAAGACATGGTACGTGAATAAAGGCAAGATTAGGTCATAATGGTGCCAAGTGGAGCTCTTTTGTGCAAGTACAAAGTTCAAGACACAAATCGGATTCAAACAAGGGGATATGTGCCAACTTCTAAAGGCTTCAAAACAATTCTTGTAGAAGGACACGAAGGCAGTCATGCTCGCTTGTTCAGATTTGTTCGAAGATTTCAAAAGCTCTCCAAGGATTTTTCATCATCAAGAAATGCCACACGACCTTTCACATGGGCGTGTGTCCGTCCATGTGACCTCAGGAGAAGAAACGGGCGAAATCGGGGACCAATACGCAAGTTTCCACAGGGCTAAAATTCCACATGGGCGTGTGGAATTTCCACACGGCCATGTGGCTCATCCACACGCCGTGTGGATCCTCGAGATGGCCAATTATAAAGCCGTTCTGAAGCGTTATTTGGGGGATCTGCTTCCAAGCTTGGGAGGAGGTGACGGCTTGGGTTCAGGAGGTTCTTGCTACGCTTTGGGGGTGCTTCTTCATCGATTTCAACATCAATCCCTTCCAAGGAGAGCTACTGGGGCAGCCTTCGACAACTCGATTCGGAGGTGTGCTCTAGGCTTGGAGGAAGGATTTTTTTGAGAAGAAGGAGAAGCCCTCATAGACCATCGGCACGGAGTTTAAGGGGGTTTTACTTATGGATTGTTTGCATTTAATTCCCATTATTTTCATGATCTTGTATTGTTCCATGGAGAGCAAAAACCTTTGTGGGTGCTTGGACATGTAAACCCTAGAATTACTATGTTTCTATGACTTTATTGCTGTTCTTTAATTTGAGTTTCAATTTGAGTTTCAATCTTGTGTGCTTCTTGGATTTTCCCTTAGAGTGAAACTAGGGTTGAGAATCACATTTAATCATCCTTTTGACGAGTGACCATCACCATTAGGATTAGATCAATCAAGAGTGAAGAGGGTCGAGAGGGTGAGTTGAGAGGTAGCAACACGTCCCCTTTCCCCTCCGATGAGATTTACCCTATCTTCTCATTCCATGAGATAACTTCGATCTCAAAGAGAGTTAGGCGTTGAGAGAAGCCTTTCCGCCGGGACTTATTTGTGATTAGGGATCTTCTGCCTGGACCAAAGGGGTTGGTCCATATTTTGGAATAGGATTTTTCATTTGGATTCCCACGAGCTTCTCGCAGTCATACGTGGTGTGAGGCGTCGAGAGTCTTTCTCTCCGCCGGGACCTTAGCTTTGGGATCTTGTATCTTTGGATTTCCACGACTCATTGATTCTCATTTTTAGGAGAGCGACTTAAGTTTTGCACTAGAAACTAGCATTCTAGGGGAACATTGTCCGAGTACCCCATCTTCATATTGGTCTTGTTCTACACTCTAGCTTTTACTTTCAGTACATTATTTCTTGTTTTATTTTCAATCACAACAACAATTGATTTGTCTTTGGCTACTTAGCAAAGTGTTAATGTTCTTACGTCTACTCCCTGTGGATTTGACTACCCACCCGTTTGGGTACTTTATTACTTCGACACCCGTGCACTTGCGGAACACACACGCAAGGGTGTGTCACCTTTCCACTGCCGCTTGAGATTCACATGAGCGAGTGGAAAAAGTTGAAGACCACGAAACTTCTTTGTGAATTCAATGTAGCGGAAAACAACTATCCTTGTGAAGGTCTCTCCATGGCCGTTTGAGATTCATATGAGTGAGTGGAAGAAGTTAAAGACCATGAAACTATTTGTGAATTCGATGTAGCGGAAAACAGCTTTCCTTGTGAAGCACTCTCCATTGCCGCTTGAGATTCATATGAGTGCGTGGCAGAAGTTGAAGAACGTGAAACTCTTTGAGAATTCGATGTAGTGGAAGACAGCTTTCCCTGTGAAGGCTTCTCCACTGCCGCTTGAAATTCAAATGAGTGAGTGGATGAAGTTGAGGAACATGAAGCTCTATGTGAATTCAATGTAGTGGAAGGCAGCTTTAGTTGTGAAGGCCTCTCCATTGCCCATTGAGATTTATATGACTGAGTGACTGAGTGGAAGAAGTTGAGAAACATGAAACTCTTTGTTAATTCAATGTAGTGGAAGACAGCTTTCCTTGTGAAGGCCTCTCCACTGCCGCTTGAAATTCGCATGAGTGAGTGGAAGAAGTTGAGGAACATGAAACTCTTTGTGAATTCAATGTTGTGGAAGCCAGCTTTCCTTGTGAAAGCCTCTCCACTGCCGCTTGAAATTCTTATGAGTGAGTGGAAGAAGTTAAAGAATATGAAACTCTTTGTGAATTCGATGTAGCGGAAAACAGCTTTCCTTGTGAAGCACTCTCTATTGCCGCTTGAAATTCATATGAGTGAGTGGAAAAAGTTAAAGACCATGAAACTCTTTGTGAATTCGATGTAGCGGAAAATAGCTTTCCTTGTGAAGCCCTCTCCATTGTCGCTTGAGATTCATATGAGTGAGTGGATGAAATTGAAGAACGTGAAACTCTTTGTGAATTCAATGTACTGGAAGACAGTTTTCCTTGTGAATACCTCTCCATTGCCGCTTGAGATTCATATGACTTAGTCAAAGAAGTTGAAAACATGAAACTCTTTGTGAATTCAATGTAGTGGAAGACAGCTTTCCTTCTAAAGCCCTCTCCATTGCCGCTTGAGACTCATATGAGTGAGTGGAAGAAGTTGCAGAATATGAAACTCTTTGTGAATTCAATGTAGTGGAAGACAGCTTTCCTTGTGAAGGCCTCTCCATGGCCGTTTTGATATTCATTTGAGTTAGTGGAAGAAGTTGAGGAACATGAAACTCTTTCTGAATTCGATGTAGCGGAAAACAGCTTTCCTTGTGAAGGCCTCTCCATTGCCGCTTGAGATTCATGTGAGTAAGTTGAAGAAGTTGAAGAACATGAAACTCTTTGTGAATTCAATGTAGTGGAAGTCAGCTTTCCTTGTGAAGGCCTCTCCACAATTGCTTGAGATTCACATGAGTGAGTGGAAAAATTTAAAGAAAAAGAAACTTTTTATGAATTCAATGTAGCGCAAAACAGCTTTGCTTGTGAAGGCCTCTCCATGGCAGCTTGAGACTCATATGACTGAGTGGAAGAAGTTGAAGAACATGAAACTCTTTGTGTATTCAATGTAGTGGAAGACAGCTTTCCTTTCGAAGGCCTCTCCACTGCCGCTTGAGATTCACATGAGCGAGTGGAAAAAGTTAAAGAAGACGGAACTTCTTTGTGTATTCAATGTAGCGGAAAACAACTATCCTTGTGAAGGAATCTCCATAGCCGCATGAGATTCATATGAGTGAGTGGAAGAAGTTGAGGAACACAAAACTCTTTATGAATTCAATGTAGTGGAAGACAGCTTTCCTTGTGAAGGCCTCTTCATTGCCGCTTGAGATTCATATCAGTGAGTGGAAGAAGTTGAGGAACATGAAACTCTTTGTGAATTCAATGTAGTGGAAGACAACTTTCCTTGTGAAGGCCTCTTCACTGCCGCTTGAAATTCACATAAGTGAGTGGAAGAAGTTGAGGAACATGAAACTTCTTTGTGAATTCAATGTAGCGGAAAACAACTATCCTTGTGAAGGCCTCTCCATGGCCGCTTGAGATTCATATGAGTGAGTGTAAGAAGTTAAAGACCATGAAACGCTATGTGAATTCAATGTAGCAGAAAACAGCTTTCCTTTCGAAGCACTCTCCATTGCCGCTTGAGAAGAAGGAGAAGCCCTTATAGACTATCGGGACGGAGCTTAAGGGGGTTTTATTTATGGATTGTTTGTATTTAAATTCCATTTCTTTCATGATTTTGTATTGCTCCATGGAGAGCTAAAACCCTAGTGGGTACTTGGACATGTAAACTCTAGAAATTCTATGTTTCTATGACTTTATTGCTGTTCTTCAATTTGTGTTTTAATTTGAGTTTCAATCTTGTATGTTTCTTGAATTCTCCCTTAGAGTGACACTAGGGTTGAGGATTATATTTAATCATCCTATTGATGAGTGACCATCACCATTAGGATTAGATCAATCGGTATTGAAGAGGGTTGAGAGGGTGAGTTGAGAGGTAGCAACACGGCCCTTTTCCCTTATGGTGTGATTTACCCTACCTTCTCATTCCACGAGATAACTTCAATCTCAAAAAGAGTTAGGCGTTGAGAGAGAGAAGTCTTTCCGCCGGGACTTATTTGCGATTAGGGATCCTCCGCCTGGACCAAAGGGGTTGGTCCATATTTCGGAATAGGGTTTATCAATTGGATTTCCCATGAGCTTTTCGCAGTCTTACGTGGTGTGAGGCGTCGAGAGTCTTTCTCTCCACCGGGACCTCGTAGGGGACTAGTCAGGGTTGACCTTAGGTTTGGGACCCTGTATCCTTGGATTTCCTCGACTCATTGACTTTCATTGTTAGAAGGGCGGTTTAAGTTCTGCACTAGAAACTAGGATTCTAGGGGGAGCATTGTCCGAGTACCCCATCTTCGTATTGATTTTTTTCTACACTCTAGCTTTTACTTTCAGAAGTTTATTTCTGTTTCTTTCTTGTTTTATTTTCAATCACATCAACCATTGATTTATCTTTGACTACTTAGCAAAGTGTTATTGTTCTTACGTCTACTCCCTGTGGATTCGACTACCCACCCGTTTGATTACTTTATTACTTCGACACACGTGCACTTGCGGAGCACACGCAAGGATGTGTAAGAAGGCCTCTGATACGCCCCTTGCGTAACCGCAAGTGCACGGGTCGTACAAGTAGTATAATGTACCCAAAAGGTGGGGTAGTCGAATCCACAGGGACTGGTATAGCTTCTAATACTAACGTCCAACTTAATATCTAACCAAACTGAAGATGAAGGAATTGACTTTGGACTAACTTCGAGGAAGTTAAGGGAATGGGAAGTTCACCAAGGGAAGATTTAGATTTGACTCGATGGAAGAGATGGGGCCCCGGGGTTGGGTTTCTGACGTTCACTAACTCAGTCTTTCTCAGTAATTATCAGGGATGTCTTCAGTTCTAAACCTAGCTATGCTATAAGCATGTGGTTTCTAGCACTGCCGAGCTCTAAGTTGAACTCCCTCTGCTTGCAACAATCAACAAGGATTCACAAACCTAGATGGGAGAACCTAACTACCAAGCATCAAGCACTAAACAACAAGCAAGATAGCCAATAACCTTGATTTATTGAAGGAACAAGACAATCATAAAAACTGCAAGTAAAGACTATGAGTTCGAGCTACAACGTCATACAACCACCCTCGGGGCTCCTTTAAGAGTTTAGCCCCTCATGATAACAACCCACAAATACAATGCCAAAGAAATTAGAAGACAATGAATTGAAAACTCCCTAATTTCTTGCATCCTTGAGGTTGTCGAAGGATATATGACGTCGTGTAATCCCCTTCCGATCGGCCTACCATACACTTGGCATTCCCTTGATGAAGCTGAGGATGAATCCACAAGGCTCTCCCTTTCTTTCTCCCAAAGATCGCCCCCCAAAAGTCCCCAAAAAACCTAAGTTTTTAGGGTTTTAATGTTTTCCCGATGTGAGCACGGGCGTGCTGAAACCGTGCTTCAAGCCGTGCAGATTACGGCCAAATAACTCTTCAGAAAACTCAGAAACCTGTAATCTGCACGGGGAGCAGAACGGGCGTGCATAGACCGTGCTGAGGTTTTCACGACCGTGCTCAGCGAACTCTGGCTGTGCTGAAATATGGCTGCATTCTCCTGTAATTTTCACGGGAAACAGCACGGGCGTGCTTCGAAAGTGCTGAAATTTTCACACCCGTGCCTAGCGGACTCAGGCTGTGCTGAATTATGGTTGAATCCATCTGTATTTTGCACGGGAAACAGCACGGGCGTGCTCAAGAGGTGCTGGGCTTGATGAGGTTTCTTCTAAGTCCTTTAGCTTCTAAAATTGTTCCAAAAACGATTCTTCTTACTTCAGGACTTTGATATCTGCATGACGAACAACGAATAACTCAAATAGCACCGTACTTGGAGAATTAAAGCCAAAATATTGAATAATGATGAAGGTAAAGCATGCAATATATGTATATGAAATGCGCTCATCAGCCTCTCTACTGCCGCTTGAAATTCACGTGAGTGAGTGGAAGAAGTTGAGGAACATGAAACTCTTTGTGAATTCAATGTAGCGGAAAGCAGCTTTCCTTGTGAAGCATTCTCCATTGCCGCTTGAGACTCATAGGAGTGAGTGGAAGAAGTTGAAGAACATGAAACTCTTTGTGAATTCAATGTAGTGGAAGACAGCTTTCCTTGTGAAGGCCTCTCCACGGCCACTTGAGATTCACATGAGTGAGTAGAAAAATTTAAAGATAATGAAACTTTTTATGAATTCAACGTAGTGGCAAACAGCTTTCCTTGTGAAGGCCTCTCCACGGCAGCTTGAGATTCATATGAGTGAGTGGAAGAAGTTGAAGAACATGAAACTCTTTGTGTATTCAATGTAGTGGAAGACAGCTTTCCTTTTGAATGCCTCTCCATGGCCGCTTGAGATTCACATGAGCGAGTGAAAAAAGTTGAACACCACGAAACTTCTTTGTGAATTCAATGTAGCGGAAAACAACTATCCTTGTGAAGGCCTCTCCATAGCCGCTTGAGATTCATATGTGTGGGAGGAAGAAGTTAAATACCATGAAACTCTTTGTGAATTCGATGTAGCGGAAAACAACTTTAATTTTGAAGCACTCTCCATTGCCGCTTGAGATTCAAATGAGTGAGTGGCAGAAGTTGAAAAACATGAAACTCTTTGTGAATTCAATGTAGTGGAAGACAGGTTTCCTTGTGAAGGCTCTCCACTGCCGTTGGAAATTCACATGAGTAAGTGGAAGAAGTTGAGCAACGTGAAACTCTTTGTGAATTCAATGTAGTGGAACACAGCTTTCCTTGTGAAGGCCTCTCCACTGCCGCTTGAAATTCACATGAGTGAGTGGAAGAAGTTAAAGACCATGAAACTCTTTGTGAATTCGATGTAGCGGAAAACAGCTTTCCTTGTGAAGCACTCTCTATTGCCGCTTGAGATTCAGATGAGTGAGTGGAAGAAGTTGAAGAACATGAAACTCTTCGTGAATTCAATGTAGTGGAAGACAACTTTCCTTGTGAAGGCCTCTCCACTGCCGCGTGGAATTCACATGAGTCAGTGGAAAAGATTAAAATCCATGAAAATATTTGTGAATTCGATGTAACGGAAAATAGTTTTCCTTGTGAAGCCCTCTCCATTACCACTTGAGACTCAGATGTGTAAGTGGAAGAAGTTGAAGAACATGAAACTCTTTGTGAATTCAATGTAGCGGAAAGCAGCTTTCCTTGTGAAGTTCTCTCCATTGCCGCTTGAGACTCATATGAGTGAGTGGCAGAAGTTGAAGAACATGAAACTCTTTGTGAATTCAATGTAGTGGAAGGCAGCTTTCCTTGTGAAGGCCTCTCAACTACCGCTTGAAATTCATATGAGTGAGTGGAAAATGTTAAAGACCATGAAACTCTTTGTGAGTTCGATGTAGCGGACAACAGCTTTCTTTGTGAAGCCCTCTCCATTGCCGCTTGAGATTTATATGAGTGAGTGGAAGAAGTTGAACAACATGAAACTATTTGTGAATTCAATGTAGTGGAAGACAACTTTCCTTGCGAAGGCCTCTCCACTGCCGCGTGAAATTCACATGAGTCATTGGAAAAGATTAAAATCCATGAAAATCTTTGTGAATTCGATGTAACGGAAAATAGTTTTCCTTGTGAAGCCCTCTCCATTGTCGCTTGAGACTCAGATGTGTGAGTGGAAGAAGTTAAAGAACATGAAACTCTTTGTGAATTCAATGTAGCGGAAAGCAGCTTTCCTTGTGAAGTTTTCTCCATTGCCGCGGGAGACTCATATGAGTGAGTGGAAGAAGTTGAAGAACATGAAACTCTTTGTGAATTCAATGTAGTGGAAGGCAGCTTTCCTTGTGAAGGCCTCTCAACTGCGGCTTGAAATTCGTATGAGTGACTGGAAAAAGTTAAAGACCATGAAACTTTTTGTAAATTCGATGTAGCGGACAACAGCTTTCTTTGTGAAGCCCTCTCCATTGCAGCTTGAGATTTATATGAGTGAGTGGAAGAAGTTGAAGAACATGAAACTCTTTGTGAATTCAATGAAGTGGAAGACAGATTTCCTTGTGAAGGCCTCTCCATTAACGCTAGGGATTCATATAACAGAGTGGAAGAAGTTGAAAACATTAAACTCTTTGTGAATTCAATGTAGAGTAAGACAGCTTTCGTTCTGAAGCCCTCTCGATTGCCGCTTGAGACTCATATGAGTGAGTGGAAGAAGTGGAAGAATATGAAACTCTTTGTGAATTCAATGTAGTGGAAGACAGCTTTCCTTGTGAAGGCCTCTCCACTGCCGCTTGAAATTCACATGATGAGTGGAAAAAGTTAGAGTCCATGAAACTCTTTGTGAATTCAATGTAGCGGAAAAAAGCTTTCCTTGTTAAGGCCTCTCCATTGCAGCTTGAGGTTCATATGAGTGAGTGGAAGAAGTTCAATAACATGAAACTCTTTGTGAATTCAATATAGTGGATTACAACATTTGTTGTGAAGGACTCTCCACTGCGCCTTGAGATTCACGTCAGTGAGTGGAAGAAGTTGAAGTCCACGAAACTTCCTAGTGAATTCAATGTAGTTTAAGACAGCTTTCCTTGTGAAGCCCTCTTCATTGCCGCTTGAGATTCATATGAGTGAGTGGAAGAAGTTGAGGAACATGAAACTCTTTGTGAATTCAATGTAGTGGAAGACAGCTTTCCTTGTGAAGGCCTCTCTACTGCCGCTTGAAATTCACGTGAATGAGTGGAAGAATTTGAGGAACATGAAACTCTCTGTGAATTCAATGTAGTGGAAGACAACTTTCCTTGTGAAGGCCTCTCCACTGCCGCTTGAAATTCACATGAGTCAGTAAAAAAGGATAAAATCAATGAAACTCTTTGTGAATTCAATGTAGCGGAAAGCAGCTTTCCTTGTGAAGCACTCTCCATTGCCGCTTGAGACTCATATGAGTGAGTGGAAGAAGTTGAAGAACATGAAACTCTTTGTGAATTCAATGTAGTGGAAGACAGCTTTATTTGTGAAGGCCTCTCCACTGCCACTTGAGATTCACATTAGTGAGTGGAAAAAGTTAAAGATAATGAAACTTTTTATGAATTCAACGTAGTGGCAAACAGCTTTCCTTGTGAAGGCCTCTCCACGGCAGCTTGAGATTCATATGAGTGAGTGGAAGAAGTTGAAGAACATGAAACTCTTTGTGTATTCAATGTAGTGGAAGACAGCTTTCCTTTTGAAGGCCTCTCCACGGCCGCTTGAGATTCACATGAGCGAGTGAAAAAAGTTGAACACCACGAAACTTCTTTGTGAATTCAATGTAGCGGAAAACAACTATCTTTGTGAAGGACTCTCCATTGCCGCTAGGGATTCATATGACTGAGTGGAAGAAGTTGAAGAACATTAAACTCTTTGTGAATTCAATGTGGTGGAAGACAGCTTTCGTTCTGAAGCCCTCTCGATTGCCGCTTGAGACTCATATGAGTGAGTGGAAGAAGTGGAAGAATATGAAACTCTTTGTGAATTCAATGTAGTGGAAGACAACTTTTCTTGTGAAGGTCTCTCTATGGCCGCTTGAGATTCATATGAGTTAGTGGAAGAAGTTGAGGAACATGAAACAATTTGTGAATTCAATGTAGTGGAAGACAGCTTTCCTTGTGAAGGTCTCTCCACTGCCGCTTGAAATTCACATGAGTGAGTGGAAATAGTTAGAGACCATGAAACTCTTTGTGAATTCAATGTAGCGGAGAAAAGCTTTCCTTGTGAAGGCCTCTCCATTACCGCTTGAGGTTCATATGAGTGAGTGGAAGAAGTTTAATAACATGAAACTCTTTGTGAATTCAATTTAGTGGATTACAACATTTGTTGTGAATGCCTCTCCACTGCCACTTGAGATTCACATGAGTGAGTGGAAGAAGTTGAAGTCCACGAAACTTCTTAGTGAATTCATTGTAGTGGAAGACAGCTTTTCTTGTGAATGCCTCTCCACTTCCACTTGAGATTCACATGAGTGAGTAGAAAAAGTTAAAGATAATGAAACTTTTTCTGAATTCAACGTAGTGGCAAATAGCTTTCCTTGTGAAGGCCTCTCCACGGCAGCTTGAGATTCATATGAGTGAGTGGAAGAAGTTGAAGAACATGAAACTCTTTGTGTATTCAATATAGTGGAATACAGCTTTCCTTTTGAAGGCCTCTCCACTGCCGCTTGAGATTCACATGAGCGAGTGAAAAAAGTTGAACACCACGAAACTTCTTTGTGAATTCAATGTAGCGGAAAACAACTATCCTTGTGAAGGCCTCTCCATGGCCGCTTGAGATTCATATGTGTGGAAGGAAGAAGTTAAATACCATGAAACTCTTTGTGAATTCGATGTAGCGGAAAACAACTTTAATTTTGAAGCACTCTCCATTGCCGCTTGAGATTCATATGAGTGAGTGGCAGAAGTTGAAGAACATGAAACTCTTTGTGAATTCAATGTAGTGGAAGACAGGTTTCCTTGTGAAGGCTCTCCACTGCCGTTGGAAATTCACATGAGTAAGTGGAAGAAGTTGAGCAACGTGAAATTCTTTGTGAATTCAATGTAGTGGAACACAGCTTTCCTTGTGAAGGGCTCTCCACTGCCGCTTGAAATTCACATGAGTGAGTGGAAGAAGTTAAAGACCATGAAACTCTTTGTGAATTCGATGTAGCGGAAAACAGCTTTCCTTGTGAAGCACTCTCTATTGCCGCTTGAGATTCAGATGAGTGAGTGGAAAAAGTTGAAGAACATGAAACTCTTTGTGAATTCAATGTAGTGGAAGACAACTTTCCTTGTGAAGGCCTCTCCACTGCCGCGTGAAATTCACATGAGTCAGTGGAAAAGATTAAAATCCATGAAAATCTTTGTGAATTCGATGTAGTAAAAGACGCATCAAGCGTCGGCATCTGCTGGTGCTGCTGGGGATGCTGGGGATGTGTGGGGTGCTCGGGGTGTGGATGACGAAGTGGAATCGCTACCTCTCGCCATCAACTGGTGGAGTGAAGTGATACGCGCCATCATCTCCGTGTGGTACTCAGCCATGCGAGCGAGAACCTCAGTGTGGTTCGCTACCTTGGTCACCCGCATGGCGGCGAGATCAGTCTGGAGGGTCCCTGGTGCGTCTCCGCAACAACACAACAGGGTGATGTGTGTCAACCCCTTGCGTTACCGCATGTGCACGGGTCGTCAAGTAATAAAAGTGGACCCAAAGGGTCAGGTTGTCGAACCACAGGGAACAGAAGTACTAGTAATAGCCCCTCTTTTGTTATCTAGCCTAATGAATATAGTGTTTGATGATCTAATGGCCAACACTAAGAGTGTCACCACAAGTGCGCAGGAAATAAAAGGAAAAGAGTTCTCAATCAATAAAAGTGAGGTATCCGGACAATACTCCCCCTAGGATTCGGATGTTGGATGTAGATTACAAGTGTTTCTAAACGAAAACAATGAGTCGTGGGTATCCAAAGGTATAACAGCCCCTGCCTCCAGGTCGCCGATAACTAGTCCCCTACGAGGTCCCGGCGGAGAATTCTCTCGACGCCTCACACCACATATGACTGCTTAAAACTCTAGGGATCCCAAAGATATAACCAATTCCTAAAAGTAGATCTAACCCTGCCTCCAGGTGAAAGATCCCTAACCCCCTATGAGGTCCCGGCGGAGAATTCTCTCGACGCCTCACACCACATATGGTTGCTTGACACTTAGGGAATATGAAGATAGGAAATATCTGTCGGAAGGGAAAGGGGACGCTCCGCTATCTCACGGCTCACCCTCTCAACCCTCTTTACTCTTGGTAATTCTAAACCTAGCGGTGATCTCTCTCTTCACTAGATTGAATAAAACATGCAAGGCAATTAATAATGAAATCAAAAGCACAAACAAGCATTAAGAACTCAAGAGTAAAACTCAAACTGATAAATTTGAATAGAAACACAATGTAAATCTAATGAAAATAAGAATCCTAGGGTTTACATGTCCGAATACCCTCTAGGGGTTTAGCTCTCCATGGAGCGAGTCACAAAACAAATAATAAATTCAGAATAAAGTTCCGTGATGATAGTCTTGATGGGTAGTTTCCACGTCTGGATTGAATCCACTCCGAAGCTAGGTCGCCGATGGCTTCCTTGATGCTATGACGGAGGAGGAATCGATCCAAGTTGGTGAGGAAAGCTTCCCAAAGCCGCAAAGAACTCCTCCCAAGCCCTAGCCGCCTTGTCTCTCGAAAGTGGCCGAAAAGATCCCTAAAAATTATCGCAAGGCGGCTTTTATAATTTGAATTCCTCAAGAACCTTCTTCTTCTTTGTACCGAAGCTGGGACATGGGCGTACTACTGCCTTTGTGCCCTTTCGGTTTGTGTAATGACTTGTACTCCTCCGAAAGTTGGCAACACCCCCATGCATATGAACACAGCTTCTGATTGTGGCCTTGAAACGTGTCATCACACCCTATCTTTGCTTCTTCCTGTATGTCATGTCTCCAAACCCCTGTTTGCACAAAAGAACACAAAACACACCTTGTTAATGCTAAAACCTGATAAAAGTGATGCTCAATGCATGTAAACTGATATTATAAAATATATATAATCAAGCACTTATCAGTCCCTACAGCAGCCTCAAGTCTGTCGATGCGCTCCTGTGCTGAAGGAGATGCAGGTGCTGACACCGGTGGCACCTCCTCGTCTGCTGGGTTGTCCTCCGCCGCCATGGGTGTGGGCTGTGATGATGGCCCTGCCCGGGTCTCCTCCGAGTCTTCATCTTCGTCCTCAGACTCCTCGGACTCATATGGAAAGGGAGCAACAAGTACGTACCTACCGGGGCCGGCCCTCTTCACCATGCCCATCATACGCAAGGTATCAAGGCCAAGTGGAGAGGGAACAATTACCTTATCAGCTCCCCGAATAGCATCAATCAGTCCCATTCCTCGGACGAGTCGAGTGATGTAGGGACCAGAGAAAAGAACTCCTATCCGTGCGTACTGTCCCTGGTGCCTCAGAAAATCAGCTACCACGTATGCCAGGTGCAGGGGCAGGCTCTGTACCATAGAGTGTAAGTAGAGGAGGTCCAGCCGCCCCAATACGCCGGTGTTGTCTCCTCGCCCAGTAATAGACCTGCTCAGTATGGCATGAATGTACCTGTGGGCGGGGCGGAGGAGCAAAGAAGCCTTGGTCAACCCGGACTCGTACTGTTTATCTCCACATAGCATCCGGCAGACTCGGCTTGGAGTGACGCGGAAAGGGTAGTCGAATGGTAGCTGCGCGTACTCCTCCGTGTGGATGAAGTCTCGATCGTACAGGCCGAGGGCGACAGCAAAATCAGTCAAACTCATGCTGTGGTACTGCCCAAAGATGCGGAACCGAATTGTGTCTGGCCGGTGGTAGTCGGTGTGTGATGAGCGCATTTCATATATATATATATTGCATGCTATACCTTCATCATTATTGAATGTTTTGGCTATAATTCTCCAAGTACGGTGCTATTTGAGGTATTCGTTGTTCGTCATGCAGATATCAAAGTCCTGAAGTAAAAAGAAGCGCTTTTGGAACAATTTTAGAAGCTAAAGGACTTAGAAGAAACCTCATCAAGCTCAGCACGGTTTGAGTACGCCCGTGCTATCCCCCGTGCAAAATGCAGAAGAATTCAACTGCGATTCAGCACAGCCTGAGTCCGCTGAGCACGGGTGTGAAAACCTCAGCACGGTCGAAGCACGCCCGTGTTGCTTCCCATGAAAATTACAGGAGAATGCGGCCATAGATCAGCACAGCCAGAGTTCGCTGAGCACGGTCGTGCAAAGCCTCAGCACGGTCTAAGCACGCCCGTGCTGTTCCCCGTGCAGATTACAGGTTTGTGAGTTTTCTGAAGAGTTATTTGGCCGTAATCTGCACGGCTTCAACACGCCCGTGCTCACATCGTGAAAACATTAAAACCCTAAAAACTTAGGTTTTTGGGGGACTTTTGGTGGGCGAACTTTGGGGGAAAGAAAGGGAGAGCTTTGGGGGTTGATCCTCTACTTCATCAAGGGAATGCCAAGCGTATGGTAGGCCGATCGGAGGGAGATTACACGACATCGTAGATCCTTGGACAACCTCAAAGATGCAAGAAATTAGGGAGTTTTCAATTCCTTGTCTTGTAATTTCTTTGGTATTGTGTTTGTTGGTTGTTATCATGAGGGGCTAAACTCTTAAGGGAGCCCCGGGGGTGGTTGTATGACGTTCTAGCTCAAACTCGTAGTCTTTACTTGCAGTTTTTATGATTGTCTTGTTCATTTCAATAAATCAAGGTTATTGGCTATCTTGTATGTTGTTTAGTGCTTGATGCTTGGTAGTTTGGTTCTCCTATCTAGGTTTGTGAATCTTTATTGATTGTTGCAAGCAGAGGGAGTTCAACTTAGGGCTCGGCAGCTCTAGAAACCACATGCTTATAGCATAACTAGGTTTAGAACTGAAGACATCCCTGATAATTACTGAGAAAGACTGAGTTAGTGAACGTCAGAAACCCAACCCCGGGGCCCCATCTCCTCCATCGAGTCAATCCTAAATCTTCCCTTGGTGAACTTTCCATTCCCTCAACTTCCTCAAAGTCAGTCCAAAGTCAAGTCCTTCATTCTCGATTTGGTTAGATATTGAGTAGGACGTTAATATTAGAAGCTATACCAGTCGCTGTGGATTCGACTACCCGATCCAAAGGGTACATTATACTACTTGTGCGACCCGTGCACTTGCGGTTACGCAAGGGGCGTACCAAGTTTTTGGCGCCGTTGCCGGGGACTGGCAACTTCTAAGAATACGGACAGTCTTTGTACTCTAACCGTTTATTTTTCTTTTAATTCATTTTCTTTTGTTCTTATTTTATTTTTCTTGTATTCTTTGTTTTTGTTCTTTTGTTTTTTTTTGTTTTTCTTAAGCTGTTTATTTTTCTTTTCTCTTTTCGCTTCGAGCTTAAAAATTCATATCTCATATGTTTCTTTTGGTGTGTGTGCAGGTGCAGTGCAAGACCCGGGGAAATTCTTCCCATCTTGCTTCTCCAGATCCAGATATTGAGCGGACATTTCATCGGAGACAGCGACAGATTCACTTAAGAGAGACCGGGTCAGTGGAAATAAGTGTTAAAGTGGATCAAGAGGAAAACATGGCTGGAAATCAGAGGAGCATTTCAGATTATGCCCGGCCTAATTTGGAAGGATCTGGATCTAGCATTGTTCGGCCCCCAGTTGCGGCCAATAATTTCGAGCTGAAGCCCAATTTTATTCAAATGGTGCAACAGATGTGCCACTTTGATGGCTTCCAAGATGATGACCCATATGCTCATCTTGCAACTTTCCTGGAAATTTGTGACACTTTTAAGGCGAACAATGTGTCCGAGGATGCGGTTCGTCTGAGATTGTTCCCGTTCTCTGTGCGAGGGAGGGCCAAGCAATGGCTAAGTTCCTTGCCAGCGGGTTCGATTACAAGCTGGGAACAGTTGGCCAAAAAGTTTCTGACCAGATATTTTCCACCGGCCAAGATCACCAAACTTAGAAGCGACATCTCTTCATTCCGGCAAGCCGAATCTGAAACACTATATGATACCTGTGAGCGGTATAAGGAATTGTTGAGGAAGTGCCCACAGCATGGAATTGTCGAATGGATGCAAATCCAGATATTCTACAATGGATTGAATGTGGCCACTAAACAAATGTTGGATGCCGCAGCAGGAGGCTCCTTGTGTTGCAAAAGACCTGATGAGGCACAGAATTTGATTGAGAACATGGCCTCCAATGGCTACCAGTGGAGTTCTGAGAGAAATAAGCCGGTCAAGACCGCTGTACTTTATGAGGTTGATGTGCTCACTACTTTGGCAGCACAGGTGGAAGCCATCTCTAAAAGGCTGGACACAATGCAAGTCCAACCTCCAGCAATGAACATGAATAATGATAGTTGGGCAAACCAAGCAGGGCCCAGTTGTTCTCCTGAGGGAGTTAGTGCCACTGAACAGGTGGACTTCATTGGTCAGAATCAGCGGTACACCAATAACCCCTACAGCAACACCTACAACCCAGGGTGGAGGAATCACCCTAATTTCTCTTGGAAAGACCAGAATTAGGGGCAGCAGCGCCCCTCTCAACAACAGCAGCAGCAGCAGACTCAGCCTCAATTTTCGAGGCCCCCACCACCAGAACAAAAGGGACCTTCTCTTGAAGCTCTCCTCGTTCAATACATTCAAGCTAATGATGCTCGAATCACAGGGCATGAAGAGATGATGAGGAATCAGCAGGCTTCTTTACACAACCTTGAGCGTCAGGTTGCACAGATCGCCAAGACGCTTGCTAAACGACCCAGGGTGCTCTCCCAAGTAATACAGAAATTAATCCCCGGGAGTCCCTCAAGGCAGTCACTTTGAGAAGTGGCAGGGAACTGGAACCTTCAACCCCACAAGCACAGTAAGATTCACCCCAAGAATTAGAAGCAGAGGCTCAGGATCAAGATTCAGGGGCAAGCTCGGGGAGAAAGGATAAGGGTAAGGGGAAAGACTTGGTAGCGGACTATAAGCCTACGTTGCCTTATCCAGCTAAACTCAAGAAGGACCAACAGGAGGCACAGTTTAAGAAGTTTCTGGAGATGTTTAAAACATTGCACATCAATGTTCCATTTGTGGAAGCCCTCTCCCAGATGCCGAAGTATGCCAAGTTCCTCAAGGAATTATTGACTAACAAGAGGAAATTGGAAGCAGTTTCGACGGTCACCTTGAGTGAGGAATGTTCTGCCATCATCTCAAATAAAATTCCCAAGAAGGAAAAAGATCCGGGAAGTTTCATCATCCCGTGCACCATTGGAGGGATGATGGATGAAAAGGCGTTGGCTGATCTAGGAGCAAGTATCAACCTCATGCCATTAAAGATTTTTCAGAAGCTGGGGTTGGGGGAACTCAAGCCAACTCAAATGACGCTCCAGCTTGCTGATCGCTCCATCCGCCAACCCTTGGGAATTGTTGAGGACATTTTAGTGAAAGTCGACAAATTCATATTCCCGGTCCACTTTGTTGTTTTGGATTTAGACGAACGGGCTGAGGTACCTTTAATTTTTGGGCGTCCATTCCTCGCTACTTCACAAGCCATCATAGATGTGAAGGATAGTCGCCTAACATTAAGAGTGGGGGATGAAGAACTTGTTTTCAAGCTGAAGGAGGCTATGAGACACCCCATGGCATTTGATGATTCTTGCTATTTCTTAGACACTACTAATGACATTATTTGTGATTGTGTGCAGGAAATCTGGCGAAAGGATCATCTTTCTGATTTACTAGGTGAGGAACCCCAGATGAAGAGCTCATAGACCAAGAGGAAACCATCGCTGCTACACCCTCGAGCATTGGTAAACCAGAATTGAAGGCCCAAAGAAAAAAAGGCAGGGGGTCAAAGGCCCATACTTGGTGGAAAAAGGTAGAGGAAAGGAAGAAACAACAAGCCACTGCCCCGAAATGCAGTCCCACTCATGACCTCAGCTTTGGTGAGGCATTTCTGATCAATTCTTTTTGTCCTTTCATTGAATGTTCTTCTGCAGGGCACCAAGAGGAAAGGTATGTCTTTGAACCATCTTAACTGTGACTAGACCCGTCAAGCTAGTGACGTTAAAAGAGCGCTTATCGGGAGGCAACCCGATTTATTTCATTTCTTTGTTACTTCTTTGTTTTGGTTGTTGTTTGGTGTGTTTTTGTGTTTTTGTTGCGTTTTGTTGTGATTCCGGTGTGTTTTTCTTCATGAAGGAAGGTTCCAGGCCCAACACGGGCATAACACCCCCGTGCTGATGGGGGTGAAATTCACAGGCTTTCCAGGTTTGATCTTTTCCATTCAGCACGGGGAGAAGCACGGCCGTGCCATGGCCGTGCTGAATCCCGGAGCACGCTGCCCGTGCACGCGCCACGGACGTGCCGAGTTCTTCGTTTTTCGTTAAATTTACTTAAGCACGGGCACAGCACGGCCGTGCTGAGGCCGTGCTCAGCGCGACTGTCCCTCTTCCTGCGTTTTTCTCCTTTTTAAACGCGACGTTCATCCTTTCTTTCTTCTTACCAGCGACTCTCTTCCCTTGTGCTTTCATTTCCTTGCGTTTTCGCGATTTTGCGGGTGGTTGTCGCGGTTTTTTCGGAGTTTCATCGCTTCTACTCCTTCTTCAACACTTTTGGTAAGTCGACGAGCCCTAGATTTGTGCTTTCTATATAAATCTTTGTTCTTATGCTATTATTCTTTTCGAAAACATCTAAGTTTACTGTTAGAGACCTCTAGGGTGCTTTTGATTGAGTTTAAATACAATTGTTCCGTCGATTTTTGAGTTAGAAGCCGTCGGTGCCGAAGATGGGTTTTGTCAGCACGGCCGTGTTCATTCAAGCACGGCCGTGCTTTAATTCTAGATCTGGAATTGTATGGAGGCACGGGCGTGCCTGTTCAGCACGCCCGTGCTCGTGAGAAACCCTATATTTTGAATAACATTGGCGTGCCGATTTGAAGCACGCCCGTGTTTCACTGTTGACCTTAACTGTTTAGTATTTTTCTCTCAACAGATCATGCCGAGGAAGGCTACTGCGTCTGGCCTTTCTTCGAAGAGGGCTAGGGGGGAGTCGTCGACCCCAGCCGTTCCCCCAGCGCTGACTCTCGGTACTCCTATCCACCAGGAGCGCCACGACCGTTTGAACGCGAAGCGGTTTGGCGAGCTGCGAGCGATAGATTGGGAGGTCCTCCAGGCAGCCACACGCGCGAAGCGGATGGTCGGTGGCGTCCTTCTCGTCTCAGTGGACACACTCCGGGCGATGGGGATGCTGCGATCCACGTCCACTTCTCATGGCACCAGACACCAGGTCCCGCCCGCCACCAGTGTCCCTGATTCTCCACCTGCCGCCGGCCCATCGTTCCCTCGCACCCCACGCACTCGCGCTTCCACCCACGCTCAGGACTCTACTCCAGCAGGCTCTCCTTCTTTCCGGCGGTGGATGGTCCGGAGCATGCAGCGGTTGGCCTCTCATCTCGACGTCACCCTGTCTCCACCTCCTCGTCGTGCCGCTGGACCTTCTACGTCCCAGAGTGTCGGCGTCGACACCACCGACCTGCCATCAGAGTCTGACTCCGATTCTGAGAGCACCCAGTTTTGATGTTCTATTTTGTTGTGTTTTGCTTTATTTTCTGTCCTTTGTTTTTACTTCTGTTGTCGTTTGTGTTCTTGAGTCAGTTAGCAAGGGGAGTCCCCTACTAAACTGATCTCTTTTTAGTGTGATTTTTATCTTTTGTTTATGTTCGTTCTCTAATGCTTGCATGTGTATCTCAGGCTTCATTGATTATTTTTCTTGATGGTTGTCTCAAACGACTCATCCCTAATCGGCGATCAACACCCGCCCTTGTGTGCCATCGAATTTTTCGTCGGCACCTCTCCTTTAACTTGGTGAAAATTCCCAACCCTCACTTTTACTTGCACTTGTTTTCTTTGCTTGCATGCTTACATCTTTAAACATTGAGGACAATGTTTCATTCAAGTGTGGGGGAGAGTTGTGCATTTGTCTCCTAGATGTTGTGTATGACTTATGACGATCTATGAAAATTATTTTGGTTGAGAATTGCTAAGCTAGGAGTTTTTGGGTATACTAGTGCACTTTTGTTGAACTTAAACTTTCATTTTGCTCTTACTTTGGAAACCCAAATGCTAACACTTCGTCTTCTGTTGTGTTGTTACTCTGTTAGAGGAAGGGCTAGCTATAAGGCTGAAAAATTAGAAGTTGACTCCAAACTCAAAATAAATAAAAGCTAGAATTGCGTGACAAGTCGGATTCCATTTTTGTGATGCCCTGTCAATTTTTGTGTGAAAGATGGTAGAAAGAGCTATCACTTTAGAAAAAGCAAAAGCCGCACTTGAGTAGTCGGATTTTATGCATCACAAATGTCATTTTTGATGACCTATCAAGTGAAATGGCTGCCTCTAGGGTGTATGAAGCTACTACCCAATTTAGGAGTCAATAGTGAAAATTTGAGAAGAAAGAGCTTGTACTAGCCCCCTCAAGAACAGTTTTGACATAGTTCAGGAGGCGACACACACACACGGTAGTACGGAGTATGAGTAAAATCTTTCACAAGCCTTCAATTGACTAAGTCACTAGTTCTCAGAAACTCCTTAAAGCTTCAGTAACTCTTTTAACTTGTTGAGATCAGAGGTCATGCACTCATCACTTTATTAGGGGAATAAGGTTGCTTGAGGACAAGCAACAATTCAAGTTTGGGGGTATTTGATGAGCGCATTTCATATATATATATTGCATGCTATATCTCCATCATTATTGAATGTTTTGGCTATAATTCTCCAAGTACGGTGCTATTTGAGGTATTCGTTGTTCGTCATGCAGATATCAAAGTCCTGAAGTAAAAAGAAGCGCTTTTGGAACAATTTTAGAAGCTAAAGGACTTAGAAGAAACCTCATCAAGCTCAGCACGGTCTGAGCACGCCCGTGCTGTTCCCCGTGCAAAATGCAGAAGAATTCAACTGCGATTCAGCACAGCCTGAGTCTGCTGAGCACGGGTGTGAAAACCTCAGCACGGTTGAAGCACGCCCGTGCTGCTTCCCGTGAAAATTACAGGAGAATGCGGCCATAGATCAGCACAGCCAGAGTTCGCTGAGCACGGTCGTGCAAAGCCTCAGCACGGTCTAAGCACGCCCGTGCTGTTCCCCGTGCAGATTACAGGTTTGTGAGTTTTCTGAAGAGTTATTTGGCTGTAATCTGCACGGCTTCAACACGCCCGTGCTCACATCGGGAAAACATTAAAACCCTAAAAACTTAGGTTTTTGGGGGACTTTTGGTGGGCGAACTTTGGGGGAAAGAAAGGGAGAGCTTTGGGGGTTGATCCTCTACTTCATCAAGGGAATGCCAAGCGTATGGTAGGCTGATCGGAGGGAGATTACACGACATCGTAGATCCTTCGACAACCTCAAGGATGCAAGAAATTAGGGAGTTTTCAATTCCTTGTCTTGTAATTTCTTTGGCATTGTGTTTGTTGGTTGTTATCATGAGGGGCTAAACTCTTAAGGGAGCCCCGGGGGTGGTTGCATGACGTTGTAGCTCGAACTCGTAGTCTTTACTTGCAGTTTTTATGATTGTCTTGTTCATTTCAATAAATCAAGGTTATTGGCTATCTTGTATGTTGTTTAGTGCTTGATGCTTGGTAGTTTGGTTCTCCTATCTAGGTTTGTGAATCTTTATTGATTGTTGCAAGCAGAGGGAGTTCAACTTAGGGCTCGGCAGTGCTAGAAACCACATGCTTATAGCATAACTAGGTTTAGAACTGAAGACATCCCTGATAATTACTGAGAAAGACTGAGTTAGTGAACGTCAGAAACCCAAAACCGGGGCCCCATCTCCTCCATCGAGTCAATCCTAAATCTTCCCTTGGTGAACTTTCCATTCCCTCAACTTCCTCAAAGTCAGTCCAAAGTCAAGTCCTTCATTCTCGATTTGGTTAGATTTTGAGTAGGACGTTAGTATTAGAAGCTATACCAGTCGCTGTGGATTCGACTACCCGACCCAAAGGGTACATTATACTACTTGTGCGACCCGTGCATTTGCGGTTACGCAAGGGGCGTACCAATTTGCGAGCGATCAAACTCGAATGTCGCGAGGACTTCGAGAGTGATATCGCGAGTGGCTGGGTCTTTGATGCACAAGAGTCGTTCCCACCCGCCCACAGCAATTAGCTCACGGACTTCATCCGCCAACTCGGTCGCAAATGCAAGTCAGGAATTCGCGTCTGGCCAAATTTTAGCTTTAAAAGTCGATCAAACCGTGCTTGATGTTCGGGCACGGTGAACTCGAATGGTGCGGGCGAGAGATCACGGGACTCACAGGCCTCACGGGGACGCTTATGAGCGAGTCTCTTCGTTCTTGGGGCCATTCCTGTGCATAAGAGAGGTAAACAAGTTAATTCGGAGCTTAAAATAGGTTCCCCATGTCACGCCCCGACCCTCGGGTCCCGGTCCATGGCACCAGCGCCACGACAACCCAGGGGAGGTCAACACCTGCCTCAACCCCAGGTCGCCGTAAGGCTAACCTGTTACCTGTACAATATTAACATTACCACAATAATACTCTAAATCTAAGGTATTCAATCACAACCCTGTACAAGATCAACAGACTCACACATATATGTACATATATCCCTGGAAATCACAACATCCATGATCATGGACACAATCATAGTTTTTCCCCAAACACTGGGTGTAAACTCATACAACCTAAGGTCCTGTCTTAACCAATCAAGATTATACAAGATCAAATGGAAATACGAAAACATAGGTCCTAATGGATCCATCTTATGCATGACGACAATGTTTATGAATCATACACTACTCAAAGGTAAATGCAAGAATAGATGCCAAGCACAATCACGTCTTACGCCCTGCTGCCGTGCTAACACCTGAAAAGGAGAGAAGAAGAATGGGTGAGTAACTAAGTTACTCAGTGAGGGGTTGAACATGGAGCTATAACTCATACAAGTGTAAAGAATGATATGCCGAAAACATATGTAAATCTTTAACAACCACAACTTACAAAATGCTTTAAATACACATTTCAATATAACAAGCTTTCCAACTTTCTCAAAGAAAGGCATCAATAAAACTTTGAAAATCTTTTGTAAAGAGATTTAATACTGAAAATTCAAGTTAAGAATACTCGTCAAAAGATCAAAAGATCAAAAGATCAAACCCATCGAAATAAGGATTTATAGTGCAACACATGCGGAAATCCTCTATCGATAGCATCATCAATAGCCTATGAAAACCCTCTATCACTAACCATGGCCGTGGCTAAGTCAAGAGCCACCAAGATGCGCGTATCTTGGCGTTGGCCGTTGGGTATCCCATGTGGTGACTCCGGGATCCTAACACAGCACCTTCAGGTTCTCTACGCGCCTCCTGTAAGGGCTCGTCAGCCGAGAACTCCACGCCACCCCAACTAGGTCAGTCCGTGGAGACTCGCTTCTGCAGAAGACGGGGATCCTCCCCAATGTCACCATCGAAACATTTGGGATATCCATCCCGCCCGTAGGCTCATCATGAACACATCATATATCTCATCAAGAGATCACAAATAGTTTGCCCGTAGGCTCATCATAAACGTATCATTATAAAATCATATATCTCATCAAGAGATCACAAATTGGCATAAAATATAACTCTTAATCGAAGAGTAAATCCTTTTGCGAAAGCATCGACAATAATGTCATTTTCATCAAGAATATCAACACAAGAGTATTTTTTGAAAACTCATTTGAAATACGATAACATCGTGGAGAATCTCAATTTGGTTTACATAGACCCTTGTTCGGTCAAAATAACAAGAACATCGAATTCTCAAATTCACAAATCTTGAAAACATGTAGTTCAAACCATAGGATTATCCAATCCTCATCAAATATAAATAATCAAGAATTTAACAAGATTATAAACTATCATGGTTTATAAGCCTCAAGGAAATCATCTCATGAGCCTTTTGTAATAGAATCAATAGTTAAGCAAAATCACAAATATCATGGTTTCTAGATCTCAAGGAAATCATCTCATGAGTCCATTAAAATGAAATCAAGAATTAAGAAGATCATATAGCATCATAATTTCAGTTTTCAAGAAACACTTCAAGAATCCATTGAAATCAAGAATTTCTCATTTCAAGGCATGCATTATTAAACAAGCATGATCATAGCTCTTTAATTAAACAATTCCCACTCACAAACTTGGCGAGATCGAATACTTGGATCACTCGCCTACTTGATCTTTACCCTTGCCTTTAGATCCACCTTCTTGAAGCCATTAACCATCCAAGAAAAACAAGAATCAATCACATAACCCAAACAATAAACAAGAGAGGAAAGAATGATCTAAAATTAGATCTCAAGGCTTCTAGGGTTTACTAAGTGTTCTAGATTCAAGAATTAACAATAATAGAATCCTTGAACCCATAAAATCAAAATGAAATCAAGAATTTCCTAATTGGGTTCGGATCTAAAAAAATCAAAGGTTTAGAGATGAAGAATCTCCTTCATTCTTCACCAAAACATGAAATCAAGACTCATAAACCATCAAAACATTAGATCTATGGTTAAATTCTAATTAAATAATAGATCCATACTAAATCCACACTAATTCTACATGGATCTAAAGAGAATTGAATAAAAGAACAAGGAATTGAAGAAGAGAAGAAAACCCACCTCAATTCTTGCTAGAACTAGAGGAGATTCATCACCAATGGAGAAGAGGGGAAGATCAACACCTTTCTTCTTTCTTGGAGCTCAAGAATGAAGATCTAATGGAGGGGAGAATGAGGATTCAAGATGGGCAGAAAAAGAGAGGGAAATGGGGTCTTATAAAGGCCCTTTGAGTTTGAAAACGGTTTAAATAGGCCCAAAGCGCGGGAGGGCTCGCGGGCTCCCTTGCGGGCGCAAGGGAGGCCGCGAGGCCTCAACCAGGAAGCCATGCGGCCTCCCATGCGCGCCAGCATGGGAGCCCGCATGCACTTCTGGCCGGGGGTCCTTGCGGGCTCCCATGCGGGCGCATGGGAGGCCGCAAGGCCCCTATTTTTGCTCCTTGCGGGCACACTAAGTGCCCACAAGGTCCCTTCCTTGTTTACGCCTTTTAAAACACTTTTCCCCCATCTTTTAACCTCTCGAAAAGACCTTAACTAAGATCCCAACAAAAATAAAACTCGACAAAAACTTAAACACACAACTTCTACACAAGAAACAAAGCACAAGAGAAGCGAAAAAGATCGAACTTCCACATCCTACCCCCCTTAAAGAAATTTCGGCCTCGAAATTTTTGGCATACCTCAAGATTCAAACAAAAGGGGATACTTGCTCTTCATCACTTCTTCGGGTTCCCAAGTTACTTCTTCAACTACATCATTTCTCCAAAGCACTTTAACCATAGGAATAATCTTTCGCCGAAGAGTTTTCACTTGAGAATCAAGAATCTCCACCGGTTGCACTTCAAATTTCAAATCTTCTCTTAACTCTACCGGCGGAGCTTCAAGACAATGAGAAGGGTCAGGGATATACCTCTTCTCTTAATTTCCATACGGGCGTGTGGATTCTCTGGATGAGAGAATTCCTTCACAAAATCATCCACACGGCCATGTAGAAATTCCACATGGCCGTGTGTTTCCATTCTTCAACTCAAATATAGTCTAAACTCTGCAGAAATCATTGGAAACACATGGAGCGACTGCAGAAGTTGAAAACTAACACGTTTACAATTAAAATCTCGCAAAATTTCACAGGACTATCACCTAACTTGCCATAAACAATGAAAATATAAAAAAAGCACTACCAGCATTGAATCCACACAACTACAAACTAAACAAAACAAAAATGCAGAAATAAAAACTAACTGCAACACAAGCAAAGAATTCTAAAAATTGGGTTGCCTCCCAATAAGCGCTTGTTTTACGTCACTAGCTTGACGTACCTGTCTCTCTAGACTTAAGGGGGGTCATGGGTCGAAAGCACTTTGCTGCTTGGAAATGTGAAACATGAAGAGCATAAGTTCTGGAATTTAGAAGATGAGTAATCGAATTTGTTACGCGATGGAGGGATATCATTCTTAGACCTTGAAGGACCGTCCGCAGGTTCATTCGTTTGCTTCTTGCGGCGATGTCTTACCCTCCTTAGCTTTTTCATTAATTTGTTGACCGGACCTATGGTAGGTGTACCTTTGTTCTCCAAGTCAACTGATGAAATATGATCATCCATCTCTTGATCCAACAAATCAGCGAGTGGATCCGGGCAAAAGGTTTCCTGCACATAATTATTAATCAATGCATCAGTAGTGTCAAGAAAATACAAAGCATCATCAAAGTTAAGAGAATGTCTCATGGCCTCAGCAAGGCGGTAGGTCAACTTCTCATCTCCTATTCTCAATGTCATCTCCCCGCCATCCATGTCTATAAGAGCCTTGGAAGTACGCAGAAAGGGTCTTCCAAGTATCAGCGGCACGTCGACACTCTCATCTACATCCAGTACCACGAAATCTGCAGGAAATATATACTTATCCACTTTCACCAAGATGTCTTCAATGATGCCTCTCGGGTGACGAATGGAACGGTCAGCTAGTTGTAAGGTCATCTGAGTGGGCCTTGGCTCTCCCAGTCCCAGCTTCTTGAAGAAGGAGTAAGGCATGACATTAATACTGGCTCCTGAGTCTGCCAATGCCTTCTCTTCACCCAAATTCCCAATGTTACATGGGATGATGAAGCTTCTTAGGTCTTTCATCTTGTTAGGTAGATTCTTGATGCGTCTCCGCAACAACACAACAGGGTGATGTGTGTCAACCCCTTGCGTTACCGCAAGTGCACGGGTCGTCAAGTAATAAAAGTGGACCCAAAGGGTCGGGTTGTCGAACCACAGGGAACAGAAGTACTAGTAATAGCCCCTCTTTTGTTATTTAGCCTAATGAATGTAGTATGCGATGATCTAATGGCCAACACTAAGAGTGTCACCACAAGTGCGCAGGAAATAAAAAGGAAAAGAGTTCTCAATCAATAAAAGTGAGGTATCCGGACAATGCTCCCCCTAGGATTCGGGTGTTGGATGTAGATTACAAGTGTTTCTAAACGAAGACAATGAGTCGTGGGTATCCAAAGGTATAACGGCCCCTGCCTCCAGGTCACCGATAACTAGTCCCCTACGAGGTCCCGGCGGAGAATTCTCTCGACGCCTCACACCACATATGACTGCTTAAAACTCTAGGGATCCCAAAGATATGACCAATTCCTAAAAGTAGATCTAACCCTGCCTCCAGGTGGAAGATCCCTAACCCCCTACGAGGTCCCGGCGGAGAATTCTCTCGACGCCTCACACCACATATGGTTGCTTGACACTTAGGGAATATGGAGATAGGAAATATCTGTCGGAAGGGAAAGGGGACACTCCGCTATCTCACGGCTCACCCTCTCAACCCTCTTTACTCTTGGTAATTCTAAACCTAGCGGTGATCTCTCTCTTCACTAGATTGAATAAAACATGCAAGGCAATTAATAATGAAATCAAAAGCACAAACAAGCATTATGAACTCAAGAGTAAAACTCAATCTGATAAATTCGAATAGAAACACAATGTAAATCTAATGAAAATAAGAATCCTAGGGTTTACATGTCCGAATACCCTCTAGGGGTTTAGCTCTCCATGGAGCGAGTCACAAAACAAATAATAAATTCAGAAATAAGTTCCAAAGACATAAAGAATAACCCCCTTAAATCCGTGATGATAGTCTTGATGGGTAGTTTCCACGTCTGGATTGAATCCACTCCGAAGCTAGGTCGCCGATGGCTTCCTTGACGCTATGACGGAGGAGGAATCGATCCAAGTTGGTGAGGAAAGCTTCCCAAAGCCGCAAAGAACTCCCTCCAAGCCCTAGCCGCCTTATCTCTCGAAAGTGGCCAAAAAAATCCCTAAAAATTATCACAAGGCGGCTTTTATAATTTGAATTCGGGGCTTTACGCGGGCATCCACACGGGCATCCACACGCCCGTGTGGAAATTCCACACGGGCGTGTGAAGTAAACTGCTACAGTACTTTTGCTACAGTAAATGCTACAGTGAATGCTGCAGTGCTTTTTCCCGAAGTCTTCCTTGGAGTCCACACGGTCGGGCACACGCTCGTGTGGTAGGGTGTGTGGCTTTCTATGCTTTGAAATCCTCAAGAACCTTCTTCTGCTTTGTACGGAAGCTGGGACATGGGCGTACTACTGCCTTTGTGCCCTTTCGGTTTGTGTAATGACTTGTACTCCTCCGAAAGTTGGCAACACCCCCATGCATATGAACACAGCTTCTGATTGTGGTCTTGAAACGTGTCATCACACCCTATCTTTGCTTCTTCCTGTATGTCATGTCTCCAAAGCCCTGTTTGCACAAAAGAACACAAAACACACCTTGTTAATGCTAAAATCTGATAGAAGTGATGCTCAATGCATATAAACTGATATTATAAAATATATATAATCAAGCACTTATCAATTCTTCTGCAACACAGCTGAACAAGATGCATCCAAAATCACCGCTGCACCCTCTTCCAATTTCCTCTTGTTGGTTAAGAGGTCCTTCAAGAATTTTGCATACCGAGGCATTTGAGACAAAGCCTCCACAAAAGGGATATTAATGTGCAGCTGCTTGAAAAGGCCCAGGAACTTCTTGTACTGCTCATCATTTTGATCATTCTTCAGCCTTGAAGGGTAAGGAATCCTTGGTTTGTATGGTGCGGGTGCTACCTCCTTTTCCTTACCCTTTTCCTTGTCTTTCTCCTTAGCAGGGATTTGAACACCCTCTTCAGCGGGAAGTCTACCCTCAACCTCACGACCACTCCTCAGAGTGATTGCCTTCAGCTGCTCTCTTGGGTTGGTCTCTGTATTTCCCGGGAGACTTCCTTGAGGTCGCTCAGATAAAGACTTCGCAATCTGCCCCACCTGATTTTCCAAGTTATGTAGTGAAGCGGTGTGATTGCAAAGTGTACTCTCCACGCCTTGGAAGCGCGTGTCTGAGGACTGAATGAACTTGGTCAATGCCTTTTCCAATTCTGTCATTCGGTTCTCAAGCCCTGAAACTCGGCCCTCCATGTTTGGTTGTTGGGGTTGCTGAAATCCGGGGGGTGCAGAGGGCCTTTGTTGCCCTTGGTTGCTCCATGCAAAGTTAGGGTGGTTTCGCCACCCCGGATTGTAGGTGTTGCTATAGGGATTTCCTTGACCTCGTCCAGCATTCCCTACAAAATCAACCTGCTCAACAGGTGCTGTTCCGACCATAGAAATAGGGCAATCAGAAGAAACATGCCCTCCTCCACAACTATCACAATTCATCACTGCAGCTATTCTAGATGGGCCTGCCAAAATGTCCAACTTCTTGCTCAATGCTTCAACTTGAGCTGCTAGAGATGTCACTGCATCAACTTCATGAATACCCGTAACTTTCCTCTTGTCTCGAGCATTCCACTGATAGCTATTCATAGCCATTTCTTCTGTCAGTTGGCCGGCAGCTTCGGGGGTCTTGCTTCCTAAGGTACCTCCTGCTGCGGCATCAAGTAGCTGTCTTGTGCTTGGGTTCAATCCATTGTAAAAGGTGTGGATGACCATCCACTCGGGGAACCCATGTTGAGGACATTTGCGCAGAAGGTCCTTGAACCTTTCCCATGTCTCGAAAAGAGACTCCAATTCCGACTGCATGAACGAAGAAATTTCATTTCTCAGCTTGGCCGATTTCCCAGGAGGGAAATATCGGGCAAGGAAGGCCTCAACCATCTCTTCCCAAGTGGTAATTGATGCTCTAGGTAAAGATTGCAACCACTGTTTTGCTTTCCCCTTCAAGGAAAATGGGAAGGCTCTCAATCTGATGGCGTCGTCCGTGACTCCATTGATCTTCAACATGTCGCACACTTCCAAGAAATTTTCTATGTGATTGTTTGGGTCTTCATCTGTTAACCCATTAAACTGTGCGGACTGTTGGACCATCTGAATGAACCCCGGCTTAAGCTCAAAGTTATGAGCTGAAATTGGTGGCCTGACTATGCTTGACTGTGTACCACAAACAGACAGTCTAGCAAAATCAGAAAGTGTTCGCTGTTACTCATTTTGTTCAGCCATGGTTGCGGACTCTTCAACTTCTATCTCAGCTTGATCAAACTGTTCTAGTTCAGGTTGTCTTCCCCGTCTGTGCAATCTCCTCTCTATTTCCAGATCACCTTCCACTAATGTCGAAGGATGTCCACGGGTCATAACCTGGAGCTGAAATCAAGAAAAGAAAGTAAAGTTAGAACGATGGAAGCAAAAGGAGTGTGAGATAGAATGTGCGAAAAAAATGACTAGCGAAACAAAGTGTAACAATTCCTAAAACGCCTAACTCCCCGGCAACGGCGCCAAAAACTTGACACACCCTTGCGTGTGTACTCCGCAAGTGCACGGGTGTCGAAGTAATAAAGTACCCAAACGGGTGGGTAGTCGAATCCACAGGGAGTAGACGTAAGAACAATCACACTTTGTTAAGTAGCCAACGATAAACCAATTGTTGTTGTGAAAGAAAATAAAATAAGAACGAAATAGAAATAAAGTGCTGAAAATGAAAGCTAGAGTGTAGAAATAGATCAATAAGGAGATGGGGTACTCGGACAATGCTCCCCCTAGAATCCTTGTTTCAAGTGCAAGACTTCAAATATTCTTATTCAATATAGATTTCAAGAGTCGTGGAATCAAGGATACAAGGTCCCAAATCTAAGGTCAACCTTGGCTAGTCCTCTACAAGGTCCCGGCAGAGAGAAGACTCTCGACGCCTCACACCACGTATGACTGCACTATGCTCTAGGGATTCCAAGTGGTAAACCCTATTCCCAACTATAGATCAATCCCTTTGGTCCAGGCGAAAGATCCCTAATCACAAATAAGTCCCGGCGGAAAGGCCTCTCTCAACGCCTAACTCTCTTTGAGATCGAAGGTAATACTTGGAATAAGAAGGTAGGGAAAACCACATCGGAGGGGAAAGGGGACGTGTCGCTACCTCTCAGCTCACCCTCTCAACCCCCTCCAATCTTGATTAATCTAATCATAAAGGTGATGGTCACTCGTCAAAAGGATGATTGGATTAGCCCTCAACCCTAGTGTCACTCTAAGGGAGAAACAATTAAGCATACAAGATTGAAACTCAAATTCAAACTCAAATTGAATAAAAGCATTAAAGTCAATGAAACATAGGAAATCTAGGGTTTACAAGTCCAAGTACCCACTAGGGGTTTAGCCCTCCATGGAGCAATACAAGTTCATCAAAATAAATGAAGACAAGTGCAAGAAATCCATAAAGAAAACCCCCTTAAGCTTTGTGTTGATAGACTATGGGGACTTCTCCTTCTTCTCCAAAGAACTCCTTCCTCCAAGCCTAAGGCACACCTCGTCGAATCAAGTCGTCGAAGGCTCCCCCAATAGCTCTCCTTGGAAGGAATTGAAGATGAAATCGGTGAAGAAGCGCCCCAAAGGGTAGCAAGAACCTCCTCAACCCTAGCCGTCACCCACTCTCAAAGTTGGAAGAATCTCCTTTCAATAACGCTTCAGAACGGCTTTATAATTGGCCATCTCGAGGATCCACACCGGCGTGTGGATAAGCCACACGGCCGTGTGGAAATTCCACACGCCCATGTGGATTTTCTGCACTGTGGAAACTTCATATTAGTCCCCGATTTCGCCCATTTCTTCTCCTGAGGTCACATGGATGGACACACGCCCATGTGAAAGGTCATGCGGCATTTCTTGATGATGGGAAAACCTTGGAGAGCTTTTGAAATCTTTGAACCAATCGGAACAAGCGAGCATGACTGCCTTCGTGTCCTTCTACAAGAGTTGTCTTGAAGTCTTTAGAAGTTGGCACATACCCCCTCGTTGGAACCCGATTTGTGTCTTGAACTTCGTAATTGCACATAAGAGCTCCACTTGGCACCATTATGACCAAATCTTGCCTTTATTCACGTACCATGTCTCCACAACCCTAATTGCATGAAAGAACACCAAAACACATGAAATTAGCGATAAAACCTGAGAAATGTGATGCTCATGCGTGGAAAACATTTCCAAAAATATGTACATGCAATCACTTATCAATTGGGAGGTCCTTCGCGACGTGGGCTTAGAGGTAGACGTATGCCGCTACCTCGGCGAGGGCGCTTGGACACGGCTGCTTTCCATCACCGTCCCCGCCTACCGGGAGCTGTCTTTGGAGGTCCTCGCGACCTTCGAGATGTGTCGAGGCCCAGTCAGCTACCACCGCGCCGGCACAGTTCAGTTCCAGGCGCTAGGCGAGTTACACCACATGAGTCTGATGGAGTTTTCTGTCAGACTGGGCTTGTACGATGAGGAGTTCACCAGGACTCCGGAGTACGACGCCCTCCTCGTCGCCCGACCACCCAGTGAGTCGCAGGAGGCCTGTTGGCAGCGTCTGAGCACGGACCGGGAGTACAACCCTCGCCGGTCCAAGGCCTCATCCCTTTGTCTCCCAGCCCTCAGGTACATTCATTTTATTCTCAGTCATTCGATCACAGGGAGGGGAGACAGCACAGTAGTCGTTGGTCGCCGCGACGTCGACTTCCTGTTGAGCATGCTGGACGGATTCCAGATGCACCTCGGTTATGAGGTGGCTTTTAGCATCCAGCATCAGGGACAGGACTCCCGGGTCGGCGCCATTTTCTGCGGGTCCTACATCACACGGCTGATTCGAGGGATGGGACTCCAGGCGGGCACCCGTGCGATGCGGATGGTAGGTGGCGTCCTTCCTGTCTCCGTGGACACGCTCCGAGCGATGGGGATGCTGCGATCCACGCCCACCTCCCAGGGTACCAGATACCAAGCCCCCCCTGCTGCCAGCGTCCCTGATTCTCCTCCTGACACCGCCGGCCCATCATCTCCTCGCACCCCACGCGCTCGCGCTTCCACCCACATTCCGGACTCTCCTCCAGCGGGTTCTCCTTCTTTCCGGCGATGGATGATCCGGAGCATGCAGCGGTTGGCCTCTCACCTTGACGTCACCCTGTCTCCACCTCCTCGTCGTGCCGCTGGACATTCTACATCCCGGAGTGTAGGCGTTGACACCACCGACCTTCCATCGGAGTCTGATTCCGATTCTGAGAGCGCCGGGTTTTGACGTTTTATCTTGTTGTTTTATTTTGTTTTCGTCGTACTTTGTTTCTAGTGTGCTGTTTGTTTTTCTTGAGTCAGTTAGCAAGGGGAGTCCCCTACTAAACTGATCTCTTTTTAGTGTGATCTTTGTCTTTTTGTTTATTTTCTGTCTCTAATGCTTGCACGTGTATCTCAGGATTTATGAATATCTATCTTGCTGGTTGTCTCAAACGACTCCTCCCTAACTGGCGATCAACACACGCCCTTGTGTGCCATGGAAGTTTTCTTCGGCACCTCTCCCTCCACTGGGTGCAAATTTTCCAACTCTCACTTTTACTTGAAATCATTTTCTTTGCTTTGCATGCTAAATCTTTAAACATTGAGGACAATGTTTCATTCAAGTGTGGGGGAGGGTTGCGTATTTGTGTTTTAATATGATTAGATGTTGTGCATGACTTAGGACGATCTATGAAATTTTTGGTTAAGAATTGCTAAGCTAGGAGTTTTTGAGCATATTAGTGCATTTTTGTTGAACTTAAAGTTTTATTTTGCTCTTACTTTTTAAACCTTAATTGAACACTTAGCCTTTGTTGATTTGTCACTCTGTTAGAGGAAAGGCTAGTTGCAAGGCTCTTGAAAAAGTTAGTTCTGGCTCCAAACTCTAGCAATAAAAAGAAACATGAAAAGAAATTGATAAACGTCTAAAAGTACGTATTTTACATGTATGCATTGTGTATTATTTTCATATCTTTTTGTTGAATCTATGCCCTTTTAGATCTAAATTGCTTTATTTTTGTATTTCAGGCCAGCCAGAAGCCCTGGGGACTCGATGACGAGATGGAGAGCGATTTCGACATCAAAACAGCGTTTTCGAGACGGGACACCGTAGCACGGTACTGTAGCAGTTACTGTAGCTCATCGCGGACTTCTCGCCAGAAAATTAGAAATCCCGAGGGGTCAGCATACCGGCTGTATGCTGACCCGTTTACCCATCGGGATTTGGGGTTTAAGGGCGATCTAGGGCCTTTTGAAAGGGACTTTTGCATCTTCTTGGAGAGAGATTTTGGGAAAAAAGAAGGCTAGGGTTTGGGCATCATTTCTACACCATTTTGGAGGGCAAAAGGAGAGGAAATTCGGGTTTTCTTAGGAGAGGAGAGCAAGATCTAGGAGGATCTACTTCGAAAGCTTCATTGTTTGGAGGTTGAAGACAACGGGAAGCCACCCCTTCGAGTGGCGTCTTCGGAAGGTTTTCTCCCGGAATTCAAGCGGCATTCGACCTTCACCATTTGATGGAGGGTTCCTCATGTTTATTTTAGTTATTTGCATGGTTTGTGTGGTGGATTTGTTGAACATGAACAACTAAACCCCAAGGTCACCGGATGTAGGTGAACCTTGGGGGCAAAACTTGTGATGTTTTGGATTATTTGAGTTATTTATTGTATGATTGGCTTGTTGTGATCCTTGTTTGGTATTCTTAATTGTTTTGGTACATGTGCTTAATTGTTGTATCAAATGCTTGGTAGCACTTTGTCATGACCATTGCCTTTGTACTAGACTCTACCAAACTTGGAAGGGATTATTGTATAAATACGCCGTGATCATCGGGTATTTGTACCCCTCCATTTCTAGGGTTGAAAACTAACTAGTGTTTCCACCCTAACTTGAGGAAACCATCATTCGCCTTGCAACCGTGTGAGAGGTTGAGTGGAAGAAATTCTTTATTCAACTCTTGTACCGGGTTAGAGGTCAATTGCCGTGACCATCGGGTTGACCTAAGTTTAGGTTTTCTCGGTCCAACTAGCCACATACTTAATTTCTCAATTATCCTACTCACTTGAGTAGCCCCCTTGGGGATCCTCATCCGTGACCGTTTTCCATCCCTGAGCATCTCCCGAGTTTTGATTCAATCGTATTTATTAAGAAAATTTCTCTTGTTGCTATTTGTTTTCTTTCTTGTCTATTCTCTTAAAAATGGAATTGGTGAGCTAAACAACAAGTGAGAAGTGAGTAAGGTAGCTCCTCGGGCCCCTTAGGAATACGACCCACTCGTGCGTGATCGTATTTATTAAGAAAATTTCTCTTGTTGCTATTTGTTTTCTTTCTTGTCTATTCTCTTAAAAATGGAATTGGTGAGCTAAACAACAAGTGAGAAGTGAGTAAGGTAGCTCCTCGGGCCCCTTAGGAATACGACCCACTCGTGCGTGCACGAGTGGTTTATTACTTGACGACCCGTGCGCTTGCGGGTGTTCACACTCTGTGTCGATCAAGTTTTTTGGCGCCGTTGCCGGGGAATTTCACCGAGGGATATTTGGAAAGCTTTAAGCTTGTTGATTTAGCCTTTTCTTTTTCTTTTGTTTTTCTTTCTTTTTGTTGTGTGTTTTGTTTTGTTTTTGTGTTTTCTTGTTTTTGGTTGTTGAGATTTTGTAATTATTCCAGCTTTGTATTCTTTTGTTGCTCTTGTGTATTTCTTGTTGTTAGCTAACATTGTGACTCATGTTCAAAGTGACAGCATGGATTTCAGCGATAATCATCGGAGGGAAGATTTGTGCCATGATACATTTATGCAATCTGTACAGAATCAAGGAGCTCAGTCAATCTTCAATAAATTTTTGCAATCAGACTGGGGAAAGTTGGCAACAGAAATTCCATCATTCAGTAGTCAGTCTAATTATACTCCTGAGGAACTTGACACTAGTCTGAAGAATCCTCCCGAATTAACCCGTTCAGATAAGGAGGAGGTAATTCAGTCAACAGTTGAAAGAGTAGAAGAGGTGGATTATATCCAGAGGGATGATTTGAATACAGTTGAGGCAGATTTTCGAGGCAGGAATTGCAGCTTGAACAGTGATGGTGACTCAGAAGAAATGGAGGAGATTGAGGAGCGTGACCTTAGAAATTATGGAAGGGTAAAGTCATCAATTGAAGAACCTCCAGAGCTAGAATTGAAGCCCCTCACTGATCATCTAGAATATGCTTTCCAGGGGGAAGAATCTACACTCCCTGTTGTCATTGCCTCGGATTTAACAAGGGAACAAAAGGACCAACTCTTGAACATGCTGAGGAGGCACAAAAAGGCAATTGCGTGGAAGATTTCTGACATTCGAGGAATCAGCCCATCTTTTTGTACCCACAAAATACTTATGGAGGATAATCACAAACCCTCAGCAATTCCCCAACGAAGACTCGATCCCAACATGAATGAGGTTGTGAAGAATGAAGTCATAAAGTTGCTTGATGCGGGCATTATCTACCCTATCTCCGACAGTGCTTGGGTGAGCCCAGTTCAAGTGGTGCCAAAGAAAGGAGGAATGACAGTCATCACTAATGAAAAAAATGAGCTTGTTCCCACAAGAACAGTCACAGGTGGGAGAGTCTGTATTGATTATAGGAAACTCAATGATGCTACAAGGAAGGATCATTTCCCTTTACCTTTCATTGACCAGATGCTTGACAGACTCGCGGGACATTCTTACTACTGTTTCTTTGACGGTCTTTCTGGATACTTTCAGATTCCTATTGCACCAGAAGATCAGATGAAGACTACTTTCACATGCCCCTACGGGACATTTGCGTATCGTCGAATGCCCTTTGGACTTTGTAATGCACCGGCTACATTCCAAAGATGTATGTTAGCAATCTTCGAAGATATGGTGGAAGACATCATGGAGGTGTTTATGGATGATTTTTCGGTCTTCGGGGATTCGTTCGAGTTATGCCTTAAAAATCTTGAACGGGTCCTAAAAAGGTGTGAGGAGACTAATTTAGTCCTCAGTTGGGAGAAATGCCACTTTATGGTCAAGGAGGGCATAGTACTCGGGCATAAGATTTCAAGGAGGGGAATTGAAGTAGACAGAGCGAAAGTCTCCACCATCGAAAAACTACCCCCTCCAAGTTCAGTGAAGGCAATCAGAAGTTTTCTAGGACATGCAGGGTTTTATAGAAGGTTCATCAAAGACTTTTCTGCAATCACCCGACCACTGACAAAGCTCTTGGAAAAAGATGCTCGTCTTGAGTTTAATGAAGATTGTGTGAATGCCTTCCTCTGCTTGAAAAAGAAACTAGTTGAAGCACCAATAGTGGCTTCTCCAGACTGGAATTTACCTTTCGAGGTGATGTGTGATGCAAGTGACTATGCAGTGGGTGCAGTATTAGGACAAAGACGGGATAAGCACTTTCATCCTATTTATTACGCAAGCAAGACTTTGAATGACGCGCAGGAGAACTACACTACCACGGAGAAAGAATTGCTAGCGGTGCTCTTTGCTTTTGATAAATTTAGATCATATTTGGTGCTATCTAAGGTAATTGTTTATACAGATCACTCTGCACTCAAATACCTACTGAATAAATCAGATGCCAAGCCTCGATTGATCCGTTGGGTGCTTCTACTACAAGAGTTTGATCTAGAGATAAGGGATAAAAAGGGGGCAGAAAACTTGGCCGCTGATCATTTATCACGCCTTGAAGGGCCTCATGATGAGGAGTTGAAGAAAGAGGGGATAAATGACACATTCCCTGTGGAGCAGTTATGCAGCATTCGAGTAGTGGAAGAGGATGAGACACCATGGTTTGCTGATATCGCAAATTACTTGGCAGCAGGGATTTTCCCAAAGTGGCTTAGCTATCAACAAAGAAAAAAATTCTTTGCCGACCTGAAGCATTATACTTGGGAGGATCCATACCTATTCAAGACTTGTTCTGATCAAATCGTCAGGAGATGTGTCTCAACAAGAGAAGGACATGACATCCTGTTGCATTGCCACTCGGGGCCAGCAGGGGGGCACTACAGTGGAAACAGGACAGCGAGGAAGGTACTTGATGCCGGATTTTATTAGCCCACGATATTCCATGACGCTCAGATGCTTGTGCAACACTGTGATAGGTGTCAACGCGTAGGTAACATATCAAAAAGGGACGAGATGCCGCAAACTTGGAATCAAGCTTGTGAAATTTTTGATGTTTGGGGGATCGACTTCATGGAACCGTTTCCTAGATCTCATGGCAATAAGTTTATTCTCGTGGCCGTAGACTACGTCTCCAAGTGGGTAGAAGCGCAAGCATTCCCAACCTGTGATGCAAGAGTGGTGGTAAAATTCCTAAAAAAATTGTTTGCTAGATTCGGCACTCCAAGGGCGATCATCAGTGACCGGGGCACTCATTTCTGCAATTCACAATTTGAAAAGTTTTGAAACGATATGGGGTTTCACAAATAATCTCAACTGCATACCATCCCCAAACGAGTGGTCAAGTCGAGGTATCTAATAGGGAATTGAAAAGAATCTTGGAGAAAACGGTGAGTCATCACAGGAAGGACTGGGCGGATCAACTTGATGATGCACTCTGGGCATTCAGAACAACATTTAAGACCCCTATTGGATCAACTCCGTATAGGTTGGTCTATGGGAAGGCTTGTCACTTGCCCGTCGAATTGGAGCACAAAGCTTATTGGGCCATAAAGCAATTGAATTTTGATCCCCATCTAATAGGCCACAAGAGAAAATTCCAGTTAAATGAACTAGATGAATGGCGGTCGGTGGCGTATGAGAGTTCAGTACGGTATAAAGAGAAGACAAAGGAATACCATGACCGACACATTAAACAAGCTAAACATTTTCAAGTCGGAGACCAAGTGCTACTTTTCAACTCTCGATTGAAACTTTTTTCGGGAAAATTGAAATCAAGATGGTATGGACCATTTTCAGTCTCACAAGTGTTCCCTCACGGGGCCGTCGAAATTTACCATCCAACAAAAGGTACTTTTAAAGTTAATGGATATCGTTTGAAACAATATTTTCCGAGTGGCAACCCGGTTCCAAAGGTTGGAGGTAACTTCCCTCCATTTGTCCCACCATGAAATGTTGAGGTAATGCATGTCAAGCTAATGACGTTAAAGAAGCGCTCCTTGGGAGGCAACCCAAGTTCCTTTCATTTCCCGTATTCATTTTCTTGTTCGTGTTGTCTTATTTTACTTACGATTCTAGTAGTAGTTTGTGTGTAGTTGTGCTTTTCGTCATTTTTCTTGATTCTTTCGCCTTTTTGTTAACTTGTTTGTCATGTGGTTTATGGAGAATTCTTGTTCTAGATGCATGCATGTTGATGTTTTGAGTGTTTAAATGATGTTTCCGGCCATATTTTTCAAGGTTTCATCGAGGGTTGACGCGTACGAAGTGTGGAGAAAGAAGCGGTGCAAGCAGAGGGTCTTGCCGACCATCCTTACGGCCGTAAGGATGGCCGGCAAGAACCATCCCGAAGATCTTGCCGGCCATCCTTACGACCGTAAGGATGGTAGGCAAGACCACCGGAACATAGGTTTTAAAAGGGATTTTGGGGTCTTCACACTATTCATCCTTCTTCCCCATTCTTCCAACCTTTTCTCCCTCATTTCTCCACCGTTTTTACTCATTTTTTTTGCTCTAGTTTGCTCTCCTCCCCCTCTTTTCCATCTTGGTGACAAAAATTTGGAGTTTGAGCAAGCTTTTGGCCGGATTTACCATTTGGATCTACTCATCTTACCCTAGGGCACAAGTATGGCACTTCACTCAAAACTTTGATTTCTTTTGTGTTTTATGGCTGAAATTTGTTGGAATTTGTTGGAATATTGTTGATAGGTGATTGTTTAAGGTTTATCAAAGCATTTTTCCTAGTTTGTAAAATTGTTTTGGCTACTTCTACAAGCAAAGTTCTTGAAAAATTTTTCCGAAATTACTGTAGCAATACACATTTTCTTGGATTTCTTCATTTTTTTTGGTGCTTATTTTGCTTGTAATTTAGTTGGTTAATCTCTATTTTGTTTTTATAGGATGCCAATCAAGAAACTAGCTTCCAAGAGACCTAGGAGGGAACCTTCGCCTCCCGTCCATGAACCCCAATTTTCCAAGGAAGAACACAAGACGCGCTACGCACTCTTATCACGAAAAGGGTTTGGCACGGTGAGGAAGATTGATTGGGAAGCTTTGAGTACTTTGGGAGTAGACGGCACGGTGTTGGAGCTTATTTCCCATGGCAGTTGGGATAGGTTGTTTTCGATCGAAGAAGCCACCTTCAAGGAACGTACCTTGGAAGTCCTTAGCTCCATCGAGATGGTCAAAGCATATCCGTTCACCCACCAATCGAACCATGTCACTTTTCGGGCTTTTGGAAAGAAACACCGTGTTTCAGAGGATGATATTGGTATGTATTTGGGACTGTATACAGAGGCTCAACTACGATCATCCGCATTCAAGCAATCCATTGATGAAGTCCCACAGTTGAAAGCGAACACAGCTTATTGGCATTCCATCTCTGCTAACTCTAGAACACGGAAGGCATCCCAACTCACAAACCCTGCTCATCGAATTATCCACGCTCTTCTGACTAGAAGTATTGGGGGCAGAGTTGACTCTACTAGGGTAGTGACGTGCCACGATCTGACTATGCTTTACAGCATCATTGAGCGTCAGCCTATCCATATGGGACACTTAATAGCAGAGACCCTTTCCCATCAGGGTAAGTTTGTTCGTTTAGGCGCTATCTTCGCTGGACCCTACATCACTCGACTTATCCGGGGCATGGGATTTATTGAGCTCACCAGAGGCATGACAGTGGTAGGATCTATTGCCTCCTTAGGGATACAAACACTCGTCTCCATTAGGATCGCTGAGAAGCGGGGAAGCAGTTATCGCCTCGCCCAGAGGTAAGGATCACATTCACAGGACCCAGGCACCTCACATGACACTGAGACTGAGTCAGAGCCTGACCAGGATACTGGGGAGAGTTCGCCATCATTGACAGCCAGGTTTGAGTCATTTCGCACAGAGGTTCAGCAGCAGATTCAGAGCCTTGAGCGAGGACAGAGGGAGATCCTCAAGGCACAGCAGCGGATTGAGCGCGACCTGTCCGAGCTCCTGACCATTGTTCGCAGCTCATCCTCATCGACCTCTGCTACCACTACTTGCGCCGCATCACCACTTTAGACCCATGACACAACCTTGTTTATTTTCTTTCTTCTGTTCTTCGTTGTTTGTTGTTCAAACTTGTACTGTTGAGTTAGCTAGGGCTCTTCCCTACTAAACTCTTTTGTTATTTATGTTGGAGCTCTCTTTTCCTTACTTTATTTCTTTTTACTCCTGAAAAACTTTGAATGATGATAAGCTCCTTGTTCTTTTCAGGATTATTAATTTTGGGAGCTTTACTTGTGTCGCCCTCCTTAGGTGAAATACTCCTGATCCAAGTGGAACAACTGAGAACCACACCAAGGAATCAGGGAAGTTCCTTCACCCCCATTTTTTTTGGTTATCATTTTCATCCCCCATATTATTCTGCTGACTTAGGTACATTGAGGACAATGTACAACTTTAGGTGTGGGGATGGTAGTTTACTTAGGGTATTTTGTATTTATGCATGCTTGTTACCTATGATGGCTATGATTGTTTTGTTAAAGGATTTCCTAGCTTGGTAGGATGATAGTAGTGAGCTGTACTGTACCTGTACTTTAATGTAGCTCTGTTTCATCTTTAGTGCACCTATATACATGCTCACGATCACTTTCACCTTATACACTCTATCCAACTCATCTTAGTGACTTTGGCATTAATTTGTTAAATTCTTTCTTCAATGCACTTTTAAAAGCTTTTAAGTTCCTTTATTGTTTTCTCCAACCTAAGTGAAGTTTTTAGCAGGTAGTTTATCAGGGATCGAAAAAAAAAAAAATTTTGGGGTCTATGTCAGTATTCCTCTGCTTTATAAGCATGAATGCGTATATGTAGATTGTAATCGATTAAGAGGGTGACTCTTGTGCCTGGCCAGCATGTGCATCCATCTGAAAGATTTTTGTGCAGTCTATGTTAGGCGGACCCAGAAAAGTAAGAATTTGTGTATATTTGTGAGTGAAAGAAATAAAGTTTCCATTTTGATCCCTAGAACCTGTTTTATGGTCAATTAAGAGTTGTAGTTGTATTTAGGAACCAAAGGACTTTAACTGGGCATTGAGGAAGTCTTTAGCACTCTAATGCCATCTTCATTTTGTGTGGGGTGAATGGTCATCCTTGGGTAATCCGGGGTGTGGAGGTCAAGGTGAGAGTCAGCACACACACACATAGGGAACTGTGGATGAACCAGAGCTAATATCACCTCATTATCCATCGAACAGCTCACTTCTTGATTCCTGTCCAATTGTGCTTGTGGAGTTCTTTAATTTTGAGCCTGAGGTCGTATTTTTAGCCGTTTATCTTCTTTCCCTTGTTCCTCATGTTTGTTTGCTTGGGGATAAGCAAACGCTTAGGTGTGGGGATGTTTGATAAACGTCTAAAAGTACGTATTTTACATGTATGCATTGTGTATTATTTTCATATCTTTTTGTTGAATCTATGCCCTTTTAGATCTAAATTGCTTTATTTTTGTATTTCAGACCAGCCAGAAGCCCTGGGGACTCGATGACGAGATGGAGAGCGATTTCGATGTCAAAACAGCGTTTTCGGGACGGGACACTGTAGCACGGTACTGTAGCAGTTACTGTAGCTCATCGCGGACTTCTCAGCAGAAAATTAGAAATCCCGAGGGGTCAGCATACCGGCAGTATTTCCTAGATCTTGCTCTCCTCTCCTAAGAAAACCCGAATTTCCTCTCCTTTTGCCCTCCAAAATGGTGTAGAAATGATGCCCAAACCCTAGCCTTCTTTTCCCCCAAAAGCTCTCTCCAAGAAGATGCAAAAGTTCCCTTCAAAATGCCCTAGATCGCCCTTAAAACCCCAAATCCCGATGGGTAAACGGGTCAGCATACTGCCGGTATGCTGACCCCTCGGGATTTCTACTTTTCTGCCAAGAAGTCCGCGATGAGCTACAGTAAGTGCTACAGTACCGTGCTACAGTATCCCGTCTCGAAAACGCTGTTTTGATGTCGAAATCGCTCCCCATCTCGTCGTCGAGTCCCCAGGGCTTCTGGCTAGCCTGAAATACAAAATTAAAGCAATTTAGACCGAAAAGGGCGTAGATTCAACAATAAAATATGAAAATAATACACGACAAATACATGCAAAATACGTACATTTAGACGTTTATCAAACATCCCCACACCTAAGCGTTTGCTTGTCCCAAAGCAAACAAACATGAAGAACAAGGGAAAGAAGATAAACGGCTAAAAATACGACCTCAGGCTCAAAATTAAAGAACTCCACAAGCACAATTGGACAGGAATCAAGAAGTGAGCTGCTCAAAACTAATAGCTCTGGTTCATCCACAGTGCCCGATGTGTGTGTGTGCTGACTCTCACCTTGACCTCCACACCCCGGATTACTCCCGGATGACCATTCACCCCACACAAAATGAAGATGGCATTAGACTGCTAAAGACTTCCTCAATGCCCAGTTAAAGTCCTTTGGTTCCTAAATACAACTCCAACTCTTAAGTGACCATAAAACAGGTTCTAGGGATCAAAATGGAAACTTTAATTCTTTCACTCATAAATGTACACAAATTCTTACTTTTCTGGGTCCGCCTAACATAGACTGCACAAAAATCTTTCAGATGGATGCACATGCTGGCCAGGCACAAGAGTCACCCTCTTAATCGATTACAATCTACATATACGCATTCATGCTTATAAAGCAGAGGAATACTGACATAGCCCCAAACTTTTTTTTTTTTTTTTTTTTTTTCGGTCCCTGATAAACTACCTACTAAAAACTTCACTTAGGTTGGAGAAAACAATAAAGGAACTTAAAAGCTTTTAAAAGTGCATTGAAGAAAGAATTTAACAAATTAATGCCAAAATCATTAAGATGGGTTGGATAGAGTGTACAAGGTGAGAGTGATCGTGAGCATGTATACAGGTGCACTAAAGATGAAACAGAGCTACATTAAAGTACAGGTACTGTACAGCTCACTACTATCATCCTACCAAGCTAGGAAATCCTTTAACAAAACAATCATAGCCATCATAGGTAACAAGCATGCATAAATACAAAATACCCTAAGTAAACTACCATCCCCACACCTAAAGTTGTACATTGTCCTCAATGTACCTAAGTCAGCAGAATAATATGGGGGATGAAAATGATAACCAAAAAAAATGGGGGTGAAGGAACTTCCCTGATTCCTTGGTGTGGTTCTCAGTTGTTCCACTTGGATCAGGAGTATTTCACCTAAGGAGGGCGACACAAGTAAAGCTCCCAAAATTAATAATCCTGAAAAGAACAAGGAGCTTATCATCATTCAAAGTTTTTCAGGAGTAAAAAGAAATAAAGTAAGGAAAAGAGAGCTCCAACATAAATAACAAAAGAGTTTAGTAGGGAAGAGCCCTAGCTAACTCAACAGTACAAGTTTGAACAACAAACAACGAAGAACAGAAGAAAGAAAATAAACAAGGTTGTGTCATGGGTCTAAGAGGATGGATGAAGTGATGATACTGCGCAAGTAGTGCTCAAAGCTTCCCAATCGATCTTCCTCACCGTGCCGAACCCTTTTCACGATAAGAGTGCAAAACGAGTCTTATGTTCTTCCTTGGAAAATTGAGGTTCATGGACGGGAGGCGAAGGTTCCCTCCTAGGTCTCTTGGAAGCTAGTTTCTTGATTGGCATCCTATAGAAACAAAATAGAGATTAACCAACTAAATTACAAGCAAAATAAGCACCAAAAAATGAAGAAATCCAAGAAAATGTGCATTGCTACAGTAATTTCGGAAAACTTTTTCAAGAACTTTGCTTGTAGAAGTAGCCAAAAAATTTTACAAACTAGGAAAAATGCTTTGATAAACCTTAAACAATCACCCATCAACAATATTCCAACAAAGTCCAACAAATTTCAGCCATAAAACACAAAAGAAATCAAAGTTTTGAGTGAAGTGCCATACTTGTGCCCTAGGGTAAGATGAGTAGATCCAAATGGTAAATCCGGCCAAAAGCTTGCTCAAACTCCAAATTTTTGTCACCAAGATGGAAAAGAGGAGGAGGAGAGCAAACTAGAGCAAAAAAAATGAGTAAAAACGGTGGAGAAATGAGGGAGAAAAGGTTGGAAGAATGGGTAAGAAGGATGAATAGTGTGAAGAACCCCAAAAACCCCTTTTAAAACCTAAGTTCGGGTGGTCTTGCCGACCATCCTTACGGCCGTAAGGATGGTCGGCAAGAACTTCGGGATGGTTCTTGCCGGCCATCCTTACGGGCGTAAGGATGGTCGGCAAGACCCTCTGCTTGCACCGCTTCTTTCTCCACACTTCGTACGCGTCAACCCTCGATGAAACCTTGAAAAATATGGCCGGAAACATCATTTAAACACTCAAAACATCAACATGCATGCATCTAGAGCAAGAATTCTCCATAAACCACATGACAAACAAGTTAAAAAAAAGGCGAAAGAATCAAGAAAAACGACGAAAAGCACAACTACACACGAACTACTACTAAAAACATAAGCAAAACATGACAACACGAATAAGAAAATGAATGCGGGAAATGAAAGGAACTTGGGTTGCCTCCCAAGGAGCGCTTCTTTAACGTCATTAGCTTGACTTGCATTACCTCAAAATCTCATGGTGGGACAAATGGAGGGAAGTTACCTCCAACCTTTGGAACCGGGTTGCCACACGGAAAATTTAATGAAAGGCAAGAAAAGACTTTGAATTTACCCGCATTTCCAAAGAATATACGATCAATCTCATCCGGAGGCAATGTGGATACCTCTCTACTCTCTTTTTGTTTCTTCTTTGATTTTCTCCACATCTTCTCAACACCCCTGATTTTCTTACCATTATTTGATGAATTACCCTCCACTTGATTAATTTGTTGTGTTGGTGGAGGAGAGAGTTCTTCCTTGACATCTTGGCACGTTAACTCATCCAAGTACTCATCCAAAGGGTTTAAGGCAAGCACCTCCTGCACACAGTCAGAAACAATTATATCAGTACTATCAGTGAAATAGAGTTTATCATCATGATCAAGTGTGTGTTTCATTGCTTCCGGGAGAGTGAAAACCACTTGCTCATCTCCAATCCTCAAGGTCATCTTGCCCTCTTTGACGTCGATTAGGGCACCCGAAGTGTTCAGGAATGGCCGCCCTAGAATTAAGGGAACCTCAATATCATCATCCACATCTAGAATCACGAAGTCTACAGGAATGATGAGTTTGTCAACTCTGACAAGGACATCTTCAACTATTCCCCGAGGTCTTCGCATCGACCTATCTGCAAGCTGTAATGTCATTCGTGTAGGTCGTAGCTCTTCCAATCCCAGTTTCAAGAATAAGTTGTATTTCATTACATTTATGCTAGCCCCAGAATCGGCTAGAGCGTGCTCCGTCACTCCTTCACCAATTACACAAGGGATCACAAAACTACCTGGATCTTTTAACTTTTTTGGAAGTTTCTTCTCTAGAATTGCTGAGCAATTACCAGTAAGTGCAACAGTGCCTTGTTCTTCTAACTTCCTCTTATTGGTGAGAAGCTCTTTTAAAAATTTGGCATACTTGGGCATTTGAGCTAGTGCCTCAATGATTGGAATATTTATGTGGAGTTGTTTGAATACATCGAGGAACTTCTTGAATTGGGCTTCATCTCTATCTGGTTTGAGTCTCGAGGGGTAAGGTACCACTGGCTTGTATGTGTGCTCCTTTGAAATGTCAGAATTGGGAGAGTCTTCACCAGTTTTCCTCCCATCATCCTTGGTTGTATCTTCACTCAAATTAGGGTCTTCCCGGACGGCTACCCTATCATTAGAAGCACTTGGGATCCCTTTTTCCCTTGCTTCCAACTGTTTACCACTCCTCAAAGTAACAGCTTTTAATTGCTCCCTCGGGTTGCTTTCGGTATTGCTTGGCAAACTCCCCGAGGGTCGTTCAGATTGTCCACGAGCAAGCTGTCCCACTTGGTTCTCCAGAGATTGGATGGATGCTTGAACATTTCTCAATATAGTACCAAATTCATCCATTTTCTTTTCATTATTCACGAAGCGTGCCTCCGTGCTAATCATGAATCTGGCTAAAACATCCTCTGTAGAATATTTCTTCTCTTGTGGGGGAGGAGCTTGGTATTGGCTTCCCTGAGATGGTGGAGGTCTGTATTGAGATTGGCCTTGAGTCCAAGAAGGATTTGAAGAGCCCCTCCATCCGTAACTGTAAGTATTGCCAAACTGATTCCCTGGTCCTCTTGGTCCACCCCCAACATAATCAACTGTTTCCATCGGCGGTGATGGGGCAACAACAATAGGGCATTGTGATGTTGCATGCCCTGCCCCACAAGTATCACAAGACATAACGGCCTTTGACCCTGAACTAGACCCTATCATAAGTTGATCAACTTTTTGTGCTAGGGCGTCATACTTCGAACTATTATCCATGACATGTTTCGTCAGGGCATCAATCTTCGCAGCCAAAGTTGTGGATTCAATCACCTCGTACAGCCCTGCAGCCCTTGGAGGCTTCTGTCGAGTGCTCCAATGGCACTCATTACTGGCCATGTTCTCAATTAACTCCTCGGCCTCTTCAGGAAGCTTGTTGCTCAAAGAACCGCCTGCTGCTGCATCGATGAGTTGCCTAGTAGCATAATTCAACCCGTTACACAACATCTGCACTCTCATCCATGAAGGGAAACCATGATGAGGACATCTTCTTAGCAGGTCCTTGAATCGTTCATGGGCTTCAAAGAGTGTCTCAGTATCACCCTGCCTGAAAGACGATATCTCCTGTCTTAGTCTTGCAGCTTTGCTTGGGGGAAAATATCGGGCGAGGAACTTGTCAACCAATTCCTTCCAAGTGGTGATGGACACAGGAGCTAAGGATGTGAGCCATCTGTATGCTGTTCCTCTCAAACTGAACGGGAATAATCTCAGTCTGATGGCATCGTGTGATACTGAGTTGATCTTAAAAGTGGAGCATATCTGAAGAAACTTGGCAAGATGGGCATGGGGGTCTTCATCCGCCAGACCATCAAACTGGACTGAATTCTGAATCATCCCTATGGTGCTGGCCTTGATTTCAAAGTTATTGGCCGGAATAGTTGGTGCTTGGACACTAAATTCTTCTCCGGTGAATTGTGGCCTTTCATAGTCAGATAGAGTCCTTCTTGGCTCGGCCATAACTGTGGGCTCACTGGATTCTACCTGAACTTCTTGTTGACTTGAACCCTCGATACCTTCTCTCAAACGACGGTGAAGTGTTCTTTCTATCTCATTATCGGGTTCAATCAAATTTGCTTGACTCGCTCGTGTCATAAGATGGGTACCTACACAGATTGAGGAATCTCAACATTAGCTAACAACAAGAAATACAAAGAAGCAACAATAAAATACAAAGCTAGAATAATTACAAAATCTCACCAACCAACAACAAGAAAACACAAAAACAAAACAAAACACACAACAAAAAGAAAGATAAACAAAAGAAAATGAAAAAGGCTAAATCAACAAGCTTGAAGCTTTCCAAATATCCCTCGGTGAATTCCCCGGCAACGGCGCCAAAAACTTGATCGACACAAAAAGTGTATCAACACCCGCAAGCGCACGGGTCGTCAAGTAATAAACCACTCGTGCACGCACGAGTGGGTCGTATTCCCAAGGGGCCCGAGGAGCTACCTTACTCACTTCTCACCTGTTGTTTAGCTCACCGATTCCATTTTTAAGAGAGTAGATAAGAAAGAAAACAAATAGCAATAAGAGAAATTTTCTTAATAAATACGATTGAATCAAAACTCGGGAGATGCTCAGTGATGGAAAACGGTCACGGATGAGGATCCCCAAGGGGGCTACTCAAGTGAGTAGGATATTTGACAAATTAAGTATGTGGCTAGTTGGACCGAGAAAACCTAAGCTTAGGTCAACCCGATGGTCACGGCAATTGACCCCTAACCCGGTGCAAGTGTTGAATAAGGAATTTCTTCCACTCAACCTCTCACACGGTTGCAAGGAGAATAATGGTTTTCTCAAGTTAGGGTGGAAACACTAATCAGTTTTCAACCCTAGAAATGGAGGGGTACAAATACCCGATGATCACGGTGTATTTATACAATAATCCCTTCCAAGTTTGGTAGAGTCTAGCACTAAGGCAATGGTCATGCTACAAAGTGCTACCAAGAATTTGATACAACAATTAAGCACATGTACCAAAACAATTAAGAATACCAAACAAGGATCACAACAAGCCAATCATACAATAGATAACTCAAATAATGCAAAACATCACAAGTGTTGCCCCCAAGGTTTACCTACATCCGGTGATCTTGGGGTTTAGTTGTTTATATCCAACAAATCCACCACACAAACCACGCAAATAACTAAAATAAACATGTGGAACACTCCCTCAAATGGTGAAGGCCGAATGCCGCTTGAATCCCCGGAGAAACCTTCCGAAGACGCCACTCGAAGGGGTGGCTTCCCGTTGTCTTCAACCTCCAAATAATGAAGCTTTTGAAGTAGATCCTCCTAGATCTTGCTCTCCTCTCCTTTGAAAGCCCGGATTTCCTCTCCTTTTGCCCTCCAAAATGGTGTAGAGAAGATGTCCAAACCATAGCCTTCTTTTCCCCCAAAAGCTCTCTCAAAGAAGATGCAAAAGTTCCCATCAAAATGCCCTAGATCGCCCTTAAAACCCCAAACCCCGATGGGTAAACGGGTCAGCATACTGCCGGTATGCTGACCCCTCGGGATTTCTACTTTTCTGCCAAGAAGTCCGCGATAAGCTACAGTAACTGCTACAGTGACCCGTCTCGAAAACGTTGTTTTGATGTCATTGGATTGTTTTCTAGATCATTGACTGAGCTGTTTGGTGTTAAATAGTTTTCCCCTTTGTTATAGAATCATACTCTCATACTTTCTAGTGAACCTGAGGCCAAGCACTTATTCTTTCTTTCCTTGTAATGAATGTCTAGTTTGCTTGAGGACAAGCAAAAGCTTAAGTGTGGGGGAGTTTGATAAGTGCTTGATTATATATATTTTATAATATCAGTTTACATGCATTGAGCATCACTTTTATCAAGTTTTAGCATTAACAAGGTGTGTTTTGTGTTCTTTTGTGCAAACAGGGCTTTGGAGACATGACGTACAGGAAGAAGCAAAGATAGGGTGTGATGACACGTTTCAAGGCCACAATCAGAAGTTGTGTTCATATACATGGGGGTGTTGCCAACTTTCGGAGGAGTACAAGTCATTACACAAACCGAAAGGGCACAAAGGCAGTAGTACGCCCATGTCCCAGCTTCCGTACAAAGCAGAAGAAGGTTCTTGAGGATTTCAAAGCATAGAAAGCCACACACCCTACCACACGAGCGTGTGCCCGACCGTGTGGACTCCAAGGAAGACTTCGGGAAAAAATCATTGTAGAATTTACTGCAGCAAAGTACTGTAGTAAAATACTTCACACGCCCGTGTGGAATTTTCACATGGGCGTGTGGATGCCCGTGTGGATGCCCGCGTAAAGCCCCGAATTCAAATTATAAAAGCCGCCTTGTGATAATTTTTAGGGATCTTTTCGGCCACTTTCGAGAGACAAGGCGGCTAGGGCTTGGGAGGAGTTCTTTGCGGCTTTGGGAAGCTTTCCTCACCAACTTGGATCGATTCCTCCTCCGTTATAGCGTCAAGGAAGCCATCGGCGACCTAGCTTCGGAGTGGATTCAATCCAGACGTGGAAACTACCCATCAAGACCATCATCACGGATTTAAGGGGGTTATTCTTTATGTCTTTGGAACTTTATTCCCAATTTATTATTTGTTTTGTGACTCGCTCCATGGAGAGCTAAACCCCTAGAGGGTATTCGGACATGTAAACCCTAGGATTCTTATTTTCATTAGATTTACATTGTGTTTCTATTCGAATTTATCAGTTTGAGTTTTACTCTTGAGTTCTTAATGCTTGTTTGTGCTTTTGATTTCATTAGTAATTGCCTTGCATGTTTTATTCAATCTAGTGAAGAGAGAGATCACCGCTAGGTTTAGAATTATCAAGGGTAAAGAGGGTGAGCCGTGAGATAGCGGAGTGTCCCCTTTCCCTTCCGACAGATATTTCCTATCTCCATATTCCCTAAGTGTCAAGCAACCATATGTGGCGTGAGGCGTCGAGAGAATTCTCCGCCGGGACCTCGTAGGGGGTTAGGGATCTTTCACCTGGAGGCAGGGTTAGATCTACTTTTAGGAATTGGTTATATCTTTGGGATCCCTAGAGTTTTAAGCAGTCATATGTGGTGTGAGGCGTCGAGAGAATTCTCCGCCGGGACCTCGTAGGGGACTAGTTATCGGCGACCTGGAGGCAGGGGCCGTTATACCTTTGGATACCCACGACTCATTGTTTTCGTTTAGAAACACTTGTAATCTACATCCAACACCCGAATCCTAGGGGGAGCATTGTCCGGATACCTCACTTTTATTGATTGAGAACTCTTTTCTTTTTATTTCCTGCGTACTTGTGGTGACACTCTTAGTGTTGGCCATTAGATCATCACACACTACATTCATTAGGCTAGATAACAAAAGAGGGGCTATTACTAGTACTTCTGTTCCCTGTGGTTCGACAACCCGACCATTTGGGTCCACTTTTATTACTTGACGATCCGTGCACTTGCGGTAACGCAAGGGGTTAACACACATCACCCTGTTGTGTTGTTGCGGAACAGGATATTAGGAACGCGAGTATTTTGTTACTTTAGCCATCCATTTATCTTTGACTGCTTTTCTATTTCATTTTTCTTACTTTCGCCGTTCTCACTTATCTTTGTATATATCTTTTGTACAAGGAACATGAAAGATGGTTGATCCAATTATAACTTTGTCCATGCAAATTGAAGCTTGCAATACAAGGATTGATAAACTTTTAGGTGCAAGACAACAAAGCTTTCCTTTCTGTAACACATATCATTCAAGTCATAGGAGTTCCCCCAACATCTCGTGGAATGTGCGTGGACAACAATGGCAAAGCCCACAATTCAGTGTTAAAGAGCACATTCCACAACAAGAGCATGATCCTAGCCTAAAAGGTCTATTGGCAAGATTTGTTCAGGGTTCTGAGGCTCCCCTAGTGGAAGAATCTCAAGATGAAAATTTGAATTTGAAGGATGTATTAGCTAAGTTTATCCAGAACACTGAAACCAGCATCCAAGCCCCTGAGATTTCAAGACAAAATCAACAAGACAACATTCATGACTTTGAGAACCATACTGAAGGACTTGTTGAGGATGTTTCTTTAGAAAATGACAAGGATGAGTGCGAGAACAATGGGCAAGTAGGGGAGAAAGAACAAGATGTTGCAGAGAATCAAATGGAGGAAGAAGAGCCCCAATTTGAGAATGATGTACACTTGAATGGACAACATGTTTTTGAGGAGGAAGCTTTGGAAGAGGCTTTGTTGAAGCCATATTTCTTGCAAGTTGAAAAGGTAAAAGAAACAAACCCGAAGGCAATGGAACAAGTACCACTCCTTGAAATTGATCAACCAACAAAATGCAAGAAAGTGGTCATGGGAATTGAAGAAGATGTGGGTAGGAGGCTCAAACCATCCAAGGACCCACCTAAGGTGAACTTGAGCAATTCTCGGCCAAAATTGTTTCCATGGAGACCTAAAGTAAAATTGCTCAAGCCTCCAATAAAAGTGCATCTCCGACGAGACAAAATTATGTTCACGGGAAGTAGCTACGCAAGAGATAGTCGGGAGGAGCACACCCTTTTCAGGCCTCCATAAGATAATTAAGATCAGGTACGTCGAGCTAATGACGTAAAACAAGCACTTCTTGGGAGGTAACCCAAGTCATTTTATTGCTTTCGTAGTTAGTTTTTAATTCTGCAGTAATAACTAGCTTGAGTAGGCGACTTTGCGTTAATTCTGTCGTTGCTGTGTTTTTATTGTTTATTCTTGGTGTTTCATGATAATTATACATGTGTAGCTTGATCTAGAATGTTTTAGAGGTTTAAAGTTAAGGAATTGGCCTTGTACTCATTTGTTTCATGTTGAGCTGAAAATCCACAAGGGCAGGCACAAGGGGGTGTGAGTGCCCCTGTGCCTTGCTGAAAATTCAGAAAAACATGAAACAGAAGGGCACAAGGGCACTCACACGCCCATGTGAGTGCCCCTGTGGCCTTCCTGAGGAGCCACACGCCCATGTGGCTCATCCACATGGGCGTGTGAGACCTGAAATCAATTTTTCAGGTTTCTAGAGAGGCACAAGGGCAGCCACACGCCCGTGTGGCTGCCCCTGTGGATTTTCCAGGTCCACAAGAGCACTCACACGCCCGTGTGAGTGCCCCTGTGGCCTTCTGTCTCGAGTTTTTAATCCACACCGGCAATCACACGCCCGTGTGAGTGCCCTTGTGGCGTTCAGGCGTCGATTTTTGAAGGCACAAGGGCGTGTGGCTCATCCACACGCCCATGTGGCCATCCACAAGGGCGTGTGAGACCCTCACACGCCCATGTGGCTTATAAAGGAGATGAGAAGGCCTTGAACCTTTCATTCAGACCTTCGCGCCTTTTCTCCTTCCGACGCCTCCACGCGAAGAGACCCACCTCTTGGGTTCCTAACGCCTCTTCTTAACTGATTTAAGGATTCTTCGGTGTTTCTCCGGCGATTTCCATCTTCTTCTTCATCAAAAAGCTCCGGTAAGCTCCAAGTTTTCCTAGTTCTTGCCATGAATTTTAAATTTCAGATCTGGTGATTTGTTGATGTTTTATGCATAAATCTTCCTTGAGAACTATCATAATATGCATGCTTGTCGATTTAGGGGTAGTTTTTGATGTGGAAACCACCCAACCATGGCCTTTTGGCCATGATCGGGCATCCACACGGGCGTGTGGCCCATCCACACGCCCGTTTGGATGAGGAGGATGATCCACAAGGGCGTGTGGATCATCCACACGCCCATGTGGATTTCTGCATAGTGAAATTTTGCACTAACTTGCCCTGATTTTCACAGATATGGCCCCTAGGACCAAGAAGGTCGCCCACAAGCGCTCTCGCGCCGCTCCGGAGCCTTCTCCTCCCGAGGAATTGGAGTTCGCCGTCCCTGAGCATCAACAGCGATATGAGCGCTTACGGCGTCTCAAATTCGGAAAGGCGCGCATGATCGATTGGAAGGCGCTCTAGGAGATTGACTTGGCCGATGAGGTGCGCGAGCTTACCGCTGTGGGAGGCTGGGACCGGCTCCTTACTATTCGTGATCCCACTTATCGTGAGCTCATACTGGAGGTTCTGTCCTCATTCGACTTCGACCGCGCTCGCCATGATTTTGAGAAGGAGGACACGATCCGCTTCAGGCTATTCGGTCAGTACCACTCCATGAGCCTCACGCAGTTCTCTGTTTTTCTCGGTTTGAATGACAGAGACTATGTTCACACGGGGGAGTACGAGCAACCCATCGTCGATTACCCTATTGGACTCACCCCGAGCCGTGCGTACGGGACCATATGCGGAGGTTTCCTGTACGAGCCGGGATCTTCCAAGGCCACCATGCTCAGCCGTCCGGCCTACAGGTATATACACTCTATCTTCAGCAGGACCGTGACGAGACGAGGCGACAGCATGGTCCAGAACATCCCTATGCATTTAGGCTTTGTTGTGGCGGATTACCTCCGCCATCAAAGCCATTACGTGCGGGTCGGTGTGATCTTTTCAGGAGTATACATTACCCGACTCGTTCGTGGCATGGGGTTGTCCGAGGCACTTAGAGGGATGGAGAGGATTAGCATACCAGCACCCATGGGGCTTGCATCCCTCAGAGCCATGCGTATGGTGAAGAAGACGAGTACCGGCCGATATATACTCGCAGTGGAGGCTGAGGAGGAGGAGTCAGAAGAGGAGGCAGCCGACCCAGCAGACGCTCCTGATTCACCGACACCCACAGCTGTGCCGATGGACACCGAGGCCCCTGCATCCGAGCCAGAGCCAGAGCAGCCCTCCACTCGAGCCCGTGACCATTTGGCGAGGCTCGAGGTGGCAGTTGGAGCTCTCCAGGGGGACATGGCGACTGTGCTCGCCAACCAGTCCATGATGATGTCGTAGTTGTCCATTATTCGACATCTTCTGGAGAGCGACACCGCATCTGAGGCGACGACATCAGCACCACCAGCACCACCAGCAGAGTTTCCTGACGCATGAGGCGTCCTTGACTCATTTTATTTTATCTTCTGTATTTTTATTTTCTGCAGTTTGATTTTCAGCATGCTCGTCGAGACTCTGTCTTTTATTTCTGTCATTTTTATTTTGTGGTTCTAGTTGTTTTTCGTTGTTTTCTTTTCTAATTTTGTTGAGCTTCAGTGAACCCCCCTGAATCCGCAGATAGTCTTGAGAGTCTTGGGAAATGGAAATCAAGTTATGTACATGGCCGTGTGGCTAGGTTACACGGCCGTCTCACCTCCGAATGCCCGCTGAGCCAAACACACCCTTGTACAAGATTCCACTAACTATTTCACTTGGAATTCAGGGGAGTATTATTTTGATTTTTGCACACCCTCACATGCTTTGTTTTCAGAATTTATAATTTTATTGTGCTTGCATGTGTACATTGGGGACAATGTACATCTTAAATGTGGGGGAGGGGTCACTTTATACACCACTTTATTGTTCGTTTTCATTATATGTGTTCATACAACCTATGAAGGTTCACTTTAGGGTTAAGAGTTCGATTCTAGACTATAGGAGAGCTTCGAACACTAGATTTCATCATGCTCTAGTTGTCATCCAATTTTTTGAGAAATTTTTGTCCGATTGCCATTTACACAATCTACTCACTCATCAGACCTATAGAAGCTCTAGTTTAATGTTTTGAGACTTGTTAGTAGTTATTTTATTTGAAAAAAAAAAAAAAAAAGAAAAGAAAAAAAATATATATATAGTTCAGCAAGTGTGAATTATTTCGTGTATATAGGGGGTGAAAAGAGCTACTACCTTTGATTGTATGCAGCTACTCTCATAAGTCGGATACTAGTTATGCCCTAATGAGAGAAAGAGCTATCACAGGGGATATGTGAAAGCTAGCACCCTCGGTAGAAAGAGCTACCATCTCTAAAGTGTGAAAGCCACTCGGGAGGCCGCCTGAGAAAGGGCTATCTTGGAGATTGTGTGCAGCTACTACCATTCTTTTTGCTATTATATGAGTCTTAAGCAATAAAAACTGTAAGTAGTGGACATAGAGTCGAATTGAGATGAGTTTTTCCACACACACACGCTTTCGGATTTCTTTTTCTTTCTTGTCATTGGATTGTTTTCTAGATCATTGACTGAGTTGTTTGGTGTTAAATAGTTTTCCCCTTTGTTATAGAATCATACTCTCATACTTTCTAGTGAACCTGAGGCCAAGCACTTATTCTTTCTTTCCTTGTAATGAATGTCTAGTTTGCTTGAGGACAAGCAAAAGCTTAAGTGTGGGGGAGTTTGATAAGTGCTTGATTATATATATTTTATAATATCAGTTTACATGCATTGAGCATCACTTTTATCAAGTTTTAGCATTAACAAGGTGTGTTTTGTGTTCTTTTGTGCAAACAGGGCTTTGGAGACAGGACGTACAGGAAGAAGCAAAGATAGGGTGTGATGACACGTTTCAAGGCCACAATCAGAAGTTGTGTTCATATACATGGGGGTGTTGCCAACTTTCGGAGGAGTACAAGTCATTACACAAACCGAAAGGGCACAAAGGCAGTAGTACGCCCATGTCCCAGCTTCCGTACAAAGCAGAAGAAGGTTCTTGAGGATTTCAAAGCATAGAAAGCCACACACCCTACCACACGAGCGTGTGCCCGACCGTGTGGACTCCAAGGAAGACTTCGGGAAAAAATCATTGTAGAATTTACTGAAGCAAAGTACTGTAGTAAAAATACTGTAGCGGTTACTGTAGCAGTACTGTAGCAAAGTACTTCACACGCCCGTGTGGACTTTTCACACGGGCGTGTGGATGCCCGTGTGGATGCCCGCGTAAAGCCCCGAATTCAAATTATAAAAGCCGCCTTGTGATAATTTTTAGGGATCTTTTCGGCCACTTTCGAGAGACAATGCGGCTGGGGCTTGGGAGGAGTTCTTTGCGGCTTTGGGAAGCTTTCCTCACCAACTTGGATCGATTCCTCCTCCGTTATAGCATCAAGGAAGCCATCGGCGACCTAGCTTCGGAGTGGATTCAATCCAGACGTGGAAACTACCCATCAAGACCATCATCACGGATTTAAGGGGGTTATTCTTTATGTCTTTGTAACTTTATTCCCAATTTATTATTTGTTTTGTGACTCGCTCCATGGAGAGCTAAACCCCTAGAGGGTATTCGGACATGTAAACCCTAGGATTCTTATTTTCATTAGATTTACATTGTGTTTCTATTCGAATTTATCAGTTTGAGTTTTACTCTTGAGTTCTTAATGCTTGTTTGTGCTTTTGATTTCATTAGTAATTGCCTTGCATGTTTTATTCAATCTAGTGAAGAGAGAGATCACCGCTAGGTTTAGAATTATCAAGAGTAAAGAGGGTCGAGAGGGTGAGCCGTGAGATAGCGGAGTGTCCCCTTTCCCTTCCGACAGATATTTTCTATCTCCATATTCCCTAAGTGTCAAGCAACCATATGTGGTGTGAGGCGTCGAGAGAATTCTCCGCCGGGACCTCGTAGGGGGTTAGGGATCTTTCACCTGGAGGCAGGGTTAGATCTACTTTTAGGAATTGGTTATATCTTTGGGATCCCTAGAGTTTTAAGCAGTCATATGTGGTGTGAGGCGTTGATAAGTGCTTGCATGTTTATAGTTTGATAAGTGCTTGCATGTACATAATTCTGGAAATGTTTTCCACGCATGAGCATCACATTTTTCAGGCTTTATCGCTAATTTCGTGTGTTTTGGTGTTCTTTCACGCAATTAGGGTTGTGGAGACATGGTACGTGAATAAAGGCAAGATTAGGTCAGAATGGTGCCAAGTGGAGATCTTTTGTGCAATTACGAAGTTCAAGACACAAATCGGGTTCCAACGAGGGGGTATGTGCCAACTTCTAAAGACTTCAAGACAACTCTTGTAGAAGGACACGAAGGCAGTCATGCTCGCTCGTTCCGATTGGTTCAAAGATTTCAAAAGCTCTCCAAGGTTTTCCCATCATCAAGAAACGCCACTTGACCTTTCACATGGGCGTGTGTCCGTCCATGTGACCTCAGGAGAAGAAACGGGCGAAATCGGGGACTAGTATGAAGATTCCACAAGACAGAAAATCCATATGGGCGTGTGGAATTTCCACACGGCCGTGTGGCATATTCACACGCCCATGTGGATCCTCGAGATGGCCAATTATAAAGCCGTTCTGAAGCGTTATTAGGGGGATCATCTTCTAACTTTGAGAGGAGGTGACGGCTAGGGTTCTGGAGGTTCTTGCTACACTTTGGGGGCGCTTCTTCACCGGTTTCATCATCATTCCCTTCCAAGGAGAGCTATTGGGGGAGCCTTCGACGACTCGATTCGACGAGGTGTGCCTTAGGCTTCGAGGAAGGGATTCTGATAAACGTCTAAATATACGTATTTTATACGTATTTATTTGTATTATTTTATTATCTTTTTGATAAGTCGATGCCCTTTTTATAGTCTAAACCCCTTTATTTTGTGTTGCAGACCCTAAATGAGCTCAAGAACGTATTTAGGAAGAATTCGACACCAAATACGACGTTTTTGGGTTCTTCACTGTAGCAGTACTGTACCAGGGTTACTGTAGCACCCGAGGTGAAATTTCGTGCAGAACTTTCTGGATGCCTCACGGGCAACCTCACGGCCGTGAGGCAGCCCGTGAGAAGTCGCGATTTTCACCCTTTTAAGGGCTTTTAGGGCATGAAAGAAGGGGGGACTTTTGACTCTTCTTGAAGCTTGACACCACCTCTTCCAAATCCGACCAAGAAGGAGAGCTTGGAGGGTATTTCCACGGTAGAATCGGCGAGGAGAGCGCGTTCTTGTGCGGGATCTACCTCTAGGGCTTCAAATCTTGAGGTTGAAGACGACGGGAAGCCACCCCTTCGAGTGGCGTCTTTGGAAGCTTCTTCGACTCTAATCTTTGGAGGGAGGTCTTTTATGTTGGGTTTAGTTATTTTCATGCTTTTATTCATGTATTTGGAGACTATGAGCAACTAAAACCCCAAGGTCACCGGATGTGGGTGAACCTTGGGGTGAACTTGTGATGTTTGGATGTTTTGGTTTAATTCATGCTTGTTAGCTTATTTGTGATTCATGTTTGGTGTTTTTGAATGCTTGGGTATGCATGAGAACTCTGTGTATCCATACTTAGCCAATACTGGGTTGCATGACCATTGCCCTAGTATTAGACTCACCAAGCTTGGAAGGGAAATACGTACAAATACGCCGTGACCATTGGGTATTTGTACCCCTCCAATTCTAGGGTTAATTGCTCATGTGTGATTCAACCTTAGCTTGAGAAAACCATCTTGCCCTTTGCAATCGTAGGAGGAATTGTACGGGTATAACCCGTATTCAATACTCGTACCGGATTAGGGGTCAATTGCCGTGACCATCGGGTTGACCTAATCTAGGGTTTTCTCGGTCCTTCAAGCCACTTGCATGTTAATCCAACATCCTTCGCACTTTAGTAACCCCGAGGGGATCCTCATCCGTGACCATCTTCTCATCCTGATTTCCTCCCGTTTATCGCCCTTCGTATTTAGCAGTTTAATTGCTTTTGTTTTACTTCTTTACTTTTTCATTCTAAATCTCAAGTTTGATCGGCTAGACAACATTGCGAAAAGGAAGTAAGGATAGATTCTCGGGCCCTTGGGAATACGACCCACTCGTGCTTGCGCGAGTGGTTTATTACTTGACGACCCCGTGCGCTTGCGGGACGATCACCAAGTTTTTGGCGCCGTTGCCGGGGAGCCACGAGAAATATTCGGAAAACTTTGAGCGTGTTGATTTGGCTTTTGTTTTGCCGTTTTAGCCATTCTTGTTTATATTTCGTTATTTTATTCTCTGTATTTTTCCTGTTTGTTTTTATTCAAGTTTTGACACTCGCCTTGAATTTTCTTGCGAGGTACCTATCTTATGACACGAGCGAGTCACACAAATTTGGTTGATCCTGACGACGAGATTGAACGGACTCTGCATCATCGTTTGAGAGAAGCTACTGAAAGCTCAAGGCAACAAGAAATTCGGGTAGAATCTAGTGAGCCTACTGTCATGGCCGAGCCAAGAAGAACCTTGTCTGATTATGAAAGGCCACAATTCACCGGGGACGAGTTCAGTGTGTTGGTTCCTACTGTGCCTGCAAATAACTTTGAAATCAAGGCAAGCACAATTGGAATGTTACAGAATTCGGTGTAATTTGATGGCTTAGCTGACGAAGATCCGCATGCCCACCTGTCTAAGTTCCTTCAGATATGCTCGACCTTCAAAATTAATTCAGTTTCGGATGATGCAATCAGGTTGAGATTATTTCCTTTCAGTTTAAGGGGAGCAGCTTATAGATGGCTTACTTCCTTAGCTCCCGGATCGATCACTACATGGAAGGAGATGGTAGAGAAATTCCTTGCTCGATATTTTCCTCCAAGCAAGGCAGCGAGACTGAGACAAGAGATTTCATCTTTCAGGCAAGGGGACAATGAGACTCTCTTTGAGGCACATGAGCGATTCAAGGATCTTTTACACAAGTGTCCTCAATTATGCTACAAAACAACTTATTGACGCAGCAGCAGGGGGATCTCTGAGCAATAAACTCCCTGAAGAAGCCGAAGCATTGATTGAGAACATGGCTAGCAACGAATGTCACTGGAGCACTAGACAGAAGCCAGTTAGAGTAGCCGGACTGTATGAGGTGAATGAGACTACTGCTTTGGCGGCAAGAGTTGAATCCCTGAATAAGAATGTTATTGATAACAATGCTAAGGTTGAAGCTTTGACTCAGAAACTTGATCAATTCATGTTAGGCTCCAGTTCAAGTTCAAAGGCAGTGATGTCATGTGAAACATGTGGTGCTGGGCATGCAACAAACCAATGCCCCATTCTTGTTACTCCTCCTGCACAAATGGAGTCAGTAGACTATGTCAGTGGAGGTCAGAGGGGACCGGGTAACCAATATGGTAATACATATAACCCGGGGTGGAAAAACAATGCGAATTTTTCTTGGAATCAAGGCCAATCACAACAAAGGCCACCCCCACCTCAAGGTCCTTCTTATCAACCTCCTCAACAACAAGAAAGAAAATACACAACTGAAGACGTCCTGGCAAGATTTATGATTAATACTGAATCCAGATTTGTTGCTCAAGATAAAAGGTTTGATGAAATAGGTACTGTACTGAGAAATGTTCAAGCATCTATTCAGTCCTTGGAAAATCAAGTTGGGCAACTCGCTAGAGCACAAGCAGAACGCCCCTCGGGTAGTTTACCAAGTAACACCGAAAGCAACCCGAGGGAACACTTAAAAGCTGTAACACTGAGGAGTGGGAAACAATTGGAAGCAAGGGCCGAGGAGAGCCCAAGTGCTTCCAATGACAGGGTAGCCATTCGGGAAGACCCTGATGTGATTAAAAAAACAAGTGAAGTAAAAGGGAAGAAAATTAATGATGATGCTGCAAAATCCTCCACTCATAATTGCCTTGAATACAAGCCTGTGGTACCATATCCCTCAAGGCTCAAGCAAGACAAGGATGAAGCCCAATTTACAAAGTTCCTCCACATGTTCAAGCAGCTTCATATTAACATCCCCTTGGTCGAAGCTCTATCTCAAATGCCCAAGTATGCGAAATTCATGAAAGACCTTCTTACTAACAAGAGGAAATTAGAAGACTTGGGCACTGTAACTCTATCGGGGAATTGTTCTGCTGTAATCCAAAAGAAGCTACCGAAGAAACTGACTGATCCGGGCAGCTTTATTATCCCTTGTGTACTTGGAGAAGGGATGGAAGAAAGTGCTTTAGCTGACTCGGGGGCAAGTATTAACGTGATGCCCTATAAATTATTTCTGAAGCTAGGGCTGGAGGAATTGAGACCTACAAGGATGACCTTACAGCTCGCAGACCGCTCAGTGAGAAAACCTAGAGGAGTTGTCGAGGATGTTCTTGTGAGAGTTGATAAACTCATCATCCCGGTGGATTTTGTGATACTAGATGTGGATGATGATGTAGAGGTCCCGTTGATCCTTGGCCGCCCTTTCCTCAACACCGCAGGAGCCCTAATTGATGTTAAGGGAGGGAAGATGACATTGCCAGTGGGGGATGAACAAGTTGTTTTCACTCTTCCAGAGGCTATGAAGCACACACTAGACCATGATGATACTTTATATTTCACGGATATAACTGACGTAATAATTTCTGATTGTGTGCAGGAAGTCCTCGCTGTGAACCCCTTAGATGAGTACCTAGAAGGAACCGAGGATGAAGAACCGGAAGTGAAGGACCCCTCACCTTCGTCCACACCACAAGTAGCCCAGGTGGAAGTTACATCACCTCCGTATCATAAGAAAAAGGGAACTTTGAAGAAGGCATGGCGAAAGGTGAATGCAAAAATGAAGAAAAGCATGAGTATCTCCTCATTACCACCGAGTGAGGTAGACCGCCTATATTTTGATAATCAAGGTAAATTTTGCATCTTCTCTTGTCTTTCCATGAACATTCCAGGTCACGACATCACGCCGAGAAATGGAGGTAACTCTCCACCCTTTGCCCCACCCTGATTCGAGGTAAGAAGAGTCGAGCTAACGACTTTAAACAAGCGCTCATTGGGAGGCAACCCAATCTCTTAAATTTGTTGCATTTCTTCTTTCTTGTTGTGTGTTTGCTTGGTGTGCTCTTTTTCCGTATTTTTGGTGTGTTAGTTTTCAAGTTATTTTTCTTGTTGTGGTGGTTTTGTTCATCATTTTTGTCTAAATCCCTTTGCATGATCATGTGTTTCCTTGAGTGATTTGTAAATTAGATGCCATGAAAATCATGTTTTGAGTGTTTCCATGCTTAATTTGTCATTGTTTTAAACGTTTTTGAGGGTTTGGAAGAGGTTAAGTTGAGAAAATTTCGGATTTTGGCCGTTTATGGCCCGTGAGTGCACCCTTGAGGGAATCAGGGGAAGCTCACGGGTGAGCTCACGGGCGTGAGCTCACCCGTGAGCCATCCAGGGATTTCTCACGGGTGGGCTCACGGCCGTGAGCCCACCCGTGAGGCTTCACGGGGTGGGGCTTTAAAGGCCCCCCTTTCAAGCAACTTTGGTCCATTCTTCTTCTCCAAACTTTCTCTCATTTCTCCCTCCATTCTCCACCGATTTTCTTCATTTTTGTTGCTCTAAATCCCTCTCCTCCTCCCCTCAACTAATTTGGTGAAGAAATTTTGAAGAAAAAAACACTCCTTTGGCCGGATTTTGCAAAGGGATTGCTCCACATATCCTAGGGCTAGGTAAATGTTCTTTCACTCAAGGGTTTGATTTCTTTTGAGTTGTTGGATGTTTAAAGCTTGGATCTTGCTCTCTTTTGTTGCAAGAGTATCTTAAGTATGATTTGGCATGATTGTAAAAATTTTTGGCTACTTTTTCAAGAAAAAAACTCTTGCAAAATTTTCTCGGATTTACTGTAGCAATGAGCATTTTCCTTGAAATCTTCATTATTTTGCTATTGCTTATCTTGTAATTACTTGTATTGTTGATCCTTTGGTTTTGTAGGATGCCGGTAAAGAAAGTAGCACACAAGAGAGCCCGAAATCACCGTACTCCACCCTGCGACGAACCAAAGTTTAAAAATGAATATCACGAATCTCGTTTCGCGCTTCTTTCACAAAGGGCTTCGGCATCATTTGAAGGATTGTTTGGGATGTGCTCAAGCCCTAGGCCCCAGGACACTACCACCATTCTGTCTTTTATTCTTTTCTTCGAGCTTGTTTGTTTTTCTTTTCTTTTGTTGTCTGTTGTACTTTTAAGTTAGTCAGGGCCCCTGCTCTGCTAAACTTTTGTTGGTTATTTGTGAACTATTTTTGTACGCGCTCTTCCTTTATTATTTTTGTCTCTGGAGTTGTGATCAGCTTTTGTTGTGATTTCAGGATGATGATATAGCTATTCCACACTCCAGGCCCTCACCACATAATTTACCCCAAGTCCACACGCACATGTCTTGCACTTCATCGACGTATTGGGGAAGTTTCTTACTCCATCTTTAAATTTTTGTTCTGTATTTATTTCCCACCCTGTGCTGCTCACTTATGTACATTGGGGACAATGTACAGCTTTAGGTGTGGGGATGGAGTATTTTATTTTAATGCATGCTTGACTCACCTATGATAGCTATGATTTTATTGTTAAGGACTTCCTAGCTTGGTAGAATGATAGTAGTGAGTTGTACTTTACATGTACTTGAATGTAGTTCTGTTTCATCTTTAGTGTACATTGATACCTGCTCACTCTAACTTCCACTTCTGACACTCTAACCCATCTTATTGATTTTGTGTTAGGATGTCAAATTTCTCTTTCAATAGTCCTTTAAAAACTTTTGAGTCCCCTATTTTTGCTTTAACCCTAAGTAAGGTTTTTAAGTGAGGTTTTTAGCAGGTGGTTGATCAGGCATCCTGAGTTAGGTTGTGTAAAAAAAAAAAAAAAAAAAAAAAAAAAAAAAAAAAATGAAAAATTGAGTCTATGTCAGTATTCCTCTGCTTCTAAAAGCATGAATGCGTATATGTAGATCTGTAATCAAGTAAGTCGGGTGGCTCTTGTGCCTGGCCGCATGTGCATCCAGTTGAAAGATTTTTGTGCAGTCTACGTTAGGCGGACCAAAAAAAAAAAAAAAAAAAAAAAAAAAAAAAAAACCTTTGGTCGCCCGAAACTCCGTCTTATCTTCACTTGATGTTAAAGTTTCGTTTGGGGACTAAAAGATTTTTAACCGACTATTGAGAGGATTTTTGTTTGGCACTCCTAGCACTAATTTCAATTTGAGTGAGGTGAACAAACATCCCGAGTAATCCCAGGTGTGGAGGTCAAGGTGGGAGTCAGCACACACACACAGGAACACTTTGGATGAAACAGAGCTAATATTACTTGACTATACATTGAACAACTCACTTCTTGATTTCTGTCCATTTGTGCTTGTGGAGTCCTGTACAGTTGAGCTTGAGGTCGTATATTTAGCCGTTTATCGTCTTGCCCCTGTTCTTCATGTTTGTTTGCTTGGGGACAAGCAAACGCTTAGGTGTGGGGATGTTTGATAAACGTCGAAATATACGTATTTTATACGTATTTATTTGTATTATTTTATTATCTTTTTGATAAGTCGATGCCCTTTTTATAGTCTAAACCCCTTTATTTTGTGTTGCAGACCCTAAATGAGCTCAAGAACGTATTTAGGAAGAATTCGACACCAAATACGACGTTTTTGGGTTCTTCACTGTAGCAGTAATGTACCAGGGTTACTGTAGCACCCGAGGTGAAATTTCGTGCAGAACTTTCTGGATGCCTCACGGGCAACCTCACGGCCGTGAGGCAGCCCGTGAGAAGTCACGATTTTCACCCTTTTAAGGGCTTTTAGGGCATGAAAGAAGGGGGGACTTTTGACTCTTCTTGAAGCTTGACACCACCTCTTCCAAATCCGACCAAGAAGGAGAGCTTGGAGGGCATTTCCACGGTAGAATCGGCGAGGAGAGCGCGTTCTTGTGCGGGATCTACCTCTAGGGCTTCAAATCTTGAGGTTGAAGACGACGGGAAGCCACCCCTTCGGGTGGCGTCTTTGGAAGCTTCTTCGACTCTAATCTTTGGAGGGAGGTCTTTTATGTTGGGTTTAGTTATTTTCATGCTTTTATTCATGTATTTGGAGACTATGAGCAACTAAAACCCCAAGGTCACCGGATGTGGGTGAACCTTGGGGTGAACTTGTGATGTTTGGATGTTTTGGTTTAATTCATGCTTGTTAGCTTGTTTGTGATTCATGTTTGGTGTTTTTGAATGCTTGGGTATGCATGAGAACTCTGTCTATCCATACTTAGCCAATACTAGGTTGCATGACCATTGCCCTAGTATTAAACTCACCAAGCTTGGAAGGGAAGTACGTACAAATACGCCGTGACCATTGGGTATTTGTACCCCTCCAATTCTAGGGTTAATTGCTCATGTGTGATTCAACCTTAGCTTGAGAAAACCATCTTGCCCTTTGCAATCGTAGGAGGAATTGTACGGGTATAACCCGTATTCAATACTCGTACCGGATTAGGGGTCAATTGCCGTGACCATCGGGTTGACCTAATCTAGGGTTTTCTCGGTCCTTCAAGCCACTTGCATGTTAATCCAACATCCTTCGCACTTTAGTAACCCCGAGGGGATCCTCATCTGTGACCATCTTCTCATCCTGATTTCCTCCCGTTTATCGCCCTTCGTATTTAGCAGTTTAATTGCTTTTGTTTTACTTCTTTACTTTTTCATTCTAAATCTCAAGTTTGATCGGCTAGACAACATTGTGAAAAGGAAGTAAGGATAGATTCTCGGGCCCTTGGGAATACGACCCACTCGTGCTTGCGCGAGTGGTTTATTACTTGACGACCCCGTGCGCTTGCGGGACGATCACCAGATTCTTTGAAGAAGAAGGAGAAGTTCCCATAGTCTATCAACACGAAGCTTAAGGGGGTTTTCTTTATGGATTTCTTGCACTTATCTTCATTTATTTTGATGAACTTGTATTGCTCCATGGAGAGCTAAACCCTTAGTGGGTACTTGGACTTGTAAACCCTAGATTTCCTATGTTTCATTGACTTTAATGCTTTCATTTCAATTTGAGTTTAAATTTGAGTTTCAATCTTGTATGCTTAATGGTTTCTCCCTTAGAGTGACACTAGGGTTGAGGGCTAATCCAATCATCCTTTTGACGAGTGACCATCACCATTAGGATTAGATTACCAAGATTGAAGAGGGTTGAGAGGGTGAGTTGAGAGGTAGCGACGCGTCCCCTTTCCCCTCCGGTGTGGTTTTCCCTACCTTCATATTCCAAGTATTACTTTCGATCTCAAAGAGAGTTAGGCGTTGAGAGAGGCCTTTCCGCCGGGACTTATTTGTGATTAGGGATCTTTTGCCTGGACCAAAGGGATTGATCTATAGTTGGGAATAGGGTTTACCACTTGGAATCCCTAGAGCATAGCGCAGTCATACGTGGTGTGAGGCGTTGAGAGTCTTCTCTCCGCCGGGACCTCGTAGGGGACTAGTCAAGGTTGACCTTAGATTTGGGACCTTGTATCTTTGGATTCCACGACTCTTGAAATCTTCATTTAGTAAGAGTGTTTGAAGTCCTGCACTTGAAACAAGGATTCTAGGGGAGCAGTGTCCGAGTACCCCATTCTTATCTCGATCTTTTTCCTACTCTCTAGCTTTAACTTTCAGTTTTTTTTAATTTCTGTTTTTAATCACTTTTTAATCTCAACAACAATCAGTTTTCTTTGACTACTTAGCGAAGTGTTTTTGTTTCTATCGTCTACTCCCTGTGGATTCGACTACCCACCCGTTGGGTACTTTATTACTTCGACACCCGTGCACTTGCGGAACACACACGCAAGGGTGTGTCAAGTTTTTGGCGCCGTTACCGGGGAGTTAGGCGTTTTAGGAATTTTTACACTTTGTTTCGCTAGTCCTTTTTCGCACATCCTGTTTCACACTTCTTTTACTTCCATCGTTCTGACCTTACTTTCTTTTCCGTGATTTCAGCTCCAAGTTATGACCCGTGGACATCCTTCGACATTAGTGGAAGGTGATCCGGAAATAGAGAGGAGATTGCACAGACGGGGAAGACAACCTGAATTGGAACAGTTTGATCAGGCTGAGATAGGAGTTGAAGAGTCCGCAACCATGGCTGAACAGAATGAGTAACAGCGGACCCTTTCTGATTTTGCTAGGCCGTCTGTTCGTGGTACACAGTCAAGTATAGTGAGGCCACCAATTTCAGCTCATAACTTTGAGCTTAAGCCTGGGTTCATTCAGATGGTCCAACAGTCCGCACAGTTCAATGGGTTAGCTGATGAAGACCCAAATAATCACATTGAGAACTTCTTGGAGGTGTGCGACATGTTGAAAATCAATGGAGTCACGGACGACGCCATCAGATTGAGAGCCTTCCCATTTTCCTTGAAGGCGAAAGCAAAACAGTGGTTGCAATCTTTACCTAGAGCATCAATTACCACTTGGGAAGAGATGGTTGAGGCCTTCCTTGCCCGATATTTCCCTCCTGGGAAATCGGCAAAGCTTAGAAATGAAATTTCTTCCTTCATGCAATCGGAATTGGAGTCTCTTTTCGAGACATGGGAAAGGTTCAAGGACCTTCTGCGCCAATGTCCTCAACATGGGTTCCCCGAGTGGATGGTGATTCACACCTTCTACAATGGATTGAACCCAAGCACAAGACAGCTACTTGATGCCGCAGCAGGAGGTACCTTAGGAAGCAAGACCCCCGAAGCTGCCCGCCAACTGATAGAAGAAATGGCTATGAATAGCTATCAGTGGAATGCTCGAGACAAGAGGAAAGTGGCAGGTATTCATGAAGTTGATGCAGTGACATCTCTAGCAGCTCAAGTTGAAGCATTGAGCAAGAAGTTGGACACTTTGGCAGGCCCATCTAGAATAGCTGCAGTGATGAATTGTGATAGTTGTGGAGTAGGGCATGTATCTGCTGATTGCCCTATTTCTATGGTCGGAACAGCACCTGTTGAACAGGTTGATTTTGTGGGGAATGCTGGACGGGGTCAAGGAAACCCCTATAGCAACACCTACAATCCGGGGTGGCGAAACCACCCGAACTTTGCATGGAGCAATCAAGGGCAACAAAGGCCCTCTGCACCCCCCGGATTTCAGCAACCCCAACAACCAAACATGGAGGGCCGAGTTTCAGGGCTTGAGAACCGAATGACAGACTTGGAAAAGGCATTGACCAAGTTCATTCAGTCCTCAGACACGCGCTTTCAAGGTGTGGAGAGTACACTTCGCAATCACACCGCTTCCCTACATAACTTGGAAAATCAGGTGGGGCAGATTGTGAAATCGTTATCTGAACGCCCACAAGGAAGTCTCCCGGGAAATACAGAGACCAACCCAAGAGAGCAGCTGAAGGCAATCACTCTAAGGAGTGGTCGTGAGGTTGAGGGTAGAGTTCCCGCTGAAGAGGTTGTTCAAATTCCTGCTAAGGAGAAAGACAAGGAAAAGGGTAAGGAAAAGGAGGTAGCACCTGCACCATACAAACCAAGGATTCCTTACCCTTCAAGGCTGAAGAATGATCAAAATGATGAGCAGTACAAGAAGTTTCTGGGCCTTTTCAAGCAGCTGCACATCAATATTCCTTTTGTGGAGGCTTTGTCTCAAATGCCTCGGTATGCAAAGTTCTTGAAGGACCTCTTAACCAACAAGAGGAAATTGGAAGAGGGTGCAGCGGTGATTTTGGATGCATCTTGTTCAGCTATGTTGCAGAAAAATTTACCTGACAAGATGAAAGACCCCGGAAGCTTCATCATCCCATGTAACATTGGGAATTTGGGTGAAGAGAAGGCATTAGCGGACTCAGGGGCCAGTATCAATGTCATGCCTTACTCCTTCTTTAAGAAGCTGGGACTGGGAGAGCCAAGGCCAACTCGGATGACCTTACAACTAGCTGACCGCTCCATTCGTCACCCGAGAGGCATCATTGAAGATATTTTAGTGAAAGTAGATAAGTATATATTTCCTGCAGATTTCGTGGTGCTGGATGTAGATGAGAATGTCGACGTGCCACTGATACTTGGAAGACCCTTTCTGCGTACTTCCAAGGCTCTTATAGACATGGATGGCGGGGAGATGACATTGAGGATAGAAGATGAGAAGCTGACCTATCGCCTTGTTGAAGCCATGAGACATTCTCTCAACTTTGATGATACTTTGTATTTTCTTGACACTACTGATGCTTTGATTGATGATTATGTGCAGGAAATCTTTTGCCCGGATCCACTAGCTGATTTGTTGGATCGAGAGATGAATGATGATCACAGTTCATCAGTTGACCTGGAAAACAAGGATACATCTACCACGAGTACGGTCAACAAACTAATGAAAAAGCTAAAGAGGGTAAGACATCGCCGCAAGAAGCAAACGAATGAACCTGCGGACGTTCCTTCAAGGTCTAAGGATGATATCCCTCCATCTGGTAACAAATTCGATCACTCATCTTCTAAATTCCAGAACTTATGCTCTTCTTGTTTCACATTTCCAAGCAGCGAGGTGCTTTCGACCCATGACCCCCCTTGAGTTTAGAGAGGCAGGTACGTCAAGCTAGTGACGTAAAACAAGCGCTTATTGGGAGGCAACCCAATTTTTAAAACTCTTTGCTTGTGTTGTATTTAGTTTTATTTCTGCATTTTTTTTGTTTTGTTTAGTTTGTAGTGTGTGGATTCATTGCTGGTATTGTATTTTTATGTGTTCATCGTTTATGGCAAGTTAGGTGGTATTCCTGTGAATTTGGCGAGATTTTAAGTTATAAACGTGTTAGTTTTCAACTTCTGCGGTCGTTCCATGTGTTTTCATTAATTTCTGCAGAATTTGGACTATTTTTGAGATGAAGAATGGAAATACACGGCCATGTGGAATTTCCACATGGCCGTGTGGATGAATTTGTGACGGAATTTACTCATCCAGAGAATCCTCACGGCCGTGTGGAAATTCCACACGGCCATGTGGATTTATTTAGTGCAAACCTTCACAATACAGAGAATCCACATGGCAGTGTGGAAATTACCCACGGCCGTGTGGAATTTCGGGGAAGTTTTATAAGGCCATACAGAGAATCCACACGGCCGTGAGGAATTTCCACACGGCCGTGTGGGGTACTTAAACATGAAAGGGGCCTTTCTTTTTATATTCCCCCCCCCCAAGCAACCCTTCATCTTCAAACGCCTCCTCTTCAAAGGTCGCGACGGTTGCTCTTCTCTTTCCATTCTCTCGCTTATTTAAGGGATTTGTGGGCCTTACTCGTTGCTACATTGTTAGATTGGACTCATCTTCTCCGGTAAGCCTTCTTCCCCTCTTCTTGCCATGAAACCTTCATTATTTGTTGTGGATGTTGAATCTTGTGTTTTTGCATGCTATTTTCGTGTTTAATACTTAGATTATTGCTTAAAACACTTGTGCTCAAATGTGTGGATGATTGTATTAAATGGTGTGGATTCACCATGGCACTTTGGCCATGGTCGAAGATCCACACATACGACTCGATTCGACGAGGTGTGCCTTAGGCTTCGAGGAAGGGATTCTTTGAAGAAGAAGGAGAAGTTCCCATAGTCTATCAACACGAAGCTTAAGGGGGTTTTCTTTATGGATTTCTTGCACTTATCTTCATTTATTTTGATGAACTTGTATTGCTCCATGGGGAGCTAAACCCTTAGTGGGTACTTGGACTTGTAAACCCTAGATTTCCTATGTTTCATTGACTTTAATGCTTTCATTTCAATTTGAGTTTAAATTTGAGTTTCAATCTTGTATGCTTAATGGTTTCTCCCTTAGACTGACACTAGGGTTGAGGGCTAATCCAATCATCCTTTTGACGAGTGACCATCACCATTAGGATTAGATTACCAAGATTGAAGAGGGTTGAGAGGGTGAGTTGAGAGGTAGCGACGCGTCCCCTTTCCCCTCCGGTGTGGTTTTCCCTACCTTCATATTCCAAGTATTACTTTCGATCTCAAAGAGAGTTAGGCGTTGAGAGAGGCCTTTCCGCCGGGACTTATTTGTGATTAGGGATCTTTCACCTGGACCAAAGGGATTGATCTATAGTTGGGAATAGGGTTTACCACTTGGAATCCCTAGAGCATAGCGCAGTCATACGTGGTGTGAGGCGTTGAGAGTCTTCTCTCCGCCGGGACCTCGTAGGGGACTAGTCAAGGTTGACCTTAGATTTGGGACCTTGTATCTTTGGATTCCACGACTCTTGAAATCTTCATTTAGTAAGAGTGTTTGAAGTCCTGCACTTGAAACAAGGATTCTAGGGGGAGCAGTGTCCGAGTACCCCATTCTTATCTCGATCTTTTTCCTACTCTCTAGCTTTAACTTTCAGTTTTTTTTAATTTCTGTTTTTAATCACTTTTTAATCTCAACAACAATCGGTTTTCTTTGACTACTTAGAGAAGTGTTTTTGTTTCTATCGTCTACTCCCTGTGGATACGACTACCCACCCGTTGGGTACTTTATTACTTCGACACCCGTGCACTTGCGGAACACACACGCAAGGGTGTATCAGGCGTCGAGAGAATTCTCCGCCGGGACCTCGTAGGGGACTAGTTATCGGCGACCTGGAGGCAGGGGCCGTTATACCTTTGGATACCCACGACTCATTGTTTTCGTTTAGAAACACTTGTAATCTACATCCAACACCCGAATCCTAGGGGGAGCATTGTCCGGATACCTCACTTTTATTGATTGAGAACTCTTTTCCTTTTATTTCCTGCGCACTTGTGGTGACACTCTTAGTGTTGGCCATTAGATCATCACACACTACATTCATTAGGCTAGATAACAAAAGAGGGGCTATTACTAGTACTTCTGTTCCCTGTGGTTCGACAACCCGACCATTTGGGTCCACTTTTATTACTTGACGACCCGTGCACTTGCGGTAATGCAAGGGGTTAACACACATCACCCTGTTGTGTCGTTGCGGAGACGCATCATCTAGCCAATGACAGTTCACCCTAAAGAACATGAGTGTATTTTCGAATTTAGGAGAAATTTAAACTTCGGTTGTTACCATGCTCTAGTTTACTCGAAAAACTTAGAAATTTTTTAGTCTGATTGCATTTCTTGCACTTCACTTGCTCTGCTAACCCTGATAACGCTAGTTCAGTTTGAAAGGACATTAGTTTCATTTTTCTTGAGTTAAAAAAAAAAAAAATTAAGAAATGGTGCTCCTTTGTTCTTGGGGTGGAAAGAGCTACCACCTATTCTGTATGCAGCTACTCTCATAAGTCGGATACCAGCTATGCCCTAATGAGAGAAAGAGCTATCTAATAGACTGCGTGAAAGCTAACACTCCCTGGTGGAAAGAGCTACCACCTTGAAAGGGTGAAGGTCGCCTAGGAGGCATCTATGGAAATGGCCACGTGGTGTGAGGTGTCGTGAGTTTTCTCTCCGCCGGGACCTCGTAGGGGACTAGTCAGGGTTGACCTTAAATTTGGGACCTTGTACATTTGGATTCCACGACTCTTGAAATCTCTATTGAATAAGAGTAATTGAAGTCTTGCACTGGAAACATGGATTCTAGGGGGAGCATTGTCCGAGTGCCCCATCCTCTTATTGATCTATTTCTACACCCTAACCTTTATTTTCAGCACCTCATTTTTACTTCTTTCCTATTTTATTTTCTTTCAAAACAACAATTGGTTTATCTTTGATTATTTAACAAAGTGTGATTGTTCTCACGTCTACTCCCTGTGGATTCGACTACCCACCCGTTTGGGTACTTTATTACTTCGACACCCGTGCACTTGCGGAGTACACACGCAAGGGTGTGTCAAGTTTTTGGCGCCGTTACCGGGGAGTTAGGCGTTTTAGGATTTGTTACACTTTGTTTCGCTAGTCATTTTTCGCACATCCTATCTCACACCTCTTTTACTTCCATTATTCTAATCTTTATTTCCTTATACTTAATCAATTTATTCGTTCTCCATTATTCTAAGGTTTCTACTCTTTATCAACCCTGTAGGAATCATGATCGAAGAAGCAGAACTGTTTGAGAAGATAACCGGAATGGTGAGAGACATTGAGCAGAAAATGAATTGGTTCACCAAGGAATCATCTCCACATGATTATTTGCGAAATTCAGCTGAAATAAACTGTTGTGTGGGGAAGGTTAACCTAGATATAGATGGAGTTACTGAGGGACAAGATTGTCATCTATTCAGAGTACTCACTCAATTTTAAGAAGTAACACGGGGTTGTACAAGCGGAAAATTAGAGGAAGAGCAAGAAGTATTCGGTTTGATTCTTCTAATAAGGGCGAAGAGCAAGAAATTTTCTCTTTGGGTGTTACCGATGAAACCTATAAAAAAATGGGGTGGAAGGCATAGAAAATCTAAAAACCCAACAAGGTACACACATTCAAGAAGGGAGCTTAGAGGAAATCTCAGAAGAAGAATCTGAACATTTTGAGGAAATTGATAGACAGAAAGGGAAAAGATTACAACCATCCATTGAAGACCCACCTGATCTGGAGCTTAAAACTCTACCAGAACACTTGAAGTATGCATTTTTAGGTGAAGGATCAAAACTCCCGGTCATTATATCTTCGGGATTATCCGTGTCTTAAAAGGATAAATTAGTAAATATGCTGAAGAAGCATAAGACTGCCATTGCTTGGAAAATTTCTGATATTAAAAGTATAAATCCTTCATTCTGCACTCACAAAATATTGATGGAGGATAATTATAAGTCAGTGATCCAGCCTCAACGTCGTTTGAACCCAAACATGAAAGAGGTAGTGAAGGCAGAGGTGGTTAAACTTTTGGATGCAGGTATCATTTATCCGATCTCTGACAGTGTGTGGGTGAGTCCCACTCAGGTAGTCCCTAAGAAATGAGGAATGACTGTAGTGAAGAATGAACGTAATGAGTTAATCCCAACCAGAACAGTCACAGGGTGGAGAGTATGCATCGATTACAGAAGGCTAAATGACGCAACTCGAAAGGATCATTTTCCGTTACCATTCATTGACCAGATGTTGGAAAGGTTAGCTGGGCATAATTTTTATTGTTTCCTTGACGGTATGTCGGGCTATTTTCAGATCCCCATTGCACCCGAGGATCAAGAAAAAACTACATTCACTTGTCCCTACGGGACTTTCGCATACCGAAGGATGCCTTTCGGGCTGTGTAATGCTCCAGCCACTTTTCAACGATGCATGACCGCTATATTTGACGATCTTTTGGAGGACATCATGGAAGTATTTATGGATGATTTCTCGGTGTTCGGGGACTCATTTGATAGCTGTCTGCAGAATCTGGAAAGGGTCCTTAAGAGATGTGAAGAAACCAATCTAGCGTTGAACTGTGGAGAGGGCTTCACAAGGAAAGCTGTTTTCTGCTACATCGAATTCACAAAGAGTTTCATGGCCTTTAACCTTTTCCACTGACTCATGTGAATTTCAAGCGTCAGTGGAGAGGGCTTCACAAGGAAAGCTGTCTTCCACTATATTGAATTCACAAAGAGTTTCATGCTCTTCAACTTCTTCTACTCACTCATCTGAATCTCAAGCGGAAATAGAGAGTGGCTCACAAGGAAAGCTGTTTTCCGATACATCGAATTCACAAAGAGTTTCAAGGTCTTTAAGTTTTTCCACTCACTCATATGAATTTCAAGCGGCAGTTGAGAGGCCTTCACAAGAAAAGCTGTCTTCCACTACATTGAATTTACAAAGAGTTTCATGTTCTTCAACTTCTGCCACTCACTCATATGAATCTCAAGCGGCAATGGAGAGTGCTTCAAAAGGAAAGCTGTTTTCCGCTACATCGAATTCACACAGAGTTTCATGGTCTTTAACTTCTTCCACTCACTCATATGAATCTCAAGCGGCCATGGAGAGGCCTTCACAAGGATAGTTGTTTTCCGCTACATTGAATTCACAAAGAAGTTTCGTGGTCTTCAACTTTTTCCACTCGCTCATGTGAATCTCAAGCGGCAGTGGAGAGGCCTTCAAAAGGAAAGCTGTCTTCCAGTACATTGAATACACAAATAGTTTCATGTTCTTCAACCTCTTCAGCTCACTCATCTGAGTCTCAAGCGACAATAGAGAGTGCCTCACAAGGAAAGCTGTTTTCTGCTACATCAAATTCACAAAGAGTTTCATGGTCTTTAACTTCTTCCACTCACTCATGTGATTTTCAAGCGGCAGTATAGAGGCCTTCCCAAGGAAAACTGTCTTCCACTACATTGAATTCACAAAGAGTTTCATGTTTCTCAACTTCTTCCACTCACTCACTTGAATTTCAAGCGGCAGTAGAGAGGCCTTCACAAGGAAAGCTGTCTTCCACTACATTGAATTCATAAAAAGTTTCATTGTCTTTAACTTTTTCCACACACTCATGTGAATCTCAAGTGGCAGTAGAGAGGCCTTCACAAGGAAAGCTGTTTTCTTTTACATCGAATTCACAAAGAGTTTCATGGTCTTTAACTTCTTCCACTCACTCATATGAATCTCAAGCGGCCATGGAGAGGCCTTCACAAGGATAGTTGTTTTCCGCTACATTGAATTCACAAAGAAGTTTCGTGGTCTTCAACTTTTTCCACTCGCTCATGTGAATCTCAAGCGGTAGTGGAGAGGCCTTCAAAAGGAAAGCTGTCTTCCACTACATCGAATACACAAATAGTTTCATGTTCCTCAACTTCTTCAGCTCACTCATCTGAGTCTCAAGCGGCAATAGAGAGTGCCTCACAAGGAAAGCTGTTTTCCGCTACATCGAATTCACAAAGAGTTTCAGGGTCTTTAACTTCTTCCACTCACTCATGTGAATTTCAAGCGGCAGTGGAGAGGCCTTCCCAAGGAAAACTGTCTTCAACTACATTGAATTCACAAAGAGTTTCATGTTCCTCAACTTCTTCCACTCACTCACGTGAATTTCAAGCGGCAGTAGAGAGGCCTTCACAAGGAAAGCTGTCTTCCACTACATTGAATTCATAAAAAGTTTCATTGTCTTTAGCTTTTTCCACTCACTCATATGAATCTCAAGTGGCAGTGGAGAGGCCTTCACAAGGAAAGCTGTCTTCCACTACATTGAATTCACAAAGAGTTTCATTTTCTTCAACTTCTGCCACTCACTCATATGAATCTCAAGCGGCAATGGAGAGTGCGTCACAAGGAAAGCTGTTTTCCGTTACATCGAATTCACAAAGAGTTTCATGTTCCTCAACTTCTCCCACTCACTCATGTGAATTTCAAGCGGCAATAGAGAGGCCTTCACAAGGAAAGCTGTCTTCCACTACATTGAATTCACAAAGAAGTTTCATGGTCATCAACTTTTTCCACTCGCTCATGTGAATCTCAAGCGGCAGTGGAGAGGCCTTCAAAAGGAAAGCTGTCTCCCACTACATTGAATACACAAAGAGTTTCATGTTCTTCAACTTCTTCCACTCACTCATATGAATCTCAAGCTACCGTGGAGTGGCCTTCACAAGGAAAGCTGTTTTCTGCTACATTGAATTCATAAAAAGTTCATTGTATTTAACTTTTTCCACTCACTCATGTGAATCTCAAGTGGCAGTGGAGAGGCCTTCACAAGGAAAGCTGTCTTCCACTACATTGAATTCACAAAGAGTTTCATGTTCTTCAACTTCTGCCACTCACTCATATGAATCTCAAGCGGCAATGGAGAGTGCTTCACATGGAAAGCTGTTTTCCGCTACATCAAATTCACAAAGAGTTTCATGGTTTTCAAATTCTTCCACTCACTCATATAAGTCTTAATCGGCAATGAAGAGGGCTTCACAACGAAAGCGGTTTTCCGCTACATCGAATTCACAAAGAGGTTCATGGTCTTTAACTTTTTCCACTCACTCATGTGAATTTCAAGCGGCACTAGAGAAGCCTTCACAAGGAAAGCTGTCTTCCACTACATTGAATTCACAAAGAGTTTCACGTTCCTCAACTTCTTCCACTCACTCATGTGAATTTCAAGCGGCAGTAGAGAGGCCTTCACAAGGAAAGCTGTCTTCCACTACATTGAATTCACAAAGAGTTTCATGTTCCTCAACTTCTTCCACTCACTCAAATGAATCTCAAGCGGCAATGAAAAGGCCTTCACAAGAAAGCTGTCTTCCACAACATTGAATTCACTAAGAAGTTTCATGGACTTCAACTTCTTCCACTCACTCATGTGAATCTCATGCGGTAGTGGAGAGGCCTTCACAACAAATGTTGTCTTCCACTATATTGAATTCACAAAGAGTTTCATGTTATTCAACTTCTTCCACTCACTTATATGAATCTCAAGCGGCAATGGAGAGGCCTTCACAAGGAAAGTTGTTTTCCGCTACATTGAATTCACAAAGAGTTTCATGGTCTCTAACTTTTTCCACACACTCATGTGAATTTCAAGCGGCAGTGGGGAGGGCTTCACAAGGAAAGCTGTCTTCCACTACATTGAATTCACAAATTCTTTCATGTTCTTCCACTTCTTCCACTCGCTCATATGAGTCTTAATCGGCGAAGGAGAGGGGTTCAGAAGGAAAGCTGTCTTCCATTACATTGAATTCACAGAGAGTTTCATGTTCTTCAACTTTTTCCACTCAGTCATATGAATCTCAAGCGGCAATGGAGAGGCCTTAACAAGGAAAGTTGTCTTCCACTACATTGAATTCACAAAGAGTTTCATTTTCTTCAACTTCTGCCACTCACTCATATAAATCTCAAGCGGCAATGGAGAGGGCTTCACAAGGAAAGTTGTTTTCGGCAACATCGAATTCACAAAAAGTTTCATGGTCTTTAACTTTTTCCACTCACTCATATGAATTTCAAGCGGCAGTTGAGAGGCCTTCACAAGAAATGCTGTCTTCCACTACATTGAATTCACAAAGAGTTTCATGTTCTTCAACTTCTTCCACTCATTCATATGAATCTTAAGAAGCAATTTAGAGGCCTTCACAAGGAAAGTTGTCTTCCACTACGTTGAATTCACAAAGAGTTTCATGTTCTTCAACTTTTTTCACTCACTCATATAAATCTCAAGCTGCCGTGGAGAGGCCTTCACAAGGAAAGCTGTTTTCCGCTACATTGAATTCAAAAAAAGTTTCATTGTCTTTAACTTTTTCCACTCACTCATGTGAATCTCAAGTGGCAGTGGAGAGGCCTTCACAAGGAAAGCTGTCTTCCACTACATTGAATTCACAGAGAGTTTCATGTTCTTCAACTTCTGCCACTCACTCATATGAATCTCAAGCGGCAATGGAGAGTGCTTCACAAGTAAAGCTGTTTTCCGCTACATTGAATTCACAAAGAGTTTCATGGTTTTCAACTTCTTCAACTCACTCATATAAGTCTCAAGTGGCAATGGAGAGGGCTGATGAGCGCATTTCATATATATGTATTGCATGCTTTACCCTCATCATTACGGAATATTTTGGCGGTAATTCTCCAAGTACGGTGCTATTTAAGGTATTCGTTGTTCGTCATGCAGATATCAAAGTCCTGAAGTAAGAAGAAGCATTTTTGGAACAATTTTAGAAGCTAAAGGACTTAGAAGAAACCTCATCAAGCTCAGCACGGCTTGAGCACGCCCGTGCTGTTTCCTGTGCAAAGTTTAGAAGAATTCAACCACAATTCAGCACAGCCTGGGTCCGCTGAGCACGGGTGTGAAAACCTCAGCACGGTCGAAGCACGCCCGTGCTGTTCCCCGTGCAGATTACAGGAATGTGAGTTCCCCGTGTGTACTCCGCAAGTGCACGGGTGTCGAAGTAATAAAGTACCCAAACGGGTGGGTAGTCGAATCCACAGGGAGTAGACGTAAGAACAATCACACTTTGTTAAGTAATCAAAGATAAACCAATTGTTGTTGTGAAAGAAAATAAAATAAGAAAGAAATAGAAATAAAGTGAAGAAAAGAAAAACTAGGGTATGGAAAAGGATTAATAAGAAGATGGGGTACTCGGACGATGCTCCCCTAGAATCCTTATTTCAAGTGCAAGACTTCAATTACTCTTATTCAATAGAGATTTCAAGAGTCGTGGAATCCAAAGATACACGGTCCCAAATCTAAGGTCAACCTTGACTAGTCCCCTACGAGGTCCCGGCGGAGAGAAGACTCTCGACGACTCACACCACGTATGACTGCGCTATGCTCTAGGGATTCCAAGTGGTAAACAATATTCCCAACTATAGATCAATCCCTTTGGTCCAGGCGAAAGATCCCTAATCACAAATAAGTCCCGGCGGAAAGGTCTCTCTCAACGCCTAACTCTCTTTGAGATCGAAGGTAATACTTGGAATAAGAAGGTAGGGAAAACCACACCGGAGGGGAAAGGGGACGTGTCGCTACCTCTCAACTCACCCTCTCAACCCCCTCCAATCTTGATTAATCTAATCCTAATGGTGATGGTCACTCGTCAAAAAGGATGATTGGATTAGCCCTCAACCCTAGTGTCACTCTAAGGGAGAAACAATTAAGCATACAAGATTGAAACTCAAATTCAACTCAAATTGAATAAAAGCATTAAAGTCAATGAAACATAGGATATCTAGGGTTTACAAGTCCAAGTACCCACTAGGGGTTTAGCTCTCCATGGAGCAATACAAGTTCATCAAAATAAATGAAGACAAGTGCAAGAAATCCATAAAGAAAACCCCCTTAAGCTTCGTGTTGATAGATTATGGGAACTTCTTCTTCTTCTTCAAAGAATCCCTTCCTCCAAGCCTAAGGCACACCTCGTCGAAACGAGTCGTCGAAGGCTCCCCCAATAGCTCTCCTTGGAAGGGAATGATGATGAAATCGGTGAAGAAGCGCCCCCAAAGTGTAGCAAGAACCTCCTGAACCCTAGCCGTCACTCCCTCTCCAAGTTGGAAGCAGATCCCCCCAATAACGCTTCAGAACGGCTTTATAATTGGCCATCTCGAGGATCCACACGGGCGTGTGGAGAAGCCACACGGCCGTGTGGAAATTCCACACGCCCATGTGGATTTTCTGCCTTGTGGAATCTTCATACTAGTCCCCGATTTCGCCCGTTTCTTCTCCTGAGGTCACATGGACGGACACACGCCCATGTGAAAGGTCAAGTGGAATTTCTTGATGATGGGGAAACCTTGGAGAGCTTTTGAAATCTTTGAACCAATCGGAACGAGCGAGCATGACTGCCTTCATGTCTTTCTACAAGAGTTGTCTTGAAGTCTTTAGAAGTTGGCACATACCCCTTGTTGGAACCCGATTTGTGTCTTGAACTTCGTAATTGCACAAAAGATCTCCACTTGGCACCATTCTGACCTAATCTTGCCTTTATTCACGTACCATGTCTCCACAACCCTGATTGCGTGAAAGAACACCAAAACACACGAAATTAGCAATAAAGCCTGAAAAATGTGATGCTCATGCGTGGAAAACATTTCCAGAATTATATACATGCAAGCACTTATCAGGGGGTTCATCTTCGACTTCATCAAGGAAATGCCAAGCGTATGGTAGGCCGATCGGGAGGAGATTACACGACATTGTAGATCCTTCGATAACCTCAAGGATGCAAGAAACTAGGGAGTTTTCAATTCCTTGTCTTTTAATTTCTTTGGCATTGTGTTTGTTTGTTGTCATTATGAGGGGCTAAACTCTTAAGGGAGCCCCGGGGTTGGTTGGATGTCGTTGTAGCTTGACTTATTATCTTTACTTGCAGTATTTATGAATGTCTTGTTCCTTTCAATAAATCAAGGTTATTGGCTATCTTGTATGTGGTTTAGTGCTTGATGCTTGGTAGTTAGGTTCTCCTATCTAGGTTTGTGAATCATTATTGATTGTTGCAAGCAGCGGGAGTTCAACTTAGGGCTCGGCAGCGCTAGAAACCACATGCTTATAGCATAACTAGGTTTAGAACTGAAGACATCTCTGATAATTACTGAGAAAGACCGAGTTAGTGAACGTCGGAATTCCAACCCCGGGACCCCATCTCCTCCATCGAGTCAAACCTCAATCTTCCCTTGGTGAACTTTCTATTCCCTTAATCTCCTCGAAGTTAGTCCAAAGTCAATTCCTTCATCTTCGGTTTGGTTAGATATTAAGTAGGACGTTAGTATTAGAAGCTTTACCAGTCCCTGTGGATTCGACTACCCGACCTTGTGGGTACATTATACGACTTGTACGACCCGTGCACTTGAGGTTACGCAAGGGCGTACCAAGTTTTTGGCGCCGTTGCCTTGGATTGGCAACTTCTAAGAATACGAACAGTCTTAGTAATCTAACCGTTTTTATTTTGCTTTTAGTTTCATTTCTTTGTTTCGTTGTTATCTGAGTTCTTTTATTTTTTTTCTTTTGATTTTCCTTGTTTGTTCTTAAGCTGTTTATTATTCTTTTCTGTTTTTGTTTTGAGCTTGGAAATTCATATCTCATCTGTTTCTTTTGGTTTTCGTGTAGGTGTAGTGCATGACCCGGGGGAATTCCTCCCATCTTGTGTCTCCAGATCCAGATATTGAGCGGACTTTTCATCGGAGACAGCGACAGATTTACTTAAGAGAAACCGGGTGAGTAGAAGTAAGTGTTGAAGTGGACCAAGAGGAAAACATGGCTGGAAATCAGAGGAGCATTTCAGACTATGCCCGGCCTAATTTACAGGGCTCTGGATCGAGTATTATTCGACCCCCAGTTGCGGCCAACAATTTCGAACTGAAGCCCAATTTCATCCAAATGGTGCAGCAGATGTGCCAATTTGATGGGTTTCAAGATGAGGACCCATACGCACATTTATCAAGCTTTTTGGAAATTTGTGACACTTTCAAGGCGAATAATGTGTCCGAGGACGCGGTTCGCCTCCGACTATTCCCGTTTTCAGTGCGAGGAAGGGCCAAGCAATGGCTAAGTTCCTTGCCGGCGGGATCTATCACAAGTTGGGCACAGCTGGCCGACAAATTCTTGACTCGATACTTCCCACCGGCCAAGATCACCAAACTCAGAAGTGATATCTCCTCTTATCGACAAGTAGAATCAGAAACCTTATATGACACTTGGGAAAGATACATGGAATTACTGAGGAAGTGTCCACAACATGGGATAGTGGAATGGATGCAAATCCAGATTTTCTACAATGGGCTGAATGTGGCGACGAAGCAAATATTAGATGCGGCAGCGGGAGGTTCTTTGTGCAGCAAGAGACTAGAAGAAGCACAGAACCTCATAGAAGACATGGCATCTAATGGCTACCAGTGGAGTTCTGAGAGTAATAAGCCGGTAAAGACAGCTGGACTTTATGAGGTTGATGTGCTCACTACTTTGGCAGCACAAGTGGAAGCCATCTGTAAAAGGTTGGACACAATGCAAGTCCAATCTCCAGCACTGAACATGAATACCGATAGTTGGGCGAACCAAGCAGGGCCCAGTTGTTCTTCTGAGGGAGTTAGTGCCACCGAACAGGTGGATTTCATTGGTCAGAATCAGCGGGATACCAACAACCCCTACAGCAACACCTACAACCCAGGGTGGAGGAATCACCCTAATTTCTCTTGGAAAGACCAGAATCAGGGGAAGCAGCGCCCCCCTCAGCAACATCAGCGGCAGCAGACTCAGCCTCAATTTTCGAGGCCTTCACCACCAAAACAGAAAGGATCTTCTATTGAAGCACTCCTTGTTCAATACATTCAAGCTAATGATGCCCGAATTACAGAGCATGAAGAGATGATGAGGAATCAGCAGGCCTCTTTACAGAACCTTGAGCGTCAGGTTGCACAGATCGCCAAGACGCTTGCTGAACGACCCCAGGGTGCTCTACCGAGTAATACGGAAATTAATCCCCGGGAGTCCCTCAAGGCAGTCACTTTGAGAAGTGGCAAGGAACTGGAACCTTCAACTCCACAAGCACAGCAAGAATCCCCACAAGAATTAGAGGTGGAAGTTCGGGATAAAGATTCAGGGGCAAGCTTGGGGAGAAAGGATAAGGGCAAAGGGAAAGACCTGGTAGCAGACTATAAGCCTACATTACCCTACCCAGCAAAACTCAAGAAGGACCAACAAGAGGCACAGTTCAAGAAGTTTCTGGAGATGTTTAAAACATTGCACATCAATGTCTCGTTCGTGGAAGCTCTCTCCCAGATGCCGAAGTATGCCAAGTTCCTCAACGAATTATTGACTAATAAGAGGAAATTGGAAGCATTTTCGACGATCACCTTGAGTGAGGAATGTTCTGCCATCATCTCAAATAAGATTCAAAAGAAGGAAAAAGATCCGGGAAGTTTCATCATCCCGTGCACAATTGGAGGGATGATGGATGAAAAGGCGTTGGCTGATCTAGGAGCAAGTATCAACCTCATGCCATTAAAGATTTTTCAGAAGCTGGGGTTGGGGGAACTCAAGCCAACTCAAATGACGCTCCAGCTTGCTGATCGCTCCACCCGCCAACCCTTGGGAATTGTTGAGGACATTTTGGTGAAGGTCGACAAATTCATATTCCCGGTAGACTTTGTTGTTCTGGATTTGGATGAACGGGCTGAGGTACCTTTAATTTTTGGGCGGCCATTCCTCGCTACTTCACAAGCCATCATTGATGCGAAGGATGGTCGCCTAACATTAAGAGTGGGGGATGAAGAAGTTGTATTCAAGCTGAAGGAGGCTATGAGACACCCCATGGCATTTGATGATTCTTGCTATTTCTTAGATGCTACTAATGACATTATTTGTAATTGTGTGCAGGAAATCTGGCGAAAGGATAATTTTACTGATTTACTAGGTGAGGAACCCCCAGATAAAGAGCTCATAGATCAAGAGGAAGCCATCACTGCTACACCCTCGAGCATTGGTCAACCAGAATTGAAGGCCAAAAGAAGGAAATGCAGGGGGTCAAAGGCCCAAACATGGTTGCAGAAGGTAGAGGAAAGGAAGAAACAACAAGCCTCTACCCCGAAATGTAATTCTACTAATGACCTTAGCTTTGGTGAGGCATTTCTGATAAATTCCTTTTGTCTTTTCATAGAATGTTGGTCTGCAGGGCACCAAGAGGACAGGTATGTCTTTGAACCATCCTAAGTTGAGACTAGACCCGTCAAGCTAGTGACATTAAAAGAGCGCTTATCGGGAGGCAACCCGATTTATTTCATTTCTTTGTTAGTTCCTTGTGTTGGTTGTTGTTTTGCGTTTTTGTGTTTTTGGTTGTGTTTTGCTTCGAATCCGGCGTGTTTTTCTTCATAAGGGAAGGTTCCAGGCCCAACACGGGCATAACACCCCCGTGCTGATGGGGGTGCAATTCACAGGTTTTCCAGGTTTGATCATTTCCAATCAGCACGGGGAGAAGCACAGCCGTGCCGTGGCCGTGCTGAATCCCTGAGCACGCTGCCCGTGCACGCGTCACGGACGTGCCGCGTTCTTCATTTTTCGTTGAACTTACTTAAGCACGGGCGCAGCACCGCCGTGCTGAGGCCGTACTCAGCGCGACGGTCCCTCTTCCTGCGATTTTCTCCTTTTTAAACGCGTCGTTCACCCTTTCTTTCTTATTACCGACAACTCTCTTCCTTTGTGCTTTCATTTTCTTGCGTTTTTTGCGATTTTTCGGGTGGTTGTCGTGGTTTCTCGGAGTTTCATCGTTTCTTCCCCTTCTTCAACACTTTTGGTAAGTCGACGAGCCCTAGACTTGTGTTTTATTTATAAATCTTTGCCTTTATGCTATTATTCTTCTTGAAAACATCTAAATTCATTGTTAGAGACATCTAGGGTACTTTTGATTGAGTTTAAACAAATTTGTTCCGTCGATTTTTGAGTTAGAGTCCGTCGGAGCCGAAGCTGGATTTTGGTAGCACGGCCGTGTTCACTCAAGCACGGCCATGCTCTGATTTGAGATCTGGAATTACACGGAAGCACGGGCGTGCCTGCTCAGCACGCCCGTGCTCGTTGGAAACCCTATATTTTGAATTACATGGGCGTGCAGATTTGAAGCACGCCCGTGTTTCACTGTTGATCTTAACTGTTTATTATTTTTCTCTCAACAGATTATGCCGAGGAAGGCTACTACATCTGGTCCTTCTTCGAAGAGGGCTAGAGGGGAGTCATCGAGTCCAGCCGCTCCCCTTGAGCCAGCCTTCGGTACCCCCATTCACCAGGAGCGCCATGACCGTTTGAGCGCGAAGCGGTTTGGCGAGATGCGAGCTATAGATTGGGAGGTCCTCCGCGAGGTGGGCTTGGAGGCAGACGTGCGCCGCTACCTTGGCGGGGGCGCCTGGATGAGACTGCTTTCCATCACGGACCCCGCGTACCGGGAATTGTCTTTGGAGGTCCTTGCGACCTTCGAGCTGTCACGAGTCCCAGTCAGCTACCACCGCGCCGGCACAGTACAGTTCGAGGCGCTAGGCGGGCTACATCGTATGAGTCTGACAGAGTTTTCTGTCAGACTGGGCTTGTACGATGAGGAGTTCACCAGGACTCCGGAGCACGACGCCCTCCTCGTAGCCCGACCACCCGTCGAGTCACAGGAGGCTTGTTGGCAGCGACTGAGCACGGACCGGGTGTACAACCCTCGCCGGTCCAAGGCCTCATCTCTTCGTCTCCCAGCTCTCAGGTACATTCACTTTATTCTCAGTCACTCGATCACAAGGCGGGGAGACAGCACAGGAGTCGTTAGTCGCCGCGACTTCGACTTCCTGCTGAGCATACTGGGTGGATTCCAGATGCACCTCGGCTATGAGGTGGCTTTTAGCATTCATCATCAGGGACATGACTCCCGAGTTGGCGCCATTTTCTGCGGGTCATACATCACACGTCCGATGCGGATGGTAGGTGGCGTACTTCCCGTCTCTGTGGACACGCTCCGGGCGATGGGGATGCTGCGATCAACGTCCACCTCCCAGGGCACCAGACATCAGGTCCCCCCTGCTGCCAGCGTCCCTGATTCTCCTCCTGACGCCGCCGGCCCATCGTCTCCTCGCACCCACGCACTCGCGCTTCCACCCACATTCCGGACTCTCCTCCAGCGGGCTCTCCTTCTTTCCGGCGATGGATGATCCGGAGCATGCAGCGGTTAGCCTCTCACCTCGACGTCACCCTGTCTCCACCTCCTCGTCGTGCCGCTGGACCTTCTACATCCCGGAGTGTCGGCGTCGACACCACCGACCTTCCATTGGAGTCTGACTCCGATTCTGAGAGCGCCGGGTTTTGATGTTTTATTTTGTTGTTTCTGTTTTGTTATGTCTTCTTTGTTTTTACTTTTGTTGTCTTTTGTTTTTCTTGAGTCAGTTAGCAAGGGAGTCTCCTACTAAACTGATCTCTTTTTAGTGTGATCTTTGTCTTTTTGTTTATTATCTGTCTCTAATGCTTGCATGTGTATCTCAGGATTTATTGACTGTCTTTCTTGATGGTTGTCTCAAACGACTCCTCCCTAATCGGCGATCAACACCCACCCTTGTGTGCCATCGAATTTTTCTTCGGCACCTCTCCTTTCACTTGGTGAAAATTACCAACCCTCACTTTTACTTGCAATTATTTTCTTTGCTTTACATGATTACATCTTTAAACATTGAGGACAATGTTTAATTCAAGTGTGGGGGAGGGTTGTGTATTTGTGTTCTAATCCGATTAGATGTTGTGTGATAAACGTCTAAATATACGTATTTTATACGTATGTATTGTGTTTTATTGATGTGTTTTGTTAATGAATCGATGCCCTTTGATGGTTTAATCGGGGAGTTTTCTTGTTTCAGGCACAAAGAAGCTAGGGGAGCTCGACAACACGATTTGAGAAGAAATCAGCATGGAAAAAGGCGTTTTAGGGGCTCGAGCACTATAGTAGACTGTAGCAGGCACTGTAGCAATCACTGTAGAACTTACGGGAAAAATCGGCAACCTTTCAATGGTTCTATGCGGGCATGTATACGGCCCGCATACCTGGCCGCATAACCCCCCGACTGGGGTTTTTAAAAAGAGAAATAAGAGAGTTTTTTGGGGGAGAGACATATGGTTTTGGAGAGCTTCTTCTTCCAACTTCCGATCCGACGAAGGGAGCGATTCTAAGGTGGAAAACGACGGGGAGAACAAGATTTGGGCAAGATCTACTCCGATTTTCATCGATTGAGGAGGTAGAAGACAAGGGAAGCCACACCTTGAGTGGCATCTTCGGAAGCCACTTCTTGAGGAATTCCAAACGTCATTCGGCCTCCGGATTTTGAGGGAATTTTTCTATGTCTTTGTTGGTTGTTTTCATGATGGACATTGTTTGTGGACTTGAGATGAACACTTAAACCCCCAAGGTCACCGGATGTGGGTGAACCTTGGGGGTGAACTTGTGTATTTTTAGATGCTTTGATTTATTTATGCTTTTGGTTGGTTTGTGAATCCTTGCTTGATGAGAATTATTGCCTTGATATGCATGAGAATCTTGTTTATTATTTCCTTGTTTCTACTAGGATTGCATGAACATTGCCCTAGTTTTAGACACATTCAAGCTTGGAAAGGAAGTTGTATAAGTATACCGTGATCATCGGGTACTTGTACCCCTCCGTTTTAGGGTTGGCTTCTTTGTGGAGTTTTAACCCTAATTTGTGAAAGCCACTACTCTCTTTGCAATCATGGAAGGACGTGGGGTGGAAGGAGTTCTTCATCCACTACTTCTATTGGATTTGGGGTCAACACCGTGACCATCGGGTTGACCTAGCTTAGGGTTTTCTATCGGTCCAAATTGCCAAAAGCATGATAATCTTAGCATCCTTTGCACTTTAGTAGCCCCCTTGGTGAGCCACATCCGTGACCATTTCTCTACCTTGATCCGATCTCGTTGTGAGTTTCTTGTTATTTTCTTATTTAGAGTTTTAAATTGCTTTGCATTAAATTACTTGCTTAAACTGAACATGATTAGTTAAACAACAAGCAAAGAGTGAGTAAAGGTAGCTCTTCGGGCCCCCTTGGGAATACGACCCCTATGTCACGCACAGGGTATTACTTGGCGACCCGTGCACTTGCGGAGTCTGTGTGTTACGCACACGACCATTGTGCATGACTTAGGACGATCTATGAAAATTTTTGGTTGAAAATTGCTAAGCTAGGAGTTTTTGGGTATATTAGTGCACTTTTGTTGAACTTAAAGTTTTATTTTGCTCTTACTTTGGAAACCCAAATGCCGACACTTAGCCTTCTGTTGAGTTGTTACTCTGTTAGAGGAAGGGCTAGTTTATAAGGCTGAAAAATTAGATGTTGACTCCAAATTCAAATTACTAAAAGCTAGAATTTTGTGACAAGTCGGATTCCATTTTGGATGCCCTGTCAATTTTTATAAAAAAAAAAAAAAAGATGGTAGAAAGAGCTATCACTTTAGAAAAAGCGAAAGCCGCACTTGATTAGTCAGATTTTAGACATCACAAATGTCATTTTTGATGACCTACCAAGTGAAACGGCTGCCTCTAGGGTGTATGAAGCTACTACCCAATTTAGGAGTCAATAGTGAAAATATTGAGAAGAAAGAGCTTGTACTAGCCCCCTCAAGAACAGTTTTGACATGCTCTAGAAGGCGACACACACACACGGTAGTACGGAGTAAGAGTAAAATCTTTCACAAGCCTTCAATTGACTAAGTCACTAGTTCTCAAAAACTCCTTAAGCTTCAGTAACTCTTTTAATTTGTTGAGATCCGAGGTCATGCACCCATCACTTTATTAGGGGAATAAGGTTGCTTGAGGACAAGCAACAATTCAAGTTTGGGGGTATTTGAAGAGCTCATTTCATATATATGTATTGCATGCTTTACCCTAATCATTATTGAATATTTTGGCTGTAATTCTCCAAGTACGGTACTATTTGAGGTATTCGTTGTTCGTCATACAGATATCAAAGTCTTGAAGTAAGAAGAAGCGTTTTTGGAACAATTTTAGAAGCTAAAGGACTTAGAAGAAACCTCATCAAGCTCAGCACGGCTTGAGCACGCCCGTGCTGTTTCCCGTGCAAATTACAGGAGAATGCAGCCACAGATCAGCACATCCAGAGTTCGGTGAGCACGGTCGTGAAAACCTCAGCACGGTCGAAGCACGCCCGTGCTGTTCCCCGTGCAGATTATAGGAATGTGAGTTTTCTGAAGAGTTATTTGGCCGTAATCTGCACGGCTTGAGGCACGGCTTCAACACGCCCGTGCTCACATCGAGAAGGCTTTAAAACCCTAGAAACTCAGTTTCTAAAGGGACTTTTGGTGGGCGAACTTTGGGAGAAAGAAAGGGAGAGCTTTGGGGGTTCATCTTCCACTTCATCAAGGGTATGCCAAGCTTATGGTAGGCCGATCGGGAGGAGATTACACGGCATCGTAGATCCTTCGACAACCTCAAGGATGCAAGAAATTAGGGAGTTTTCAATTCCTTGTCTTTTAATTTCTTTGGCATTGAGTTTGTTGGTTGTCATCATGAGTGGCTAAACTCTTAAGGGAGCCCCGGGGTTGGTTGTATGACGTTGTAGCTTGAACTCATTGTCTTTACTTGCAGTATTTATGAATGTCTTGTTCCTTTCAATAAATCAAGGTTATTGGCTATCTTGTATGTTGTTTAGTGCTTGATTCTTGGTAGTTAGGTTCTCCTGTCTAGGCTTGTGAATCACTGTTGATTGTTGCAAGCAGCGGGGGTTCAACTTAATGCTCGGCAGCGCTAGAAACCACATGCTTATAGCATAACTAGGTTTAGAACTGAAGACATCTCTGATAATTACTGAGAAAGACCGAGTTAGTGAACGTCGGAATTCCAACCCCGGGACCCCATCTCCTCCATCGAGTCAAACCTCAATCTTCCCTTGGTGAACTTTCCATTCCCTTAACCTCCTCGTAGTTAGTCCAAAGTCAATTCCTTCATCTTCGGTTTGGTTAGATATTAAGTAGGACGTTAGTATTAGAAGCTATACCAGTCCCTGTGGATTCGACTACCCGACCCTTTGGGTACATTATAATACTTGTACAACCGGTGCACTTGCGGATACGCAAGGGGCTTACCAAAGCTGTCTTCCACTACATTGAATTCATAAAGAGTTTCATGTTCTTCAAATTGTTCCACTCAGTCATATGAATCTCAAGCAGCAATGGAAAGGCCTTCACAAGGAAAGCTGTCTTCAACTACATTGAATTCACAAAGAGTTTCATGTTCTTCAACTTCTTCCACTCACTCATATAAATCTCAAGCGGCAATGTAGAGGGCTTCACAAGGAAAGCTGTTTTCCGCTACATCGAATTCACAAATATTTTCATGGTCTTTAACTTTCTCCACTCACTCATGTGAATATCAAGCGGTAGTGGAGAGTCCTTCAAAAGGAAAGCTGTCTTCCACTACATTGAATTCACAAAGAGTTTAATGTTCCTCAACTTCTTCCACTTACTCATATGAATCTCAAGCAGCCATGGAGAGGCCTCCATAAGGAAACATGTCTTCCACTACATTGAATTCACAAAGAGTTTCATATTCTTCAACTTCTTTCACTCACTCATATGAGTCTCAAGCGGCGAAGGAGAGGGCTTCAGAAGGAAATCGTCTTCCATTACATTGAATTCACAAAGTGTTTCATGTTCTTCAACTTCTTCCACTCACTCATATGAATCTCAAGCGGCAATGGAGAGGCCTTCACAAGGAAATATGTCTTCCACTACATTGAATTCACAAAGAGTTTCATGTTCTTCAACTTCAGCCACTCCCTCATATGAATCTCAAGCGGCAATGGAGAGGGCTTCACAAGGAAAGCTGTTTTCCACTACGTCGAATTCACAAAAAGTTGATGGTCATTAACTTTTTCCACTCACTCATATGAATTTCAATCGGCAGTTGAGAGGCCTTCACAAGAAAAGCTGTCTTCCACTACATTGAATTCACAAAGAGTTTCATGTTCTTCAACTTCTTCCACTCAGTAATATGAATCTCAAGCGGCAAGGGAGAGGCCTTCACAAGGAAAGCCGTCTTCCACTACATTGACTTCATAAAGAGTTTTATGTTCTTCAACTTCTTCCACTCACTCATATGACTCTCAAGCGGCAATGGAGAGAGCTTCACAAGGAAAGCTGTTTTCCGCTACATTGAATTCATAAAGAGTTTCATGCTCTTGAACTTCTTCCACTCACTCATCTGAGTCTCAAGCGGCAATGGAGAGGGCTTCACAAGGAAAGCTGTTTTCCGCTACATCGAATTCACAAAGAGTTTCATGGCATTTAACCTTTCGCACTGACTCATGTGAATTTCAAGCGGTAATGGAGAGGCCTTTACAAGGAAAGCTGTCTTCCACTACATTGAATTCACAAAGAGTTTCATGTTCTTCAACTTCTTCCACTCACTCATCTGAGTCTCAAGCGGCAATAGAGAGTGCCTCACAAGGAAAGCTGTTTTCCGCTACATCGAATTCACAAAGAGTTTCATGGTCTTTAACTTCTTCCACTCACTCATGTGAATTTCAAGCGGCAGTGGAGAGTCCTTCCCAAGGAAAACTGTCTTCCACTACATAGAATTCACAAAGCGTTTCATGTTCCTCAACTTCTTCCACTCACTCACGTGAATTTCAAGGCGCAGTAGAGAGTCCTTCACAAGGAAAGCTGTCTTCCATTACATTGAATTCACAAAGAGTTTCATGTTCGTCAACTTCTTCCACTCACTCATATGAATCTGAAACGGCAATGAAGAGGCCTTCACAAATAAAGCTGTCTTCCACTACATTGAATTCACTAACAAGTTTCGTAGACTTCAACTTCTTCCACTCACTCATGTGAATCTCATGTGGCAGTGGAGAGGCCTTCACAACAAATGTTGTCTTCCACTATATTGAATTCACAAAGAGTTTCATGTTATTGAACTTCTTCTACTCACTCATATGAATCTCAAGCGGCAATGTAGAGGCCTTCACAAGGAAAGCTGTTTTCCGCTATATTGAATTCACAAAGAGGTTCATGGTCTCTAACCTTTTCCAGTCACTCATGTGAATTTCAAGCGGCAGTGGAGAGGCCTTCACAAGGAAAGCTGTCTTCCACTATATTGAATTCACAAATTGTTTCATGTTCCTCAACTTCTTCCACTAACTCATATGAATCTCAAGCGGCCATGGAGAGGCCTTCTTCACAAGGAAAGCTGTCTTCCACTACATTGAATTCACAAAGAGTTTCATATTCTTCCACTTCTGCCACTCACTCATATGAGTCTCAAGCGGCAATCAAGAGGGCTTCAGAAGGAATGCTGTCTTCCACTACATTGAATTCACAAAGATTTTCATGTTCTTCAACGTCTTCCACTCAGTCATATGAATCTCTAGAGGCAATGGAGAGGCCTTCACAAGGAAATCTGTCTTCCACTTCATGGAATTCACAAAGAGTTTCATGTTCTTCACCTTCTTCCACTCACTCATATGAATCTCAAGCGGCAATTGAGAGGGCTTCACAAGGAAAGCTGTTATCCGCTACATCGAATTCACAAAGTGTTTCATAGTCTTTAACTTTTTCCACTCACTCATATGAATTTCAAGCGGCAGTTGAGAGGCCTTTACAAGGAAAGCTGTCTTCCACTACATTGAATTCACAAAGGGTTTAATGTTCTTCAACTTCTTCCACTTACTGATATGTGTCTCAAGCGGTAATGGAGAGCGCTTTATAAGGAAAGCTTCTTTCCGCTACATTGAATTCACAAAGAGTTTCATGTTCTTCAACTTCTTCCACTCACACATCTGAGTCTCAAGCAACAATGTAGAGGGCCTCATAAGGAAAGCTGTTTTCCGCTTACATCGAATTCACAAAGAGTTTCATGGATTTTAACCTTTTCCACTGACTTATGTGAATTTCAAGCGGCAGTGGAGAGGCCTTCACAAGGAAAGTTGTCTTCCACTACATTGAATTCACAAAGAGTTTCATATTCTTCAACTTCTTCCACTCACTCATATGAATCTCAAGCGGCAATACAGAGTGCTTCACAAGGAAAGCTGTTTTCCGCTACATCGAATTCACAAATAGTTTCATGGTCTTTAACTTCTTCCACTCACTCATGTGAATTTCATGCGGCAGTGGAGAGGCCTTCACAAGGAAAGCTGTCTTCCACTACAATGAATTCACAAAGAGTTTCATGTTTTTCAACTTCTGCCAGTCACTCATATGAATCTCAAGCGGCAATGGAGAGTGCTTCAAAAGAAAAGCTGTTTTCCGCTACACCGAATTCACAAAGAGTTTCATGGTCTTTAACTTCTTCCACTCACTCATATGAATCTCAAGCGGCCATGGAGAGGCCTTCACAAGGATAATTGTTTTTTGCTACATTGAATTCACAAAGAAGTTTCGTGGTCTTTAACTTTTTCCACTCGCTCATGTGAATCTCAAGCGGTAGTGGAGAAGCCTTCAAAAGGAAAGCTGCCTTCCACTACATTGAATACACAAAGACTTTCATGTTCTTCAACTTCTTCCACTCACTCATCTGAGTCTCAAGCGGCAATGGAGGGGGATTCACAAGGAAAGCTGTTTTCCGCTACATCGAATTCACAAAGTGTTTCATGGCCTTTAACCTTTTCCACTGACTCATTTGAATTTCAAATGGCTGTGGAGAGGCCTTTACAAGGAAAGCTGTCTTCCACTACATTGAATTCACAAAGAGTTTCATGTTCTTCAACTTCTTCCACTCACTCATCTGACTCTCAAGCGGCAATAGAGAATGCCTCACAAGGAAAGCTGTTTTCCGCTATATCGAATTCACAAAGAGTTTTATGGTCTTTAACTTGTTCACTCACTCATGTGAATTTCAAGCAGCAGTGGAGAGCCCTTCCCAAGGAAAACTGTCTTCCACTACATTGAATTCACAAAGAGTTTCATGTTCCTCAACTTCCTCCACTCACTCACGTGAATTTCAAGGGGCAGTAGAGAGGCCTTCACAAGGAAAGCTGTCTTCCACTACATGGAATTCACAAAGAGTTTCATGTTCCTCAACTTCTTCCACTCACTCATATGAATCTCAAGCGTCAATGAAGAGGTCTTCACAAGGAAAGCTGTCTTATACTACATTGAATTCTCTAAGAAGTTTCGTGGACTTCAACTTCTTCTACTCACTCATGTGAATCTCAAGTGGCAGAGGAGAGGCCTTCACAACAAATGTTGTCTTCCACTATATTGAATTCACAAAGAGTTTCATGTTATTAAACTTCTTCCACTCACTCAAATGAATCTCAAGCGGCAATGGAGAGGCCTTCACAAGGAAAGCTGTTTTCCGCTACATTGAAATCACAAAGAGTTTCATGGTCTCAAACGTTTTCCACTCACTCATGTGAATTTCAAGTGGCAGTGGAGAGGCCTTTACAAGGAAAGCTTTCTTCCACTACATTGAATTCACAAATTGTTTCATGTTCCTCAACTTCTTCCCCTAACTCATATGAATCTCAAGCGGCCATGGAGAGGCCTTCAAAAGGAAAGCTGTCTTCCACTACATTGAATTCACAAAGAGTTTCATATTCTTCCACTTCTTCCACTCACTCATATGAGTCTCAAGCGGAAATCAGGAGGGCTTCAGAAGGAAAGCTGTCTTCCACTACATTGAATTCACAAAGAGTTTAATGTTGTTCAACTTCTTCTACTCAGTCAAATGAATCTCTAGCGGCAATGGAGAGGCCTTCACAAGGAAATCTGTCTTCCACTTCATTGAATTCACAAAGAGTTTCGTGTTCTTCACCTTCTTCCACTCACTCATATGAATCTCAAGCGGCAATTGAGAGGACTTCAAAAGGAAAGCTGTTGTCCGCTACATCGAATTCATAAAGAGTTTCATGGTCTTTAACTTTTTCCACTCATATGAATTTCAAGCGGCAGTTGAGAGGCCTTCACAAGGAAAGCTGTCTTCCACTACATTGAATTCACAAAGAGTTTCATGTTCTTCAACTTCTTCCACTTACTCATATGAGTCTCAAGCGGTAATGGAGAGGGCTTCACAAGGAAAGCTGCTTTCCGCTACATTGAATTCACAAAGAGTTTCATGTTCTTCAACTTCTTCCACTCACACATCTGAGTGTCAAGCGGCAATGGAGAGGGCCTCATAAGGAAAGCTGTTTTCCGCTATATCGAATTCACAAAGAGTTTCATGGATTTTAACCTTTTCCACTGACTCATGTGAATTTCAAGCGGCAGTGGAGAGGCCTTCACAAGGAAGGTTTTCTTCCACTACATTGAATTCACAAAAAGTTTCATATTCTTCAACTTCTTCCACTCACTTATATGAATCTCAAGCGGCAATAGAGAGTGCTTCACAAGGAAAGCTATTTTAAGCTACATCGAATTCCCAAAGAGTTTCATGGTCTTTAGCTTCTTCCACTCACTCATGTGAATTTCAAGCGGCAGTGGAGAGGCCTTCGGAAGGAAAGCTGTGTTCCACTACATTGAATTCACAAAGAGTTTCATGTTCCTCAATTTCTTCCACTCACTCATGTGAATTTCAAGAGGCAGTGGAGAGGCCTTCACAAGGAAAGCTGTCTTCCACTACAATGAATTCACAAAGAGTCTCATGTTTTTCAACTTCTGCCACTTACTCATATGAATCTCAAGCTGCAATGGAGAGTGCTTCAAAAGGAAAGCTGTTTTCCGCTACATCGAATTCACAAAGAGTTTCATGGTCTTTAAATTCTTCCACTCACTCATATGAATCTCAAGCGGCCATGGAGAGGCCTTCACAAGGATAGTTTTTTTCCGCTACATTGAATTCACAAAGAAGTTTCGTGGTCTTCAACTTTTTCCACTCGCTCATGTGAATCTCAAGCGGCAGTGGAGACGCCTTCAAAAGGAAAGCTGTCTTCCACTACATTGAATACACAAAGAGTTTCATGTTCTTCAACTTCTTCCGCTCACTCATCTGAGTCTCAAGCGGCAATGGAGAGGGATTCACAAGGAAAGCTGTTTTCCGCTACATCGAATTCACAAAGAGTTTCGTGGTCTTTAACTTCTTCCACTCACTCATGTGAATTTCAAACAGTAGCGGAGAGCCCTTCCCAAGGAAAACTGTTTTCCACTACATTGAATTCACAAAAGAGTTTCATGTTCCTCAACTTCTTCCACTCACTCACGTGAATTTCAAGCGGCAGTAGGAGGCCTTCACAAGGAAAGCTGTCTTCCACTACATTGAATTCACAAAGAGTTTCATGTTCCTCAACTTCTTTCACTCACTCATATGAATCTCAAGCGGCAATGAAGAGGTTTTCACAAGGAAAGCTGTTGGTGATTATCCCGCAAGCGCACGGGGTCGTCAAGTAATAAACCACTCGCGCAAGCACGAGTGGGTCGTATTCCCAAGGGCCCAAGGAGCTACTATTACTCCCCTTTCGTCTATTTCCTAGCCTAACACTACAAAAGATAAATAGTGATTGCGAAATGATAAAAAAAACTACTAATATGAAATCCGGGCTACTACTACACACATTTAGCGAACAAGGGAGAATCAAACACACGAAGAGGTGATTTGGACAATGAATTCCCCTAGAGTTGTCATTAGGTCCTGAATTTAGGATGAAATGTTGAGATGGTAGCTGGGCCAAGAGACTCCTAAAGTAGGTCAACCCCGATGGTCACGGCGATCAACCCCTAATCCGATAGAAGTATTGGATCGGAATCACATCCGCCCAATTCCTCCTATGATTGCATTAAACTTAGGGAAATCTCTAATTAGGGTCAAACACAATATCTATGTTCATCCCTAATGGTTGGAGGGGTACGAAATACCCGATGGTCACGGTGTATTCATACATGAATCCCTTTCAAGCTTGGTGAGTCTAATACTAGGGCAATGGTCATGCAACCTAGCATTTCCTAGAAATGGCACACCGAGTTCTCATGCATACCAAGGCATTAAAATACACCAAACATGAACCACAAACTATAAGATTCCATAAAAGAAATACAACATCCAACAATACATCACAAGGATAATCATCCAAATTACAAACAAACACCTCTAGAGTTCATCATGTCCAAACCACAAATAAGTTAGTTCCTCATGAAAGAGGAACACTTATACAAGTTCAAGGAGCAAATAAACAAGAAAAGAAGGAAGAAACACTCCCTCTAGCTTTGGAAACCCTTGAATGGATGAAGACCTTCAAAATACACCTTGATGTCTTGGATCTTCTCTCCAAACCTTCTCCTTCGATGTGTGCCTCCCTCTTGGTGAAGATTGTGTCGTAGATCGCCAGAAATGGCCGGCAAGAAAGGTGGGGCGCCGGCCCTAGAAGAATAGATCCCAAAGTCCTTCAAAAATGCCCTAAAAGCACTTTTAATACATGACATCGCGATGCCTTGCGGGTGGCCTTGCGGGCGCAAGGTTGCCCGCAAGGCATCCAGAGAGTTTCTCAGGAAAATTTTCCTTTCAGTGCTACAGTACCCTGCTACAGTGATGAAACCCAAAAACGCCGTCTTTGGTGTCGATTTCTTCATGAATACGTTCTTGAGCCTATTTCGGGCCTGTAACACAAGATAAAGAGATTTAGACTATAAAAAGGGCATTGACTTATCAAAAAGATAATAAAATAATACAAATGAATACGTATAAAATACGTATATTTAGACGTTTATCAGCTGTCTTCCACTACATTGAATTCACTAAGAAGTTTCGTGGACTTCAACTTCTTCTACTCACTCATGTGAATCTCTAGTCGCAGAGGAGAGGCCTTCACGACAAATGTTGTCTTCCACTATATTGAATTCACAAAGAGTTTCATGTTATTGAACTTCTTCCACTCACACAAATAAATCTCAAGCGGCAATGGAGAGGCCTTCACAAGGAAAGCCGTTTTTCGCTACATTGAATTCACAAAGAGTTTCATGGTCTCAAACTTTTTCCACACACTCATGTGAAGTCCAAGCGGAGGGGAGAGCCCTTCACAAGGAAAGCTGTCTTCCACTACATTGAATTCACAAGTTGTTTCATGTTCCTCAACTTTTTCCCCTAACTCATATGAATCTCAAGCGGCCATGGAGAGGCCTTCAAAAGGAAAGCTGTCTTCCACTACATTGAATTCACAAAGAGCTTCATATTCTTCCACTTCTTCCACTCACTCATATGAGTCTCAAGCGTCAGTCGAGAGGGCTTCAGAAGGAAAGCTGTCTTCCATTACATTGAATTCTCAAAGAGTTTAATATTCTTCAACTTCTTCCACTCAGTCATATGAATCTCTAGCGGCAATGCAGAGGCCTTCACAAGAAAATCTGTCTTCCACTTCATTGAATTCACAAAGAGTTTCATGTTCTTCAACTTCTTCCACTGACTCATATGAATCTCAAGCGGCAATGGAGAGGGCTTCACAAGGAAAGCTGTTATCCGCTACATCGAATTCACAAAGAGTTTCATGGTCTTTAACTTTTTCGACTCACTCATATGAATTTCAAGCGGCAGTTGAGAGGCCTTCACAAGGAAAGCTGTCTTCCACTACATTGAATTCACAAAGAGTTTCATGTTCTTCAACTTCTTCCACTCACTCATATGAGTCTCAAGCGGCAATGGAGAGGGCTTCACAAGGAAAGCTTGTTTCCACTACATTGAATTCACAAAGAGTTTCATGTTCTTTAACTTCTTCCACTCACACATCTGAGTCTCAAGCGGCAATGGTGAGGGCTTCACATGGAAAACTGTTTTCCGCTACATTGAATTCACAAAGAGTTGCATGGTCTCAAACGTTTTCCACTCTCATGTGAATTTCAAGCGGCAGTGGAGAGGCCTTCACAAGGAAAGCTGTCTTTCACTACATTGAATTCACAAATTGTTTCATGTTCCTCAACGTCTTCCCCTAACTCATATAAGTCTCAAGCGGCCATGGAGAGGCCTTCAAAAGGAAAGCTGTCTTCCACTACATTGAATTCACAAAGAGTTTCATATTCTTCCACTTCTTCCACTCACTCATATGAGCCTCAAGCGGCAATCGAGAGGGCTTTAGAAGGAAAGCTGTCTTCCACTACATTGAATTCACAAAGAGTTTAATGTTCTTCAACTTCTTCTACTCAGTCATATGAATCTCTAGCGGCAATGGAGAGGCCTTCACAAGGAAATATGTCTTCCACTTAATTGAATTCACAAAGAGTTTCATGTTCTTCAACTTCTTCCACTCACTCATATGAATCTCAAGTGGCAATGGAGAGGGCTTGACAAGGAAAGTTGTTATCCGCTACATCGAATTTACAAAGAGTTTCATAGTCTTTAACTTGTTCCACTCACTCATATGAATTTTAAGCGGCGGTTGAGAGGCCTTCACAAGGAAAGCTGTCTTCCACTACATTGAATTCACAAAGGGCTTCATATTCTTCCACTTCTTCCACTCACTCATATGAGTCTCAAGCGGCAATCGAGAGGGCTTCAGAAGGAAAGCTGTCTTCCATTACATTGAATTCACAAAGAGTTTAATATTCTTCAACTTCTTCCACTCAGTCATATGAATCTCTAGCGGCAATGGAGAGGCCTTCACAAGGAAATCTGTCTTCCACTTCATTGAATTCACAAAGAGTTTCATGTTCTTCAACTTCTTCCACTCACTCATATGAATCTCAAGCGGCAATGGAGATGGCTTCACATGGAAAGCTGTTATACGCTACATCGAATTTACAAAGAGTTTCATAGTCTTTAACTTGTTCCACTCACTCATATGAATTTTAAGCGGCGGTTGAGAGGCCTTCACAAGGAAAGCTGTCTTCCACTACATTGAATTCACAAAGAGCTTCATATTCTTCCACTTCTTCCACTCACTCATATGAGTCTCAAGCGGCAATCGAGAGGGCTTCAGAAGGAAAGCTGTCTTCCATTACATTGAATTCACAAAGAGTTTAATATTCTTCAACTTCTTCCACTCAGTCATATGAATCTCTAGCGGCAATGGAGAGGCCTTCACAAGGAAATCTGTCTTCCACTTCATTGAATTCACAAAGAGTTTCATGTTCTTCAACTTCTTCCACTCACTCATATGAATCTCAAGCGGCAATGGAGATGGCTTCACATGGAAAGCTGTTATCCGCTACATCGAATTCACAAAGAGTTTCATGGTCTTTAACTTTTTCCACTCACTCATATGAATTTCAAGCGGCAGTTGAGAGGCCTTCACAAGGAAAGCTGTCTTCCACTACATTGAATTCACAAAGAGTTTCATGTTCTTCAACTTCTTCCACTCACTCATATGAGTCTCAAGCGGCAATGGAGAGGGCTTCACAAGGAAAGCTTGTTTCCGCTACATTGAATTCACAAAGAGTTTCATGTTTTTCAACTTCTTCCACTCACACATCTGAGTCTCAAGCGGCAATGGAGAGGGCTTCACGTGGAAAACTGTTTTCCGCTATATGGAATTCACAAAGAGTTGCATGGTCTCAAACGTTTTCCACTCTCATGTGAATTTCAATCGGAAGTGGAGAGGCCTTCACAAGGAAAGCTGTCTTTCACTACATTGAATTCACAAATTGTTTCATGTTCCTCAACGTCTTCCCCTAACTCATATGAGTCTCAAGCGGCCTTCTGGAGGCCTTCAAAAGGAAAGCTGTCTTCCACTACATTGAATTCACAAAGAGTTTCATATTCTTCCACTTCTTCCACTCACTCATATGGGCCTCAAGCGGCAATCGAGAGGGCTTTAGAAGGAAAGCTGTCTTCCACTACATTGAATTCACAAAGAGTTTAATGTTCTTCAACTTCTTCTACTCAGTCATATGAATCTCTAGCGGCAATGGAGAGGCCTTCACAAGGAAATCTGTCTTCCACTTCATTGAATTCACAAAGAGTTTCATGTTCTTCAACTTCTTCCACTCACTCATATGAATCTCAAGTGGCAATTGAGAGGGCTTCACAAGGAAAGTTGTTATCCGCTACATCGAATTCACAAAGAGTTTCATGGTCTTTAACTTTTTCCACTCACTCATATGAATTTCAAGCGGCAGTTGAGAGGCCTTCACAAGAAAAGCTGTCTTCCACTACATTGAATTCATAAAGAGTTTCTGGTATTTCTTTCACTTCATGCTAGCGGAGTTCTTTACTGTTGAGCTTGAGGTCACATTTAGCCACTTATCATCTTTCCCATATTCTTCATGTTTTTGTTTGCTTGAGGACAAGCAAATGCTTAGGTGTGGGGAAGTTATGATAAGTGCTTAAATGTGTATATTTATTTATAGTATTTTTGTATTAAATTACATGCTTTTGTTAAGCCGACGCCCGCTTTTGTGGTTAAATTAGTTTATTTGTGTTACAGGCCTTGAAGAAGCGAAAACGAGCTCAAGAACGTATTTTTGAAGAAATCGACACTAAATACGGCGTTTTTGGAGCTCTTATACTGTAGCACTGCAGAAAACGATTTTTGGAGAATTCCTGGGAGCCTTGCGGGCAAGCATGCGCCCGCAAGGCTGCCCGCATAACCCCCCGATTTTCATGTTTAAAGGGCGTTAGGGCTAAGAAAGAGTAGAGCTTTTTTGGTGAGGCTTGGGAGAGAGGTTTCTTGAGCTTGAAGGAGGCTTGAATCTGAAGAAGAAGGGACCTTTTCTCATCAATTGGAGAGTGGAGATCAAGAGGAGAGGAGAATTTTAGCAAGATTCATCTTCTATTTCACCGTTCAAAGTTTGAAGAAGAAGAAGGAAGCCGCCCTCATTGCAGCGTAGGTGGAGGCTCGTGGCGACGATCCGGCTCACCCTTTCATCACTAACAATTGAGTGAGTGTTGTTATGGCTAGACTAGTTGTTTTCATGATGTGTTGTATGCTATTTGCTTGTATGAACAACTAAGTCCCAAGGTCACCGGACGCCGGTGAACCTTGGGACGAACGAGCTTGTATGGATGCTTTGATTTATTTTTAATGCAATTTGTTAGTTTGTGGTTCATTCTATGTGTGCTCGATTGCCTTGAATTACATGAGAACTCTGTAGTTCGATTTCTAGGTTGTACTTAGAGCGTGGGATACGCCATTGTATTAGACTCGCATAGTTTGAAAAGGATACATGTACCTATATGCCGAGGGATTCGGGTATGTGGTACCCTTCCAATCATTAGGTTCGAACCTAAATACTGAGTTTGACCCTAATCAGAGATTTCCCTAGTCGTAGTGCAATGATAGGGGGAATTGGTCAGAAGAGAATCTGTCCAATACCTGTATGGGATTAGGGGTTAATCACCGAGGGATTCGGGGTTAACCTATTTTTGGAATCTCTTGGCCCAAACCGCAATTGCAATTTTAACCCTAGCATCTGTCTAGCTTCAGTAGTCCCAGGGGGATCCGCGTCCGTGACCGTTTTCTCCCCTTTGTGATTCTCCATCTATTTCGGCTGTAGTTCGTCATTCAGTTAGATTTTCTAGAAGTCAGTCTGTAGAACTTAGCACCCAACTTCGAGACATTTGGTTAGACAATAGGTGAAGAGGAAGTAAGGGTAGATCTTTGGCCCCGAGGAATACGACCCCTGTGGCACACACAGGGTATTACTTGACGACCCCGTGCCGGGGACCCACAAGGAATATTCGGAAAACTTAGAGCTTATTGATTTAACCTTTATTTATTTATTTATTTTTCTCCTCCTTGGTTGTTTTCTTTTTTTTTTACTTGTTATTTCCTCCCTGTACAGTCTTTGTTCTTTTGCATTTTTTTTACTTATAATTATGAATTCTCCTGAGTACGGGTTTGGTTTTAATTTCATGCAGAATCGGAGTGTCTAACCTCCGGCTGAGCCTGACACTACAGAAGTAAATCAGTTTTCTTTTACTAGTGACTCGAGGGGAGACCAATGCTTCCCGGAAGCCCTCACAGTTGATCTAAAGGGGCGGAGCACACAGGATGTTTTTAAAAATTATATGTATTCAGAGTGGCAAAGTACTCAGAAAGAACCTGATCCGTCCACTCAACGGTGCATTTCGAATGTTAGCAGTCGGGAACAAAATAGTGGAGAGGAGACAAGATTTCTTCAGGAGGAAAGTTTAAGTTCCACAGAGTGTGCACTACATGCCATAGTCGACAGTTCAGAGAATGACCAATCATCTGAGGAAGAAGACAAGGAATTTGAGGATATTAATCAAGGCAAATATGGAAGGTTAAAGTCCTCTATAGACGAACCACCAGAGTTAGAGTTGAAGCCATTGCCTGAACACTTGGAGTATGCATTTTTAGCGGAAGGGTCTAAGCTCCCCGTTATCATTGCGTCAGATCTGACAGGTGAGCAGAAAGATAAACTTTTAAATGTTTTAAAGAAACATAAGAGAGCAATTGCCTGGAAGATATCAGACATTAAGGGAATCAGTCCTTCTTTCTGCACACACAAAATCCTGATGGAAGATGGCCACAAGCCGACAGCGATCCCTCAGCGAAGACTCAACCCCAATATGAAAGAGGTAGTACGAAACGAGGTTATCAAGCTTCTTGATGCGGGGATAATTTACCCAATCTCTGACAGTGCATGGGTGAGTCCAGTTCAGGTGGTACCAAAGAAGGGGGGAATGACTGTAATCACTAATGAACGGAATGAGCTTATACCCACCGGGACGATTCTGGGGTGGCGAGTATGTATCGACTATAGGAAGCTTAACAACTTCACACGAAAGGATCATTTTCCTTTACCCTTCATCGATCAGATACTCGAGCGACTGGCTGGGCACTCATACTATTACTTTCTTGACGGTCTCTCTGGCTACTTCCAAATTCCTATTGCTCCAGAAGATCAAGAGAAGACGACGTTCACTTGCCCGTATGGCACTTTTGCTTATCGTCGTATGCCTTTTGGGTTATGTAATGCACCAGCCACTTTTCAGAGATGTATGATGGCAATTTTTGAAGACATGGTTGAGGATATAATGGAGGTATTTATGGATGACTTCTTGGTCTTTGGTGACACCTTCGAATTATGCCTCAGAAATTTAGAGCGAGTTCTAGCTAGATGTGAAGAGACCAATTTAGTCCTAAGCTGGGAAAAATGCCACTTCATGGTTAAAGAAGGTATCGTGCTTGGGCACAAAATTTCGCATAAAGGGATTGAGGTAGATAAGGCTAAGGTTGCCACTATTGAGAAACTACCCCCTCCGACTTCGGTGAAAGCCATCAGAAGCTTCTTGGGACATGCTGGGTTTTACAGGAGATTTGTACAGAATTTCTCTTCGATTGCCTGACCATTAACAAGGCTGCTCGAAAAAGATGTCCCTTTTGAATTCAATGAAGATTGTATGACTGCGTTTCTTACACTTAAGGAAAGGCTCGTGGAGGCACCAATAATAGTGTCTCCGGATTGGAATTTGCCGTTTGCGTTGATGTGCGATGCGAGCGATCATGCGGTAGGAGCAGTGCTGGGGCAGAGACGGGAGAATCATTTTCATCCTATCTATTATGCAAGCAAAACATTAATGAGTGCTCAGGAAAATTATACTACCACTATATAAGAATTGCTGGCGGTAGTTTTTGCCTTTGACAAATTCAGGTCGTATTTGGTGCTTTCAAAGGTGATTGTGTACATTGATCATTCTGCTTTGAGATACCTAATAAGTGATGAGCGCATTTCATATATATATATTGCATGCTATACCTTCATCATTATTGAATGTTTTGGCTATAATTCTCCAAGTACGGTGCTATTTGAGGTATTCGTTGTTCGTCATGCAGATATCAAAGTCCTGAAGTAAAAAGAAGCGCTTTCGGAACAATTTTAGAAGCTAAAGGACTTAGAAGAAACCTCATCAAGCTCAGCACGGTTTGAGCACGCCCGTGCTGTTCCCCGTGCAAAATGCAGAAGAATTTAACGAAAAATGAGGCCGTGCTCCGCGCGACTGTCCCTCTTCCTGCGATATTCTCCTTTTTAAATGCGCCGTTCACCCTTTCTTTCTTCTTACCGGCGACTCTTTTCCTTTGTGCTTCCATTTTCTTTCGTTTCTCGCGAGTTTTCGGGTGGTTGGCATGGTTTTTCGGAGTTTCATCGCTTCTACTCTTTCTTCAACACTTTTGGTAAGTCGACGAGCCCTAGATTTGTGCTTTCTATATAAATCTTTGTTCTTATGCTATTATTCTTATTGAAAACATCTAAATTTACAGTTAGAGACCTGTAGGGTGCTTTTGATTGAGTTTAAATACATTTGTTCCGTCGATTTTTGAGTTAGAAGCCGTCGGTACCGAAGCTGGGGTTTGGCAGCACGGCCATGTTCACTCAAGCATGGCCGTGCTTTGCTTCTAGATCTGGAATTGCATGGAGGCACGGGCGTGCCTGTTCCGCACGCCCGTGCTCGTGAGAAACCCTATATTTTGAATAACATGGGCGTGCCGATTTGAAGCATGACACACCCTTGCGTGTGTACTCCGCAAGTGCACGGGTGTCGAAGTAACAAAGTACCCAAACGGGTGGGTAGTCGAATCCACAGGGAGTAGACGTGAGAACAATCACACTTTGTTAAGTAATCAAAGATAAACCAATTGTTGTTTTGAAAGAAAATAAAATAGGAAAGAAGTAAAAATAAGGTGCTGAAAATAAAGGTTAGGGTGTAGAAATAGATCAATAAGAGGATGGGGTACTCTGACAATGCTCCCCCTAGAATCCTTGTTTCAAGTGCAAGACTTCAATTACTCTTATTCAATAGAGATTTCAAGAGTTGTGGAATCCAAATATACAAGGTCCCAAATTTAAGGTCAACCCTGACTAGTCCCCTACGAGGTCCCGGCGGAGAGAAAACTCTCGACACCTCACACCACGTATGACTGCGCTATTCTCTAGGGATTCCAAGTGGTAAACAATATTCCCAACTCTAGATCGATCCCTTTGGTCCAGGTGAAAGATCCCTAATCACAAATAGGTCCCGGCGGAAAGACCTCTCTCAACGCCTAACTCTCTTTGAGATCGAAGGTAAAACTTGGAATAGGAAGGTAGGGAAAACCACACCGGAGGGGAAAGGGGACGTGTCACTACCTCTCAACTCATTCTCTCAACCCTCTTCAATCTTAGTTAATCTAATCCTAATGGTGATGGTCACTCGTCAAAAGGATGATTGGATTAGCCCTCAAACCTAGTGTCACTCTAAGGGAGAAACAAATAAGCATACAAGATTGAAACTCAAATTCAAACTCAAATTGAATAAAAGCATTGAAGTCAATGAAACATAGGAAATCTAGGGTTTACAAGTCCAAGTCAATGAAACATCAAAATATATGAAGATAAGTGCAAGAAATCCATAAAGAAAACCCCCTTAAGCTTCGTGTTGAAAGACTATGGGAACTTCGCCTTCTTCTTCAAAGAACCCCTTCCTATAAGCCTAAGGCACACCTCGTCGAATCGAGTCGCCGAAGGCTCCCACAATAGCTCACCTTGGAAGGGATTGATGATGAAATCGGTGAAGAAGCGCCCCCAAAGTGTAGCAAGAACCTCCTGAACCCTAGCCGTCACCTCCTCTCAAAGTTGGAAGAAGATCCTCTCAATGACGCTTCAAAACGGCTTTATAATTGGCCATCTCGAGGATCCACACGGGCGTGTGGAAATTCCACACGGCCGTGTGGAAATTCCACACGCCCACGTGGATTTTCTGCCTTGTGGAAGCTTCATACTAGTCCCCGATTTCGCAAGTTTCTTCTCCTGAGGTCACATGGACGGACACACGCCCATGTGAAAGGTCAAATGACATTTCTTGATGATGGGAAAACCTTGGAGAGCTTTTGAAATCTTTGAACCAATCGGAACGAGCGAGCATGACTGCCTTCGTGTCCTTCTACAAGAGTTGTCTTGAAGTCTTTAGAAGTTGGCACATACCCTCTCGTTGGAACCCGATTTGTGTCTTGAACTTCGTAATTGCACAAAAGATCTCCACTTGGCACCATTCTGACCTAATCTTGCCTTTATTCACGTACCATGTCTCCACAACCCTAATTGCGTGAAAGAACACCAAAACACACGAAATTAGCGATAAAGCCTGAAAAATGTGATGCTCATGCGTGGAAAACATTTCCAAAAATATATACATGCAAGCACTTATCAAAGCACGCCCGTGTTTCACTGTTGACCTTAACTGTTTAATATTTTTCTCTCAACAGATCATGCCGAGGAAGGCTACTGCGTCTGGCCCTTCTTCGAAGAGGGCTCGAGGGGAGTCGTCGACCCCAGCCGTCCCCCCTTCGCTGACCCTCGGTACTCCCATCCACCAGGAGCGCCACGACCGTTTGAGCGCGAAGCGATTTGGCGAGCTGCGAGCCATAGATTGGGAGGTCCTCCGCGAGGTGGGCCTCGAGGCTGACGTACGCCGATACCTAGGCGAGGGCGCCTGGACGAGGCTGTTGTCCATCACGGACCCCGCCTACCGAGAGTTGTCTCTGGAGGTCCTGGCGACCTTCGAACTGTCCAGAGGCCCCATCAGCTACCACCGCGCCGGCACAGTCCAGTTCCAGGCGCTCGGCGAGCTACATCGGATGAGTCTGACAGAGTTTTCTGTCAGACTGGGCTTGTACAATGAGGAGTTCACCAGAACTCCAGAGTACGACGCCCTCCTCGTAGCCCGACCACCCGTCGAGTCCCAGGAGGGTTGTTGGCATCGTCTGAGCACGGACCAGGAGTACAGCCCCCGCCGGTCCAAGGCCTCATCTCTTCGTCTCCCAGCCCTCAGGTGGATCCATTTCATTCTCAGTCACTCCATCACAGGGCGGGGAGACAGCACCGGAGTCGTTAGTCGCCGCGACTTCGACTTCTTGCTGAGCATGCTGGATGGATTCCAGATGCACCTCGGCTACGAGGTGGCTTTTAGCATCCAGCACCAGGGACAGGACTCCCGAGTCGGCGCCATCTTCTACGGATCCTACATCACACGGCTGATTCGGGGGATGGGACTCCAGGCAGCCACACGCACGATGCGGATGGTCGGTGGCGTCATTCCCGTCTCAGTGGACACACTCCGGGCGATGGGGATGCTGCGATCCACGTCCACCTCTCATGGCACCAGACACCAGGTCCCGTCCGTCACCAGTGTCCCTGATTCTCCACCTGCCGCCGGCCCATCGTCTCCTCGCACCCCACGCACTCGCGCTTCCACCCACGCTGAGGACTCTCCTCCAGCGGGCTCTCCTTCTTTCCGGCGATGGATGATCCGGAGCATGCAGCGGTTGGGCTCTCACCTCGACGTCACCCTGTCTCCACCTCCTCGTCGTGCCGCTGGACCCTCTACGTCCCGGAGTGTCGGCGTCGACACCACCGACCTGCCATCGGCGTATGACTCCGATTCTGAGAGCGCCCGGTTTTGATGTTCTACTTTGTTGTTGTTTTGTTTTTTTTTGTGTTCTTTGTTTTTTACTTCTGTTGTCGTTTGTGTTCTTGAGTCAGTTAGCAAGGGGAGTCCCCTACTAAACTGATCTCTTTTTAGTACGATTTTTGTCTTTTTGTTTATGTTCGTTCTCTAATGCTTGCATGTCTATCTCAGGCTTCATTGATTGTTTTTCTTGATGGTTGTCTCAAATGACTCATCCCTAATCGGCGATCAACACCCGCCCTTGTGTGCCATCAAATTTTTCGTCGGCACCTCTCCTTTAACTTGGTGAAAATTCCCAACCCTCACTTTTACTTGCACTTATTTTCTTTGCTTGCTTGCTTACATCTTTAAACATTGAGGACAATGTTTCATTCAAGTGTGGGGGAGGGTTGTGTATTTGTCTCCTAGATGTTGTGCATGACTTAGGACGATCTATGAAAATTGTTTTGGTTGAGAATTGCTAAGCTAGGAGTTTTTGGGTATACTAGTGCACTTTTGTTGAACTTAAAGTTTTATTTTGCTCTTACTTTGGAAACCCAAATGCTAACACTTAGTCTTCTGTTGTGTTGTCACTCGATTAGAGGAAGGGCAAGTTATAAGGCTGAAAAATTAGAAGTTGACTCCAAACTCAAAATAAATAAAAACTAGAATTTCGTGACAAGTCGGATTCCATTTTGGGAGGCCCTATCAATTTTTGTGTGAAAGATGGTAGAAAGAGCTATCACTTTAAAAAAAGCGAAAGCCGCACTTGAGTAGTCGGATTTTAGGCATCACAAATGTCATTTTTGATGACCTACCAAGTGAAATGGCTGCCTCTAGGGTGTATGAAGCTACTACCCAATTTAGGAGTTAATAGTGAAAATTTGAGAAGAAAGAGCTTGTACTAGCCCCCTCAAGAACAGTTTTGACATACTTCACGAGGCGACACACACACACGGTAGTACGGAGTATGAGTAAAATCTTTCACAAGCATTCAATTGACTAAGTCACTAGTTCTCAGAAACTCCTTAAAGCTTCAGTAACTCTTTTAACTTGTTGAGATCAGAGGTCATGCACTCATCACTTTTTTAGGGGAATAAGGTTGCTTGAGGACAAGCAACAATTCAAGTTTGGGGGTATTTGATGAGCGCATTTCATATATATATATTGCATGCTATACCTTCATCATTATTGAATGTTTTGGCTATAATTCTCCAAGTACGGTGCTATTTGAGGTATTCGTTGTTCGTCATGCAGATATCAAAGTCCTGAAGTAAAAAGAAGCGCTTTCGGAACAATTGTAGAAGCTAAAGGACTTAGAAGAAACCTCATCAAGCTCAGCACGGTTTGAGCACGCCCGTCCTGTTCCCCGTGCAAAATGCAGAAGAATTCAACTGTGATTCAGCACAGCCTGAGTCCGCTGAGCACGGGTGTGAAAACCTCAGCACGGTCGAAGCACGCCCGTGCTGCTTCCCGTGAAAATTACAGGAGAATGCAGCCATAGATCAGCACAGCCAGAGTTCGCTGAGCACGGTCGTGAAAACCTTAGCACGGTCTAAGCACGCCCGTGCTGTTCCCCGTGTAGATTACAGGTTTGTGAGTTTTCTGAAGAGTTATTTGGCCGTAATCTGCACGGCTTGAAGCACGGTTTCAGCACGCCCGTGCTCACATCGGGAAAACTTTAAAACCCTAAAAACTTAGGTTTTTGGGGGACTTTTTGGTGGGCGAACTTTGAGAGAAAGAAAGGGAGAGCTTTGGGGGTTGATCCTCTACTTCATCAAGGGAATGCCAAGCGTATAGTAGGCCGATCGGAGGGAGATTACACGACATCGTAGATCCTTCGACAACCTCAAGGACGCAAGAAATTAGGGAGTTTTCAATTCCTTGTCTTGTAATTTCTTTGGCATTGTGTTTGTTGGTTGTTATCATGAGGGGCTAAACTCTTAAGGGAGCCCCGGGGGTGGTTGTATGACGTTGTAGCTCGAACTCGTAGTCTTTACTTGCAGTTTTTATGATTGTCTTGTTCATTTCAATAAATCAAGGTTATTGGCTATCTTGTATGTTGTTTAGTGCTTGATGATTGGTAGTTTGGTTCTCCTATCTAGGTTTGTGAATCTTTATTGATTGTTGCAAGCAGAGGGAGTTCAACTTAGGGCTCGGCAGTGCTAGAAACCACATGCTTATAGCACAACTAGGTTTAGAACTGAAGACATCCCTGATAATTACTGAAAAAAACTGAGTTAGTGATCGTCAGAAACCCAACCGCGGGGCCCCATCTCCTCCTTTGAGTCAATCCTAAATCTTCCCTTGGTGAACTTTCCATTCCCTCAACTTCCTCGAAGTCAGTCCAAAGTCAATTCCTTCATCTTCGGTTTGGTTAGATATTAAGTAGGACGTTAGTATTAGAAGCTATACCAGTCCCTGTGGATTCGACTACCCGACCCAAAGGGTACACTTTACTACTTGTGCGACCCGTGCACTTGCGGATACGCAAGGGGCGTACCAACTTTTTGGCGCCGTTGACGGGGACTGGCAACTTCTAAGAATTCGGACAGTTTTAGTATTCTAGCCGTTTATTTTGCTTTTAATTCATTTTCTTTTGTTCTTATTTTATTTTTCTTGTATTCTTTGTTTTTGGTTCTTTGGTTTTTCTTTGTTTTTCTTAAGCTGTTTATTTTTCTTTTCTCTTTTCGCTTTGAGTTTAAAAATTCATATCTCATCTGTTTCTTTTGTTGTGTGTGCAGGTGCAGTGCATGACCCGGGGAAATTCTTTCCATCTTGCTTCTCCAGATCCAGATATTGAGCGGACATTTCATCGGAGACAGCGACAGATTCACTTAAGAGAAACTGGGTCAGTGGAAGTAAGTGTTGAAGTGGACCAAGAAGAAAACATGGCTGGAAATCAGAGAAGCATTTCTGACTATGCTCGGCGTAATCTGGAAGGATCTGGGTCTAGTATTGTGCGACCCCCAGTCGCAGCCAATAATTTCGAGTTGAAGCCCAATTTTATTCAGATGGTGCAGCAGATGTGCCAGTTTGATGGCTTCCAAGATGAAGACCCATATGCACATCTTGCAACTTTTCTGGAAATTTGTGACACTTTTAAGGCGAACAATGTGTCCGAGGATGCGGTTCGTCTGAGATTGTTCCCGTTCTCTGTGCGAGGAAGGGCCAAGCAATGGCTAAGTTCCTTGCCAGCGGGTTCTATTACGAGCTGGGAACAGTTGGCCGAGAAATTTTTGACCAGATATTTCCCACCAGCCAAGATCACTAAGCTTAGAAGTGACATCTCTTCATTCCGGCAAGCCGAATCTGAAACACTGTATGATTCCTGGGAGCGGTACAAGGAACTGTTGAGGAAGTGCCCGCAGCATGGAATTGTGGAATGGATGCAAATCCAGATATTCTACAATGGATTGAATGTGGCCACTAAACAAATGTTGGATGCCGCAGCAGGAGGCTCCTTGTGTAGCAAAAGACCTGATGAGGCACAGAATTTGATTGAAAACATGGCCTCAAATGGCTACCAGTGGAGTTCTGAGAGAAATAAGCCGGTGAAGACCGCCGGGCTTTATGAGGTTGATGTGCTCACTACTTTGGCAGCACAAGTGGAAGCCATCTCTAAAAGGCTGGACACAATGCAAGTCCAATCTTCAGCACAGAACACGAATACCGATAGTTGGGCAAGTCAAGCAGGGCCCAGTTATTCTTATGAGGGAGTTAGTGCCACCGAACAGGTGGATTTCATTGGTCAGAATCAGAGGTATTCAAGCAACCCCTACAGCAGCACCTACAACCCAGGGTGGAGGAATCACCCCAATTTTTCTTGGAAAGACCAAAATCAGGGGCAGCAGCGCTCCCAGCAACAACAGCAGCAGCAGTAACAGACACAGCCTCACTTTTCGAGGCCTCCACCACAAGAGCAAAAGGGACCTTCTATTGAGGCCCTCCTTGTCCAGTACATCCAAGCCAATGATGCCCGAATCACAGGGCATGAAGAGATGATGAGGAATCAACAAGCCTCTTTACAGAATCTTGAGCGTCAGGTCGCACAGATTGCTAAGACGCTTGCTGAACGACCCCCGGGTGCACTACCTAGCAATACTGAAGTTAGCCCCCGGGAGTCCCTTAAGGCAGTCACTTTGAGGAGTGGTAAGGAACTTGAGTCCCCACCTCCACAAGCACAAAAAGAATCTCAATGTGAATCAGGGGGTGGAAGTGCTAGAGAGAGATCCAGGGTCAAGTTCGAGTTTAAGGGAAAAATCGAAGGGTAAAGAGAAGGACCCAGTGGCAGAATACAAACCTACTTTGCCTTATCCTGCGAAGCTCAAGAAAGACCAACAAGAGGCACAGTTTAAAAAGTTTCTGGAGATGTTCAAGACCTTGCACATAAATGTCCCTTTTGTAGAAGCTCTCTCACAAATGCCCAAATACGCCAAATTTCATAAAGAGCTTTTGACTAACAAAAGGAAGCTAGAAGCAGTTTCCACAGTTACATTAAGCGAAGAATGCTCAGCGATCATCTCAAATAAAATCCCCAAGAAAGAGAAAGATCCAGGAGGTTTCATCATCCCATGTACAATTGGAGGAATGAATGATGAGAAGGCCTTGGCGGACTTAGGGGCGAGCATCAATCTGATGCCGTTAAAAATTTTTCAGAAACTGGGGCTGGGAGAACTCAAGCCAACTCAGATGACGCTCCAACTTGCTGATCGCTCCACCCACCAACCTTTGGGAATTTTTATTCAAATGGTGCAACAGATGTGCCAATTTGACGGCTTCCAAGATGAGGACCCATATGCTCATCTTGCAACTTTCCTAGAAATCTGTGATACCTTCAAGGCGAACAATGTGTCTGAGGATGCGGTTCGTCTTCGATTGTTCCCATTTTCTGTGCGAGGGAGGGCCAAGCAATGGCTAAGTTCCTTACCAGCGGGTTCGATTACAAGCTGGGAACAGTTGGCCGAAAAGTTTCTGACCAGATATTTTCCACCGGCCAAGATCACCAAACTTAGAAGCGACATCTCTTCATTCCGGCAAGCCGAATCTGAAACACTGTATGATACCTGGGAGCGGTACAAGGAACTGTTGAGGAAGTGCCCGCAGCATGGAATTGTGGAATGGATGCAAATCCAGATATTCTACAATGGATTGAATGTGGCCACTAAACAAATGTTGGATGCCGCAGCAGGAGGCTCCTTGTGTAGCAAAAGACCTGATGAGGCACACGAATTTGATTGAAAACATGGCCTCCAATGGCTACCAGTGGAGTTCGAGAGAGAAATAAACCGGTGAAGACCGCCGGACTTTATGAGGTTGATGTGCTCACTACTTTGGCAAAGACTGGTGGAAGCCATCTCGAAAAGGCCTGGACACAATGCAAGTCCAACCTCCCAAGAATGAACATGAATACTGATAGTTGGGCGAACCAAGCAGGGCCCAGTTGTCCTTCTGAGGGAGTTAGTGCCACCGAACAGGTGGATTTCATTGGTCAGAATCAGAGGTATTCAGGCAGCCCCTACAGCAGCACCTACAACCCGGGGTGGAGGAATAACCCCAATTTTTCTTGGAAAGACCAAAATAAGGGGCAGCAGCGCCCCCAGCAACAACAGCAGCAGTAGCAACAGACACAGCCTCAATTTTCGAGGCCTCCGCCACAAGAGCAAAAGGGACCTTCTATCGAGGCCCTCCTTGTCCAGTACATCCAAGCCAATGATGCCCGAATCACAGGGCATGAAGAGATGATGAGGAATCAACAAGCCTCTTCACTGTAGCAGTCACTGTAGCTCATCGCGGACTTCTCGGCAGAAAATTAGAAATCCCGAGGGGTCAGCATACCGGCTGTATGCTGACCCATTTACCCATCGGGATTTGGGGTTTTAAGGGCGATCTAGGGCATTTTGAGGGAAACTTTTGCATCTTCTTGGAGAGAGCTTTTGGGGGAAAAGAAGGCTAGGGTTTGGGCATCATTTCTACACCATTTTGGAGGGCAAAAGGGGAGGAAATTCGGGTTTTCTTAGGAGAGGAGAGCAAGATCTAGGAGGATCTACTTCAAAAGCTTCATTGTTTGGAGGTTGAAGACGACAGGAAGCCACCCCTTCGAGTGGCGTCTTCAGAAGGTTTTCTCCAGGGATTCAAGCGGCATTCGGCCTTCACCATTTGAGGGAGTGTTCCTCATGTTTATTTTAGTTATTTGCATGGTTTGTGTGGTGTATTTGTTGGACATGAACAACTAAACCCCAAGGTCACCGGATGTAGGTGAACCTTGGGGGCAAAACTTGTGATGTTTTGGATTATTTGAGCTATTTATTGTATGATTGGCTTGTTGTGATCCTTGTTCGGTATTCTTAATCGTTTTGGTACATGTGCTTAATTGTTGTATCAAATTCTTGGTAGCACTTTGTAGCATGACCATTGCATTAGTGCTAGACTCTACCAAACTTGGAAGGGATTATTGTATAAATACGCCGTGACCATCGGGTATTTGTACCCCTCCATTTCTAGGGTTGAAAACTAACTAGTGTTTCCACCCTACTTGAGGAAACCATCATTCTTCTTGCAACCGTCTGAGAGGTTGAGTGGAAGAAATTCCTTATTCAACACTTGTACCGGGTTAGGGGTCAATTGCCGTGACCATCGGGTTGACCTAAGCTTAGGTTTTCTCGGTCCAACTAGCCACATACTTAATTTCTCAAATATCCTACTCACTTGAGTAGCCCCCTTGGGGATCCTCATCCGTGACCGTTTTCCATCCCTGAGCATCTCCCGAGTTTTGATTCAATCGTATTTATTAAGAAAATTTCTCTTGTTGCTATTTGTTTTCTTTCTTAGCTATTCTCTTAAAAATGGAATCGGTGAGCTAAACAACAAGTGAAAAGTGAGTAAGGTAGCTCCTCGGGCCCCTTGGGAATACGACCCACTCGTGCGTGCGCGATTGGTTTATTACTTGACGACCCGCGCGCTTCCGGGTGTTGACATTCCGTGTCGATCAAGTTTTTGGCGCCGTTGCCGGGGAATTCACCGAGGGATATTTGGAAAGCTTTAAGCTTGTTGATTTAGCCTTTTCTTTTTCTTTTGTTTTTCCTTTTTGTTTTTGGTTTGTTTTGTTTTTGTGTTTTCTTATTTTTGGTTGGTTAGATTTTGTAATTATTCTAGCTTTGTATTTTATTGTTGCTTCTTTGTATTTCTTGTTGTTAGCTAACGTTGTGACTCCTCAATCTGTGTAGGTACCCATCTTATGACTCCTGTTCAGGGTGGCAGCATGGTTTTCAGTGATAATCTTTGGAAGGAAGAATTGTGCCAGGATACAGTTATGCAATCTGTGTAGAATCAAGGAGCTCAGTCAATTTTCAATAAATATCTGGAATCAGACTGGGGGAAGTTGGCAACAGAAATTCTCTCATCCAGTAGTCAGTCCAACTATATTCATGAGGAATTAGACATTAGTTTGAAGAGTCCTCCCGAATTAACCCGTTCAGATAAGGAGGAGGTAATTCGGTCAACGATTGAAAGAGTAGAAGAGATGAATTACATCCAGAGGGATGATTTGAGTACATTAGAGGCAGAATTTCGAGCCGAGAATTGCAGCTTGAACAGTGATGGTGACTCAGAAGAAATGGAGGAGATTAAGGAGCGTGACCTTAGAAATTATGGAAGGGTAAAGTCATCAATTGAAGAACCTCCAGAGCTAGAATTGAAGCCCCTCCCTGATCATCTAGAATACGCTTTCCTGGGGGAAGAATCTACACTCCCTGTTGTCATTGCCTCGGATTTAACAAGGGAACAGAAGGACCAACTCTTGAACATGCTGAGGAAGCACAAAAAGGCAATTGCGTGGAAGATTTCTGACATTCGAGGAATCAGCCCATCTTTTTGTACACACAAAATACTTATGGAGGATAATCACAAACCCTCAGCAATTCCCCAACGAAGACTCAATCCCAACATGAAGGAGGTTGTGAAGAATGAAGTCATAAAGTTGCTTGATGCGGGCATTATCTACCCTATCTCTGATAGTGCTTGGGTGAGCCCAGTGCAAGTGGTGCCAAAGAAAGGAGGAATGACAGTCATCACTAATGAGAAAAATGAGCTTGTTCCCACTAGAATAGTCACAGGTTGGAGAGTCTGTATTGATTATAGAAAACTCAATGATGCTACAAGAAAGGATCATTTCCCTTTACCTTTCATTGATCAGATGCTTGACAGACTCGCGGGACATTCTTACTACTGTTTCTTGGACGGTCTTTCTGGATACTTTCATATTCCTATTGCACCAGAAGATCAGGAGAAGACTACTTTCACATGCCCTTACGGGACATTTGCGTATCGTCGTATGCCTTTTGGACTTTGTAATGCACCGGCTACATTCCAAAGATGTATGTTAGCAATATTTGAAGATATGGTAGAAGATATCATGGAGGTGTTTATGGATGATTTTTCGGTCTTCGGGGATTCATTCGAGTTATGCCTTAAAAATCTTGAACGGGTCCTAAAAAGGTGTGAGGAGACTAATTTAGTCCTCAGTTGGGAGAAATGCCACTTTATGGTCAAGGAGGGCATAGTACTCGGGCATAAGATTTCAAAGAGGGGAATTGAAGTAGACAGAGCGAAAGTCTCAACCATAGAAAAACTACCCCCTCCAAGTTCAGTGAAGGCAATCAGAAGTTTTCTGGGACATGCAGGGTTTTATAGAAGATTCATCAAAGATTTTTCTGCAATCGCCCGACCACTGACAAAGCTCTTGGAGAAAGATGCTCGTTTTGAGTTTAATGAAGATTGCATGAATGCCTTCCTCTGCTTGAAAAAGAAACTAGTTGAAGCACCAATAGTGGCTTCTCCGGACTGGAATTTACCTTTCGAGGTGATGTGTGATGCAAGTGACTATGCAGTGGGTGCAGTATTAGGACAAAGACGGGATAAACACTTTCATCCTATTTATTACGCAAGCAAGACTTTGAATGACGCACAGGAGAAGTACACTACCACGGAGAAAGAATTGCTAGCGGTGGTCTTTGCTTTTGATAAATTTCGATCATATTTGGTGCTATCTAAGGTAATTGTTTATACTGATCACTCTGCACTCAAATACCTACTGAATAAATCAGATGCCAAGCCTCGATTGATCCGTTGGGTGCTTCTACTACAAGAGTTTGATCTAGAGATAAGGGATAAAAAGGGGGCAGAAAACTTGGCATCTGATCATTTATCACGCCTTGAAGGGCCTCGTGATGAGGAGTTGAAGAGAGAGGGGATAAATGACACATTCCCTGTGGAGCAGTTATGCAGCATTCAAGTAGTGGAAGAGGATGAGACACCATGGTTTGCTGATATCGCAAATTACTTGGCAGCAGGGGTTTTCCCAAGGTGGCTTACCTATCAACAAAGAAAGAAGTTCTTTGCCGACCTGAAGCATTATACTTGGGAGGATCCATACCTGTTCAAGACTTGTTCTGATCAAATTGTCAGGAGATGTGTCTCAACAAGAGAAGGACATGACATCCTGTTGCATTGCCACTCGGGGCCAGCAGGGGGGCACTACAGTGGAAACAGGACAGCGAGGAAGGTACTTGATGACGGATTTTATTGGCCCATGATATTCCGTGACGCTCAGATGCTTGTGCAGCACTGTGATAGGTGTCAACGCGTAGGTAACATATCAAAAAGGGACGAGATGCCGCAAACTTGGAATCAAGCTTGTGAAATTTTTGATGTTTGGGGGATCGACTTCATGTGACCGTTTCCTAGTTCTCATGGCAATAAGTTTATTCTCGTGGCCGTAGATTAGGTCTCCAAGTGGGTAGAAGCGCAAGCATTCCCAACCTGTGATGCAAGAGTGGTAGTAAAATTCTTAAAAAAATTGTTCGCTAGATTCGGCACTCCAAGGGCGATCATCAGTGACCGGGGCACTCATTTTTACAATTCACAATTTGAAAAAGTTTTGAAACGATATGGGGTATCACATAGAATCTCAACTGCTTACCATCCCCAAACGAGTGGTCAAGTCGAGGTATCTAATAGGGAATTGAAAAGAATCTTGGAGAAAACGGTGAGTCATCACATGAAGGACTGGGCGGATTAACTTGATGGTGCACTCTGGCATACAGAACAGCATTTAAGACCCCTATTGGATCAACTCCGTATAGGTTGGTCTATGGGAAGGCTTGTCACTTGCCCGTCGAATTGGAGCACAAAGCTTATTGGGCCATAAAGCAATTGAATTTTGATCCCCGTCTAATAGGCCACAAAAAGAAAATTCCAGTTAAATGAATTAGATGAATGGCGGTCGGTGGCATATGAGAGTTCAATACGGTATAAAGAGAAGACAAAGGAATACCATGACCGACACATTAAACAAGCTAAACATTTTCAAGTCGGAGACCAAGTGCTACTTTTCAACTCTCGATTGAAACTTTTTCCGGGAAAACTGAAATCAAGATGGTATGGGCCATTTTCAGTCTCACAAGTGTTTCCTCACGGGGCCGTTGAGGTTCACCATCCAACAAAAGGTACTTTTAAAGTCAATGGCTATCGTTTGAAACATTATTTTCCGAGTGGCAACCCGGTTCTAAAGGTTGGAGGTAACTTCCCTCCATTCGTCCCACCATAAGAATTTTGAGGTAATGCACGTCAAGCTAATGACGTTAAAGAAGCGCTCCTTGGGAGGCAACCCAAGTTCCTTTCATTTCCCGTATTCTTCTTCTTATTCATGTTGTCTTATTTTGCTTATGTTTTTAGTAGTAGTTTGTGTGTAGTTGTGCTTTTCGTCGTTTTTCTTGATTCTTTCGCCTTTTTGTTAACTTGTTTGTCATGTGGTTTTTGAAGAATTCTTGTTCTAGATGCATGCATGTTGATGTTTTGAGTGTTTAAATGATGTTTCCGGCCATATTTTTCAAGGTTTCATCGATGTTTTGAGTGTACAAAGTGTGAAGATTGAAGTGGTGCAAAAAAAAGGGTCTTGCCGACCATCCTTACGGCCGTAAGGATGGCTGGCAAGAACCATCCCGAGGTTCTTGCCGACCATCCTTACGGCCGTAAGGATGGTCGGCAAGACCACCCGATAGAGAGCTTTAAAGAGAGATTTTGGGTTTCTTCACACTATTCATCCTTCCTCCCCATTCTTCCAACCTTTTCTCCCTCATTTCTCCATCGTTTTTACTCATTTGTTTTGCTCTAGTTTGCTCTCCTCCCCCTCTTTTCCATCTTGGTGACAAAAATTTGGAGTTTGAGCAAGCTTTTGGCCGGATTTACCATTTGGATCTACTCATCTTACCCTAGGGCACAAGTATGGCACTTCACTCAAACTTTGATTTTTTTTTTTTTTTTTAAGGCTGAAATTGGCTGAAATTTGTTGGAATTTTGTTGATGGGTGAATGTTTAAGGTTTATCAAGTTAATTCTCCTAGTTTGTAAAATTTTTTTGGCTACTTCTACAAGCAAAGTTCTTGAAAATTTTTTCCGAAGTTACTGTAGCAAAGCACTTTTTCTTGGATTTCTTCATTTTTTGGTGCTTAATTTGCTTGTAAGTTAGTTGGTTACTCTCTATTTTGTTTATATAGGATGCCCATCAAGAAACTAGCCTCCAAGAGACCTAGGAGGGAACCTTCGCCTCCCGTCCATGAACCTCAATTTTCCAAGGAAGAACATAAGACTCGTTTTGCACTCTTATCGTGAAAAGGGTTCGGCACGGTGAGGAAGATCGATTGGGAAGCTTTGAGCACTACTTGCACCGCATCATCACTTCATCCATCCTCTTAGACCCATGACACAACCTTGTTTATTTTCTTTCTTTTGTGCTTTGTTGTTGGTTGTTAAGACTTGTACTTTTGAGTTAGCTAGGGCTCATTCCCTACTAAACTCTTGTGTTATTTATGTTGGAGCTCTCTTTTCCTTACTTTATTTCTTTTTACTCCTGAAAAACTTTGAATGATGATAAGCTCCATGTTCTTTTCAGGATTATTAATTTTGGGAGCTTTACTTGTGTCGCCCTCCTTAGGTGATATACTCCTGATCCAAGTGGAACAACTGAGAATCACACCAAGGAATCAGGGAAGTTTCTTCACCCCCATTCTTTGCTTATCATTTTCATCCCCCACATTTTTCTGCTGACTTACGTACATTGAGGACAATGTATAACTTTAGGTGTGGGGATGGTTATTTACTTAGGGTATTTTGTATTTATGCATGCTTGTTACCTATGATGGCTATGATTGTTTTGTTAAAGGATTTCCTAGCTTGGTAGGATGATAGTAGTGAGCTGTACAGTACCTGTACTTTAATGTAGCTCTGTTTCATCTTTAGTGCACCTATATACATGCTCACGATCACTTTCACCTTGTACACTCTATCCAACCCATCTTAATGACTTTGGCATTAATTTGTTAAATTCTTTCTTCAATGCACTTTTAAAAGCTTTTAAGTTCCTTTATTGTTTTCTCCAACCTAAGTGAAGTTTTTAGCAGGTAGTTTTTCAGGGATTAAAAAAAAAAAAAAAAAAAAAAAAATTTTGGGGTCTATGTCAGTATTCCTCTGCTTTATAAGCATGAATGCGTATATGTAGATTGTAATCGATTAAGAGGGTGACTCTTGTGCCTAGCCAGCATGTGCATCCATCTGAAAGATTTTTGTGCAGTCTATGTTAGGCGGACCCAGAAAAGTAAGAATTTGTGTATATTTGTGAGTGAAAGAAATAAAGTTTCCATTTTGATCCCTAGAACATGTTTTATGGTCACTTAAGAGTTGGAGTTGTATTTAGGAACCAAAGGACTTTAACTGGGCATTGAGGAAGTCTTTAGCACTCTAATTCCATCTTCATTTTGTGTGGGGTGAATGGTCATCCTGGGGTAATCCGGGTTGTGGAGGTCAAGGTGAGAGTCAGCACACACACACATAGGGCACTGTGGATGAACTAGAGCTATTAGTTTTTAGCAGCTCACTTCTTGATTCCTGTCCAATTGTGCTTGTGGAGTTCTTTAATTTTGAGCCTGAGGTCGTATTTTTAGCCGTTTATCTTCTTTCCCTTATTCTTCATGTTTGTTTGCTTGGGGACAAGCAAACGCTTAGGTGTGGGCATGTTTGATAAACGTCTAAAAGTACGTATTTTACATGTATTTGTTGTGTATTATTTTCATATTTTATTGTTGAATCTACGCCCTTTTAGATCTAAATTGCTTTATTTTTGTATTTCAGGCCAGCCAGAAGCCCTGGGGACTCGACGACGAGATGGGGAGCGATTTCGACATCAAAACAGCGTTTTCGAGACGGGACACTGTAGCACGGTACTGTAGCAGTCACTGTAGTAGTTACTGTAGCTCATCGCGGACTTCCCGGCAGAAAATTAGAAATCCCGAGGGGTCAGCATACCGGCTGTATGCTGACCCGTTTACCCATCGGGATTTGGGGTTTTAAGGGCGATCTAGGGCATTTTGAGGGAAACTTTTGCATCTTCTTGGAGAGAGCTTTTGGGGGAAAAGAAGGCTAGGGTTTGGGCATCATTTCTACACCATTTTGGAGGGCAAAAGGAGAGGAAATTCGGGTTTTCTTAGGAGAGGAGAGCAAGATCTAGGAGGATCTACTTCAAAAGCTTCATTGTTTGGAGGTTGAAGACAACGGGAAGCCGCCCCTTCGAGTGGCGTCTTCGGAAGGTTTTCTCCAGGGATTCAAGCGGCATTCGGCCTTCACCATTTGAGGGAGTTTTCCTCATGTTTATTTTAGTTATTTGCATGGTTTGTGTGGTGTATTTGTTGGACATGAACAACTAAACCCCAAGGTCACCGGATGTAGGTGAACCTTGGGGGCAAAACTTGTGATGTTTTTTATTATTTGAGCTATTTATTGTATGATTGGCTTGTTGTGATCCTTGTTTGGTATTCTTAATCGTTTTGGTACATGTGCTTAATTGTTGTATCAAATTCTTGGTAGCACTTTGTAGCATGACCATTGCATTAGTGCTAGACTCTACCAAACTTGGAAGGGATTATTGTATAAATACGCCGTGACCATCGGGTATTTGTACCCCTCCATTTCTAGGGTTGAAAACTAACTAGTGTTTCCACCCTACTTGAGGAAACCATCATTCTCCTTGCAACCTTGTGAGAGGTTGAGTGGAAGAAATTCCTTATTCAACACTTGTACCGGGTTAGGGGTCAATTGCCGTGACCATCGGGTTGACCTAAGCTTAGGTTTTCTCGGTCCAACTAGCCACATACTTAATTTCTCAAATATCCTACTCACTTGAGTAGCCCCCTTGGGGATCCTCATCCACGACCGTTTTCCATCCCTGAGCATCTCCCGAGTTTTGATTCAATCGTATTTATTAAGAAAATTTCTCTTGTTGCTATTTGTTTTCTTTCTTAGCTATTCTCTTAAAAATTGAATCGGTGAGCTAAACAACAAGTGAAAAGTGAGTAAGGTAGCTCCTCGGGCCCCTTGGGAATACGACCCACTCGTGCGTGCACGAGTGGTTTATTACTTGACGACCCGTGCACTTTTGTTGAACTTAAAGTTTTATTTTGCTCTTACTTCGGAAACCCAAATGCTTAGCAATTCTCAACCAAAAGTGCACAAGTATACCCAAAAACTCCTAGCTTAGCAATTCTCAACCAAAACAATTTTCATAGATCGTCCTAAGTCATGCACAACATCTAAGAGACAAATACATAACCCTCCCCCACACTTGAATGAAATATTGTCCTCAATGTTTAAAGATGTAAGCATGCAAAGCAAAGAAAATAAGTGCAAGTAAAAGTGAGGGTTGGGAATGTTCACCAAGTTAAAGGAGAGGTGCCGAAGAGAAATTCGATGGCACACAAGGTCAGGAGTTGATCGCCGAATAGGGATGAGTCGTTTGAGACAACCATCAAGAAAAACAATCAATGAAGCCTGAGATATACATGCAAGCATTAGAGAACGAACATAAACAAAAAGACAAAAATCGCACTAAAAAGAGATCAGTTTAGTAGGGGACTCCCATTGCTAACTGACTCAAGAACACAAACGACAACAGAAGAAAAACAAAGAACACAAAATAAAGCATAACAACAACAAAGCAGAACATCAAAACCGGGCGCTCTCAGAATCGGAGTCAGACTCCGATGGCACGACGAGGAGGTGGAGACAGGGTGACGTCGAGGTGAGAGGCCAACCGCTGCATGCTCCGGATCATCCATCGCCGGAAAGAAGGAGAGCCCGCTGGAGGAGAGTCTTGAGTGTGGGTGGAACCGCGAGTGCGTGGGGTGCGAGGAGACGAAGGGCCGGCGGCAGGGGGAGAATCAGGGACACTGGTGGCAGGCGGGACCTGGTGTCTCGTGCCATGAGAGGTGGACGTGGATCGCAGCATCCCCATCGCACGGAGTGTGTCCACTGAGACGGGAAGGACGCCACCGACCATCCGCATCGCACGTGTGGCTGCCTGGAGTCCCATCCCCCGAATCAGCCGTGTGATGTAAGATCCGCAGAAGATGGCGCCGACTCGTGTGTCCTATCCCTGGTGCTGGATGCTAAAAGCCACCTCGTAGCCGAGGTGCATCTGGAATCCGTCCAGCATGCTCAGCAAAAAGTCGAAGTCGCGGCGACTAACGACTCCGGTGTTGTCTCCTCGCCCTGTGATGGAGTGACTGAGAATAAAATGGATGTACCTGAGGGCTGGGAGACGAAGAGATGAGGCCTTGGACCGGCGGGGGTTGTACTCCCGGTCCGTGCTCAGACGCTGCCAACAAGCCTCCAGGGACTCGCCGGGTGGTCGGGCTACGAGGAGGGCGTCGTACTCTGGAGTTCTGGTGAACTCCTCATCGTACAAGCCCAGTCTGACAGAAAACTCTGTCAGACTCATCCGATGTAGCTCGCCGAGCGCCTGGAACTGGACTGTGCCGGCGCGGTGGTAGCTGATGGGGCCTCTGGAGAGCTCGAAGGTCGCAAGGACCTCCAGAGACAACTCTCGGTAGGTGGGGTCGGTGATGATTATCCCGCAAGCGCACGGGGTCGTCAAGTAATAAACCACTCGCGCAAGCACGAGTGGGTCGTATTCCCAAGGGCCCAAGGAGCTACTATTACTCCCCTTTCGTCTATTTCCTAGCCTAACACTACAAAAGATAAATAGTGATTGCGAAAAGATAAAAAAAACTACTAATATGAAATCCGGGCTACTATTACACACATTTTTACGAACAAGGGAGAATCAAACACACGAAGAGGTGATTTGGACAATGAATTCCCCTAGAGTTGTCATTAGGTCCTGAATTTAGGATGAAATGTCGAGATGGTAGCTGGGCCAAGAGACTCCTAAAGTAGGTCAACCCCGATGGTCACGGCGATCAACCCCTAATCCGATAGAAGTATTGGATCGGAATCACATCCGCCCAAATCCTCCTATGATTGCATTAAATTTAGGGAAATCTCTAATTAGGGTCAAACACAATATCTATGTTCATCCCTAATGGTTGGAGGGGTACGAAATACCCGATGGTCACGGTGTATTCATACATGAATCCCTTTCAAGCTTGGTGAGTCTAATACTAGGGCAATGGTCATGCAACCTAGCATTTCCTAGAAATGGCACACCGAGTTCTCATGCATACCAAGGCATTAAAATACACCAAACATGAACCACAAACTATAAGATTCCATAAAAGAAATACAACATCCAACAATACATCACAAGGATAATCATCCAAATTACAAACAAACACCCCTAGAGTTCATCATGTCCAAATCACAAATAAGTTAGTTCCTCATGAAAGAGGAACACTTATACAAGTTCAAGGAGCAAATAAACAAGAAAAGAAGGAAGAAACACTCCCTCTAGCTTTGGAAACCCTTGAATGGATGAAGACCTTCAAAATACACCTTGATGTCTTGGATCTTCTCTCCAAACCTTCTCCTTCGATGTGTGCCTCCCTCTTGGTGAAGATTGTGTCGTTGATCGCCGGAAATGGCCGGCAAGGAAGGTGGGGCGCCGGCCCTAGAAGAATAGATCAAAAGTCCCCTTTTCCATGCCCTAAAAGTCTTTAAAAAGGGTGAAAGTCGCGACTCCTCACGGGCTGCCTCACGGCCGTGAGGTTGCCCGTGAGGCATCCAGAGAATTTTGCAGAAACTTTTCACCTCGGTGCTACAGTACCCCTGCTACAGTATTTCTGCTACAGTGAAAAACCCAAAAACGTCGTATTTGGTGTCGAATTCTTCCTAAATACGTTCTTGAGCTCATTTAGGGTCTGCAACACAAAATAAAGAGATTTAGACTATAAAAAGGGCATTGACTTATCAAAAAGATAATAAAATAATACAAATGAATACGTATAAAATACGTATATTTAGACGTTTATCAGTCGGTGATGGACAACAGCCTCCTCCAGGCGCCCTCGCCGAGGTATCGGCGCACGTAAGCCTCGAGGCCCACCTCTCGAAGGACCTCCCAATCTATGGCTCGCATCTCGCCAAACCGCTTCGCGCTCAAACGGTCGTGGCGCTCCTGGTGGATGGGACTACCGAGGGTCAGCGCAGGGGGGGCGGCTGGGGTCGACGACTCCCTTCTAGCCCTCTTCGAAGAAGGGCCAGACGCAGTAGCCTTCCTCGGCATGATCTTTCAAGAGAAAAATAATAAACAGTTAAGGTCAACATTGAAACACGGGAGTGTTTCAAATCTGCACGCCCATGCAATTTAAAATATAATGTTTTCCAACGAGCACGGGCGTGCTGAACAGGCACGCCCATGCTTCCATGTAATTCTAGATCTAAACCCCGAGAACGGCCATGCTTGGCTGAACACGGCCGTGCTACCAAAATCCATCTCCGGCTCCGACGGACTCAAACTTGAAAATCGACGGAACAAAATTGTTTAAACTCAATCAATAGCACCCTAGATGTCTCTAATGATGAATTGAGATGCTTCCAAGAAGAATAATAGCATAAAAGCAAAGATTGATAAATAAAACACGAATCTAGGGCTCGTCGACATACCACAAGTGTTGAAGAAGGGTAGAGGCGATGAAACTCCGAGAAACCATGACAACCACCCGCAAATTAGCTAAAACGCAAGAAAATGAAAGCACAAGGGAAGAGAGTCGCCGGTAAGAAGAAAGAAAGGGTGAACGGCGCGTTTAAAAAAGAGAAAATCGCAGGAAGAGGGACAGTCGCGCCGAACACGGCCTCAGCACGGCCGTGCTGAAGTAATTTCAACGAAAAATGAAGAACGCGGCACGTCCGTGACGCGTGCACGAGCAGCGTGTTCAGGGATTCAGCACGGCCGTGCTTCTCCCAGTGCTGAATGGAAAAGATCAAACCTGGAAAGCCTGTGAATTTCACCCCCAACAGCACGGGGGTGTTATGCCCGTGTTGGGCCTGGAACCTTCCTTCATGAAGAAAAACACGCCGGATTCACAACAAAACGCAACAAAAACACAAAAACACACCAAACAACAACCAAAACAAAGAAATAACAAAGAAAAGAAACAAATCGGGTTGCCTCCCGATAAGCGCTCTTTTAACGTCACTAGCTTGACAGGTCTATTCTCACCTCATGATGGCTCAAAAACATACCTTTCTTCTTGAAGCCTTGTGGAACAACAGTCCATGAAAGAAGAGAAGGAATTAATCAAAAATGCTGATGAGCGCATTTCATATATATATATATATTGCATGCTATACGTTCATCATTATTGAATGTTTTGGCTATAATTCTCCAAGTACGGTGCTATTTGAGGTATTCGTTATTCGTCATGCAGATATCAAAGTCCTAAAGTAAAAAGAAGCGCTTTCGGAACAATTTTAGAAGCTAAAGGACTTAGAAGAAACCTCATCAAGCTCAGCACGGTTTGAGCACGCCCGTGCTGTTCCCCGTGCAAAATGCAGAAGAATTCAACTGCGATTCAGCACAGCCTGAGTCCGCTGAGCACGGGTATGAAAACCTCAGCACGGTCGAAGCACGCCCGTGCTGCTTCCCGTGAAAATTACAGGAGAATGCAGCCATAGATCAGCACAGCCAGAGTTCGCTGAGCACGGTCGTGAAAACCTCAGCACGGTCGTGAAAACCTCAGCACGGTCTAAGCACGCCCGTGCTGTTCCCCGTGCAGATTACAGGTTTGTGAGTTTTCTGAAGAGTTATTTGGCCGTAATCTGCATGGCTTGAAGCACGGTTTCAGCACGCCCGTGCTCACATCGGGAAAACTTTAAAACCCTAAAAACTTAGGTTTTTGGGGGACTTTTGGTGGGCGAACTTTGAGAGAAAGAAAGGGAGAGCTTTGGGGGTTGATCCTCTACTTCATCAAGGGAATGCCAAGCGTATAGTAGACCGATCGGAGGGAGATTACACGACATCGTAGATCCTTCGACAACCTCAAGGATGCAAGAAATTAGGGAGTTTTCAATTCCTTGTCTTGTAATTTCTTTGGCATTGTGTTTGTTATTTGTTATCATGAGGGGCTAAACTCTTAAGGGAGCCCCGGGGATGGTTGTATGACGTTGTAGCTCGAACTCGTAGTCTTTACTTGCAGTTTTTATGATTGTCTTGTTCATTTCAATAAATCAAGGTTATTGGCTATCTTGTATGTTGTTTAGTGCTTGATGCTTGGTAGTTTGGTTCTCCTATCTAGGTTTGTGAATCTTTATTGATTGTTGCAAGCAGAGGGAGTTCAACTTAGGGCTCAGCAGTGCTAGAAACCACATGCTTATAGCATAACTAGGTTTAGAACTGAAGACATCCCTGATAATTACTGGAAAGACTGAGTTAGTGATCGTCAGAAACCCAACCCCGGGGCCCCATCTCCTCCTTCGAGTCAATCCTAAATCTTCCCTTGGTGAACTTTCCATTCCCTCAACTTCCTCGAAGTCAGTCCAAAGTCAATTCCTTCATCTTCGGTTTGGTTAAATATTAAGTAGGACGTTAGTATTAGAAGCTATACCAGTCCCTGTGGATTCGACTACCCGACCCAAAGGGTACACTTTACTACTTGTGCGACCCGTGCACTTGCGGATACGCAAGGGGCGTACCAAGTTTTTGGCGCCGTTGCCGGGGACTGGCAACTTCTAAGAATTCGGACAGTCTTAGTATTCTAGCCGTTTATTTTGCTTTTAATTCATTTTCTTTTGTTCTTATTTTATTTTTCTTGTATTCTTTGTTTTTGGTTCTTTGGTTTTTCTTTGTTTTCTTTCTTAAGCTGTTTATTTTTCTTTTCTCTTTCCGCTTTGAGCTTAAAAATCCATATCTAATTTGTTTCTTTTGGTGCTTTTGCAGGAGCAGTGTTCCTCAGTCGTTTTATCTTTTTAGAGATGGAGTTCCATCCATAAGATGGAAGATCTTTTGAGCGCATTAAGGAGAGAGGGCAATCCCCATTTTGAAACAGAAGTAGGAGATCTTGACGCTGGCAGACAGCTAATAGAATTACTTTCTCGACCATCAAACAAAAATTACCGGAATGTCTCCCTGGAAGAAGCTGTGCAGACCTTCAGCAAGAAATCTCATGGATGGTCAAGAAATCAAATTGTCGCAGAAGAAGCAATGCCTAATAGCCAAACGGAGCTGAACCATACATAGGAGGTCATGTCAGTAAACTGGTGCGGTGATTCAATGGAAAAACATACTGGGCGGAAATTGTTGGTAGAAGAATGTACCGATAAAAAGCCTACTCAGGACAGTGTGGACCGCATGAATTGTGAGGATCAATTATTGCACACAGTGGGTTCCGAATCTGGAAAGGAGCCAAGTTTTCCAACGGCAGACATCGAAGGTGCAAAAATCGAGCTGAAGAAACTACCTGACCATTTAGAATATGCTTTCTTAGGAGGAGATGAACAGTACCCAGTAATAATTTCTGCGACCCTTGATGATGAACAAAAGGGAGAATTATTACAAGTACCGACCACACACAAGAAAGCTATAGCCTGGTCAATTTCAGATATCAAGGGCATCAGTCCAGCTTTCTGCACACATAAAATCCTTATGGAAGATTAAATTAAGCCGAGGGTGCAACCACAACGGCGATTGAATCCTAATATGCAGGAGATGGTCAAGACAGAGATCAAGAAACTTTTAGATGCTGGGATCATTTACCCTATTTCGGATAGCCCGTGGGTGAGTCCAGTGCAAGTAGTGCCAAAAAAGGGAGTTATGACGGTGATCCAGAATGATAAGAAAGAAGTGATTTCTGCTCGCACAGTCACTGGATGGCGGGTTTGCATCGATTACCGGAAATTGAATGATGCTACTAGAAAAGATCACTTCCCTCTCCCATTTATTAATCAAATGTTGGAGAGACTTGCAGGACACATGTATTTCTGCTTTCTAGACGGGATGTCAGGATACTTACAGATCCCAATTGCACCTGAAGATCAAGAGAAGACTACTTTCACCTGTCCCTATGGCACCTTTGCATATCGTCGTATGCCTTTTGGTTTATGCAACGCTCCTGCCACATTCCAGCGCTGCATGATGTCCATTTTTGACGAGTTCATCGAGGATTTTATGGAGGTATTCATGGATGATTTTTCAGTTTTTGGTAATTCATTTGATAATTGTTTGTCCAATTTGAAGAAAGTATTAGCCCGATGTGAAGCAACAAACCTGGTACTCAGTTGGGAAAAATGTCATTTTATGGTCCAGGAAGGAATAGTGTTGGGTCACAAGATTTCACAATCCAGAATAGAAGTAGATAAGGCGAAGATCTCCACAATTGAAGGACTAGTGATTCCGACCACTACGAAGGAAATCAGAAGTTTTTTGGGGCATATAGGATTCTACAGACGTTTCATTCGAGATTTTTCAAAAATTTCAGCACCCATGACAAAACTCTTAGAGAAAGATGCTCCTTTCAATTTCGATGCAACATGTCGAGCTGCTTTTGAATTGCTGAGGCAGAAATTAGTGGAGGCCCCAATTTTAAAAGCACCGCTTTGGGATCGACCTTTCGAACTAATGTGTGATGCTAGTGATCGAGCTGTGGGAGTGGTACTAGGGCAGCGACACGATAAACAATTTCATCCAATCTCTTACACAACCAAAATGTTGACCGCAGCCCAAGAAAATTATACGACAACAGAGAAGGAGCTGCTAGCTATTGTTTACGCTTTCGATAAGTTCCGGCAGTACCTGGTTCTCTCTAAAGTGATAGTTTTTACCGATCCTGCAGCATTGAGGTATTTGATGACTAAAGCGGATGCTAAACCAAGGTTGATACGGTGGATCTTACTGTTGCAAGAATTTGACGTGGAGATAAGAGATAAGAAAGCCATTGAGAACGTAGTGGCAGATCATTTATCTCGTTTAGAGCACTCCAATAATACTTGGCAAAATTCTGAAATCGTAAATGATTCTTTGCCAGAAGAGCATCTATATCTCACATAAACGAAAGACCCTCTGGATGTTTCAGTTCCATGGTTCGTAGACATTGCAAATTATCTGGCAGGGGGACTGATCCCAGAAACCTTCTCTTATCAACAACGAAAAAAAAATTTTTCAGATGTCAAGCATTATGTTTGGGATGATCCGTATTTGTATAAGCTCTGCGCAGATGAAATGGTAAGAAGATGTGTTTCAAGAGAAGAGGGATGGAATATTTTATCGCAATGCCACGCGGGGGTGCTTGGAGGACATTTTGGACAAAACAGGACCGTGGAGAAGGTGTTATCAGCTGGTTTCTTTTGGCCTTCGCTTTTCCGGGACGCAAAGACTATGATCGAATCTTGTGATGCCTGTCAGAGGAGTGGAAATCTATCTAAACGGGACGAGATGAAGCAGACCCCAATTCAACAGTGTGAAGTTTTTGATGTGTGGGGCATTGATTTTATGGGCCCATTTCCCTCCTCAAATGGGTGTCGATATATATTGGTTGCAGTAGACTACGTGTCTAAATGGGCAGAGGCTCAAGCACTTCCTACTAATGATGCTCGGGTTGTTGTGAAAATTTTAAGAAAGCTGTTTGCCAGTTTTGGATACCCAAGAGCTATTATCAGTGATAGAGGGTCTCATTTTTGTAATGCCCAATTCGAGAAAATTTTATTGCGACTTGGCGTTACCCATCGGATCGCTACAGCATATCACCCTCAAACGAGTGGACAAGTGGAAGTCACCAACCGGGAAATCAAACGAATCCTAGAAAAAATAGTACAGTTCAGTAGGAAGGAGTGGGCAGACAAATTAGAAGAAGCTCTGTGGGCATACGGGACCGCATATAAAACTCCTATGGGGCACACACCATATCGGTTAGTCTATGGTAAAGCTTGCCATTTGCCTGTCGAGCTGGAACATCGAGCATACTGGGCTATTAAAAAGCTCAATTTCGATTTGACAAAGGTGGGAGATAAGAGGAAATTTCAATTAAATGAGTTAGACGAACTCAGACAAGCCGCTTATGAAAATTCTGTGCACTATAAAGAAAGGGTTCGAAATTTACATGACAAGCGGTTACGGATTGACAAACAGTTTGAGGTTGGAGATCAAGTGTTGTTGTGTAACTCCCGACTTAAATTGTTCCCTGGAAAATTGAAATCGCGTTGGTCGAGCGTGTACCCGTAGGGGCCATTGAAATATCTCATCCTGACCATGGCACTTTCAAGGTGAACGGGCATCGGTTGAAGCACTACATTAGTCCCACTGTTTTATCAGATATCGAGGGTGTGCAGAGCATCCTGCTTATTTCACCTACTTGAATTCCAGACCAGTCAAGCTCGGGACGGTAAACAAGCGCTCGTGGGAGGCAACCCACATTCTTTCCTTTCTTTCCTTTCCTTTCATTTCTTTCTTTTTGCCAGCACGGGGAGAGCACGCCCGTGTTGCTCCCCGTGCATTTTTCAGGTTTTCTTCTTATCTTTTGCAGAACATCAGCACGGGCGTGCTCCTTTCGGAGCACGGCCGTGCTCCCTTCTTTTTGCAGGTTTCCTTTTTTCCTTTTAAGCCGAGCAGCCCCTGTTAGCCCTAATTTTTGCTAGCCGTTCTCCGCCGTCCTTGGTGGCTTTTTCTCCGGCCATCCTCCATTCTCTTCCATCATGCCTACGAAACGTGTAGCACCACGACGGCCATCTCGCCATTCTCGCTCCACCCCAACCCTAGCTTTCCTCCTTTTACCTCAGCTGTTCAAAGACAACGATTTCAGAGGCTTCTTCAACAACCATTCGGGGATTTTCGCATTCTTGAATGGCAGGCCCTTCGGGAAGCACATCTAGCCGAAGAGATTGACCGGTTGCTCCACGTGGGATCATGGTACAAGGTTTTCTCCATTACAGAACCTGCATATCGGGAATTAACGGCCGAGTTTCTCGCTACATTTGAGCTGAAACGTGGTCAAATTAATTGGGAGGATCCCACTGCCTTGTGATTTCAATTGCTAGGGAGGGTTTTTACAATGAGGTTTATAGAGTTTGCTATTCGGATGGGGTTGTACGACGAACCGTTCACTTTATCTCCCGAATATCAATCTTTGACATTCTATCTTCCTCCTGGTGAAACTCAACAGGAATGTTGGCGGCGGGTGAGCTCTGACCATCGGTTATTTCAACCGGCTCGATCTAGAGCCTCAGCGCTCAAATCTTCTGCATTGCGCGTCATTCACATTCTGTTGAGTGGGACCATCACGGGCCGAGGTGAGAGCGCAGGTGTCATCACCAACGCTGAATTCACATACTTGGTTAGTATGTGGAATGGCATCCCATTTCATATGGGTTATGTACTTGCTAAGGCACTTCAGCATCAGTCTAAAGATCGCCGCATGAAAGCCATTTTTGTTCGACCTTACATCACACGCTTGGCACGTCGCATGCAATTGTTGCCAGTTCACTGCTCCTTCACCGTTAGTGGTCGGGTCCATCCTATAAATTGGCGCACCTTACGGAGTATGGGTTTGCTCCCATCATCATCTGCATCAGCTCAGCCGACAATACCCACAGAAACACCTAGGTCGTCCAATTCGGATTCTGATTCCTCTAATGTTTCATCCGATCGTGAATTTTGCCAGTGGATGTTGCGGAGTTTTCAGAAAATTATGGATCAGTGTCCTCCTCGTGGTGCCGCTGGACCCTCTACGTCCCGGAGTGTCGGCGTTGACACCATCGACCTGCCATCGGAGTCTGACTCCGATTCTGAGAGCGCCCAGTTTTGATGTTCTACTTTGTTGTTGTTTTGCTTTATTTTGTGTTCTTTGTTTTTTTTACTTCTGTTGTCGTTTGTGTTCTTGAGTCAGTTAGCAAGGGGAGTCTCCTACTAAACAGATCTCTTTTTAGTGCGATTTTTGTCTTTTTGTTTATGTTCGTTCTCTAATGCTTGCATGTCTATCTCAGGCTTCATTGATTGTTTTTCTTGATGGTTGTCTCAAACGACTCATCCCTAATCGGCGATCAATACCCGCCCTTGTATGCCATCGAATTTTTCGTCGGCACCTCTCCTTTAACTTGGTGAAAATTCCCAAACTTCACTTTTACTTGCACTTATTTTCTTTGCTTGCTTGCTTACATCTTTAAACATTGAGGACAATGTTTCATTCAAGTGTGGGGGAGGGTTGTGTATTTGCCTCCTAGATGTTGTGCATGACTTAGGACGATCTATGAAAATTGTTTTGGTTGAGAATTGCTAAGCTAGGAGTTTTTGGGTATACTAGTGCACTTTTGTTGAACTTAAAGTTTTATTTTGCTCTTACTTCGGAAACCCAAATGCTAACACTTAGTCTTCTGTTGTGTTGTCACTCTGTTAGAGGAAGGGCTAGTTATAAGGCTGAAAAATTAGAAGTTGACTCCAAACTCAAAATAAATAAAAACTAGAATTTCTTGACAAGTCGGATTCCATTTTAGGATGCCCTGTCAATTTTTGTGTGAAAGATGGTAGAAAGAGCTATCACTTTAGAAAAAGCGAAAGCCGCACTTGAGTAGTCGGATTTTAGGCATCACAAATGTCATTTTTGATGACCTACCAAGTGAAATGGCTGCCTCTAGGGTGTATGAAGCTACTACCCAATTTAGGAGTCAATAGTGAAAATTTGAGAAGAAAGAGCTTGTACTAGCCCCTCAAGAACAGTTTTGACATACTTCAGGAGGCGACACACACACACGGTAGTACCGAGTATGAGTAAAATCTTTCACAAGCCTTCAATTGACTAAGTCACTAGTTCTCAGAAACTCCTTAAAGCTTCAGTAACTCTTTTAACTTGTTGAGATCAGAGGTCATGCACTCATCACTTTTTTAGGGGAATAAGGTTGCTTGAGGACAAGCAACAATTCAAGTTTGGGGGTATTTGATGAGCGCATTTCATATATATATATTGCATGCTATACCTTCATCATTATTGAATGTTTTGGCTATAATTCTCCAAGTACGGTGCTATTTGAGGTATTCATTGTTCGTCATGCAGATATCAAAGTCCTGAAGTAAAAAGAAGCACTTTCGGAACAATTTTAGAAGCTAAAGGACTTAGAAGAAACCTCATCAAGCTCAGCACGGTTTGACCACGCCCGTGCTGTTCCCCGTGTAAAATACAAAAGAATTCAACTGCGATTCAACACAGCCTGAGTCCGCTGAGCACGGGTGTGAAAACCTCAGCACGGTCGAAGCACGCCCGTGCTGCTTCCCGTGAAAATTACAGGAGAATGCAGCCATAGATCAGCACAGCCAGAGTTCGCTGAGCACAGTCGTGAAAACCTCAGCACGGTCTAAGCACGCCCGTGCTGTTCCCCGTGCAGATTACAGGTTTGTGAGTTTTCTGAAGAGTTATTTGGCCGTAATCTGCACGGCTTGAAGCACGGTTTCAGCACGCCCGTGCTCACATCGGGAAAACTTTAAAACCCTAAAAACTTAGGTTTTTAGGGGACTTTTGGTGGGCGAACTTTGAGAGAAAGAAAGGGAGAGCTTTGGGGGTTGATCCTCTACTTCATCAAGGGAATGCCAAGCGTATAGTAGGCCGATCGGAGGGAGATTACACGACATCGTAGATCCTTCGACAACCTCAAGGATGCAAGAAATTAGGGAGTTTTCAATTCCTTGTCTTATAATTTCTTTGGCATTGTGTTTGTTGGTTGTTATCATGAGGGGCTAAACTCTTAAGGGAGCCCCGGGGGTGGTTGTATGACGTTGTAGTTCGAACTCGTAGTCTTTACTTGCAGTTTTTATGATTGTCTTGTTCATTTCAATAAATCAAGGTTATTGGCTATCTTGTATGTTGTTTAGTGCTTGATGCTTGGTAGTTTGGTTCTCCTATATAGGTTTGTGAATCTTTATTGATTCTTTCAAGCAGAGGGAGTTCAACTTAGGGCTCAGCAGTGCTAGAAACCGCATGCTTATAGCATTACTAGGTTTAGAACTGAAGACATCCCTGATAATTACTGAGAAAGACTGAGTAGTGATCGTCAGAAACCCAACCCTGGGGCCCCATCTCCTCCTTCGAGTCAATCCTAAATCTTCCCTTGGTGAACTTTCCATTCCCTCAACATCCTCGAAGTCAGTCCAAAGTCAATTCCTTCATCTTCGGTTTGGTTAGATATTAAGTAGGACGTTAGTATTAGAAGCTATACCAGTCCCTGTGGATTCGACTACCCGACCCAAAGGGTACACTTTACTACTTGTGCGATCCGTGCACTTGCGGATACGCAAGGGGCGTACCAAATGCCTCACCAGAACTGAGGTCATTAACAGGACGGTGCTGTGGGGAGGCTTGTTGTTTCTTCCTCTCCTCAACCTTTTTCCACCATGTCTGGGCCTTCGACACCTTGCTTTTCCTTCTTGTGACTTTCATTTCTGATTGACCAACGCTCGACGGTGTAGCAGTGATGGCTTCCTCTTGGACTAAGAGCTCTTCATCGGGAGGTTCTTCCCCCAGCAAATCAGTAGGATGATCCTTTTGCCAAATTTCCTGCACACAATCACAAATCACGTCATTAGTAGCGTCTACAAAATAGCAAGAATCATCAAATGCCATGGGGTGTCTCATAGCTTCCTTCCGCTTGAATACAACTTCTTCATCCCCCACTCTTAATGTTAGACGACCATCCTTCACATCAATGATGGCTTGTGACGTAGCGAGAAAGGGTCGTACAAAAATCAGAGGTACCTCAACCCGTTCATCCAAATCTAGGATAACAAAATCTACCGGGAATATAAACTTGTCAATCTTCACCAAGACGTCCTCCACAATTCCCAAAGGTTGGCGGATGGAGCGATCAGCAAGTTGGAGCGTCATCTGAGTTGGCTTGAGTTCTCCCAGCACCAGTTTCTGAAAAATTTTCAACGACATCAGATTGATGCTCGCCCCTAAGTCCGCCAATGCCTTCTCATCATTCATTCCTCCAATTGTATATGGGATGATGAAACCTCCCGGATCTTTCTCTTTCTTGGGGATTTTATTTGAGATGATCGCTGAGCATTCTTCGCTTAATGTAACTGTTGAAACTGCTTCTAGTTTCCTTTTGTTAGTCAAAAGCTCTTTAAGAAATTTGGCGTATTTGGGCATTTGTTAGAGAGCTTCTACAAACGGGACATTTATGTGCAAGGTCTTGAACATCTCCAGAAACTTTTTAAACTGTACCTCTTGTTGGTCTTTCTTGAGCTTCACAGGATAAGGCAAAGTAGGTTTGTATTCTGCCACTGGGTCCTTCTCTTTACCCTTCGATTTTTCCCTTAAACTCGAACTTGACCCTGGATCTCTCTCTAGCACTTCCACCCCTGATTCACATTGAGATTCTTTTTGTGCTTGTGGAGGTGGGGACTCAAGTTCCTTGCCACTCCTCAAAGTGACTGCCTTAAGGGACTCCCGGGGGTTAACTTCAGTATTACTAGGTAGTGCACCCGGGGGTCGTTCAGCAAGCGTCTTGGCAATCTGTGCGACCTGACACTCAAGATTCTGTAAAGAGGCTTGTTGATTCCTCATCATCTCTTCATGCCCTGTGATTCGGGCATCATTGGCTTGGATGTACTGGACAAGGAGGGCCTCGATAGAAGGTCCCTTTTGCTCTTGTGGTGGAGGCCTCGAAAATTGAGGCTGTGTCTGTTGCTGCTGCTGCTGTTGTTGCTGGGGGCGCTGCTGCCCCTGATTTTGGTCTTTCCAAGAAAAATTGGGTTGATTCCTCCACCCCGGGTTGTAGGTGCTACTGTAGGGGTTGCCTGAATACCTCTGATTCTCACCAATGAAATCCACCTGTTCGGTGGCACTAACTCCCTCAGAAGAACAACTGGGCCCTGCTTGGTTCGCCCAACTATCAGTATTCATGTTCATTGCTGGAGGTTGGACTTGCATTGTGTCCAGCCTTTTCGAGATGGCTTCCACCTGTGCTGCCAAAGTAGTGAGCACATCAACCTCATAAAGTCCGGCGGTCTTCACCGGCTTATTTCTCTCAGAACTCCACTGGTAGCCATTGGAGGCCATGTTTTCAATCAAATTCTGTGCCTCATCAGGTCTTTTGCTACACAAGGAGCCTCCTGCTGCGGCATCCAACATTTGTTTAGTGGCCACATTCAATCCATTGTAGAATATCTAGATTTGCATCCATTCCACAATTCCATGCTGCGGGCACTTCCTCAACAGTTCCTTGTACCGCTCCCAGGTATCATACAGTGTTTCAGATTCGGCTTGCCGGAATGAAGAGATGTCGCTTCTAAGTTTGGTGATCTTGGCCGGTGGAAAATATCTGGTCAGAAACTTTTCGGCCAACTGTTCCCAGCTTGTAATCGAACCCGCTGCAAGGAACTTAGCCATTGCTTGGCCCTCCCTCGCACAGAAAATGGGAACAATCGAAGACGAACCGCATCCTCGGACACATTGTTCGCCTTGAAGGTATCACAGATTTCTAGGAAAGTTGCAAGATGAGCATATGGGTCCTCATCTTGGAAGCCGTCAAATTGGCACATCTGTTGCACCATTTGAATAAAATTGGGCTTCAGCTCGAAATTGTTGGCCGCAACTGGGGGCCGAACAATGCTAGATCCAGATCCTTCCAAATTAGGCCGAGCATAGTCAGAAATGCTTCTCTGATTCCCAGCCATGTTTTCTTCTTGGTCCACTTCAACACTTACTTCCACTGACCCGGTCTCCCTTAAGTGAATCTGTCGCTGTCTCCGATGAAATGTCCGCTCAATATCTGGATCTGGAGACGCAAGATGGGAAGAATTCCCCCGGGTCATGCAATAAACCTGCACAAACACCAAAAGAAACAAATGAGATATGAATTTTTAAGCTCAAAGCGAAAAGAGAAAAGAATAATAAACAGCTTAAGAAAAACAAAGAAAAACAACAGAACAAAAACAAAGAAAACAAATGAAAATAAAATAAGAACAAAAGAAAAGGAATTAAAAGCAAAATAAACGGCTAGAATACTAAGACTGTCCGAATTCTTAGAAGTTGCCAGTCCCCGGCAACGGCGCCAAAAACTTGATACGCCCCTTGCGTAACCGCAAGTGCACGGGTCGTACAAGTAGTATAATGTACCCAAAAGGTCGGGTAGTCGAATCCACAGGGACTGGTATAGCTTCTAATACTAACGTCCTACTTAATATCTAACCAAACTGAAGATGAAGGAATTGACTTTGGACTAACTTCGAGGAAGTTAAGGGAATGGGAAGTTCACCAAGGGAAGATTTAGATTTGACTCGATGGAAGAGATGGGGCCCCGGGGTTGGGTTTCTGACGTTCACTAACTCAGTCTTTCTCAGTAATTATCAGGGATGTCTTCAGTTCTAAACCTAGCTATGCTATAAGCATGTGGTTTCTAGCGCTGCCGAGCTCTAAGTTGAACTCCCTCTGCTTGCAACAATCAACAAGGATTCACAAACCTAGATGGGAGAACCTAACTACCAAGCATCAAGCACTAAACAACAAGCAAGATAGCCAATAATCTTGATTTATTGAAGGAACAAGACAATCATAAAAACTGCAAGTAAAGACTATGAGTTCGAGCTACAACGTCATACAACCACCCCCGGGGCTCCTTTAAGAGTTTAGCTCCTCATGATAACAACCCACAAATACAATGCCAAAGAAATTACAAGACAAGGAATTGAAAACTCCCTAATTTCTTGCATCCTTGAGGTTGTCGAAGGATCTATGACGTCGTGTAATCCCCTTCCGATCGGCCTACCATACACTTGGCATTCCCTTGATGAAGCTGAGGATGAATCCCCAAAGCTCTCCCTTTCTTTCTCCCAAAGATCGCCCACCAAAAGTCCCCAAAAAACCTAAGTTTTTAGGGTTTTAATGTTTCCCCGATGTGAGCACGGGCGTGCTGAAACCGTGCTTCAAGCCGTGCAGATTACGGCCAAATAACTCTTCAGAAAACTCAGAAACCTGTAATCTGCACGGGGAGCAGCACGGGCGTGCTTAGACCGTGCTGAGGTTTTCACGACCGTGCTCAGCGAACTCTGTCTGTGCTGAAATATGGCTGCATTCTCCTGTAATTTTCACGGGAAGCAGCACGGGCGTGCTTCGACAGTGCTGAGATTTTCATACCCGTGCTTAGCGGACTCAGGCTGTGCTGAATTATGGTTGAATCCATCTGTATTTTGCACGGGAAACAGCACGGGCGTGCTCAAGCCGTGCTGGGCTTGATGAGGTTTCTTCTAAGTCCTTTAGCTTCTAAAATTGTTCCAAAAACGATTCTTCTTACTTCAGGACTTTGATATCTACATGACGAACAACGAATACCTCAAATAGCACCGTACTTGGAGAATTAAAGCCAAAATATTAAATAATGATGAAGGTAAAGCATGCAATATATGTGTATGAAATGCGCTCATCACGTAAGACGTGATAGTGCTTGGCATCTATTCTTGCATTTACCTTTGAGTAGTGTATGATTCATAAACATTGTTGTCATGCATAAGATGGATCCACTAGGACCTATATTTTCGTATTTCCATTTTTGTCTTGTATAATCTTGATTGGTTCAGTCAGGACCCTAGGTTGTATAAGCTTTACATCCAATGTTTGGGAGAGACTATGATTGTGTCCTTGATCATTGATTTTGTGATTTCCAGGGATATATGTACATACATGGTGTGAGGCTATTGATCTTGTACAGGGTTGTGGTTGAATACCTTAGATTTAGAGTATTGATGGGCGTCCCGCAAGTGTACGGGGTCGTCAAGTAATACCCTGTGTGTGACACAGGGATCGTATTCCACGGGGCCAAGGAGCTACTATTACTTCCCCTTCATCTATTTCCTAGCCTAACAATACGAGAGAATAGTACATCTACTAAAATCTATAAATAAAAGGATAAGGTTACCACTACACGCCAAATAAGCATACAAGGGACGGACGATCAGGAGAAGGCGTGATTTGGACGGAGAATCCCCCTAGGGTTGTCATTAAGGCCCGAATTAAGGATGATGTGTTGTGATGGTGGTTTGGACTGAGAGATTCCTAAATTAAGCTAATCCCGAATCCCTCGGTGATTAGCCCTAATCCCATACAAGTATTGACCGGAATCCCTTCCGGTCAATTCCTCCTATGATTGCAATGCACTCAGGGAATCCCTTATCAGGAGTAGACACTCTTCTGGGTCTAAGCCTAACATTCAGAGGGGTACCTAATACCCGAATCCCTCGGCGTATTGGTACATGAATCCCTTTCAGTCTATGTGAGTCTAGTACAAGGGCGATGGTCACGCTCCAAGTACAACCTAGAAATTGAACAGCAGAGTTCTCATGCGGTCCAAGACAGTAAAGCACACATAGAAAGAATCACAAACCATAGAAATTCTTATAAAAGAAATTCCACATACAACACTAAATCACAAAGGATTATCACCCATAATTACAACAAAACTACCCTAGGGTTCATCATGCCCAAATCACATACAAGTTAGTTCCTCATGAAAGAGGAACACTCATACAAATCCAATTAACAAACAAGCATAAAGAAAAGCAAAGAACACTCCCTCTAGCTTTGGATTGCCTTGGATGGAAGAAGATCGTCGATGTCGCCGAGATCGAGCCTCAAACGACTCTTTGAAGCCTTGGATCTTCCCCCTATTTCCTCCTCCAATGATTGCCTCCCTCTTGGTGAAGAATGGCGCGGTGGATCGCCGGAAAACACCGCCGGCGAAGGTGGGGCGGCGGCCCAAGAAGTGGAGAAGAAGAAGATGTCAAGAAGCTTCCCAAATTTGCCCTCATTTTGGCTTTTAAAACCCTTTGTCGGGCATCCATACGGGCGGCCTTGCGGGCGCATGCTTGCCCGCAAGGCTCCCAGCCTTTTTCCAGAAATCCCGTTTCGGTGCTACAGGTGCCATGCTACAGTATCTCGCTACAGTAATCCGTCTACAGATCTGCTACAGTGATGAAAGCTCAAAAACGTCGTATTTGATACGTATTTCTTCCCAAATACGTTCTTGGGCTCGTTTTGGCTTCTTCAAGGCCTGTAACACAAATAAACCAATTTAAACGCGAAACGGGCATCAACTCATCAAAATACATGCAAAATAGTACAAGAGTATAACGTATAAATACCTACATTTAGACACTTATCATAACATCCCCACACCTAAGCGTTTGCTTGTCCTCAAGCAAACAAAAACATAAAGAACAAGGGAAAGATGATAAGTGGCTAAATGTAAAACCTCAAGCTCAGAGTGTGGAGAATCTCACAAGCATAGAGCGAAAAGAATTCAAGACAATGAGTTGTATTAAAAGAAACCAAATAAAGATAGTCCTGTTCCATCTAGAGTGCTCCCGTGAGTGTGTGAACCTCCTATCTCGCCCTCTTTACCCTAGATCGGTCTAGGGGTCTATTCACCCCACACACAATGATTACCGGTCTTAGAAATGCTAAGAACACCCTCAATGGTCAACTAAGATCCTTTTGATTCCTATATTGAACTCTAGCCTCATTCTAAATGTCGTAGACAATCTTGGAGATCAATAGGAAATTTTTTTTTTTTTTTTTTTTTTTTTTTTTTTTTTTTTTTTTTAAATAGACTAACGTAGACTGTACATTATCTTTCGACTGGGTGCACATGCTGTTTAGGCACCAGAACACCCATCTACTCGATTTATTACATATCTACATAAACGCATTCATGCTTCATTAGCCGTTGGCTTAAGGTGCACTCTGGTTAGGAGCCTGTACCCTGAGCTACTTAGCCAATGAGAGTAGTGGAATACTGTCTTTCGACTTATTTCTATCTACAGCCTATATCAAGTCTCCTGGTGTAGTCTACATATCAAGATGTTACTAAGGCTAGTGTCATAAGAATCAAAAGTTCTTAAAGGCCCATTGAAAGTACTCCTTAACAAACTAAGACTGGAATCAACTAGATGGGTTGGTAAGAGTGTGCGAGAAAGAAGTCTAGTGACAAAATGTGTGGGTTACACTAGAGATAAAACAGGACTTCCAAGTATGTATAAAAGTAAATTACAACTCATATCTATCATTCTTTCATACTAAGAGATTCTCAACAAGATGATCATAGCTATCATAGGTAAATTTTGCATGCAAATGTATGAAATACCCCATCCCCACACCTAAAGTCGTGCATTGTCCTCAATGCACGTAAATCAGCGGCCCGTGGTGAAAAGATAAAAAAAATGAATGCATGGGAAGGGATAAAGAAACTTCCCCAGTTCATCCATGATGAAACGTGCTTCATAACGTGAACATGGGGTAGGGCCGGTATTAGGTGTTGTGGCCGGCCTCGAGGAGGATGATGGGGGTGCATAACATGCCCTAGAATCCCTGCAAGGATAGTAGGGCTCATCACATCACAAAATTTAAATAAAAGAGGGAGAATTCACTAAAAGAAACAAACGAAACGAAAATACGAAAACGAAAATCCACGCAAGTCTTTAAGACAATGAATAATCTGTCCGTTTGTACGCCTTGTCGGTGTCATGGATGTGGTGGGCACTAAGGCCATTGTTCGGCATGTCTACAAGCACAAAACACAAGATTAATCCGAACAAAATGAAAACAAGGGTTTTGGGGCTCTCATTATGTCATAAAACCAAAGAAAATTAGATGCCCCAAAAAAAATTTTGCAAGAGTTCCCCTTGTATTTGGAGCTTTAAAAATTTTACAAACATAGCTCAAAGCTCATGAAATTCACAAAATCCACATCCATTCATTCAACCATGAAGTTTGCATCTCATAAGCATGAAGAATCAAGAAGAAAAATGAAGTTGAGAGCAAACCTTGAGTTAGGGCTTCAAAGTCCAAGTCCAAGAAATTCGGCGAAAAAGACGGTGAAAGTTCGAAAAATATACAAAATTGAAGTTGCTAAAGGTAGGAGAGGGGTTTAGAGGAAGAAAAACGAAGAAAAACGGCGGAAAAACAAAGAAGAAAAGAGGAGAAATCGAGAGGAAGAAAGGGGAAAAGAAGGGAAACAAGAGGGGGAGAGAAGGGAGGGCAGCCACTTAAGTGGCTGCCTGTGCTTGCGGGTGCCCATGCGGGCGCATGGGCGCCCGCAAGCGTCCCAGCCCGCAGGGCCGGCAGCCTTGCGGGCTGGCTTGCGGGCGCATGGGCGCCCGCAAGCAGCCTGCAGGGCTGCCTTGCGGGCAGCCTTGCGGGCGCAAGGCTGCCCGCAAGGGGTTCTGCCCCCTCGCGGGCTGCCTTGCGGGCGCATGGGCGCCCGCAAGGCTCCCAGCCGCGAGGCTGGGGCTCTCGTAGCCTTCCTCGCGGGCGCGAAGGCGCCCACGAGGCTTCCCAAGTGTTAAACCATGCCATTTGTGGGCGTTTAGACGCCCGTAAGGTCCCGAAAATTCAAAATTTCGGCATGGTCTCCCCTGCAACTTCAAGAAAAAACGGATATACAACATCAACTCGCCGAAATAAACAATGAAAGAATACTTGAACTACACCGAATAAATAAACGAACATGAGGAATTTAAAACAAGCATGGATTCATAAACACAACACAAAGACGAAAATGAAAATCACAAACACAACAAACAACAAGAGCACGAAAAAAATAAAACACAAAGAATTTAAAACTTGGGTTGCCTCCCAAGAAGCGCTTGTTTAACGTCATTAGCTCGACGAACCTTTTTATTACCTCAGGGAGGCTTGAAAATGGTGTGTTCCTCCCGACTACCTGTAGCATAACTACTTCCAAGGAAAAAGAAAATTACCTGCCGGGAGGGTGCCAATGTGGAGGCTATGCACGAAGTACCTTTTGGCCTCCACGGGAAAAGCTTCGGTCGGGCATTATGCAATTTCAACTTGGGAGGATTTTTAGATGGCTTCGGTCTCCTCCCCTCTTCTTCCTTAGCCCGGACCAATTTCTTAACAAGAGACCCGAGAAAAATATTTAGGCCTCCATGGAAACAACTTGGGTTGAGAACTGTTTAAGCATGGCGTGTGTGGATCATTAAATGGCTTTAACTTCTTGCACACGTATTCTCGCTCAACCCCCACAGGAAATTCCTGAAATGCCCACCAAAGTCGTTTGGGCCTCCAGGGAAACATTTTTGGCTGGGAATTACCTAGGCTAGGTACAGGTGGGTTTTTAGATGGCATTAATTCCTTACCCACATTTTCAGCGATCCTAGAGACTTCCCGCCCGTGCTCGGCATGAAGAACACTTTTGATGCAAAGGGGTCGCTTAGGTGATGCTGGTGTTACTTCTTCTACCTTTTGGTCATCCAATACATCACACTCATATTCCATCTCTTTTCCAGCATTGCACTCTCCCTTATCACAATTATCTCCAAGATGGACTTCCCTTCTTGGTTCATGATTACTGGCATTCTTGAGAAGCTCCTCAACCTGGTTCTCTAGCTTGTGGAGAGATGCTTGTATATTCACAATTGTGGCATTAAGGCTTGCAATTTGAGCATAAACGGCTTCAAATCGATTTTCCGTATGCACCATGAATCTTGCCAATACATCCTCTCGTAGTAAAATGCTTGCGTTGCGGCCGAGAACTTGGAGGACGTTGGTGCCACGGTTGTTGAGATGGGGGCGAACTACAAGCTCCTTGCATTTTCTTTGAAAATTATGCCTCGCACAAAAGGAAAACAAAATAACAAAGTCAAATAAATAAATAAGAGGAAAACAAGAAAATAAAGTAGAATGTACAAAAATAAGAAAAATGGCTAGAGCAATAGACTACGGGTTTTCCTAGTATCCCTTGTGTCCCCGGCAACGGCGCCAAAAACTTGATGGGCGTCCCGCAAGTGTACGGGGTCGTCAAGTAATACCCGTGTGTGACACGGGGATCGTATTCCACGGGGCCAAGGAGCTACTATTACTTCCCCTTCATCTATTTCCTAGCCTAACAATACGAGAGAATAGTACATCTACTAAAATCTATAAATAAAAGGATAAGGTTACCACTACACGCCAAATAAGCATACAAGGGACGGACGATCGGGAGAAGGCGTGATTTGGACGGAGAATCCCCCTAGGGTTGTCATTAAGGCCCGAATTAAGGATGATGTGTTGTGATGGTGGTTTGGACCGAGAGATTCCTAAATTAAGCTAATCCCGAATCCCTCGGTGATTAGCCCTAATCCCATACAAGTATTGACCGGAATCCCTTCCGGTCAATTCCTCCTATGATTGCAATGCACTCAGGGAATCCCTTATCAGGAGTAGACACTCTTCTGGGTCTAAGCCTAACATTCAGAGGGGTACCTAATACCCGAATCCCTCGGCGTATTGGTACATGAATCCCTTTCAGTCTATGTGAGTCTAGTACAAGGGCGATGGTCACGCTCCAAGTACAACCTAGAAATTGAACAGCAGAGTTCTCATGCGGTCCAAGACAGTAAAGCACACATAGAAAGAATCACAAACCATAGAAATTCTTATAAAAGAAATTCCACATACAACACTAAATCACAAAGGATTATCACCCATAATTACAACAAAACTACCCTAGGGTTCATCATGCCCAAATCACATACAAGTTAGTTCCTCATGAAAGAGGAACACTCATACAAATCCAATTAACAAACAAGCATAAAGAAAAGCAAAGAACACTCCCTCTAGCTTTGGATTGCCTTGGATGGAAGAAGATCGTCGATGTCGCCGAGATCGAGCCTCAAACGACTCTTTGAAGCCTTGGATCTTCCCCCTATTTCCTCCTCCAATGATTGCCTCCCTCTTGGTGAAGAATGGCGCGGTGGATCGCCGGAAAACACCGCCGGCGAAGGTGGGGCGGCGGCCCAAGAAGTGGAGAAGAAGAAGATGTCAAGAAGCTTCCCAAATTTGCCCTCATTTTGGCTTTTAAAACCCTTTGTCGGGCATCCATACGGGCGGCCTTGCGGGCGCATGCTTGCCCGCAAGGCTCCCAGCCTTTTTCCAGAAATCCCGTTTCGGTGCTACAGTGCCATGCTACAGTATCTGCTACAGTAATCCGTCTACAGTACTGCTACAGTGATGAAAGCTCAAAAACGTCGTATTTGATACGTATTTCTTCCCAAATACGTTCTTGGGCTCGTTTTGGCTTCTTCAAGGCCTGTAACACAAATAAACCAATTTAAACGCGAAACGGGCATCAACTCATCAAAATACATGCAAAATAGTACAAGAGTATAACGTATAAATACCTACATTTAGACACTTATCAAGTATTATTGTGGTAATGTTAATATTGTACATGTAACAGGTTAGCCTTACGGCGACCTGGGGTTGAGGCAGGTGCTTGACCTCCCCTGGGTTATCGTGGCGGTAGTGCCATGGACAGGGACCCGAGGATCGGGGAGTGACACATAGGGAATGGTATATCTTCTAATACTATCGTTCTACTTAATATCTAATCAATTGAAAGAGAGTGAGTTACTTGAACCAGAAAAGAGACTGCTGGGAAAACTGGAAATTTAGCGAAAGGGAAGATTGAGGATACTCAAGAGAGAAGATGGGGGCCCCGGGTTGAACCCTTGATGCTACCTAACTCAAACTCAACCAACATTTATCCGAAGTGTCTTTCAATAACCTCTAATTCCAAATCTTGTTGTGCTATATGGTAAACTGTGCAATGTAAGTGATACTCTAAGAGGAACCCTAACTTCTTGCATCCATTGTGGGAATATGCAAGCTAAGTTACAGTCAAAATCAAAGAGAAATCATAAACATTCAACCACCATAAATAAAGCCAACAACCAAAGATCTAATAAAGGCACAAAGACAACCATAAATACTTGACAAAAGAGTTTAAATCCAAAAGTGCATAACATGTTTTCAACCCGGGGCATCCCCGAAGGGTTTAGCTCCTTATGGATTTAAATAACGAAAACATCACAAAAGAAACAAATACAAAAGAGTTCCATGACTCCCTATTTGCTTCCATCCTTGATGTTGCCCAACGTTTTGATTTTGATGAATTTTCTCCTCCCCTTTGGCCTACAATTCACGTGTATTTCCCTCTCCAATGATCTTCAGATCGGTCCCGGTGCTTCCCTTAAGCCCCCTCCTTTTCCTTCGTCAAAAAGTCCCCCAAACCCTACTTTTCGGGGGTCTTTAAGCTTCTCCCAATGTAAGCACGACCGTACTGAAGCCGTGCTCCAAGCCGTGCAGTTTAAGGCCAAATAAAAACTCTGGAAAATCATCTGCCTGTAAACTGCATGTGGTTCAACACGGGCGTGTGGTGGCCGTGTTGCGAATTGCACGACCGTGCTCAGGGACCCCAGCCCGTGCTTACTCTGGCTGAATTCTCATGTGAATTGCACGCCTTAGCAGCACGGGCATGTTGAGGCTGTGCTTAGCTTGATGAGGTTTCTTCTAAGTCCCTTAGCTACTAAAATCGCTCGGAATTGCTTCTTGTTGCTTTAGGGCCCCGCCATCTGTATAGAAAACTAGAAATACCTCAAATAGCAAGGAAATGGGAGAATTCAAAATAATGTATTCGTGAATAATGGGTAAAAGATGGAAAATATATCTATATGAAATGCACTCATCAGGAGGCCGCGAGGCCCTTTACATAGAACCATGCGGGTGGCCATGCACCCGCATGGGTGGCCGCATGGCCCCTTGCGGCCTTCCAAGCGGCGTGCATGGCAGGCCCGCAAGGCCCCCTGTTTTTGGGAGGATACTTGCGGCATATTGATGTCTTACACCCTCTACTTAAAAACTCTTTCCCCAAAGGTTTTTCCTTCTCTTTTCCACTCTAAAAAGAACCTTAGCTAAGATACTAAACATGAAAAACACCCAACAAAAATTTAAACACACAACTTCTACACAAGAAACCAAAACACAAAAGAAGCGAAAAATGTGGAAGTTCGACCCTCTTTACTTCACATGCGCTTTGTTTCTTGTGTAGAAGTTGTCTGTTTAAGTTTTTGTCGAGTTTTATTTTTTGTTGGGATCTTAGTTAAGGTCTTTTTGAGAGGTTGAAAGATGGGAGAAAAGTGTTTTAAAAGGTGTAAGCAAGGAAGGGACCTTGCGGGCACTTAGTGTGCCCACAAGGAGCCAAAAAAGCGGCCTTGCGGCCTCCCTTGCGCACGCAAGGGAGCCCGTGAGCCCTCCCGCGCTTTGTGGCCTATATATACCGATTTGAAACTCAAAGGTCCTTCATAAGACCTTATTTCCCTCTCTTTTTCTCCCCATCTTGAATCCTCATTCTCCCCTCTATTAGATCTTCATTCTTGGGCTCCAAGAAAGAAGAAAAGTGTTGATCTCTCCCTCTCCTCCATTGGTGATGATTCTCCTCTAGATCTAGCAAAGTTTAAGGTGAGTTTTCTTCTCTTCTTCAATTTCTTGTTCTTTTATTCAATTCTCTATAGATCCATGAAGGAAAAGTGTGGATCTAGTATACATCAAATGTTTGAAGGGATTTAGAGCATAGATCTAATGTTTGGATGGTTTAGGAGTCTTGATCTTATGTTTTGGTGAAGAATGAAGGAGATCCTTCATCTCTAAACCCTTGATTCTTGTAGATCCAAACCCAATTAGGATTTTCTTGATTTTATTGTGATCTTGAGGATTTGAGGATACCATTATTGTTAATTTTGAATCTAGAATATCTAGTGGACCCTAGAAGCCATGAGATCTAATTTTAGATCATTCTTTCCTTCTTTGATTATTGTTTGGGTTATGTGATTGATTCTTGTTTCTCTTAGATAGTTAATGGCATCAAGGAGGTGGATCTAAAGGCAAGGGTAAAGAGCAAGTAGGAGAGTGATCCAAGAAATTCGATCTCGCCAAGCTTGTGAGTGAGAAATTGTTTAATTCAAGAGCTATGATCATCCTTGTTTGAATACCTAATCATACACGTTCTTGAATGGTGAATTTCATGTTTCAAAGGTTTCTTGAGATGTTTTCATGAAACTTTGAATAATGATGATTTATGTTTCAGTTTATTTCTTGACTGAAGACATTGATCATTTATACTTCTTGATTTATGATCATATGTACTTTTGATTAAGGTTATTGATCATTTATACTTCATGGTTTATAATTTGATATACTTTTCGATTATGATTAATGATCTTTTATTGTTCTTAACGGATGGAATCCCTATATCTTGAAATGCATATTTTTAAAGTATTGTCAAAGGGTTAATGTTCTTGACATAAGAACCCAAGAAAGGGCCTAAGTGAATCAAAATGGATTTCTTGGTGATGGAGCTCTATTTGAAATGTTATTCTTTGCGATGATGTCGTATTTGAAATGTGTTTTCAAAGAATACTTTTATGATCATATTCTTGATGAAAATAATATCATTGCCGATGTTTACTCAAGAATTCACTTTCAAATTGAGAGTTGTATCTATGAGAATTTGTGATCTCTTAACGAGATTTATGATATCATGTAGATGCGTTCATATTATTATCATGATGTGTTCATGGTGAGCCTACGGGCGGGATGGATATCCCAAATGTTTCGATGGTGACATTAGGGAGATCCCCGTCTTCTGTGGAAGTGAGTCTCCACAGACCGACCTAGTTTGGGTGGCGTGGAGTTCTCAGCTGACTAGCACTTACAGGAGGCGCGTAGATAACCTGAAGGTGCTGTGTTGCGTTCCCGGAGTCACCCCATGGGATTCCCAATGGCAACGCCAATATACACGCATCTTGGTGGCTCTTAACCTCGCTAAGGCCATGGTTAGTGATGGAGGGTATTCATAAGCTGTTGATGATACTATCAATAGAGGATTTCTGCATGTGTTGCACTATAAATCCTTGTTTCGATGGGTTTGATCTTTTAACGAGTATTCTTAACTTAAATTTTCTGCATTGAATCTCTTTACAAATGATTTTCAGAGTTTTATTGATGCCTTTCTCTGAGAAAGTTGGAAAGCTTCTTTTATTGAAATGTGTATTTAAATCCTTTTGTAAGTTGTTGGTTGAATTGTTTTCCTCCAAACCTTCTTCACAACCATAATTGCACAGAAGAACACAAAAACACATGAAAATGAGCAATAAAACCTTATAAAAGTAATGCACATGAAAAAAAATCATGTCAAATATTATGTGCACACAAGCACTTATCACCTGATGATGACTTAGTTGATTGGTTTTATTGATTTTGTTCACTCTTTCTCGTTCAATGAGGGGGATGTAAAGATCTATCATCTCTACCATAATGAAGTCTTGATTTCCTTTGTTTTTGAGATAGGTCTACTGTAGCATACTACTATAGAACAGAGAAATTGATGTGTTCATACAACACGGGGTGATGTGTCAACCCTTTGCGTTACCACAAGTGCACAGGTTATCAAGTAATAAAGTGGACCGAATGGGTCGGATTGTCGAACCATAGGGAACAGAAGTAGTAGTAATTGCTCCTATTTTGTTATCTAGCCTAATGGGTGTAGTGTGTGATAATCTAAGGACTAACCGAAGAGTGTCACTACAAGTGCGTAGGAAAGGGAAAAGAGTGAGTTATCAATCGATGAAGATGGAGTATCCGAACAATGCTCCCCCTAGGATTCGGGTGTTAAGTGTAGATTATAAATGTTTTTAGATGAGAAGATTGAGTCATGGGTATCCTAAGGTATATCAACCTCTTCCTCTAGATCACTGATAACTAGTCCCTACGAGCTCCAGGCGGAGAATTCACTCAATGCCTCACACCACATATAACTGCTTCGCACTCTAAGGATCCCAAAGATATGACCAATTCCTAAAAGTAGACCCAACCCTGCCTCCAGCTGAAGGATCCCTAACCCCCTACGAGGTCCCGGTGGAGGATTCTCTTGACGAATCACACCACATATGGTTGCTTAAAACATAAGGAATATGGAGATAGGAAATATCTATCATAAGGGAAAGGGGACACTCGGCTATCTCATGGCTCACCCTCTCAACCCTCTTCACTCTTGGTGATTCTAAACCTAATGGTAACATCTCTCTTCACTAGGTTGAATAAGACATGCAAGGCAATTAATAATGAAATCAAAAGCAATTGCAAGTATTAAGAACACAAGAGGAAAACTCAACGTATTAAATTCGAATAAAAACACAATGTAAATCTAATAAAAATATGAATCCTAGGGTTTACATGTCCGAATACCCACTATAGGTTTAGCTCTCCATGGAGCAAGTTTTAAAACAAATAAAGTAATGATAAACAAGTTCACAAGCCATAAAGAATAACCCCCCCCCCTCTCAAATCTGTGATGGTGGCCTTGATAGGTGACTCCCACGTCTAGATTAAATCCACTACGAAGCTAGGTCACCGATGGCTTCCCTAATGCTATGACGAAGGAGGAAACGGTCTAAATTGGTGAGGAAGCCTTCCCAAAGCCACAAAGAACTCTCTCCAAGCCCTAGCCGGCTTACCTCTTGAAAGTAGCCGAAAAGATCCCTAAAAATTAAAACAATGCTACTTTTTTAACTTGAAATTGGGCTTCACACAGGCATCCACACGGGCACTCACACGCCGTGTACTATAGACACACGGCTGTGTGAAAATTCCACATAGCCGTGAGCAGTACTTTTGCTACAGTACTGCTACAATCCTACTACAATACTTTTGCTGCAGTGCTTCCTACAATGATTTTCTTCAAAATCCTTCTTCGAGTCCATACGGTCGGGTACACGCCCGTGTGGTAGGGTGTGTGGCTTTCTGCAATGACTTGGAATGATTTTTCCCAAGCTAGGATATGAATGCACTATTGCCTTTATGCCCTTCTAGTTCGTGTAATGGCTTGGAATCCGCCGAAAGTCGGCAATACCTCCCTGTATATGAGCACAGCTTCTATTTTTGGTCTTGAAATATGTCATCACACTCTATCTTTGCTTCTTTCTTGTACTTCATACCTCCAAGACCCTGTTTGCACAAAAGATCACAAAATACATCTTATCAATGATAAAACCTGATAAAAGTAATGCTCATTGCGTATAAAATGATGTTATAAAATATATATAAACAAGCACTCATCAGAAAGCTTTTGCAAACTTTTATTTTTATAGTTGTGTTGGGAGTTATCTCCATAGAGATTCTTTAGAACCCTTAAAGCTTAAGCTCAGGATACACCCAAGGCTTGTTATGGTTACATGGCATGTAGCTTGAAGAAGTACATGCATGCATTTTCTTCTTATGTTTTTCTTTTGATTTTGAACCCTTATGGCATGTATTAATGATAGGTGGTGTGAGCTCAGCCGGAGGCAAGAAGCAGGCAAAGGAGTAGCCCCATTGAGTAGTCAATCTCCATAGTTTGTGAGAGGGTTATATAATTGCACAATTCTAGTAGATTTTCATCTAAATATATTTATAGTTAATTTAAATAAAATCTTTGGATTAATCATGAAGAACTGATGATTTGATTGGTTTGAAAGGAATTTCTAGGATTTCTATTTTATAACCAAAACTCTTGATGCTAGATGAAATGATTATGGCTATGTTGGTCTATTGGATTAAATTGAATTGTGAAACTTCATGCACATGTTATAATCTTGGCCTTGATTTATATGGTAATAATGTTCATTCTCGATATGTGAATATTTGTCCTGGATAAGGACCCTGTGAGATGATTTACATGAATTATAGTCCTAATACATTTTTTGTGGTGTTGTTGGTTAATCTATCTTTTGCGTCTCTACAAGCACACGGGTCGTATAAAGTAATAAAGTAGACCTAATGAAGAGTAGGGTTATCGAATGCACGGGGAACAAAACTACTATTACTAACTCTAGTAAAAGTTATCTTACCCAAACAAACAGGATGTGGCACAAATGAAAAGAAACACAACACAATTAAAGAGAAACAGCTGAAATGAGATCAAATAAAACTGAGAGATGAAGCAGGGGTACTTGGACAATGATACTCTAGAGTCATGACATGAAGTACAGGCTTCTAAATATATTTCTTATTCTAATGGATATGAGTCACCAAAAAACTACAGTTCCCAGACCCCGCTCTCACGACAGACTAGGATTAGACCGAAATAGGGTGCTACTGGAGAGTTCTCTCGACACTATGCCCTATATGGCTATTCTTCACTCTAGGGTTCTTAAAGTAGGTCAACTTTGGCTCCCTAAATTAGGTTGCTCGCTCTTTCGATATAAATAACCACTGATCCGATGCAACTACCTAAAGGATAATTCTCTCAACTCTAGGGTTACATGATCGTTCAGAGCTCAAGGGGACACTAAAGTTGGATGACCTTAGTAAAAAGAGAAAGAGGACACTTATCTACCTACAACCTCACTCTTTCAACCTCCTTTGATCCAGGGGAGATGACACACTAGCAATTTTTCACTGTACATTAGCAATCATAAATTAACAGGTTTTCACCGGACATTAACAATCATACGATCAAGCAACATGCACAATCCAAGAATTCAAATTGAACATAAGCATGTCAGGATCAAATTCTCAACATCCATTATAAATAAGAAGTAAATAAGAATCTAATACAAAATAGCCCTAGGGTTTATTGTCCAACCCCCAAATGAAGGTTTAGCTCCTCATGGAGTAAGAGAAAGTCAAGCAAACATACAAGATTATGTTCAAAGGCATAAAAATAAACAATACTCCCTCAAGAATCAATGGTTAACGGATCAACTCGAAGTTCCCCTCGAAGTTGGGCAAGTAGTCACTCTTGATCATGCTAATGCCTTAAGAGATGATGATGATGATATAGAGCATTGGCAAGATCTCCTCTATCTTGAATGAAGGATTATTGCCTCTAACCTCGCAGCCACCGCGAATCCTCTAGCCCTCACACTTTCTCTCACCAAAAATCTTTCTAAATTTTAGTCCCCATCCTCAGAAAATCACCAATGTCTTTTATACCCTCACTCTTATAAGCGACTTATGGCTGTAAGCTCAAATTGTTAGAAGTGCGGATTTTTATTGATCACATGTCTTATGGTCTGATTTACAACCGTAGGCTCTGCTAGTAAGGTCTTCTATCTCCTTGTTACAGTCTCACTTACGAATGTAAGTGTGGGACAGTAAGCTTGTCCTGCTAGCCTAGGGATCATTCCTTATGGGTGCTAGTCCCATCAGTAAACTCCACTGGATATCCCTCACGGTATGGTTTAATGGCATAAGTCCCGACCGTAAGGATTTCTGCTTGGCTCCTTCTACAGACGGTGAGATCGCAACGGAACTATCTTCTTCATTCGAGCTCCATATTGCTTCTTTGTGCTCTCTTTTGTCTCTAACCTCTATCTGTTATCTGCACGAACGATTTGCACTTAAATTGGCAACATTTCTCTTAAAATTACTCAAATACAAGCCTGAGAAGTGTACCAAATGATATAAAAATTATAGTACAAATATACACTTATCATTGGTGATGGGGTTAGAACCTGTCTGCTGCAATAGAGAATCCCCACGTGCCAATCTTTAGAGGTGGCATAGTGGATCCGATTTATCTATCCACTTCAAGTGGTGCATAAAGTCCTGATTGGACAAATATCGGGAGGCCAGAGTTATCACACAGACCAGGCAAGTCAACGTCAAGGACATGAGCGCCTTGGAGGATCTGAACTTAGCCTCAACCATGGCTAGAGTTTAGAGGGATTTTTAGACCATTATTCGATTGCTCGAAATGTAAACTTCGTATTTTAAGAAAATATGTCTTCATACAAATCAAATTGATTTGATTATGAGTATCGTGTTTTACAATTTTAAAATTCATATTATACTATTTATGAGTTATGAATATTGATACCTTATTTGAGCAAAATGGTTATTCTATGCAATATATGGTTTCCTAATGGATGCGTATATATTGTTATACATATATATACTACAATGTTTTAGTATATATGTATTACTGCAAAAGCTTGGTTTTGAGCTTTATAGAGTATCTTATACTCTATAGAATTGTGTATGCTATATATGGTTTCCTAATACATGTGTATATGTTGTTATACATATATATACTGCAATGTTTTAGCGTATATCTATTACTGTAAAAGCTTGGTTCTGAGCTTTATCAAGTATCTTATACTCTATAGAAATTTGTTAACTCATTCACTGAGTGACTTTGGTTAGTCACCCTCTCCCTCCATTCCACGCTCTAACTTGTAGTGGTATTGCGGCGGACTGGAGTGTTGAGCATTCTCCTATATTTCTCAATAACTGTTTTATGTACTTGTCTTCTTAAACACGTTGCATTATATAAGGACTTGAATCAACTAGTGTATTTGTCACCCTTTATGCATGGTTAGTATGCTTGTCTAGTTTCTTGAAAATCTTGTTATACTTATGAGAGACATGTTTCATTGAACTCTATTATCAGGGCATTATTTGGTAGCTTCCTCTGTGCTTTTTTTGTGTTCTTTTTTATATGTTTTAAACTTGTGAACTCTATTCATATCTATTTATTCCTAGGTTTTCATTAGCCTTGTTGTGACTTGAGAGTTGAGTGGCATGGGTGCGCCTTCTTGGGTTGCCCCGGGGTTATCACGTGCCGCTTCAACAGGATGGGACATGACATTAAATATTGGCATGTATGTTGATTTGTTGTTCAGATCTGTTTAAATTCTGTTATGTATGTTGATTTATCACGTGGTTACGCCTTCTTAGGAAATTTTTTATGGCATTCTAACATCATTCGGACATCACTATCATTTCATAATTTAAATGATTAATAGAAAATCTTGTTGTGGCTTGCAGAAGTGGGTAACATGTATTTGATACATGTAACTCTTCGACCTCTGTCGCTCCCAAATTCTCTTTAATAATTCTCTTTAAAAATTCTAAAGAGATATCATTTTCCACAAAAAAAACAAGATTGATTGTCAGAGAAATATATAACGCTATCTTCAATTGTAGTAATAGAACCATTATAGTAAAATTGAACAAGTGATATTTTTGTCATTTTTTAACCAAAAGAATGTATTATTAAAAGAATAATACAAGAAGAGCAAATAGAATAAGAATAAAATAAAACGACAAGGCTTATAAAGGGAGGGATTTAGGTAATTCGATAAGTTGCCAGTTGAAAATTGAATCATTATATTTGAACAATTGCAGGTTTGACCGTCATAAATCTTACAGTTGGAAATTTAATTGTCATCATTACTCATAGTCACATATTTAATTACCATGATTACTGATAGTCAAAGATTTGAACATCGTAATTGTAAAGATTAAGGGTTTGACTGTCGTAAATCTAACAATTACAGATTTTACTATCATAATTGCTGACAGTTGCAGATTTCACTATTATAATTTCTTATGGTTGCAGGTTTGACAGTTTTCTTTATTTTAGTTGCAGATTTGAGTCATTTAATTATTTACAATTGCAGATTTGACCATCATAATTTATTACTGTTGCAAATTTGACCGTTACGATTTTTGCTATTGAAGGTTTGATCTCATAATTTCTGATGGTTATAAGTTTAACCATTGTAAATTTGACAGTTATAGATTTTACGGCGAAAATTACTAATGCTTTCAGATTTCATAGTCATACTTTTTCGTGGCTATAAACTTGACATTTCAAAATTCAGATGGTTACAAGTTTTATTATCATAATATCTAGTCATTGTATATTTGATCGTTGTTTTTTTCACTGCTATATATTTGACTATTATAATTTTCTGATAGTGCGGTTTCATTATTATAAATATGATAATTACATGTTTGACTGTCATAACTATAAATAATTATATTAATGTAGGTCCAATAAGAGGAGTCATGAAAAAAAATTTGAATTAGAAAATACTTGAGTAAAATATAAGAATTTGAGATTAAAAACTATATAATTTGATAAAAAGTTATAAGAGAATCTAACCATCTAAGTTTTTTTCTAAAATATTATAAAACTTTTATAATATGATAAAAAAAAATTTAATGCATGAAAATGGTAGCATAGTTACAATTTTTCATGCAACGCCAAAAACCAGTAAACATTTTGCCCTTTTTATGATCTTAAATCAAAACCGGTGGATTGAATACCTGTTTTAAAATTTTTATGTATTTTTGTAAATAACACACGAAATACATAAGTATGTAATTAAATAAAAAATTTATAATATTTAAAAAAACCAAAAGTTACGAGTGTTACTCTTTCCGTCAACTACTGTTGATCTGTATTTTTTGTTAAAATATTATAAAATTTTGGCAAAAATAAAACTAAAAAAAATCACAAGAAGGCAAAAATAAAAATTCAGGGTCATAATTTTTGTCACAGCTTCAACCGATCACCTTAGGTTGTGCGGTATTTGACATGCAACATAGCGACAGGTCAACCTTCCAACAACCATTAGTAAACTCCTATTTGTATTACAAGCACAGTGAAATAAAAGAAACGAGCAAAACCGGAAAACATTTAGAGTACGAGAAACACGACACAAGAGTCACATTTTAGAGAAAGAAAAACATAAACTCTCTTATATTGAGAAAAGTTTACAATCATGGCCAAACACCATCACCAAGAGACCTTGTTTCATCTCAAAGACACATTAGACCTTATTATAAGAGCTACCCCAACTCCCCAAGGTTAATTGAGCCTCATGCCCAATATAGGTCTAGCGTGAAGTCCCTGACTTCACTTAACTTGCAGTGTCCACCAACGTGACTATAGCTTCAACCAACCATCCTTAGTCACAGCGCACAGCAGTACAGGTCACGCGCAGTAATTCCGCGTGCCATCCTCGCCTCTGGCTCGGCCACGTTCCCGGGCGCATGCCCACTTGTATACGCCTGTGTAAACCCTGGCAAATCCGGAATTAGCTCTCGGTATGATCAAGTGTTCCGCCCCGCCTAGACTTGCTAGAAATCCACATTATAAGTAATCTAAGTCTGCAACACTTGACTCTTAGTATGAGCGCGCCTGCCCCACGCGCTAATCGGTCAAGCGCACGCCCACGGTCCAACGCGCGCGTCTCACGGTTTCAGCATATGATCGTGCGGGATATTCCACCTGCTCTTAGTCATGACACAACACACGTCTCGCGTTACCTAATCCACGTAGTTGTGCACCTTCATTAGGGGTGTAAATGATACACCTCTACTCGCAAGCTACTCGGGCTCGACTCGATGAAAACTCGAACTCGGCTCGGTCATGGTCGAGTCGAGCTCGAGTAATCGAACGAGCCCAGTTCGAGTATCTAGATACTTGGCTCGAGTGCTCGCGAGCCTAATCGAGTAGTAACATATATATATATATATATATATATATATATATATATATATATATTATGAAAATAAGGGAAAAAATTTTCGAGCTCTAGTCGAGCTCGAGCTCGAGCATAATGTTTATAATCATTTTCGAGCTTAATCGAACGAGTTCGAGTAGCTCGAATAGTGTATCGAGTCGAGCTCAAGCTATAAAATGAATACTCGGTCGAGCTCGAGCCGAGTATCGAGTATCGAATTTTCAGTCGAGCTCGAGCTCGAGCTCGCTACTACTCGACTCGAACTCGATCGATTACACCCTTAACCTTCATGACTTGGCTTATATTGAAATATACGCCCGCTGACTAAGTGTAAGGTCATCAACCCTTATAATTTTTCACTTCTATATAACATCACATCCAGTATTTGCATCACAATCTTGATCAAACCTCAAAAAGGAAAAAACACCAAAAATGAGAAAATCATCCAAAAAAAAACAGGATGAGAAATCAGAGTAAAAAAAAATCCGATTGGCAGACGAGGGAGATACACCCTTACCAACGAGCAGAGATCCAGGAGGTGAAAAAATACGTATCAAGCAAGCTTGCCTTGCTTTATATCCAAGGGCCGTCCCTGTGCTGGTGGGCCGCCACCTACCGTGCTAGCAGCACGGTGCTGGTCACACGCTGATAAATCCGTTCAGTGATTGGCCGCCAGTCATGTAGTCATGTCTCATGCTTCTTCCTGTTTCCAACACTCTTCACTCGCCCATCGGCTCCTGCAAAAACCTCGGCCACCTCAAGCAAGCCCACGCCCACATCCTCAAACTCTTCCCCTCCTTCCAATGCTCATCGCTCCATCTCCTCCATCCCCTCCTCTCCTCCTACGCTCGCACTCATCTCCGCGCCGTTCTGAACCTCCTCGCTCTTCTGCCCCACCCCACGCCCTTCCTTTTCAACTCCCTCATCCGGGCTCTCTCCGTCTCTAACGACCCTCACCACTCCGTCATGCTCTTCCGCCAAATGCTCCACCAAGGCCTCCGCCCGAACAACTTCACGTTTCCCTTTCTCGTCAAGTCCTGCACTGCGGCCTTGAGCTTCCGGTGTGGAGTAATGGTGCATACTCATATTGTTAGATCTGGGCTTGAGATTGATCCGTATGTCCAGAGTGCGTTGATTTGTATGTATGCAAGTTGTAAGGATGTTGTTTCTGCGCGGAAGGTGTTCGATGGATGCTCTGATTGGCAGACTGTTTGTTGGAATTCGATGCTTGATGGGTATGTGAAACTAGGAGAAATGGGCCAAGCAAGAGTGTTGTTTGAGAGGATGGAATGCAAAGATGTCATTTCTTGGAATACTATGATCAATGGATTGGCGATTCTTGGTGAGTTGGATAATGCGCAAGAGCTGTTTGCTCAAATGCCTGAGAGAAATGTGGTGTCTTGGAATTCTATATTTGCTGGTCATGTGAAGTGTGGGGATGTTCAGGGTGCGTGTAAAGTTTTTGAGGAAATGCCTCAACGAGATATTGTGTCATGGAACACAATGTTGGCATGTTATGCCCAAAGTGGGCATTCTAGTGAAGCACTTAAACTTTTTGATAGGATGAAAAGTGTGGGCATGAAGCCAACTGATGCGACAATTGTGAGTTTATTGTCGGCTTGTGCTCACTTGGGAGCATTGGATCAAGGGAGGAGGCTTCATGACTACATTGAGAGGAATAATATTGAGCTTAGTACCATTCTTGCCACTGCACTTGTTGACATGTATGCAAAATGCGGGAATTATGCTCAGGCTTGGCAAATCTTTCATGGAATTGAGCAAAAGGATTTACTAGCATGGAACACTATGATGGCAGGTATGGCCTTGCATGGGTATGCTGAACATGCACTTCGGCTTTTTAGTGAGATGACTAACAATGGTACCCTGCCAGATGATATAACGTTTGTTGTCATACTTAGTGCTTGTAGTCATGCTGGCATGGTCAAAGAGGGCCACTGCCTTCTTAATTCCATGAAGGAAAAATATGGGATTGACCCAAAGCTTGAGCATTATGGTTGTGTTGTGGACCTTCTAGCTCGCTCAGGACTGTTGGAGGAGGCTATGGAGCTCACCAGGGCAATGCCCATGGAACCCAATGCCCCTGCATGGGGTGCATTGCTTGGTGGATGCAGAATCCATGAGAACATCAAGGTAGCTGAAGATGTGGGAAAACACCTTCTGAACATTCAACCAAGTCATAGTGGTCGGTAAGTCAAACTTGCTCATTCTACCATCAAGTTTACCATCATTGATGGTCAAACCCGCATTTTTCTTTGTAGTGTTCTTTCCTTATTTGTTGGAAATAGTTCATTTATTTGTCAATTTGATATTACTCATGCTTGTCTGACTCTACTTCTTAAACGGTTTAGCCTACTTTTAGCATTCTAGTTGCCCTTAATGCATAATATGTTTTGTTTAAATTCATTGGTAGAATTTTTTGATGTTGTACCTTTGATTAAAAGTGGAAATATGATATGAGGTATTTGGACAAAAGTTAAGAGCATGTAGCTCATTTACTTAGTCAATCTCTTCAAAGCAGTAATTGCATCCTGACATATATGCACATAAAATGATTATTTGTGCAAAATATTGATACTTGTTTCCCTGTCTTTCATTGGATTATATCATGCTGGTCTACATGAATAGAAAGCCTGAAATTTTCTTCCAGTAGCAGCTCTGACATCACTATGAGATTTAGCACATCAAATTCTGTTAAAGCCATCACCTGTTCTTGCATTTTGGCAACAAATGTCCTAGTTTTAAATCGGAAATGACTAAATATTCAAGTTATGACTGGTTGTTATTTAAAGATGTAATTAATTGCTATAGTTTCCTCTTCTTATTTTGCTTAAGAAATTATAGTCATAAAAGGATAATGGTGGATATATCAGCTAAGTTCCATGAGTTGCTGAAGTAAATAGATCTCTGGCCTATTGCTGCTTTGCAAGCAATCTTGTTTCCCTGGAGTTTACCCGGAGTTCAAAGAAGTACTGATGTCAGGAAATGGAATTTAGATCAATGTCCCAACCCCCTTTCAATGTAGTTAGAAAATTGAACCAGGACATCAAGACCAAGCGAACTTGAGCCTGAGTTTTGATGTGCAAATAAATAAGCACTACTTGTCCTTCTTCCAGATTGATAGCATTGTGATCTTTTTTGTTCATTTGTATCTCTTACCATATGCTAAATATGAGTTAGTAAGATGTCATGGAAACTGTGTTTTTCAGATGATACCAACTATTCTGGAACTTGAATGACCCAAAGCTAATGTTTTCTATGACAGATATGTTTTGCTTTCCAACATTTATGCTACTGTTAATCGATGGGAAGATGCTAGAAATGTCAGAAGCATGATGGTTGCTAATGGAGTTGCTAAAATACCGGGCTTGAGCATGATAGAATTGAAGGGAACTGTGCACCAATTTGTTGCTGGTGACCAGTCTCATCCTGAGACAGAGAAAATCTACAGGAAACTTGCTGAAATATTTGACAGATTGAAGGTTGAAACTGGGTATTTACCAGACACAAAGGAGGTCCTACTTGATATTGAGGAAGAGGAGAAGGAAAATGCTCTGTTCTTCCACAGTGAAAAATTAGCAATTGCTATTGGCCTTTTGAACACTAGCCCAGATGAGACCATTAGAATCGTGAAGAACCTTCGGGTGTGCAGAGACTGCCACCATGTAATAAAGATTATATCTAAGGTGTATTGCAGAGAAATTATAATGAGGGATAGGAACCGTTTCCACCATTTCATCCATGGTGCTTGCTCTTGTAATGACTATTGGTAGTTCAATATGGCAAATGACTAAACTGGCACTAGAATCAAGTAATAACATGCTTGAAGTATTGCTTAGGTCTTATGTTTAGAAAATCTCTAGAGTCAATCTTTCGAAACATCTATCCTGAAAAGCTCCCAGTGAAGTCTACAGTTCACAAACTTGGTGGCTTTCCTTTTGGTGATTGGTTCAATTATCCTTTGTGAGGCAATTATCTTAGCATGAACCAGCATCTTGGCTTGGTGATTTTTGCCAAATCAGAGTAGTTGGAAAGTTGAGCATCATTATTGCACTGCTTGTGGAAAGAATAGTTGTTATTGTACGTTTCAAGCACTTGCATCAGAGGTATTTGCATGGCAATTCATGTTATAACAAGAGCATCACTGGAGACAATGTGAAAAATGCACACCGTACCTACCGCTATTGGATTATCAGGAAAGATCATTTTAGTTCATTTTGTGAACATGAGCTCTATATGCCCATTATAATTTTGAATATTTGCCATTCAAATATATTATTCACTATAGATGAAATTTGGTGTCAGCGAAGGATAGGGCTAGGAGAGAATCTGCGAATTTGTATTAAATGTATAGAGAACCTGCGGGGAATCAAAAGTAACATATTGCAAGGGAAAGATTTCTGTTGTAATACCGTGATTTTTTTTATTTCCTTGATAAATCATTAGGTTTTCTGAGTATTTATAAGACCTGTGGCACGATTAAGAAAATTCATAGAACTTTTGCACAGTGTCTTTGGAAAGCAGCAATTGAAGGTGATTTTCAAGGCATAAATTTTAGAACATGGTTTTTTTGATGACTGGATTGTTTTAAGTAATTGCTTTTATTTTTCATGCAGAAGCATGTATACTTGTATTTCACTTCTAGAGTTCGAACATGTTTATTCTTGATATAATAAGTGACAGCTTTGACTTCCTCTTTGACATTATGTGTTATTAGTTATAATGCTTGCTGGATTGCTGGTTTGGTGGAGAAGAGTTGGAAAAAATATAGATTGTTGGTTGATTTATGTCCACTTTGAGGAAGTTATAAAGGAGTCACCAATGTCTGGTTTTTTTTTTTTTTTAATTTTAGTCACTGCACCCATTTGTTATTCAGGTTGGATTCCTTCGAAACATTTTTTATTCTAAAATTACACAAGATATCATATTCCCCCCTCGCACCCTTCTTTTGAATTATTACCCGAGATTTTCATGGCCGCAATTTAGAAATGATGAACCAACATATTTTATGACATTTCTGATCTTTATATTTCTAGCTGACCTTGCTATAAACATTGTAACAGATGCCCTACTTAGCCAACGAAGGAAACCGACATGCCCGATTTTCTTACAATTGGAGGTACTTGTTTAAATATTTTGCATCTACTTTTGGTTTACTTTAATGAAAATGATCAAATAACACAATTTTATGCAGATCTTCTTGATATGATTTTGTCATTTACAACAAATATTGCTGTGATTAAGCACTTCAAATAAAGTAAAGACGAACTTCCAATTTTCGAATATTGCTAAGGTGAAAGCACACCATTGGTCCCTGAATTAAATGTAGTTTGGTCCTTGAACTCAAAAGAGACGCATTGTGGGGTCCTTTTTCCTTGGATAGCCTAGTTATGGTTAACTGGTTAACGATCTAGAATCACAAATCAATTTTATCTTAATAAATGTATTTGACTATAGATTCATGCTTTCCATGAAGAGCAAACTCTAATATTAGTTGCCTTGGATAATATTATGAGAATAGCTAAGTCAAAAAGAAGTGCAAACGAGACAAAAAAAGAAATAAAATAAATACTTTTATGGATATCATCATACATAATGTTTTCGTAAATATATGTGCTCGATTTTGCGTGGTTTCACTTTGTTGGATCTCCCTCATTCCTAATCAGAACAGAGTGTTATCGGGCTTGTTGGAGAAGCAATTGAAAGCTTAACAAGTTTTATATTCATAGTTTTCGGAGTCAGTGTGCATCATTGATCGACACAGAATGTCAACACCCGTAAGCGCACGGGGTTGTCAAGTAATAAACCACTCGTGCACGCACGAGTGGGTCGTATTCCCAAGGGGCCCGAGGAGCTACCTTACTCACTTTTCACTTGATGTTTAGCTCACCGATTCCATTTTTAAGAGAATAGCTAAGAAAGAAAACAAATAGCAACAAAAGAAATTTTCTTAATAAAAACGATTGAAACAAAACTCGGGAGATGCTCAGGGATGGAAAACGGTCGCGGATGAGGATCCCCAAGGGGGCTACTCAAGTGAGTAGGATATTTGAGAAATTAAGTATGTGGCTAGTTGGACCGAGAAAACCTAAGCTTAGGTCAACCCGATGGTCACGGCAATTGACCCCTAACCCGGTACAAGAGTTGAATAGAGAATTTCTTCCACTCAACCTCTCACACGGTTGCAAGGAGAATAATGGTTTTCTCAAGTTAGGGTGGAAACACTAATTAGTTTTCAACCCTATAAATGGAGGGGTACAAATACCCGATGATCACGGCGTATTTATACAATAATCCCTTCCAAGTTTGGTATACTCTAGCACTAAGGCAATGGTCATGCTACAAAGTGCTACCAAGCATTTGATACAACAATTAAGCACATGTACCAAAACAATTAAGAATACCAAACAAGGATCACAACAAGCCAATCATACAACAAATAACTCAAATAATCCAAAACATCACAAGTTTTGCCCCCAAGGTTCACCTACATCCGGTGACCTTGGGGTTTAGTTGTTCATGTTCAACAAATCCACCACACAAACCATGCAAATAACCAAAATAAACATGAGGAACACTCCCTCAAATGGTGAAGGTCGAATGCCGCTTGGATCCCCGGAGAAAACTTTCCGAAGACGCCACTCGAAGGGGTGGCTTCCCGTTGTCTTCAACCTCCAAACAATGAAGCTTTTGAAGTAGATCCTCCAAGATCTTGCTCTCTTCACCTAAGAAAACCCGAATTTCCTCTCCTTTTGCCCTCCAAAATGGTGTAGAGATGATGCCCAAACCCTATCCTTCTTTTTCCCCAAAAGCTCTCTCCAAGAAGATGCAAAAGTCCCCTCAAAATGCCCTAGATCGCCCTTAAAACCCCAAATCCCGATGGGTAAACGGGTCAGCATACTGCCGGTATGCTGACCCCTCGGGATTTCTACTTTTCTGCCAAGAAGTCCGCGATGAGCTACAGTAACTGCTACAGTGAATGCTACAGTACGTGCTAAAGTATCCCCGTCTCAAAAACGCTGTTTTGGTGTCGAATTCGCTCCCCATCTCGTCGTCGAGTCCCCAGGGCTTCTGGCTGGCCTGAAATACAAAGATAAAACAATTTAGACCAAAAAGGGCATAGATTCAACAAAAAGATATGAAAATAATACACAATACATACATGTAAAATACGTACTTTTAGACGTTTATCAAACATCCCCTCACCTAAGCGTTTGCTTGTCCCCAAGCAAACAAACATGAAGAACAAGGGAAAGAAGATAAACGGCTAAAAATACGACCTCAGGCTCAAAATTAAAGAACTCGACAAGCACAATTGGACAGGAATCAAGAAGTGAGCTGCTTAAAATTAATAGCTCTGGTTCTTCCACAGTGCCCTATGTGTGTGTGTGCTGACTCTCACCTTGACCTCCACACCCCGGATTACCCCAGGATGACCATTCACCCCACACAAAATGAAGATGGCATTAGAGTGCTAAAGACTTCCTCAATGCCCAGTTAAAGTCCTTTGGTTCCTAAATACAACTCCAACTCTTAAGTGACCATAAAACAGGTTCTAGGGATCAAAATGGAAACTTTATTTCTTTCACTCACAAATATACACAAATTCTTACTTTTCTGGGTTCGCCTAACATAGACTGCACAAAACTCTTTCAGATGGATGCACATGCTGGCCAGGCACAAGAGTCACCCTCTTAATCGATTACAATCTAGATATACGCATTCATGCTTGTAAAGCAGAGGAATACTGACATAGACCCCAAAATTTTTTTTTTTTTTTTTTTTTTTTTTTCGATCCCTTATAAACTACCTGCTAAAAACTTCACTTAGGTTGGAGAAAACAATAAAGGAACTTAAAAGCTTTTAAAAGTGCATTGAAGAAAGAATTTAACAAATTAATGCCAAAGTCACTAAGATGGGTTGGATAGAGTGTACAAGGTGAAAGTGATCGTGAGCATGTATATAGGTGCACTAAAGATGAAACAGAGCTACATTAAAGTACAGGTACTGTACAGCTCACTACTATCATCCTACCAAGCTAGGAAATCTTTTAACAAAATAATCATAGCCATCAGCATGCATAAATACAAAATACCCTAAGTAAATAACCATCCCCACACCTAAAGTTGTACATTGTCCTTAATGTACCTAAGTCAGCAGAATAATGTGGGGGATGAAAATGATAACCAAAAAATTGGGGGTGAAGGAACTTCCCTGATTCCTTGATGTGGTTCTCAGTTGTTCCACTTGGATCAGGAGCATTTCACCTAAGGAGGGCGACACAAGTAAAGCTCCCAAAATTAATAATCCTGAAAAGAACAAGGAGCTTATTATCATTCAAAGTTTTTCAGGAGGAAAAAGAAATAAAGTAAGGAAAAGAGAGCTCCAACAAAAATAACACAAGAGTTTAGTAGGGAGTGAGCCCTAGCTAACTCAAAAGTACAAGTCTTAACAACAAACAACAAAGCACAAAAGAAAGAAAAAAAACAAGGTCTTGTCATGGGTCTAAAGTGGTGATGCGGCGCAAGTAGTGGCAGCAGAGGTCGATGAGGATGAGCTGCGAACAATGGTCAGGAGCTCGGACAGGTCACGCTCAATCCGCTGCTGTGCTGTGAGGATCTCCCTCTGTCCTCGCTCAAGGCTCTGAATCTGCTTCTGAACCTCTGTGCGAAATGACTCAAACCTGGCTGTCAATGATGGTGAACTCTCCCCAGCATCCTGGTCAGGCTCTGACTCAGTCTCAGTGTCATGTAAGGTGCCTGGGTCTTGTGAATGTGATCCTTGCCGCTGGGCCAGGCGATAACTGCTTCCCCGCTTCTCAACGATCCCAATGGAGACGAGTGTTTGTATCCCTAAGGAAGCAGTAGATCCTACCACTGTCATGCCTCTGTTGAGCTCAATAAATCCCATGCCCCGGATAAGTCGAGTGATGTAGGGTCCAGCGAAGATAGCGCCCAAACGAACAAACTTGCCATGATGAGAAAGGGTCTCTGCTACTAAGTGTCCCATATGGATAGACTGACGCTCAATGATGCTGTAAAGCATAGTCAGATCGTGGCGCGTCACTACCCCAGTAGAGTCAACTCTGCCCCCAATACTTCTAGTCAGAAGAGCATGGATAATTCGGTGAGCAGGGTTTGTGAGTTGGGATGCCTTCCGTGTTCTAGAGTTAGTAGAGATGGAATGCCAATAAGGTGTGTTCGCTTTCAACTGTGGGACTTCATCAATGGATTGCTTGAATGCGGATGATCGTAGTTGAGCCTCTGTATACAGTCCCAAATACATACCAATATCGTCCTCTGAAACACGGTGTTTCTTTCCAAAAGCCCGAAAAGTGACATGGTTTGATTGGTGGGTGAACGGATATGCTTTGACCATCTCGATGGAGCTAAGGACTTCAAAGGTAAGTTCTTTGAACGTGGCTTCTTCAATCGAAAACAACCTATCCCAACTGCCATGGGAAATAAGCTCCAACACCGTGCCGTCTAGTCCCAAAGTACTCAAAGCTTCCCAATCAATTTTTCTCACCGTCCCGAACCTTTTTCGTGATAATAGTGCGTAGCGCATCTTGTGTTCTTCCTTGGAAAATTGGGGTTCATGGACGGGGGGCGAAGGTTCCCTCCTAGGTCTCTTGGAGGCTAGTTTCTTGATGGGCATCCTATATAAACAAAATAGAGATTAACCAACTAATTTACAAGCAAATTAAGCACCAAAAAATGAAGAAATCCAAGAAAAAGTGCTTTGCTACAGTAACTTCGGAAAATATTTTCAAGAACTTTGCTTGTAGAAGTAGCCAAAAAAATTTTACAAACTAGGAGAATTAACTTGATAAACCTTAAACATTCACCCATCAACAAAATTCCAACAAATTTCAGCCAATTTCAGCCTTAAAAAACAAGAAAAAATCAAAGTTTGAGTGAAGTGCCATACTTGTGCCCTAGGGTAAGATGAGTAGATCCAAATGGTAAATCCGGCCAAAAGCTTGCTCAAACTCCAAATTTTTGTCACCAAGATGGAAAAGAGGGGGAGGAGAGCAAACTAGAGCAAAAAAAATGAGTAAAAACGGTGGAGAAATGAGGGAGAAAAGGTTGGAAGAATGGGGAAGAAGGATGAATAGTGTGAAGAACCCCAAAATCTCTCTTTAAAGCTCTCTATCGGGTGGTCTTGCCGACCATCCTTACGGCCGTAAAGATGGTCGGCAAGACCCTTTTTTTTGCACCACTTCAATCTTCACACTTTGTACACTCAAAACATCGATGAAACCTTGAAAAATATGGCCGGAAACATCATTTAAACACTCAAAACATCAACATGCATGCATCTAGAACAAGAATTCTTCAAAAACCACATGACAAACAAGTTAACAAAAAGGCGAAAGAATCAAGAAAAACGACAAAAAGCACAACTACACACAAACTACTACTAAAAACATAAGCAAAATAAGACAACACGAATAAGAAGAAGAATACGGGAAATGAAAGGAACTTGGGTTGCCTCCCAAGGAGCGCTTCTTTAACGTCATTAGCTTGACGTGCATTACCTCAAAATTCTTATGGTGGGACAAATGGAGGGAAGTTACCTCCAACCTTTAGAACCGGGTTGCCACTCGGAAAATTTAATGAAAGGCAAGAAAAGACTTTGAATTTACCCGCATTTCCAAAGAATATACGATCAATCTCATCCGGAGGCAATGTGGATACCTCTCTACTCTCTTTTTGTTTCTTCTTTAATTTTCTCCACATCTTCTCAACACCCCTGATTTTCTTACCATTATTTGATGAATTACTCTCCACTTGATTAATTTGTTGTGTTGGTGGAGGAGAGAGTTCTTCCTTGACATCTTGGCACGTTAACTCGTCCAAGTACTCATCCAAAGGGTTTAAGGCAAGCACCTCCTGCACACAGTCAGAAACAATTATATCAGTACTATCAGTGAAATATAATTTGTCATCATGATCAAGTGTGTGCTTCATTGCTTCAGGGAGGGTGAAGACCACTTGCTCATCTCCAACCCTCAAGGTCATCTTGCCTTCTTTGACATCAATTAGGGCACCCGAAGTGTTTAGGAATGGGCGCCCTAGAATTAGGGGAACTTCAACATCATCATCCACATCTAGAATTACGAAGTCTACGGGAATGATGAGTTTGTCAACTCGGACAAGGACATCTTCAACTACTCCCCAAGGTCTTCGCACCGACCTATCTACAAGCTGTAATGTCATTCGTGTAGGTCGTAGGTCTCCCAATCCCAGCTTCAAGAATAAGTTGTATGGCATTACATTTATGCTAGCCCCAGAATCGGCTAGAGCATGCTCCGTCACTCCTTCACCAATTATACAAGGAATCACAAAACTCCCTGGATCCTTTAACTTTTTTGGAAGTTTTTTCTCTAGAATTGCCGAGCAATTACCAGTAAGTGCAACAGTGCCTTGTTCTTCTAACTTCCTCTTATTGGTGAGAAGCTCTTTTAAAAATTTGGCATACTTGGGCATTTGAGCTAGTGCCTTAATGATTGGAATATTTATGTGGAGTTGTTTGAATACATTGAGGAACTTCTTGAATTGGGCTTCATCTCTATCTGGTTTGAGTCTCGAGGGGTAAGGTACCACTGGTCTGTATGTGTGCTCCTTTGAAATGTCAGAATTGGGAGAGTCTTCACCAGTTTTCCTCCCATCATCCTTGGTTGAATCTTCACTCAAATTAGGGTCTTCCCGGACGGCTACCCTATCATTAGAAGCACTTGGGATCCCTTTTTCCCTTGCTTCCAACGGTTCACCACTTCTCAAAGTAACAGCTTTTAATTGCTCCCTCGGGTTGCTTTCGGTATTGCTTGGCAAACTCCCCGAGGGTCGTTCAGATTGTCCACGAGCAAGCTGTCCCACTTGGTTCTCCAGAGATTGGATGGATGCTTGAACATTTCTCAATATAGTACCAAATTCATCCATTTTCTTTTCATTATTCACGAAGCGTGCCTCCGTGCTAATCATGAATCTGGCTAAAACATCCTCTCGTAGAATATTTCTTCTCTTGTGGGGGAGGAGCTTGGTATTGGCTTCCCGAGATGGTGGAGGTCTCAGTATTGAGATTGGCCTTGAGTCCAAGAAGGATTTGAAGAGCCCCTCCATCCGTAATTGTAAGTATTGCCAAACTGATTCCCTGGTCCTCTTGGTCCACCCCCAACATAATCAACTGTTTCCATCGGCGGTGATGGGGCAACAACAATAGGGCATTGTGATGTTGCATGCCCTGCCCCACAAGTATCACAAGACATAACGGCCTTTGACCCCGAACTAGACCCTATCATAAGTTGATCAACTTTTTGTGCTAGGGCGTCATACTTCGAACTATTATCCATGACATGTTTCGTCGGCCGCATCAATCTTCGCAGCCCAAAGCCGTGGATTCGGTCACCTCGTACGGCCCCGCAGCCCTTGGAGGCTTCGTCGAGTGCTCCAATGGCACTCATTACGGCCATGTTCTCAATTAACTCCTCGGCCTCTTCAGGAAGCTTGTTGCTCAAAGAACCGCCTGCTGCTGCATCGATGAGTTGCCTAGTAGCATAATTCAACCCGTTACACAACATCTGCACTCTCATCCATGAAGGGAAACCATGATGAGGACATCTTCTTAGCAGGTCCTTGAATCGTTCATGGGCTTCAAAGAGTGTCTCAGTATCACCTTGCCTGAAAGACGATATCTCCTGTCTTAGTCTTGCAGCTTTGCTTGGGGGAAAATATCGGGCGAGGAACTTCTCAACCAATTCCTTCCAAGTGGTGATGGACCCAGGAGCTAAGGATGTGAGCCATCTGTATGCTGTTCCTCTCAAACTGAACGGGAATAATCTCAGTCTGATGGCATCGTCTGATACTGAGTTGATCTTAAAAGTGGAGCATATCTGAAGAAACTTGGCAAGATGGGCATGGGGGTCTTCATCCGCTAGACCATCAAACTGGACTGAATTCTGAATCATCCCTATGGTGCTGGCCTTGATTTCAAAGTTATTGGCCGGAACAGTTGGTGCTTGGACACTAAATTCTTCTCCGGTGAATTGTGGCTTTTCATAGTCAGATAGAGTCCTTCTTGGCTCGGCCATAACTGTGGGCTCACTGGATTCTACCTGAACTTCTTGATGACTTGAACCCTCGATACCTTCTCTCAAACGACGGTGAAGTGTTCTTTCTATCTCGTTATCGGGTTCAATCAAATTTGCTTGACTCGCTCGTGTCATAAGATGGGTACCTACACAGATTGAGGAGTCTCAACGTTAGCTAACAACAAGAAATACAAAGAAGCAACAATAAAATATAAAGCTGGAATAATTACAAAATCTCAACAACCAAAAACAAGAAAACACAAAAACAAAACAAAACACACAACAAAAAGAAAGAAAAACAAAAGAAAAAGAAAAGGCTAAATCAACAAGCTTGAAGCTTTCCAAATATTCCTCGGTGAAGTCCCCGGCAACGGCGCCAAAAACTTGATCGACACGGAAGTGTCAACACCCGCAAGCGCACGGGGTCGTCAAGCAATAAACCACTCGTGCACGCACGAGTGGGTCGTATTCCCAAGGAGCCCGGGAGCTACCTTACTCACTTTTCACTTGTTGTTTAGCTCACCAATTCTATTTTTAAGAGAATAGCTAAGAAAGAAAACAAATAGCAACAAAAGAAATTTTCTTAATAAAAACGATTGAAACAAAACTCGGGAGATGCTCAGCGATGGAAAACGGTCGCGGATGAGGATCCCCAAGGGGGCTACTCAAGTGAGTAGGATATTTGAGAAATTAAGTATGTGGCTAGTTGGACCGAGAAAACGTAAGCTTAGGTCAACCCGATGGTCACGGCAATTGACCCCTAACCCGGTACAAGAGTTGAATAGAGAATTTCTTCCACTCAACCTCTCACACGGTTGCAAGGAGAATAATGGTTTTCTCAAGTTAGGGTGGAAACACTAATTAGTTTTCAACCCTAGAAATGGAGGGGTACAAATACCCGATGATCACGGCGTATTTATACAATAATCCCTTCCAAGTTTGGTATAGTCTAGCACTAAGGCAATGGTCATGCTACAAAGTGCTACCAAGCATTTGATACAACAATTAAGCACATGTACCAAAACAATTAAGAATACCAAACAAGGATCACAACAAGCCAATCATACAACAAATAACTCAAATAATCCAAAACATCACAAGTTTTGCCCCCAAGGTTCACCTACATCCGGTGACCTTGGGGTTTAGTTGTTCATGTTCAACAAATCCACCACACAAACCATGCAAATAACCAAAATAAACATGAGGAACACTCCATCAAATGGTGAAGGTCGAATGCCGCTTGGATCCCCGGAGAAAACCTTCCGAAGACGCCACTCGAAGGGGTGGCTTCCCGTTGTCTTCAACCTCCAAACAATGAAGCTTTTGAAGTAGATCCTCCTAGATCTTGCTCTCTTCACCTAAGAAAACCCGAATTTCCTCTCCTTTTGCCCTCCAAAATGGTGTAGAGATGATGCCCAAACCCTAGCCTTCTTTTTCCCCAAAAGCTCTCTCCAAGAAGACGCAAAAGTCCCCCTCAAAATGCCCTAGATCGCCCTTAAAACCCCAAATCCCGATGGGTAAACGGGTCAGCATACTGCCAGTATGCTGACCCCTCGGGATTTCTACTTTTCTGCCAAGAAGTCCGCGATGAGCTACAGTATCGTGCTACAGTATCCCGTCTCGAAAACGCTGTTTTGGTGTTGAATTCGCTCCCCATCTCGTCGTCGAGTCCCCAGGGCTTCTGGCTGGCCTGAAATACAAAGATAAAACAATTTAGACCAAAAATGGCATAGATTCAACAAAAAGATATGAAAATAATACACAATACATACATGTAAAATATGTACTTTTAGACGTTTATCAATCATAGAGAAAAATGCCAGGCAAGTTGTAGCTGTTAGGGCCCAAGCATTGGCCCGAGCGCCTCAAAACTAGTTAAAGTTAGCTTGATTTGCACCTGGGTTATTGGCGTGTGGCTCAATTAATTAACTCCGTTAGTAAACAATGGTGGGAAATTTGAATCTTAAGGGTTTCGAGAAGATGGATGACCTATGTAAGTGATGCACCTGGGTTTTTGGCAAACTTTTGAATTTTTGGACTTTTGGAGAGGCTTGGAAGAGAAGAGAGACTTCATTAGAGTAAGGATCAAGGTAAACATGGGGAGAAGCTTAAAGGTCACCATCAATCCTTGAGTTTGCTTCTCTGTTTCTTAACTTTATAATGATTTGTATTTTGATCCTTAACACTAATTACCAAATTCTTCAAAACATGAGGAAATCAAACCCCAACACTTGCATCATATAGAGAACCCTTAAACCGGAAGGAGGGAAAGAAATTGCTTCCCTTTAATTTATTTATTTTTTTAATTTCCTTGATTTTTTGAAAATTTATTTTTCTTGCAATGATTAAAGATTTAAACTCTTAAATAACATCAAAACTAGGGCGTCTTGACTTCTTGATACCCGTAACTCCAAAGGAAAATGATACCATAAGTCATCTTTATTAATTGTACAACTAGTACACCTGTTAGTACTCGTAATTATTTTCATCAAGGACTGTTACGCTTTCACTTTTGATATTCTTGCTAAGAATATGATATGGCATGTTATGTCCATTTGTTGTTTTTGCCGAGTTTCTTTTAAAGTCTTTCCCAGTCTCATTGAAAAGCATGATTATGCTTTCTTTGATTTGTAAAGATTGATTTTTTTTTTAAATTTGTGAATTTGGCAACTTAGTATATATCGGACTTTTAGTTTTATTTTCTCTGCATGAATGAACGACAATTGTAATCTCTTTTAACTTAACGTATGAAGGCTTTGACTTTTGTATATATTCAAAAGTTGAATATTTAATTTAGAGATTTCTTCAGATCTCTTCTCATTTCATATAAATCTTTCAAAATACTTGTTCCTCATTTGAAATTTACAAATCACGACCCTTTATGGTTTTTTGAAATCATGACCTTTTATGTTTCTGAGTCCAGATTTATCGTTATGATGTGGTAGGCAACGTGGTGCCTTAGAAGGTAATTCCCAATTCTAACTAAAATAAGCTTAGAGCATGGCACTTTGAAAGATGAACTAACTTCAAAGGCCGACTTTGACACAAATTTATGATACCTCAAAAGATGAACTCTATGATCCAACTTTAAGTTGAAGCATGACATTATCAAAGTTAAACTCCATAGGTTGATCTTAAAAAACCTAGGAGGTATTTTTTGATAGACATTTTCATTAGACCATGGCATCTTGAAATGTGAACTTCATAAAGTTTTAAGACAACATAGCATCATAAACGGTACAGTTTATAGGCTGATCTTAAGAAGATGTGTTTTGCCAATATAATCGCTTCGAAATGAATTTTTGCTTAATCATTTGGCTTTGAGCATGGCACATTAGAAAGAAAACTCCACGGACCAACTTTAAGATGAAGTGTGGCACCATGAAAGATAAACTCCATAAGCCGATCTTAAGGTGTGATGCTTTGACAGGATGGTTGGTCGTGTGCGTAACACACAGACTCCGCAAGTGCACGGGTCGCCAAGTAATACCCTGTGCGTGACACAGGGGTCGTATTCCCAAGGGGGCCCGAAGAGCTACCTTTACTCACTCTTTGCTTGCTGTTTAACTAATCATGTTCAGTTTAAGCAAGTAATTTAATGCAAAGCAATTTAAATCTCTAAATAAGAAAATAGCAAGAAACCCGCAACGGGATCGGATCAAGGTAGAAAAATGGTCACGGATGTGGCTCACCAAGGGGGCTACTAAAGTGCAAAGGAGGCTAAGATTATCATGCTTTTGGCAATTTGGACCGATAGAAAACCCTAAGCTAGGTCAACCCGATGGTCACGGTGTTGACCCCAAATCCAATAGAAGTAGTGGATGAAGAACTCCTTCCACCCCACATCCTTCCATGATTGCAAAGAGAGTAGTGGCTTTAACAAATTAGGGTTAAAACTCCACAAAGAAGCCAACCCTAAAACGGAGGGGTACAAGTACCCGATGATCACGGTATACTTATACAACTTCCCTTCCAAGCTTGAATGTGTCTACAACTAGGGCAATGTTCATGCAATCCTAGTAGAAACAAGGAAATGATAAACAAGATTCTCATGCATATCAAGGCAATAATCATCATCAAGCAAGGATTCACAAACCAACCAAAAGCATAAATAAATCAAAGCATCTCAAAAATACACAAGTTCACCCTCAAGGTTCACCCACATCCGGTGACCTTGGGGGTTTAAGTGTTCATCTCAAGTCTACAAACAAGATTCATCTTGAAAACAACCAACAAAGACATAGAAAAACTCCCTCAAAACCCGGAGGCCGAATGACGTTTGAAATTCCTCAAGAAGTGGCTTCCGAAGACGCTACTCAAGGTGTGGCTTCCCTTGTCTTCTACCTCCTCAATCGATGAAATTCGGAGTAGATCTTGACTAAATCTTGTTCTCCCCGTCGTTTTCCACCTTAGCATCGCTCCCCTCGTTGTCCCTAAGGTCTGATCAAAAGTGGAAGAAGAGGCTCTCCAAAACCCTAGGTCTCCCCTCCAAAAAACTCTCTTGTTTCCCTTTTTAAAAGCCCCAGTCGGGGGGGTTATGCGGCCGGGTATGCGGGCCGTATACATGCCCGCATAGAACCATTGAAAGGTTGCCGATTTTTCCCGTAAGTTCTACAGTGACTGCTACAGTACTGCTACAGTGCTTGAGCCCTAAAACGTCTTTTTCCATGCCGATTTCTTCACAAATCGCGTTGTCGAGCTCCCCTAGCTTCTTTGTGCCTGAAACAAGAAAACTCCCCGATTAAACCATCAAAGGGCATCGATTCATTAACAAAACACATCAATAAAACACAATACATACTTATAAAATACATACATTTAGACGTTTATCAAACATCCCCACACCTAAGCATTTGCTTGTCCCCAAGCAAACACACATGAGAAATAGGGGCAAGAAGATAAACGGCTAAATGCACGACCTCAATCTCAACAGTAAAGAACTCCACAAGCACAGATGGACAGAAATTAAGAAGTGAGTTGTTCAATGAATAGTAAAGTAATGATAGCTCTGTTTCATCCAAAGTGCTCATGTGAGTGTGTGCTAGCTCCTACCTTGACCTCCATATCCCGGATTACCCCAGGACAACCATTCACCCCACACAAGTTAAAAATAGTGTTAGACAGCTAAAAACCCTTTCAATGGTCAAGTAAGAATCTTTTGGTCTCTACAGAAAACTTTAACCTTGAGTGAAGGTAAACAGACAGGTTCCAGGCGATCAATAGGTTATTCAAAGACACTTTTTTTTTTTCTCGAGTCCGCCTAACATAGCCCGTACACAAAACTTTTTCTTTTCAATCTTTCAGATGGATGCTCATGCTGGCCAGGCACAAGAGCCACCCAACTTACTTCATTACAGGCTACATATATGCATTCATGCTATTACCAGCAGAGGAATACTGACATAGACTCATTTTTCATCATTTACTCTTTTTTTGTTTTTTCATAAAAATATATATACATTCTATCTCATGTCGCCTGATAAACTCCCTGCTGAAAACTTCACTTAGGGTTAAAGCAAAAACAAGAGACATAAAAGTTCTTAAACAACCATTGAAAGTAGAGTTTAACAATCTAACACTAAAATCAACAAAATGGGTTGGTTAGAGTATTAAAGGTAGAAGTACAGTGAGCAAGCATAAGTGTGCACTACAAATGAAATAGAACTACATTCAAGCACAGTAAAAGTACAACTCACAACTATCAGTCTACCAAGCTAGGAAGTTCTTAACAGTGAAATCATAGCTATCATAGGTTGATCAAGCATGCAATGAAATAGGGTACTCCATCCCTACACCTAAAGTTGTACATTGTCCCCAATGTACATAAATCAGCAGTACAGAATGGGAAATAAATATAACAAGAACTAAAAGATGGAATGAAGAAAACTTCCCCATTTTCGGTTCGGAGTGGACAATACATGCACGAACACGGGGTAAGTTCAATCATCGAAGGGTGGTGAGAGTGAAGCTCCTTTTATGATAATCCTACAAAGATCAAGAAGCAAATCTCATCTCACCAATTCAAAAGTAGGGAGGAAAAACAAAAATAAAAATAAACTAAGTCGAACAAAAACAACAAGGTATGACTCCGTGCAAGTTCTCTTCTCAATCTATAAGTGAACAAATAAATTCAAGGAAATTTCATTGAAAAGTTACTGTAGCACGAGCAGAAATTTTGCAAGAGTATCCCCTTGTTTTTGAAGCCCAAAACTTTACAAATAATGCCTTAAAATGCAATTAAATCAAAGATTAAACATTCACATAACATCTCCCAAAGTTTGAAGCAAGATAAGCATGAAAAGGAAGAAGAAACATCAAGATTGCTTCAACACACAAGTTAGGGCTTCAAAGCTTGAATCGAAAACGATCGGTGGAGAAGATGATGAAACCTTGAATAAACCACTGGATCCACGTTGCAAAGGTTAGGAGAGGAGTGTAGAGGACGAAAAATAAAGAAAAACGGTGAAAGAATGAGGGAAAACGGATGAGAGATGAGAGAGATATGAGTAAAATGGTGAAGAGGTGTATTTAAGAGATGGGCAGCCCGAGCTCCTCACGGTCTAGCATGCGCCCGCATGCTAGCCCGCATAGGGCTCGGGTTGGCTATGTGGGCAAGCATGCGGGCGCATGCTTGCCCGTATAGATGCCCAGAACCTCCCAACTCAATTTTTTTCAAGTTTTTTCAAGAGATCAAGCCATACACATGAAAGTTTTCCTCCAAACAATTATAAAAACACTCGAAACAAAGCCGAAAACTCACATAAATCGATAAAACCTTCAACCAAAAAGCACCAAAACTAAAAAGAACAACAAAGAACACAACAACCAAGCATTAGCAAATGATACAAAAAACTAAGAAATACGAAAAACAACACAACTAACACAACACACCAAAGAATAAAACTAAACCACACACTCAAAGAAAATACGAAAACACACTTGCGATGAATTTAAAAACTTGGGTTGCCTCCCAAGAAGCGCTTGTTTTATGTCATTAGCTTGACATTAGTTACCTCGAATTCATGGTGGAGCAAATGGTGGAGACTTACCTCCATTCTTTGACAAGGAGTTGTTACCCGGGAAGTTCAATGAAAGGCATGAGAAAATTCCAAATTTACCTTGGCCCTTAAAGAACAAACGATCTACCTCCTCAGGTGGAAATGTGGAGACCTTTGTACTTCCTTTTGATCTCTCATGCTTGTTTCTCCACACCTTCTTTTCATTTTTCTTCTTTTTGCCATGGGGTGGCAAGATGCTCTCCAATTGAGTCACATGATAAGTTGGTGGAGAGGGGGTCTCTTCTTCAATTTCCTCGTTCGCAAAATCTTCTAAGTATTCATCTAAAGGGTTCATGGCGAGGACTTCCCGTACACAATCGGTAACAATCAAATCTGTTGTATCCGCAAAATATAAAGTATCATCATGATCAAGGGAGTGTTCATTGCTTGAGGAAGAGTGAAGACCACTTGCTCGTCTCCAACTCTCAATGTCATTTTGCCCTCCTTGACATCTATCAATGCACCCGAAGTGTTGAGAAATGGCCGACCAAGAATAAAGGGGACGTCGACATCGTCATCCACATCCAGTATCACGAAATCCACTGGGATAATAAGCTTGTCCACCCTAACAAGAACATCTTCCACAACCCCACGCGGTCGTCGCACCGATCGATCAGCTAGTTGTAAGGTCATCCGCGTAGGTCTCAAATCTTCCAAGCCTAATTTCAGGAACAGGTTGTATGGCATAACATTAATGCTGGCTCCTGAGTCGGCCAATGCACTTTCATGCATTCCATTTCCTATCACACAAGGAATGATGAAGCTACCGGGATCTGTCAGTTTTTTTGGCAATTTTCTCTGAATTATAGCTGAACAATTTCCAGTAAGCGTCACCGTATCCAAGTCTTCCAGCTTTCTCTTGTTGGTGAGGAGGTCCTTCATGAACTTGGCGTACTTAGGCATTTGTGAGAGCGCTTCGACAAGGGGGATGTTCACATGAAGTTGTTTAAAGATATTGAGAAATTTCTTGAATTGAGCCTCATCCTTGTCTTGCTTAAGTCTAGATGGGTACGGCACAGATGGTTTAAACTCAGGGACCTTTGATGTTGGAGATTGGTTATGAATTTCAGTTTGCTTCTTTCTACTCCTTTCATTTTCATTCTCGGTTGTATTGGGGTATTCCCGGACGGCTACCCCATCATTAGAAGCACTTGGGCTTTCCTTAGCCCTTACTTCCACTTGTTTCCCACTCCTCAGTGTCACGGCCTTCAATTGCTCTCTTGGATTGCTCTCTGTGTTGCTAGGCAAGCTCCCTGAGGGTCTTTCCGATTGTGCCCTAGCAAGTTGTCCCACTTGATTTTCCAAGGACTGAATTGAAGCTTGCACATTCCTCAGAACGGCCCCAAACTCATCAAACTTCTTCTCGTGTGCCCCAAATCGTGCCTCGTTGTTGATCATGAACTTAGCAACAATCTCCTCAATTGTATACTTTTTTCTTGTTGTTGTTGTGGAGGTTGATATTGAGTGCTTTGGGGTAGTGGAGGCCTCTGCTGCGATTGGCTTTGATTCCATGAGGGGTTTGGATAATTTCTCCACCCCGGGTTATAGGTATTGCCATATTGTTTTCCCGGTCCCCTTTGCCCTCCACCAACATAGTCAACTATCTCCACAGGTGTTGAGGGAGCAATAAAAATAGGGCACTGTGACGTTGTGTGGCCCGCACCACAAGTGTCACATGACATAACAGCCTTAGCACCCGAGCTTGATCCCAACATGAACTGTTCGAGTCTTTGGGCCAAAGTGTCAACCTTGGAAGCTAGAGCATTGTTTTCATTGACACTCTTAGTTAGTGCATCAACCTTTGCAGCAAGAGCAGTTACTTCATTCACTTCATAATGCCCCTCCACCTTGGGTTGTTTCTGTCTCGTGCTCTAGTGACATTCATTACTAGCCATGTTCTCAATCAATGCTTCAGCCTCTTCAGGGAGTTTGTTGCTTAATGAGCCACCCGCAGCTACATCAATGAGTTGCCTCGTGGCATAATTCAGCCAATTACACAACATTTGCACTCGCATCCATGCAGGAAAACCATGATGAGGGCACTTGCGCAGAAGGTCCTTGAAGCGTTCATGTGCTTCAAAAAGGGTTTCATTGTCACCTTGCCTGAATGATGAGATCTCTTGTCTCAGTCGTGCTACCTTGCTTGGAGGAAAATATCGAGCCAGGAATTTTTCAACTATTTCCTTCCAAGTAGTGATCGACCCAGGAGCCAAACCAGTGAACCATCTGTAAGCTGCTCCTCTCAAACTGAATGGAAATAATCTCAACCTAATGGCATCATCTGAAATTGAGTTGATCTTAAAGGTTGAGCAAATTTGAAGAAATTGGGATAAATGAGCATGGGGGTCTTCATCTGCTAAACCATCAAACTGAACCGAATTCTGTATCATTCCATTCGTGCTAGCCTTGATTTCAAAATTGCTCGCCGGAACTGTAGGTGCTTGAACACTGAACTCTTCCCCAGTGAACTGTGGCCTTTCATAATCAGATAGGGTTCTTCCTGGTTCAGCCATAACTGAAGGTTCACTAGTTTCAACCCGAACTTCTCTCAAACGATGGTGTAGAGTTCGCTCAATCTCTTGATCGGGTTCAACAAGATGTGCTCGACTTGCTCGTGTCATAAGACGGGTACCTTGCAACAATGTTCAAGTCGAGGCTTAGAAAGTGAAGAAAGCAATCAAAGAAAAACAAAAGTAACAGAATGGCGAAATATATACAAGAATGGAAAATACGAAACAAAACAAAACGTTAAATCAACCTGCTCAAGCTTTCCAAGTATCCTTCGTCGAAATCCCCGGTAACGGCCCCAAAAACTTGGTCGTGTGCGTAACACACAGACTCCGCAAGTGCACGGGTCGCCAAGTAATACCCTGTGCGTGACACAGGGGTCGTATTCCCAAGGGGGAAGAGCTACCTTTACTCACTCTTTGCTTGCTGTTTAACTAATCATGTTCAGTTTAAGCAAGTAATTTAATGCAAAGCAATTTAAAACTCTAAATAAGGAAATAGCAAGAAACTCGCAACGGGATCGGATCATGGTAGAAAAATGGTCACGGATGTGGCTCACCAAGGGGGCTACTAAAGTGCAAATGAGGCTAAGATTATCATGCTTTTGGCAATTTGGACCGATAGAAAACCCTAAGCTAGGTCAACCCGATGGTCACGGTGTTGACTCCAAATCCAATAGTAGTAGTGGATGAAGAACTCCTTCCACCTCACATCCTTCCATGATTGCAAAGAGAGTAGTGGCTTTCACAAATTAGGGTTAAAACTCCACAAAGAAGCCAACCCTAAAACGGAGGGGTACAAGTACCCGATGATCACGGTATACTTATACAACTTCCCTTCCAAGCTTGAATGTGTCTACAACTAGGGCAATGTTCATGCAATCCAAGTAGAAACAAGGAAATGATAAACAAGATTCTCATGCATATCAAGGCAATAATCATCATCAAGCAAGGATTCACAAACCAACCAAAAGCATTAATAAATCAAAGCATCTCAAAAATACACAAGTTCACCCCCAAGGTTCACCCACATCCGGTGACCTTGGGGGTTTAAGTGTTCATCTCAAGTCTACAAACAAGATTCATCTTGAAAACAACCAACAAAGACATAGAAAAACTCCCTCAAAACCCGGAGGCCGAATGACGTTTGAAATTCCTCAAGAAGTGGCTTCCGAAGACGCCACTCAAGGTGTGGCTTCCCTTGTCTTCTACCGCCTCAATCGATGAAATTCGGAGTAGATCTTGCCTAAATCTTGTTCTCCCCGTCGTTTTCCACCTTAGAATCGCTCCCCTCGTTGTCCCTAAGGTCTGATCAAAAGTGGAAGAAGAGGCTCTCCAAAACCCTAGGTCTCCCCTCCAAAAAACTCTCTTGTTTCCCTTTTTAAAAGCCCCAGTCGGGGGGGGTTATGCGGCCAGGTATGCGGGCCGTATACATGCCCGCATAGAACCATTGAAAGGTTGCCGATTTTTCCCGTAAGTTCTACAGTGACTGCTACAGTACTGATACAGTACTGCTGCATTGCTTGAGCCCTAAAACGTCTTTTTCCATGCCGATTTCTTCACAAATCGCGTTGTCGAGCTCCCCTAGCTTCTTTGTGCCTGAAACAAGAAAAATCCCCGATTAAACCATCAAAGGGCATCGATTCATTAACAAAACATATCAATAAAACACAATACATATGTATAAAATACGTACATTTAGACGTTTATCAATGGTCGCCTCAAAGAGATTTCTTAATTAGCTAATCTAGGTTGCTGCTGGCACCTTGAAAGGTAAAACTCCATGGGTTGACTTTAAGATGGAATGGGGCACTTCGAAAATTGATTTTCACATGCTAATTTTAAGATAGGGTGTTTAATAGATGATTGTCTCAAGGAGAATTCATTGATTAAATATTTGTTTTTTGAGGAAAATGAACCCGAGGGCTTATTTATTAAAAAACACAATCAAATACAAAAGCAAGGGAAGGCAAAACACTAGATGATTGTCTCTTCTTTTTTTTCAATCTTTCAGATGGATGCTCATGCTGGCCAGGCACAAGAGCCACCCAACTTACTTCATTACAGGCTACATATATGCATTCATGCTATTACCAGCAGAGGAATACTGACATAGACTCATTTTTCATCATTTACTCTTTTTTTGTTTTTTCATAAAAATATATATACATTCTATCTCATGTCGCCTGATAAACTCCCTGCTGAAAACTTCACTTAGGGTTAAAGCAAAAACAAGAGACATAAAAGTTCTTAAACAACCATTGAAAGTAGAGTTTAACAATCTAACACTAAAATCAACAAAATGGGTTGGTTAGAGTATTAAAGGTAGAAGTACAGTGAGCAAGCATAAGTGTGCACTACAAATGAAATAGAACTACATTCAAGCACAGTAAAAGTACAACTCACAACTATCAGTCTACCAAGCTAGGAAGTTCTTAACAGTGAAATCATAGCTATCATAGGTTGATCAAGCATGCAATGAAATAGGGTCTCTATCCCCACACCTAAAGTTGTACATTGTCCCCAATGTACATCAGTCAGCAGCACAAGGTGAAAAAATAAACATATATATAATGAAATGTATGGGATGGAGAAAAGAAACTTCCCTGAATTGTTGGTGTACCAAGTACTTGTTCATTATGGACAGGGGGAAGTAGCTAAATGAGAGCGAAGGAATGTGTAGCTCCAAGATAAGCTGATGCCCTGAAATGAGCAAGAAGCTTATCACAAACCAAAGTTGTTCTAAATATCATATAAAATGGAGAGAAGCAAGAACCAAAATAAAGAGAGTTTAGTAAGGACAAGGCCTTTACTAACTCCAAGAGTACACACAATACAAGCAATAAAAATAAAAAGTGAGCAGCAAAATAAACAGCAACAAGTCGCAATAAAAGCAAGATGCGGGTCTAAGGATCTGGAGGGAAAGATGGTGCTAAATGGGTGGTCGCAGCGGAAACAGTGCCCGTAGATGAAGAAGATCCTCGCACAAGACTGAGTATCTCCGCCAAGTCGCGCTCCATACGGTGGTGGGCCTTGGTTCACTCACGGTGGGTGGAGGATCGCTCCTCGGTCATTTTGAAGACAATCTCTTGATTGGCATATCTACAAGATGAGAGGGGAAGCATCAAATGAAGAATTAAGATCATTAACTCTCAAAAATTGAAGAAAAGCAAGGAAAACACCCAGTGCTACAGTAACTTCCGAAAATTTTGGCAAGAGTTCTCCTTAGAAAAGTAGCCAAAAAAATGAATACAAAGCTTTAAAATCCCAAACAAGTGTTTCCCAAACATTCATCCATCATCAAATCAAAGATTGAAGTCAAAAAGAGCAAGAAATAATCATGGAAATACTAAGAAACACAAACCTTGCCCTAGTGTGTGTGTAGAAGGATGAGTGGAGAAATCGGCTCAAAAGAAGTGTAAATCCTTGAAAAAACTTCACAAATTTGATTGTAAGGAGGAAGAGAGTGAGTTAAAGCAAGAAAAATGAAGAAAAACGGTGGAGAAATGAAGGAGAAGTGAAGAGAAACTTTAGAGGAGAAGGGTGAATAGTGAAAGAAAAAAAAAGGGCTGATTTCTTTTCTAAGTGGCTGAGCCTATGCGGGCAAGCATGTGGGCGCATGCTAGCCCGCATAGGGCTCGGGTTGGCTATGTGGGCTAGCATGCGGGCGCATGCTAGCCCGCATAGCCCTCTGGTTGCCTATACGGGGTGGGATGTGGGCGCATGCTAGCCCGTATAGGTGCCCAGAACCTCCCAAACTCAATTTTTTCAAGTTTTTTTTTAATAGATCAAGCTATACACATGAAAGTTTTCCTGCAAACAATCATAAAAACACTCGAAACAAAGCCGAAAACTCACATGAATTGATAAAACCTTCAACCAAAAAGCACCAAAACTAAAAAGAACAACAAAAAACACAACAACCAAGCATTAACAAATGATACAAAAACTAAGAAATACGATAAACAACACAACTAACACAACACACCAAAGAATAAAACTAAACCACACACTCAAAGAAGATACGAAAACACACTTGCAATGAAATTAAAAACTTGGGTTGCCTCCCAAGAAGCGCTTGTTTTATGTCATTAGCTTGACATTGGTTACCTCAAATTCATGGTGGAGCTAATGGTGGGGACTTACCTCCATTCTTTGACAAGGAGTTGTTACCCGGGAAGTTCAATGAAAGACATGAGAAAATTCCAAATTTACCTTGTACTTCCTTTTGATCTCTCATGCTTGTTTCTCCACACCTTCTTTTCATTTTTCTTCTTTTTGCCATGGGGTGGCAAGATGCTCTCCAATTGAGTCACATGATACGTTGGTGAAGGGGGGTCTCTTCTTCAATTTCCTCGTTTTCAAAATCTTCTAAGTATTTATCTAAAGGGTTCATGGCGAGGACTTCCCGTACACAATCGGTAACAATCAAATCTGTTGTATCCGCAAAATAAAAAGTATCATCATGATCAAGGGAGTGTTTCATTGCTTGAGGAAGGGTGAAGACCACTTGCTCGTCTCCAACTCTCAAGATCATTTTGCCCTCCTTCACATCTATCAATGCACCGGAAGTGTTGAGAAACGGCCGGCCAAGAATTAGGGGGACCTCGACATCGTCATCCACATCCAGTATCACGAAATCCACTGGGATAATAAGCTTGTCCACCCTAACAAGAACATCTTCCACAACCCCACGCGGTCGTCGCACTGATCGATCAGCTAGTTGTAAGGTCACCCGCGTAGGTCTCAAATCTTCCAAGCCCAATTTCAGGAACAGGTTGTTTGGCATAACATTAATGCTGGCTCCTGAGTCGGCCAATGCACTTTCTTGCATTCCATTTCCTAACACACAAGGAATGATGAAGCTACCGGGATCTGTCAGTTTTTTTGGCAGTTTTCTCTGAATTATAGCTGAACAATTTCCAGTAAGCGTCATCGTATCCAAGTCTTCCAGCTTTCTCTTGTTGGTGAGGAGGTCCTTCATGAACTTGGCGTACTTAGGCATTTGTGAGAGCGCTTCGACAAGGGGGATGTTCACATGAAGTTGTTTAAAGATATTGAGAAATTTCTTGAATTGAGCCTCATCCTTGTGTTGCTTAAGTCTAGATGGGTACGGCACAGATGGTCTAAACTCAGGGACCTTTGATGTTGGAGATTGGTTATGAATTTCAGTATGCTTCTTTCTACTCCCTTCATTTTCATTCTCGGTTACATTGGGGTCTTCCCGGACCGCTACCCCATCATTAGAAGAACTTGGGCTTTCCTAAGCCCTTACTTCCACTTGTTTCCCACTCCTCAGTGTCACGGCCTTCAATTGCTCTCTTGGATTGCTCTCCGTGTTGCTAGGCAAGCTCCCGGAGGGTCTTTCCGATTGTGCCCTAGCAAGTTGTCCCACTTGATTTTCCAAGGACTGAATTGAAACTTGCACATTCCTCAGAACGGCCCCAAACTCATCAAACTTCTTCTCGTGTGCCCCAAATCGTGCCTCGTTGTTGATCATGAACTTAGCAACAATCTCCTCAATTGTATACTTTTTTCTTGTTGTTGTTGTGGAGGTTGATATTGAGTGCTTTGGGGTAGTGGAGGCCTCTGCTGCGATTGGCTTTGATTCCATGAGGGGTTTGGATAATTTCTCCACCCCGGGTTATAGGTATTGCCATATTGTTTTCCCGGTCCCCTTTGCCCTCCACCAACATAGTCAACTATCTCCACAGGTGTTGAGGGAGCAATAAAAATAGGGCACTGTGACGTTGTGTGGCCCGCACCACAAGTGTCACATGACATAACCGCCTTAGCACCCGAGCTTGATCCCAACATGAACTGTTCGAGTCTTTGGGCCAAAGTGTCAACCTTGGAAGCTAGAGCATTGTTTTCATTGACAGTCTTAGTTAGTACATCAACCTTTGCAGCAAGAGCAATTACTTCATTCACTTCATAAAGCCCGCCACTTTGGGTGGTTTCTGTCTCGTGCTCCAATGACATTCATTACTAGCCATGTTCTCAATCAATGCTTCAGCCTCTTCAGGGAGTTTGTTGCTTAATGAGCCACCTGCAGCTGCATCAATGAGTTGCCTCGTGGCATAATTCAGCCCATTACACAACATTTGCACTCGCATCCATGCAGGAAAACCATGATGAGGGCACTTGCGCAGAAGGTCCTTGAAACGTTCATGTGCTTCAAAAAGTGTTTCATTGTCACCTTGCTTGAATGATGAGATCTCTCGTCTCAGTCGTGCTGCCTTGCTTGGAGGGAAATATCGAGCCAGGAATTTTTCTACCATTTCCTTCCAAGTAGTGATCGACCCAGGAGCCAAACCAGTGAGCCATCTGTAAGCTGCTCCTCTCAAACTGAATGGAAATAATCTCAACCTAATGGCATCATCTGAAATTGAGTTGATCTTAAAGGTTGAGCAAATTTGAAGAAATCGGAATAAATGAGCATGGGGGTCTTCATCTGCTAAACCATCAAACTGAACCGAATTCTGTATCATTCCAATTGTGCTAGCCATGAACTGTGGCCTATGAACTGTGGCCTTTCATAATCGGATAGGGTTCTTCCTGGTTCAGCCATAACTGAAGGTTCACAAGTTTCAACCCGAACTTCTCTCAAACGATGGTGTAGAGTTCGCTCAATCTCTTGATCGGGTTCAACAAGATGTGCTTGACTTGCTCGTGTCATAAGACGGGTACCTTGCAAGAACGTTCAAGTCGAGGCTTAGAAAGTGAAGAAAGCAATCAAAGAAAAACAACAGTAACAGAATGGCAAAATATATACAAGAATGGAAAATACGAAACAAAACAAAACGTTAAATCAACCCGCTCAAGCTTTCCAAGTATCCTTCGGTGAAAATTCCCGGCAACGGCGCCAACAACTTGGTCGTGTGCATAATACACAGACTGCGCAAGTGCACGGGTCGCCAAGTAATACCCTATTCGTGACACAGGGGTCGTATTCCCAAGGGGGCCGGAAGAGCTACCTTTACTCACTCTTTGCTTGTTGTTTAACTAATCATGTTAAGTTTAAGCGAGCAATTTAATGCAAAGCAATTTAAAACTCTAAATAAGAAAATAGCAAGAAACTCATAACGCGATCGGATCAAGGTAGAAAAATGGTCACGGATGTGGCTCACCAATGGGGCTACTAAAGTGCAAAGGAGGCTAAGATTATCATGCTTTTGGCAATTTGGACCGATAGAAAACCCTAAGCTAGGTCAACCCGATGGTCACGGTGTTGACTCCAAATCCAATAGAAGTAGTGGATGAAGAACTCCTTCCACCTCACATCCTTCCATGATTGCAAAGAGAGTAGTGGCTTTCACAAATTAGGGTTAAAACTCTACAAAGAAGCCAACCCTAAAACGGAGGGGTACAAGTACCCGATGATCACGGTATACTTATACGACTTCCCTTCCTAGCTTGAATGTGTCTACAACTAGGGCAATGTTCATGCAATCCTAGTAGAAACAAGGAAATGATAAACAAGATTCTCATGCATATCAAGGCAATAATCATCATCAAGCAAGGATTCACAAACCAACCAAAAGCATAAATAAATCAAAGCATCTCAAAAATACACAAGTTCACCCCCAAGGTTCACCCACATCCGGTGACCTTGGGGGTTTAAGTGTTCATCTCAAGTCTACAAACAAGATTCATCTTGAAAACAACCAACAAAGACATAGAAAAACTCCCTCAAAACCCGGAGGCCGAATGACGTTTGGAATTCCTCAAGAAGTGGCTTTCGAAGACGCCACTGAAGGGATGGCTTCCCTTGTCTTCTACCTCCTCAATCGATGAAGTTCGGAGTAGATCTTGCCCAAATCTTGTTCTCCCCGTCATTTTCCACCTTAGAATCGCTCCCCTCGTCGTCCCTAAGGTCTGATCAAAAGTTGGAAGAAGAAGCTCTCCAAAACCCTAGGCTTCTCCTAAAAAAAACAACCCCCTCTTCTCTCTTCTTTTTCCCTTTTTAAAAGCCCCAGTCGGGGGGTTACGCGGCCAGGTATGCAGGCCGTATACATGCCCATATAGAACCATTGGAAGGTTGCCGATTTTCCCGTAAGTGCTACAGTAATTGCTACAGTACATGTTACAGTACGGGCTACGGTAACGGCTACAGTGCTCGAGGCCCAAAAACGCATTTTTCCATGCCGATTTCTTCTCAAATCGCGTTGTCGAGCTCCCCTAAGCTTCTTTGTGCCTGAAACAAGAAAAATCCCCGATTAAACCATCAAAGGGGATCGATTCATTAACAAAACACATCAAAAAAACTCAATACATACGTATAAAATACGTACATTTAGACGTTTATCACCTACAAGCATTGATTAAAACCAAGCATCCAAAATACACAAGTTCACCTACATCCGGTGCCCTTGGGGTTTAGTTGTTCATAATCTCAAAATACACACTCAAAAGCATGAAAACAACTAAATAAGGCATAATCAACCCCTCAAAGACGAAAATGGGGTTCCGAAGACGTCACTCAAGAGGCGGCTTCCCTTGTCTTCAACCTTCCTCCAATGATGCCCTAAAGTTGGATCTTCCTCCCAAATGCGCTCTCCTCCATGATCTCGCTGTGAAAATGCCCTCAACGCCCTCCTCCAAGCCGGATTTGATGATGGTGGTGTGGAGCTCCAAGGAGAAGGCCAAGTCCCCCCCCTCAAAATGCCCTAAAAGCCTTTAAATTCATGACATTGTGATGTCTTGCGGGTGACCTTGCAGGCGCAAGGTTGCCTGCAAGGCATCCAGAGACTTTCTCAGTTTTTTTCGGTGCTACAGTACCTACTACAGTAAATACGTTCTTGAGCTTATTTTGGCTTATTCAGTGCCTGTAATACAAATAAAAGAACTTTAGACATGAAAATAGACATCCACTTAACAAAAAGAGAGCAGGATAATATACACAAATATGTATAAAATACATATATTTAGACATTTATAAACACCACTTCCACACGATTTAGGAGGGAAAAAGGAGGGGAAATCCGGGCATTCTTGGGTGGGGAGAGCAAGATTTAGGAGGATCCACTTCGAGGACTTCATTGCTTGGAGGTTGAAGACAATGGGAAGCCATCCCTTCGAGTGGCAACTTAAGAAGGTTTTCTCCTGGGATTTAAGTGTCATTCGGCCTTCACCCTTTGAGGGAGTGTTCCTCATGTTTATTTTAGTTGTTTGCATAGATTGTTTGGTTGATTTGTTGAATATAAATAACTAAACCCAAAGGTCACCGGATGGAGGGGAACCTTGGGGGCTAACTTGTGATGTTTTGGATTATTTGAGTCATTTATTGCATTATTGGCTTGTTGTGATCCTTGTTTGATGTTCTTGATTGTTTTGGTACATGGTGGAGATCCCGCAAGCACGAGTGGGTCGTATTCCCAAGGGCCCGAGAATCTATTATTACTTCCATTTTACAATGTTGTCTGCCCGATCAAACTTGAGATTTGGAATGAAAAAGTAAAGAAGTAAAACAAAAGCAATCAAACTACTAAATACCGAGGTCGATAACTGGGAGGAAAACCAGGGTGAGAAGATAGTCACGGATGAGGATCCCCTCGGGGTTACTAAAGTGTGAAGGATGTTGGATTAACATGCAAGTGGCTTGTTGGACCGAGAAAACCCTAAATTAGGTCAACCCGATGGTCACGGCAATTGACCTCTAATCTGGTACGAGTATTGAATACGGGCTCTACCCGTACAAATCCTCCTAAGATTACAAAGGGCAAGATGGTTTTCTCAAACTAAGGTTGAATTACAAATGAGAAATTAACCCTAGATTGGAGGGGTACAAATACCCGACGGTCACGGCGTATTTATACGTATTTCCCTTCTAAGCTTGGTGAGTCTAACACTAGGGCAATGGTCATGCAACCTAGTATTGGCTAAGTATGAATACACAGAGTTCTCATGCATACCCAATCATTCACAAACACCAAACATGGATCACAAACAAACCAACAGGCATTAATTAAACCAAATCATCCAAACATCACAAGTTCACCCCAAGGTTCACCCACATCTAGTGACTGATAAGTGTCTAAATGTAGTTGCTTTTCATATATAAATCGTATTCACTTTGCATGTATTTTGTGAGGTTTGATGCCTATTTTGCGCTTAATCGTCTATTATTTGCTTTGTTGGGCATAAGGAAGCCATGGAGAACAAGAAGATATCATTTAGGCAAAAAGAGACGAAAACAGGAATTTCATACTACCCCCATACTACCCAGTATGGGGGCCGTATGTACTGCAGCAGCACAATGATTTGGACTTATCTGCCAGCTTTTCATACTACCCAGCATACGGGGCCATATGTACCCCGTTTGAATCGCGAATCAGTGGATATAAATACTAACTTTTAGGGCAGAAAAGGGAACTTTTTGGCTAGACTTTTTGCTGGACTCTTTGGAGGGCTTCGACTGGACTGTTTTTGGGGGAGTTCTTGGGCGACCTTAGGGAGGAGAAGAAGGGCAAGAAAGCTAGGAGATCATTGAAACCCAAGGTCCAAGGCTCTCAAGGCAAGAAGGCATCATCATCTAAGGGGAGATCTACCACGATTGGAAGGAAGGAGATCCACAGCTAGAGGAAGCGTCATTCGGCATTCTTTTGGCGGTGGAAGCATCATTCTACCTCTTCCTCCACCATTTCATCTAGGGAGTGTCAATTATGCTTTCCTTGTGTATTTTACTTGATTGTATTGCTTGTTGTAGGATGATGACACACTAGACCCCCAAGGCCACCGGGTGTTGGTGAACCTTGGGGGGTTCTATCATGTATGGATGATTGTTTGCTAATTTCATGCTTGGGTAATTTTGAGATCTAATTGTTTGTTTTCATGCTAAGTGCTACACTATGGAGAAATCCGTAGCTCTTTTATGAGTGATGCATGTAGATGTGACTTGCTCGCATGTATTAGATCATGAATGGATTAGAAGGGGACATTTGTATCATCACGCGCGAGAAATCGGGTGTTTGGTAGCCCTCCATGTAGGTTTAATTCGAAGAAGAGTAGGTTTACTCCTAAGTGAGATTTCCTTGTACTTATTGCAATCGTAGGAATGTGGATTTGGAAGAAATTCCTATCTATGTTGGTATGGGATTAGGGTTCAATCGCCGAGAAATTGGGGTTGTTCTAATCTTGGAATCTCATGGTCCATTTTACCCTTGCATCTTTTGTTCGTCATCCATGTTTCATGATAACCCCTCAAGGGGATCCACATCCATAGGCCTTTACATTACATTGAGTTTCTTGCTTGCTTATTCCTTGTTCTCTCCAATTTGTTCTTAATCTTGTTTTAATTTTTATTTGCACTTAGTAGAGTAAATTCCATCACTTGAGATCTTAGGCTAGATAATAGCTCGAGAAGGAGTAATAGGAGATCCTTAGCCCCGTGGAATACGATCCTTGTGTCTTCGCACGAGGTATTACTTGGCGATCCCGTACGCTTGCGGGGAAGCAATCAGTGACCTTGGGGTTTTAGTTGCTGATAGCCTCCAATACATGAATGAAAGCATGAAAACAACTAAACTAAACATAAAAGCACTCCGTCCAAAGATGAAAGTCGAAGAAGCTTCCAAAAATGCCACCCGAAGGGGTGGCTTCCCGTCGTCTTCAACCTCCACATTGGAAGGCCTAGAAATAGATCTCACTCAAGAGCGCGCTCTCCTCGCCGATTCCTCCGTGGAAATGCCCTCCAAGCTCTCCTTCTTGGTCAGATTTGGAAATGGGGGTGTGGAGCTCCAAGAAGAGGCAAAGGTCCCCCTTTTAGAATGCCCTAAAAGCCTTTAAAAAGGTGAAATTCGTGTCTCCTCACGGGCTGCCTCACGGCCATGAGGTTGCCCGTGAGGCATCCAGAGAGTTTCGTAGAAAATTTCACCTCGGGGTGCTACAGTACCCTGCTACAGTACCTACTACTGTAATTCTGCTGCAGTGTTTTTGCTACAGTACGGCTATAGTAAAGAAGCCCAAAAACGTCGTATTTGGTGTTGATTTCTTTCTAAATACGTTCTTGAGCTCATTTCGTCTTATTTAGGGTCTGCAACACAAAATAAAGAGATTTAGACCATAAGAAGGGCATCGGCTCATCAAAAAGATAATAAAATAATACAAATGAATACGTATAAAATACGTATATTTAAGGCGTTTATCAAACATCCCCATACCTAAGCGTTTGCTTGTCCCCAAGCAAACAAATATGAAGAAGAGAGGCAAGAAGATAAACGGCTAAATATACGACCTCAAGCTGAACTGTACAGGACTCCACAAGCACAAATGGACAGGAATTAAGAAGTGAGTTGTTCAATGTATAGTCAAGTAATATTAGCTCTGTTTCATCCAAAGTGTTCCTGTGTGTGTGTGCTGACTTATACCTTGACCTCCACACCCTGTATTACCCAGGATGCTTGTTCACCTCACTTAAATTGAAATTAGTGTTAGTAGTGCCAAAAACCCTCTCAATAGTCAGTTAAAAATCTTTTGGTCCCAAAATGAAACTTTAACATCAAGTGAAGGTAAAACAGGTTTCAGGCGCCCAAAAGGTCACAAAGTTTTTTTTTTTATTTTTATTTTTTTATAGAGTCCGCCTAACGTAGATTGCACAAAAAGCTTTAAGCAAGATGCACATGCTGGCCAGGCACAAGAGCCACCCAACTTACTTGACTACAAATCTACATATACGCATTCATGCTTTTACAATCAGATGAATATTGATATAGAGACATGATAAGTGTCTAAATACACCGTTTTGTAACGGTGCATTGCATGTACTTTCATGCATTATTTGAATGAAACCGGTGCCCTTTGATGTGTTTTTCGTGTTTTTCTATTTCAGGGCATCTACGAGCCATCTACGTGAGGAGGAGCATTTAGAGGATGAAATTCGAGTCCAAAGAGCAAAGAAACGAAGGTTAAACGAGCTCTGGACGTCATTCGAGCACTCCTACATGAAACGGGCCTATTCAGGCCCGTTTTCAGGCCCTGTGCGGGCCTATATGCGGCCCGCACACCTTTGTCCAGCCCGCACACCCTTGGCAGAAGGGTGTGCGGCCTCATGTGCGGCCCGCATACCAGGCCGCACACGGCTCGGGTTTAAAAGGGTTTCTAGGGTTTTTTCGAGAGGGATCTTGCCACCGGCGCCTCCAAGCAACCCCACGCTCAAATATTCATCGGAGGAGGTTATTTTGTAGTGGAATCAAGTGGGAGAAGAGGGAGGAACGCATAGATCTTCATCCTAGAGCTTGCCGACGCGGATTCGGCAAGTTTCTTCATCAAACCTAGTCGACACGCTCAAGAGGGAGTTCTTAGTGCTTTTGTTGATATACTCTTTATTGTTTAAACTTTCCTTCTTATTCATGTCGAACTAAACCTCCCAAGGCCGCCGGGCAACCGGTGAACCTTGGGAGGAATACTTGTATTGGATGTTGTACTTTTAATTCAATGAATGCATGGTGTGTTATTTGGTTTCATACTTTGTGTGCTTAATTGTAGTGATTTGCATGAGAACTCTGTATTTCATCTTATCGATTGTGCTTGGTTGTGCGAGGTGCGCTCTTGCATTAGATCTACATAGTATGAAGAGGGATTCATTGTACCGGTACACCGGAGGTTCCGGGTGCCGGTAGCCTCCCGTAGGTTGTAGAGTTTGTCTTAGCGAAATTGCTTATAGATAACTCCAACCAAGGCTCCTTAATCCCAATGACATCGTGTGAGTATCCTTTGGATAAAGGAACTTGTACTGGATTAGGGCTACACTACGGAGGTTCCGGGGTAGTCGACTTCCGAGCCTAGACGGACCAAAATATTATACTCGATGCATGCATTACCTGTTTTTACAACGTCCTTGCTTGTATTTCTCACTGGGGAATCCTTGCCTGGGGCCTTATCTTTGATACTTGCTTTCCCTCTACATGCTTATTGTTTGTTGGTGGCTTGATCATTTTTATTGCTTTATTTTCATACTTATTTTTATTATAACAAAACCCATGTCTTGTGGTACGCCCCTTGCGTAACCGCAAGTGCACGGGTCGCACAAGTAGTATAATGTACCCTTTGGGTCGGGTAGCCGAATCCACAGGGACTGGTATAGCTTCTAATACTAACGTCCTACTCAATATCTAACCAAATCGAGAATGAAGGAGTTGACTTTGGACTGACTTCGAGGAAGGCGAGGGAATGGAAAGTTCACTAAGGGAAGATTTAGGATTGACTCGATGGAGGAGATGAGGCCCCGGGGTTGGGTTTCTGACGTTCACTAACTCAGTCTTTCTCAGTAATTATCAGGGATGTCTTCAGTTCTAAACCTAGTTATGCTATAAGCATGTGGTTTCTAGCGCTGCCGAGCCCTAAGTTGAACTCCCTCTGCTTGCAACAATCAATAAAGATTCACAAACCTAGATAGGAGAACCTAACTACCAAGCATCAAGCACTAAACAACATACAAGATAGCCAATAACCTTGATTTATTGAAATGAACAAGACAATCATAAAAACTGCAAGTAAAGACAATGAGTTCGAGCTACAACGTCATACAACCACCCCCGGGGCTCCCTTAAGAGTTTAGCCCCTCATAATAACAACCAACAAACAAAATGCCAAAGAAATTACAAGACAAGAAATTGAAAACTCCCTAATTTCTTGCATCCTTGAGGTTGTTGAAGGATCTACGATGTCGTGTAATCTCCCTCCAATCGGCCTACCATACGCTTGGCATTCCCCTGATGAAGCTGAGGTTGAACCCCCAAAACTCTCCCTTTCTTTCTCCCAAAGATCGCCCACCAAAAGTCCCCCAAAAACCTAAGTTTTTAGGGTTTTAATGTTTTCTCGATGTGAGCACGGGCGTGCTGAAGCCGTGCTTCAAGCCGTACAGATTACGGCCAAATAAATCTTCAGAAAACTCACAAACCTGTAATCTGCACGGGGAACAGCACGGGCGTGCTTGGGCCGTGCTGAGGCTTTGCACGATCGTGCTCAGCGAACTCAATGCTACAGTACTCGTGCTACAATACTTGTGCTACAGTGATTTTGCCCCGAAAATTCGTTAACCTGTAATTTGCACGGGGAACAGCACGGGCGTGCTTAGGCCGTGCTGAGGTTTTCACGACCGTGCTCAGCGAACTCAAGCTGTGCTGATTTGTGGCTGAATTCTCCTGCAATTTGCACGGGGAACAGCACGGGCGTGCTTAAGCCGTGCTGAGCTTGATGAGGCTTCTTCTAAGTCCTTTAGCTTCTAAAATTGTTCCAAAACACTTCTTCTTGCTTCAGGACTTTGATATCTGCATGACAAACAACGAATACCTCAAATAGCACTGTACTTGGAGAATTACAGCCAAAATATTCAATAATGATGAGGGTAAAGCATGCAATACATATATATGAAATGCGCTCATCATCTTGACTTGACTAAACAGCTAATCTAAGAAGAAGTAATAGTAGATCTCGGGACCGTAGGGAATACGACCCTCTTGTGCTCGCACAAGAGGTATTACTTGACGACCCGTGCACTTGCGGCCGGGGAACCGTGTGCCCGCTTTTTAGCGACGCGCGCGGCGACCATCAAGTTTTTGGCGCCGTTTCCGGGGACTCCGAGAATACTAGGAAAACTCCTAGATGCTGGCTTAGTCATATATCTTTTATTTTTGTGCATATATACATTTTTATTTTTTTTTGTATTCTTTTATGCTTTATCTTTTTTATTATTTTGTTTGTATACAGAGGCCATGGATTTTCACGAAGCTATGGTGGCCGCAAAACTTTATGCACTTGAAGAAAAGTTGGACAAATTTATTGCCATGCAAGCAAACGAAAGAGATAGGGATAATAATGTTCACAACCCATTTTGGAGGGGATACCAAAATTCTTTTAGATATTCTCAAGAACAACAATGGAATTACCTTCAACAAACAATGAGAGAATATCCCCCATATCAAGAACGGTGGCACTATCATCCTCCAGTTATTCCACGTGAGCAACACTGTCAAAGGAAAGACATAGTTGTGGAGGCGCTAGCAAAGTTTATGATAGCCACTGAGAACAATTTTAGGAATATTCGAGCATCTATTCAGAAGATTCAGAAACAAGTGGCAGAACTTCAAATGGCAAATGCAGAGGCTGAAATGATGGAAGAGCAACCAATCGAAGTTCTACCAAAAGATGCTATTGAAGGTGAAAATGGGGAAGCTAAAAGCATGCATGCAGAAAAATCAGAGGAGGTAGAAGAAATTAAGCCAATGGAAATGGAAAAAACTACCTATCTCAATGTTGGTCCATTCATCAAGTGCACCAAAAAAATCCTGGGAATTAAATTTCAAGAAGTGGGTAAGAAGTTGAAGGCACCTAATGACCCACCTATGCTTGGACTAGATAATTCCCAACCAAAGTTATTTCCTTGGAGGCCTAAACAATGTTTAGGGGCACTTAAAGGAAATAAGACTGGGAGAGAAGAAGATGCGGGGACAATGATCAAACCAACAACAAACCCCCCAAATTTTAAACTGCATAACTCCCGGCCCAAACTATTCCCATGGAGACCTAAAGGTAAATTGTTCAAGGTCTCCGCAAGCTCCAAAACCAGGGAGGTAATCTCTTTTCTTGGTAGTAGTTATGCTAGATGTAGCCGGGAGGAGCACAGTCTTCTCAAGCCTCCATGAGGTAAGAAAGAGGTACGTCAAGCTCGTGACGTTAAACAAGCGCTTCTTGGGAGGCAACCCAAGCCTTTAAATTAGTTTTCTTACTTTCCTTATTGTGTGTTTTTAGTTTTTATAGCTTTTGTGCTTGTTTTTGTTTTTGTTTTGTGTGAGTATCTCAATTGCACATTTTTTGTCGTTTGATGTGTTGCCATGAGTATTTATTGTTGAGGTCGACGATTCTTGATGTGTTATCTACAGTTCTATGATCATACTTTGCATTGTGATGAGGATTATGTATGTAACGTTGAGTTTCAAGGTTTTCTGGGGCTGTGCGGGCTGTCTACCACCCGCACAAGCAAGGCAGAGGGGTGTGTGGGCTGTATGCAGGCCGCACATCCATGTGCCGCACACAGCCCGCACACAACCCCATTCAGCACAAAATTTCAGCATTTTCAGCACACAAGAAATTCTGTTTCTCTTTCTCTCTTTGGCTGATTTTAGTACAGTTTTTTTTGTGAGCTTTTGTGTAGGAAACCCTATTTATTTTGCCAAATTAACCTTGATCTTGAAACCCCTTATCATTTTGAGTTTTAATTTTGTCGATCTATCACTTTTCATCAAGTTTTCAACGACACCGTTAGTTTTTGCCATCAAGCTTTGGGTGTGAATTTCTCTCTTATCTTTCTAGATTTTATTGCTTAAATCTTTATCAAAGCCCAAGCAAAAGAAGGTGAGAATGCTTTAAACTTGAAAATTCATGTTGATATATCTTTTCTTTACAAGTTCTCCCCAAGAGACGACAGTTGAGACAATTATGCTTGAGTACTCACATTTTGTGCTTCCTTGTCTTATTTCTTTTTGTAGTTCAAGTTGGAAAGAGATTAACTCTTCCAAACTCTTGCTTTATTTTTTTTCTTGTTTTATTTTAGCTCTTTAATAATTTTTGTGTGATGATGATGGATGCTTTGATCTAATGTCCCGTTCTATCTCGCAGGGGTAGACGTGGGCATTGCTTTCTCTTCTCTCTACTATCATTAGGAGCACGATGATTACGTGATCTTATCCATTCATGTGCTACCACTCTAACTCAGGGAAGTTCACCTACCCCTCATCTATGCTTTATACTTCTTATCATTTATTTTGCGCCGCTGACCATGTACATTTGGGACAATGTACGAGTTTAAGTGGGGGGTGGCATGCATGCACATATGTTCTTTAGCATCGAAATTTTTTGTGCATGTCTGTTCTGGTGAACTTAGATGAAATTTATGCATGATTGTAACCTATGATGGTGATGATACTTAAGTTTACATTAGAGTAGGACAATGATAAATGCTAAGCTATTGCACACAACCTTGTACTTACTGAATTTTGATCATTCACAGCATTCCATCACATACCTTTTAGCTTGGACCTTGGACACCTAGGTTAGGTTAAATGATAACCTTCGTGACCCTCTTAGTAGCTAACCCATTTTAGTGATACCGTACCTTGATGTGTTAGGCTTCTTCCTAATGAGTTGTCTGAGGGCTTCTGTCTTTCTCTTTAAATTGGCAAAAAGGGAAATAAAGTGTTGCAAAAAAAAAAAAAAAAAAAAAAAAAGAGAGTTTTATATAGCAATAAGAATGACAATGCTCCTCTACTTGAATAGAAAATTAACTTAGGTTTCGGGCTCCTAAAAAGAGTGTTTCCTAAGCCAAAAGCTAGAAAAGCACGAGCATGTTCATGTGAACTTGTTATCTTCTAAATAAGTTGGGTTTTTGGTGTCTGATCGGCATATATACCCTTCCAAAATGAAGATTACAGTTCATGTTAGTCAAAAAAAAAAAAAAAAAAAAAGGGCCAATTGTGTATAGACAAGAGACAGAAGTGCCTTGTGAATTCATTAGGGGGTTCCCTACCATTTCAAGGTTCGTTACCGCTTTAAGTGGTGTGATGTTCTTCAAGAAGTGGTCCTCGGGGTGTCATTTTTCTCCCTATCTAGGTTACAAGAACCCAGGTGAAGAAGGTTGCACACACACAGCATCATCTTGCCGAATGAATGTTTCGAAATTTCCTTTATGGTTGTAGCTTAGCATCTAGAGTCTTACACTTGCTATTGTATACTTATACTTGAGCCGGAGGTTGTGTATTTAGTCACTTATCAATTCCTCTTGTTCTTCATGTTTGTTTGCTTGGGGACAAGCAAACCTTCAAGTGGGGGTAGTTTGATAAGTGTCTAAATACACCGTTTTGTAACGGTGCATTACATGTACTTTCATGCATTATTTGAATGAAACCGGTGCCCTTTGATGTGTTTTTCGTGTTTTTCTACTTCAGAGCATCTACGAGCCATCTACGTGAGGAGCAGCATTTAGAGGATGAAATTTGAGTCCAAGGAGCGAAGAAACGAAGGTTAAACGAGCTCTGGACGTCATTCGAGCACTCCTATATGAAACGGGCCTATTCAGGCCCGTTTTCAGGCCCTGTGCGGGCCTATGTGCGGCGCACACCCTTGGCAGAAGGGTGTGCGGCCTAATGTGTGGCCCGCATACCAAGCCGCACACGGCTCGGGTTTAAAAGGGTTTCTAGGGTTTTTTCGAGAGGGATCTTGCCACCGGCGCCTCCAAGCACCCCCACGCTCAAATATTCATCGGAGGAGGTTATTTTGGAGTGGAATCAAGTGGGAGAAGAGGGAAGAACGCATAGATCTTCATCCTAGAGCTTGCCGACGCGGATTCGGCAAGTTTCTTCATCAAACCTAGTCGACACGCTCAAGAGGGAGTTCTAAGTGCTTTTGTTGATGTACTCTTTATTGTTTAAACTTTCCTTCTTATTCATGTCGAACTAAATCTCCCAAGGCCGCCGGGCAACCGGTGAACCTTGGGAGGAATACTTGTATTGGATGTTGTACTTTTAATTCAATGAATGCATGGTGTGTTATTTGGTTTCATACTTTGTGTGTTTAATTGTAGTGATTTGCATGAGAACTCTGCATTTCATCTTATCGATTGTGCTTGGTTGTGCGAGGTGCGCTCTTGTATTAGATCCACATAGTATGAAGATGGATTCATTGTACCGGTACACCGGAGGTTCCGGGTGCCGGTAGCCTCCCGTAGGTTGTAGAGTTTGTCTTTGTGAAATTGCTTATAGATAACTCCAACCAAGGCTCCTTAATCCTAATGACATCGTGTGAGTATCCTTTGGATAAAGGAACTTGTACTGGATTAGGGCTACACTACGGAGGTTCCGGGGTAGTCGACTTCCGAGCCTAGACGGACCAAAATATTATACTCGATGCATGCATTACCTGTTTTTACAACGTCCTTGCTTGTATTTCTCCCGGGGGAATCCTTGCCTGGGGCCTTATCTTTGATACTTGCTTTCCCTCTACATGCTTATTGTTTGTTGGTGGCTTGATCATTTTTATTGCTTTATTTTCATACTTATTTTTATTATAACAAAACCCATGTCTTGACTTGACTAAACAGCTAATCTAAGAAGAAGTAATAGTAGATCTCGGGACCCTAGGGAATACGACCCTCTTGTGCTCGCACAAGAGGTATTACTTGACGACCCGTGCACTTGCGGCCGGGGAGCCACATGCCCGCTTTCTAGCGACGCGCGAGGCGACCATCAAGACATTGACTCCTTTTTTCACTTTTTTTTTTAGCAAATATATACATCCTAACTCAGGACGGCTGATCAACTACCTGCTAAAAACCTCACTTAGGGTTAAAGCAAAAATAGGAGACTCAAAAGTTTTTTTTTAAAAAAAAAAACTATTGAAAGAAGAATTTGGCATCCTAACACAAAATCAAAAAGATGGGTTAGAGTGTCAGAAGTGGAAGTTAGAGTGAGCAGGTATCAATGTACACTAAAGATGAAACAGAATTACATTGAAGCACATGTAAAGTACAACTCACTACTATCATTCTACCAAGCTAGGAAGTCCTTAACAATAAAATCATAGCTATCATAAGTGAGTCAGGCATGCATTAAAATAAAATACTCCATCCCAACACCTAAAGCTGTGCATTGTCCCCAATGTACATAAGTCAGCTGCACAGGGGGGGAAATAAATACAAAACAAAAATTTAAAGATGGAGTAAGAAACTTCCCCAATCCGTCGATGAAGTGTGAGACAAGTGTGTGTGGACTTGGGGTAAACCATGCGGTGAGGGCCTGGAGTGTGGAACAGCTGTATCATCTTCCTGAAATCACAACAAAAGCTGATCATAACTCCAGAGACAAAAATAATAAAGGAAGAGCGCGTACAAAAATAGTTCAGAAAACCCTAAAATAAAGTTTAGCAGAGTAGGAGCTCTGACTAGCTTAAAAGTACAAGCGATAGCAAAAGAAAATGAAAACAAGCAAGCTCGAAGTAAAGAACAAAAAACAATGGGGTGGTAGTGTCTTGGGGCCTAGAGGCCAGAAGGGAGTGAAGGTGTCACGCAGGCTGTGGATGCAGATGTGGTACCGACTGAAGATGATGAATTACGTAGACAGAATAAGATCTCGGCGGTATTGCTCTCTATACGGCTCAGTGATGCCGCCATGTCTGTGTGTCCCTTCTCGAGCCTTGTAACCGCTCATAAACTTCAGAACGAAATGCCTCAAATCTTCCTTCAAGTGGTCGCCGCGCTCTGGATCTGCACTCCTGCTCCGGCTCTGAATCATACTCAGATGCAGAGTCTGTCTCCTGAGATGGGTCAGGGTCTGGTACACTGGTACTCTCACGCTTCACAAGTCTGTAAGTATTGCCCCGCCGCTCAACTAGACCAATGCATGTAAGAGTCTGCATGCCAAGCGGTGTGATAGCACCAAGAACTGTCATACCCTAGGTGCGGTCTATAAGGCCCATGCCTCTGATTATGCGGGTAAAAAACGGTCCAGCAAAGATTGCCCCAAGGCGGACAAACTGTCCCTGATGTACTAATGCCTCTGCTACAAGACGTCCCATGTGTAGGGGTTGTCGCTCGATAATGCTGTAGAGCATCAGTAGATCCATACGTGATATCACCCCGGTTTAGTCTGGCCGACCCCCTATTGTCCGCAGTTGAGACGCTTTCTTTGTTTTTGAGCAAGTGGCAATGGAAGCCCAATATGTTGCACCCGTCACGGGGTAGGGAAAATCAACAGTGAGGTCTTTAAATTCAGATGTGCGCGTGTAAGATTCGGGGTAGAGTCCCATAAGCACCCCTAATTGGTCTTGTGTAACCCTGCGATGCTTCCCAAAGGCACGGAAGGAAATAGAGCTTGGTTGGCGAGTGAAGGGACAGTGTTTTGCAATCTCAATTGTGCTTAAGACTTTGAGGGTAAGCTCTTTGTAAGTTGGTTCGTCAATAGAAAATAGCTTATCCCAACCGTGGTGAGAAATGAGTTCCAAAACGGTACCGTCCAAGCCCAAGCTCTTAACCACATCCCAATCTATCATTCTAATGATGCCGAAGCTCTTTCTTGAAAGAAGCGCGAAACGGGACTTGTGATCCTCATTTTTAAACCTTGGTTGGTTGGGGGATGGGGTACGGTTATTTCGGGCCCTCTTGTGTGCTACTTTCTTGACCGGCATCCTACAAAACCAAAGGATCATCAATTCAACTAATTACAAGGAAAGCAATAGCAAAATAATGAAAATTTCATGAAAAATGCTCAGTGCTACATTAAATCCGAGAAAATTTTGCAAGAGTTTTGCTTGAAAAAGTAGCCAAAAATTTTTACAAACATGCCAAATCATACTTAAGATGCTCTTGTAACAAAGGAGAGCGAAATCCAAGAAATAAACACCCCACAAACCCAAAAGAAATCAAGCCCTTGAGTGAAAGAACAATTACCTAACCCTAGAATATGTGGAGCAATGTCTTTGCAAAATCCGGCCGAAAGAGTGTTTTTTCTTCGAAATTTCTTCACCAAATGAGATGAGGGGAGGAGGAGAGGGATTTAGAGCAAAAAAAAAAAAATGAGGAAAATTGCTGGAGAATGGAGGGAGAAATGAGAGAAGGGTTGGAGAAGAAGAATGAACAAAAAGACATGAAAAAGGGCCCTTTAAGAACCCAACCCGTGAAGCCTCACGGATGGGGTCACGGCCATGAGCCCACCCATGAGAATTCACTGGATGGCTCATGGGTGAGCTCACGCCAGTGAGCTTCCCCTGGATTCTTCAAGGGCAAGTTTATGGGCCATAAATGGCCAAAACGTGAATTTTTTTCAACTTAACCTCTTCCAAACCCTCAAACATTTAAAACAATGACAAATAAAGCATGGAAACACTCAAAACATGATTTTCATGGCATCTAATCTACAAATCACTCAAGGAAACACATGATCATGCAAAGGGATTTGAACAAAAATGATGAACAAAACCACCACAACATGAAAAGCAACTTGATAACTAACACACCAAAAATACGGAAAAGGAACACACTAAGCATTCAAACAACAAGAAAGAAGAAATTAAACAAATTTAAGAGCTTGGGTTGCCTCCCAAGAAGCGCTTGTTTAAAGTCATTAGCTCGACTCTTCTTACCTCAAATCATGGTGGGACAAAGGGCGGAGAATTACCTCCATTTCTTGATGGAATGTTGTGACCTGGGAAGTTCATAGAAAGACAAGAGAAGATGCAAAATTTACCTTCATTGTCAAAATATAGGCGGTCTACCTCACTCGGTGGTAGCGGGGAGATACTCATGCTTTTCTTCATTTTCGCATTCATCTTTCGCCATGCCTTCTTCAAAGTTCCCTTTTTCTTACAATGCGGAGGTGATATAACTTCCATTTGGGCTATTTGTGGTGTTGGCAGAGGCGAGGCCTCCTCTACTTCCGGTTCTTCATCCTCGGTTCCTTCTAGGTACTCGTCTAAGGGATTCAACGAAAGAACTTCCTGCACACAATCGGAAATTATTACGTCAGTTACATCCGTGAAATATAAAGTATCATCATGATCTATTGTGTGCTTCATAGCCTCTGGAAGTGTGAAGACAACTTGTTCATCCCCCACTCTCAATGTCATCTTCCCTCCCTTAACATCAATTAAGGCTCCTGAGGTGTTAAGGAAAGGGCGGCCAAGGATCAACGGGACCTCTACATCATCATCCACGTCTAGTATCACAAATAATTTATAGGGCATCACATTAATACTTGCCCTAGCTTCAAAAATAATTTATAGGGCATCACATTAATACTTGCCCCCGAGTCAGCTAAAGCATTTTCTTCCATCTCTTTTCCAAGTACACAAGGGATAATAAAGCTACCCTGATCATTCAATTTCTTTGGCAGCTTCTTTTGGATTACAGCAGAATAATTCCCAGATAGAGTTACAGTGCCCAAGTCTTCTAATTTTCTCTTGTTAGTAAGAAGGTCCTTCATGAATTTTGCATCCTTGCGCATTTGAGATAGAGCTTCGACCAAGGGAATGTTAATATGAAGTTGCTTGAACATGTGGAGTAACTTTTTGAATTGGGCTTCATCCTTGTCTTGCTTGAGCCTCGAGGGATATGGCACCACAGGCTTGTATTCAGGGCTCTTATGAGTGGGTGGTTTTGGAACATCATCATTCTGTTTCTTCGCAGTCTCTACACTTGCATTTTTACTCGTATTGGGGTCTTCCCGAATGGCTACCCCATCATTGGAAGCACTTGGGCTCTCCTCGGCCCTTGCCTCCAACTGTTTCCCACTTTTTAGTGTGACAGCTTTTAAGTGTTCTCTTGGGTTGCTTTCAGTGTTACTTGGTAAACTACTCGAGGGACATTCTGCTTGCGCTCTAGCGAGTTGCCCAACTTGATTTTCCAAGGACTGAATAGACGCTTGAACATTTCTAGGCACAGTACCGATTTCATCAAACCTTTTATCTTGAGCAGCAAACCTGGATTCGGTATTAATCATGAACCTTGCCAAGTCGTCTTCAGTTATGTATTTTCTTTCTTGTTGTTGAGGAGGTTGATAATGAGGACCTTGAGGTTGGGATGGCCTTTGTAGTGATTGGGCTTGGTTCCAAGAGAAGTTTGAATTGTTTTTCCACCTGGGTTATACGTATTACCATATTGATTACCCGGTCCCCTCTGACCTCCACTGACGTAGTCTACTGATGATTATCCCGCAAGCGCACGGGGTCGTCAAGTAATAAACCACTCGCGCAAGCACGAGTGGGTCGTATTCCCAAGGGCCCAAGGAGCTACTATTACTCCCCTTTCGTCTATTTCCTAGCCTAACACTACAAAAGATAAATAGTGATTGCGAAAAGATAAAAAAACTACTAATATGAAATCCGGGCTACTACTACACACATTTAGCGAACAAGGGAGAATCAAACACACGAAGAGGTGATTTGGACAATGAATTCCCCTAGAGTTGTCATTAGGTCCTGAATTTAGGATGAAATGTTGAGATGGTAGCTGGGCCAAGAGACTCCTAAAGTAGGTCAACCCCGATGGTCACGACGATCAACCCCTAATCCGATAGAAGTATTGGATCGGAATCACATCCGCCCAAATCCTCCTATGATTGCATTAAACTTAGGGAAATCTCTAATTAGGTCAAACACAATATCTATGTTCATCCCTAATGGTTGGAGGGGTACGAAATACCCGATGGTCACGGTGTATTCATACATGAATCCCTTTCAAGCTTGGTGAGTCTAATACTAGGGCAATGGTCATGCAACCTAGCATTTCCTAGAAATGGCACACCGAGTTCTCATGCATACCAAGGCATTAAAATACACCAAACATGAACCACAAACTATAAGATTCCATAAAAGAAATACAACATCCAACAATACATCACAAGGATAATCATCCAAATTACAAACAAACACCCCTAGAGTTCATCATGTCCAAACCACAAATAAGTTAGTTCCTCATGAAAGAGGAACACTTACACAAGTTCAAGGAGCAAATAAACAAGAAAAGAAGGAAGAAACACTCCCCTAGCTTTGGAAACCCTTGAATGGATGAAGACCTTCAAAATACACCTTGATGTCTTGGATCTTCTCTCCAAACCTTCTCCTTCGATGTGTACCTCCCTCTTGGTGAAGATTGTGTCGTAGATCGCCAGAAATGGCCGGCAAGGAAGGTGGGGCGCCGGCCCTAGAAGAATAGATCAAAAAGTCCCCTCAAAAATGCCCTAAAAGCACTTTTAATACATGACATCGCGATGCCTTGCGGGTGGCCTTGCGGGCGCAAGGTTGCCCGCAAGGCATCCAGAGAGTTTCTCAGGAAAATTTTCCTTTCGGTGCTACGGTACCACCTTGCCTACAGAAACGGCTACGGGACTACAGACTCTGCTACAGTGATGAAACCCAAAAACGCCGTATTTGGTGTCGATTTCTTCATGAATACGTTCTTGAGCCTATTTCGGGCCTGTAACACAAGATAAAGAGATTTAGACTATAAAAAGGGCATTGACTTATCAAAAAGATAATAAAATAATACAAATGAATACAAATGAATACGTATAATCCAGGATGTTTTTTCACCTCACTCAAATTGAAATTAGTGCTAGGAGTGCCAAACAAAAATCCTGTCAATAGTCAGTTAAAAATCTTTTGGTCCCCAAACGAAACTTTAACATCAAGTGAAGATAAGACAGGTTTCAGGCGCCCAAAAGGTTTTTTTTTTTTTTTTTTTTTTTTTTTTTTTTTTTTTTTTGGAGTCCGCCTAACGTAGACTGCACAAAAATCTTTCAGCTGGATGCACATGCTGGCCAGGCACAAGAGCCACCCGACTTACTTGATTACAGATCTACATATACTCATTCATGCTTTTAGAAGCAGAGGAATACTGACATAGACTCAATTTTTCACCTTTTTTTTTTTTTTTTTTTTTATTAATACACAACTTAACTCAGGACGCCTGATCAACCACCTGCTAAAAACCTCACTTAAAAACCTTACTTAGGGTTAAAGCAAAAATAGGGGACTCAAAAGTTTTTAAAGGACTATTGAAAGAAGAATTTGACATCCTAACACAAAATCAATATGATGGGTTAGAGTGTCAGAAGTGGAAGTTAGAGTGAGCAGGTATCAATGTACACTAAAGATGAAACAGAACTACATTCAAGTACATGTAAAGTACAACTCACTACTATCATTCTACCAAGCTAGGAAGTCCTTAACAATAAAATCATAGCTATCATAGGTGAGTCAAGCATGCATTAAAATTGAGTCAAGCATGCATTAAAATAAAATACTCCATCCCCACACCTAAAGCTATACATTGTCCCCAATGTACATAAGTCACCGCACGGGGTGGGAAATAAATATGCAACAAGAATTGAGAGATGGAGTGAAGAAAACTTCCCCATTTTCGGTTCGGAGTGGACAATACATGCTCGAATACGGGGTAAGTTCAATCATCGAAGGGTGGTGAGAGTGAAGCTCCTTTTATGATACTCCTACAAAGATCAATAAGCAAATCTCATCTCACCAATTCAAAAGTAGGGAGAAAAAATAAAAATAAAAATAAAAATAAACTAAACCAAACAAAAACAACAAAGTATGACTCCATGCAAGTTCTCCTCTCAATCTACAAGTGCACAAATAAATTCAAGGGGAATTTCATTCAAAAGTTACTGTAGCACGAGCAGAAATTTTGCAAGAGTTTCCCCTTGTTTTTGAAGCCCGAAAATTTACAAATAATGCCTTAAAATGTAATTAAATCAAAGATTAAACATTCACACAACATCTCCCAAAGTTTGAAGCAAGATAAGCATGAAAAACAAGAAGAAACATCAAGTTTGCTTCAACACACAAGTTAGGGCTTCAAAGCTTGAATCGAAAACGATCGGTGAAGAAGATGATGAAACCTTGAATAAACCACTGGATCCTCATTGCAAAAGTTAGGAGAGGAGTGTAGAGGACGAAAAATGAAGAAAAACGGTGAAAGAATGAGGGAAAACGGATGAGAAATGAGAGAGTTATGAAAGAAATGGTGAATGGGGATGTTTAAGAGATGGGTGCCCGAAGGCCTTGCGGGCTGGCTTGCGCCCGCAAGCCAGCCCGCAAGCCTTTTCTGGATTGCTTGCGGGCATCCTCACGCCCGCAAGGATGCCCGTGAGACCTGCAAATTCAGCCCTTATACATTTTTTTTCATTTCAACCATTGCACAATCAAAGCAACAATGAATTCGAACAAAAATCACACAAGAATTTGCATTCGAATGGCATAAAATCAAAGGACCAAACCTAAAAATTCAAGAACAAGCATGGATCATACTCAAACAAACAACCAAACAATCTAACATTCAAACAACAACGAGTAAAGAAAAACACAAACACAACAATCCATCACACAATTAAAATACGAAAATTCAAAAAAACATGAATCTAAAACTTGGGTTGCCTCCCAAGAAGCGCTAGTTTAGCGTCATTAGCTCGACGTACCTTGTTCTTACCTTAGGGTGGCTTGAAAATGGTGTGTTCCTCCCGGCTAGAAGTGGCATACGAGCTACCAAGAAAATTAAATCGTACCTTCCGGGATGGTGTCAATGTGGAGGTCAAGTATGAATTACCTTTTGGCCTCCATGGAAAGAGCTTCGGCCGGGCATTGTGCAATTTTAATCTTGGCAAATCTTTAGATGGACTTAGCATTCTTCTCGCCACTTCATTTGTCCCGGCTAAATTTCCATGGAGCCTCATCAAAAATCGTTTTGGCCTCCAATGGAATAAGTTAGGATGAAGATTTTTCAAGCTCGGCATAGGTGGGTCCTTGGCTGGTGTAAACCTCCTACCCACTTCTCCTTCTTCAACCATTGTCAATCTTCCATTAATTACCCACAAAAATCGTTTGGGTCTCCAAGGAAATAATTTTGGGTGGGACGTGTCTAGCAATGACATAGGTGGGTCATTGGATGGCTTCAACCTCCTACCCACTTCTTCGATTGTCCCGGAAAATCCTTTTTGTGCATAATAAATGGATTGGCTTCTATGCAAAGGGCTCGCTCAATTTGTATCGGCACCACCTTTTCTTCTCCTTCAAGCTCCACTATACCAAAGTTCTCTTCTATCTCCCTTTCAATGTAGCTCTCTTCGTTTTCATTATTGCTTGTAGTTGGGAGTTCTATTCTTGGCATGAGGATTAATTGTTCAACCCGGTCCTCTAGCTTGTGAAGGGATGCTTGCACATTCAAAAGTGTGGCATGGATAGCCTCAAATCCGGAATTATATTTAGCATCAAGGGATTGAAGTTCGGCGGTAATGGCTTCAAATTTAGTGTTGATGGTGCGAAATCTATGTTCAGTATTCACCATGAATTTTGCCAATACATCCTCAGTAGTATATTTACTTTCTTGCGGAGTTCCATGTTGAGGACTTGGAGGGGGAATGTACCGTTGCTCTTGAAGTGACTTGTGGTTAATAAATTTGTTGAGTTTCTCCTCAAGAGCATCTATTCGAGCGGCCAAAGCAAAGTTTGGATCATTCAAGGTCAAAGCTCCTTGCATTTTGCCAAGATTAGTATACCCCGCACAAAAAGAAAACACAAAGTCAAACAAAGCACAACAAAAGAACGAAGATAAATAAGAAAATATGTACAAGAAGAAGAAGAATGGCTAGAGCAATAGACTATAGGTTTTCCTAGTATCCCTTGTGTCCCCGGCAACGGCGCCAAAAACTTGATGATTATCCCGCAAGCGCACGGGGACGTCAAGTAATAAACCACTCGCGCAAGCACGAGTGGGTCGTATTCCCAAGGGCCCAAGGAGCTACTATTACTCCCCTTTCGTCTATTTCCTAGCCTAACACTACAAAAGATAAATAGTGATTGCGAAAAGATAAAAAAACTACTAATATGAAATCCGGGCTACTACTACACACATTTAGCGAACAAGGGAGAATCAAACACACGAAGAGGTGATTTGGACAATGAATTCCCCTAGAGTTGTCATTAGGTCCTGAATTTAGGATGAAATGTTGAGATGGTAGCTGGGCCAAGAGACTCCTAAAGTAGGTCAACCCCGATGGTCACGACGATCAACCCCTAATCCGATAGAAGTATTGGATCGGAATCACATCCGCCCAAATCCTCCTATGATTGCATTAAACTTAGGGAAATCTCTAATTAGGGTCAAACACAATATCTATGTTCATCCCTAATGGTTGGAGGGGTACGAAATACCCGATGGTCACGGTGTATTCATACATGAATCCCTTTCAAGCTTGGTGAGTCTAATACTAGGGCAATGGTCATGCAACCTAGCATTTCCTAGAAATGGCACACCGAGTTCTCATGCATACCAAGGCATTAAAATACACCAAACATGAACCACAAACTATAAGATTCCATAAAAGAAATACAACATCCAACAATACATCACAAGGATAATCATCCAAATTACAAACAAACACCCCTAGAGTTCATCATGTCCAAACCACAAATAAGTTAGTTCCTCATGAAAGAGGAACACTTACACAAGTTCAAGGAGCAAATAAACAAGAAAAGAAGGAAGAAACACTCCCTCTAGCTTTGGAAACCCTTGAATGGATGAAGACCTTCAAAATACACCTTGATGTCTTGGATCTTCTCTCCAAACCTTCTCCTTCGATGTGTGCCTCCCTCTTGGTGAAGATTGTGTCGTAGATCGCCGGAAATGGCCGGCAAGGAAGGTGGGGCGCCGGCCCTAGAAGAATAGATCAAAAAGTCCCCTCAAAAATGCCCTAAAAGCACTTTTAATACATGACATCGCGATGCCTTGCGGGTGGCCTTGCGGGCGCAAGGTTGCCCGCAAGGCATCCAGAGAGTTTCTCAGGAAAATTTTCCTTTCAGTGCTACGGTACCCTACTACAGTAACAGCTACAGTACTCTGCTACAGTACTGCTACAGTGATGAACCCAAAAACGCCGTATTTGGTGTCGATTTCTTCATGAATACGTTCTTGAGCCTATTTCGGGCCTGTAACACAAGATAAAGAGATTTAGACTATAAAAAGGGCATTGACTTATCAAAAAGATAATAAAATAATACAAATGAATACGTATAAAATACGTATATTTAGACGTTTATCATCTACTGACTCCATATGTGCAGGGGGAGTAACAAGAATTTGGCATTGGTTTGTTGCATGCCCAGCACCACATGTTTCACATGACATCACTGCCTTTGAGCTTGAGCTGGAGCCTAACATGAATTGATCAAGTTTCTGAGTTAAAACTTCAACCTTAGCATTGTTACCAATAACATTCTTGTTCATGGCTTCCACTCTTGCCGCCAAGGCAGTAGTCTGTATATCTATACTTAGGCAATACTAGGTTGCATGACCATTGCCCTAGTGTTAGACTCACCAAGCTTGGAAGGGAGATATGTATAAATATACCGTGACCATCGGGTATTTGTACCCCTCCAATTCTAGGGTTAATTACTCACCGGTAGTCCAACCTTAGCTAGAGAAAACCACCTTGCTCTTTGGAATCGTAGGAGGAATTGAACGGAACAAAACCCGTATTCAATACTCGTACCGGATTAGGGGTCAACTGCCATGACCATCGGGTTGACATAATCTAGGGTTTTCTCGGTCCAACAAGCCATTTACATGTTAATCCAACATCCTGTACACTTCAGTAGCCCCTGAGGGGATCCTCATAAGTGATCGCTTTCTCAGCCTGATTTCAACTTTTTATTGCCCCGGTTATTTAGTATTCTGAATTGCATTTATTTCTTGTATTTACATTTTCATATTTTACTCTCGAGTTTGATCGGCTAGACAACATTGCGTGCGTGAGTGGTTTATTACTTGACGACCCGGTGCGCTTGCGGGATCACCACCAAGTTTTTGGCGTCATTGCCGGGGACCCTCGAGAAATATTTGGAAAACTTTGAGCGTGTTGATTTGGCTTTTGTTTTTCCGTATTTGTCGGTCTTGTATATATTCCGTCATTTCATTTTCTTTGCATTTTCCAGCTTGTTCATCTTCAAGTCTTAACGCTAGAGTTGAATTTTCTTGCAAGGTACCCATCTTATGACCCGAGGAAGTCAAGAAAATTTTGTTGAACCCGACAACGAGATAGAAAGAACATTGCACTGTCGTTTGAGAGAAGGTACTGAGGGTTCAAGACAACGAGAAGTTCGGGTAGAATCGAGTGAGCCCACAGTTATGGTCGAGCCAAGAAGAACTCTATCTGATTATGAAAGGCCACAATTTACCGGGGATGAATGTAGTGTGTTGGTTCCCACCGTGCCCAAGAATAATTTCAAAATAAAAGCAAGCACGATTGAGATGGTGCAAAATTCGGTACAGTTTGATGGGCTTGCTGATTGGTACGCCCCTTGCGTATCAGCAAGTGCACGAGTAGCACAAGTAGTAAAGTGTACCTTTTAGGTCAGGTAGTCGACTCCACAGGGACTGGTATAGCTTTTAATACTAACGTCTTGCTTAATATCTAACCAGACAGAAGATGATGGAATTGACTCTGGATTAACTTCAAGGAGGTTAAGGGAAAGGAATTTCACCAAGGGAAGATTTGAGGTTTGACTCGATGGAGGAGATGGGGCCCCGGGGTTGGATTTCCGACGTTCACTAACTTGGCTTTCTCGGCACTTATCAGAGGTATCTTCAGTTCTAAACCTAGCTATGCTATAAGGGTGTTGTTTCTAGCGCTGCCGATGCTCTAAATTGCACTCTCACTGCTTGTAACTATCGATTGTGATTTACAAACCAAGATAAGAGAACCTAACTTCCAAGCAATCAAGCACTAAACACACACAAAATAACCAATAGCTCAGATTTAATGAAGGGAACAAGATACTCATAAATGCCGCAAGTAAAGATTAAGAGTTCAAGCTACAACGACATAGAAACAACCCCGGGGCTCCCTTAAGAGTTTAGCCCCTCATGATAACAAACAACAAGTACAATGCCAAAGAAATTGAAAAACAAGAAGTTGAAAACTCCCTAATTTCTTGCATTCTTGAGGTTGTCGAAGGATCTACAATACCGTGTAATCTCCTCCCGATCGGCCTACCATAAGCTTGGCATTCCCTTGATGAAGAGGAGGATGAACCCCCAAAGCTCTCCTTTCTTTCTCCCTTTGTTCGCCTACCAAAAGTCCCCTTAGAAACTGAGTTTCTAGTGTTTTAATGTCTTCTCGATGTGAGCACGGGCGTGTTGAAGCCGTGCTTCAAGCCGTGCAGATTACGGCCAAATAAATCTCCAAAAAACACACATTCCTGTAATCTGCACGGGGAACAGCACTGGCGTGCTTAGGTTGTGCTAAGGTTTGCACAACCGTGCTCAGCGAACTCAGGCTATGCTGATTTTTAGCTGAATTCTCCTGTAATTTGCACGGGGTACAGCACGGGGGGGCTAAAGCCGTGTTGAGCTTGATGAGGATTCTTCTAAGTCCTTTAGCTTCTAAAATTATTCCAAAACACTTCTTCTTGCTTCAGGACTTTGATATCTGCATGACAAACAACGAATACCTCAAATAGCACCGTACTTGGAAAATTAAAGCCAAAATATTCAATAATGATGAGGGTAAAGCATGCAATACATATATATGAAATGCACTCATCAAATACCCCCAAACTTGAATTGTTGCTTGTCCTCAAGCAACCTTATTCCCCTAATAAAGTGATGAGTGCATGACCTCTGATCTCAACAAACTAAAAGAGTTACTGAAGCTTAAGGAGTTTCTGAGAACTAGTGACTTAGTCAATTGAAAGCTTGTGAAAGATTTTACTCTTACTCCGTACTACCGTGTGTGTGTGTCGCCTCATGGAGCATGTCAAACTGTTCTTGAGGGGGTCTAGTACAAGTTCTTTCTTCTCACTATTTTCACTGCTGACTCCTAAACTGGGTAGTAGCTTCATACACCCTAGAGGTAGCCATTTCACTTGGTAGGTCATTAAAAATGACATTTATGATGCCTAAGATCCGACTACTCAAGTGCGGCTTTCGCTTTTTCTAAAGTGATAGCTCTTTCTACCATCTTTCTCACAAAATTTGACAGGGTATCCCAAAAGGAATCCGACTTTTCACAATTATTTTCTTTTTCTCGTTTTAAAATTTCTTTTCATGTTTCTTTTTATTGCCAGAGTTTGGAGCCAGAACCTAACTTTTTCAAGAGCCTTGCAACTAGCCCTTCCTCTAACAGAGTGACATATCAACAAACGCTAAGTGTTCAATTAAGGTTTCCAAAGTAAGAGCAAAATAAAACTTTAAGTTCAACAAAAATGCACTAATATGCTCAAAAACTCCTAGCTTAGCAATTCTTAACCAACAATTTCATAGATCGTCCTAAGTCATGCACAGCATCTAATCCTATTTGAACACAAATACACAACTCTCCCCCACACTTGAATGAAACATTGTCCTCAATGTTTAAAGATTTAATCATGCAAAGCAAGGAAAATGATTTCAAGTAAAAGTGAGGGTTGGGAAATTTTCACCAAGTTAAGGGAGAGGTGCCGAAGTAAAATTCCATGGCACACAAGGGCGTGTGTTGATCGCTAGTTAGGGAGGAGTTGTTTGAGGCAACCAGCAAGATGGACATTCATAAATCCTGAGGTAAACATGCAAGAATTAGAGACAGAAAATAACAAAAACTCACTGAAAAGATATCAGTTTAGTAGGGGACTCCCCTTGGTAACTGACTCACGGAGAACAAAAGACAACAAAAGTAAAAACAAAGTACACAGAAACAAAACAAAACAACAAAGTAGAACATCAAAACCCGGCGCACTCTGAATCGGAATCAGACTGGTCGGTGGTGTCGACGCCTTCACTCCGGGATGTAGAAGGTCCAGCGGCACGGCGAGGAGGTGGAGACAGGGTGACTTCGAGGTGAGAGGCCAGCCGCTTCATGATCATCCATCACCGGAAAGAAGGAGAACCCGCTGAAGGAGAATCCGGAATGTGGGTGGAAGCGCGAGCGCGTGGGGTGCGAGGAGATGATGGTCCGGCGGCTTCAGGAGGAGAATCAGGGACGCTGGCAGCAGGGGGGGCCAGGTATCTTATACCCTGAGAGGTGGACGTGGATCGCAGCATCCCCTTCGCTCGGAGCATGTCCACGGAGACAGGAAGTACGCCACCTACCATCCGCATAGCACGGGTGCCTGCCTAAAGTCCCATCCCTCGAATCAGCCGAGTGATGTAGGACCCACAGAAAATAGCGCCGACCCGAGAGTCCTGTCCCTGATGGTGGATGCTAAAAGCCACCTCGTAGCCGAGGTGCATCTGGAATCCGTCAAGCATGCCCAACAGGAAGTCGAAGTCGCGGCGACTAACGACTCCTGTGCTGTCTCCCCGCCCTGTGATCAAGTGACTGAGAATAAAATGAATGTACCTGAGGGCTGGGAAACGAAGAGATGAGGCCTTGGACCGGCGAGGGTTGTACTCCCGGTCCGTGCTCAGACGCTGCCAACACGCCTCCTGGGACTCGCCGGGTGGTCAGGCGACGATGAGGGCGTCGTACTCTGGAGTCCTTGTGAATTCCTCATCGTACAAGCCCAGTCTGACAGAAAACTCCGTCAGACTCATGCGGTGTAGCTCACCTAGCTGACTGGGCCTCGAGACAGCTCCCGGTAGGCCCCTTGCTGATTGGTACGCCCCTTGCGTATCCGCAAGTGCACGGGTCGCACAAGTAGTAAAGTGTACCCTTTAGGTCGGGTAGTTGAATACACAGGGACTGGTATAGCTTCTAATACTAACGTCCTGCTTAATATCTAACCAGACAGAAAATGATGGAATTGACTCTGGATTAACTTCAAGGAGGTTAAGGGAAAGGAATTTCACCAAGGGAAGATTTGAGGTTTGACTCGATGGAGGAGATGGGGCCCCGGGGTTGGATTTCCGACATTCACTAACTCGGCTTTCTCGGCACTTATCAGAGGTATCTTCAGTTCTAAACCTAGCTATGCTATAAGGGTGTTGTTTCTAGCGCTGCCGATGCTCTAAATTGCACTCTCACTGCTTGTAACTATCGATTGTGATTTACAAACCAAGATAAGAGAGCCTAACTTCCAAGCAATCAAGCACTAAACAACACACAAAATAACCAATAGCTCAGATTTAATAAAGGGAACAAGATACTCATAAATGCCGCAAGTAAAGATTAAGAGTTCAAGCTACAACGTCATACAAACAACCCCGGGGCTCCCTTAAGAGTTTAGCCCCTCATGATGACAAACAACAAGTACAATGCCAAAGAAATTGAAAGACAAGAAGTTGAAAACTCCCTAATTTCTTGCATCCTTGAGGTTGTCGAAGGATCTACAATGCCGTGTAATCTCCTCCCGATCGGCCTACCATAAGCTTGGCATTCCCTTGATGAAGGGGAGGATGAACCCTTAAAGCTCTCCCTTTCTTTCTCCCTTTGTTCCCCCAGCAAAAGTCCCCTTAGAAACTGAGTTTCTAGGGTTTTAATGTCTTCTCGATGTAAGCACGGGCGTGTTGAAGCCGTGCAGATTACGGCCAAATAAATCTCCAGAAAACTCACATTCCTGTAATCTACACGGGGAACAGCACGGGCGTGCTTAGGCCGTGCTGAGGTTTGCACGACCGTGCTCAGCGAACTCAGGCTGTGCTGATTTTTGGCTGAATTCTCCTGCAATTTGTACGGGGTACAGCACGGGCGTGCTAATGCCGTGTTGAGCTTGATGAGGATTCTTCTAACTCCTTTAGCTTCTAAAATTATTCCAAAACACTTCTTCTTTCTTCAGGACTTTGATATCTGCATGACAAATAACGAATACCTTAAATAGCACCGTACTTGGAGAATTAAAGCCAAAATATTCAATAATAGTGAGGGTAAAGCATGCAATACATATATATGAAATGCACTCATCACTGATGAAGACCCTCATGCCCACTTGTCCAAGTTTCTTCAGATATGCTCAGCCTTCAAGATCAATTCAGTTTTTGATGATGCAATCAGGTTGAGATTATTTCCTTTCAGTTTAAGGGGAGCAGCCTGATGAGCGCATTTCATATATATGTATTGCATGCTTTACCCTCATTATTATTTAATATTTTGGCAGAAATTCTCCAAGTACGATGCTATTTGAGGTATTCGTTGTTCGTCATGCAGATATCAAAGTCCTGAAGTAAGAAGAAGCGTTTTTGGAACAATTTTAGAAGCTAAAGGACTTAGAAGAAACCTCATCAAGCTCAGCACGGCTTGAGCACGCCCGTGCTGTTTCCCATGCAAAGTGCAGGAAAGTTCAACCACAATTCAGCACAGCCTGAGTCCGCTGAGCACGGGTGTGAAAACCTCAGCACGGTCGAAGCACGCCCGTGCTGCTTCCCGTGAAAATTACAGGAGAATGCAGCCACAGATCAGCACAGGCAGAGTTCGCTGAGCACGGTCGTGAAAACCTCAGCACGGTCTAAGCACGCCCATGCTGTTCCCCGCGCAGATGAGATGTTTGTGAGTTTTCTGAAGAGTTATTTGGCCGCAATCTGCACGGCTTGAAGAAGGGCTTCAGCACGCCCGTGCTCACATCGAGAAGACTTTAAAACCCTAGAAACTCAGTTTCTAAAGGGACTTTTGGTGGGCGAACTTTGGAAGAAAGAAAGGGAGAGCTTTGGGGGTTCATCCTCCACTTCATCAAGGGTATGCCAAGCTTATGGTAGGCCGATTGGGAGGAGATCACACATCATTGTAGATCCTTCGGCAACCTCAAGGATGCAAGAAATTAGGGAGTTTTCAATTCCTTGTATTTTAATTTCTTTGTCATTGTATTTGTTGGTTGTCATCATGAGGGGCTAAACTCTTAAGGGAGCCCCGGGGTTAGTTGTATGACGTTGTAGCTTGAACTCATTGTCTTTACTTGCAGTATTTTGAGTGTCTTGTTCCTTTCAATAAATCAAGGTTATTGGCTATCTCGTATGTTGTTTAGTGCTTGATGCTTGGTAGTTAGGTTCTCCTATCTTGGCTTGTGAATCGTTATTGATTGTTGCAAGCAGTGGGAGTTCAACTTAGGGCTCGGTAGCGCTAGAAACCACATGTTTATAGCATAACTAGGTTTAGAACTGTAAACTTCGCTGTTAAATACTAAGAAAGACCGAGTTAGTGAACGTCGGAAACCCAACCCCGGGGCCCCATCTCCTCCATCGAGTCAAACCTAAATCTTCCCTTGGTGAATTTCCCATTCCCTTAACTTCCTCGAAGTAAATCCAAAGTCAATTCCTTCATCTTCTGTTTGGTTAGATATTAAGTAGAACGTTAGTATTAGAAGCTATACCAGTCCCTGTGGATTCGACTACCTGACCCAAAGGGTACACTTTACTACTTGTGCGACCCGTGCACTTGCGGTTACGCAAGGGGCGTACCACACCCTACAGATGGCTTACTTCTTTGGCTCCGGGAACGATCACTTCATGGAAGGAAATGGTGGAGAAGTTTCTTACCCGTTATTGTCCACCAAGCAAAGCAGCCAAGCTGAGGCAAGAAATTTCAACATTCCGACAAGGAGATTCTGAGACCCTATTTGAAGCTCATGAAAGACTTAAGGACCTTCTTAGAAGATGTCCTCATCACGGATTCGCTGCATGGATGAGGGTGCAGACATTTTGTAATGGGCTGAATTATGCTACAAGGCAGCTCATCGACACAGCAGCAGGGGGCTCCTTAAGCAACAAACTTCCTGAAGAAGCTGAAGAGTTGATGGAAAATATGGCTAGTAACGAATGTCACTGGAGTACTAGACAGAATCCAGTTAGAGCAGGAGGACTGTATGTGGTGAATGAGACTACAGCCTTGGCGCAAAGAGTGGAAGCCTTGAACAAGAATGTTGTTGATAACAATGCTAAGGTTGAAGCTTTAACACAGAGATTTGATCAATTCATGTTAGGCTCCAGTTCAAGTTCTAAGGCAGTGATGTCATGTGAAACCTGTGGTGTTGGGCATGCAACAAACCAATGCCCTGTTCTTGTTACTCCCCCTACACAAATGGAGTCAGTAGACTATGTCAGTGGAGGTCAGAGGGGGCCGGGTAATCAATATGGCAATACGTATAACCCAGGGTGGAAGAGCCATCCAAACCTCTCTTGGAACCAAGGCCAATCACAACAAAGGCCACCCCCACCTCAAGGTCATCATTATCAACCTCCTCAACAACAAGAAAGGAAATACACAACTGAAGATGTCTTGGCTAGATTCATGATTAATACCTAATCAAGATAAAAGGTTTGATGAAATCGGTACTGTGCTGAGAAATGTTCAAGCGTCTATTCAGTCCTTGGAAAATCAAGTTGGCCAACTCGCTAGAGCGCAAGCAGAACGTCCCTCGGGTAGTTTACCAAATAACACCGAAAGCAACCCAAGGGAACACTTAAAAGCTGTGACACTGAGAGGTGGGAAATAGTTGGAGGCAAAGGCCGAGGAGAGCCCAAGTGCTTCTAATGACAGAGCAGCCATTCGGGAAGACCCTAATGTGATAAAAAAAACAAGTGAAGAAAATGAGAAGAAACAGAATGATGATGTTCCAAAACCACCCACTCATAAGAGCCCTGAATACAAGCCCGTGGTGCCATATCCCTCAAGGCTCAAACAAGACAAGTGTAAGGGTTGATGACCTTACACTTGGTCAACGGGCATACATTATCACTTAGACCAAGCCACGAGGGCGCACAGCTGCGTGGATTTGGTAGCGCGCGCAGGTGGCGCGGCGCTTGTGTTGTGTCAGGACCAAGGGCGGGTGAAATACCCCGCATGATCATGGGCTGAGACCGTGAGGCAGGCGCGCGCTGGACCATGGGCGTGCGCGTGGCCGGTGAGCGCGTGGGGCAAGCGCGCCCCTTACCAAGAGTCAAGTGTCGCAGGACTTCATCATGTAGAGTGTTGGATCTCTAACAAGCCTAGGCGGGGCAGGAGACTTGATCAGGCCGGTTGACCGATAGCTGATTCCGAATCTGACAAGGCATTACACAGGCGTATGCAAGTAGGCACGTGGCCGGGAGCGTTGCCGAGCCAGGGGCGAGGATGGCACGCAGTATTACCGCGCGTGACCGGTACTGCTACGCGCTGTGACCAAGGGTGGCTGGTTAAAGCTACAGTCGAGTCAGAGGACACTGCAAGCTAAGTGAAGTCAGGGAATTCACGCCAGACCGGTATTGGGCATGGGGCTCAATCAACCTTGGATTTGGGGTAGCTCTTGTATTAGGGTCAAATGTGTCTTTGGGAGAAGACAAGGCCACTTGGTGTTGGTTTTGGCCATGGTTGTAAACATTTCTCAATCTAAGAGAGTTTTATGTTTTTCTCTCTCAAAATGGGTTTCATTGTGTCGTGTTTCTCGTACCGAGGGGTTTTCCGGATTTGCTCGCTTCTTCTTATTTTCGCTGTGCTTTGTAATGCAAACAGGATTCACTAACTGTTCTTGCAAGGAAAGGCTGACCTGTCGGTATGGTGCATGTCAGGTGCCGCACGGCCGAAGGTGATCAGTTGAAGCCGTGATAACAAGGAAGATGCCCAATTCAAAAAGTTCCTCAGCATCTTCAAGCAACTTCATATTAATATCCCCTAGGTCGAAGCTTTATCGCAGATGCCTAAGTATGCTAAATTCATGAAGGACTTCCTCACTAACAAGAGGAAGTTGGAGGATCTAGACACAGTGACACTTACGGGAACCTGTTCAGCTGTAATTCAAAAGAAATTGCCAAAGAAATTGACAGACCCGGGAAGCTTCATCATACCCTGTGTCCTAGGTAAGGGATGCAAGAAAATGCACTGGCTGACTCAGGAGCCAGTATAAACGTGATGCCATACAATCTATTCCTGAAGTTAGGGCTAGAGGATTTGAGACCCACGCGAATGACCCTCCCGCTTGCAGACCGCTCAGTGAGAAGACCCAGAGGAGTTGTCGAGGACGTTCTTGTGAGGGTTGATAAACTCATCATTCCAGTAGACTTTGTGATATTAGACGTGGATGATGATGTAGAGGTCCCGTTGATTCTTGGCCGCCCTTTCCTTAACACCTCCGGAGCCTTAATTGATGTTAACGGAGGGAAAATGACATCGAGAGTGGGGGATGAACAAGTTGTCTTCACTCTTCCAGAGGCTATGAAGCACACTCTAGAGCATGATGATACTTTATATTTCACGGATGTAACTGACGTAATAATTTCTGATTGTGTGCAGGAAGTCCTCGCTGTGAACCCCTAGATGAGTACTTATAAGGAATCGAGGACGAAGAAACTGAAGTAAGGGACCCCTCGCCTCTGCCAATACAACAACTAGCCCAAGTGGAGGTTGTATCTCCTACCCGTGGCAAGAAAAAGAAAATTTTAAAGAAAGCATAGAGGAAGGTATATGAGAAGATAAAGAAAAGCACGAGTATCTCCATGTTACCACCGAGTGAGGTAGACCGCCTATATTTTGACAATCAAGGTAAATTCTGCATCTTCTCGTGTCTTTCCATGAATTTTCCAGGTAACAACCCTTCGCCAAGAAATGGAGGTAATTCTCCACCCTTTGTCCCACCATGATTTGAGGTATGATAAGTCGAGCTAACCACTTTAAACAAGCGCTTCTTGGGAGGCAACCCAAGTTTTTAAAATTCCTTGCACTCTAGTTTTCGTATTCTTTAATTTTGTAGTAATTTTTGTTCTTAGATGTTGCATTTGTTTTAGTTATTTTGTTATTCATCATTGTCTTTTCTTTGTTGCATGATATTGAGATTCTTTGAGTTGTTTGGATTGTTGATGTCATGAAGCATGCTTCGTGTGTGTTTACGGGCTTATATCGGCTTTGTTTTCATTTTTTTAGGGTTTAAAGGAGGTTATGTTGATGCTAAACAAGTTTGGAGCCGTTTTATGACCGTGAGAGATGATTTTGGTTGCACATGGCAAGCTCACAGGCAAGTTTGGATCCTTGCGGGTGGGCTTGCCCGCAAGCCTAACCGCAAGGCATCCAGCGGATCCTTCCGGGCAACCTTGCGCCCACAAAGTCACCCACAAGGATGCCCGAAAATCACTCTTAAAGGGCTGACCCTCATCTTCTTTCTCTCATCTTCACACTCCCATCTTCTTCCTCTCACTTCTCACTCATTTCTCGACCAAATCATCTCATTTTTTTTGCTCTATACCACTCTCCTCCTCCTCTAAACTCTTTTGTTGAAGGATTTTTTAAGATTACACTCTATTCAAGCCATTTTAAGCTTCTGATTCATCCCTCATACTCTAGTGTTAAGGTTTGGGTTTCATTTCTATACCTTGTGTTTTAATGTAATTTTGGGATGCAATCTTTGTGTTTTTGGTTCTCTTTGTTTAATATAGCATTGTGAGAATGGTTTGGCATGTTTGTAAATATTTTTGGGTACTTTTTCAAGCAAAACTCTTGTAAATTTTTTCGGAGTTACTGTAGCAATGAACCATTCTCTTTAATTTCATTCCATGAAGCTCCATTTTCTTTATAGTTTGGTTTAATGGTGTCCCCTTGGTCTTATAGGCATGAGGTCCAAGAAAGTGGCTCATAAGAGGACACAGAGAGACCGTTCTCCGCCTGCCGACGGACCAAGATTTCGAAAGGACGATCATAAGACCCGATTCACCCTTTTGTCAAGAAAAACATTCGGCACCATACGAAAGATTGATTGGAATGTTTTGAGAACCTTGGAGTTAGATGAAGTCATCTTGGAGCTTATTTCTCATGATGGGTGCACCTCCGCAGCTCTTCATCTTCGGTGGGCACCACCTCCGCAGCTACCACCTGTGCGGCATCATCACGGCCATCCGATTCTTAGACTCCCAACATCACGCCACTTGTTGTTGTTTTTGATGTTCTTTTTATCTATTATGCTGCTCTACTTGTTGTTTACATTAGTGTCTACTTTTTAAGTTAGTTAGGGTTTCAACCCTACTAAACTTTCTCTGTTTATTTTGAGTTTTCTGTTTTTGCACTCTCCTCGATTATTTTCATTATGGAGTTGTGATCAGTGTTTTGTTTTTTTTTCAGGAATTTCTTTAGGAATGCTTCACACTGCAAGCCCTCACAACATGGAACACCCCCAGTCCATATGCATTTCATCGACGGATTGGGGAAGTTTCTTACTCTATCTTTTAATTCTAGTTATATATATTTCCCACACTGTACTGCTGATTTATGTACATTGGAGACAATGTACAGCTTTAGGTGTTGGGATGGAGTATTTTATTTTAATGCATGCTTGAATTGCCTATGATAGCTATGATCTTATTGTTAAGGACTTCCTAGCTTGGTAGAATGACAGTAGTGAGTTATACTTTACATGTGCTTGAATGTAGTTCTGTTTCATCTTTAGTGGACATTTATACATGCTCACTATAACTCCCAATTCTGACGCTCTAGCCTATCGTATTGATTTTTGTGTTAGGATGTTAAATTCTTCTTTCAATAGTCCTTTAAAAACTTTTGAGTCTCCTATTTTTGCTTTAACCCTAAGTGAGGTTTTTAAGTGAGGTTTTTAGTAGGCAATTGATCAGGCGTCTTGTGAAAAAAAAAATGAAATGATTTGAAAATGAGTCTATGTGAGTATTCCTCTGCTTGCAAAAGGATGAATGCTTATATGTAGATCTGTAATCAAGTAAGTTGGGTGGCTCTTGTTGATGAGTGCATTATATATATATATTTCATATGCATTACACCCGATATTTACTTGTCCTTTTGCTATTACTTGTTTAGTTCGGTGCTATTTAAGGTATTTTGTGTTTATTGTGCAGATATTTAGGTACTGGAGCAAGTAGAAGGGATTTAGAGGAGAATTCACATCAAAAGGACCTAAAAAGAAGTTCGCCAACCCAAGCACGGCCTCAACACGAGCGTGCTATTGGCCGTGCAATTCACAGGAATTGGAAAGCACGAAGAAGCACGGTCAGAATGCCCTAAGCACGGTCGTACAATGCCAACACGGCCTCAACACGGGCGTGCTCCACCTGGTACAAATTACAGGATGTCGAATTTTCGGGGGAAATCACTGTAGCTAAGTACTGCAGCACGGATACTGTAGCATAGGACTGTAGCAAAAGCACTGTAGCACCGAGAACTCAGAAACCCGCAATCTGCATGGGCTGAAGCACGGCCATGCTGAATTACGCACGCCCGTGCTTGCATCGGGAATGACTTTTTAAGGCCGACTTTAGGGTTTCTTGAGTGGCTTTTTGTTGGGGATTTTCTTCTCCCCTTTGGGAGAGGTGGCGGAGTAGTAGAGAGGCACCTTCAAGGGCTAGATCCGGACCAAGAGATCGTCGTATGAGTGGAGGAACGTTGGCAAGATCATCATCGGACACTCTCCGACGAAGATTGTGAAACAAGAAGGGAGTTGATGAATTTCATCTCATTCTCTTGTTATTTACCTTGTGTTTTTTGTAGAATCATGAGGGGCTAATCGTTCTTCAGTGCCCCTGTTTAAGAACTTGGTAGTTGTTGTTTTTGAATGCTTGTATTGCAATGTTTATGGAGTCTCTAATTCTCTCTGTTAGATCTTTGGTTGTTTACTTGAATGTTGGTTATTGAGTGTCATTGATTGCTTAATTTCTTGATTTCCTCTTAGCTTGTATATCTCATTGATTGATACAAGAAGTGGAATTGGTCTCTTACTCTCAATCACACTATATCCACATTAGGGCAACAAGACTCTAGAACATAGGGATCATGAGACGCACCTGATAAACATTGCGAGAATTCGAGTATAATTGACACTAAGTGACTACTCCAGGACGCTACTCTTTTGTTTGGATCTCTTGTCACCTTAACCCTGTCTCTCTTCTGTTTATCCTCACTTTCTTATTTTTGTTTATAATTAAATCTCAAACCAGTAAGTGAGCCGGCTAGATATTAGAAATCCAACGAGTATCGAAAGCTATACCAGTCCCTGTGGATTCGACTACCCGACCCAAAGGGTACACTTTACTACTTGTGCGACCCGTGCACTTGCGGTTACGCAAGGGGCGTACCAAGTTTTTGGCGCCGTTGCCGGGGACTGGCAACTTTTGAGAAAGTTTACATTTCTAGTAATCTAGCCATTTTTTTTTTTACTTCTGTATATATCTCTTTGGGTTATTTTTTCTTTTGTTTTATTTTGTTCGTCTTCATTTGTTTTTCAGGTACCATTGTAAAGGCTGCTTATTTTGAGCGAGTTGGTTGATCCAATTGCAGCCTTATCTATTCAAATTGAAGCTCTCAAGGCAAGGAGTGATGAGTTTTTATCTATGCAACAACAATGCTATCCCTACTATGACACATACCATCCAAGTCAAGGGAGCTACCCTAACACCTCATGGAATGTATTTGAGCAACAATGGCAAAATCCACAATTCGGATTTAAAGAATACATTCCACCACAAGAGCATGCACCTAGCCTAGAAAACCTACTAGCAAAATATGCTCAAGGATATGGGGATTCTCTAGAGGAGCAATTTCAAGAGAAAAACTTGAATTTGGAAGATGTGCTGGCCAAATCTATCCAAAACACTGAAGCCATCCTTCAAACTTTTGTAATTCCACCTCAAATTCAACCGAGCCCCATTCATGACCTACAGATCCAAACTGATCAATTTAATGAGGATGATTCTCTTGAAAATGTCAAGGAAGTATGTAAGAACAATGAGGAAGTAGGGGAGATAGAACAAGTTGTTGTAGAGAATTAAATGGAGGAAATAGAGCTTCAACTCAAGAATGATGAATGTTTGAATAGACAACATATTTATGAGGAGGATACAAAAGAAGAGGGTTTGCTGAAGCCATGTCTCTTTCAAGTTGGAAAGGTAAACGAAGCAATTCCCAGGGCAATAAAACAAGTAGACTGCCTCAGAATTCATCAACATGCAAAACACAATAATGTGGATTTGGGAATTGAAGAAGATGTGGGTAGAAGGTTCAAGCCATTCAAGGACCGACCTGAGCGGACTTTAAACAATTCCTGGTCTAACTTGTTTCCATGGAGGCCTAAAGTTCGCTCGTTCAATCGTCCAACTGAAGTACATCCCCGGCCAGATAAAAAAATGTTTATGGGAAGTAGCTATGCAAGCTACAGCCGGGAGGAGCACACCCTTTTCAAGCCTCCCTAAGGTAAGAAAAAGGTACGTCAAGCTCGTGACGTTAAACTAGCGCTTCTTGGAAGGCAATCCAAGTAATTTTGACTGTTGTGTTTTCTTTTAGTTAGTTCTATTTGTTTCATTGAGCTTGTTGTTGGCTGGTGGTAATTTCATTTTATCTGAGGATACTTGGTGTTCAAAGACTTTTCTGGGGTGAACACAAGCAAAGCACGCCCGTGCTTATGAGCGTGCGCACTTTACAGGAATTGTTAAAATAGAGGTCTAGGAAGAAGCACGGGCATGAACACGCCCGTGCTAGTGACCATGTTCCCCAGAACACGCTCGTGCTCTTCTTTTCTTGTTCCTTGTTGAATTCCTTTAAGATGCACGGGTTGAAGCACAGGCCAAAGCACGCCCGTGCTCCCTTCCCTTTCAAACCCATTGTTTTATTTTTAGGAACGGTCGCTGTGCCGCTGATTAGGAGTCAGAGGATCTGATGTCTCTGACACAAAAGAAGAAGATGACTCAAAGAGGGAGGGAAGCCTTTAGCGCGGTACTGATGCCGCCAGTTCTGATGACCTTGACACCACTAAATTTGAGTTCGATTGAGCGCCGCTGGCAAAGAGTTCTTCGCTTACAGTTAGCAAGAGGAGCCCCTTGTGAAATTGTTCTACTGTCCTTGCTTGCTGTTATTTTCTTTTGCTTAGTTTATTTTATTTATTTATTTATTTTTTTGTTTATTGAGTTTCACTTGTGTGACCTTTTTGCTTTACAGGATGTATGCTAAATGGGGAATCCGTGAACTATTCATTTTGAGAATGGCATCATCACTCTTCCGTTCCAGGAAAACCCTTATTAGCTCTCCTCAATTTTATTCAAATTATCCTCTTTGGCATTTATTTTTGCATATATTGATTACATTGAGGACAATGCAATCTTCCAGTGTGGGGGAGGGTTATCTTTGTGCTTATTGTGATGATGCATGACTTAGGATGATCTGTGAATTTTTGGATAGGAATTTCTAAGTTAGGGAGATAATGAGTATCCTAGTGTCCATTCTTTGAACTTAAAGATAAACTCACTCTTACTTTGGAAACCTAAGGTTTATTCACTTCACCTAATTTTGTGCAGCCACTTTGTTTAGAAGTGGGTTTACCTTCAAGGCTTGTACAAGAAAATGTTTGACTCCAAACTCAAAAATAAAAGCAAAAAGTGAATAAAAAAAAAAGAAAAAAAAAAGAAAAACAAAGAAAATCGAAAAGTAGGATCCCTTTTGGGATGCCCTATCGAATTTTCAATAAAAACATACAAGATGGTAGAAAGAGCTATCACCTTAAATGAAGCGAAAGCCGCATCTGAGTAGTCGGATCCTAGGCACCACAAATGTCATATCTGATGACCTACCGGGTGAAATGGCTACCTTTAGGGTGTATGAAGCTACTACCCAGTTTAGGAGTTAGTTGCTGAAAAGAATAAACTAGATCTTTTCAAAAACACATGGGGCGCACTCTATTAGGTCACACACACAGGAAGTACAGAGTAAGAGTGAAAATTTATATAAGCCTTCAATTGTTATATACACTTGCTACTTAGAATCTTCCTTAATCTTAGAAACTCCTTATCTTGCTGAGATCAGAGGTCATGCACTCATCCTTTTATTGTAAGTTAAGTTTTTGCTTGAAGACAAGCAATGATTCAAGTGTGGGGGTATTTGATGAGTGCATTATATATATATATTTCATATGCATTACACCCGATATTTACTTGTCCTTTTGCTATTACTTGTTTAGTTCGGTGCTATTTAAGGTATTTTGTGTTTATTGCGCAGATATTTAGGTCCTGGAGCAAGTAGAAGGGATTTAGAGGAGAATTCACATTAAAAGGACCTAAAAAGAAGTTCGCCAAGCCAAGCACGGCCTCAACACGGGCGTGCTATTGGTCATGCAATTCACTGGAATTGGAAAGCACGAAGAAGCACGGTCATAATGCCCTAAGCACGGTCGTGCAATGCCAACACGGCCTCAACACGGACGTGCTCCACCCAGTGCAAATTACAGGCTGACGAATTTTCGGGGGAAATCACTGTAGCTAAGTACTGTAGCACGGATACTGTAGCAAAAGCACTGTAGCACCGAGAACTCAGAAACCCGCAATCTGCATGGGCTGAAGCACGGCCATGCTGAATTACGCACGCCCGTGCTGAATTAAGCACGGCCGTGCTTGCATCGGGAATGACTTTTTAAGGCCGACTTTAGGGTTTCTTGAGGGGCTTTTTGTTGGGGATTTTCTTCTCCCCTTTGGGGGAGGCGGCGGAGTAGTAGAGAGGCACCTTCAAGGGCTAGATCCGGACCAAGAGATCGTCGTATGAGTGGAGGAACGTTGGCAAGATCATCATCGGACACTCTCCGACGAAGATTGTGAAGCAAGAAGGGAGTTGATGAATTTCATCTCATTCTCTTGTTATTTACCTTGTGTTTATTGTAGAATCATGAGGGGCTAATCGTTCTTCGGTGCCCCTGTTTAAGAACTTGGTAGTTGTTGTTTTTGAATGCTTCTATTGCAATGTTTATGGAGTCTCTAATTCTCTCTGTTAGATCTTTGGTTGTTTACTTGAATGTTGGTTATTGAGTGTCATTGATTGCTTAATTTCTTGATTTCCTCTTAGCTTGTATATCTCATTGATTGATACAAGAAGTGGAATTGGTCTCTTACTCTCAATCCCACTATATCCACATTAGGGCAACAAGACTCTAGAACATAGGGATCATGAGACGCACCTGATAAACATTGCGAGAATTCGAGTATAATTGACACCAAGTGACTACTCTGGGACGCTACTCTTTTGTTTGGATCTCTTGTCACCTTAACCCTGTCTCTCTTCTGTTTATCCTCACTTTCTTATTTTTGTTTATAATTAAATCTCAAACCAGTAAGTGAGCCGGCTAGATATTAGAAATCCAACGAGTATCGAAAGCTATACTAGTCCCAGTGGATTCGACTACCCGTCCCAAAGGGTACACTTTACCACTTGTGCGACCCGTGCACTTGCGGTTACGCAAGGGGCGTACCACTTGTGCCTGGCCAGCATGTGCATCCTTCAAAAAGATTATTGTGCAGTCTACGTTAGGCGAACTCAAAAAAAAAATATATTTCCTGACCTTTCGGGCGCCTGAAACCTGTTCTACCTTCACTTGTTGTTAAATTTCCGTTTTGAGACCAGAAGAATTTTAACTGACTATTGAGAGGGTCTTTAGCACTTCTAACACTAACTTCAATTTGTGCGAGGTGAATGGACATCCTGGGGTGATCCAGGGTGTGGAGGTCAAGGTGGGAGTCAGCACACACTCACAAGAACACTTTGGATGAAACAGAGCTGATATTACATGTATATACATTGAACAACTCACTTCTTGATTTCTAGCCATCTGTGCTTGTGGAGTCCTGTACATTTGAGCTTGAGGTCGTATATTTAGCCATTTATCTTCTTGCCCCTGTTCTTCATGTTTGTTTGCTTGGGAACAAGCAAACACTTAGGTGTGGGGATGTTTGATAAACGTCTAAATATAAGTATTTTATACATAGTTTTCTGAATTATTTTATTGTCTTTTTAATGAGCCGATGCTCTTCTTTTGGTCTAAATCTCTTTATTTTGTGTTACAGGCCCTGAATAAGCCCAAATAAGCTCAAGAACGTATTTATGAAGAAATTGACACCAAATACGGCGTTTTTGGGCTTCATCACTATAGCAGTACCGCAAGGCATATACGTATTTATTAATAAGCCCTTCTTTTGGTCTAAATTACTGTAGCATAATTAATGTAGCAGGGTACTGTAGCACCCGGAAAAAAATCTGAGAAAGTCTCTGGATGCCTTGCGGGCAACCTTGCGCCTGCAAGGTCACCCGCAAGGCATCGCGATGTCATGAATTAAAAGGGCTTTTAGGGCAATTTTGAGGGGAGACTTGGCCTTCTCCTTGGAGCTACACACCACCATCATCAGATCCGGCTTGGGAGAGGGCTTTGAGGGTGTTTTCGTGGTGAGATCTTGGAGGAGAGCGCATTTGGGAGCAAGATCCTACTCTAGGGCATCATTGAAGGAAGGTTGAAGACAAGGGAAGCCACCGAGTGATCATGCTTTATTTAGTTGTTTTCATGCTTTTGAGTGTGTATTTTGAGATTATGAACAACTAAACCCCAAGGTCACCGGATGTAGGTGAACCTTAGGGGTGAACTTGTATATTTTGGATGCTTGGTTTTAATTAATGTTTGTAGACTTGTTTGGGATCCTTGTTTGGTGCTCTTGATTGTTTAGGGTATGCATGAGAACTCTGTGTATCCATACTTAGCCAATACTAGGTTGGATGACCATTGCCCTAGTGTTAGACTCACCAAGCTTGGAAGGGAAATACGTATAAATACACCGTGACCATTGGGTATTTGTACCCCTCCAATTCTAGGGTTAATTAGTCATTTGTGATTCAACCTTAGTTTGAGAAAACCACCTTGCCCTTTGCAATCATATGAGGATTTGTACGGGTAGAGGCCGTATTCAATACTCGTACCGGATTAGGGGTCAACTGTCGTGACCATCGAGTTGACCTAATCTAGGGTTTTCTCGGTCCAACAAGCCATTTACATGTTAATCCAGCATCCTGTACACTTCAGTAGCACCTGAGGGGATCCTAATCCGTGACCGCTTTCTCACCCTGATTTTCCCCTTTTATTGCCCCGGTTATTTAGTATTCTGAATTGCATTTATTTCTTGTATTTGCATTTTCATCTTTTACTCTCAAGTTTGATCGGCTAGACAACATTGCGAGAAGGAAGTAAGGATAGATTCTCGGGCCCTTGGGAATACAACCTACTTGTGCGTGCACGAGTGGTTTATTACTTGACAACCCCGTGTGCTTGCGGGATCACCACCAACTTGCGTGAGACTCATTGAGCCCTTATCAACGGGATTTTATTACTTGACGACCTATGCCCTTGCATATTGGAATGGTGTCTGTGTCATTGCTACCATACAACCAACTATATATCTGTGCTACCATATGGGCAAGTGGTGGAACTAGAAACAAACCTAAGAGGTGCAATAATATTTCATTATAATATTTGTCAAACTTTTGTTAATATTAAACAATCTATTAATTCAAACCTAAGATTATAATATTCAATATTTCAATAATATAAATTATAAACACATCAAAAAACTTTTGATATAGGTGTAAAAAACCTTTCATATCTACCTAATTATCAATAAACTCAACTAATTGTAAGAAACTGAGGCAACAACTAATGCAATTTAAGAAAACTTAACATATTCATAATCTAATTTAATTATCAAATGCAATAATAATTTAACAAATAATCTAATGAATAATCAAAATTTTCACACGAATTAGTCACAACAAATATCTTGCAATTTTACACAACAAAGCTTTCATTACAAATAGTCAAACAAATATTTAACAATTATCCAAAATTATTCAACAAATATCACACAAAAATTAAACAAAATAAATTATGTATAAAAGACATACAAAAAACAAGAAAAACTCATCAACGCAACGTGCAATGCTTTTTTCAGAGACTTTGAGATTGCCATTGCATTTTTTATGGTTTATTTTTATTTTTATTTTTTATTTCTATCATTTTTTTGCATTAATATCCTAAAGATGCAAGCAATTCGTCCATATGGAATCCTCCTAATGCACAATGCTCCTGCAAAAATGAGTAATAGATTAAACCTAAACGTAAGAATAATCAAAGAATGAACTAAATAAATAAATAAAATGAAAAGTAAATGACTAGATCACTAAAGTCCAAGCTTTCTTGAAAGTTGCCAGTCCCCAACAACAGCGCTAAAAACTTGATATGGCCCTTGCATTTCTGCAAGTGCACTAGTTACACAAGTAGTAAATTGTACCCAATATGGTATTGGGTAGTCGAATTCACAGAGACTTATGTAGTACTCATCTCTTTTCTAGTATCTAGTCTCACAAAGATTGAGGAGCTAACATTCGGGTATGAAAAAAGCGCAAAAGGAGGATGGGAAAGTAAGAGAATCTTTAGCAAATAACAATGATCAGAAGTAGTTCCTTGGATTAATCCCTAGGATACATTTGTAGTTACTTTCTCACAAAGCTTATTATGCACATCCTATGAAACCTATGTGTGCTTTCAAAGCCTTGTCATATTTATGGCAATTATGAACATCAAGTTTTGTGACTGTAACTATGAGAATCATGCACTTTGGGGTTTGTACCCACCGTATGGCAATCACAACTATGGCAATCAACACACGCCAAAATTTACAAACACAACTACACTAATCATGCGCATCAATTTATGCAACAGAAGATTAAATATAGAAATCAATAAGATTCCATAAACATTGCAAAAAAGTATTCAATTACAAAACCAACATCTGAGTTCAAGAATTTCGGGGCACCGGAGGATCGTTACCCCCTCATGGGTTTACACAACATGAAATTAAAGACAGAAACAATGAAGTAAAAGTCCATAGACTCCCTATGCTTCTGCACCAATGGTTATGCTCTGAGGACCTTGCCATGATGAACCTGCAATCCTAATTGTGCCTTCCAAAGAGTGCTCTCATTTCCTTCCAGATTGTGGTGAAGATCTCCTCTTAATTTGCCTCCAAAAGCCCTAGCCTCCACCTTGCCGAAGTCCCACACCTTAATGTAACTTTGAAGCTTAAACAAATGTTTTTCATTGAAGCACGAGCATGCTTGGGCCCTGCTTCTTTGTCGTGCTCTTTGCAACTAGATTTTGGGTTTAGCATTGGGATAATTCTCGCTATGTAATGAAGTGCATGGTCTCTAATGTGCCCGTGCTTAAGCCGTGCTTCTATCCGTGCTTGGGGATTGTGACCGTGCTTCATATTTCTTTAATCTTCTTTTGATTCCCATAATCTGAATGGCTGAAAAGCATGCCCGTGCTTAGGCCCTGCTTACCCTGGCTCATTACACTTGGTTTTTTAATGCTGAAATTAGTCCAATACTTCTTCTACTTACCCAAGACCTAATGGTCTGCAAACTCATATAGAAATACAGAAGGTAGCATCAATTTAGGGAAAATACTCACTAAAAGATAAGCCAAACATAGGTACGAAGTAGATAAAATGTGTATATAAAATGCACTCATCAAATGTTACACCCACACTTAGAAAGTTTTCACCCTCAGAGAAAGCTATGATGGCGTGAAGCAGGTCTTCCTTGTCACTAGTGAACACGTCACACAAAATCATGACCAACAAAAAGCATAACCACAATACAAGAGTACCCAAAGATATGCAGGCCAAAGTACTAAGTCACTTTATTGCTCACTGAATTTCAATTAGATGCCTCAAGTCAAAAAGCTTTGACTTAAATACTAGACTTCCTAACCGCCGATAACTGCCAAGATGCTCGTTGGAACGCTTGCACTTGTATGCGTGGGAGCCTGCCTGCTTGCCAACATCGGCTCGTCCCATGGGCCTTGTTGCCTGGCTGATAAGCCCCTTGTTATCTGCAAGTACATGGGTCGTACAAGTAGTATAATGTACCCAATGTGAGGTTGGGTAGTTGAATCCATAGGGACTGGTATAGCTTCCTATACTCTCTCTTTGCTTAGTATCTAATTGATCAACAATTGGGATTGAATTGAGACTAAAGGCCTAGGGACGTGGGTAAAAGGAAGAAGAGGGCGACAGAGGAAACTTCTAACAAATCGCTCAATAGGTGAGTAGGGCCCCGAGTTGATCCCTTGGTGATGGATTGTATTCAAGCTTTGCAGGACTTATCAAGTACATCCAATAAATCTATGTGTGCTTTAAGAGCTTTATTGTAGCTATGGCGATGATAAACATCAAGGTAGCGATTATACTGTGAGGTTCAAGCACTTTGAGGTAGCAATTACACAATGGCAATTACGCTAAGGCACAAACACACACCAAGTTTATAATCACCCTATGCAATAATGCACATTAAGTTATGCAACACAAGATTTAACATAGAAACTACTAAGACTCCATATGAATTGCAAAATAAGCATTCAATACAACCATTTAACCAAGTTCACAACGGGGGGCTCTCGAGAGAATTAGCCCCTCATGGGTTCACTCAACAAGAAAACACAGAAAGAAAAAAATACAAAGGAATACAAAGACTTTCTATTTGCTTGCATCTTCATTGAGCTCCGAGGATCTTGCTTGACAAGCGTCCACCCTTGATATCGGCCTACAATTGGTGCTCGAATCCTCTCCTCAAAGTGGTGAAATACGAGCAAAAGTTCCTCCCTTAGCCTCCAGACGTCGCCTCCACCAAAAGCTCCCTTTCAAACCTAACTTTCGGTGCTTTTATCCTAAGTTTCGACCCAAGCACGGTCATGCTTGGGCCGTGCTTCAGGGTGTGCAGTTTACGGGAAATTGAAAAATTCCAGCAGTTTCGGAATTTTCGCCAGGCTGTGAAGTGCACGGAATTTTCCTGCAGTGCTCTCATATGCATGACCATGCTTTCAGAAATATGACCGTGCTCATGATTTCTTGAATTTTCGTGAGTTGCACGGCTAGAAAGCATGGTCGTACTTAGACCGTGCTTGTCTTTACAAACTATCCTTTAGGTCCTTTTATTGTGAATCTTCTTCAAAAACCCTTATAGTTGCTCCAAGACCTAAATATCTGCGCAATAAACTAAAAATACCTCAAATAGCACCGAACTAGAAAGATAATGTCTAAAGGACAAGAAAATAGTAGGTATAAAACGGGTAAAATATATGTATAAAATGCACTCATCACTGGCCAACGCGTCTACTCGCCTAAGGGACGAGGCACTCACCTAGACACTTGGCCAACGTGCTTGTGCGTCCAACAAGGGCGACACTAGGTGATACACCCCTTGCGTAACCGCAAGTGCACAGGTCGCACAAGTAGTATAGTGTATCCAAAGTTCGAGTAGTAGAATCCATAGGGATTGGTGTACCTCCTAATATTCTCTTACCATTTAATATCTAATCAATTGGAATTTGGGATGAATGACTCTAAACTTTGGAACGTGAGAAATTGGAGAAGAAGAATCACGAAAGGAGAAACTTAGGATTTGCTCAATGGAAGGAATGGGGCCCCGGGTTAGTGCCTTAGTGAAATTCGGAACTCAGATTCTGCAAATTTTATCTGGCGTGCCTCAATCAATCTATGTTCTAGAATCTTGTTGCCCTAATGTGGATGATGCGAATAGTGGAATAGGAAGTGTGAGCCTATTTCCAACTTCTTATTATCAATCAAAAAGACAAACAAGATAGGCGAAAATCAAGCAACTTAAACAATCAAACCACTCAACAATCAGCATTCAAGTAAACAACCAAAGATCTAACAAGTAGATATTGAAACATTCATAAATGCAGCATTAATTGAAACTGAGATTAACAACCCTAGTTTACCAACCCGGGGCACCCTAAGAGGTTTAGCCCCTGATAAGTGCTTGATTATATATATTTTATAATATCAGTTTACATGCATTGAGCATCACTTTTATCAGGTTTTAGCATTAACAAGGTGTGTTTTGTGTTCTTTTGTGCAAACAGGGCTTTGGAGACATGACGTACAGGAAGAAGCAAAGATAGGGTGTGATGACACGTTTCAAGGCCACAATCAGAAGCTGTGTTCATATGCATGGGGGTGTTGCCAACTTTCGGAGGAGTACAAGTCATTACACAAACTGAAAGGGCACAATGGCAGTAGTACGACCATGTCCCAGCTTCCGTACAAAGCAGAAGAAGGTTCTTGAGGATTTCAAAGCATAGAAAGCAACGCACTCTATCACACGAGCTTGTGCCCGACCATGTTGACTCCAAAGTACCGTAGAAGTTACTGTAGCAGTACTATAGCAACAGTCTTCACACGCCCGTGTGGAATTTCCACACGGGCGTGTGGATGCCCGTGTGGATGCCCGCGTAAAGCCCGGAATTCAAATTATAAAAGCCGCCTTGTGATAATATTTAGGGATCTTTTCGGCCACTTTCGAGAGACAAGGCAGCTAGGGCTTGGAAGGAGTTCTTGGCGGCTTTGGGAAGCTTTCCTCACCAACTTGGATCGATTCCTCCTCCGTCATAGCATCAAGGAAGCCATCGGCGACCTAGCTTCGGAGAGGATTCAATCCAGACGTGGAAACTACTCATCAAGACCATCATCACGGATTTAAGGGGGTTATTCTTTATGTCTTTGGAACTTTATTCTCAATTTATTATTTGTTTTGTGACTCGCTCCATGGAGAGCTAAACCCCTAGAGGGTATTTGGACATGTAAACCCTAGGATTCTTATTTTCATTAGATTTACATTGTGTTTCTATTCGAATCTATCAGTTTGAGTTTTACTCTTGAGTTCTTAATGCTTGTTTGTGCTTTTGATTTCATTATTAATTGCCTTGCATGTTTTATTCAATCTAGTGAAGAGAGAGATCACCGCTAGGTTTAGAATTACCAAGAGTAAAGAGGGTTGAGAGGGTGAGCCGTGAGATAGCGGAGTGTCCCCTTTCCCTTCCGACAGATATTTCCTATCTCCATATTCCCTAAGTGTCAAGCAACCATATGTGGTGTGAGGCGTCGAGAGAATTCTCCGCCGGGACCTCGTAGGGGGTTAGGGATCTTTCACCTGGAGGCAGGGTTAGATCTACTTTTAGGAATTGGTTATATCTTTGGGATCCCTAGAGTTTTAAGCAGTCATATGTGGTGTGAGGCGTCGAGAGAATTCTCTGCCGGGACCTCGTAGGGGACTAGTTATCGGCGACCTGGAGGCAGGGGCCGTTATACCTTTGGATAGCCACGACTCATTGTTTTCATTTAGAAACACTTGTAATCTACATCCAACACCCGAATCCTAGGGGAGCATTGTCCGGATACCTCACTTTTATTGATTGAGAACTCTTTTCTTTTTATTTCCTGCGCACTTGTGGTGACACTCTTAGTATTGGCCATTAGATCATCACACACTACAGTCATTAGGCTAGATAACAAAAGAGGGGCTATTACTAGTACTTCTGTTCCCTGTGGTTCGACAACCCGACCCTTTGGGTCCACTTTTATTACTTGACGACCCGTGCACTTGCGATAACGCAAGGGTTTGACACACATCACCCTGTTGTGTTGTTGCGGAGACGCATCAGCCCCTCATTAATTCAACAAGCAGAAGAGCAACAAAAATAACAAATACAATACAAACCAAGAACTCCCTCTTTGCTTGCTGATAAGTGCTTGCATGTACATATTATTTGGGATGTTTTTCCATGCATGAGCATCACATTTTTCAGTTTTTATTTCTCATTTCGTGTGTTTTTGTGTTATTTCATGCAATTAGGGTTGTGAAGAAGGTTTATGCGAAGAAAAGCAAAAATAGGTCATGATGGTGCCGAGTGGAGTCCTTTTGTGCAAATACAAAGTTCAAGATACAAATCGGGTCAAACAAGAGAGTATGTGCCAACTTCTAAAGGTTTCGAGACAATTTTTGTAGAAGGACACAAAGGCAGTCATGCTCGCTCCTTCTGATTTGATCGAAGATTTCAAAAGCTCTCGAAGGGTTTTTCGACATCAAGAAATGCCTCATGACCTACCACGCGATCGTGTGTCCGTTCGTGTGGCCTCAGAAGAAAAAACGGGCGAAATCGGGGACCGGTAGATGCAGTTTTATAGAGGCTGAATTTCCACATGGCCGTGTGGATTTTCCACATGGCCGTGTGGATCCTCGATGTTTGCCATTTTAAAGGCCGTTCTGAAGCGTTTTTAAGGCATCTTTTTCCTAACTTGGGGGCAGAGTTCGGCTAGGGTTTGGGAAGGTTTTTGCTGCGTTTCGGGGGCGTTTCTTCACCGATTTCAACATCGATTCCTTCCAAGGAGAGCTATTGGGGGAGCTTTCGACGACTTCGATTCGGCGAGGTATGCCCTAGGCTTGGAGTAAGGATCCGTGGAGAAGAAGGAGCAACCCTCATAGGCCATCAACACGAAGCTTAAGGGGGTTTTCTTTATGGATTTCTTGCACTTATTTTCATTTATTTTGATTAACTTGTATTGCTCCATGGAGAGCTAAACCCCTAGTGGGTACTTGGACATGTAAACTCTAGAATTCCTTTGTTTCAATGACTCTATTGCTTTTATTTTAAATTGAGATTTATTTGAGTTTCAATCTTGTGTGCTTAATTGTTCCTCCCTTAGAGTGACACTAGGGTTGAGGGCTAATCTAATCATCCTTTTGACGAGTGACCATCACCATTAGGATTAGATTAACCAAGATTGAAGAGGGTCGAGAGGGTAAGTTGAGAGGTAGCGACATGTCCCCTTTCCCCTCCGGAGTGGTTTACCCTACCTTCGTATTCCAAGCATTATTATCGATCTCAAAGAGAGTTAGGCATTGAGAGAGGCCTTTCCGCCGGGACTTATTTGTGATTACGGATCTTTCGCCTGGACCAAAGGGATTGATCTATAGTTGGGAATCGGGTTTATCAATTGGAATCCCTAGAGTTAGCGCAGTCATACGTGGTGTGAGGCGTCGAGAGTTTTCTCTCCGCCGGGACCTCGTAGGGGACTAGTCAGGGTTGACCTTAGGTTTGGGACCTTGTGTCTTTGGATTCCACGACTCTTCAAATCTCGTTCAAGTAAAGGTAATTAGAGTTTTGTACTTGAAACAAGGAACCTAGAGAGAGTATTGTCCGAGTACCCCATTCTTATCTCAATCTTTCTTACACTCTAGCTTTAACTTTCAGTTCTTAATTTCTGCTTTTAATCAATGGTTTTATCTCATCAACAATCGGTTTTCTTTGGCTACTTAGCAAAGTGTTTTTGTTTCTATCGTCTACTCCCTATGGATTCGACTACCCACCCGTGGGGTACTTTATTACTTCGACACCCGTGCACTTGCGGAACACACACGCAAGGGTGTGTCAAGTTTTTGGCGCCGTTGCCGGGGAGTTAGGCGTTTTAGGAACTCTTATACTTTGTTTCGTTAGTCATTCGCTTTATATTCTGTTTCACACTTCTCTTTCTTCCATAGTTCTGATTTTGTCTTCTTTTCTTGATTCCAGCTCCAGGTTATTACTCGTGGACACCCATCGACATTAGTTGAAGGTGATCCAGAGATTGAGAGAAGACTACATAGATGGGGGAAACAACCTGAACAAGATCAGAATTATCAAGCTGAAATAGAAATTGAAGAGTCCGCAAATATGACGGAACAAAACGAGCAACAGCGGACACTTTCAGATTTCGCTAGGCCGATTATTCGTGGCACGCAATCAAGAATAGTCAGGCCACCAATTGCAGCTAACAACTTTGAGCTTAAACCGGGGTTCATTCAAATGGTACAACAGTCCGCACAGTTCAACGGGTTGGCAGATGAAGACCCGAACAATCACATAGAAAACTTTTTGGAAGTGTGCGACATGCTGAAGATAAATGGAGTCACAGATGATGCCATCAGATTGAGAGCCTTCCCATTTTCCTTGAAGGGGAAAGCAAAATAGTGGTTGCAGTCTCTACCTAGAGCGTCGATCACTACGTGGGAAGAGATGGTTAAGGCCTTCCTTGCTCGATATTTCCCTCCCTGGAAATCGGCAAAATTGAGAAATGAGATTTCCTCATTCATGCAGTCGGAATTGGAGTCTCTTTTCGAGACATGGGAATTGTTCAAGGATCTTTTGCGCAAGTGTCCTTAACACGGGTTCTCCGAGTGGATGATCATCCACACCTTCTACAATGGGCTGAACCCAAGCACAAGACAGTTACTTGATACCGCAGCAGGAGGTACCTTAGGAAGCAAGACCCCCGAAGCTGCCCGCCAACTGATAGAAGAAATGGCTATGAATAGCTATCAATGGAATGCTCGAGACAAGAGGAAAGTGGCGGGTATTCATGAAGTTGATGTAGTAACATCTCTAGCAGCTCAGGTTGAGGCATTGACCAAGAAGTTAGACACTTTGGCTGGCCCGTCTAGGATGAATACAGTCATGAGTTGTGATGGTTGTAGAGGAGGGCATGTTTCATCTGATTGCCCTATCTCAGTGGTTGGTGCTGCACCTGTTGAGCAGGTGGATTTTTTGGGGAATGCAGGACGAGGTCAAGGGAACCCCTATAGCAACACCTACAATCCGGGGTGGCGAAATCACCCGAACTTTTCATATAGCAACCAAGGGCAACAAAGGCCCTTTGCACCCCCTGGATTTCAGCAACCCCAACAACCAAACATTGAGGGCCGAGTTTCAGGGCTTGAGAGCCGAATGACGGACTTGGAGAAGGCACTAACCAAGTTCATTCAATCTTCAGACACGCGCTTCCAAGGCGTGGAGAGTACACTTCGCAACCACACCAGCCTCACTACACAATTTGGAAAATCAGGTGGGACAGATTGGGAAGTCATTATCTGAGCGACCTCAAGGAAGTCTCCCAGGGAATACAGAGACAAACCCAAGAGAGCAGCTGAAGGCGATTACTCTAAGGAGTGGTCGTGAAGTTGAGGGTAGACTCCCTGCTGAAGACGTTGTCCATGTTCCTGCTACGGAGAGAGATAAGGAAAAGGATGTTAAGGAGAAGGGCAAGGAAAAGGAGGTAGCACCTGCACAATACAAGCCAAGGATTCCTTACCCTTCAAGGCTGAAAAGTGATCAAAATGATGAGCAGTACAAGAAGTTTTTGGGTCTTTTCAAGCAGCTGCACATTAATATCTCTTTTGTGGAGGCTTTGCCTCAAATGCCTCGCTATGCAAAGTTTTTGAAGGACCTCTTGACCAACAAGAGGAAATTGGAAGAGGGTGCAGCGATGATTTTAGATGCATCTTGTTCAGCTGTTTTGCAGAAGAACCTACCGAACAAGATGAAAGACCCCGGAAGTTTCATCATCCCATGTAACATTGGGAATTTGGGTGAGGAGAAGGCATTGGCAGACTCAGGAGCCAGTATCAATGTCATGCCTTACACCTTCTTCAAGAAACTAGGACTGGGAGAGCCAAGACAAACTCGGATGACCTTACAACTAGCTGACCGTTCCGTTCGTCATCCTAGAGGCATCATCGAGGACGTCCTAGTGAAAGTGGACAAATACATCTTCCCTGCTGACTTTGTAGTTATTGATGTGGATGAGAATGTTGATGTACCATTGATACTTGGAAGACCCTTCCTGCGTACTTCCAAGGCTCTTATAGACATGGACGGTGGAGAGATGACATTAAGGATTTGAGATGAAAAGCTGACTTACCGCCTTGCTGAAGCCATGAGACATTCCCTTGACTTTGATGACACTTTGTATTTCCTTGACACCACTGACGAGTTAGTTCAAGATTTTGTGCAGGAAAGCTTTTGTCCGGACCCACTGGTGGGATGGCTAGGCCAAGAGGTAGAACATGATGAGAGCGCCTTGGCTGCTCTAAAAGACAAGGAAGAACCTCCCGCAGGTATGGTAACTAAATTCATCAAAAAGCTGAAGAGAGCGAGACATCATCGCAAGAGGCAACCCAACAATTCTGCGGATGGACCTCCAGAGATTAAGAGTGATACCTCTTATGTTGGCAATGGAGGCGTCCGGCTCCATGACCCCCCTTGATTTGAAGGGCAGGTACGTCAAGTTAGTGACGTAAAACAAGCGCTCATTGGGAGGCAACCCAATTTTTAATTCCTTGGCATTTGTTTTAGTTAGTTTTTAATTTTTGCAGTTGAGTTTTTGGTTTGTTTTTGTTTTCTTTTGATTCATCTCCGGTGAAGTGCGATTTTTGTTTCAGATGCGAAAAATCGTGTTTTTCATCGTTTCTGGTAAGTTTGAGAGTTTTTCCTTTGAATTTGGTGAGATTTGAGCCATATTCTTGTTTGATTTCAATTTCTGCAGTTTTCCATGTGTTTTCAATGAATTTGGCAGAGTTTGGAACAATTTTGGTCCAAAAAATGGAAACACATGGCCATGTCGAATTTCCACATGGCGATGTGGCTGGATTTTTGTCGGTTTTCTATCATCCAGAGAATCCACATGGCCATGTGGAATTTTCACATGGCCATGTGAAAAATTTGGAGCTCATTTGGCAAAGATTGAATTTTCACATGCCCATGTGGAAATTCCACATGGGCATGTGAGGACTATTCATGAGTTCCACATGGCTATGTGGATTTGTTTAGAATTTTTCCAAGCGATCCAGAGAATCCACACGACCATGTGGAATTTCCACATGGCCCTGTGGAAATTGGAGTGTTTTGAGTAAAGGCTGATGGTCGCCGCGCGCGTCGCTAGAAAGCGGGCACGTGGCACCCCGGCCGCAAGTGCACGGGTCGTCAAGTAATACCTCTTGTGCGGGCACAAGAGGGTCGTATTCCCTGGGGTCCCGAAATCCACTATTACTTCCTCTTCGACAATTGTTTAGCCGAATCGAAACAGAGGTTGTTGTAATGAAATGAAATTTAAACTAACCAAAGAAACTTTAATCAATGACAAGTTGCGCACAACGACGAAAAATCAAATAGAGAAGACAAGTCTCCGGGCGAGGATCCCCCCGGGAGTAAATACAAGCAAGGATGCTATAAAAACAGGTAATGCATGCATGGAGTATCGTTTTGGTCCGTCTAGGCTCGGAAGTCGACTACCCCGGAACCTCCGTAGTGTAGCCCTAATCCAGTACAAGTTCCTTTGTCAAAGGATACTCACACGATGTCATTGGGACTAAGGAGCCTTCATTGGAGTTATCTATAAGCAATTTCGCTAAGATGAACTCTACAACCTACGAGAGGCTACCGGCACCCGGAACCTCCGGTGTACCGGTACAATGAGTCCCTCTTCATACTATGTGGATCGCAAGAGCGCACCTCGCACAACAAAGCACATTCGATAAAATGAAATGCAGAGTTCTCATGCAAATCACTACAATTAAGCACACAATGTATGAAACCAAATTCCACACCATCCATTCATTGAATTAAAAGCATAGCATCCAATACAAGTATTCCTCCCAAGGATCACCGTTTTCCCGGCGACCTTGGGAGGTTTAGTTCGACATGAATAACAAGGGAAGTTTGCACAAATAAGAATACATCAACAAAAAAACTCAAAACTCCCTCTTGACCGTGTCGACTAGGGTTGATGAAGACACTTGCCGAATCCGCGTCGGCAAGCTCTAGGATGATGATCTTCAAGTCCCACCGTCTTCTCTCCCTTGATTTCACTCCAAAAGGACCTCCTTTGATGAAGCTTTTAGCGTAGGGGTGTTCGGAGGCGTCGGTGCCAAAAGTCCCCAAAGAAAAAGCCCTAACCGGGCTTAAATACCCGACCGGTGTGCGGCCTTGTGTGCGGCCGCACACCAGGCCGCACACCCTTCTGCCAAGGGTGTGCGGGCTGTGTACAGCCCGCACACAGGCCCAAAAATGGGCATGGTTGTGTAGGAACGCTTGGGTGCCCTTCGGAGCTCGTTTAACCTTCGTTTCTTCGCTCCTCGGCCTTGATTTTCTTGTTGTAAACGTTCCTCTCAACGTAAATAGACCGTGGATGCCCTGAAGTAAGAAAAACAAGAAAAACACATCAAAGGCACCTGTTTTATTCAATTAATGCATGAAAGTGTAAGTAATTCACAGTTATAAAATGGTGTATTTAGACACTTATCAAATCACCCCCCACTTAAGGGTTTGCTTGTCCCCAAGCAAACAAACATTGAGAACAAGAAGAATTGATAAGTGGCTAAATACAGAACCTCCGGCTCAAGTGTAAGCATACAGCAGCACGTGTAGAACTCTAGATGCTAAGCTACAACCAATAACAAAATTTCGAACCATTCGTTCGACAAGATGATGCTATGTGTGTGCAACCTTCGTCACCTGGATCCTTGTAACCTAGATAAGAGAAAACGATACCCCGAGGACCACTTCTTAAAGCACATCACACCACTTCTAGCGATAACAGACCTTGAAACGGTAGGGAACCCCCTAATGAATTCCCAAGGTACTTCTGTTTCTCCTATGTACGAGTTGGCTTTATTCACCTCTTCTTTTTTTTTCTTTTATTTATTTTTTTTTTTTTGACTAACATGACCTGTAATCGACTTTTTAGAAGGATAACTGTGCTGATAAGGCACCAAGAAGACCCAACATAATTGGAAGATTACAGGCTCACATGAACATGCTCGTGCTTTCCTAGCTTTTGGCTTAGAGAACACTCTTTTTAGGAGCCCGTACCCTAAGTTAATTTTCTATTCAAGGAGAGGAGCATTGTCATTTTTATTTCTATACAAAATTTCCTTAGAAACCACAACATATTTTCTGATTTGCCAATTTTCAAGAGAAACAGAAGCTCTCAAATAATTCATTAGGGAGAAGCTTCACACATCAAGGTGCGTACCGCTAAAAATAGGTTAGCTACTAAAAGGGTCACGAAGGTTACCACTTAATCCAACCTAGGTGTCCAAGGTCCAGGCTAAAAGGTATGTGACGGTATGCCGTGGATGATCAAAATTCATTAAGTGTGGGGTTGTGTGCAGAGCTTAGCATCCATCATTATCCTACTCTACTGTATACTTGTGTCTCATTGCCATCAATGGTTCCAATCATGCATCAATGTCATTAAATTTCGTCCACAAAATAGGCATGCACAGCAAATAACAAAGATTTTGACTCTGAAGAACAAAAGTGTATGCATGCCACCCTCTACTTAAAATCGTACATTGTCCCCAATGTACAAAGTCAGCGGCGCAAAGAATATAAGAAAATGTATAAAGCATAGATAGGGGGTTAGGGAGAACTTAACTGAATCATAGTGGCAGTGCGTATCAAGATAGGCTGAGTGGGCGCAGTGCTCACTATGATAGTGGAGAGAAGTAAGAAGATGTCCGTGTCTACCCCTGCAAGGTACAACAGGACATTAAATCGAAACATCCATCATCATCACAGAAAATTTATTATAGAGCTACTAAAAGACAAAGAAAAGTAAAACACAGGTTTGGAAGGGTTAAGCTCTATCCAACTGACTACAAACACAACCGTAGAGAAAGTAATAAAATAAATTGTGAGAAACAACAAGAAACTCAAAACCAAGTGTACCAGGAATCAGTCTATGCCGGTGGTGCTGAGGTGTGTGGATGTGCAGTCGACGAAATTTGGCGTGGAAAACTAGAGATTGCATTTTAAGAGCTTAGATAGGCAAAGTTTCAAACCCCAAAATATGGAAGAAGATGGAGGGGAAGGAGGGGGGGAAAAAGGGAAGGTAGTGAAGGAGCCATGAGGAGGGGTATATGCCGCCCAAAAGAGAAAACGGGTTGCGGCCGGATCCGACGCACAGGCTTGTGCGGGCTGTGCACAGGTATGTGCGTTCTGGTTTGCGGGCCGCACGCCAGGCCGCACGGCCGGGTGTGTGGCTGCACACCTGGCCGCACAGGGCTGCCTGAGCCCTGTGCGGGGGCTGTACGGCCGCACACGGGCCGCACAGCCCTCTGGCAGGTCTGTGCGGGCTGTAGCATGCCCGCACCGCCTCTAGAAGTGCCGAAGTAAGATTTTTCTCCTTAGTTTTTCATCCAAAAATGGTTACACCAATCGATGAGTAACTTTTCAAAACATGTAACCTTCGCCGACACACGTGAAAATCGCACAACATCAACCGACAATACATCGTCAAAATAAAATGAGATTCAAGTTATCTAATCACAAACGTAAATAAAACACACATGTACATAGAAAAGCAAAACATAACCAATAAAACACCACAAAGCACACAAAATAAAACAAAAGAGAATACGAGAAAGTTAAACTTGGGTTGCCTCCCAAGAGCGCTTGTTTAGAGTCACGAGCCTGACATTCATGTTCACATTTTCACGGTGGTTCAAAGGAAAGATGTGTACCTTGTTTTATGAAGAAGGAAGGTGATGAGCTAGGAAGGTTAACTGAAATCATACTCTCGATATTCTGTTCTCCCAAGTCAACTGTGAAGAACGAACTCGCCTTGATCTTTTCACTTAGTGAACCCTGTTTGGTTACTTTTTTCCAGGCTTTCTTCCACGGTGGTTCATCACGGCGGCCACTTCCCTTACGTTTCTTCTTCTTTGCCCTAGGATCCGGTGGCTTCTTGATAAACGTCTAAAAGTACGTATTTTACATGTATGTATTGTGTATTATTTTCATATCTTATTGTTGAATCTATGCCCTTTTAGGTCTAAATTGCTTTATCTTTGTGTTTCAGGACAGCCAGAAGCCCTGGGGACGCGACGACGAGATGGGGAGCGAATTCGACACCAAAACAGTGTTTTCGAGACGGGGATACTGTAGCACGGCACTGTAGCATTCACTGTAGCAGTTACTGTAGCTCATCGCGGACTTCTTGGCAGAAAAGTAGAAATCCCGAGGGGTCAGCATACCGGCGGTATGCTGACCCGTTTACCCATCGGGATTTGGGGTTTTAAGGGCGATTCAGGGCATTTTGAAAGAAACTTTTTCATCTTCTTGGAGAGAGCTTTTGGGGGAAAAGATGGCTAGGGTTTGGACATCATCTCTACACCATTTTGGAGGGCAAAAGGAGAGGAAATCCGGGCTTTCAAAGGAGAGGAGAGCAAGATCTAGGAGGATCTACTTCAAAAGCTTCATTGTTTGGAGGTTGAAGACAACGGGAAGCCACCCCTTCGAGTGGCGTCTTCGGAAGGTTTTCTCCGGGGATTCAAGCGGCATTCGGCCTTCACCATTTGAGGGAGTGTTCCTCATGTTTATTTTAGTTATTTGCATGGTTTGTGTGGTGGATTTGTTGGACATGAACAACTAAACCCCAAGGTCACCCGATGTAGGTGAACCTTGGGGGCAAAACTTGTGATGTTTTGGATTATTTGAGTTATCTATTGTATGATTGGCTTGTTGTGATCCTTGTTTGGTATTCTTAATTGTTTTGGTACATGTGCTTAATTGTTGTATCAAATGCTTGGTAGCACTTTGTAGCATGACCATTGCCTTAGTGCTAGACTCTACCAAACTTTGAAGGGATTATTGTATAAATACGCCGTGATCATCGGGTATTTGTACCCCTCCATTTCTAGGGTTGAAAACTGATTAGTGTTTCCACCCTAACTTGAGAAAACCATTATTCTCCTTGAAACCGTGTGAGAGGTTGACTGGAAGAAATTCCTTATTCAACACTTGCACCGGGTTAGGGGTCAATTGCCGTGACCATCGGGTTGACCTAAGCTTAGGTTTTCTCGGTCCAACTAGCCACATACTTAATTTCTCAAATATCCTACTCACTTGAGTAGCCCCCTTGGGGATCCTCATCCGTGACCGTTTTCCATCCCTGAGCATCTCCCGAGTTTTGATTCAATCGTATTTATTAAGAAAATTTCTCTTGTTGCTATTTGTTTTCTTTCTTATCTATTCTCTTAAAAATGGAATCGGTGAGCTAAACAACAGGTGAGAAGTGAGTAAGGTAGCTCCTCGGGCCCCTTGGGAATACGACCCACTCGTGCGTGCACGAGTGGTTTATTACTTGACGACCCCGTGCGCTTGCGGGTGTTGACACTCTGTGTCGATCAAGTTTTGGGCGCAGTTGCCGGGGAATTTTACCGAGGGATATTTGGAAAGATTTAAGCTTGTTGATTTAGCCTTTTCTTTTTCTTTTGTTTTTCCTTTTTGTTTTTGGTTTGTTTTGTTTTTGTGTTTTCTTGTTTTTTTTGGTTGTTGAGTTTTTGTAATTATTCCAGCTTTGTATTCTTTTGTTGCACTTTTATATTTCTTGTTGTTAGCTAACTTTATGACTTCTGTTCAGAGTGACAGCATGGTTTTCAGCGATAATTTTTGGAAGGAAGATTTGTGCCAGGATGCATTTATGCAATCTATACAGAATCAAGGAGCTCAGTCAATCTTCAATAAATTTTTGGAATCAGACTGGGGAAAGTTGGCAACAGAAATGCCCTCATCCAGTAGTCGGTCTAATTATACTCCTGAGGAACTTGACACTAGTCTGAAGAATCCTCCCGAATTAACCCGTTCAGATAGGGAGGAGGTAATTCAGTGAACAGTTGAAAGAGTAGAAGAGGTGGATTACATCCTGAGGGATTATTTGAATACAGTTGAGGCAGAATTTCGAGCCAAGAATTGCAGCTTGAACAGTGATGGTGACTCAGAAGAAATGGAGGAGATTGAGGAGCGTGACCTTAGAAATTATGGAAGGGTAAAGTCATCAATTGAAAAACCTCCAGAGCTAGAATTGAAGCCCCTCCCTGATCATCTAGAATACGTTTTCCTGGGGGAAGAATCTACACTCCCTGTTGTTATTGCCTCAGATTTAACAAGGGAACAGAAGGACCAACTCTTGAACATGCTGAGGAGGCACAAAAAGGCAATTGCGTGGAAGATTTCTGACATTCGAGGAATCAGCCCATCTTTTTGTACACACAAAATACTTATGGAGGATAATCACAAACCCTCAGCAATTCCCCAACGAAGACTCAATCCCAACATGAAGGAGGTTGTGAAGAATGAAGTCATAAAGTTGCTTGATGCGGGCATTATCTACCCTATCTCCGACAGTGCTTGGGTGAGCCCAGTGCAAGTGGTGCCAAAGAAAGGAGGAATGACAGTCATCACTAATGAAAAAAATGAGCTTGTTCCCACAAGAACAGTCACAGGTTGGAGAGTCTGTATTGATTATAGGAAGCTCAATGATGCTACAAGGAAGGATCATTTACCTTTACCTTTCATTGACCAGATGCTTGACAGACTCGCGGGACATTCTTACTACTGTTTCTTGGAAGGACTTTCTGGATACTTTCAGATTCCTTTTGCACCAGAAGATCAGGAGAAGACTACTTTCACATGCCCCTACGGGACATTTGCGTATCGTCGAATGCCCTTTGGACTTTGTAACGCACCGGCTACATTCCAAAGATGTATGTTAGCAATCTTCGAAGATATGGTGGAAGATATCATAGAGGTGTTTATGGATGATTTTTCGGTCTTCGGGGATTCGTTCGAGTTACGCCTTAAAAATCTTGAACGGGTCCTAAAAAGGTGTGAGGAGACTAATTTAGTCCTCAGTTGGGAGAAATGCCACTTTATGGTCAAGGAGGGCATAGTACTCGATCATAAGATTTCAAGGAGGGGAATTGAAGTAGACAGAGCGAAAGTCTCCACCATCGAAAAACTACCCCCTCCAAGTTCAGTGAAGGCAATCAGAAGTTTTCTGGGACATGCAGGGTTTTATAGAAGGTTCATCAAAGACTTTTCTGCAATCGCCCGACCACTGACAAAGCTCTTGGAGAAAGATGCTCGTTTTGAGTTTAATGAAGATTGCATGAATGCCTTCCTCTGCTTGAAAAAGAAACTAGTTGAAGTACCAATGGTGGCTTCTCCGGACTGGAATTTACCTTTCGAGGTGATGTGTGATGCAAGTGACTATGCAGTAGGTGCAGTATTAGGACAAAGACGGGATAAGCACTTTCATCCTATTTATTACGCAAGCAAGACTTTGAATGACGCGCAGGAGAACTACACTACCACGGTGAAAGAATTGCTAGCGGTGGTCTTTGCTTTTGATAAATTTCGATCATATTTGGTGCTATCAAAGGTAATTGTTTATACTGATCACTCTGCACTCAAATACCTACTGAATAAATCAGATGCCAAGCCTCGATTGATCCGTTGGGTGCTTCTACTACAAGAGTTTGATCTAGAGATAAGGGATAAAAAGGGGGCAGAAAACTTGGCCGCTGATCATTTATCACGCCTTGAAGGGCCTCATGATGAGGAGTTGAAGAGAGAGGGGATAAATGACACATTCCCTGTGGAGCAGTTATGCAGCATTCAAGTAGTGGAAGAGGATGAGACACCATGGTTTGCTGATATCGCAAATTACTTGGCAGCAGGGATTTTCCCAAAGTGGCTTACCTATCAACAAAGAAAAAAGTTCTTTGCCGACCTGAAGCATTATACTTGGCAGGATCCATACCTGTTCAAGACTTGTTCTGATCAAATTGTCAGGAGATGTGTCTCAATAAGAGAAGGACATGACATCCTGTTGCATTGCCACTCGGGGCCAGCAGGGGAGCACTACAGTGGAAACATGACAGCGAGGAAGGTACTTGATGCCGGATTTTATTGGCCCACGATATTCCATGACGCTCAGATGCTTGTGCAGCACTGTGATAAGTGTCATCGCGTAGGTAACATATCAAAATGGGACGAGATGCCGCAAACTTGGAATCAAGCTTGTGAAATTTTTGATGTTTGGGGGATCGACTTCATGGGACCGTTTCCTAGTTCTCATGGCAATAAGTTTATTCTCGTGGCCGTAGACTACGTCTCCAAGTGGGTAGAAGCGCAAGCATTCCCAACCTGTGATGCAAGAGTGGTGGTAAAATTCCTAAAAAAATTGTTCGCTAGATTCGGTACTCCAAGGGCGATCATTTTTGCAATTCACAATTTGAAAAAGTTTTGAAACGATATGGGGTATCACATAGAATCTCAACTGCATACCATCCCCAAACGAGTGGTCAAGTCGAGGTATCTAATAGGGAATTGAAAAGAATCTTGGAGAAAATGGTGAGTCATCACAGGAAGGACTGGGCGGATCAACTTGATGATGCACTCTGGGCATTCAGAACAACATTTAAGACCCCTATTGGATCAACTCCGTATAGGTTGGTCTATGGGAAGGCTTGTCACTTGCCCGTCGAATTGGAGCACAAAGCCTATTGGGCCATAAAGCAATTGAATTTTGATCCCCATCTAATAGGCCACAAGAGAAAATTCCAGTTAAATGAACTAGATGAATGGAGATCGGTGGCGTATGAGAGTTCAGTACGGTATAAAGAGAAGACAAAGGAATACCATGACCGACACATTAAACAAGCTAAACACTTTCAAGTCGGGGACCAAGTGCTACTTTTCAACTCTCGATTGAAACTTTTTCCGGGAAAACTGAAATCAAGATGGTATGGACCATTTTCAGTCTCACAAGTGTTTCCTCACGGAGCCGTCGAGATTTACCATCCAACAAAAGGTACTTTTAAAGTCAATGGATATCGTTTGAAACATTATTTTCCGAGCGGCAACCCGGTTCCAAAAGTTGGAGGTAACTTCCCTCCATTTGTCCCACCATGAGAATTTTTAGGTAATGCACGTCAAGCTAATGACGTTAAAGAAGCGCTCCTTGGGAGGCAACCCAAGTTTCTTTCATTTCCCATATTCTTTTTCTTATTCGTGTTGTCTTATTTTACTTATGTTTTTAGTAGTGGTTCGTGTGTAGTTGTGTTTTTTGTCGTTTTTCTTGATTCTTTCGCATTTTTGTTAATTTGTTTGTCATGTGGTTTTTGAAGAATTCTTGTTGTAGATGCATGCATGTTGATGTTTTGAGTGTTTAAATGTTGTTTCCGGCCATATTTTTCAAGGTTTCATCAATGTTTTGAGTGTACAAAGTGTGGAGATCGAATCGGTGCAAATAGAGGATCTTGCCGACCATCCTTGCGGCCGTAAGGATGGCCGGCAAGAATCATCCCGAGCTTCTTGCCGACCATCCTTGCGGCCGCAAGGATGGTCGGCAAGACCACCCGAGTGAAGACTTTAAAGGGAGATTTTGGGGCTTTACACTATTCATTCTTCTTCCCCATTCTTCCAACCTTTTCTCCCTCATTTCTCCATCGTTTTTACTCATTTTTTTTGCTCTAGTTTGCTCTCCTCCCCCTCTTTTCCATCTTGGTGACAAAAATTTGGAGTTTGAGCAAGCTTTTGGCCGGATTTACCATTTGGATCCACTTATCTTACCCTAGGGCAAGAGTATGGCACCTCACTCAAACCTTTGTACTTTTCTTGTTTTTTTTGGCTAAAATATCTTGGGATGTTGTTCGTTGATGAATGCTTATTGTTGATCAATGTATTGTTCTTAGTTTGTAAAATTTTTTGGCTACTTCTACAAGCAAAGTTCTTGAAATTTTTTTCCGAAATTACTGTAGCAATGCCCTTTTTCTTGGATTTCTTCATTTTTTTGGTGTTTTTTTGCTTGTAAACTAGCCGGATAATCTCTACCTTGTTTTTCTAGGATGCCAATCAAGAAACTAGCCTCCAAGAGATGTAGGAGGGAACCTTCGTCTCCCGTCCATGAACCCCAATTTTCCAAGGAAGAACACAAGACGCGCTACGCACTCCTATCACGAAAAGGGTTCGGCACGGTGATATACTCCTGATCCAAGTGGAACAACTGAGAATCACACCAAGGAATCAGGGAAGTTTCTTCACCCCCATTTTTTGGTTATCATTTTCATCCCCCACATTATTCTGCTGACTTAGATACATTGAGGACAATGTACAACTTTAGGTGTGGGGATGGTTATTTACTTAGAGTATTTTGTATTTATGCATGCTTGTTAACTATGATGGCTATGATTGTTTTGTTAAAGGATTTCCTAGCTTGGTAGGATGATAGTAGTGAGCTGTACAGTACCTGTACTTTAATGTAGCTCTGTTTCATCTTTAGTGCACCTATATACATGCTCACGATCACTTTCACCTTGTACACTCTATCCAACCCATCTTAATGACTTTGGCATTAATTTGTTAAATTCTTTCTTCAATGCACTTTTAAAAGCTTTTAAGTACCTTTACTGTTTTCTCCAACCTAAGTGAAGTTTTTAGCAGGTAGTTTATTAGGGATCGAAAAAAAAAAAAAAAAAAAAGGTCAGTATTCCTCTGCTTTTTAAGCATGAATGCGTATATGTCGATTGTAATTGATTAAGAGGGTGACTCTTGTGCCTGGCCAGCATGTGCATCCATCTGAAAGATTTTTGTGCAGTCTATGTTAGGCGGACCCAGAAAAGAAAGAATTTGTGTATATTTGTGAGTGAAAGAAATAAAGTTTCCGTTTTGATCCCTAGAACCTGTTTTATGGTCACTTAAGAGTTGGAGTTGTATTTAGGAACCAAAGGACTTTAACTGGGCATTGAGGAGGTCTTTAACACTCTAATGCCATCTTCATTATGTGTGGGGTGAATGGTCATCCTGGGGTAATCCGGGGTGTGGAGCTCAAGGTGAGAGTCAGCACACACACACATAGGGCACTGTGGATGAAGCAGAGCTATCATCACCTCATTATCCATTGAACAGCTCACTTCTTGATTCCTGTCCATTTGTGCTTGTGGAGTTCTTTAATTTTGAGCCTGAGGTCGTATTTTTAGCCGTTTATCTTCTTTCCCTTGTTCTTCATGTTTGTTTGCTTGGGGACAAGCAAACGCTTAGGTGTGGGGATGTTTGATAAACGTCTAAAAGTACATATTTTACATGTATGTATTGTGTATTATTTTCATATCTTATTGTTGAATCTATGCCATTTTAGGTCTAAATTGCTTTATCTTTGTGTTTCAGGGCAGCCAGAAGCCCTGGGGACGCGACGACGAGATGGGGAGCGAATTCGACACCAAAACAGCGTTTTCGAGACGGGATACTGTAGTACGGTACTGTAGCATTCACTGTAGCAGTTACTGTAGCTCATCGCGGACTTCTTGGCAGAAAAGTAGAAATGCCGAGGGGTCAGCATACCGGCTGTATGCTGACCCGTTTACCCATCGGGATTTGGGGTTTAAAGGGCGATCTAGGGCATTTTGAAAGAAACTTTTTCATCTTCTTGGAGAGAGCTTTTGGGGGAAAAGAAGGCTAGGGTTTGGACATCATCTCTACACCATTTTGGAGGGCAAAAGGAGAGGAAATACGGGCTTTCAAAGGAGAGGAGAGCAAGATCTAGGAGGATCTACTTCAAAAGCTTCATTGTTTGGAGGTTGAAGACAACGGGAAGCCACCCCTTCGAGTGGCGTCTTCGGAAGGTTTCTCCGGGGATTCAAGCGGCATTCGGCCTTCACCATTTGAGGGAGTGTTCCTCATGTTTATTTTAGTTATTTGCGTGGTTTGTGTGGTGGATTTGTTGGACATGAACAACTAAACCCCAAGATCACCGGATGTAGGTGAACCTTGGGGGCAACACTTGTGATGTTTTGGATTATTTGAGTTATCTATTGTATGATTGGCTTGTTGTGATCCTTGTTTGGTATTCTTAATTGTTTTGGTACATGTGCTTAATTGTTGTATCAAATGCTTGGTAGCACTTTGTAGCATGACCATTGTCTTAGTGCAAGACTCTACCAAACTTGGAAGGGATTATTGTATAAATACGCCGTGATCATCGGGTATTTGTACCCCTCCATTTCTTGGGTTGAAAACTGATTAGTGTTTCCACCCTAACTTGAGAAAACCATTATTCTCCTTGCAACCGTGTGAGAGGTTGAGTGGATGAAATTCCTTATTCAACACTTGCACCGGGTTAGGGGTCAATTGCCGTGACCATTGGGTTGACCTAAGCTTAGGTTTTCTCGGTCCAACTAGCCACATACTTAATTTCTCAAATATCCTACTCACTTGAGTAGCCCCCTTGGGGATCCTCATCCGTGACCGTTTTCCATCCCTGAGCATCTCCCGAGTTTTGATTCAATCGTATTTATTAAGAAAATTTCTCTTATTGCTATTTGTTTTCTTTCTTATCTATTCTCTTAAAAATGCAATCGGTGAGCTAAACAACAGGTGAGAAGTGAGTAAGGTAGCTCCTCGGGCCCCTTGGGAATACGACCCACTCGTGCGTGCACGAGTGTTTTATTACTTGACGACCCCGTGCGCTTGCGGGTGTTGACACTCTGTGTCGATCACTTCTCTTAACTTTGCACTTCACTTCTTTCATTTTCAACTCCCTCTTGGCCCATCGCCAAATATTTATCAAGTGGGTCGATCGCCAACACTTTCTGCACACAATCGGACACAATTAGTTCAACTTCATCAAAAACATAAGATGTGTCGTCCCACTCCTTAGGGTGTTTCATTGCCTCTGGGAGTTTGAATACAGCTTCTTCATTCCCAGCTCTAAGAGTCATCTTGCCATCTTGGATATCAAGTAAAGCTCGTGAAGTTGCCAAGAATGGTCTTCCGAAAATGATCGGCACCTCCGCATTCTCATGGACATCCAAAATAGCAAAATCTGCCGGGAAGACAAGTCCTCCCACGTTCACTAGGACATCGCTCACCACACCCCTAGGACGATGATGAGATCCGCAAGCGCACGGGTCGTCAAGCAATACCTCTCACGCACGCTTGAGAGAGTCGTATTCCCTGGGGTCCCAAGAGTTGCTATTACTTCCCCCTAGACGGCACTGTCTAGTCTACCAAAGAAAGAGAATTAAACAAGATAAGAAAACTAACAAAGATAACTATAAACACATGGACTCAGGCACACCACATGAGCATATTTAAGGAAGCAAATAATAATGAAAGCGCGAGGTCCCGGGCTAGGATCCCCTCAAGACTACTAAAGCTAGATGGATGCTAAAATTACACAGGCATTGGTGGATGGGCCAAGAGATATCCAACAGTAGATCACCCCGATGGTCACGGCGATGACCCCTAATCTGGTACAAGTATTGGCTCGGAATTTCTTCCTACCAAATCCTCCTACGATTGCACTACGCTTAGGAAAACCTCTAATTAGGGTCGATCCTCAACCTCGGTCCAGCCCTAATGGTTGGAGGGGCATGAAATACCCGATGGTCACGGCGTATTCATACATGAATCCCTTCCATGCTATATGAGTCTAGCACAAGGGCGATGGTCACGCACCAAGTACAATCTAGAAGTTGAATCGCAGAGTTCTCATGCCAAACAACACATCAAAGAACACAAAGCATGAACCACAAATCAAACCAAACACCGTAAATGTAAATCTAACATCCATACAAAGCAAGTTCATCCCAAGGATCACCGGATGTCCGGTGACCTTGGGAGTCTAGTTCCTCATCAAGAAAGGAGAAAGCAAGAAATACAATAAATACAAGACAAAGCTCATAACAAACTCCCTTAAGATGAAGACTAGAAGGTGGTGATGAGAACTTGTCGGATCCACGCCGGCAAGCTCCTAGATCTTCTCCTTGATAGCACAACCTCTTCTCCCCTTGGTTTCCCCCTCAGATCTGCCTTCTCCACTTGCCTTGAAGCCCTAGGTGAAGATGGTGGAGAATGGTGGCCAAAAGTCCCCAAACATGATGCCCTAGGAGCCTTTAAAAAGGTGAAATTCGTGTCTCCTCACGGGCTGCCTCACGGCCGTGAGGTTGCCCGTGAGGCATCCAGAGAGTTTTGCAGGAAATTCCACCTCGGGTGCTACAGTACCTGCTACGGTGATGCTGCTACAGTATTTTCTACAGTACTGCTACAGTGAAAACCCAAAAAAAAACGTCGTATTTGGTGTCGAATTCTTTCTAAATACGTTCTTGAGCTCATTTAGGGTCTGCAACACAAAATAAAGAGATTTAGACTATAAAAAAGGCATCGACTCATAAAAAAGATAAATAAAATAATACAAATTAATACGTATAAAATACGTATATTTAGACGTTTATCAGCCGACGCAATGACCGATCTGCCAATTGCAGTGTCATCCTCGTAGGTTCGAGCTCATGCATTCCTAATTTCAGAAGTAGGCTGTAGGGCATAACATTAATACTTGCCCCCGAATCAGCTAGGGCCTTCTCCACTACTGACTCTCCGATTTTGCAGTCGATCACCAGACCCCCATTATCTCGAACCTTCGGTGGAAGTGCGCTTTGTAGGATGGCGGAGCAACTCTCATTCAAGGCCACACTTGATGCTTCTTCTAGTTTCCGCCTATTTGTCAATAAATCGTTCATAAACTTTGCGTACTTGGGCATTTGAGAAAATGCCTCAGCGAGCGGGAGATTTATGTGGAATTGCTTTGTCATACTCAGAAATTTCTTGAATTGGTCATCCTCCTTGCTTTTTTTCAGTCTTGTCGAGTATGGGAATTTGGGTTGATACTCCGGCACGGGTAAGGCTTGGCTTGGTTGAGGTTCGGGGGTGTTGTTGTTGCTGTCCTCAATGTCAACACTCACTTTCGAGGTTGCATCTCTCACAACATTCTTCTCTTTACTGCTCTTATTCCCATTGGGAGGTCGAACCTCTACTTCCCGTCCACTCCTCAGAGTGATGGCATTCAATTGCTCACGGGGGGTTTCTCCAGTGTTGCTAGGTAAACTGCCCTGCTGCCTCTCTGAATTTGCTTTTTCTAGCTGCCCAACTTGTTCTCCCAAATTTTGGATCGAGGCTTGGACATTTCTGAAGTTTGCTTCCGTAGCAATCATGAATTTAGCCAATGCCTCCTCAACTGAAACTCGGTGCTCCTTCGGCTGTGGTGGAGCATGTTGGAATCCTGGTGGGTGCTGAGGCCTCTGTTGATTTTGATTACCCCACTGAAAATTTTGGTGATTTCTCCACCCGGGGTTATAAGTGGTCCCATATGAATTCCCTTGTACCTTCTGATTTGGGCTTACAAAATTCACCTGTTCAATCGAAGTGCTTGTAGTAACGGTAATAGGGAATAGGGTGGCCAAGTGCCCACCTCCACAAATCTCACATGACAAGACAGGTGTGGAGCTAGGACTTGCCTTTTCGGCCATCATCAGATCGAATCTTCTTGCCAATGCATCCATTTTGGCCTCGAGTGCGATGTAGGCACTCACCTCATGTAGCCCGGCCACTCGTGTCACCTTGGCTCTTGAACCCCAATGAGACTCGTTTCTTGCCATATCTTCAATTAACTTTTCGGCCTCATCGGGATACTTGTTGCTTAATGGTGATTGTCCCGCAAGCGCACAGGGTCATCAAGTAATAAACCACTTGCGCACGCACGAGTGGGTCGTATTCCCAAGGGCCCGAGAATCTATCCTTACTTCCTTCTCGCAATATTGTCTAGCAGATCAAATTCGAGAGTAAAAGAAGAAAATGCAAATACAAGAAATAAATGCAATTCAAAATACTAAATAACCAGGGCAGTAAGAGAGGGAAATCAGGGTGAGAAAGCGGTCACGGATGAGGATCCCCTCAGGGGATACTGAAGTGTACAGGATGCTAGATTAGGTCAACCCGATGGTCACGGCAGTTGACCCCTAATCCGGTACGAGTATTGAATAAGGGCTCTACCCGTATAAATCCTCATACAATTGCAAAGGGTAAGGTGGTTTTCTCAAACTAAGGTTGAATCACAAATAAGCAATTAACCCTAGAATTGGAGGGGTACAAATACCCAAGCATCCAAAATACACAAGTTCACCCCCAAGGTTCACCTACATCCGGTGACCTTGGGGTTTAGTTGTTCATAATATCAAAATACATACTCAAAAGCATGAAAACAACTAAAGAAAGCATAATCACTCCCTCAAATACGAAAATGGAGTTCCGAAGACGCCACTCAAGAGGTGGCTTCTCTTGTCTTCAGCCCTCCTTCAATGATGCCCTAGAGTAGGATCTTGCTCCCAAACGCACTCTCCTCCAAGATCTCGCCGTGAAAACGCCCTCAAAGCCCTCCTCCAAGCCGGATTTTATGATGGTGGTGTGGAGCTCCAAGGAAGAAGACTAACTCCCCTTCAAATGCCCTAGAAAAGTCTTTTAAATCAAGACATCGCGATGCCTTGCGGGTGGCCTTGCGGGCGCAAGGTTGCCCGCAAGGCATAGAGAGAGTTTCTCAGGAATTTTTCCTTTCAGTGCTACAGTACCTGCTACAGTAATTTCGCTGCAGTACGTCTACAGTGATGAAGCCCAAGAACACCGTATTTGGTGTCGATTTCTTCATAAATACGTTCTTGAGCTTATTTCGGGCCTGTAACACAAGTAAAGCAACTTTAAACAAGAAAATAGAAAACAACTTAACATAAAGAGAGAATAAACTATACACAAGTACGTATAAAATACGTTTATTTAGACGTTTATCACTTAAAGAGCCCCCGACTGCTGCATCAATAAGTTGTCGAGTTTGGTAGTTCAACCCATTGTAGAATATCTCTATTCTCATCCATGACTGGTCTCCATGATGCGGGCACCTTCTCAACAAATCTTTGAATCGCTCATGCGTTTCGAATAGAGTTTCCGAGTCTCTCTGACTGAACGCCGATATTTCTTGTCTCAATCGCGCAGCCTTGCTAGGGGGAAAGTATCTCCCCAAGAATCTGTCCACCATATCCTCCCAGGTCTTAATAGAGCCAGCTATGAGACCCTGAAACCATCTGTAGGCTGCCCCCCGAAGACTGAATGGAAACAACCTTAACTTAGCCGCATCGTCCGACAGACCATTGATTTTGAAGGTAGAGCAAATCTGCAAGAATCTCGATAAATGCTCATTTGGGTCTTCATCTGCCAACCCATCAAACTGTACTGAGTTCTGTATCATTCCAATAGGTCTTGCCAAGTCAAAATTATTTGCTGCTGCGGCAGGCATCTGTATACAAGATTCTTCTCTAGTGAACTGCGGCCTCTCATAATCGGACAGCGTCCTTCTCTGTTCTGCCATAGTGTTCGATGCCCCTTCTTCAGTAGGTAGAAGGTCAACTGAGGCTTCCACGGGACAGTTCGATGAGCTTAATGGTCGCCGCGCGCGTCGCTAGAAAGCGGGCACGTGCCTCCCCGGCCGCAAGTGCACGGTTCGTCAAGTAATAACCCTTGTGCGGGCACAAGAAGGTCGTATTCCCTGGGGTCCCGAAATCCACTATTACTTCCTCTTCGACAATTGTTTAGCCGAATCGAAACAGAGGTTGTTGTAATGAAATGAAATTTAAACTAACGAAAGAAACTTTAATCAATGACAAGTTGCGCACAACGACGAAAAATCAAATAGAGAAGACAAGGCTCCGGGCGAGGATCCCCCCGGGAGAAATACAAGCAAGGATGCTATAAAAACAGGTAATGCATGCATGGAGTATCGTTTTGGTCCGTCAAGGCTCGGAAGTCGACTACCCCGGAACCTCCGTAGTGTAGCTCTAATCCAGTACAAGTTTCATTATCCAAAGGATACTCACACGATGTCATTGGGACTAAGAAGCATTGGTTGGAGTTATCTATAAGTAATTTCGCTAAGATGAACTCTACAACCTACGAGAGGCTACCGGCACCCGGAACCTCTGGTGTACCGGTACAATGAGTCCCTCTTCATACTATGTGGATCTAATGCAAGAGCGCACCTCGCACAACCAAGCACATTCGATAAAATGAAATGCAGAGTTCTCATGCAAATCACTACAATTAAGCACACAATGTATGAAACCAAATTCCACTCCAGCCATTCATTGAATTAAAAGCATAGCATCCAATACAAGTATTCCTCCCAAGGATCACCGGTTGCCCGGCGACCTTGGGAGGTTTAGTTCGACATGAATAACAAGGGAAGTTTGCACAAATAAGAATACATCAACAAGAAAACTCAAAACTCCCTCTTGACCGTGTCGACTAGGGTTGATGAAGACACTTGCCGAATCCGCGTCGGCAAGCTCTAGGATGATGATCTTCAAGTCCCACCGTCTTCTCTCCCTTGATTTCACTCAAAAACGACCTCCTTTGATGAAGCTTTGAGCGTAGGGGTGTTCGGAGGCGTCGGTGGCAAAAGTCCCTGAGAAAAAGCCCTAACCGGGCTTAAATACTCGACCGGTGTGCGGCCTGTATGCGGGCCGCACACGTGGCCGCACACTGGTGTGCGGCCTTGTGTGCGGCCGCACACCAGGCGGCACACCCTTCTGCCAAGGGTGTGCGGGCTGTGTACAGCCCGCACACAGGCCCAAAAATGGGCCTGGTTGTGTAGGAACGCTTGGGTGCCCTTCGGAGCTCGTTTAACCTTCGTTTCTTCGCTCCTCGGCCTTGATTTTCTCGTTGTACATGTTCCTCTCAACGTAAATGGTCCATGGATGCCCTGAAGTAAGAAAAACAAGAAAAACACATCAAAGGCACCTGTTTTATTCAATTAATGCATGAAAGTGTAAGTAGTTCACCGTTATAAAATGATGTATTGAGACACTTATCAAAGGCCATCCAGAGAAAACACATGGCCATGTGGAAATTCCACATGGCAATGTGGAAATTCAGGTATTGAGAAAGGGCCATCCAGAGAAAACACTTGGCCATGTGGAATTTCCACATGGCCATGTTGAAATTCAGGCATTGTGAAAGGGCCATCCAGAGAAAACACATGGCCATGTGGAATTTCCACATGGCCATGTGGATTACTTAAACAAGAGAAGCTTGCTTCTCTTCATCTTCTCCTTCGCGCCCTTTCATCTTCAAATGTCTCCACTCCAAAGATCGTGACCAAACCTCCTCTCCTTCCATTTCCTCACCTATTTATAGGATTTGTGGGCTTTCTTGAGCATTATCTTGTGTGATTCATCATCATCTTCTCCGGTAAGCTCCTTTCTCTCTCTTCTTACCATGAATCTTTAATCCTTCGATTTGAGTGATAGATCTTGTGTTTTTGCATGTGTTTTTCATGGAAAATACTTAGTTTCATGTTGTAAACACTCTTGCTCAAAGTTCCATGTGTTTGTAAGGCTTTATTTGGATCAACCATGGCCTTTTGGCCATGGTCGACGATCCACACAGCCGTGTGGAAATTCCACACGGCCGTATGGTTTTACGGGAACTTCTGGGAAGTTGTTTTAAGCCCTGAAATGATTCGTTTGCCTCTCCTATGCGCAGGAATGGCTCCAAGGACCAAGAAAGTCGCACACAAACGTCCTCGTGAGCTTCGTGACTTCTCGCCCGAGGTTTTGGAGTTCGCCATGCTCGAATATCAAGTCCGACTTGAGCGTCTCTCAAAGCTCAAGTTTGGCCAAACGCGAACCCCGGATTTACACGCACTAGCAGCGATAGAGCATTCCCAAGCGGAAGAGTTGGCGAATGAAGTTCGAGAGTTGATCACCGTGGTTGGTGTCACAGCCCCAACCGATCAGCTGCGGCCGTGCGGCACCTGACATGCACCATAGCGACAGGTCAGCCTTCCCTTGCAAGAACAGTACGTTAATCCTGTTTGCATTACAAAGTATAGCGGAAATAAGATGAAGCGAGCAAATCCGGAATACACGTCGGAACGAGAAACACGACACAAAGAAACCCATTTTGAGAGAGAAAAACATAAAACTCTCTTAGATTGAGAAATGTTTACAACCATGGCCAAAACCAACACCAAGTGGCCTTGTCTTCTCCCAAAGACACATTTGACCCTATTACAAGAGCTACCCCAAATCCAAGGTTGATTGAGCCCCATGCCCAATACCGGCCTGGCGTGAATACCCTGACTTCACTTAGCTTGCAGTGTCCTCTGACTCGACTGTAGCTTTAACCAGCCACCCTTGGTCACAGCGCGTAGCAGTACCGGTCACGCGCGGTAATACCGCGTGCCATCCTCGCCCCTGGCTCGGCAACGCTCCCGGCCACGTGCCTACTTGCATACGCCTGTGCAAAGCCTTGTCGGATCCGGAATCGGCTCTCGGTCAACCGGCTCGATCAAGTGTCCCGCCCCGCCTAGACTTGCTAGAGATCCAACACTCGCATGATGAAGTCCTGCGACACTTGACTCTTGGTAAGGGGCGCGCGCCGCCCCACTCGCTCATCGGCCACGCGCACGCCCACGGTCCAGCGCGCGCGCGTCTCACGGTATCGGCCCATGATCACGCGGGGTATTTCACCCGCCCTTGGTCCCGACACAACACAAGCGCCGCGCCACTGCGCGCGCTACCAAATCCACGCAGCCGTGCGCCCTCGTGGCTTGGTCTATGTGATACCGTATGCCCGCGACCAAGTGTAAGGTCATCAACCCTTACAAACCACCCCCACTAGTTGAACCCGACGTCCTCGTCGGTCTCGAACTCGGGAAGTCTTCCACCAACTCCTTGAACCGCCAAAGAGTAGTTTCGCGCCCCCGACTTGCCTCGACATAGGCGAGTCCTTCCATTGGACAAGGAAGAACACCCTGCGGTTCTTCTTGCTTTGGCCTTCTACTCTTCGGTCTAGGATCCGCTCAGCCACCCTCTTTGAACTCCTCGCGAATAGTCGGCGGAGCCCGACTCTTCTTCGCCCACGATGAATCGGTGGGGTTGTCCGGCCCATTTGGACAATAACGAAAGGCCCATCATACCACATGATTCCGCCTTTGTGTACATCCTCCTGATGTAACTTCTTCCACACCTGTGGAGTGAGCTTCAACCAAACCTTGTCCCCTACTTGGAACTCCAAAGGACGTCTCCCTTGATCTGCATACTTCTTCATCCTGGCGAGCCGCCTTGCGAGGCTATCCCGAGCACTCTCCATCATCTCTTGCCGATCAATAGCAAACTGATACGCGGCAGGACATTCTCCTCATGTCCTCCTCTTCGCCACCTTTGAAGGAGTAATAGGTTGGTATCCATACACAAGCTCAAACGGATTCCTCTCCGTTGATGAAGACCGATAAAGTAGCTAAACTGCGCCACATCAAGCAGACTTAGCTAATTCTTCCGCGAAGCTGAAACATAGTGTCGGAGATACTCATCCAACAGAGTATTGATCCTCTCCGTCTGCCCATCCGTCCACGGATGATTCGCTGTTGAAAACTTCAACTCTGTGCCCAACAACTCGAACAACGCCGTCCAGAACCGCCCAGTAAAGCGAACACCTCGATCGCTTATGATGTCTCCCGGTACCCCAAAGTGCTTCACCGCATGCTTCAGGAACAGCTCAGCCACCTCTGCTGAACACTCTACCGGTGCGGGTATGAATACTTCATACTTTGTGAATCGGTCCACGACCACCATCACTGTCGACATCTCTTCCACCTTAGGAAATCCGGAGAAAAATGGCTTTTCCGGAACACTCAACGGCTGGAGAAGACAGGCCTCCCGTCTTCTTTCCGACTTGTCTTGTTGGCACACGAAACGCGTCTTCACATATGCTTCAAAGCCTTCGCCCATATCCGGCCCATAACAATGTCTTGTGAGCAAGGTCTTCCTTCGCTCACGACCGGGATGTCCCACCCATGGAACATCATGATGCTCTCCCAAGAGCTTCTGCCGAATCTTCCCTCCTTTCGGCACATAGAGTCTGTTGCCTCTCGGTCCAGCCCCGCGGCTGGTCCTTCTTCAACAACTCGGTGAGCGGCACGACCTTCTTTGGACGGTGCAGGCCAGTCCAAAACCACCGCCACCTTAGCCCGACCATACGGACTTCACCCCGAGAAATGATATTTCTCCAACTTCACTACAGTTGTCACTCCCTCCATCTTGATAATTCCTGCTTCAAGTGAACAATGTGATCCACCATAGGATTCACCACAAACACCGTGTTTGGTTCAACGCTCGGCGGTCCGCGCACAGTCCAAGAGAGCACTCCCGCTTCTTCTGGAACAACACCAGCGCATGCCCTCTGGCTAAATGAAGCCATTATCAAGCTTTGTGAGTTATATCCTCAACTCTGTCAACTCCAAGTGTGACATAGGGAGCCCGGGCAGGGGTTCGTCGCCCGGCATCAACTCTATCTGGTGATCTACTGCCCGCCGGGGTGGGAGTTCACGGGGTAGTACCGGCGGCACCACGTCTTGAAACTCCGTCAAGACTTCAGCCACAACTGAAGGTAGATCCTCCACCAGATCATCCTGCACTTCCAATACAGCAGCAACATAACTGAGTTCTCCATAACCCAGCCCTTGCACCCTCTGGTGCGCAGAAAGCGTCGGTTTCTTCCCTTTCTTCTCCTTTGCAGCCACTCCCGCTACAAAGCATGGGTTCTTCTCATCCATAAGAAGACCACCCAAATGTGGAACAACAGCGGCCTTCACAGACTTGAAGAACTCTATCCCCAGTAACAACTCGAAATCATCTGATGTGACCGCCAGCAGATCAATCTTCCCAGTCACCGCCTGTGCTGAGAGTTAACTTGCTTCCGCTCGGCTCGTGTGCGTCCCTACGCTCAGTCCCCACCGAGTCGCCACATCCTCCTTGATGAAAGTGTGAGTTGCGTCTGTATCCACCCTCCCTTGTATGGCCCTTCCATTCAAGGTCAGCTCCACATCGATCAGAGAATCCACCGCCCTGTCACTCTTGACAGTCTTCTAGGCACCCAACAGTTGTAAAGGACTCATCCTTGCCGGGTCCTCCGAATCGCTTTCTGACTCATCTCTAAGTACCATAGCATGAGCATGACGGACTTCTCCGTCGCCCTCGGCCTGTACGACAGAGACTTCACCCATACAGAGGAGTACACACAACTGCCCATTGATTTTTTATTTTGTGTGACTCCTAGCCGGGTTTGCAAGATGCTATGCGGCGACATTCAGTATGAGCCCGGTTTGACAAAGGCTTCCTTGCTCCTTCACCCGGCCCACAGGTATATCCACGATGTTCTTAGCAGGTCAATCAATGGGCGTGGCGATAGCACCGGCGTACTTGGGCGGCTGGACCTGCTATATCTGTAGTCCATGGTCCAAAGCCTGCCCCTGCACCTGGGATATGTGGTAGCGGATTATTTGAGGCACCAGGGACAGTACGCACGGGTCGGGGTTCTATTTTCCGGCCCTTACATTACTCGTCTCATCAGAGGGATGGGCCTGATTGAAGCTGTCCGCGGAGCAGACAAAGTGATCATCCCCTCTCCACTAGGCCTTGAGACTTTGCGCATGATGGGCATGGTGAAGAGGGCCGCTCCGGGCAGGTATGTACTTGTTGTCCCTATCCCAGACGAGTCCGAGGAAGAGAGTGAGGAGGAAGAGGACACCGAGGCTGGACCTTCATCACAGGCCGCACCCATAGAGGCATAGCACACCCCAGCAACAGAGGAGGTGCCACCGATGTCAGCACGCACATCTCCTCCATCTTACGATCGTATCGACAGATTGGAGAGTGCTGTGGGGGTTCTCCAGACTGATCTTGCAGCTATGAGGATGACTCAGGCAGCGAACCACACTGAGGTGCTCTCTCGCATGGCCAAGTATCATGCTGAAGTGATGGCGCGATTCACCGTACTTCAGCAGATGATGGCGAGAGACTCCGACTCCACCGCGTCGCCCGCACCCCGAGTACCCCATGGATCCTGTCACAGCCCCAACCGATCAGCTGCGGCCGTGCGGCACCTGACACGCACCATAGCGACAGGTCATCCTTTCCTTGCAAGAACAGTACGTTAATCCTGTTTGCATTACAAAGTATAGCGGAAATAAGAAGCGAGCAAATCCGGAATACACGTCGGAACGAGAAACACGACACAAAGAAACCCATTTTGAGAGAGAAAAACATAAAACTCTCTTAGATTGAGAAATGTTTACAATCATGGCCAAAACCAACACCAAGTGGCCTTGTCTTCTCCCAAAGACACATTTGACCCTATTACAAGAGCTACCCCAAATCCAAGGTTGATTGAGCCCCATGCCCAATACCGGCCTGGCGTGAATACCCTGACTTCACTTAGCTTGCAGTGTCCTCTGACTCGACTGTAGCTTTAACCAGCCACCCTTGGTCACAGCGCGTAGCAGTACCGGTCACGCGCGGTAATACCGCGTGCCATCCTCGCCCCTGGCTCGGCAACGCTCCCGGCCACGTGCCTACTTGCATACGCCTGTGTAAAACCTTGTCAGATCCGGAATCAGCTCTCGGTCAACCGGCCTGATCAAGTGTCCCGCCCCGCCTAGACTTGCTAGAGATCCAACACTCTACATGATGAAGTCCGGCGACACTTGACTCTTGGTAAAGGGCGCGCCTGCCCCACTCGCTCACCGGCCACGCGCACGCCCACGATCCAGCGCGCGCGCGCCTCACGGCCTCGGTCCATGATCATGCGGGGTATTTCACCCGCCCTTGGTCCGGACACAACATAAGCGCCGCGCCACCTGCGCGCGCTACCAAATCCACGCAGCTGTGCGCCCTCGTGGCTTGGTCTATGTTATACTGTATGCCCGCTGACCAAGTGTAAGGTCATCAACCCTTACAAACCACCCCCACTAGTTGAACCCGACGTCCTCGTCGGTCTCGAACTCAAGAAGTCTTCCACCAACTCCTTGAACTGCCAAAGAGTAGTATCGCGCCCCCAGCTTGCCTCTGACATAGGCAAGTCCTTCCATTGGACAAGGAAGAACACCCTGCGGTTCTTCTTGCTTTGGCCTTCTACTCTTCGGTCTAGGATCCGCTCAGCCACCCTGCTGAACTCCTCGCGAATAGTCGGCGGAGCCCGACTCTTCTTCGCCCTCGATGAATCCGTGGGGTTGTCCAGCCGCTGGACAATAACGAAAGGCCCATCATACCTCATGATTCAGCCTTTGTGTACATCCTCCCGATGTAACTTCTTCCACACCTGTGGACTGAGCTTCAACCAAACCTTGTCCCCTACTTGGAACTCCAAAGGACGTCTCCCTTGATCTGCATACTTCTTCATTCGGTGAGCCGCATTGCGAGGCTATCCCGAGCACTCCCCATCATCTCTTGCCGATCAATAGCAAAATGGTACGCGGCAGGACATTCTCCTCATGTCCTCCTCTTCGCCACCTTTGAAGGAGTAATAGGTTGGTATTCATATGCAAGCTCAAACGGATTCCTCTCCGTTGATGAAGACCCATGAAGGTTGTAGCTAAACTGCGCCACATCAAGCAGACTTAGCTAATTCTTTCGCAAAGCTGAAACATAGTGTTGGAGATACTCATCCAACAGAGTATTGATCCTCTCCGTCTGCCCATCCATCCACGGATGATTCGCTGTTGAAAACTTCAACTCTGTGCCCAACAACTCGAACAACGCCGTCCAGAACCGCCCAGTAAAGCGAACACCTCGATCGCTTATGATGTCTCCCGGTACCCCAAAGTGCTTCACCACATGCTTCAGGAATAGCTCAGCCACCTCTGCTGAACACACTACCGGTGCGAGTATGAATACCGCATATCTTGTGAATCGGTCCATGACCACCATCACTGTTGACATCTCTTCCACCTTAGGAAAATCCGGAGAAAAATGGCTTTTCCGGAACACTCAACGGCTGGAGAAGACAGGCCTCCCGTCTTCTTTCCGACTTGTCTTGTTGGCACACGAAACGCGTCTTCACATATGCTTCAAAGTCTTCGCCCATATCCGGCCCATAACAATGTCTTGTGAGCAAGGTCTTCATTCGCTCACGACCGGGATGTCCCGCCCATGGAACATCATGATGCTCTCCCAAGAGCTTCTGCCGAATCTTCTCTCCTTTCGGCACATAGAGTCTGTTGCCTCTCGGTCCAGCCCCGCGGCTGGTCCTTCTTCAACAACTCGGTGAGCGGCACGACCTTCTTTGGACGGTGCAGGCCAGTCCAAAACCACCGCCACCTTAGCCCGACCATACGGACTTCACCTCGAGAAATGATATTTCTCCAACTTCACAACAGTTGTCACTCCCTCCATCTTGATAATCCCTGCTTCAAGTGAACAATGTGATCCACCATAGGATTCACCACAAACACCGTGTTTGGTTCAACGCTCGGCGGTCCGCGCACAGTCGAAGAGAGCACTCCCGCTTCTTCTGGAACAACACCAGCGCATGCCCTCTGGCTAAATGAAGCCATTATCAAGCTTTGTGAGTCATATCCTCAACTCTGTCAACTCCAAGTGTGACATAGGGAGCCCGGGCAGGGGTTCGCAGCCCGATATCTACTCAATCTGGCGATCTACCGCCCGCCGGGGTGGGAGTTCATGGGGTAGTTCCGGCGGCAACACGTCTTGAAACTCCGTCAAGACTTCAGCCATAACTGAAGGTAGATCACTCACCAGATCATCCTGCACTTCCAATACAGCAGCAACATAACTGAGTTCTCCATAACCCAGCCCTTGCACCCTCTGGTGCGCAGAAAGCGTCGGTTTCTTCCTTTTCTTCTCCTTTGCAGCCACTCCCGCTACAAAGCATGGGTTCTTCTCATCCATAAGAAGACCACCCAAATGTGGAACAACAGTGGCCTTCACAGACTTGAGGAACTCTATCCCCAGTAACAACTCGAAATCATCTAATGTGACCGCCAGCAGATCTTCCCAGTCACCGCCAGTGCCTGAGAGTTGACTTGCTTCCGCTCGGCTCGTGTGCGTCCCTACGCTCAGTCCCCACCGAGTCGCCACATCCTCCTTGATGAAAGTGTGAGTTGCGTCTGTATCCACCCTCCCTTGTATGGCCCTTCCATTCAAGGTCAGCTCCACATAGGTCAGAGAATCCACCGCTCTGTCACTCTTGACAGTCTTCTAGGCACCCAACAGTTGCAAAGGACTCATCCTTGCTGGGTCCTCCGAATCGCTTTCTGACTCATTTCTAAGCGCGACCAACTTCTCACGCTTACGGCAATCCTTTGCCATATGTGGTCCTTTGCAGATGAAACATCCACTCATCTTGCCTGAACCACTCGCTGCTCTTCCATTATCCCTGGGTCTATTCCATCTGGCCTGACCGGTGGGCTTCCACCTTAGGAACCCATCTCCGGTCCCTCTCTCAACTGGCTTCTTGTCTTTGGGTCTGAACTTCGCCTTCTCACCCTCTCCACCGGGTAAGGTTTGCAAGTCCACCAGTGCTTCAGCTGCAATGATCGCGGAGGTCAGGTCCTTCGCGCCCTGTATCCGTACCTCGATATGGGCCCAACTCTGGAGTCCCGTAAGGAAGTTAAACAACTTGTCCTCCTCGGACATGTCTCTGATATCCAGCATCAGTGATGAAAACTCCTTCACGTACTCTCGGACAGTGCCTGTCTGCCGTAGCTCCTTCAGATTTGTGCGAGCTACCCAAGCAGTGTTGCCAGGCAAGAATTGCTCCCGCAATTCCTTCTTCAACTCGACCCACGAGTTCGAACTTGTCCGACCCGCCTGAGCGTCTTCCTGCTGACGAGTTCGCCACCATAGCTTCGCATCGCCAGTAAGGTACATCCCGACCAACGGGACCTGCTCATGGCCCGGCACCCTTGCAGCCTTAAAATACTGATCCACATCCCAAAGAAAGTTCTCCAGCGTCTTGGCACTCCTTGCGCCATCAAATGGGGAAGGTTCGGGGACCTTCACTCTCGTGGGCGCCTCCCACGAGACCGGTGAAGCGCTAGCTTCCTTGAGTCGGCCGACCTCTGCCTCCAGAAACTGCACCTTCGTCTTCAGGACTTCAACAGTCTTCTCGCTCTCGCGATATCCCATCGCAAGGTCTTCTACCATCTTCGACAGGTTCTCGAGCTGATCATCGACACTCCCGACGACGTTCTCCAAGCGCTCTGCTGTCTCCTCAAGGCGATCCATACGATTCTTCTTGCTAGTCGCCATCTCCACCGTCTTCACCTGTGTGTCTTCTCGCGCTTCGCTTCACGCCACGAACTCGTAGCTCTGATACCAACTGTCACAGCCCCAACCGATCAGCTGCGGCCGTGCGGCACCTGACATGCACCATAGCGACAGGTCAGCCTTTCCTTGCAAGAACAGTACGTTAATCCTGTTTGCATTACAAAGTATAGCGGAAATAAGAAGAAGCGAGCAAATCCGGAATACACGTCGGAACGAGAAACACGACACAAAGAAACCCATTTTGAGAGAGAAAAACATAAAACTCTCTTAGATTGAGAAATGTTTACAATCATGGCCAAAACCAACACCAAGTGGCCTTGTCTTCTCCCAAAGACACATTTGACCCTATTACAAGAGCTACCCCAAATCCAAGGTTGATTGAGCCCCATGCCCAATACCGGCCTGGCGTGAATACCCTGACTTCACTTAGCTTGCAGTGTCTTCTGACTCGACTGTAGCTTTAACCAGCCACCCTTGGTCACAGCGCGTAGCAGTACCGGTCACGCGCGGTAATACCGCGTGCCATCCTCGCCCCTGGCTCGGCAACGCTCCCGGCCACGTGCCTACTTGCATACGCCTGTGTAAAACCTTGTCAGATCCGGAATCAGCTCTCGGTCAACCGGCCTGATCAAGTGTCCCGCCCCGCCTAGACTTGCTAGAGATCCAACACTCTACATGATGAAGTCCTGCGACACTTGACTCTTGGTAAAGGGGCGCGCCTGCCCCACTCGCTCACCGGCCACACGCACGCCCACGGTCCAGCACGCGCGCGCCTCACGGCCTCGGTCCATGATCATGCGGGGTATTTCACCCGCCCTTGGTCCGGACACAACATAAGCGCCGCGCCACCTGCGCGCGCTACCAAATCCACGCAGCTGTGCGCCCTCGTGGCTTGGTCTATGTTATATTGTATGCCCGCTGACCAAGTGTAAGGTCATCAACCCTTACAGATCCCCCGCGTCACCAGCAGCACCAGGAGATGATGACGCTTGAGGTTTCTTTCGTTTAGTTGTTTCTTTTTCTTGTACTTGGTTATTTTCTTGTTGCTTTATCTCTGTTACTCAGAAAGGGTTTACCTAATGAGCTCTATCTTACTGCTTTCAGTTGTAGTTTGTTTGTTTTGAGTTTAAGCATGGACATCATGCTTATAAACTCTCGTTGTTTATATTTTGTGTTGAGCATTACTGAACCCCTTTTGTGACGTGCAGATGGTCATGTCAGTCTTGTGTTGAGGAATAGTAATAGGCACGGTCATGAGGATTCTCCACATGGCCGTGTGAGCTTCACAACCCGTCGCAGCTTCACTTCCCCCGTTTGCAGCTCCACTCAAATTCTACATTCGGAGCCAAGCGTAGTGTAGTTTTTATTTCCCACTCCCTCTTGTTTTATTTATTTGCTGTTTGTATGCTTGCATGAGTACAATAAGGGCATTGTACATCTTAAGTGTGGGGGGGTAGTTCACATTGCACGCGTTCTTTATTTGTGTATGTTTATCACTCATATGCTCATTTAGCCAATGATAGTTCACCTTAAGGGACAAGGATTGCAGTCTTGAATTTAGGAGAATTATGAACATCGTTTGTACTCATGCTCTAGTTTACTCGAAAAACATAGAAATTTTTTGTCTGATTGCATTGCTTACACTGTTCTTGCTCTGTTAACCCTGAAACTCTAGTTCAGTGCCGAAAGGACCTTAGTTGTCTTTATTTTGAAAAAAAAAAAAAAAGAAGAATTGTTTTACTTGTTTACTTGTTCTCGGAGTAGAAAGAGCTACCACCTATGTTGTATGCAGCTACTCTCATAAGTCGGATACTAGCTATGCCCTAATGAGAGAAAGAGCTATCTAATAGGCTGTGTGAAAGCTAACACTCCCAGGTGGAGAGAGCTACCACCTTAAAGCGTGAAAGCCACCCAGGAGGCATCTTGGGAAATGGCTTCCTTCGAGGCTGTGTGCAGCTACTACTTATTTTTTGTCCTTAAATAAGTCCTTTTCAATAAGAACTTTTAGGAGTAAACTTAGGGTTGACATGAGTAAGCATACCCACTCACACGTAGTCAGATTCTATTTTCTTTGTGTTTCGTGTTTTTGCTAGACATTGGTTTTTATCTTTCTATGTTGCAAATTGTTCCTTTGTTTAAGAACGCTCGCCTTACACACTTTTTGGTGAACTTAAGGCTACGCACTTCTATCACTCTACTTGTGGATTTTATTGTATAAATTTTGCTTGAGGACAACCAAAAGCTTAAGTGTGGCGGAGTTTGATAAGTGCTTGCATGTACATATTATTTGAGATGTTTTTCCATGCATGAGCATCACATTTTTCAGTTTTTATTTCTCATTTCATGTGTTTTTGTGTTCTTTCATGCAATTAGGGTTGTGAACAAGGTTTATGCGAAGAAAAGCAAAAATAGGTCATGATGGTGCCGAGTGGAGTCCTTTTGTGCAAATACAAAGTTCAAGAGGCAAATCGGGTCAAACAAGAGAGTATGTGCCAACTTCTAAAGGTTTCGAGACAATTTTTGTAGAAGGACACGAAGGCAGTCATGCTCGCTCGTTTTGATTTGATCGAAGATTTCAAAAGCTCTCCAAGGGTTTTTCGACATCAAGAAATGCCTCATGACCTACCACGCGATCGTGTGTCCGTGCTTGACTTGCCAAACTTTCTTCTAGGTCCTTTTTCTACCAAAATCACTCAGAAGTACTTGTTATTGCTCCAAGACGTATATAAATGCACAATCATGTAAAAATACCTCAAATAGCACTGAATTGAGATAATAATGATATGAAGATAAGGAAGTAGCGGGTATAAAATGGGAAAATCTATATATAAAATGCACTCATAACTAGGCCAGCTGCTTGGCTAATTTGCCAATGTGCTTAACGAACATGAGGCCTGGCCAACCCCCGAGCCAGCGCTGCCTTGTACCTAAGGGTCGTGGATCTCGGCTAGCTCCCTTGGCCGACACGCCTACTCACCCAAAGGCTACGATGTCTCCCGTACATCTTCATCTTCACCGACATGGATCGGTCTATCCTCTTACGGGCATGCCCACCCAGCCATACACCAGCCACTACCAGGCGCCCTTCGAGACTGTTACAACACTCCCCATAAAAAGAACTTAACACTCTCATTGGATCCTCATTTGGCTAAGTACTCTGGAATTAATCTCTCAAATCGCCATGGATTTGGTATGCCTTCACCCTCACTGCCGGATGATCTATTACGGACGCCTTCTCCTCCATTTTATAGCACAGGGAACCGTTCCCTTGCCTCCATGTAATATCACTCCGCCGACCCCAACTAGACTGTTGCTCGGTTCTCTTTTGTTATTAATGTGAAAAGGTTAGCAATGCCACTACCGTTCCCACAAAGTGCTCTAACACTCTTGACTACCTTAGAGCCAACGTTGGGGCATGACATTACATCAGCCAAAGAATGGTGATCATATGCCATGGTATAATCTTACTAAAACTAAGTCACGCTATAATCATAACATAACCTATGTTTGTCTGCACTTTAGTGTATAGTTTACAGCATCATCGTCCCTTCCATCTGAACCACAAGTAGGGCATTGTCCCTACTTCGCTCAGTCTTTTGAGCACAGTGTGTAGGGCCTTCCATCAGGACACACTAATAGGGGACCCCATCCCCATGTCGGTCGGTCATCCGAGCCTGCCATTCAACCTCATCGTCTCTTTCAGCGCAACATCAAGGGGTCCGACCCACATCACTCAATCTCAGCTGAGCACCCATTGTTTCCCTACTACCTGCAAGGCATTTAGCAGAGTAGATGGCTCCTGATCATTGGCCTCAATCGCAATGAACCTGACAGCCTCTCTCGCTTCGGCCACTCTTTTACCAAGTGTGGACCTTCGCAAATGAAACAACCTAAGGACTTCGTGGATGAAACTTCGCATGGCGTCACTGCCATCCCTTCTAGACTCTTTACTACCTCGGGAGCCTTCCTTGTGTTCTCCTTAAAAGGAAGGTTCATTCTCCATGATAAGTGTCTAAATACACAGTTTTGTAACGGTGAACTACTTATACTTTCATGCATTAATTGAATAAAACCGGTGACCTTTCATGTGTTTTTCATGTTTTTCTATTTCAACGCATCTATGATCAGTCTACGATAGGAGGAGCATTTGTAGCATGAAAATCGAGGCCAAGGAGCGAAGAAACGAAGGTTAAACAAGCTCCGGACGTCATTCGGGCCCTCCAACACAAAACGGGCCTATTCAGGCCCTTTTTCTGGCCCGTGTGCAAGTTGTGTGCGGCCTGCACACTTTTAGCAGAAGGGTGTGCGGCCCAGTGTGCGGCCGCACACCCGCCGAACATAGGTGTGCGGTCAGGTGTGCGGGCGCACACCAGCCCGCACACCAGTCGGGTATTTAAGACCGATTACTGTTTTTGCTCAAGGACTTTTGCCACCAACGCCTCAAAACACCCCAACGCTCAAATCTTCATCAAAAGAGAGCGTTTTGGAGAGAATTCAAGTGGTAGAAGATGGAAAAACTTGAGGATCTTCATCTTAGTGTTTGCTGACGTGGATTCGGCGAGTTTCTACATCACATCTAGTCGATACATTCAAGAGGGAGTTCTTGGTGTTTTATTGATATATCTTTTATTGTGTGCATTTGCCTTCTCTATTATGTCGAACTAAACCTCCCAAGGCTGTCAGGCAACTGGTGAACCTTGGGAGGACTACTTGTATTGGATGATGTCTTTTTAATATAATGAATGCATGGTTTGTCTTAATTGGTTTCTTTCATTCTTAATGCTTGTTCATTCTACAATTGATGGTTTCCATAGAATTGATTTTGAATGATATTTGTTCGGCTGGATGCTAGCATGTATTAGGTCAAAGAATGTTAGAAGAGGGATTCAGTGTACCGGTGCACTGAAGGGTCCGGGTGCCGGTAGCCTCCAGTAGGCTGTACAGTTCATCTTAGCACAATTGCTCATAGATAACTCTAGCCAAAACTCCTAGGCCCAATGATATCGTGTGGGTATCCTCAGGATAAAAGAACTTATACTGGATTAGGGCTACACTACGGAGGTTCCGGGGTAGTTGACTTCCGAGTCTATGTGGACCAAAGTATTACAATCCATGCATGCATTATCTGTTATCACATTATCACATCATCGTTGCTTGTAATTTTCCAGAGAGAATCCTCGCCGGGCCTTATCTTCTCCATTTGATTTCTTTCCTGTGTGTTTAATCTGTTGGAGGCTGAAGCTTTTATTCTTTATTTTTGTTTTCCTTCTTTGCAACAAGTTCTGTTCTGATCCGACTAAACAACTGTTCGAAGATGAAGTAATTGTGGATCTTGGGACCCCAGGGAATATGACCCTCTTTGTAAGGTATTACTTGACGACCCGTGCAATTGCGGGTGGGGAGCCATGTACCCGCTTTCTAGTGACGAGCGCGGCCGCCATCACTCTACTCAGACTTATCCTTGGATGAGGAAGCCGTCTTATCCATGTTTGATATGGACGCCTCTCAATAGTCCACCAAAGTTTCAGCATAAGCGATGGTGGACTTGACAATGAAGTACTAACGCGAACAAATAATCCTTGCTCAATTAAAAGTAATCTTAAAAGGAATGTGAGAGTAAGATGGCTTTTTGCAGCACACTAATTCGAAGGTTGTAATGGGTTTTCACTGCGTGCCCGTTCTCAAGAATCGACAAGTTTTCACCACACTCTAAAACAACCGAACAACGGAATTTCATTGCTCGTCAATAATCACGCAACATGTAAACGACATACATCAAGTTACACATGCATTCCCAAGGTTTAACATAAAAAATAATTGGCATTTAAGCAATAAGTGAAGAGTTTAACAATTCCCCTAGGGTTCAAGTCCAACTCCCCTTAAAGGGGATGAGCTCATAATGCAAAGCAATGGTATCAAGAAATTACAATTGTTCATTGTCATAATGAGAAAATAAAATGAGAAACTCCCCCAAAACCAAGAAGACAAGGATTGGCCTGAAATTCCCCTCGACGTTGGAGGAATACAACCCTTGACCGCATTGATGCCCTAGCCAATGATGAAGGTGGGTCTATGGAGGGATATGCGGATTCTTGGCCCTTTTGATAGAGAAATCACCTCTTGATCTCAAAGTTAAGCCCTTTCCTTCTCCAGCCACTCTTTATCCTAAACTCCAAAGAAAACCTAAAAACTGAACTCCCCTAATCCATCTTCAGTAAATGCTTATATAGGCGTAAGTTTACGGCCAGCTTACGGGCGTAAGCTAGGCCGTAAGTATCGGGATTTCAACATTCCTCGTGCCTTAAGCCCCCGATTACTGCCGTAAGCTTCTCCCGTAAATGCCTCTGTCTTCTACTTACGGTCTCGCTTACGTTTGTAAGTCCCGACCGAAAGCTCCTCTGTATTACGGGCTTCTCCTCTTACGGTCATAAGGATGCCCACAAGGCCTTCTAGATTTAGCTTACGGCCGTAAGCCTAGCCGTAAGGTGCCCGTAAGCATTGCAGCTCTCTAAGTGTTGAATCAGGAGCGTGTCATCTTTGTTGTTTCTATTCCCATTCGCTTACTTTGGCTCTCCTTTGGCTTTAATCTACACTTGGTGCCTATGAAGACAATTCATACACGATTTAGACTCATATTCTACTAAATTACTCCAATATATATATAAAATTCAATATATAAAATACGCACAATTGTATACTTATCAAAATCCCCCAAACTTAAAGTCTTGCTTGTCCTCAAGCAATAAATATAAGTTATAATGAAAACAAACAGGGTGTTAGTGACTTCAAGCAAACATGAGTCAGTGAGTTCAATAAGTGTCAATTAAAAGTACTAGTGCAGTAAAAATTTTAGACTAGTAATCAGAGAAACTCTATTCAAAGACAATGAGTGTGTTTGCGTGTACTCGATTTGTTTCACTTGAGTAGCAACATGATATTTGATGTACATGTTAAAACACTGCATGGTAGCTTCATACAATACCTAAGGTAGCCCTTTCTCTACGGATCCTAGAGAGCAGCTTTCACACAAAGGAGTGGTAGCTCTTTCCAATATTACTTCTTTCTCTTCTCTTTTTCATAGTGTGGTTCTGGAAGTTTGACCTTTTTCGCTTCTTTTGTGTGTTTGGTTTCTTGTGTAGAAGTTGTGTGTTTAAATTTTCGTCGGGTGTTTTTCTTGATTAGTATATTGGTTAAGGTCGTTTTGAGTGGTTGCCCACAAGGTGTTTTCAAAGGTGTAAGCAAGGGAGCCCACAAGAAACCAAAGAGGGGGCCTTGCGGTCTCCCTTACGGGCGCAAGGGAGCCCTCAAAAAGCCCCTGACTGAAGACCATGCGGGCTCCCTTAGGAGGGTATGAGAGGCCGCATGGATCCCAGGTTTGAGGCCACGTGACCTCCCTTGCACCCGCAAGAGAACCCGCGAGCCCTCCCCCGCGCTTTGTGACCTATAAATACCCATTAAAAACTCAAAGAGCCTTCATAAGACCTCATTTACCTCTCTTTTTCTCCACATCTTGAATCCTCCTTCTCTCCTCTCTTAGATCTTCAATCTTGAGCTCCAAGAAAGAAGAAAGGTGTTGATCTCTTCTCGTCCTCCATTGGTGATGATTCTTCTCTAGATCTAGCAAAGTTTAAGGAGGTGGATCTAAAGGCAAGGGTGAAGAGCAAGTAGGTGAGTAACCAGGAGGTGTTCCATATCGCCAAGTTTGTGTGTGGGAATTGTTTAATTAAAGAGCTATGATCATGCTTGTTTGATGCTCAATAATGCATGCTTTGAAATTTGAATTTCTTGATTTCAATGGATTCTTGAATTGTGATAAGTGCTTGATTATATATATTTTATAATATCAGTTTACATGCATTGAGCATCACTTTTATCAGGTTTTAGCATTAACAAGGTGTGTTTTGTGTTCTTTTGTGCAAACAGGGCCTTGGAGACATGAAGTACAGGAAAAAGCAAAGATAGGGTGTGATGACACATTTCAAGGCCACAATTAGAAGCTGTGTTCATATGCATGGGGGTGTTGCCAACTTTCGGAGGAGTACAAATCATTACACAAACCAAGAGGGTACAAAGGTTCTTGAAGATTCTTGAAGATTTCAAAGCATCAAAAGCCACGCACCCTACCACACGAGCGTGTGCCCAACCGTATAGACTCCAAGGGAGACTTCCGGGGGGGGATTCACTGTAGAAAAGTACTGTACACGCCAGTGTGGAATTTCCACACGAGCGGGTGGCTACAGTACACGGGCGTGTGGATGCCAGCGTAAAGCCCCCGAATTCAAATTATAAAAGCCGCATTGTGATAATTTTTAGGGATCTTTTAGGCTAATTTCGTGAGACAAAAAGGCTAGGGCTTGGAAGGAGTTCTTTGCGGCTTTGTGAAGCTTTCCTCACCAACTTGGATCGATTCCTCCTCGTCATAGCATCAAGGAAGCCATCGGCGACCTAGCTTCGGAGTGGATTTAAACCAGATGTGGAAACTACCCATCAAGACCGTCATCACAGATTTAGGGGGGTTATTCTTTATGTCTTTGGAACTTATTTCTCAATTCATTATTTGTTTTGTGACTCGCTCCATGGAGATCTAAACCCCTAGAGGGTATTCGGACATGTAAACCCTAGGATTCTTATTTTCATTAGATTCACATTGTGTTACTATTCGAATTTATCAGTTTGAGTTTTACTCTTGAGTTCTTAATGCTTGCTTGTGCTTTTGATTTCATTATTAATTGCCTTGCATGTTTTATTCAATCTAGTGAAGAGAGAGATCACCGCTAGGTTTAGAATTACCAAGAGTAAGGAGGGTTGAGAGGGTGAGCCGTGAGACAGCGGAGTGTCCCCTTTCACTTCCGATAGATATTTCCTATCTCCATATTCCCTAAGTGTCAAGCAACCATATGTGGTGTGAGGCGTCGAGAGAATTCTCCGTCGGGACCTCGTAGGGGACTAGTTATCGGCGACCTGGAGGCAGAGGCCGTTATACCTTAGGATACCCACAATTTATTGTTTTCATTTGGAAACACTTGTAATCTACATCCAACACCCGAATCATAGGGGGAGCATTGTCCAGATACCTCACTTTTATTGATTGAGAATTCTTTTCCTTTTTATTCCCTGCGCACTTGTAGTGACACTCTTAGTTTTGGGTATTAGATCATCACACACTACACTCATTAGGCTAGATAAGAAAAGAGGGGCTATTACTAGTACTTTTGTTCCTTGTGGTTCGACAACCCGACCCTTTAGGTCCACTTTTATTACTTGACGACCCGTGCACTTGCGGTAACGCAAGGGATTGACACACATCACCCTGTTGTGTTGTTGCGGAGACACATCAAATTGTTTCTTGAAACATGAAATTATGATACTGTATGATTTGAATTACTTCTTGATTATGATCAAAGATCTTTCATATATCTAGTGGGTTGGAAACCCGATGATTTCAATTTCATGTTTTCAAAGAAACTGTTAAAGGTTTAATGTTATTGATAGAAACACCCTAAAATGGCTGATGTGAATCAAAATGACCCTAAAAGAGTTTTCGTAATTCTTGAACTATATGATTACAAGATTTGAGAATTCAAGAACTTGATACTCTTGTTATTTTGACCCAAGAGGGGCCTATGGACACCAGTGTGTGATTCTTATGATGATATCGTATTTGAGATGTATTTCAAAAGAACACTTTCATGATGATGTTCTTGATGAAAATAACATTATTGACGATATTGTCACACTAGTATTCACTCTTGGATTAAGAGTTGCGTTTATGTGAATTTATGATCTTTTGATGAGATATGTGATTTTATATTGATACGTTTATGATGGGACTACAGCGGAATATTTGTGATCTCTTGATGAGATATATGATATCATATTGATGTGTTCATGATGAGCCTACCGGCAGGATGGATATCCCAGATGTTCGATCATAATAAGGGAATGATCCCTGTTATCTTTTTCAGAAGCGAGTCTCCACGGACCAATCTAGTTGGGGTGGCGTGGAGTTCTCGGGTGACTCACTCATTCAGGAGGTGCGTTGAGATCCTGAAGAACAGTGTTGGGTTCACGGTGTCACCACCCGGGATTCCAAATGGCCAACGCCAAGATATGCGCATCTTAATGGCTCATGGCCTAATTGCGGCCGCGGATTAGTAACGGAGGGTTTTCATAGGATGGTGATACTAGTGATACAGGATTTATTATGATTATCTTATAAATACCTAGATCGTTGAGTAAAAAAAGAGTATTTTTCATAAATTGGATTTCGTGCTACAAGATTTACTACATTGATTACATTATGAAACCATGAAAAGTTGAGCATTCTGAAAAATAGTATCTTAAACTTGAATTTTCAGATTTTTATCATTTTATGAATAATTTTTCAAGGATTTTAAGAATGCATTTCATTGAGAAAGTTTGAAAGTTTCTTATATTAAATTGTACATATATATATATATATACATTGAAAGTAAGTACTTTATTTGTTGATGAATATTGAAGATTTGTCATTGAGCTTGCTTATAGACTTTTATTTGTGTTAATTGTAGCTCCATGTTCAGCCCTTCACTGAGTAACTTAGTTACTCACCCATTCTTATTATCTTCTTTACAGGTGTTAGGACGGCAGTAGGGTGATACGCCCCTTGCGTATCCGCAAGTGCACGGGTCGTATTAGCAATAAAGTGTACCCTAAGGTCCGGTGGTCATATCCACTGGGACTGGTATATCTCCTAATACTATCCTTCTGCTTAATATCTAATCAATTAGAAAAGGGTTGAAATGACTCTAGTTGGATAGAAGGATATTAGAGAGAAGGAATCACACTCAGTTAAAGGTAAGGATTTGCACAATAGAAGAGATGGAGCCCCGGGGTTGAATTCTTGATGCTCATTAACTTTGACTTTCTTAGTACTTATCAGAGATGTCTTCAGAACCCTAAATTATAAGATCTCATTGTGCTAGATAAAGGATGCTCACAGTGCTGTTGAACCCTAAGTTGAGATCTCACTTCTTGTAACTATCATAAAGATTTGTAAGCTAAGATAAGATAACAAGAACTTAAAGCATTCAACCACTCAACATGCAATCAAAGTAGCCAACAACTAAGATTTAATGTAAAGAACAAGATATTCATAAATACTGCAATTAAAGTATCCAAATTCAAGGTACAAGCATCAAAACATCACCCTGGGGCTCCCAATAAGAGTTTAGCCCCTCATAGGGTTAGACAATAAGGAGAATCCCAAAGAAACAAATACAAAAGAGTTTGAAAACTCCCTATTTGCTTGCATCCTTACGGCTATCCGAGGTTCTAGTGTGAAATGATTTCTCCTCCCAATCGGCCTACCATTCGCGCGACATTACCCTGATGATGGTGAGGACGGCTTCCCAAGGCACTTCTCTTCTTCTTCCTCTCTTTCCCAAACCAAAAGTCCCCCAAAAACCTAAGTTTATGGGGTTTTAACCTTTTCATGATGTGAGCACGGCTGTGTTGAGGCCGTGCTCCAAGCCGTGCAGACTACGGCCGAATAAAACTCAGGAAACCCAAATTCCTGTAATCTGCACGGGGTCCAACACACCCGTGTTGCGGCCGTGCTGAGGGTTGCACGACCGTGCTTAGTGACCAGAAGGTGTGCTATCCTTGGCTGAATTCTCCTGCAATCTGCACGGTTGCAAGCACGGGCGTACTGAGGCCGTGTTGAGCTTGGTGAGGTTTCTTCTGAGTCCTTTAGCTCCCAGAATCACTGCAAATCACTTCTTCTTGCTTTAGGACTTTAATATCTGCATGGAAAATGAAAAATACCTCAAATAGCACTGAAATTGGAGAATTAACGCCAATAAACTCAAGAATCATGGGAGAAAGATATAAAATAACTATATATAAAATGCACTCATCAAATATCCACAAACTTGAATCGCTGCTTGCCCTCAAGCAACCTTAATTCCCTAATAAAGTGATGAGTTCATGACCTCTGATCTCAGCAAAGTTAGAAAATTCCTTAAGCTTGAGGAGTCCAGAGTAGCTAGTCTCTTAGTCCATTGAAATCTCTTGAAAGATTTTACTCTTACTTCGTACTAACGTGTGAGTGCCGCCTCACCAAGTGTGTCAAAACTATCCTTGAGGGGGTCTAGTTCAAGATATCATTTTTCACTTTTTCAAGATTACCCCTAAACTGGGTAGTAGTTTCATACACCCTAGAGGCAGCCATTTTACTTGGTAGGTCATCAAAAATGATATTTGTGATGCCTTAGATCCGACTACTCAAGTGCGGTTTTCTCTTTTTCTAAGGTGATAGCTCTTTCTACCATCTTTCTAACAGAATTCGACAAGGCATCCAAACAAACGGAATCCGACTTGTCAAAATTCTTTTCTTTTCCTCACTTTTTGAAATTGTTTATCGTTTTCTAGCTTTTATTATATTGAGTTTGGAGTCAACATCTAATCTTTCACAAGCCTTAAAACTAGCCCTTCCTCTAACAGAGTGAAAACACAACAGAAGGCTAAGTGCTAGAGTTAGGGTTTCCAAAGTAAGAGCAAAATGAAACCTTAAGTTCAACAAAAGTGCCGTAGCATGCTCAATGACTCCTTAGCTTAGTAATTCTCAACCAAAAATGTCATAGATCGTCCTAAATCATGCATTACATCTAAACATATTATACACAAATAAACAACCCTCCCCCACACTTGAATGAAAACATTGTCCTCAATGTTTAAAAATAGAATATGCAACATAAATAAAATGATCAGGTGAAATTAAGGTGAGAGTTGGGAAATTTTCACCAAATTAAAGGAGAGGTGCCCGTGAATAATTTCATGACAAACAAGGGCGTGTGTTGAGCACCATCAAGGGGAATCCATTTGATACAAGCGGCAAGAGAAATATCCATACATCCTGAAGTAAGCATGCAAGCATTAGAAGGAGATAAAACAGAAAACAAACAAAATAAAACTCACTAAAAAGAGATCAGTTTAGTAGGGGACTCCCCTTGCTAACTTATTCAAAGACAACAAAATACAACGAAAATAAAAACAAAGTACAGATAAAGATAAAGAAACAAGAATAGAAAACAACAACACTCAGAAATCGGGGCTCTCAGAATCGGTGTCAGACTCGGAGGGGAGATCGGTGGTGTCAACCCCCACACTACGGGAAGTAGAAGTAGCAGCACGAGAGACAGAGCACGGTGGGCATTGGTCAGTGAGTTTCTGAAGACTCCGTAGCATCCACTGGCAGAAAGCACTATTGGAGGAAATGTCGGAGGAATCAGAGTCTGATGCGGAAGAGCGGGGTGGGTCTATAGTAGGAGGGACAGGCTGAACTGCTGTATATGGAGGTTGAAGAAGTCCAATAACTCTCAAGGTGCGCGCACTAATGGGATGAAATCATCCACTGACAGTGAACGAATTGCAAGACGGTAACAACTGCATGCGACGTGCCAAATGAGTAATGTATAGTCCTACAAAAAAGACTTTCGTGCGGCGGTTCTTTGATTTGTGCTGAAACGCGGTAGCGAGCACATAACCCATATGAAATGGAATGCCATCCCACATACTGACCAAATAGCTGAATTCGGAGTTGGTGATCACCCCTGTGCTCTCGCCTCGCCCCGTGATGGTTCCACAAACGAGATTGTGGATAACGCGTAGTGCGGGAGATTTGAGAGTTGAAGATCTAGACCGGCCCAGGTGATACAGGAGGTAGTCGGTACTCAATCGTCGCCAATAATCTTGTTGTGGTTTACCAGGAGGGAGATAGAATGTCAAGGACTGATATTCCAGAGATAAAGTGAACGGTTCGTCATAAAACCCCATCCGGACGGCAAATTCTGTACAGCTCATAGTAAAATGTCTCCCTAGCAACTGAAATTTCAATGCATCTAGATCATCCCAACTAATTTCTCCCCGTTTCAACTCGAATATGGCCAGAAATTCAGCAGTCACCTCTCGATAAGCAGGATCAGTGATGGAAAATACCTTGTACCAGGATCCCACATGGAGCAATCGGTTAATCGCCTCTGCCAACCCCGCTTCTTGTGGCGCCTGCCAATCAAGCATGCGAAATCCTCCGAACGGCTATTGTGAGGATCTCTGAAATCACTGCCGTTGAATTGCCGTGGAAAATGGAGGGATCTCACGGCTAGATATGGGTCGAGGATGGTTAGACGTCGGCCGCGAGGCTAGCCATTTTCTTGGTATGGCTGAGGAGAAATGAAGGTGAAGGGAAGGAGCTGCGGAGGAAATAAGGAAACAAGGAAACTAGGGTTGCCCAGTGTCTCTCTAATTAAAAGAGGTAAAAGCCTGCAAAAAAGGGGAACACGGCCGTGCTTCGAGCGAAACACGCCCGTGCTGTTAATCTTGCCAAAAACTGAAAAGCCTGTGATTTGCACGAGGTGTAACATGGGCGTGTTCACCCAGTGCTTATGAAAACTAAAAGAGAACAAAAATAAAAAACCTGAACAACAAAAAGAATTTCAGAAACAAAAGGAATTCACTGACTGAAATACATGGGTTGCCTTCGACCAGTGCTTGTTTACCGTCTTGAGCCTGACTAACCTAGAATTAAGGGGGGTTGAATAAGAAGTAGGCTCTAGGCACCATCATCGACTGATAATTAGGCGGGACTGATGTAATGCTTCAACTGATAGCCATTAACTTTGAATGTTCCGTGATCAGGATGAGATATTTCGATGGCCCAATACGGGTAAACACACGTGACCTGGTACAGACCCGACCAACGCGATTTCACTTTCCCAGGAAACAGCCTCAAACGGGAGTTGAACAACGAAACTTGATCTCCTATCTCAAATTTCTTATCAAACCATAATCGCTTGTCGTGTAACTTCCCAACCCAATCTTTATACTTTAAAGAATTCTCGTATGCTGCCTGTCGGAACTCATCTAACTCATTTAACTGAAATTTTCTTGGTGGTGATCCCACAAGCGCACGGGTCGTCAAGTAATACATCTCACGCACGCGTGAGAGGGTCGTATTCCCAAGGGCTCGAGAATCTATTCTAACTTCCTTTTTGCAATGTTGTCTAGCCGATCAGACTTGAGATTTGGAATGTGAAAGTAAAGAAGTAAAACAAAAGCAATTAAACTACTAAATACCAAGGGCGTTAGACGGGAGGAAAATCAGGGTAAGAAGATGGTCACGGATGAGGATCCCATCGGGGTTACTAAAGTGCGAAGGATGTTGGATTGCCGGTATGCTGACCCCTCAGGATTTCTACTTTTCTGCCGAGAAGTCCACGATGAGCTACAGTAACTGCTACAGTGACTGCTACAGTATCCTGTCTCGGAACCGCTGTTTTGGTGTGGAATTCGCTCCCCATCTCGTCGTCGAGTCCCCAGGGCTTCTGGCTGGCCTGAAATACAAAGATAAAGCAATTTTGACCTAAAAGGGCATAGATCTAACAATAAAATGTAAAAATAAAATACAACACATACATGTAAAATACGTACTTTTAGACGTTTATCAAACATCCCCATACCTAAGCGTTTGCTTGTCCCCAAGCAAACAAACATGAAGAACAAGGGAAAGAAGATAAACGGCTAAAAATACGACCTCAGGCTTAAAATTAAAGAACTCCACAAGCACAAATGGACAGGAATCAAGAAGTGAGCTGTTCAATGAATAATGAGGTGATAATAGCTCTGGTTCATCCACCGTGCCCTATGTGTGTGTGTGCTAACTCCCACCTTGACCTCCACACCCCAGATTACATAGGATGACCATTCACCCCACACATAATGAAGATGGCATTAGAGTGCTAAAGACCTCCTCAATGCTCAATTAAAGTCCTTTGGCTCCTAAGTACAACTCCAACTCTTAAGTGACCATAAAACAGGTTCTAGGGATCACAAGGGGAAACTTTATTTCTTTCACACACAAATATACACAAATTCTTTCTTTTCTGGGTCCGCCTAACATAGACTGCACAAAAATCTTTCAGATGGATGCACATGCTGGCCAGGCACAAGAGTCACCCTCTTAATCGATTACAATCTACATATACGCATTCATGCTTATAAAGCAGAGGAATACTGACATAGACCCTCTTTTTTTTTTTTTTCTTTATGATCCCTGATAAACTACCTGCTAAAAACTTCACTTAAGGTTAGAGAAAACAGCAAAGGAACTTAAAAGCTTTTAAAAGTGCATTGAAGAAAGAATTTAACAAATTAATGCCAAAGCCATTAAGATGGGTTGGTTAGAGTGTACAAGGTGAAAGTGATCGTGAGCATGTATACAGGTGCACTAAAGATGAAACAGAGCTACATTAAAGTACAGGTACTGTACAGCTCACTACTATCATTCTACCAAGCTAGGAAATCCTTTAACAACATAATCATTGCCATCATAGGTGACAAGCATGCACAAATACAAAACATTCTAAGGAAATAACAATCCCCACACCTAAAGTGGTACATTGTCCTCAATGTACCTAAGTCAGCAGAATAATATGAGGGATGAAAATGATAAGCAAAGAATGGGGGTGAAGAAACTTCCCTGATTCCTTGGTGTGATTCTCAGTTGTTCCACTTGGATCAGGAGTATATCACCTAATGAGGGCGACACAAGTAAAGCTCCCAAAATTGATAACCCTGAAAAGAACAAGGAGCTTATCATCATTCAAAGTTTTTCAAGAGGAAAAAGAAATAAAGTATGGAAAAGAGAGCTCCAACATAAATAACAAAAGAGTTTCGTAGGGATGAGCCCTAGCTAACTCAAAAGTACAAGTCTTAACAACAAACAATGAAGAACAAAAGAAAGAAAAGAAACAAGGTCGTGTCATGGGTCTAAGAGGCTGGATGAAGTGATGATGCGGCGCAAGTAGTGGCAGCAGAGGTTGATGAGGATGAGCTGCGAGCAATGGTTAGGAGCTCGGATAGGTCGCACTCAATCCGCTCGACTAAGTCGCGCCCAATCAATCTTCCTAACGGTGCAGAACCACTTTCGTGATAGGAGTGCAAAACGCGTCGTATACTCTTCCTTGAAAAACTTAGGCTCTTGCACGGGAGGTGAAGGTTCCCACCTAGGTCTCTTGGAAGTTAGTTTCTTGATTGGCATCCTATAGAAACAAAGTAGAGATTATCCGGCTAATTTACAAGCAAAATGAGCACCAAAAGAATGAAGAAATTCAAGAAAAAGTTCAGTGCTACAGTAATTTCGGAAAACTTTTTCAAGAACTTTGCTTGTGAAAGTAGCCAAAAGATTTTACAAACTAAGAGAAATAATTTGATAAACTTTAAACATTCACCAACCAACAAAAATCCTAGAAATTTCAGCCATAAAAACAAGAAAAATGCAATGTTTTGAGTGAGGTACCATACTCTTGCCCTAGAGTAAGGTGAGTGAATCCAAATGTTAAATCCGGCCAAAAGCTTGCTCAAACTCCAAATTTTTCTCACCAAGATGGAAAAGAGGAGGAAGAGAGCAAACTAAAGCAAAAAGAATGAAGACAAATGGTGGGGAAATGAGGCAGAACCGGTTAGAAGAATTGGGGAAGAAGAGTGAATAGTAAAAGCCCCAAAACTTGAGTTTTAATGCTTCTTCGGGTGGTCTTGCCGACCATCCTTGCTGCTGCAAGGATGGTCCTCAAGATTCTCGGGAAAAATCGCGAGGGGCATCCTTGCGGCCGCAAGGATGGTCCTCGGGATTTTTCTGGTTGCACATTTTGATCTCCACACTTTGTACACATTAACCATCGATGAAACCTTGAAAAATATGGCCGGAAACATCATTTAAACACTCAAAACATCAACATGCATGCATCTAGAACAAGAATTCTTCATAAACCACATGACAAACAAGTTAACACAAAGGCGAAAGAATCAAGAAAAACGACGAAAAGCACAACTACACACGAACCACTACTAAAAACATAAGTAAAATAAGACAACACAAACAAGAAAATGAATACGGGAAATGAAAGGAACTTGGGTTGCCTCCCAAGAAGCGCTTTTTTAACGTCATTAGCTTGATGTGCATTACCTAAAAATCTCATGGTGGAACAAATGGAGGGAAGTTACCTCCAACCTTTGGGGCCGGGTTGCCACTCGGAAAATTCAATGAAAGACATGAGAAGACCTTGAATTTACCACTATTTCCAAAGAATATAAGATCAACCTCATCCAGAGGCAATGTGGATACCTCTCTACTCTCTCTTTGTTTTTCCTTTGATTTTCTCCACATCTTCTTAACTCCCTTAATTTTCTTACCATTGTGGGATGAATTACCCTCCACTTGATTAATTTGTTGTGTTGGTGGAGGAGAGAGTTCTTCCTCGACATCTTGGTACGTTAACTCATCCAAGTACTCATCCAAAGGGTTTAAGGAAAGCACCTCCTGCACACAGTCAAAAACAATTATATCAGTACTATTAGTGAAATATAATTTGTCATCATGATCAAGTGTGTGTTTCATTGCTTCAGGGAGAGTGAAGACCACTTGCTCATCTCCAACCCTCAAGGTCATCTTGCCTTCTTTGACATCAATTAGAGCACCCGAAGTGTTCAGGAATAGGCGCCCTAGAATTAGGGGAACCTCAACATCATCATCCACATCTAAAATCACAAAGTCTACAGGAATGATGACTTTGTCAACTCTGACAAGGACATCTTCAACTACTCCCCGAGGTCTTCGCACCGACCTATCTGCAAGCTGTAATGTCATTCGCGTAGGTCGTAGGTCTTCTAATCCCAGCTTCAAGAATAAGTTGTACGGCATTACATTTATGCTAGCCTCAGAATCGGCTAGAGCATGCTCCGTCACTCCTTCACCAATTACACAAGGAATCACAAAACTACCTGGCTCCTTTAACTTTTGTGGAAGTTTCTTCTCTAGAATGGCTGAGCAATTCCTAGTAAGTGCAACAGTGCCTTGTTCTTCTAACTTCCTCTTATTGGTGAGAAGCTCTTTTAAAAATTTGGCATACTTTGGCATTTGAGCTAGTGCCTCAATGATTGGAATATTTATGTGGAGTTGCTTGAATATATTGAGGAACTTCTTGAATTGGGCTTCATCTTTATCTTGTTTGAGTCTTGAGGGGTAAGGTACCACTGGCTTGTATTTGTGCTCCTTTGAAATGTCAGAATTAGGAGAGTCTTCACCAGTTATCCTCCCATTCTCCTTGCTTGCATCTTCACTCAGATTAGAGTCTTCCCGGCCGGCTACCCCATCATTAGAAGCACTTGGGATCCCTTTTTCCCTTGCTTCCAACTGTTTACCACTTCTCAAAGTAACAGCTTTTAATTGTTCCCTTGGGTTGCTTTCAGTCTTGCTTGGCAAACGCCCCGAGGGTAGTTCAGATTGTCCATGAGCAAGCTGTCCCACTTGGTTCTCCAGAGATTGGATGGATGCTTGAACATTTCTCAATATGGTACCAAATTCATCCATTTTCTTTTCATTATTCACGAAGCGTGCCTCCGTGCTAATCATGAATCTGGCTAAAACATCCTCCGTAGAGTATTTCTTCTCTTGTGGGGGAGGAGCTTGGTATTGGCTTCCCTGAGAGGGTGGAGGTCTGTACTGAGATTGTCCTTGAGTCCAAGAAGGATTTGAAGAGCCTCTCCATCCATAAGTGTAAGTGTTACTAAACGGATTTCCGTGTCCTCTTGGTCCACCACCAACATAATCAACCGTTTCCATCAGTGGTGATGGGGCAACAACAATAGGGCATTGTGATGCTGCATGCCCTTCCCCACAACTATCACATGACATAACAGCCTTGGACCCTGAACTGGATCCTATCATAAGTTGATCAACTTTTTGTGCTAGGGCGTCATACTTCGAACTATTCTCCATGACATGTTTCGTCAGGGCATCAATCTTCGCAACCAAAGCTGTGGATTCAGTCACCTCGTACAGCCCGGCAGCCCTTGGAAGCTTCTGTCGAGTGCTCCAATGGCACTCATTGCTGGCCATATTCTCAATTAATTCCTCGGCCTCTTCAGGAAGCTTGTTGCTCAAAGAACCGCCTGCTGCTGCATCGATGAGTTGCCTAGTAGCATAATTCAACCGGTTACACAACACCTGCACTCTCATCCATGAGGGGAAGCCATGATGAGGACACTTGCGAAGAAGGTCCTTGAATTGTTCATGGGCTTCAAAGAGTGTCTCAGTATCACCTTGCCTGAAGGACGATATCTCCTGTCTTAGTCTTGCAGCTTTGCTTGGGGGAAAATATCGGGCGAGGAACTTCTCAACCAATTCTTTCAAAGTGGTGATGGACCCAGGAGCTAAGGATGTGAGCCATCTATATGCTGTTCCTCTCAAACTGAACGGGAATAATCTCAGTCTGATGGCATCGTCTGATACTGAGTTGATCTTAAAAGTGGAGCATATCTGAAGGAACCGGGCAAGATGGGTATGGGGGTCTTTATCCGCTAGACCGTCAAACTGGACTGAATTTTGGATCATCCCTATGGTACTCGCCTTGATTTCAAAGTTATTAGCCGGAACAGTTGGTGCTTGGACACTAAATTCTTCTCCGGTGAATTGTGGCCTTTCATAATCAGATAGAGTTCTTCTTGGCTCGGCCATAACTGTGGGCTCACTGGATTCTACCTGAACTTCTCGTTGACTTGAACCCTCAATGCCTTCTCTCAAACGGCGGTGCAGTGTTCTTTCTATCTCGTTGTCGGAGTCAACTAAATTCTCTTGACTTGCTCAGGTCATAAGATGGGTACCTTGCAAGAAAATTCAAGTCAAGCGTTAAAACTTGCAGACGAACAAGAAGGAAAATGCAAAGAAAATGAAATGACAGAATATATACAATAATGGCAAAAACGGCAAAACAAAAGCCAAATCAACACGCTCAAAGTTTTCCGAATATTTCTCGTGGTTCCCCGGCAATGGCGCCAAAAACTTGGTGGTGATCCCGCAAGCGCACGGGTCGTCAAGTATTACCTCTCACGCACGCGTGAGAGGGTCGTATTCCCAAGAGCCCGAGAATCTATTCTTACTTCTTTTTTGCAATGTTGTCTAGCCGATCAGACTTGAGATTTGGAATGTGAAAGTAAAGAAGTAAAACAAAAGCAATTAAACTACTAAATACCAAGGGCGTTAAACGGGAGGAAAATCAGGGTAAGAAGATGGTCACGGATGAGGATCCCATCGGGGTTACTAAAGTGCGAAGGATGTTGGATTAGCATGCAAGTGGCTTGATGGACCGAGAAAACCCTAGATTAGGTCAACCCGATGGTCACGGCAATTGACCCCTAATCCGGGACGAGTATTGAATACGGGCTCTACCCGTACAATTCCTCCTACGATTGCAAAGGGCAATATGGTTTTCTCAAACTAAGGTTGAATCACACATGAGTAATTAACCCTAGAATTGGAGGGGTACAAATACCCGATGGTCACGGCGTATTTGTACGTATTTCCCTTCAATGCTTGGTGAGTCTAATACTAGGGCAATGGTCATGCAACCTAGTATTGGCTAAGTATGGATACACAGAGTTCTCATGCATACCCAATCATTTAAAGACACCAAACATGAATCACAAACAAGCTAACGAGCATGAATTAAACCAAATCATCCAAACATCACAAGTTCACCCCAAGGTTCACCCATGATAAACGTCTAAATGTACGTATTTTATACGTATGTATTGTATTCTCTTGATGTGTTTTGTTAATGAATCGATGCCCTTTGATGGTTTAATCGGGGATTTTTCTTGTTTCAGGCACAAAGAAGCTAGGGGAGCTCGACAACGCGATTTGAGAAGAAATCGGCATGGAAAAAGGCATTTTAGGGCTCGAGCACTGTAGCAGTACTGTAACAAATACTGTAGCGGTACTGTAGCAATCACTGTAGAACTTACGGGAAAAATCGGCAACATTTCAATGGTTCTATGTGGGCAAGTGTAAGGCCCGCATACCTGGCAACATAACCCCCCGACTGGGGCTTTTAAAAAGAGAAACAAGAGAGTTTTTTGGGGAAGAGACCTAGGGTTTTGGAGAGCTTCTTCTTCCAACTTCCGATCCGACCTTAGGGACGACGAGGGGAGCGATTCTAAGGTGGAAAACGACGGGGAGAACAAGATTTGGGCAAGATCTACTCCGAATTTCATCGATTGAAGAGGTAGAAGACAAGGGAAGCCACACCTTGAGTGGCGTCTTCGGAAGCCACTTCTTGAGGAATTTCAAACGTCATTCGGCCTCCGAGTTTTGAGGGAGTTTTTCTATGTCTTTGTTGGTTGTTTTCAAGATGAATCTTGTTTGTAGACTTGAGATGAACACTTAAACCCCCAAGGTCACCGGATGTGGGTGAACCTTGGGGGTGAACTTGTGTATTTTGGATGCTTTGATTTATTTATGCTTTTGGTTGGTTTGCGAATCCTTGCTTGATGAGAATTATTGCCTTGATATGCATGAGAATCTTGTTTATCATTTCCTTGTTTCTACTAGGATTGCATGAACATTGCCCTAGTTGTAGACACATTCAAGCTTGGAAGGGAAGTCGTATAAGTATACCGTGATCATCGGGTACTTGTACCCCTCCGTTTTAGGGTTGGCTTCTTTGTGGAGTTTTAACCCTAATTTATGAAAGCCACTACTCTCTTTGCAATCATGGAAGGATGTGGGGTGGAAGGAGTTCTTCATCCACTACTTCTATTGGATTTGGGGTCAACACTGTGACCATCGGGTTGACCTAGCTTCGGGTTTTCTATCGGTCCAAATTGCCAAAAGCATGATAACCTTAGCCTTCTTTACACTTTAGTAGCCCCCTTGGTGAGCCACATCCGTGACCATTTCTCTACATTGATCCAATCCCGTAGTGAGTTTCTTGTTATTTTCGTATTTAGAGTTTTAAATTGCTTTGCATTAAATTACATCCTTAAACTTAACTTGATTAGTTAAACAACAAGCAAAGAGTGAGTAAAGGTAGCTCTTCGGGCCCCTTGGGAATACGACCCCTGTGTCACGCACAGGGTATTACTTGGCAACCCGTGCACTTGCGGAGTCTGTGTGTTACGCACACGACCAACCCACATCCGGTGACCTTGGGGTTTTAGTTGCTCATAGTCTCAAAATACATGAATGAACGCATAAAAACAACTAAACTAAACATAAAAGACCTCCCTCCAAAGATAAAAGTCGAAGAAGCTTTCAAAGATGCCACTCGAAGGGGTGGCTTCCCGTCGTCTTCAACCTCAAGATTTGAAGCCCTAGAAGTAGATCCCGCTCAAGATCGTGCTCTCCTCGCTGATTCCTCCGTGGAAATGCCCTCCAAGCTCTCCTTCTTGGTTAGATTTGGAAGTGAGGGTGTGGAGCTCGAAGAAGAGGCCAAAAGTCTCCCAAATAAATGCCCTAGATCGCCCTTAAAACCCCAAATCTCGATGGGTAAACGGGTCAGCATACAGCCGGTATGCTGACCCCTCGGGATTTCTACTTTTCTGCCGAGAAGTCCACGATGAGCTACAGTAATTGCTACAGTGAATGCTACAGTATCCTGTCTCGAAAACGCTGTTTTGGTGTCGAATTCGCTCCCCATCTCGTCGTCGAGTCCCCAAGGGCTTCTGGCTGGCCTGAAATACAAAGATAAAGCAATTTAGACCTAAAAGTGCATAGATCTAACAATAAAATATAAAAATAAAATACAACACATACATGTAAAATCCGTACTTTTAGACGTTTATCATTTCTCTTTCCTCCTACCTTTTTCACATAGAAGTTTAGCTTCTTAATGGCCCGATAAGCTCGATGCTCCAGTTTGATCGGCAAATGGCATTCCTTACCATAGACTAATCGGTACGGTGTATTTCCGTGGGAGTCTTATATGCGGTCCGGTACCCCCATAGAGCTTCTTCTAACCTTTCGGCCCACTCTTTCCTATTGAACTGAACTATCTTTTCTAAGATTCTATTTATTTCTCGTTTGGTGACTTTCACTTGTCCGCTCGTTTGAGGGTGATAGGCTGTGGCAACACGATGAGTCACTCCTAGTTTTGTTAAAGTTTTCTCGAACTGAGCATTGCAAAAGGGAGACCCACGATCGCTAATAATAGCCCTTGGACAACTGAAGCGAGTAAACAACTTTCTTAAAAATTTCATGACGACCAGTGCATCATTAGTAGGAAGTGCTTGGGCCTCCACCAATTCAGACACGTAGTCAACCACAACCAATATGTACCGACATCCATTTGAGGACAGGAATGGGCCCATGAAATCAATGCCCCACATATCAAAGACTTCACACTGTTGAATCGGTGTTTGCTTCATCTCATCCCGTTTGGATTAATTTCCACTCCGCTGACAAGCGTCGCAAGATTCTATCATAGCCTTGGCATCTCGAAAAAGTGAGGCCAAAAGAAGCCGGATGCTAATACTTTCTCTACTGTTCGATTCAGGCCAAAATTCCCTCCAAGCACCCCTGCATGGCACTGCGATAAAATACGCCACCCTTCCTCCCTTGAAACACACTTTCTTACCATTTCATCAGCATATAGCTTATATAAGCACAGATCATCCCAAACGTAGTGTTTGACATCTTACATGAATTTTTTTTCCTTGTTGATAAGACCAAGTTTCTAGGATCATTCCCCCTGCCAAATAATTTGCAATGTTAGCGAACCATGAGACAGATGCATCCTGGGGCTTTGATAAGTGTCTAAATGTAGGTGTTTTCATATATATATCGTATTCACTTTGCATGTATTTTGTGAGGTTTGATGCCCATCTTGCACTTAATCCCTATTATTTGTTTTGTAGGGCATAAGGAAGCCATAGAGAACAAGAAGATATCATTTAGGCAAAAAGAGAAGAAAACAGGAATTTCATACCACCCCCATACTACCCAGTATGGGGGCCGTATGCAATGTAGCAGCGGAATGATTTGGAGTTGTCTGCCCAGATTTCTATATTACCCAGTATACAAGACCATATGTACGCCGTATGCACCACGTATGAATCGCGAATCTAGGTTTTTTGAGTGTCATACGACCCCCATACGATCCCTATACGGCCCGTTTGTCATGGGGGTATAAATACTGACTTTTAGGGCAGAACTTGGGGACCTTTTCTGGACTTTTCTGGGCCGATTTTGGGAGACCACTTGGGAGGTTTTGGGCGACCTTGGGAAGGAGAAGAAGGGCAAAGAAGCTAGGAGATCATTCAAGCCCAAGATCCAAGACTCTCAAAGCAAGAAGGCAACATCATTCAAGGGGAGATCTGCCACGATTTGAAGGAAGGAGACCCGCGGCTAGAGGAAGCCTCATTCGGCATTCCTTTGGCGGTGGAAGCATCATTCGGCATATTTTCTACCTCCTCCTCCACCATTTCATCTAGGGAGTGTCATTTATGCTTTTCTTGTGTGTTTTACTTGATTGTATTGCTTGTTGTGGAATGATGACACACTAGACCCCCAAGGCCACAGGGTGTTGGTGAACCTTGGGCGGTTTTATCATGTATTTTGGATGATTACTTGTTAATTCCATGCTTGGGTAATTTTGAGATCTAATCCATTGTTTTCATGCTAAGTGCTACACTAGGGAGAAATCCGTAGCTCTTTTATGAGTGATGCATGTAGATGTGACTTGCTCGCATGTATTAGATCATGAATGGATTAGAAGAGGACACTTGTATCATCACGCCGAGAAATCGGGTGTTTGATAGCCCTCCATGTAGGTTTAATCCGAAGAAGAGTAGGTTTACTCCTAAGTGAGATTTCCTCGTTCGTAATTGACACACCCTTTCGTGTGTACTCCGCAAGTGCACAGGTGTCGAAGTAATAAATACCCAAAGGGTGGGTAGTCGAATCCACAGGGAGTAGACGTCAGAAACAAATACACTTTGCCAATAAGTCAATGAAAACTCAATGTGTGAAGTGATTGAATTAAAAGTTAAATAAACAGAAAATAAAGCTTGAAAGCGAGGACTAGAGGTACGGAATATATCAAGATAAGAATGGGGTACTCAGACAATGCTCGCCCTAGGTTCCTTGTTTCAAGTGCAAAACTCTAATTACCTTTACTTAAATGAGATTTGAAGAGTCGTGGAATCCAAAGACACAAGGTCCCAAACCTAAGGTCAACCCTGACTAGTCCCCTATGAGGTCCCTGCGGAGAGAAAACTCTCTCAACGTCTAACTCTCTTTGAGATCGATAATACTGCTTGGAAAAAGAAGATAGGGTAAACCACACCGGAGGGGAAAGGGGACGTGTCGCTACCTCTCAACTCACCCTCTCGACCCTCTTCAATCTTGGTTAATCTAATCCTAATGGTGATGGTCACTCGTCAAAAGGATGATTAGATTAGCCCTCAACCCTAGTGTCACTCTAGGGGAGAAACAATTAAGCACACAAGATTGAAACTCAAAACAAAACTCAAATTAAATAAAAGAAATAGAGTCATTGAAACAAAGGAATTCTAGAGTTTACATGTCCAAGTACCCACTAGGGGTTTAGCTCTCCATGGAGCAATACAAGTTCATCAAAATAAATGAAGATAAGTGCAAGTAATCCATAAAGAAAACCCCCATAAGCTTCGTGCTGATGGCCTATGAGGGCTGCTCCTTCTTCTCCACGGATCCTTCCTGCAAGCCTAGGGCACACCTCGCCGAATCGAAGTCGTCGAAGGCTCCCCCAATAGCTTTCCTTGGAAGGAATCGGTGTTGAAATCGGTGAAGAAACACCCCCAGAACGTAGCAAAAACCTTCTCCAAACCTAGCCGAACACCTCCCCAAAGATAGGAAAAAGATCCCTTTAAAACGCTTTAGAACGGCTTTTTAAAACATGATCTCGAGGATCCACACAGGCGTGTGGATGAGCTACACGGCCGTGTGGAAATTCCACATGCCCATGTGGAATTTCAGCCTTGTAGAAATCCACTTGTAGGTCCCCGATTTCGCTGATTTTCACTTCTGAGGCCACACGGACGGACACACGCTCGTGTGGAAGGTCATAGGGCTTTTCTTGATAGTGAAAACCCCCTTGGAATGCTTTTGAATTCTTAGAACAAATCAGAATGAACAAGTATGACTGCCTCTGTGTCCTTCTACAAAAATTGTCGCGAACCTTATAGAAGTTGGCACATACTTCTCGTTTGACCCCGATTTGTGTCTTGATCTTTCTAATCGCGCAAAGGAACTCCACTTGGAACCATTATTACCTATTTTTTCTTGAATCCCCAAATAAGACTCTTCACAACCCTATCTGCACGGAAAACACAAAAACGCACGAAATGAGCAATATAACCATGTAAAAGTAATGCTCACGCATGAAAAGCATCTCAATTATTTTGTACATATAAGCACTTATCAAACTCCCCGACACTTAAGCTTTTCCTTGTCCTCAAGCAAAAGCTTAAGTGTCGGGGAGTTTGATAAGTGCTTATATGTACAAAATAATTGAGATGCTTTTCCTCAAGCAAAATTTATACAATACAATCCACAAGTAGAGCGATAGAAGTGCCTAGCCTTAAGTTCACCCAAAATTATGTAAGGAGAGCATTTTTAAACAAAGGAACAATTAACAACATAGAAAGGTAAAAAAACAGTGCTCTAGCAAAAACTCAAAACACAAAGAAAATAGAATCTGACTGCGTGTGTGTGTGTATGCTTACTCATGCCAACCCTAAGTTTACTCTTAAAAGTTCTTATTGAAAAGGACTTATTGAAGGACAAAGAATAGGTAGTAGCTGCACACAACCTCGAAGGTAGCCATTTCCCAAGATGCCTCTTGGGCGGCTTTCACGCTTATGAGGTGGTAGCTCTTTCCACCTGGGCGTGTTAGCTTTCACACAGCCTATTAGATAGCTCTTTCTCTAATTAGGGTATAGCTAGTATCCGACTTATGAGAGTAGCTGCATACAATATAGGTGGTAGCTCTTTCCACCCTGAAAACAAGTAAACAATAAAAAAAAAAATCATTCTCCTCTTTTTTTTTGAACTAAAAGAATGAAACTAAGATCCTTTCAGCACTGAACTAGAGTTGCTAGGGCTAACAGAGCAAGTAGTGTGTAAGAAATGCAATCAGACAAAAAAATTCTAAGTTTTTCGAGTAAACTAGAGCATGGTGACAATCGACATTTAAATTTCTATTAAATTCAAAAATACAATCCTTGTCATTTAAGGTGAACTATCATTGGCTAAATGAACATACAAATGATGAGCATATACACATAAAGAACGTGTGCAACTTGAACTCCCCCCCACACTTAAAGTATACAATGCCCTCATTGTACTCATGCAAGCATACAAACGACAAAACAAATAAAACAAGAGGGCGTGGGATTAAAAACAACACTCCCCTGGTCTCCAAATGCAGATTTTTGCTAGAGTGGCGAAAGCGGGAAGTGATGTTGCGTAGGGTTGTGAAGCTCACCCGACCATGTGGGGTATCCTCATAGTCGTGCCTATGACTATTCCTCAACACATAACTGGCATGACCATCTGCACGTCACAAAAGGGGTTCAGTGAAACTCAACACACAAGAAAAATAACGAGAGTTTATAAGCATGACATCCACGCTTAAACTTTAACAAGCAAACTACAACTGAAAGCAGCAAGATAAAGCTCAGAAGGTAAACCTTTCTGAGTAACAAAAAACCAACGACAAGAAACTAAACAAGTACAAGGAAAAAACAACTAAAAGAAAGACGCCTCAAGAGTCATCATCTGCTGGTGCTGCTGGTGATGCGGGTGATTCACGTGGTGCTCGGGGTGCGGGAGACATGGTGGAGTCGGTGTCTCTCTCCATCATCTCGTCCGCCAACTCTTCCGCTTGTTCATGGTCAATCGCGGCCAACGCTTGCGAGTCGAGGGTCCGTATCTTGCCGAACTTGAGCCTTGAGAGGTGCTCAAGTTCGATTTGATGTTTGGGTACGGGGAACTTCAACTGCTTAGGCGAGGGCTCACGAGGCCCACAAGGACGCTTATGTGCACGTTTTCTTGTCCTTGGAGGCATTTCTGCGCAAAAGAGAGGCAAACGGGTCATTTCGGGGTCAAAAACTAAGTGCCAGGGATCCACATGGCCGTGTGGAATTTCCACGCAGCCGTGTGGACCCTCTAAATGAGAAAAACTCCCCTTTATTCCAAGACACCCAAAAAAACTCCCCTTTATTAGAAAAACTCCCCTTTATGTCCGCTGTTGCAAGCCCTAGCCACCTTGTCTCACGAAATTAGCCGAAAAGATCCCTAAAAATTATCACAAGACGGATTTTATAATTTGAATTCAGGGCTTTACGCGGGCATCCATACTGGCATCCACACGCTCGTGTACTGTAGCCACACGCCTGTGTGAAAATTCCACACGGGCGTGTACAGTACTTTGCTACAGTGCTGCTACAGTAACTGCTACATTGAATTTCTCCCCGAAATCTCCTCTGGAGTCCACAGGGTTGGGCACACGCTCATGTGGTAGGGTGCGTAGCTTTCTTTGCCTTGAAATCTTCAAGAACCTTCTTTTGCTTTGTACGAAAGCTGGGACATGGACGTACTACTGCCTTTGTGCCCTCTCGGTTTGTGTAATGATTTGTACTCCTCGAAAGTTGGCAACACCCCCATGCATATGAACACAGCTTCTAATTGTGGCCTTGAAATGTGTCATCACACCCTATCTTTGCTTCTTCCTGTACTTCATGTCTTCAAGGCCCTGTTTGCATAAAAGAACACAAAACACACCTTGTTAATGCTAAAAGCTTATAAAAGTGATGCTCAATGCATTTAAACTGATATTATAAAATATATATAATCAAGCACTTTTCACAATTCAAGAATCTATTGAAATCAAGAAATTCAAATTTCAAAGCATGCATTATTGAGCAACAAACAAGCATGATCATAGCTCTTTAATTAAACAATTCCCACAAACAAACTTGGCGATATGGAACACCTCCTGGTTACTCACCCACTTGCTCTTCACCCTTGCCTTTAGATCCACCTCCTTAAACTTTGCTAGATCTAGAGAAGAATCATCACAAATGGAGGATGAGAAGAGATCAGCACCTTTCTTCTTTCTTGGAGCTCAAGATTGAAGATCTAAGAGAGGAGAGAAGGAGGATTCAAGATGTGGAGAAAAAGAGAGGTAAATGAGGTCTTATGAGGGCTCTTTGAGTTTCGAATGGGTATTTATAGGCCACAAAGCGCGGGAGGGCTCGCGGGTTCTCTTGCGGGTGCAAGGGAGGTCACGTGGCCTCAAACCTGGGATCCATGCGGCCTCCCATACCCCCGTAAGGGAGCCCGCATGGTCTTCAGTACGGGGCTCTTTGCGGGCTCCCTTGCGCCCGTAAAGGAGACCGCAATACCCCCTCTTTGGTTTATTGTGGGCTCCCTTGCTTACACCTTTGAAAACACCTTGTGGGCAACCACTCAAAACGACCTTAACTAAGATACTAATCAAGAAAAACACCCGATGAAAATTTAAACACACAACTTCTACACAAGAAACCAAACACACAAAAGAAGCGAAAAAGGTCAAACTTCCAGAACCACACTATGAAAAAGAGAAGAGAAAGAAGTAACATTGGAAAGAGCTACCACTCCTTTGTGTGAAAGCTGCTCTCTAGGATACGGAGAGAAAGGGCTACCTTAGGTGTTGTGTGAAGCTACCATTGATAAGTGGTGGTGATCCCGCAAGCGCACGGGTCGTCAAGTAATACCTCTCACGCACGCGTGAGAGGGTCGTATTCCCTGGGGTCCCAAGAGCTGCTATTACTTCCCCCTAGACGGCACTGTCTAGTCTAACTAAGATAGAGAATTAGAACAAGATAAGAAAACTAACAAAGATAACTATAAACAGGTTGGACTAAGGCACACCAAATAAGCATATCAAGGAGGCAATTAGCAATGAAAGTATGAGGTCCCGAGCTAGGATCCCCTCAGGATTACTAAAGCTAGTAGGATGCTAGAATTACACAGGCAATGGTGGTTCTTGGCCAGGAGAATCCTAAGATAGGTCAACCCGATGGTCACGGCAGTTGGCCCCTAATCCGGTACGAGTATTGATACGGGAATTCCTTCCGCCCAAATCCTCTTACGATTGTATTAAAGGCACGAGATTCTCAAATTAGGGTTGAAGCACAAACTAGGCACAACCCTGATACCGGAGGGGTACAAAATACCCGATGGTCAAGGCGTATTTGTACATGTATCCCTTCCAAGCTTGGGAGTCTAAAAGTAGGACGATGGTCACGCAACCTACTAAAGCCTAGAAATCGATACACAGAGTTCTCATGCATACCAATACATCAAAGTACACCAAGCATGAACCACAAAACAAACCAAATACCATGAATGTAAATCTAAGCATCCATAGAAAGCAAGTTCATCCCAAGGTTCACCGGATGCCCGGCGACCTTGGGAGTCTAGTTCATCATCAACAAAGGAGAAAGCAAGAAATACAAAGAATACAAGATAAAACTCAATGCAAACTCCCCTAAGATGAAGACTAGAAGGTGGTGATGAGAACTTGTCGGATCCGCGCCGGCAAGCTCCTAGACCTTCTCCTTGATAGCAAAACCTCTTCTCCCCTTGATTTCCACCTCAGATCTGCCCTCTCCACTTGCCTTGAAATCCTAGAAGATGATGGTGGAGAATGGTGGCCAAAAGTCCTCTTTCAAGATGCCCTAATGCCCCTTTTAAACACCCAAATCCCGATGGGTAAACGGGTCAGCATACAGCCGGTATGCTGACCCCTCGGGATTTTTACTTTTCTGCCGAGAAACCCGTCATGAGATACAGTACTGCTACAGTACTGCTGCAGTGACTGCTACAGTCATGCTCGCTTGTTTTGATTTGATCGAAGATTTCAAAAGCTCTCCAAGGGTTTTTCGACATCAAGAAATGCCTCATGACCTACCACGCGATAGTGTGCCTCAGAAGAAAAAACGGGCCAAATCGGGGACCTATAGATGCAGTTTTATAGAGGCTGAATTCCCACATGGGCATGTGGAATTTCCACACGGCCGTGTGGATTTTCCACATGGCCGTGTGGATCCTCGATGTTTGCCATTTTAAAGGCCGTTCTGAAGCATTTTTAAAGCATCTTTTTCCTAACTTTGGGGGATAGTTCGGCTAGGGTTTGATTCGGCGAGGTGTGCCCTAGGCTTGGAGGAAGGATCCATGGAGAAGAAGGAGCGGCCCTCATAGGCCATCAACACGAAGCTTAAGGGGGTTTTCTTTATGGATTTCTTGCACTTATCTTCATTTATTTTGATGAACTTGTATTGCTCCATGGAGATCTAAACCCCTAGTGGGTACTTGGACATGTAAACTCTAGAATTCCTTTGTTTCAATGACTCTATTGCTTTTATTTTAAATTGAGATTTATTTGAGTTTCAATCTTGTGTGCTTAATTGTTCCTCCCTTAGAGTGACACTAGGGTTGAGGGCTAATCTAATCATCCTTTTGACGAGTGACCATCACCATTAGGATTAGATTAACCAAGATTGAAGAGGGTCGAGAGGGTGAGTTGAGAGGTAGAGACATGCCCCTTTCCCCTGCGGAGTGGTTTACCCTACCTTCGTATTCCAAGAATTATTATCGATCTCAAAGAGGGTTAGTCGTTGAGAGAGCCCTTTCCACCGGCTCTTATTTGTGATTAGGGATCTTTCTCGTGGACTAAAGGGATTGATCTATATTTGGGAATAGGGTTTATCAATTGGAATCCATAGAGCTTAGCGCAGTCATACGTGGTGTGAGGCGTCGAGAGTTTTCTCTCCGCCGAGACCTCGTAGAGGACTAGTCAGGGTTGACCTTAGGTTTGGGACCTTGTGTCTTTGGATTCCACGACTCTTCAAATCTCGTTCAAGTAAAGGTAATTAGAGTTTTGCACTTGAAACAAGGAACCTTGAGAGAGTATTGTCCGAGTACCCCATTCTTATCTCGATCTTTCTTACACTCTACCTTTAACTTTCAGTTCTTAATTTCTGTTTTTAATCATTTGTTTTATCTCATCAACAATCGGTTTTCTTTGGCTACTTAGCGAAGTGTTTTTGTTTCTATCGTCTACTCCCTGTGGATTCGACTACCCACCCGTGGGGTACTTTATTACTTCGACACCCGTGCACTTACATAACACACACGCAAGGGTGTGTCAACAATGCAGTGTTTTAACATGTACATCAAATATCATGTTGCTACTCAAGTGAAACAAATCGAGCACACATAAACACACTCATTGTCTTTGAATAGAGTTTCTCTGATTACTAGTCTAAAATTTTTACGGCACTAGTACTTTTAATTGACACTTATTGAACTCACTGACTCATGTTTGCTTGAAGTCACTAACACCCTGTTTCTTTGCATTATAACTTATCTTTATTGCTTGAGGACAAGAAAGACTTTAAGTTTGGGGGATTTTGATAAGTATACAATTGTGCGTATTTTATATATTGAATTGTATTCTTCTCGAGTTAGTATTGGAGTAATTTAGTAGAATATGAGTCTAAATCGAGTATGAATTGTTTTCGTAGGCACCAAGTGTAGATTAAAGCCAAAGGAGAGCCAAAGTAAGCTAATGGGAATAGAAACAACAAAGATGACACGCTCCTGATTCAACACTTAGAGAGCTGTAATGCTTACGGGCACCTTACGGCTAGGCTTACGGCCGTAAGCTAAATCTAGAAGGCCTTGCGGGCATCCTTATGACCGTAAGAGGAGAAGCCCGTAATACAGAGGAGCTTACGGTCGGGACTTACAAACGTAAGCGAGACCGTAAGTAGAAGACAGAGGCATTTACGGGAGAAGCTTACGGCAGTAATCGGGGGCTTAAAGCACGAGGAATGTTGAAACCCCGATACTTACGGCCTAGCTTACGCCCGTAAGCTGGCCGTAAACTTACGCCTATATAAGCATTTACTGAAGATGGATTTGGGGAGTTCAGTTTTTAGGTTTTCTTTGGAGTTTAGGATAAAGAGTGGCTGGAGAAGGAAAGGGCTTAACTTTGAGATCAAGAGGTGATTTCTCCATCAAAAGGGCCAAGAATACGCATATCCCTCCATCAACCCACCTTCATCAATGGCTAGGTGATAACTGCTTGCATGTACATATTATTTGAGATGTTTTCCATGCATGAGCATCACATTTTTCAGGTTATATCTCTCATTTCGTGTGTTTTTGTGTTCTTTCATGCTGTTAGGGTTGTGAAGAAGGTTTATGCGAAGATAAGCAAAAAAAAGGTCATGATGGTGCCGAGTGGAGTCCTTTTGTGCCAACACAAAGTTTAAGATGCAAATCGGGTCAAACAAGAGAGTATGTGCCAACTTCTAAAGGTTTCAAGACAATTTTTGTAGAAGGACACAAAGGCAGTCATACTCGCTCATTCTGATTTGATCGAAAATTTCAAAAGCTCTCCAAGGGTTTTCCGACATCAAGAAATGCCTCATGACCTACCACACGATCGTGTGTCCGTTCGTGTGGCCTCAGAAGAAAAAAGGGCGAAATCGGAGACCTATAGACGCAGTTTTGTAGAGGCTGAAAATCCACATGGGAATGTGGAATTTCCACACGGCCGTGTGGATTTTCCACATGGCCGTGTGGATCCTCGATTTTTTCCATTTAAAAGGCCGTTCTGAAGCGTTTTAAGGGGATCTTTTTCCTAACTTTGGGAGGGAGTTCGGCTACGGTTTGAGAAGGCTTTTGCTGCGTTTTGGGGGCGTTTCTTCACCGATTTCAACATCGATTTCTTCCAAGGAGAGCTATTGGGGGAGCCTTCGACGACTTCAATTCGGCGAGGAGTGCCCTAGGCTTGGAGGAAGTATCCGTGGAGAAGCAGGAGCAACCCTCATAGGCCATCAGCACGAAGCTTAAGGCGGCTTTCTTTATGGATTACTTGCAATTATCTTCATTTATTTTGATGAACTTCTATTGCTCCATGGAGAGCTAAATCCCTAGTTGGTACTTGGACATGTAAACTCTAGAATTCTTTTGTTTCAAAGACTCTATTGCTTTTATTTTAAATTGAGATTTATTTGAGTTTCAATCTTGTGTGCTTAATTGTTTCTCCCTTAGAGTGACACTAGGGTTGAGGGCTAATCTAATCATTCTTTTGACGAGTGACCATCACCATTAGGATGAGATTAACCAAGATTGAAGAGGGTCGAGAGGGTGAGTTGAGAGGTAGCGACACGTCCCCTTTCCCTTCCGGTGTGGTTTACCCTACCTTCTTATTCCAAGCTTTATTATCGATCTCAAAGAGAGTTAGGCGTTGAGAGAGGCCTTTCCGCTGGGACTTATTTGTGATTAGGGATCTTTCGCCTGGACCAAAGGGATTGATTTATTGTTGGGAATAGGGTTTATCACTTGGAATCTCTAGAGCTTAGCGGAGTCATACGTGGTGTGAGGCGTCGAGAGTTTTCTCTCCGCCGGGACCTCGTAGGGGACTAGTCAGGGTTGACCTTAGGTTTGGGACCTTGTATCTTTGGATTCCACAACTCCTCAAATCTCGTTTAAGTAAAGGTAATTAGAGTTTTGCACTTGAAACAAGGAACCTAGAGGGAGCATTGTCTGAGTACCCCATTCTTATCTTGATACTTTCCGTACCTCTAGTCATCGTTTTTTAATCCTTATTTTCTGTCTATTTACTTTTAATTCAATCTTTTCGCACATTGAGTTTTCATTGACTGCTTGGCAAAGTTGATAAGTGTCTAAATGTAGGTATTTATACGTTTTATTCTTGCACTATTTTGCATGTATTCTGATGAGTTGATGCCCGTTTCGCATTTAAATTGGTTTTATTTGTGTTACAGGCCTTGAAGAAGCCAAAATGAGCTCAAGAACGTATATGACAAGAAATCTGTATCAAATACGACGTTTTTGAGATTTCATCACTGTAGCAAGATTACTGTAGCATGGCACTGTAGCACGAAACGGGGTTTTTCCTGGAAAAGGCTGGGAGCCTTGCGGGCAAGCATGCGCCCGCAAGGCAGCCCCCATGGATGCCCGAAAAAGGGTTTTAAAAGGCAAAATTAGGGCATTTCAAGGGGGATCTTCTACATCTTCTTCTTCTCCTCTTCTTGGGCCGCCGCCGCATCTTCGCCAGGGGCGTTTTCCGGCGATCCACCGCGCTATTCTTCACCAAGAGGGAGGCAATCATTGGAGGAGGAAATAAGGGGGAGATCTAGATCTTCAAAGCATCGTTTGAGAAGAAATCTCGGTGACTCCGGCGATCTTCATCCATCCAAGACGATTCAAAGCTTGAGGGAGTTTTTATTACTTCTATTTATGTTTATTTGTTCTTTGGAATTGTATGAGTGTTTCTCTTTCATGTGGAACTAACTTGTATGTGATTTGGGCATGATGAACCCTAGGGTAGCTTTGTTGTAATTATGGGTGATAATCCTTTGTGATTTAGTGTTGTATGTTGAATTTCTTTTATAAGAATTTCTATGGTTTGTGATTCTTTCTATGTGTGCTTTACTGTCTTGGACCGCATGAGAACTCTGCTGGTCAATTTCTAGGTTGTACTTGGAGCGTGACCATCGCCCTTGTACTAGACTCACATAGACTGAAAGGGATTCATGTACCAATACGCCGAGGGATTCGGGTATTTGGTACCCCTCCGAACATTAGGTTTAGACACAGAAGGATGTCTACTCCTGATAAGGGATTCCCTGAGTGCATTGCAATCGTAGGAGGAATTGACCGGAAGGGATTCCGGTCAATACTCGTATGGGATTAGGGCTAATCACCGAGGGATTCGGGATTATCTTAATTTAGGAATCTCTCGGTCCAAACCACCATCACAACACATCACCCTTAATCCGGGCCTTAATGACAACCCTAGGGTGATTCTCTGCCCAAATCACACCCTCTCCTGATTGTCCGTCCCTTGAATGCTTATTGGGCGTGTAGTGGTAGCTTTATTCTCTCTTATTAATTTTTAGTAGTTGTACTCCTTGCTCGTATTGTTAGGCTAGAAAATAGATGAAGGGGAAGTAATAGTAGCTCTGGTGGTGTCCCGCAAGCGCACGGGGTCGTCAAGTAATAAACCACTCGCGCAAGCACAAGTGGGTCGTATTCCCAAGGGCCCGAGAATCTATCCTTACTTCCTTTTTGGTATGTTGTCTAGCCGATCAAACTTGAGATATAGAATGAAAAAGTAAAGAAGTAAAACAAAAGCAATTAAACTGCTAAATACGAAGGGCGATAAACGGGAGGAAATCAGGATGAGAAGATGGTCACGGATGAGGATCCCCTCGGGGTTACTAAAGTGCGAAAGATGTTGGATTAACATGCAAGTGGCTTAAAGGACCGAGAAAACCCTAGATTAGGTCAACCCGATGGTCACGGCAATTGACCCCTAATCCGGTACGATTATTGAATACGGGTTATACCCGTACAATTCCTCCTACGATTGCAAAGGGCAAGATGGTTTTCTCAAGCTAAGGTTGAATCACACATGAGTAATTAACCCTAGAATTGGAGGGGTACAAATACCCGATGGTCACGGCATATTTGTACGTATTTCCCTTCCAAGCTTGGTGAGTCTAATACTAGGGCAATGGTCATGCAACCTAGTATTGGCTAAGTATGGATACACAGAGTTCTCATGCATACCCAAGCATTCAAAAACACCAAACATGAATCACAAACAAGCTAACAAGCATGAATTAAACCAAAACATCTAAACATCACAAGTTCACCCCAAGGTTCACCCACATCCGGTGACCTTGGGGTTTTAGTTGCTCATAGTCTCCAAATACATGAATAAAAGCATGAAAATAACTAAACCCAACATAAAAGACCTCCCTCCAAAGATTAGAGTCGAAGAAACTGCCAAAGACGCCACTCGAAGGGGTGGCTTCCCGTCGTCTTCAACCTCAAGATTTGAAGCCCTAGAGGTAGATCCCGCACAAGAACGCTGATGGGCGTCCCGCAAGTGTACGGGGTCGTCAAGTAATACCCTGTGTGTGACACAGGGATCGTATTCCACGGGGCCAAGGAGCTACTATTACTTCCCCTTCATCTATTTCCTAGCCTAACAATACGAGAGAATAGTACATCTACTAAAATCTATAAATAAAAGGATAAGGTTACCACTACACGCCAAATAAGCATACAAGGGACGGACGATCAGGAGAAGGCGTGATTTGGACGGAGAATCCCCCTAGGGTTGTCATTAAGGCCCGAATTAAGGATGATGTGTTGTGATGGTGGTTTGGACTGAGAGATTCCTAAATTAAGCTAATCCCGAATCCCTCGGTGATTAGCCCTAATCCCATACAAGTATTGACCGGAATCCCTTCCGGTCAATTCCTCCTATGATTGCAATGCACTCAGGGAATCCCTTATCAGGAGTAGACACTCTTCTGGGTCTAAGCCTAACATTCAGAGGGGTACCTAATACCCGAATCCCTCGGCGTATTGGTACATGAATCCCTTTCAGTCTATGTGAGTCTAGTACAAGGGCGATGGTCACGCTCCAAGTACAACCTAGAAATTGAACAGCAGAGTTCTCATGCGGTCCAAGACAGTAAAGCACACATAGAAAGAATCACAAACCATAGAAATTCTTATAAAAGAAATTCCACATACAACACTAAATCACAAAGGATTATCACCCATAATTACAACAAAACTACCCTAGGGTTCATCATGCCCAAATCACATACAAGTTAGTTCCTCATGAAAGAGGAACACTCATACAAATCCAATTAACAAACAAGCATAAAGAAAAGCAAAGAACACTCCCTCTAGCTTTGGATTGCCTTGGATGGAAGAAGATCGTCGATGTCGCCGAGATCGAGCCTCAAACGACTCTTTGAAGCCTTGGATCTTCCCCCTATTTCCTCCTCCAATGATTGCCTCCCTCTTGGTGAAGAATGGCGCGGTGGATCGCCGGAAAACACCGCCGGCGAAGGTGGGGCGGCGGCCCAAGAAGTGGAGAAGAAGAAGATGTCAAGAAGCTTCCCAAATTTGCCCTCATTTTGGCTTTTAAAACCCTTTGTCGGGCATCCATACGGGCGGCCTTGCGGGCGCATGCTTGCCCGCAAGGCTCCCAGCCTTTTTCCAGAAATCCCGTTTCGGTGCTACGGTGCCATGCTACGGTATCTGCTACAGTAATCCGTCTACTGATACTGCTACAGTGATGAAAGCTCAAAAACGTCGTATTTGATACGTATTTCTTCCCAAATACGTTCTTGGGCTCGTTTTGGCTTCTTCAAGGCCTGTAACACAAATAAACCAATTTAAACGCGAAACGGGCATCAACTCATCAAAATACATGCAAAATAGTACAAGAGTATAACGTATAAATACCTACATTTAGACACTTATCATAACATCCCCACACCTAAGCGTTTGCTTGTCCTCAAGCAAACAAAAACATAAAGAACAAGGGAAAGATGATAAGTGGCTAAATGTAAAACCTCAAGCTCAGAGTGTGGAGAATCTCACAAGCATAGAGCGAAAAGAATTCAAGACAATGAGTTGTATTAAAAGAAACCAAATAAAGATAGTCCTGTTCCATCTAGAGTGCTCCCGTGAGTGTGTGAACCTCCTATCTCGCCCTCTTTACCCTAGATCAGTCTAGGGGTCTATTCACCCCACACACAATGATTACCGGTCTTAGAAATGCTAAGAACACCCTCAATGGTCAACTAAGATCCTTTTGATTCCTATATTGAACTCTAGCCTCATTCTAAATGTCGTAGACAATCTTGGAGATCAATAGGAAATTTTTTTTTTTTTTTTTTTTTTTTTTTTTTTTTTTTTTTTTTTTTTAAATAGACTAACGTAGATCGTACATTATCTTTCATTTGGGTGCACATGCTGTTTAGGCACCAGAACACCCATCTACTCGATTTATTACATATCTACATAAACGCATTCATGCTTCATTAGCCGTTGGCTTAAGGTGCACTCTGGTTAGGAGCCTGTACCCTGAGCTACTTAGCCAATGAGAGTAGTGGAATACTGTCTTTCGACTTATTTCTATCTACAGCCTATATCAAGTCTCCTGGTGTAGTCTACATATCAAGATGTTACTAAGGCTAGTGTCATAAGAATCAAAAGTTCTTAAAGGCCCATTGAAAGTACTCCTTAACAAACTAAGACTGGAATCAACTAGATGGGTTGGTAAGAGTGTGCGAGAAAGAAGTCTAGTGACAAAATGTGTGGGTTACACTAGAGATAAAACAGGACTTCCAAGTATGTATAAAAGTAAATTACAACTCATATCTATCATTCTTTCATACTAAGAGATTCTCAACAAGATGATCATAGCTATCATAGGTAAATTTTGCATGCAAATGTATGAAATACCCCATCCCCACACCTAAAGTCGTGCATTGTCCTCAATGCACGTAAATCAGCGGCCCGTGGTGAAAAGATAAAAAAAATGAATGCATGGGAAGGGATAAAGAAACTTCCCAGTTCATCCATGATGAAACGTGCTTCATAACGTGAACATGGGGTAGGGCCGGTATTAGGTGTTGTGGCCGGCCTCGAGGAGGATGATGGGGGTGCATAACATGCCCTAGAATCCCTGCAAGGATAGTAGGGCTCATCACATCACAAAATTTAAATAAAAGAGGGAGAATTCACTAAAAGAAACAAACGAAACGAAAATACGAAAACGAAAATCCACGCAAGTCTTTAAGACAATGAATAATCTGTCCGTTTGTACGCCTTGTCGGTGTCATGGATGTGGTGGGCACTAAGGCCATTGTTCGGCATGTCTACAAGCACAAAACACAAGATTAATCCGAACAAAATGAAAACAAGGGTTTTGGGGCTCTCATTATGTCATAAAACCAAAGAAAATTAGATGCCCCAAAAAAAATTTTGCAAGAGTTCCCCTTGTATTTGGAGCTTTAAAAATTTTACAAACATAGCTCAAAGCTCATGAAATTCACAAAATCCACATCCATTCATTCAACCATGAAGTTTGCATCTCATAAGCATGAAGAATCAAGAAGAAAAATGAAGTTGAGAGCAAACCTTGAGTTAGGGCTTCAAAGTCCAAGTCCAAGAAATTCGGCGAAAAAGACGGTGAAAGTTCGAAAAATATACAAAATTGAAGTTGCTAAAGGTAGGAGAGGGGTTTAGAGGAAGAAAAACGAAGAAAAACGGCGGAAAAACAAAGAAGAAAAGAGGAGAAATCGAGAGGAAGAAAGGGGAAAAGAAGGGAAACAAGAGGGGAGAGAAGGGAGGGCAGCCACTTAAGTGGCTGCCAGTGCTTGCGGGTGCCCATGCGGGCGCATGGGCGCCCGCAAGCGTCCCAGCCCGCAGGGCCGGCAGCCTTGCGGGCTGGCTTGCGGGCGCATGGGCGCCCGCAAGCGGCTGCGGGGGCTGCCTTGCGGGCAGCCTTGCGGGCGCAAGGCTGCCCGCAAGGGTTCGCCCCCTCGCGGGCTGCCTTGCGGGCGCATGGGCGCCCGCAAGGCTCCCAGCCGCGAGGCTGGGGCTCTCGTAGCCTTCCTCGCGGGCGCGAAGGCGCCCACGAGGCTTCCCAAGTGTTAAACCATGCCATTTGTGGGCGTTTAGACGCCCGTAAGGTCCCGAAAATTCAAAATTTCGGCATGGTCTCCCCTGCAACTTCAAGAAAAAACGGATATACAACATCAACTCGCCGAAATAAACAATGAAAGAATACTTGAACTACACCGAATAAATAAACGAACATGAGGAATTTAAAACAAGCATGGATTCATAAACACAACACAAAGACGAAAATGAAAATCACAAACACAACAAACAACAAGAGCACGAAAAAAATAAAACACAAAGAATTTAAAACTTGGGTTGCCTCCCAAGAAGCGCTTGTTTAACGTCATTAGCTCGACGAACCTTTTTATTACCTCAGGGAGGCTTGAAAATGGTGTGTTCCTCCCGACTACCTGTAGCATAACTACTTCCAAGGAAAAAGAAAATTACCTGCCGGGAGGGTGCCAATGTGGAGGCTATGCACGAAGTACCTTTTGGCCTCCACGGGAAAAGCTTCGGTCGGGCATTATGCAATTTCAACTTGGGAGGATTTTTAGATGGCTTCAGTCTCCTCCCCTCTTCTTCCTTAGCCCGGACCAATTTCTTAACAAGAGACCCAGAAAAATATTTAGGCCTCCATGGAAACAACTTGGGTTGAGAAGCTGTTTAAGCATGGCGTGTGTGGATCATTAAATGGCTTTAACTTCTTGCACACGTATTCTCGCTCAACCCCCACAGGAAATTCCTGAAATGCCCACCAAAGTCGTTTGGGCCTCCGAGGGAAACATTTTTGGCTGGGAATTACCTAGGCTAGGTACAGGTGGGTTTTTAGATGGCATTAATTCCTTACCCACATTTTCAGCGATCCTAGAGACTTCCCGCCCGTGCTCGGCATGAAGAACACTTTTGATGCAAAGGGGTCGCTTAGGTGATCTTTGGTGTTACTTCTTCTACCTTTTGGTCATCCAATACATCACACTCATATTCCATCTCTTTTCCAGCATTGCACTCTCCCTTATCACAATTATCTCCAAGATGGACTTCCCTTCTTGGTTCATGATTACTGGCATTCTTGAGAAGCTCCTCAACCTGGTTCTCTAGCTTGTGGAGAGATGCTTGTATATTCACAACTGTGGCATTAAGGCTTGCAATTTGAGCATAAACGGCTTCAAATCGATTTTCTGTATGCACCATGAATCTTGCCAATACATCCTCTGTAGTAAAATGCTGCAGTTGCGGCTGAGAACTTGGAGGACGTTGGTGCCACGGCTGTTGAGATGGGGGCGAACTACAAGCTCCTTGCATTTTCTTTGAAAATTATGCCTCGCACAAAAGGAAAACAAAATAACAAAGTCAAATAAATAAATAAGAGGAAAACAAGAAAATAAAGTAGAATGTACAAAAATAAGAAAAATGGCTAGAGCAATAGACTACAGGTTTTCCTAGTATCCCTTGTGTCCCCGGCAACGGCGCCAAAAACTTGATGGGCGTCCCGCAAGTGTACGGGGTCGTCAAGTAATACCCTGTGTGTGACACAGGGATCGTATTCCACGGGGCCAAGGAGCTACTATTACTTCCCCTTCATCTATTTCCTAGCCTAACAATACGAGAGAATAGTACATCTACTAAAATCTATAAATAAAAGGATAAGGTTACCACTACACGCCAAATAAGCATACAAGGGACGGACGATCAGGAGAAGGCGTGATTTGGACGGAGAATCCCCCTAGGGTTGTCATTAAGGCCCGAATTAAGGATGATGTGTTGTGATGGTGGTTTGGACTGAGAGATTCCTAAATTAAGCTAATCCCGAATCCCTCGGTGATTAGCCCTAATCCCATACAAGTATTGACCGGAATCCCTTCCGGTCAATTCCTCCTATGATTGCAATGCACTCAGGGAATCCCTTATCAGGAGTAGACACTCTTCTGGGTCTAAGCCTAACATTCAGAGGGGTACCTAATACCCGAATCCCTCGGCGTATTGGTACATGAATCCCTTTCAGTCTATGTGAGTCTAGTACAAGGGCGATGGTCACGCTCCAAGTACAACCTAGAAATTGAACAGCAGAGTTCTCATGCGGTCCAAGACAGTAAAGCACACATAGAAAGAATCACAAACCATAGAAATTCTTATAAAAGAAATTCCACATACAACACTAAATCACAAAGGATTATCACCCATAATTACAACAAAACTACCCTAGGGTTCATCATGCCCAAATCACATACAAGTTAGTTCCTCATGAAAGAGGAACACTCATACAAATCCAATTAACAAACAAGCATAAAGAAAAGCAAAGAACACTCCCTCTAGCTTTGGATTGCCTTGGATGGAAGAAGATCGTCGATGTCGCCGAGATCGAGCCTCAAACGACTCTTTGAAGCCTTGGATCTTCCCCCTATTTCCTCCTCCAATGATTGCCTCCCTCTTGGTGAAGAATGGCGCGGTGGATCGCCGGAAAACACCGCCGGCGAAGGTGGGGCGGCGGCCCAAGAAGTGGAGAAGAAGAAGATGTCAAGAAGCTTCCCAAATTTGCCCTCATTTTGGCTTTTAAAACCCTTTGTCGGGCATCCATACGGGCGGCCTTGCGGGCGCATGCTTGCCCGCAAGGCTCCCAGCCTTTTTCCAGAAATCCCGTTTCGGTGCTACAGTGCCATGCTACAGTATCTGCTACAGTAATCCGTCTACAGTACTGCTACAGTGATGAAAGCTCAAAAACGTCGTATTTGATACGTATTTCTTCCCAAATACGTTCTTGGGCTCGTTTTGGCTTCTTCAAGGCCTGTAACACAAATAAACCAATTTAAACGCGAAACGGGCATCAACTCATCAAAATACATGCAAAATAGTACAAGAGTATAACGTATAAATACCTACATTTAGACACTTATCAAACGCGCTCTCCTCGCCGATTCTACCGTGGAAATGCCCTCCAAGCTCTCCTTCTTGGTCGGATTTGGAAGAGGTGGTGTCAAGCTTCAAGAATAGCCAAGGTCTCCCTTTCTTTCATGCCCTAAAAGCCCTTAAAAGGGTGAAAATTGCGACTTCTCACGTGCTGCCTCACGGCCGTGAGGTTGCCCGTGAGGCATCCAGAAAGTTCTGCACGAAATTTCACCTCGGGTGCTACAGTATTGCTGTTACAGTACTGCTACAGTGAAGAACCCAAAAACGTCGTATTTGGTGTCGAATTCTTCCTAAATACGTTCTTGAGCTCATTTAGGGTCTGCAACACAAAATAAAGGGGTTTAGACTATAAAAAGGGCATCGACTTATCAAAAAGATAATAAAATAATACAAATAAATACGTATAAAATACGTGTATTTAGACGTTTATCAAGCTCCTTGGCCCCGTGGAATACGACCACTGTGTCACACACAGGGTATTCCTTGACGACCCCGTGCACTTGCGGGACGTTTATCAAGTTTTTGGTGCCGTTGCCGGGGACACAAGGGATACTAGGAAAACCTGTAGTCTATTGCTCTAGCCATTTTTTCTTATTTTTGTACATTCTACTTTATTTTCTTGTTTTTCTTCTTATTTATTTATTTGACTTTGTTATTTTATTTTGTTTTCCTTTTGTGCGAGGCATAATTTTCAATGCAAATGCAAGGAACTTGTAGTTCGCCCCCACCTCAACAGCCGTGGCACCAACGTCCTCCAAGTTCTCAGCCGCAACAGCAGCATTTTACTACAGAGGATGTATTGGCAAGATTCATGGTGCATACGGAATGACGATTTGAAGCCGTTTATGCTCAAATTGCAAGCCTTAATGCCACAGTTGTGAATATACAAGCATCTCTCCACAAGCTAGAGAACCAGGTTGAAGAGCTTCTCAAGAATGCCAGTAATCGTGAGCCAAGAAGAGAAGTCCATCTTGGAGATAATTGTGATAAGGGAGAGTGCAATGCTGGAAAAGAGGTGGAATATGAGTGTGGTGTACTGGATGACCAAAAGGTAGAAGAAGTAACACCAGCATCACCTGAGCGAGCCCTTTGCATAAAAAGTGTTCTTCATGCCGAGCACGGGCGGGAAGTCTCTAGGATCGCTGAAGATGTGGGTATGGAATTAATGCCATCTAAAAACCCACCTGTACCCAGCCTAGGTAATTCCCAGCCAAAAATGTTTCCCTGGAGGCCCAAACGACTTTGGTGGGCATTTCAGGAATTTCCTGTAGGGGTTGAGCGAGAATACGTGTGCAAGAAGTTAAAGCCATTTAATGATCCACACACGCCATGCTTAAACAGTTCTCATCCCAAGTTGTTTCCATGGAGGCCTAAATATTTTTCTGGGTCTCTTGTTAGGAAATTGGTCCGGGCTAAGGAAGAAGAGGGGAGGAGACTGAAGCCATCTAAAAATCCTCCCAAGTTGAAATTGCATAATGCCCGACCGTAGCTTTTCCCGTGGAGGCCAAAAGGTACTTCGTGCATATCCTCCACATTGGCACCCTCCCGGCAGGTAATTTTCCTTTTCCTTGGAAGTAGTTATGCTACAGGTAGTCGGGAGGAACGCACGATTTTCAAGCCTCTCTGAGGTAATAAAAAGGTTCGTCGAGCTAATGACGTTGAACAAGCGCTTCTTGGGAGGCAACCCAAGTTTTAAATTCTTCGTATTTCATTTTTTCATACTCGTGTTGTTTGTTGTGTGTTGTTTGTTGTGTTTGTGACTTTTGTTTTCGTATTTGTGTTGTTTATTTGAATCCATGCTTGTCTTAAATTCTTGGTGTTCGTTCATTTATTCGGTGTAGTTCAAGTGCGTTTAATTGTATATTTCGGCGTTAAGATGTTGTATATCCGTTTTTTCTTGAAGTTGGGAGACCATGCCGAAATTTTGAATTTTCGGGACCTTACGGGCGTCTAAACGCCCACAAATGGCATGGTCTAACACTTGGGAAGCCTCGTGGGCGCCTTCGCGCCCGCGAGGAAGGCCACGAGAGCCCCAGCCTTGCGGCTAGGAGCCTTGCGCCCATGCGCCCGCAAGGCAGCCCGCGAGGCTGCCAGCCTCGAGGGCCGCAAGGGGGCAGAGCCCCTTGCAGGCAGCCTTACGCACGCAAGGCTGCCCGCAAGGCTGCCTGCCCTGCGGGCTGGGAGGCTTGCGGGCGCCCATGCGCCCGCATGGGCACCCGCAAGCCTGGGCAGCCACTTAAGTGGCTGCCCTCCCTTCTCTCCCCTCTTGTTTCCCTTCTTCTCCACTTTCTCCCTCACGATTTCTCCTCTTTTCTTCTTTGTTTTTCCGCCGTTTTTCTCCGTTTTTCTTCCTCTAAACCCCTCTCCTACCTTTAGCAACTTCAATTTTGTAATTTTTTCAAACTTTCACCGTCTTTTTCGCCGAATTTCTTAGACTTGGACTTTGAAGCCCTAACTTAAGGTTTGCTCCAAACTTCATTTTTCTTCTTGATTCTTCATGCTTATGAGATGCAAACTTAATGGTTGAATGAATGGATGTGGATTTTGTGAATTTTATGAGCTTTGAGCTATGTTTGTAAAATTTTTAAAGCTCGAAATACAAGGGAACTCTTGCAAATTTTTTTTTTGGGGCATCTAATTTTCTTTGGTTTTATGACATAATGAGAGCCCCAAAGCCCTTGTTTTCATTTTGTTCGGATTAATCTTGTCTTTTGTGTGTGTAGACATGCCGAACAAGAACCTTAGTGCCAACCACATCCATGACACCGACAACGCGTACAGACGAATAGCTTCTTCATTGTCTTAAAGACTTGCGTGGATTTTCGTTTTCGTATTTTTGTTTCGTTTGTTTCTTTTAGTAAATTCTCCCTCTTTTATTTAAATTTTGTGATGTGATGAGCCTTATTACCCTTGCAGGGATTCTAGGGCATGATATGCACCCCCATCATCCTCCTCGAGGCCGGCCACAACACATAGTACCAGCCACACCCCGAGTTCAAGTTATGAGCTAGGGAAGTTTCTTTATCCCTTCCCATGCATTTCTTGTTTATCTTTTCACCATGGGCTGCTGATTTATGTGCATTGAGGACAATGCATGACTTTAGGTGTGGGGATGGGGTATTTCATACATTTGCATGCAAAATTTACCTATGATAGCTATGATCATCTTGTTGAGAATCTCCTAGCATGAAAGAATGATAGATATGAGTTGCGATTTATTTTTGTACTTAATTGGAAGTCCTGTTGTATCTCTAGTGTAACCTATACATTTTGTCACTAGACTTCCTTCTCGCACACTCTGACCAACCCATCTTGCTGATGCCAGTTTTAGTTTGTTAAGGGCTACTTTCAATGGGCCTTTAAGAACTTTTGATTCTTTTGAGACTAGTCTTAGTAACATCTTGACATGTAGACTAGACCAGGAGACATGATATAGGCTGTAAATAGAAATAAGTTAAAAAACAGTATTCCACTGCTTTCATTTGCTAAGTAGCTCAGGGTACAGGCTCCTAACCAGAGTGCACCCTAAGGCAACAGTTAAAGAAGCATGAATGCGTTTATGTAGATATGTAATAAATCGAGTAGATGGGTGTTCTGGTGCCTAAACAGCATGTGCACCCAGTCGAAAGATAATGTACAGTCTACGTTAGTCTATTAAAAAAAAAAAAAGAAAAAAAAGAAAAAAAGAAAATCCTATTGATCTCCAGGATTGTCTACAACAATTAAAATGAGGCTAGAGTTGAATATAGGAATCAAAATGATCTTAGTTGACCATTGAGGGTGTTCTTAGCAGTTCTAAGACCGGTAATCATTGTGTGTGGGGTGAATGGACCCCTAGACTGATCTAGGGTAAAGAGGGCGAGATAGGAGGTTCACACACTCACGGGAACACTATAGATGGGACAGGACTATCTTTATTTGGTTTCTTTTAATAAAACTCATTGTCTTGAATTCTTTTCGCTCTATGCTTATGAGATTCTCTACACTCTGAGCTTGAGGTTTTACATTTAGCCACCTATCATCTTTCCCTTGTTCTTTATATTTTTGTTTGCTTTAGGACAAGCAAACCCTTAGGTGTGTGGATGTTATGATAAGTGTCTAAATGTAGGTATTTATACGTTTTATTCTTGCACTATTTTGCATGTATTCTAATGAGTTGATGCCCGTTTCGCATTTAAATTGGTTTTATTTGTGTTACAGGCCTTGAAGAAGCCAAAATGAGCTCAAGAACGTATATGGGAAGAAATCCGTATCAAATACGAAGTTTTCGAGCTTTCATCACTGTAGCAGTACTGTAGAAGGATACTGTAGCATGTCACTGTAGCACGAAACGGGGTTTCTGGAAAAAGGCTGGGAGCCTTGCGGGCAAGCCTTGCAGGCAAGCCAAAATTAGGGCATTTCAAAGGGATCCTTCAACTCATCTTCTTCTCCTCTTCTTGGGCCGCCGCCCCACCTTCGCCGGCGGCGTTTTCTGGCGATCCACCGCGCCATTCTTCACCAAGAGGGAGCCAAACTTCAGAGGAGGAAATAGGGGGAAGATCCAAGGCTTCAAGGCGTCGTTTGAGGCGTGATCTCGGCGACATCGACGATCTTCTTCCATCCAAGGCAATCCAAAGCTAGAGGGAGTGTTCTTTGCTTTTCTTGATGCTTGTTTGTTCCTTGGATTTGTATGAGTGTTCCACTTTCATGAGGAACTAACTTGTATGTGATTTGGGCATGATGAACCCTAGGGTAGCTTTGTTATAATTATGGGTGATAATCCTTTGTGATTTAGTGTTGTATGTTGAATTTCTTTTATAAGAATTTCTATGGTTTGTGATTCTTTCTATGTGTGCTTTACTGTCTTGGACCGCATGAGAACTCTGCTGTTCAATTTCTAGGTTGTACTTGGAGCGTGACCATCGCCCTTGTACTAGACTCACATAGACTGAAAGGGATTCATGTACCAATACGCCGAGGGATTCGGGTATTTGGTACCCCTCCGAACGTTAGGTTTAGACCCAGAAGGATGTCTACTCCTGACAAGGGATTCCCTGAGTGCATTGCAATCGTAGGAGGATTTGACCGGAAGGGATTCCGGTCAATACTCGTATGGGATTAGGGCTAATCACCGAGGGATTCGGGATTAGCTTAATTTAGGAATCTCTCGGTCCAAACCACCATCACAACACATCACCCTTAATACGGGCCTTAATGACAACCCTAGGGGGATTCTCTGCCCAAATCACGCCTCTCCTGATTGTCCGTCCCTCTAATGCTTATTAGGCGTGTAGTGGTAGCTTTATTCTCTCTTATTAATTTTTAGTAGTTGTACTCCTTGCTCGTATTGTTAGGCTAGGAAATAGATGAAGGGGAAGTAATAGTAGCTCCTTGGCCTCGTGGAATACGACTCCTGTGTCACACACAGGCATTACTTGACGACCCCGTGCACTTGCGGGACGTTCATCAAAAGTCTATTTGTTTCTAACGTCTACTCCCTGTGGATTCAACTACCCACCCGTTGGGTACTTTATTACTTCGAGAACCGTGCATTTGCGGAACACACACGCAAGGGTGTGTCAAGTTTTTGGCGCCGTTGCCGGGGAGTTGGGCGTTTTTGGAACATCTTTACTTTCTTATTTTAGTCATTCACCACTTATTCTGCTTCACACTTCTTTTACTTCCATCGTTCTGAATTTGGTTTCTTTTCTTGAATTCAGCTCCAGGTTAGGACCCGTGGACATCCTTCGACAGTAGTTGAAGGCGATCCAGAAATTGAGAGAAGACTACACAGACGGGGACGACAACCTGAACAAGAACAGAATTATCAATCTGAAGTAGAGGTTGAGGAGCCCGCAACCGTAGCTGAACAGAATGAGCAACAGCGGACACTCTCGGACAATGCAAGACCTACCCTTCGTGGCACACAATCCAGCATCGTGCGGCCACCAATTACAGTTCACAATTTTGAGCTCAAGCCGGGTGTTATTCAGATGTACAACAGTCCGCACAGTTCAATGGGTTAGCGGATGAAGACCCAAATAATCATATTGAGAATTTTTTGGAAGTGTGCGATATGCTCAAGATTAGTGGGGTTACCGATAATGCTATTCGGCTGAGGGCTTTCCCATTACTACGTGGTTACAGTCACTTCCTAGAGCTTCAATTACTACGTAGGAGGAGATGGTTGAGGCCTTTCTTGCTAGATATTTCCCTCCCGGAAAATCTGCGAAGCTTAGGAATGAAATCTCTTCTTTTATGCAAATGGAATTGGAGTCTCTCTTTGAGACATGGGAGAGGTTCAAGGACCTCCTACGGAAATGTCCCCAACATGGGTTTCCTGAGTGGATGATCATCCACACCTTTTATAATGGGCTGAACCCGAGCACAAGACAGTTACTTGACGCAGCAGCAGGAGGTACCTTAGCAAGCAAAACCTCAGAAGCTGCCAGGCAACTCATAGAAGAAATGGCTATGAATAGTTATCGATGGAATGCTCGTGATAAGAAGAAGGTAGCCGGTCTTCATGAAATCGATGCTGTCACTTCCTTAGCAGCTCAAGTGGAAGCATTGAGCAAGAAGCTAGACACTCTAACTTTTCCAAGAGTGGCAGCAGTGATGAACTGTGATGGTTGTGGAGGTGGACATGCCTCATCTGATTGCCCTATTTCTGTGAGTGGTGCAGCCCCTGTGGACAAATTGCGAAGTCGTTATCAGTGAGACCTCAAAGAAGCTTGCCTAGCAATACAGAGACAAGTGTAAGAGAGCAGTTAAGAGCAATCACTTTGAGTAGTGGTCGCGAAATTGAGAGTAAACTTCCAGTTGGGAAGGCTGTACATGATTCGCTCCAGGAGAAAGAGATTGAGGAGATGAGTAAGGACAAGGAGGGGGTTCCCACACCTTACAAAGCAAGGATCCCCTATCCTTCAAGGCTGAAGAACGACCACAATGAGGAGTAATACCAAAAATTTTTGGGCTTATTCTAGCAGCTACATATCAACATTCCATTCGTAGAGGCATTATCACAACTGCCTCGTTATGCGAAGTTCTTGAAGGACCTCTTGAGCAATAAGAGGAAGCTGGAGGAGAGTGCAGCGATGATCTTAGATGCATCATGTTCAGCAATATTACAGAAGAACATAACGAACAAGAAAAAGGATCCCGGGAGTTTGGGAGAAAAGGCATTGGCAGACTCAGGGGCTAGTATTAATGTGATGCCGTACACTTTCTTCCAAAAGCTGGGTTTGGGAGAACCAAGACCCACTCGGATGATGCTTCAATTAGCTGACCGTTCAGTTAGACATCCGAGGGGCATCATTGAGGATATACTTGTTAAGGTCGACAAGTATATCTTCCCTGTAGATTTTGTGGTTCTTGATGTGGATGAGGATGTCGACGTACCACTGATACTTGGGAGGCCGTTCCTGCGCACTTCCAAGGCTCTTATTGACATGGAGGGCGGAGAGATGACATTGAGGATTGGAGACGAGAAAGTAACCTACCGCCTTTCAGAAGCCATGCGACATTCTCTTGATTTTGATGATACGTTATATTTTCTTGACACCACTGATGAGTTAATTGATGATTATGTACAAGAATCACTATGTCCAGACCCATTGGCGGAATTGCTAGAGCAAGAGATGGACGTTGCTGAGGAGTCACCATATGATCTAGTGGATAAGGAAGAACCTTCATCAAGCATAATCAATAAGTTTGTCAAAAAGTTGAAGAGAATGAGACATCACCACAAGAAACAACCGAATAATTCTACGAACGAACAGTCGATGGCTAAGAGTGATACTCCTTCAGTTGGTAACAACTCCTATTACTCGGCCTCTAACTTGAAGAATTTTTTCTCATCATGCTTGAAGGTTGCAGGTAACAGATAATTTTCGCCTCATGATCCCCCTTGAGTTGAAGAATAGGTACGTCAAGCTAGTGACGTAAAACAAGCGCTTCTTGGGACGCAACCCAAGTTTTTAAAATTCATTGCACTTGTTTTAGTTAGTGTTAATTTCTCCATCATAGTTTTTTCTTAGTTTTAGTTTTCTGCTGTTTCATCTTCAGCGTAGTGCATCATAGTCGTTTCTAGATGCAAATCAATGTTTTCATCATTTATGGCAAGTTTGAGTGTTCATCCTGTGAATTCGTCGAGTTTTCAGTCATGTTTATGCTAGATTTCATTTTCTGCAGTGTTTGCATGTGTTTTCCATTAGTTCTGCAGATTTTGAACAAAATCTGGGCTGAAAATGGATCCACATGGTCATGTGAAATTTCCACATCGCCATGTGAGTGATTTTGAGCTTCTTTGGCAAAGATTGAATTTCCACATACCCATGTGGAATTTTCACATGGGCATGTGAGTACTATTTTGTAAGCTGCAAAACTACAATCCAGTGAAGACACATGGCCATGTGGATTTGAGTTATTGTGTGTTGGGCTCATCCAGAGAAAACACATGGCCATGTGGAAATTGGGGTGTTTTACATAAGGGCCATCCAAAGAAAACACATGGCCATGTGGAATTTCCACAAGGCCATGTGGATGACTTAAACATGAGAAGTTAGTTTTCTCTTCTTTTCTATTTCACACCCTTTCATCTTCAAACTCCCCCACTCCAAAGATCGGGACCAAATTGCTTCTCGTTCGATTCTCTCACGTATTTATTGGGATTAGGTGTTATAATCGGAGTTTTATCAAGGTTTTGCACTTCATCTTCTCCGGTAAACCCTCTTTTCTCTCTTCCTGCCATGAATTTTCTTCCTTGGATTTGGGTGATGATTCTTGTGTTTTAGATCTTATTTTAATGGGAAATACTTGCTTTTATGCTATAAACACCAATGGAGGAAGTATGGAAACTTTGCACGTGTCAAAGTGCATCAACCATGGCTGTATAGCCATGGCCAAAGATCCACACGGCCATGTGGATATTCCACACGGCCGTGTGGATCATAAAGGGGAGTTTTTCTCATCAAGAGGGTCCACACGGCCGTGTTAAAATTCCACACGGCCATGTGGATCCCTGGCATTTAGTTTTTGACCCTGAAATGACCAGTTTGCCTCTTTTTTGCGCAGAAATGCCTGCAAGGACAAAGAAACTTGCACATAAGTGTCCTCGTGGGCCTCGTGAGCCCTCGCCTGAGCCGTTAGAGTTCGCCGCACCCAAACATCAAACCCGGCTTGAGCACCTCTCAAGGCTCAAGTTCGGCTAGACACGGACCCTGACTTGCAAGCGTTGGCCGCGATTGAGCATGAACAAGCGGAAGAGTTGGCGGACGAGATGATGGCAAGAGATAATTACTCCACCACGTCTCTCGCACCCCGAGCACCACATGCATCCCCGGCATCGCCAGCAGCACTAGCAGATGACGACGCTTGAGGCGTCTTTGCTTTTAGTTTTTATTTTTTTGTGTACTTTTATTTCTTTTGAGTTTTTGTTTACTCAGGAAGATTTTACCTTCTGAGAGTTATCTTACTGTTTTCAGTTCGTGTGCTTGTGTCGAGTTTAAGTTTGGTTGTCATGCTTATTAAATCTTTTGTTTATTTGTTTGTGTTGAGCTTCACTGAACCCCTTTTGTGACGTGCAAATGGTCTTGTGAGTCATGTTTTGAGGAATACTCATAGGCACGCCCGTGTGCTTCATCCACGCGGCCGTGTCAACTTCACGGATGTAACTGACGTAATAATTTCCGATTGTGTGCAGGAAGTTCTTTCGTTGAATCTCTTAGACGAGTACCTAGAAGGAACCGAGGATGAAGAACCGGAAGTAGAGGAGGCCTCGCCTCTGCCAACACCACAAATAGCCCAAGTGGAAGTTATATCACCTCTGCATTGTAAGAAAAAGGGAACTTTGAAGAAGGCATGGCAAAAGGTGAAAGCGAAAATGAAGAAAAGCATGAGTATCTCCCCGCTACCATCGACTGAGGTAGACCGCCTATATTTTGACAATGAAGGTAAATTTTGCATCTTCTCTTGTCTTTCTATGAACTTTCCAGGTCACAACATTCCATCAAGAAATGGAGGTAATTCTCCGCAATTTGTCCCACCATGATTTGAGGTAAGAAGAGTCGAGCTAACCACTTTAAACAAGCGCCTCTTGGGAGGCAACCCAAGCTCTTAAATTTGTTTAATTTCTTCGTTCTTGTTGTTTGAATGCTTAGTGTGTTCTTTTTCCGTATTTTTGGTGTGTTAGTTATCAAGTTGCTTTTCATGTTGTGGTGGTTTTGTCCATCATTTTTGTTCAAATCCCTTTGCATGATCATGTGTTTCCTTAAGTGATTTGTAGATTAGGTGCCATGAAAATCATGTTTTGAGTGTTTCCGTGCTTTATTTGTCATTGTTTTAAACATTTTTGAGGGTTTGGAAGCGGTTCAGTTGAAAAAAATTCAAGTTTTGGCCATTTATGACCCGTGAACTTGCCCTTGAAGAATCCAAGGGAAGCTCACGGGTGAGCTCATGGGCGTGAGCTCACCCGTGAGCCATCCAGTGAATTCTCATGGGTGGGCTCACGGCCGTGAGCCCACCCATGAGGCTTAACGGGTTGGGTTCTTAAGGGCCCCTTTCTCTTGTCTTTTTGTTCATTCTTCTTCTCCAACCCTTCTTTCATTTCTCCCTCGATTCTCCACCAATTTTCCTCAGTTTCTATTTTGCTCTAAATCCCTCTCCTCCTCCTCCCCTCATCTCATTTGGTGAAGAAATTTCGAAGAAAAAACACTCTTTCGGCCGGATTTTGCAAAGACATTGCTCCACATATTCTAGGGTTAGGTAATTGTTCTTTCACTCAAGGGCTTGATTTCTTTTGGGTTTGTGGGGTGTTTATTTCTTGGATTTTGCTCTCCTTTGTTGCAAGACCATCTTAAGTATGATTTGGCATGGTTGTAAAAATTTTTGGCTACTTTTTCAAGCAAAACTCTTGCTAAATTTTCTAGGATTTATTGTAGCACTGAGCATTTTCCATGAAATTTTCATTATTTTGCTATTTCTTTCCTTGTAATTAGTTGAATTGATGATCCTTTGGTTTTGTAGGATGCCCGTCAAGAAAGTAGCACACAAGAGGGCCCGAAATAACTGTACCCCATCCCCCGACCAACCAAGGTTTAAAAATGAGGATCACAAGTCCAGTTTCGCGCTTCTTTCAAGAAAGAGCTTCGGCATCATTAGAAGGATAGATTGGGATGTGCTTAAGAGCTTGGGCTTGGACAATACCGTTTTGGAACTCATTTGTCACCACAGTTGGGATAAGCTATTTTCTATCAATGAACCAACTTACAAAGAGCTTATCCTCAAAGTCTTAAGCACAATTGAGATTGCAAAACACTGTCCCTTCACTCGCCAACCAAGCTCTATTTCCTTCCATGCCTTTGGGAAGCATCGCAGGGTTAGACAAGACCAATTAGGGGTGCTTATGGGACTCTACCCCGAATCTTACATGCACGCATCTGAATTTAAAGACCTCACTGTTGATTTTCCCTGCCCCGTGACGAGCGCAACATATCGGGCTTCCATTGCCACCTGCTCAAAAACAAAGAAAGCGTCTCAACTGCGGAACCCCGTTCACAGATATATTCATGCACTACTGACACGTGGTATAAGGGGTCGGCCAGACTCAACCGGGATGATATCACGTATGGATCTACTGATGCTCTACAGCATTATCGAGCGATAACCCCTACAAAAGGACTGTTTGTCCACCTTGGGGCTATCTTTGCTGGACCGTTTATTATCCGCATAATCAGAGGCATGGACCTTATAGACCGCCCAGGGTATGACAGTTGTTGGTGCTATCACACCGCTTGGCATGCAGACTCTTGCATGCAATTGTCTAGTTGAGCGGCGAGGCAATACTTACAGACTTGTGAAGCGCGAGAGTACCAATGTACCAGACCCCGACCCATCTCAGGAGACAGAGTCTGCATCTGAGTATGATTGAGAGCCGAAGCAGGAGTGCAGATCCAGAGCGCGGCGACCACTTAAGGCAAGATTTGAGGCATTTCGTTCTGAAGTTTATGAGCGGTTACAGGGGCTCGAGAAGGGACACAGAGACATGGCGGCATCACTGAGCCGTATAGAGAGCTATACCACCGAGATCTTATCCTGTCTGTGTAATTCATCATCTTCAGTCAGTACCACATCTGCATCCACAGCCTGCGCGACACCTTCACTCCCTTCTGGCCTCTAGGCCACAGGACACTACCACCACATTGTTTTTTGTTCTTTACTTCGAGATTGCTTGTTTTCATTTTCTTTTGCTGTCTGTTGTACTTTTAAGCTAGTCAGAGCTCCTACTCTGCTAAACTTTATTTTGGGTTTTTGTGAACTGTTTTTGTACATGCTCTTCCTTTATTATTTTTGTCTCTGGAGTTGTGATCAGCTTTTCTTGTGATTTCAGGACGATGATACAGCTGTTCCACACTCCAGGCCCTCACCACATGGTTTACCCAAGTCCACGCACACTTGTCTCACACTTTATCGACGGATTGGGGAAGTTTCTTACTCCATCTTTAAATTTTTGTTTTGTATTTATTTCCCACCTATGCAGCTGACTTGTGTACATTGGGGATAATGCACAGCTTTAGGTGTTGGGATGGAGTATTTTATTTTAATGCATGCCTGACTCACCTATGATAGCTATGATTTTATTGTTATGGACTTCCTAGCTTGGTAGAATGATAGTAGTGAGTTGTACTTTACATGTGCTTGAATGTAGTTCTGTTTCATCTTTAGTGTACATTGATACCTGCTCACTCTAACTTTCACTTCTGACACTCTAACCCATCTTTTTGATTTTGTGTTAGGATGCCAAATTCTTCTTTCAATAGTTTTTTTTTTTTAAAAAAAACTTTTGAGTCTCCTATTTTTGCTTTAACCCTAAGTGAGGTTTTTAACAGGTAGTTGATCAGGCGTCCTGAGTTAGGAAGTATATATTTGCTAAAAAAAAAAAAGTGAAAAAAGGAGTCTATGTCTCTATGTCAGTATTCCTCGTCTTGTAAAAGCATGAATGTGTATATGTAAATTTGTAGTCAAGTAAGTTGGGTGGCTCTTGTGCCTGGCCAGCATGTCCATCCTACTGAAAGATTTTTGTGTAATCTACGTTAGGCGGACTACGTAAAAAATAAAAAAAAAAAAAAACTTTGTGACCTTTTGGGCGCCTGAAACCTGTTTTACCTTCACTTGATGTTAAAGTTTCATTTTGGGACCAAAAGATTTTTAACTGACTATTGAGAGGGTTTTTGGCACTCCTAACACTAATTTCAATTTGAGTGAGGTGAACAAGCATCCTGGGTAATTCAGGGTGTGAAGGTCAAGGTAGGAGTCAGCATACACACAGGAACACTTTGGATGAAACAGAGCTAATATTACTTGACTATACATTGAACAACTCACTTCTTGATTCCTGTCCATTTGTGCTTGTGGAATCATGTACAGTTGAGCTTGAGGTCATACATTTAGCCGTTTATCTTCTCGCCACTGTTATTCATATTTGTTTGCTTTGGGACAAGCAAACGCTTAGGTGTGGGGATGTTTGATAAACGCCTAAATATACGTATTTTATACGTATTCATTTTTATTATTTCATTATCTTTTTGATGAGACGATGCCCTTCTTATGGTCTAAATCTCTTTATTTTGTGTTGCAGACCCTAAATAAGCCAAAATGAGCTCAAGAACGTATTAAGGAAGAAATCGACACCAAATACGACGTTTTTGGGCTTCTTCACTGTAGCCGTACTGTAACAAAAATAATGCAGCAGAATTACAGTAGCAGGGTACTATAGCACCCCGAGGTGAAATTTTTGCGAAACTCTCTGGATGCCTCACAGGCAACCTCATGGCCGTGAGGCAGCCCGTGAGGAGACACGAATTTCACCTTTTTAAAGGCTCTTACGGCATTCTAAAAGGGGGACCTTTGCCTATTCTTGGAGCTCCACACCCCCATTTCCAAATCTGACCAAGAAGGAGAGCTTGGAGGGCATTTTGATAGGTGCTTGCATGTATATAATTCTGGAAATGTTTTCCACGCATGAGCATCACATTTTTCAGGCTTTATTGCTAATTTCGTGTGTTTTGGTGTTCTTTCACGCAATCAGGGTTGTGGAGACATGGTACGTGAATAAAGGCAAGATTAGGTCAGAATGGTGCCAAGTGGAGATCTTTTGTGCAATTACGAAGTTCAAGACATAAATCGGGTTCCAACGAGGGGGTATGTGCGAACTTCTAAAGACTTCAAGACAACTCTTGTAGAAGGACACGAAGGCAGTCATGCTCGCTCGTTCCGATTGGTTCAAAGATTTCAAAAGCTCTCCAAGGTTTCCCCATCATCAAGAAATGGCACTTGACCTTTCACATGGGCGTGTGTCCGTCCATGTGACCTCAGGAGAAGAAACGGGCGAAATCGGGGACTAGTATGAAGATTCCACAAGGCAGAAAATCCACATGGGCGTGTAGAATTTCCACACGGCCGTGTGGCTTATCCACACGCCCGTGTGGATCCTCGAGATGGCCAATTATAAAGCCATTCTGAAGCGTTATTGGGGGGATCTTCTTCCAACTTGGAGAGGGAGTGACGGCTAGGGTTCAGGAGGTTCTTGCTACACTTTGGGGGCGCTTCTTCACCGATTTCATCATCATTCCCTTCCAAGGAGAGCTATTGGGGGAGCCTTCGACGACTCGATTCGACGAGGTGTGCCTTAGGCTTGGAGGAAGGGATTCTTTGAAGAAGAAGAAGAAGTTCCCATAATCTATCAACACGAAGCTTAAGGGGGTTTTCTTTATGGATTTCTTGCACTTGTCTTCATTTATTTTGATGAACTTGTATTGCTCCATGGAGAGCTAAACCCCTAGTGGGTACTTGGACTTGTAAACCCTAGATTTCCTATGTTTCATTGACTTTAATGCTTTTATTCAATTTGAGTTGAATTTGAGTTTCAATCTTGTATGCTTAATTGTTTCTCCCTTAGAGTGACACTAGGGTTGAGAGCTAATCCAATCATCCTTTTTGACGAGTGACCATCACCATTAGGATTAGATTAATCAAGATTGGAGGGGGTTGAGAGGGTGAGTTGAGAGGTAGCGACACGTCCCCTTTCCCCTCCGGTGTGGTTTTCCCTACCTTCTTATTCCAAGTATTACCTTCGATCTCAAAGAGAGTTAGGCGTTGAGAGAGACCTTTCCGCCGGGACTTATTTGTGATTAGGGATCTTTCGCCTGGACCAAAGGGATTGATTTATAGTTGCGAATAGGGTTTACCACTTGGAATCCCTAGAGCATAGCGCAGTCATACGTGGTGTGAGGCGTCAAGAGTCTTCTCTCCGCCGGGACCTCGTAGGGGAATAGTCAAGGTTGACATTAGATTTGGGACCTTGTATCTTTGGATTCCACGACTCTTGAAATCTCTATTGAATAAGAGTAATTGAAGTCTTGCACTTGAAACAAGGATTCTAGGGGGAGCATCGTCCGAGTACCCCATCTTCTTATTAATCCTTTTCCATACCCTAGTTTTTCTTTTCTTCACTTTATTTCTATTTCTTTCTTAATTTATTTTCTTTCACAACAACAATTAGTTTATCTTTGATTACTTAACAAAGTGTGATTGTTCTTACGTCTACTCCCTGTGGATTCGACTACCCACCCATTTGGGTACTTTATTACTTCGACACCCGTGCACTTGCGGAGTACACACGCAAGGGTGTGTCAAGTTTTTGGCGCCGTTGCCGGGGAGTTAGGCGTTCTAGGAATTTTTACACTTTGTTTCGCTAGTCATTTTTCGCACATTCTATCTCACGCTTCTTTTACTTCCATTATTCTATTCTTTATTTCCTTATACATAATCAACTTATTCGTTCTCCGCTATTCTAAGGTTTCTACTCTTTATCAACCTTGTAGGAATCATGATCAACGAAGCAGAACTGTTTGAGAAGATAACCGGAATGGTGAGAGACATTGAGCAGAAAATGAATTGGTTCACCAAGGAATCATCTCCACATAATTATTTGTCAAACTCATCTGAAATAAACTATTGTGTGGGGAAGGTTAACCTGGATGGAGTTACTGAGGGACAAGATTGTGATCTATTCAGAATACTCACTCAATTTGAAGAAGTAACACGGGGTTGTACAAGCGGAAAATTAGAGGAAAGTTTAGAAGAGGCCCTTCATCGGTTTGATTCTTCTAATAAGGGCGAAGAGCAAGAAATTTTCTCTTTGGGTGTTACCGATGAAACCTATAAAAAAGGTGGGGAGGGAGGCATAGAAAATCCAAAAACCCAACAAGGTACACACATTCAATAAGGGAGCTTAGAGGAAATCTCAGAAGAATCTGAATATTTTGAGGAAATTGATAGACAGAAAGGGAAAAGATTACAACCATCCATTGAAGACCCACCTGATCTGGAGCTTAAAACTCTACCAGAACACTTGGAGTATGCATTCTTAGGTGAAGGATCAAAACTCCCGGTCATTATATCTTCGGGATTATCCGTGTGGAAGTTCGACCTTTTTTCGCTTCTCTTGTGCTTTGTTTCTTGTGTAGAAGTTGTGTGTTTAAGTTTTTGTCGAGTTTTATTTTTCTTGGGATCTTAGTTAAGGCTCTTTTTAGAGTGTAAAAGAGGAGGAAAATCTTTGGGGGAGAAAGCTTTTAAGTGGGGCGAGTAACACTTCATCATGCCGCGAGAAACCCCCAAAAACAGGGGCCTTGCGGCCTTCCATGCGGGCCGCATCGGAGGCCGCAAGGGGCCATGCGGCCCCGCATGCGGGCGCATGGCCGCCCGCAAGGGGCCATGCGGCCCCTCATGCGGGCGCATGGCCGCCCGCATGGTTTTCTGGAAAGGGCCTCGCGGCCTCCCTTGCGCCCGCAAGGGAGCCCGCGAGCCCTCCCGTGCTTTGGGTCTATAAATACCCGTTTTCAAACTTAAAGGGCCTTTATAAGACCCCATTTCCCTCTCTTTTTCTCCCCATTTTGAATCCTCATTCTCCTCTCCATTAGATCTTCATTCTTGAGCTCCAAGAAAGAAGAAAGGTGTTCATCTTCCCCTCTTCTCCATTGGTGATGATTCTCCTCTAGTTCTAGCAAAGTTTGAGGTGGGTTTTCTTCTCTTCTTCAATTCCTTGTTCTTTTACTCAATTCTCTTTAGATCCATGAAGAATTAGTGTGGATTTAGTATGGATCTAATATTTAATTGAGATTTAGCCATGGATCTTATGTTTGATTGGTATAGGAGCCTTGATTTCATGTTTTGGTGAAGAATGAAGGAGATCCTTCATCTCTAAACCTTTGATTCCTTTAGATCCGAACCCAATTAGGATATTCTTGATTTCATTTTGATATTATGGGTTTAAGGATTCTATTATTGTTAATTCTTGAATCTAGAACACTTAGTAAACCCTAGAAGCCTTGAGATCTAATTTTAGATCATTCTTTCCTCTCTTGTTATTGTTTGGGTTATGTGATTGATTCTTGTTTTTCTTGGATGGTTAATGGCTTCAAGAAGGTGGATCTAAAGGCAAGGGTAAAGATCAAGTAGGCGAGTGATCCAAGTATTCGATCTCGCCAAGTTTGTGAGTGGGAATTGTTTAATTAAAGAGCTATGATCATGCTTGTTTAATAATGCATGCCTTGAAATGAGAAATTCTTGATTTTAATGGATTCTTGAAGTGTTTCTTGAAAACTGAAATTATGATACTATATGATCCTTTTAATTCTTGATTTCATCTTAATGGACTCATGAGATGATTTCCTTGAGATCTCGAAACCTTGATGTTTATGATCTTGCTTAACTATTGATTCTATTACAAAAGGCTCATGAGATGATTTCCTTGAGGCCTAGAAACCATGATAGTTTATGATCTTGTTAAATTCTTGATTATTTATATTTGATGAGGATCGGATAATCCTATGGTTTGAACTACATGTTTTCAAGATTTGTGAATTTGAGAATTCGATGTTCTTGTTATTTTGACCGAATAAGGGTCTATGTAAACCAAATTGAGATTCTCCACGATGTTAACGTATTTGAAATGAGTTTTCAAAGAATACTCTTGTGTTGATATTCTTGATGAAAATGACATTATTGTAGATGCTTTCGCAAAAGGATTTACTCTTCGATTAAGAGTTTTATTTTATGCGAATTTGTGATCTCTTGTTGAGATATGTGATTTTAAAATGATACGTTTATGATTAGCCTATGGGCAAACTATTTGTGATCTCTTGATGAGATATATGATTTCATAATGATACGTTTATGATGAGCCTATGGGCAAACTATTTGTGATCTCTTGATGAGATATATGATGTGTTCATGATGAGCCTACGGGCGGGATGGATATCCCAAATGTTTCGATGGTGACATTGGGGAGGATCCCCGTCTTCTGCAGAAGCGATTCTCCACGGACCGACCTAGTTGGGGTGGCGTGGAGTTCTCGGCTGATGAGCCCTTTACAGGAGGCGCGGAGAGAACCTGAAGGTGCTGTGTTGGGATCCCGGAGTCACGACACGGGATACTCAACGGCCAACGCCAAGATACGCGCATCTTGGTGGCTCTTGACCTAGCCACGGCCATGGTTAGTGATGGAGGGTTTTCATAGGCTATTGATGATGCTATCGATAGAGGATTACCGCATGTGTTGCACTATAAATCCTTATTTCGATGGGTTTGATCTTTTGATCGTTTGACGAGTATTCTTAACTTGAATTTTCAGTATTGAATCTCTTTACAAAAGATTTTCAAAGTTTTATTGATGCCTTTCTTTGAGAAAGTTGGAAAGCTTGTTATATTGAAATGTGTATTTAAAGCATTTTGTAAGTTGTGGTTGTTAAAGATTTACATATGTTTTCGGCATATCATTCTTTACACTTGTATGAGTTATAGCTCCATGTTCAACCCCTCACTGAGTAACTTAGTTACTCACCCATTCTTCTTCTCTCCTTTTCAGGTTAGCACGGCAGCAGGGCGTAAGACGTGATAGTGCTTGGCATCTATTCTCGCATTTACCTTTGAGTAGTGTATGATTCATAAACATTGTTGTCATGCATAAGATGGATCCACTAGGACCTATATTTTCGTATTTCCATTTTAGTCTTGTATAATCTTGATTGGTTCAGACAGGACCTTAGGTTGTATGAGTTTACACCCAGTGTTTGGGGAAAAACTATGATTGTGTCCATGATCATTGATGTTGTGATTTCCAGGGATATATGTACATATATGTGTGAGTCTGTTGATCTTGTACAGGGTTGTGATTGAATACCTTAGATTTAGAGTATTATTGTGGTGATGTTAATATTGTATAGGTAACAGGCTAGCCTTACGGCGACCTGGGGTTGAGGCAGGTGTTGACCTCCCCTGGGTTGTCGAGGCGGTAGTGCCATGGACCGGGACCCAAGGGTCGGGGCGTGACAATCCGTGTCTCAAAAGGATAAATTAGTAAATATGCTGAAGAAGCAAAAGACTGCCATTGCTTGGAAAATTTCTGATATTAAAGGTATAAATCCTTCATTCTGCACTCACAAAATATTGATGGAGGATAATTATAAGTCAGTAATCCAGCGTCAACGTCGTTTGAACCCAAACATGAAAGAGGTAGTGAAGGCAGAGGTGGTTAAACTTTTGGATGCAGGTATCATTTATCCAATCTCTGACAGTGCGTGGGTGAGTCCCACTCAGGTAGTCCCTAAGAAAGGAGGAATGACTGTAGTGAAGAATGAACGTAATGAATTAATCCGGACCAGAACAGTCACAGGGTGGAGAGTATGCATCGATTACAGAAGGCTAAATGACGCAACTCGGAAGGATCATTTTCCGTTACCATTCATTGACCAGATGTTGGAAAGGTTAGCTGGGCATAATTTTTACTGTTTCCTCGATGGTATGTCGGGATATTTTTAGATCCCCATTGCACCCGAGGATCAAGAAACAACTACATTCACTTGTCCCTACGGGACTTTCGCATACCGAAGGATGCCTTTCGGGCTGTGTAATGCTCCAGCCACTTTTCAACGATGCATGACCGCTATATTTGACGATCTTTTGGAGGACATCATGGAAGTATTTATGGATGATTTCTCGGTGTTCGGGGACTCATTTGATAGCTGTCTGCAGAATCTGGAAAGGGTCCTCAAGAGATGTGAAGAAACCAATTTAACGTTGAACTGGGAGAAATGCCACTTCATGGTCCAAGAAGGAATAGTTTTAGGGCATAAAATTTCCAAAGATGGGATGGAGGTGGACAAGGCGAAAATTAAGGTGATCGAGAAACTTCCCCCGCCAACTAACGTGAAGGGGATTCGCAGCTTCCTTGGGCATGCAGGTTTCTATCGGCGATTCATTAAAGATTTTTCAAAAATCACTCAACCATTAACAAAACTTCTTGAAAAGGATGCATCTTTTGAGTTTGGGAACGAATGTTTAGCTGCATTTAACCTGCTGAAGGAGAAGTTAACTCAAGCACCAATTTTGATCACACCAGATTGGAGCGCTCCTTTTGAGCTCATGTGCGACGCCAGTGATTATGCAATTGGGGCAGTGCTAGGGCAGAGGAAGAACAAACACTTTCAGCCCATCTATTATGCGAGTAAAACTCTCACAAGCGCACAAGAAAATTATACTACTACAGAAAAAGAGTTGTTGGCAGTGGTTTACGCATTTGACAAATTTAGGCCGTATCTGATCTTATCCAGAGTCACTGTCTTCACAGATCATTCTGCTTTCCGTTATCTCATGAGCAAGACTGATGCCAAGCCGAGATTGATCCGTTGGGTTCTGCTTCTACAAGAGTTTGACATGGAGATCAAGGACAAAAGGGGCGTGGAAAACGTAGCTGCTGATCATCTCTTTAGGTTAGAAGGTTTTGAGGGGTACGAAACATCAAAGCCGGAAATTAATGACTCATTTCCAAAAGAACATTTATACAGAATTCATGGCGGATCGGTAGAAGAAGAAACACCTTGGTTTGCGGATTTTGCCAACTATTTGTCGGGAAAGGTTCTTAAGCAGGGTCTTACTTTTCAGCAAAAGAAAAAGTTTTTCAGTGACTTAAAGAACTATTTTTGGGATGACCCCTTTCTGTTCCGGATTTGTGCAGATCATGTAATCCGACGCTGTGTCTATCGGGAAGAAGGCTGGAGTATTTTAACACACTGTCATTCAGGCCCAACCGGGGGTCACTATGCTTCTGGTAGAACAGCCGAAAAGGTGCTCGCAGCAGGATTCTATTGCCCAACACTATTTCAGGACGCTCATCAGTATGTTCTTCGCTGTGACAATTGCCAACGGACAGGGAACCTCTCTCGGCGTGATGAGATGCCACAAAATCCTATGCAATTCTGTGAGGTTTTTGATGTGTGGGGAATTGATTTCATGGGCCCATTTCCAAGCTCCAATGGGAACAAATATATTCTTGTAGCAGTAGACTATGTATCTAAGTGGGTGGAAGCTCAGGCATTACCTACAAACGATGCGAGGACTGTAGTTAAATTTCTCAAGAAGCTTTTCTCCCGATTCGGAACACCTAGGATCATTATTAGTGATAGAGGAACACATTTCTGCAATACTCAGTTCGAGAAAGTGTTAAAGCGATACGGAGTACACCATCGTCTCGCTACCCCTACCATCCGCAGACAAGTGGCCAAGTAGAAGTTACTAACAGGGAACTGAAGAGGATCTTGACCAAGTCGGTAGAACATGGAAAAAGGGATTGGTCGGAACGGTTGGATGACACGTTGTGGGCTTACCGGACTGCATATAAAACTCCTATTGGAACTACACCCTATAATCTGGTTTATGGGAAATCGTGTCATCTTCCTGTTGAACTAGAACACCGAGCTTATTGGGAACTCAAGACAATGAATTTCGACCTTTCTCGAACTGGGGAACAAAGGAAGCATCAGATTAATGAGCTCGATGAATGGAGACTGAGAGCATATGAAAACACCCGAATCTACAAGGAAAGGGTACGCAAGTGGCATGATAAGCATATCAAAACCCCGGAAGAGTTCAAGGTGGGGGATGAAGTTTTGTTATTTAACTCACGACTCAAATTGTTCCCTGGAAAGTTAAAGTCTAGGTGGTTTGGGCCATACACCGTAACTCAAGTATCACCGCAGGGGGCAATTGAGATCACCCATCCAGATAGAGGCACTTTCAAGGTAAACGGGCATCGTCTGAAGCCATATTTGGGTGGTGAGGTTAGTACTGAAGGTGCAGAGGTATTTTTGCTGCATAAACCCCCTTGAGTTTAGAGAGGCAGGTACGTCAAGCTAGTGACGTAAAACAAGCGCTTATTGGGAGGCAACCCAATTTTTTTTAAAATTCCTTGCTTGTGTTGTAGTTAGTTTTTATTTCTGCATTTTCGTTTTGTTTAGTTTGTAGTTTGTGTGGATTCATTGCTGGTAGCGCATTTTTTGTGTTTTCACAGTTTCTGGCAAGATAGGTGATAGTCCTGTGAAATTTTGCGAGATTTTAGTTGTAAACATGTTAGTTTTTAACTTCTGCAGTCGTTCCATGTGTTTCTAATGATTTCTGCGGAGTTTAAACTATGTTTGAGTTGAAGAATGGAAACACACGGCCATGTGGAATTTCCACACGGCCGTATGGATGATTTTGTGAAGGAATTCTCTCATCCAGAGAATCCACACGGCCGTGTGGAAATTCCACACGGCCATGTGGATTTACTTAGTACAAACCTTCACAATACAGAGGATCCACACGGCCGTGTGGAAATTACCCACGGCCGTGTGGACTTTCGGGGAGTTTGTTAAGGCCATACAGAGGATCCACACGGCCGTGTGGAATTTCCACACGGCCGTGTGGGGTACTTAAACATGAAAAGGGGCCTTTCTCTTTATATTTCTGATAAACGTCTAAATATACGTATTTTATACGTATTCATTTGTATTATTTTATTATCTTTTTGATAAGTCAATGCCCTTTTTATAGTCTAAATCTCTTTATCTTGTGTTACAGGCCCGAAATAGGCTCAAGAACGTATTCATGAAGAAATCGACACCAAATACGGCGTTTTTGGGTTTCATCACTGTAGCAGGGTACTGTAGCAGGGTACTGTAGCAGGGTACTGTAGCACTGAAAGGAAAATTTCCCTGAGAAACTCTCTGGATGCCTTGCGGGCAACCTTGCGCCCGCAAGGCCACCCGCAAGGCATCGCGATGTCATGTATTAAAAGTGCTTTTAGGGCATTTTTGAGGGGACTTTTTGATCTATTCTTCTAGGGCCGGCGCCCCACCTTCCTTGCCGGCCATTTCCGGCGATCTACGACACAATCTTCACCAAGAGGGAGGCACACATCGAAGGAGAAGGTTTGGAGAGAAGATCCAAGACATCAAGGTGTATTTTGAAGGTCTTCATCCATTCAAGGGTTTCCAAAGCTAGAGGGAGTGTTTCTTCCTTCTTTTCTTGTTTATTTGCTCCTTGAACTTGTGTAAGTGTTCCTCTTTCATGAGGAACTAACTTATTTGTGGTTTGGACATGATGAACTCTAGGGGTGTTTGTTTGTAATTTGGATGATTATCCTTGTGATGTATTGTTGGATGTTGTATTTCTTTTATGGAATCTTATAGTTTGTGGTTCATGTTTGGTGTATTTTAATGCCTTGGTATGCATGAGAACTCGGTGTGCCATTTCTAGGAAATGCTAGGTTGCATGACCATTGCCCTAGTATTAGACTCACCAAGCTTGAAAGGGATTCATGTATGAATACACCGTGACCATCGGGTATTTCGTACCCCTCCAACCATTAGGGATGAACATAGATATTGTGTTTGACCCTAATTAGAGATTTCCCTAAGTTTAATGCAATCATAGGAGGATTTGGGCGGATGTGATTCCGATCCAATACTTCTATCGGATTAGGGGTTGATCGTCGTGACCATCGGGGTTGACCTACTTTAGGAGTCTCTTGGCCCAGCTACCATCTCAACATTTCATCCTAAATTCAGGACCTAATGACAACTCTAGGGGAATTCATTGTCCAAATCACCTCTTCGTGTGTTTGATTCTCCCTTGTTCGCTAAATGTGTGTAGTAGTAGCCCGGATTTCATATTAGTAGTTTTTTTTATCTTTTCGCAATCACTATTTATCTTTTGTAGTGTTAGGCTAGGAAATAGACGAAAGGGGAGTAATAGTAGCTCCTTGGGCCCTTGGGAATACGACCCACTCGTGCTTGCGCGAGTGGTTTATTACTTGACGACCCCGTGCGCTTGCGGATAATCACCAAGTTTTTGGCGCCGTTGCCGGGGACACAAGGGATACTAGGAAAACCTATAGTCTATTGCTCTAGCCATTCTTCTTCTTCTTGTACATATTTTCTTATTTATCTTCGTTCTTTTGTTGTGCTTTGTTTGACTTTGTGTTTTCTTTTTGTGCGAGGTATACTAATCTTGGCAAAATGCAAGGAGCTTTGACCTTGAATGATCCAAACTTTGCTTTGGCCGCTCGAATAGATGCTCTTGAGGAGAAACTCAACAAATTTATTAACCACAAGTCACTTCAAGAGCAACGGTACATTCCCCCTCCAAGTCCTCAACATGGAACTCCGCAAGAAAGGAAATATACTACTGAGGATGTATTGGCAAAATTCATGGTGAATACTGAACATAGATTTCGCACCATCAACACTAAATTTGAAGCCATTACCGCCGAACTTCAATCCCTTGATGCTAAATATAATTCCGGATTTGAGGCTATCCATGCCACACTTTTGAATGTGCAAGCATCCCTTCACAAGCTAGAGGACCGGGTTGAACAATTAATCCTCATGCCAAGAATAGAACTCCCAACTACAAGCAATAATGAAAACGAAGAGAGCTACATTGAAAGGGAGATAGAAGAGAACTTTGGTATAGTGGAGCTTGAAGGAGAAGAAAAGGTGGTGCCGATACAAATTGAGCGAGCCCTTTGCATTGAAGCCAATCCATTTATTATGCACAAAAAAGGATTTTCCGGGACAACTGAAGAAGTGGGTAGGAGGTTGAAGCCATCCAATGACCCACCTATGTCATTGCTAGACACGTCCCACCCAAAATTATTTCCTTGGAGACCCAAACGATTTTTGTGGGTAATTAATGGAAGATTGACAATGGTTGAAGAAGGAGAAGTGGGTAGGAGGTTTACACCAGCCAAGGATCCACCTATGCCGAGCTTGAAAAATCTTCATCCTAACTTATTCCATTGGAGGCCAAAACGATTTTTGATGAGGCTCCATGGAAATTTAGCCGGGACAAATGAAGTGGCGAGAAGAATGCTAAGTCCATCTAAAGATTTGCCAAGATTAAAATTGCACAATGCCCGGCCGAAGCTCTTTCCATGGAGGCCAAAAGGTAATTCATACTTGACCTCCACATTGACACCATCCCGGAAGGTACGATTTAATTTTCTTGGTAGCTCGTATGCCACTTCTAGCCGGGAGGAACACACCATTTTCAAGCCACCCTAAGGTAAGAACAAGGTACGTCGAGCTAATGACGCTAAACTAGCGCTTCTTGGGAGGCAACCCAAGTTTTAGATTCATGTTTTTTTTGAATTTTCGTATTTTAATTGTGTGATGGATTGTTGTGTTTGTGTTTTTCTTTACTCGTTGTTGTTTGAATGTTAGATTGTTTGGTTGTTTGTTTGAGTATGATCCATGCTTGTTCTTGAATTTTTAGGTTTGGTCCTTTGATTTTATGCCATTCGAATGCAAATTCTTGTGTGATTTTTGTTCGAATTCATTGTTGCTTTGATTGTGCAATGGTTGAAATGAAAAAAAATGTATAAGGGCTGAATTTGCAGGTCTCACGGGCATCCTTGCGGGCGTGAGGATGCCCGCAAGCAATCCAGAAAAGGCTTGCGGGCTGGCTTGCGGGCGCAAGCCAGCCCGCAAGGCCTTCGGGCACCCATCTCTTAAACATCCCCATTCACCATTTCTTTCATAACTCTCTCATTTCTCATCCGTTTTCCCTCATTCTTTCACCGTTTTTCTTCATTTTTCGTCCTCTACACTCCTCTCCTAAATTTTGCAATGAGGATCGAGTGGTTTATTCAAGGTTTCATCATCTTCTTCACCGATCGTTTTCGATTCAAGCTTTGAAGCCCTAACTTGTGTGTTGAAGCAAACTTGATGTTTCTTCTTGTTTTTCATGCTTATCTTGCTTCAAACTTTGGGAGATGTTGTGTGAATGTTTAATCTTTGATTTAATTACATTTTAAGGCATTATTTGTAAATTTTCGGGCTTCAAAAACAAGGGGAAACTCTTGCAAAATTTCTGCTCGTGCTACAGTAACTTTTGAATGAAATTCCCCTTGAATTTATTTGTGCACTTGTAGATTGAGAGGAGAACTTGCATGGAGTCATACTTTGTTGTTTTTGTTTGGTTTAGTTTATTTTTATTTTTATTTTTATTTTTTCTCCCTACTTTTGAATTGGTGAGATGAGATTTGCTTATTGATCTTTGTAGGAGTATCATAAAAGGAGCTTCACTCTCACCACCCTTCGATGATTGAACTTACCCCGTATTCGAGCATGTATTGTCCACTCTGAACCGAAAATGGGGAAGTTTTCTTCACTCCATCTCTCAATTCTTGTTGCAAATTTATTTCCCACCCTGTGCAGCTGACTTATGTACATTGGGGACAATGTATAGCTTTAGGTGTGGGGATGGAGTATTTTATTTTAATGCATGCTTGACTCAATTTTAATGCATGCTTGACTCACCTATGATAGCTATGATTTTATTGTTAAGGACTTCCTAGCTTGGTAGAATGATAGTAGTGAGTTGTACTTTACATGTACTTGAATGTAGTTCTGTTTCATCTTTAGTGTACATTGATACCGCTCACTCTAACTTCCACTTCGACACTCTAACCCATCTTATTGATTTTGTGTTAGGATGTCAAATTCTTCTTTCAATAGTCCTTTAAAAACTTTTGAGTCCCCTATTTTTGCTTTAACCCTAAGTAAGGTTATTAAGTGAGGTTTTTAGCAGGTGGTTGATCAGGCGTCCTGAGTTAAGTTGTGTATTAAAAAAAAAAAAAAAAAAAAAAAAAGCGCAAAAATTGAGTCTATGTCGGTATTCCTCTGCTTCTAAAAGCATGAATGAGTATATGTAGATCCGTAATCAAGTAAGTCGGGTGGCTCTTGTGCACGGCCAGCATGTGCATCCAACTGAAAGATTTTTGTGCGAGTCTACGTTAGGCGGACTCAAAAAAAAAAAAAAAAAAAAAAAAAAAAAAAAAACCTTTTGGGCGCCTGAAACCTGTCTTATCTTCACTTGATGTTAAAGTTTCGTTTGGGGACCAAAAGATTTTTAACTGACTATTGACAGGATTTTTGTTTGGCACTCCTAGCACTAATTTCAATTTGAGTGAGGTGAAAAAACATCCTGGGTAATCCAAGGTGTGGAGGTCAAGGTGGGAGTCAGCACACACACACAGGAATACTTTGGATGAAACAGAGCTAATATTACTTGACTATACTTTGAACAACTCACTTCTTGATTTCTGTCCATTTGTGCTTGTGGAGCCCTGTACAGTTGAGCTTGAGGTCGTATATTTAGCCGTTTATCGTCTTGCCCCTGTTCTTCATGTTTGTTTGCTTGGGGACAAGCAAACGCTTAGGTGTGGGGATGTTTGATAAACGTCTAAATATACGTATTTTATACGTATTCATTTGTATTATTTTATTATCTTTTTGATAAGTCAATGCCCTTTTTATAGTCTAAATCTCTTTATCTTGTGTTACAGGCCCGAAATAGGCTCAAGAACGAATTCATGAAGAAATCGACACCAAATACGGCGTTTTTGGGTTTCATCACTGTAGCAGTACTGTAGTAGAGTGCTGTAGCTGTTACTGTAGCAGGGTACTGTAGCACTGAAAGGAAAATTTCCCTGAGAAACTCTCTGAATGCCTTGCGGGCAACCTTGCACCCGCAAGGCCACCCGCAAGGCATCGCGATGTCATGTATTAAAAGTGCTTTTAGGGCATTTTTGAGGGGACTTTTTGATCTATTCTTCTAGGGCCGGCGCCCCACCTTCCTTGCCGGCCATTTCCGGCGATCTACGACACAATCTTCACCAAGAGGGAGGCACACATCGAAGGAGAAGGTTTGGAGAGAAGATCCAAGACATCAAGGTGTATTTTGAAGGTCTTCATCCATTCAAGGGTTTCCAAAGCTAGAGGGAGTGTTTCTTCCTTCTTTTCTTGTTTATTTGCTCCTTGAACTTGTGTAAGTGTTCCTCTTTCATGAGGAACTAACTTATTTGTGGTTTGGACATGATGAACTCTAGGGGTGTTTGTTTGTAATTTGGATGATTATCCTTGTGATGTATTGTTGGATGTTGTATTTCTTTTATGGAATCTTATAGTTTGTGGTTCATGTTTGGTGTATTTTAATGCCTTGGTATGCATGAGAACTCGGTGTGCCATTTCTAGGAAATGCTAGGTTGCATGACCATTGCCCTAGTATTAGACTCACCAAGCTTGAAAGGGATTCATGTATGAATACACCGTGACCATCGGGTATTTCGTACCCCTCCAACCATTAGGGATGAACATAGATATTGTGTTTGACCCTAATTAGAGATTTCCCTAAGTTTAATGCAATCATAGGAGGATTTGGGCGGATGTGATTCCGATCCAATACTTCTATCGGATTAGGGGTTGATCGTCGTGACCATCGGGGTTGACCTACTTTAGGAGTCTCTTGGCCCAGCTACTGGTGATCGTCCCGCAAGCGCACGGCGTCGTCAAGTAATAAACCACTCGCGCAAGCACGAGTGGGTCGTATTCCCAAGGGCCCGAGAATCTATCCTTACTTCCTTTTTGCTATGTTGTCTAGCCGATCAGACTTGAGATTTGGAAAGTGAAAGTAAAGAAGTAAAAATAAAGCAATTAAAATGCTAAATACCAAGGGCGATAAACGGGAGGAAAATCAGGGTAAGAAGATGGTCACGGATGAGGATCCCCTCGGGGTTACTAAAGTGCGAAGGATGTTGGATTAACATGCAAGTGGCTTGAAGGACCGAGAAAACCCTAGATTAGGTCAACCCGATGGTCACGGCAATTGACCCCTAATCCGGTACGAGTATTGAATACGGGTTATACCCGTACAATTCCTCCTACGATTGCAAAGGGCAAGATGGTTTTCTCAAGCTAAGGTTGAATCACACATGAGTAATTAACCTTAGAATTGGAGGGGTACAAATACCCGATGGTCACGGCGTATTTGTACATATTTCCCTTCCAAGCTTGGTGAGTCTAATACTAGGGCAATGGTCATGCAACCTAGTATTGGCTAAGTATGGATACACAGAGTTCTCATGCATACCCAAGCATTCAAAAACACCAAACATGAATCACAAACAAGCTAACAAGCATGAATTAAACCAAAACATCTAAACATCACAAGTTCACCCCAAGGTTCACCCACATCCGGTGACCTTGGGGTTTTAGTTGCTCATAGTCTCCAAATACATGAATAAAAGCATGAAAATAACTAAACCCAACATAAAAGACCTCCCTCCAAAGATTAGAGTCGAAGAAGCTTCCAAAGACGCCACTCGAAGGGGTGGCTTCCCGTCGTCTTCAACCTCAAGATTTGAAGCCCTAGAGGTAGATCCCGCACAAGAACGCGCTCTCCTCGCCGATTCTACCGTGGAAATGCCCTCCAAGCTCTCCTTCTTGGTCGGATTTGGAAGAGGTGGTGTCAAGCTTCAAGAAGAGCCAAAGTCCCCTTTCTTTCATGCCCTAAAAGCCCTTAAAAGGGTGAAAATCGCGACTTCTCACGGGCTGCCTCACGGCCGTGAGGTTGCCCGTGAGGCATCCAGAAAGTTCTGCACGAAATTTCACCACGGTGCTACAGTAACCTTGCTACAGTACTGCTACAGTGATTCCGCTACGGTATTCCTGCTACAGTACTGCTACAGTGAAGAACCCAAAAACGTCGTATTTGGTGTCGAATTCTTCCTAAATACGTTCTTGAGCTCATTTAGGGTCTGCAACACAAAATAAAGGGGTTTAAACTATAAAAAGGGCATCGACTTATCAAAAAGATAATAAAAGAATACAAATAAATACGTATAAAATACGTATATTTAGACGTTTATCAAACATCCCCACACCTAAGCGTTTGCTTGTCCCCAAGCAAACAAACATGAAGAACAGGGGCAAGAAGATAAATGGCTAAATATACGACCTCAAGCTCAACTGTACAGGACTCCACAAGCACAAATGGACAGAAATCAAGAAGTGAGTTGTTCAATTTATAGTCAAGTAATATTAGCTCTGTTTCATCCAAAGTGTTCCTGTGTGTGTGTGCTGACTCCCACCTTGACCTCCACACCCTGGATTACCCAGGATGCTTGTTCACCTCACTCAAATTGAAATTAGTGCTAGGAGTGCCAAACAAAAATCCTCTCAATAGCCAGTTAAAAATCTTTTGGTCCCCAAACGAAACTTTAACATCAAGTGAAGATAAGACAGGTTTCAGGCGCCCAAAGGTTTTTTTTTTTTTTTTTTTTTTTTTTTGGAGTCCGCCTAACGTAGACTCGCACAAAAATCTTTCCTGGATGCACATGCCGGCCGTGCACAAGAGCCACCCGACTTACTTGATTACAGATCTACATATACGCATTCATGCTTTTAGAAGCAGAGGAATACTGACATAGACTCAATTTTTCACTTTTTTTTTTTTTTTTTTCGCACAACCTAACTCAGGACGCCTGATCAACCACCTGCTAAAAACCTCACTTAAAAACCTTACTTAGGGTTAAAGCAAAAATAGGGGACTCAAAAATTTTTTTAGAGGACTATTGAAAGAGAAATTTGACATCCTAACACAAAATCAAAAAGATGGGTTAGAGTGTCAGAAGTGGAAGTTAGAGTGAGCAGGTATCAATGTACACTAAAGATGAAACAGAACTACATTCAAGTACATGTAAAGTACAACTCACTACTATCATTCTACCAAGCTAGGAAGTCCTTAACAATAAAATCATAGCTATCATAGGTGAGTCAAGCATGCATTAAAATAAAATACTCCATCCCCACACCTAAAGCTGTACATTGTCCCCAATGTACATAAGTCACAAACACGGGGTGGGAAATAAATATAAACCAAAAATTGAGAGATGGAGTAAGAAACTTCCCCAATCCGTTGATGAAGTGTGGAACATGTGCATGTGGACTTGGGGTAAACTAAGTGGTGAGGGCCTGGAGTGTGGAACATTTGTATCATCATCCCGAAAGCACAACAAAACTGATCACAACTCCAGAGACAAAAAATAATAAAGGAGGAGCGCGTACAAAAATAGTTCACAAAGACCAACATAAAGTTTAGCGGAGCAGAGCCCCGACTAACTTAAAAGTACAACGGACGGCAAAAGAAAAGAAAAACAAACAAGCTCGAAGAAAAGAATAAAAGACACAAGGTGGTGGTAATGTTAGGCCCAAGCTCTTGAGCACAACCCAAACTATCCTTCTAATGATGCCGAAGCCCTTTTGTGAAAGAAGCGCGACACGAGATTCGTGATGTTCAATTTTAAACTTTGGTTCGTCGCGGGGTGGAGTACGGTGATTTCGGGCTCTCTTGTGTGCTACTTTCTTTACCGGCATCCTACAAAACCAAAGGGTCATCAATTCAACTAGTTACAAGAAAAGCACTAGCAAAATAATGAAGATTTCATGGAAAATGCTCATTGCTACAGTAAATCCGAGAAAATTTTGCAAGAGTTTTTTCTTGAAAAAGTAGCCAAAAATTTTTACAATCATGCCAAATCATACTTAATATACTCTTGCAACAAAAGAGAGCAAGATCCAAGTTTAAAATACCCCACAAACCCAAAAGAAATCAACCCCTTGAGAGAAAGAACATTACCTAGCCCTAGGATATGTGGAGTAATCCCTTTGCAAAATCCGGCCAAAGGAGTGTTTTTTTCTTCAAAATTTCTTCACCAAATTAGTTGAGGGGAGGAGGAGAGGGATTTAGAGCAACAAAAATGAAGAAAATTGGTGGAGAATGGAGGGGGAAATGAGAGAAAGTTTGGATGGGAAAAATGGACCAAAGAGCTTGAAAAGATGCTCTTTAAAGCTCCAACCCGTGAAGCCTCACGGGTGGGCTCACGGCCGTGAGCCTACCCGTGAGAAATCCCTGGATGGCTCACGGGTGAGCTCACGCCCGTGAGCTCACCCGTGAGCTTTCCCTGAGTTTCTTAAGGGCAAGTTCACGGGCCATAAACGGCCAAAATCTGAAACTTTCTCAACTTAACCTCTTCCAAACCCTCAAAAACGTTTAAAACAATGACAAATTAAGCATGGAAACACTCAAAACATGATTTTCATGGCATCTAATTTACAAATCACTCAAGGAAACACAAGATCATGCAAAGGGATTTGGACAAAAATGATGAACAAAACCACCACAACAAGAAAAACAACTTGAAAACTAACACACCAAAAATACGGAAAAAGAACACACTAAGCACACAAACAACAAGAAAGAAGAAATGCAACAAATTTAAGAACTTGGGTTGCCTCCCAAGGAGCGCTTGTTTAAAGTCGTTAGCTCGACTCTTCTTACCTTGATTCATGGTGGGTCAAATGGTGGAGAATTACCTCCATTTCTTGGCGGGGGGTTGTTACTTGGAAAATTCATAGAAAGACACGAGAAAATGCAAAATTTACCTTCATTTCCAAAATATAGGCGGTCTACCTCACTCGGTGGTAACGTGGAGATACTCATGCTTTTCTTCATTTTTGCATTCACCTTTCGCCATGCCTTCTTCAAAGTTCCCTTTTTCTTATGGTGCGGAGGTGATACAACTTCTACTTGAGCTATTTGTGGTGTTGGCGAAGGCGAGGGGTCCTTTACTTCCAGTTCTTCATCCTCGGTTCCTTCTAGGTACTCATCTAAGGGGTTCACAGCGAGGACTTCCTGCACACAATCAGAAATTATTACGTCAGTTATATCCGTGAAATATAAAGTATCATCATGGTCTAGTGTGTGCTTCATAGCCTCGGAAGAGTGAAAACAACTTGTTCATCCCCCACTCGCAATGTCATCTTCCCTCCCTTAACATCAATTAGGGCTCCTGCGGTGTTGAGGAAAGGGCGGCCAAGGATCAACGGGACCTCTACATCATCATCCACATCTAGTATCACAAAATCTACCGGGATGATGAGTTTATCAACTCTCACAAGAACATCCTCGACAACTCCTCTAGGTTTTCTCACTGAGCGGTCTGCGAGCTGTAAGGTCATCCTTGTAGGTCTCAATTCCTCCAGCCCTAGCTTCAGAAATAATTTATAGGGCATCACGTTAATACTTGCCCCCGAGTCGGCTAAGGCACTTTCTTCCATCCCTTCTCCAAGTACACAAGGGATAATAAAGCTGCCGGGGATCGTCGGTTTCTTCGGTAGCTTCTTTTGGATTACAGCAGAGAACAATTCCCCGATAGAGTTACAGTGCCCAAGTCTTCTAATTTCCTCTTGTTAGTGAGAAGGTCTTTCATGAATTTCGCATACTTGGGCATTTGAGATAGAGCTTCGACCAAGGGGATGTTAATATGAAGTCGCTTGAACATGTGGAGGAACTTTGTAAATTGGGCTTCATCCTTGTCTTGCTTGAGCCTTGAGGGATATGGTACCACAGGCTTGTATTCAAGGCAATTATGAGTGGAGGATTTTGCAGCATCATCATTAATTTTCTTCCCTTTTTCTTCACTTGGTTTTTTAATCACATCAGGGTCTTCCCGAATGGCTACCCTGTCATTGGAAGCACTTGGGCTCTCCTCGGCCCTTGCTTCCAATTGTTTCCCACTCCTCAGTGTTACAGCTTTTAAGTGTTCCCTCGGGTTGCTTTCGGTGTTACTTGGTAAACTACCCGAGGGGCGTTCTGCTTGTGCTCTAGCGAGTTGCCCAACTTGATTTTCTAAAGACTGAATAGAAGCCCGCACATTTCTCGTAACAGCACCAAATTCATCAAATTTCTTATCTTGGGCCACAAATCTTGATTCGGTGTTAATCATGAATCTAGCCAGGACATCTTCGGTTGTGTATTTTCTCTCCTGTTGTTGAGGAGGTTGATACTCGAGGACCTTGAGGTTGGGGTGGCCTTTGTTGTGATTGGCCTTGGTTCCACGAGAAGTTTGAATTGCTCTTCCACCCCGGGTTATATGTATTGCCATATTGATTACCCGGTCCTCTCTCGACCTCCACTGACATAGTCAACTGACTCCATTTGTGCAGGGGGAGTAACAAGAATGGGGCATTGGCTTGTTGCATGCCCAGCTCCACATGTTTCACATGACATCACTGCCTTTGAGCTTGAACTGGAACCCAACATGAATTGATCAAGTTTACGTGTTAAAGCTTCAACCTTAGCATTGTTGTCAATAACATTCTTGTTCGGGGCTTCCACTCTTGCTGCTAAGGCGGTAGTCTCACTCACCTCATACAGTCCGGCTGCTCTAACCGGCTTTCGTCTAGTGCTCCAGTGACATTCGTTGCTAGCCATGTTCTCAATCAATGCTTCGGCTTCTTCGGGGGAGTTTATTGCTCGGAGATCCCCCGCTCGCTGCGTCAATAAGTTGTTTTGTAGCATAATTCAGGCCATTGCACAGTATTTGCGCTCTCATCCAAGCAGGAAACCCATGGTGAGGACACTTGCGTAAAAGATCCTTGAATCGCTCATGTGCCTCAAAGAGAGTCTCATTGTCCCCTTGCCTGAAAGATGAAATCTCTTGTCTCAGTCTCGCTGCCTTGCTTGGAGGAAAATATCGAGCAAGGAATTTCTCTACCATCTCCTTCCATGTAGTGATCGATCCGGGAGCTAAGGAAGTAAGCCATCTATAAGCTGCTCCCCTTAAACTGAAAGGAAATAATCTCAACCTGATTGCATCATCCGAAACTGAATTAATTTTGAAGGTCGAGCATATCTGAAGGAACTTAGACAGGTGGGCATGCGGATCTTCGTCAGCTAAGCCATCAAATTGCACCGAATTCTGTAACATTCCAATTGTGCTTGCCTTGATTTCAAAGTTATTTGCAGGCACAGTAGGAACCAACACACTGAACTCGTCCCCGGTGAATTGTGGCCTTTCATAATCAGACAAGGTTCTTCTTGGCTCGGCCATGACAGTAGGCTCACTAGATTCTACCCGAATTTCTTGTTGCCTTGAGCTTTCAGTAGCTTCTCTCAAGCGATGATGCAGAGTCCGTTCAATCTCGTCGTCAGGATCAACCAAATTTGTGTGACTCGCTCGTGTCATAAGATAGGTACCTCGCAAGAAAATTCAAAGCGAGTGTCAAAACTTGAATAAAAACAAACAGGAAAAATACAGAGAATAAAATAACGAAATATAAACAAGAATGGCTAAAACGGCAAAACAAAAGCCAAATCAACACGCTCAAAGCAACCCTTCATCTTCAAACGCTTCCTCTTCAAAGGTCGCGACGGTTGCTCTTCTCCTTCCATTCTCTCACCTATTTAAGGGACTTGTAGGGCTTACTCGTTGCTACATTGTGATTTTGGACTTATCTTCTCCGGTAAGCCTTCTTCCCCTCTTCTTGCCATGAAACCTTCATTATTTGTTGTGGATGTTGAATCTTGTGTTTTTGCATGCTATTTTCATGATTAATACTTAGATTATGGCTTAAAACACTTGTGCTCAATTGTGTGGATGATTGTATGAATTAGTGTGGAATCACCATGGCACTTTGGCCATGGTCGAAGATCCACACGGCCGTGTGGAAATTCAACACGGCCGTGTGGATTATCGGGGTGCCCCCTCTGAATTCCAGAGGAGACACACGGCCGTGTGAAAATTCCACACGACCTTGTGTATTGCCTGTTTCTTTGTTTTTGGGTAACCAGAGGAGACACACAGCCGCGTGGAAATTCCACACGGCCATGTGGAATTCTGGGAACCTATTTTAAGCTCCGAATTAACTTGTTTACCTCTCTTATGCACAGGAATGGCCCCAAGAACGAAGAAACTCGCTCATAAGCGCCCTCGTGAGGCCCGTGAGGTCCGGGAGTCCCGTGATCTCTCGCCCGCACCATTCGAGTTCGCCGTGCCCGAACATCAAGCACTGTTTGATCGACTTTCGAAGTTGAAGTTTGGCCAGACGCGCATTCCCGACTTGCAAGCTTTGGAGGCAATAGAACATCCGCGTGCGCCCGAGTTGGCGGATGAGGTCCTTGAGCTTATTGCTGTGGGCGGGTGGGAACGACTATTGTGCATCAAAGACCCAGCCACTCGCGATCTTACTCTCGAAGTCCTCGTGACATTCGAGTTTGATCGCTCCCACACCGACTACCACCGGCCGGACACAGTTCGATTCCGCATCTTTGGGCAGTACCACAGCATGAGCTTGACAGATTTTGCTGTCGCCCTCGGCCTGTACGATCGAGACTTCATTCATACGGAGGAGTACGCGCAGCTGCCATTCGACTACCCTTTCCGCGTCACTCCAAGCCGAGTCTGCCGGATGCTATGTGGAGATATACAGTACGAGCCCGGGTTGACCAAGGCTTCTCTGCTCCTCCGCCCCGCCCACAGGTACATTCATGCCATCCTGAGCAGGTCTATTACTGGGCGAGGAGACAGCACCGGCGTATTGGGGCGGCTGGACCTCCTCTACTTACACTCTATGGTCCAGAGCCTGCCCCTGCACCTGGGATACGTGGTAGCTGATTTTCTGAGGCACCAGGGACAGTACGCAGGGATAGGAGTTCTTTTCTCTGGTCCCTACATCACTCGACTCATCCGAGGAATGGGACTGATTGATGCTGTTCGGGGAGCTGACAAGGTTATTGTTCCCTCTCCACTTGGCCTTGATACCTTGCGTATGATGGGCATGGTGAAGAGGGCCGCCCCCGGCAGGTACGTACTTGTTACTCCATTCCCAGATGAGTCCGAGGAGTCTGAGGACGTAGATGAAGACTCGGAGGAGACCCGGGCAGGGCCATCATCTCAACCCGCACCCATGGAGGCGGAGGACACCCAGTAGACGAGGAGGTGCCACCGGTATCAGCACCTGCATCTCCTCCAGCACAGGATCGCATAGGCAGACTTGAGGCTGCTGTGGGGACCCTCCAGACTGATCTCGCCGCCATGCGGGTGACTCAGGCAGCGAACCACACTGAGGTTCTCGCTCGCATGGCTGAGTACCACTCAGAGAAGATGGCGCGAATCACTTCACTCCACCAGTTGATGGCGAGAGATAGCGATTCCACTTCGCCGTCCACCCCCCGAGCACCCTACGCCTCCCCAGCATCCCCAGCAGCACCAGCAGATGCCGACGCTTGATGCGTCTTTTACTCTTCTTTTTATTTTCTTTTATTTTCTTTTGTGTTGAGTCTTTGTGTACTCAGAAAGGTTGCACCTTCTGAGAGTTATCTTACTGCTTTCTTTTCATGTTCTTTGTTGAGTTTGTGTTTGGTTTGTTTAATTTTTGTACTCTTTTAATCTTAGCTTTTGTTGAGATCCACTGAACCCCTTTTGTGATGTGCAGATAGACTTGTCAACATTGTTTTGAGAAATGGTCATAGGCACGGCCGTGTGGAATTTCCACACGGCCGTGTGAGCTTCACAACCCTACGCAACTCCACTTCCCGCCTTCACACCTCCATTCAAATACCACATTCGGAGATCAGGAGAGTGTTGTTTTTAATACCCACGCCCTCATGTTTTTATTTGCGTTCTTATGTTGCATGTTTGTATGAGTACATTGAGGGCAATGTACAGCTTAAGTGTGGGGGGGAGTTCACACTGCACACGTTTTTTATTCTTGATTTTCACTTTCATGCTCATCTAGCCAATGACAGTTCACCCAAAGGAACATGAGTGTATTTTCGAATTTAGGAGAAATTTAAACTTCGGTTGTTACCATGCTCTAGTTTACTCGAAAAACTTAGAAATTTTTTAGTCTGATTGCATTTCTTGCACTTTACTTGCTCTGTTAACCCTGATAACGCTAGTTCAGTTTGAAAGGACATTAGTTTCATTTTTCTTGAGCTAAAAAAAAAAAAAAAAAAATTTAGAAATTGGTGCTCCTTTGTTCTTGGGGTGGAAAGAGCTACCACCTATTCTGTATGCAGCTACTCTCATAAGTCGGATACTAGCTATGCCCTAATGAGAGAAAGAGCTATCTAATAGGCTGTGTGAAAGCTAACACTCCGGGGTGGAAACAGCTACCACCTCGAAAGGGTGAACGCCGCCTAGGAGGCATCTTGGGAAATGGCTACCGTTGAGGTTGTGTGCAGCTACCACCGATTTATTTTTCCTAAATAAGTCCTTGTTGTAATAATGTTCAAGCATAAACTTGGGGTTGGCATGAGTAAGTGTACACGCACACACGCTTTCAGATTTTATTTTCTTCGTAATTTGAGTTTTTGCTAGAATTTTGGTTTTTATCTATCTATGTTTAAATTCTCCCTTTTTGAGAATACTATCGTTGTACACTTTTGGTGAACTTAAGGCCAAGCATTTTCATCACTCAACCTTTAATTCTCATGGTATGAACTTTGCTTGAGGACAAGCAAAAGCTTAAGTGTGGGGGAGTTTGATAAGTGCTTGCATGTATATAATTCTGGAAATGTTTTCCACGCATGAGCATCACATTTTTCAGGCTTTATTGCTAATTTCGTGTGTTTTGGTGTTCTTTCACGCAATCAGGGTTGTGGAGACATGGTACGTGAATAAAGGCAAGATTAGGTCAGAATGGTGCCAAGTGGAGATCTTTTGTGCAATTACGAAGTTCAAGACACAAATCGGGTTCCAACGAGGGGGTATGTGCCAACTTCTAAAGACTTCAAGACAACTCTTGTAGAAGGACACGAAGGCAGTCATGCTCGCTCGTTCCGATTGGTTCAAAGATTTCAAAAGCTCTCCAAGGTTTCCCCATCATCAAGAAATGGCACTTGACCTTTCACATGGGCGTGTGTCCGTCCATGTGACCTCAGGAGAAGAAACGGGCGAAATCAGAACTAGTATGAAGATTCCACAAGGCAGAAAATCCACATGGGCGTGTGGAATTTCCACACGGCCGTGTGGCTTATCCACACGCCCGTGTGGATCCTCGAGATGGCCAATTATAAAGCCGTTCTGAAGCGTTATTGGGGGGATCTTCTTCCAACTTGGAGAGGGAGTGACGGCTAGGGTTCAGGAGGTTCTTGCTACACTTTGGGGGTGCTTCTTCACCGATTTCATCATCATTCCCTTCGAAGGAGAGCTATTGGGGGAGCCTTCGACGACTCGATTCGACGAGGTGTGCCTTAGGCTTGGAGGAAGGGATTCTTTGAAGAAGAAGATGAAGTTCCCATAATCTATCAACACGAAGCTTAAGGGGGTTTTCTTTATGGATTTCTTGCACTTGTCTTCATTTATTTTGATGAACTTGTATTGCTCCATGGAGAGCTAAACCTCTAGTGGGTACTTGGACTTGTAAACCCTAGATTTCCTATGTTTCATTGACTTTAATGCTTTTATTCAATTTGAGTTGAATTTGAGTTTCAATCTTGTATGCTTAATTGTTTCTCCCTTAGAGTGACACTAGGGTTGAGGGCTAATCCAATCATCCTTTTTGACGAGTGACCATCACCATTAGGATTAGATTAATCAAGATTGGAGGGGGTTGGGAGGGTGAGTTGAGAGGTAGCGACACGTCACCTTTCCCCTCCGGTGCGGTTTTCCCTACCTACTTATTCCAAGTATTACCTTCGATCTCAAAGAGAGTTAGGCGTTGAGAGAGACCTTTCCGCCAGGACTTATTTGTGATTAGGGATCTTTCGCCTGGACCAAAGGGATTGATCTATAGTTGGGAATAGGGTTTACCACTTGGAATCCCTAGAGCATAGCGCAGTCATACGTGGTGTGAGGCGTCGAGAGTCTTCTCTCCGCCGGGAGCTCGTAGGGGACTAGTCAAGGTTGACCTTAGATTTGGGACCTTGTATCTTTGGATTCCACGACTCTTGAAATCTCTATTGAATAAGAGTAATTGAAGTCTTGCACTTGAAACAAGGATTCTAGGGGGAGCATCGTCCGAGTACCCCATCTTCTTATTAATCCTTTTCCATACCCTTGTTTTTCTTTTCTTCACTTTATTTCTATTTCTTTCTTATTTTATTTTCTTTCACAACAACAATTGGTTTATCTTTGATTACTTAACAAAGTGTGATTGTTCTTACGTCTACTTCCTGTGGATTCGACTACCCACCCGTTTGGGTACTTTATTACTTCGACACCCGTGCACTTGCGGAGTACACATGCAAGGGTGTGTCACATTTCCACAGAGGAATCGGCGAGGAGAGGTCGCTCTTGAGTGAGATCTATTTCTAGGGCTTCCAATTTGGAGGTTGAAGACGACGGGAAGCCACCCATTCGGGTGGCGTTTTAGGAAGCTTCTTCGACTTTCATCTTTGGACGGAGTGCTTTTATGTTTAGTTTAGTTGTTTTCATACTTTCATTCATGTATTGGAGACTATGAGCAACTAAAACCCCAAGGTCACCGGATGTGGGTGAACCTTGGGGTGAACTTATGATGTTTGGATGATTTGGTTTAATTAATGCCTGTTGGTTTGTTTGTGATCCATGTTTGGTGTTTGTGAATGATTGGGTATGCATGAGAACTCTGTGTATCCATACTTAGCCGATACTAGGTTGCATGACCATTGCCCTAGTGTTAGACTCACCAAGCTGTGAAGGGAAACACATATAAATACGCCGTGACCATCGGGTATTTGTACCGCTCCAAATCTAGGGTTAATTACTCATTTGTAATTCAACCTTAGTCTGAGAAAACCATCTTGCCCTTTGCAATTGTAGGAGGATTTGTACGGGTAGAGCACGTATTCAATACTTGTACCAGATTAGGGGTCAATTGCCGTGACCATCGGGTTGACCTAATCTAGGGTTTTCTCGGTCCAACAAGCCACTTGCATGTTAATCCAACATCCTTCACACTTTAGTAACCCCGAGGGGATCCTCATCCGTAACTATCTTCTCACCCTGGTTTTCCTCCTGGTTATCGACCTCGGTATTTGGTAGTTTAATTGCTTTTGTTTTACTTCTTTACTTTTTCATTCCAAATCTCAAGTTTGATCGGCCAGACAACATTGTAAAAAGGAAGTAATAATAGATTCTCGGGCCCTTGGGAATACGACCCACTCGTGCTTGTGTGAGTGGTTTATTACTTGACGACCCCGTGCGCTTGCGGGATCTCCACCATGTACCAAAACAATCAAGAACATCAAACAAGGATCACAACAAGCCAATCATGTAATAAATGACTCAAATAATCCAAAACATCACAAGTTGGCCGCCAAGGTTCCCCTACATCCGGTGACCTTTGGGTTTAGTTGTTTATATTCAACAAATCAACCAAACAATCCATGCAAACAACTAAAATAAACATGAGAAACACTCTGTCAAAGGGTGAAGGCCGAATGACACTTAAATCCCAGGAGAAAACCTTCTGAAGTTGCCACTCGAAGGGATGGCTTCCCATTGTCTTCAACATCCAAGCAATGAAGTCCTTGAAGTGGATCCTCCTAAATCTTACTCTCCCCACCGAAGAATGCCCCGATTTCCCCTCTTTTTTCCCTCCTAAATCGTGTGGAAGTGATGTTGATAAACGTCTAAATATATGTATTTTATACATATTTGTGTATATTATCCTGTTCTCTTTTTGTTAAGTTCATGTCTATTTTCGTGTCTAAAGTTCTTTTATTTTTATTACAGGCCCTGAATAAGCCAAAATAAGCTCAAGAGCGTATTTATGAAGAAATCGACACCAAATACGGCGTTTTTGGGCTTCGTCGCTGCAATAGTAATGTAGACAGAGCACTGTAGCAGGGTACTGTAGCACCGAAAAAAACTCAGAAAGTCTCTGGATGATTTGCGGGCAACCTTGGGCGTGCAAGGTCACCCGCAAGGCATCGCGATGTCATGAATTTAAAGGTTTTTAGGGCATTTTGAGGGGGGGGACTTGGCCTTCTCCTTGGAGCTCCACACCACCATCATCAAATCCGGCTTGGAGGAGGGCGTTGAGGGCGTTTTCACGGTGAGATCATGGAGGAGAGCACATTTGGGAGGAAGATCCAACTCTATGGCATCATTGGAGGAAGGTTGAAGACAAGGGAAGCCGTCTCTTGAGTGGCGCCTTTGGAACCCCATTTTCATCTTTGAGGGAGTTGATCATGCCTTATTTACCTGTTTTCATGCTTTTGAGTGTGTATTTTGAGATTATGAACAACTAAACCCCAAAGGTCACCGGATGTAGCTGAACTTGTGTATTTTGGATGCTTGGTTTTAATCAATGCTTGTAGGTTGTTTGTGATCCTTGTTTGGTGCTCTTGAATGTTTAGGGTATGCATGAGAACTCTATATATCTATACTTAGGCAATACTAGTTTGCATGACCATTGCCCTAGTGTTAGACTCACCAAGCTTGGACGGGAGATATGTATAAATACGCCGTGACCATTGGGTATTTGTACCCCTCAAATTCTAGGGTTAATTACTCACCGGTAGTCCAACCTTAGCCAGAGAAAACCACCTTGCTCTTTGCAATTGTAGGTGGAATTGAAAGGAACAGAACCCATATTCAATACTCGTACCAGATTAGGGGTCAACTGCCGTGACCATTGGGTTGACCTGATCTAGGGTTTTAACTGTTCAACAAGCCAATTGCATGTTAATCCAACATCCTATACACTTCAGTAGCCCCTGAGGGAATCCTTATCCGTGACTGCTTTCTCACTCTGATTTCCCCCTTTAATCACAATGGTTATTTATCATTTTGAATTGCATTTATTTCATTTAATTGCATTTTCATCTTTTACTCTCGAGTTTGATCGGCTAGAGAACATTGCGAGAAGGAAGTAAGGATAGATTCTCGGGCCCTTGGGAATATGACTGATAAGTGTCTAAATACACCGTTTTGTAACGGTGCATTACATGTACTTTCATGCATTATTTGAATGAAACCGGTGTCCTTTGATGTGTTTTTCGTGTTTATCTATTTCAGGGCATCTACGAGCCATCTACGTGAGGAGGAGCATTTAGAGGATGAAAATCGAGGCCAAGGAACGAAGAAACGAAGGTTAAACAAGCTCCGGACGTCATTCGGGCACTCCTACACGAAACGGGCCTATTCAGGCCCGTTTTTGGGCCCGTGTGCGGGCTGTTTGCGGGCCGCACACCCTTCGCAGAAGGGTGTGCGGCCCAGTGTGCGGCCGCACACCAACCCGCACACAGGTGTGCGGCCAGGTGTGCGGGCGCACACTGGCCCGCACACCGCTCGGGTATTTAAGCCCGTTTAGGGCTTTTTCGCAAGGCATCTTGCCACCGACGCCTCCGAACACCCCCACGCTCAAAGCTTCATCAAAGGAGGTCTTTTTGCAGTGAAATCGAGGGAGAGAAGGCGGAGGGACTTGAGGATCATCATCCTAGAGCTTGCCGACGCGGATTCGGCAAGTGTCTTCATCAACCCTAGTCGACACGGTCAAGAGGGAGTTTTGAGTTCTCTTATTGATGTATTCTTATTTGTGCAAACTTCCCTTGTTATTCATGTCGAACTAAACCTCCCAAGGCCACCGGGCAACCGGTGAACCTTGGGAGGAATACTTGTTTTGGATGCTTTGCTTTTAATTCAATGAATAGATGGTGTGGATTTTGGTTTCATACATTGTGTGCTTAATCGTAGTGATTTGCATGAGAACTCTGCATTTCATTTTATCGAATGTGCTTGATTGTGCGAGGTGCGCTCTTGCATTAGATCCACATAGTATGGAAAGGGGCTCATTGTACCGGTACACCGGAGGTTCCGGGTGCCGGTAGCCTCCCGTAGGTTGTAGAGTTCATCTTAGCGAAATTGCTTATAGATAACTCCAACCAAGGCTCCTTAGTCCTAATGACATCGTGTGAGTATCCTTTGGATAAAGGAACTTGTACTGGATTAGGGCTACACTACGGAGGTTCCAGGGTAGTCGACTCCCGAGCCTAGACGGACCAAAACAATACTCCATGCATGCATTACCTGTTTTTATAGCATCCTTACTTGTATTTCTCCCGGGGGAATCCTCGCCCGGAGCCTTGTCTTCTCTATCTGATTTTCCATTGTTGTGCGCAACTTGTCTTTGATTGAAGTTTCTATCGTTAGTTTTAATTTCATTTCATTACAACAACTTCTGTTTTGATTCGACTAAACAATTGTCGAAGAGGAAGTAATAGTGGATTTCGGGACCCCAGGGAATACGACCCTCTTGTGCCCGCACAAGAGGTATTACTTGACGACCCGTGCACTTGCGGCCGGGGAGCCACGTGCCCGCTTCCTAACGACGCGCGCGGCGACCATCAAGTTTTTGGCGCCGTTGCCGGGGACTCCGAGAATACTAGGAAAACTCCTAGATGCTGGCTTAGTCGTTTATCTTTTTATTTCTGTGCATATATACATTTCTATTTTGTTTTGTTTTCTTTGATGCCTTAATTTGTTTTATTAGTTCCTTTGTACACAGAGGCCATGGATTTTCACGAAGCTATGGTGGCCGCAAAACTTTATGCACTTGAAGAAAAGTTGGACAAATTTATGGCCATGCAAGCAAACGAAGGAGATAGGGATAATAATGTTCACAACCCATTTGGGAGGGGATACCAAAATTCTCCTAGATATTCTCAAGAACAACAATGGAATTACCCTCAACAAACAATGATAGAATATCCCCCATATCAAGAACGGTGGCACTATCATCCTCCAGTTATTCCACGTGAGCAACACTGTCAAAGGAAAGACATAGTTGTGGAGGCGCTAGCAAAGTTTATGATAGCCACTGAGAACAATTTTAGGAATATTCAAGCATCTATTCAGAAGATTGAGAAACAAGTGGCAGAACTTCAAAAGGCAAATGCAGAGGCTAAAATGATGGAAGAGCAAACAATCGAAGTTCTACCAAAAGATGCTATTGAAGAAGAAAATGGGGAAGCTAAAAGCATGGCTGTAGAAAAATCAGAGGAGGTAGAAGAAAATGAGTCAATGGAAATGGAAAATGCTACCTATCTTAATATTGGTCCATTCATCAAGTGCACCAAAAAAATCCTGGGAATTAAATTTGAAGAAGTGGGTAAGAAGTTGAAGGCATCTAATGACCCACCTATGCTTGGACTAGATAATTCCCAACCAAAGTTGTTTCCTTGGAGGCCTAAACAATGTTTAGGGACACTTAAAGGAAATAAGGTCAGGAGAGAAGAAGATGTGGGGATAATGATCAAACCGACAACAAACCCCCCAAATTTTAAACTGCATAACTCCTGGTACAAACTATTCCCATGGAGACCTAAAGGTAAATTGTTCAAGGTCTCCGCAAGCTCCAAAACCCGGCAGGTAATCTCTTTTCTTGGTAGTAGTTATGCCGCATCTAGCGGGGAGGAGCACACCATTTTCAAGCCTCCATGAGGTAAGAAAGAGGTACGTCAAGCTCGTGACGTTAAACAAGCGCTTCTTGGGAGGCAACCCAAGCTTTTAAATTACTTTTCTTACTTTCCTAGTTGTGTGTTTTTAGTTTTTATAGCTTTTGTGCTTGTTTTTGTTTTTATTTTGTGTGAGTACCTCAATTGCACATTTTTGTCGTTTGATGTGTTGGCATGAGTATTTATTGTTGAGGTCGATGATTCTTGATGTGTTATCTATAGTTCTATGATCGTACTTTGCATTGTGATGAGTATTATGCATGTAACGATGAGTTTGAAGGTTTTCTGGGGCTGTGCGGGCTGTCTACCACCCGCACAAGCAAGGCAGAGGGGTGTGCGGGCTATATGCGGGCCGCACATCCCCACACAACCCCCATTCAGCACAAAATTTCAGCCTGTTTAGCACACAAGAAATTCTGTTTCTCTTTCTCTCTTTGGCTGATTCTAGTGCAGTTTTTTGTGAATGTTTATATAGGAAACCCTCTTTATTTTGCCCACCTAAGCTTGATCTTCAAATCTCTTACCATTTTGAGTTTTAATTTTGTCGATCTATCACTTTTCATCAAGTTTTCAACGACACCGTTAGTTTTTGCCATCAAGCTTTGGGAGTGAATTTCTCTCTTATCTTTCTAGATTTTATTGCTTAAATATTTATCAAAGCCCAAGCAAAAGAAGGTGAGAATGCTTTAAACTTGAAAATTCATGTTGATATATCTTTTCTTTACAAGTTCTCACCAAGAGACGACAGTTGAGACAATTATGCTTGAGTACTCACATTTTGTGCTTCCTTTTCTTATTTCTTTTTGTAGTTCAAGTTGGAAAGAGCTTAACTCTTCCAAACTCTTGCTTTAATTTTTTTTTTCTTGTTTTATTTTAGCTCTTTAATAATTTTTGTGTGATGATGATGGATGCTTTGATCTAATGTCCCGTTCTATCTCGCAGGGGTAGACGTGGGCATTGCTTTCTCTTCTCTCTACTATCATTAGGAGCACGATGATTACGTGATCTTATCCATTCATGTGCTACCACTCTAACTCAGGGAAGTTCACCTACCCCTCATCTATGCTTTATACTTCTTATTATTTATTTTGCGCCGCTGACCATGTACATTGGGGACAATGTACGAGTGTAAGTCGGGGTGTGATAAGTGCCTGCATGTACATATTACTTGAGATGTTTTTCCATGCATGAGCATCACATTTTTCAGGTTATATTTCTCATTTCGTGTGTTTTTGTGTTCTTTCGTGCAATTAGGGTTGTGAAGAAGGTTTATGCGAAGAAAAGCAAGATTAGGTCATAATGGTGCTATGTGGAGCTCTTTTGTGCAAATACGAAGTCAAGACACAAATCGGGTTCAAATGAGGGGGTATGTGCCAACTTCTAAAGGCTTCAAGACAATTCTTGTAGAAGGACACGAAGGCAGTCATGCTCGCTCGTTCCGATTGGTTCAAAGATTTTAAAAGCTCTCCAAGGTTTCCCATCATCAAGAAATGCCACTTGACCTTTCACATGGGCGTGTGTCCGTCCATGTGACCTCAGGAGAAGAAACGGGCGAAATCGAGGATTGGTATGAAGATTTCACATGGCAGAAAATCCACATGGGCGTGTGGAATTTCCACACGGCCGTGTGGAATTTCCACACGGCCGTGTGGACTATCCACACGCCCGTGTGGATCCTCGAGATGGCCAATTATAAAGCCGTTCTGAAGCGTTATCAAAAGAATCTGCTTCTAACTTTGGGAGGAGGCGACGGCTAGGGTTCAGGAGGTTCTTGCCACACTTTGGGGGCGCTTCTTCACCGGTTTCATCATCATTCCCTTCCAAGGAGAGCCATTGGGGGAGCCTTCGACGACTCGATTCGGCGAGGTGGGCCTTAGGCTTGGAGGAAGGGACTCTTTGAAGAAGAAGGAGGAGTTCCCATAGTCTATCAACACGAAGCCTAAGGGGGTTTTCTTTATGGATTTCTTGCACTTATCTTCATTTATTTTGATGAACTTGTATTGCTCCATGGAGAGCTAAACCCCTAGTGGGTACTTGGACTTGTAAACCCTAGATTTCCTATGTTTCATTGACTTAAATGCTTTTATTCAATTGGAGTTTGAATTTGAGTTTCAATCTTGCTTGCTTAATTGTTTCTCCCTTAGAGTGACACTAGGGTTGAGGGCTAATACAATCATCCTTTTGACGAGTGACCATCACCATTAGGATTAGATTAATCAAGATTGGAGGGGGTTGAGAGGGTGAGTTGAGAGGTAGCGACACGTCCCCTTTCCCCTCCGGTGTGGTTCTCCCTACCTTCTTATTCCAAGTATTACCTTCGATCTCAAAGAGAGTTAGGCGTTGAGAGAGGCCTTTCCGCCGGGACTTATTTGTGATTAGGGATCTTTCGCCTGGACCAAAGGGATTGATCTATAGTTGGGAATAGGGTTTACCACTCGGAATCCCTAGAGCATAGCGCAGTCATACGTGGTGTGAGGCGTTGAGAGTCTTCTCTCCGCCGGGACCTCGTAGGGGACTAGTCAAGGTTGACCTTAGATTTGGGACCTTGTATCTCTGGATTCCACGACTCTTGAAATCTCTATTGAATAAGAGTACTTGAAGTCTTGCACGTGAAACAAGGATTCTAGGGGGAGCATTGTCCGAGTACCCCATCTTCTTATTGATCTATTTCCCCAACCTAGCTTTCATTTTCAGCACTTTATTTCTACTACTTTCTGATTTTACTTTCTTTCAACAACAATTGGTTTATCTTTGATTACTTGACAACGTGTGATTGTTCTTACGTCTACTCCCTGTGGATTCGACTACCCACCCGTTTGGGTACTTTATTACTTCGACACCCGTGCACTTGCTTATCACGTTGCACACGTTCTCTATGTATGTATGCTCATCACTCATATGCTTATCAAGCCAATGATAGTTCACCTTAAAAGGCAAGGATTGCAGTCTTGAATTTAGGAGAATTTTAAACATCGTTTGTACTCATGCTCTAGTTTACTCGAGAAACTTAGAAATTTTTTGTCTGATTGCATTACTTACACCTTTCTTGCTCTGTTAACCCTGACAACTCTAGTTCAGTGCCAAAAGGACCTTAGTTTTCTTTATTTTAAAAAAAAAAAAAAAAAAAAAAAAAAAAAGGAAGAATGCCTTATTTGTTTACTTGTTTCCGGAGTGGAAAGAGCTACCACCTATGTTGTATGCAGCTACTCTCATAAGTCGGATACTAGCTATGCCCTAATGAGAGAAAGAGCTATCTAATAGGCCGTGTGAAAGCTAACACTCCCCGGTGGAAAGAGCTACCTCCTCAAAGCGTGAAAGCCGCCTAGGAGGCATCTTAGGAAATGGCTACCTTCGAGGTTGTGTGCAGCTACTGCCTATTCTTTGTCCTCAAATAAATCCTTTTCAATAAGAACTTTTAAGAGTAAATTTAGGGTTGGCATGAGTAAGCAATACACACACACACGCAAGTCGATTCTATTTTCTTTGTGCTCCGAGTTTTTGCTAGAGCATTGGTTTTTATCTTTCTATGTTGCAAATTGTTCCTTTGTTTAAGAATGCTCTTCTTACATACTTTTTGGTGAACTTAAGGCTAAGCACTTATATCACTCTACTTGTGGTTTTCATTGTATAAATTTTGCTTGAGGACAAGCAAAAGCTTAAGTGTGGGGGAGTTTGATAAGTGCCTGCATGTACATATTACTTGAGATGTTTTTCCATGCATGAGCATCACATTTTTCAGGTTATATTTCTCATTTCGTGTGTTTTTGTGTTCTTTCGTGCAATTAGGGTTGTGAAGAAGGTTTATGCGAAGAAAAGCAAGATTAGGTCATAATGGTGCTATGTGGAGCTCTTTTGTGCAAATACGAAGTCAAGACACAAATCGGGTTCAAATGAGGGGGTATGTGCCAACTTCTAAAGGCTTCAAGACAATTCTTGTAGAAGGACACGAAGGCAGTCATGCTCGCTCGTTCCGATTGGTTCAAAGATTTTAAAAGCTCTCCAAGGTTTCCCATCATCAAGAAATGCCACTTGACCTTTCACATGGGCGTGTGTCCGTCCATGTGACCTCGTAGGAGAAGAAACGGGCGAAATCGAGGATTGGTATGAAGATTTCACATGGCGAGAAAATCCACATGGGCGTGTGGAATTTCCACACGGCCGTGTGGAATTTCCACACGGCCGTGTGGACTATCCACACGCCCGTGTGGATCCTCGAGATGGCCAATTATAAAGCCGTTCCGAAGCGTTATCAAAAGAATCTGCTTCTAACTTTGGGAGGAGGCGACGGCTAGGGTTCGGGGAGGTTCTTGCCACACTTTGGGGGCGCTTCTTCACCGGTTTCATCATCATTCCCTTCCAAGGAGAGCCATTGGGGGAGCCTTCGACGACTCGATTCGGCGAGGTGGGCCTTAGGCTTGGAGGAAGGGACTCTTTGAAGAAGAAGGAGGAGTTCCCATAGTCTATCAACACGAAGCCTAAGGGGGTTTTCTTTATGGATTTCTTGCACTTATCTTCATTTATTTTGATGAACTTGTATTGCTCCATGGAGAGCTAAACCCCTAGTGGGTACTTGGACTTGTAAACCCTAGATTTCCTATGTTTCATTGACTTAAATGCTTTTATTCAATTGGAGTTTGAATTTGAGTTTCAATCTTGCTTGCTTAATTGTTTCTCCCTTAGAGTGACACTAGGGTTGAGGGCTAATACAATCATCCTTTTGACGAGTGACCATCACCATTAGGATTAGATTAATCAAGATTGGAGGGGGTTGAGAGGGTGAGTTGAGAGGTAGCGACACGTCCCCTTTCCCCTCCGGTGTGGTTCTCCCTACCTTCTTATTCCAAGTATTACCTTCGATCTCAAAGAGAGTTAGGCGTTGAGAGAGGCCTTTCCGCCGGGACTTATTTGTGATTAGGGATCTTTCGCCTGGACCAAAGGGATTGATCTATAGTTGGGAATAGGGTTTACCACTCGGAATCCCTAGAGCATAGCGCAGTCATACGTGGTGTGAGGCGTTGAGAGTCTTCTCTCCGCCGGGACCTCGTAGGGGACTAGTCAAGGTTGACCTTAGATTTGGGACCTTGTATCTCTGGATTCCACGACTCTTGAAATCTCTATTGAATAAGAGTACTTGAAGTCTTGCACGTGAAACAAGGATTCTAGGGGGAGCATTGTCCGAGTACCCCATCTTCTTATTGATCTATTTCCCCAACCTAGCTTTCATTTTCAGCACTTTATTTCTACTACTTTCTGATTTTACTTTCTTTCAACAACAATTGGTTTATCTTTGATTACTTGACAACGTGTGATTGTTCTTACGTCTACTCCCTGTGGATTCGACTACCCACCCGTTTGGGTACTTTATTACTTCGACACCCGTGCACTTGCGGAGTACACACGCAAGGGTGTGTCAAGTTTTTGGCGCCGTTGCCGGGGAGTTAGGCGTTTTAGGAATTGTTACACCTTGTTTCGCTAGTCATTTTTCGCACATTCTATCTCACACTTCTTTTACTTCCATTGTTCTGATTTTATTTTCTTTTCTTGATTTCAGCTCCGAGTTATGACCCGTGGACATCCTTCGACATTAGTGGAAGGTGATCCGGAAATAGAGAGGAGATTACACGAGACGGGGAAGACAACCTGAACTAGAACAGTTAGATCAAGCTGAGATAGGAGTTGAAGAGTCCGCAACCATGGCTGAACGGAATGAGCAACAGCGGACCCTTTACGATTTTGCTAGGCCGTCTGTTCGTGGTACACAATCAAGCATAGTCAGGCCACCTATTTCAGCTCATAACTTTGAGCTTAAGCCGGGGTTCATTCGGGATGGTCCAACAGTCCGCACGGTTCAATGGGTTAGGCGATGAAGACCCAAATAATCACATTGAGAATTTTTTGGAGGTGTGCGACATGTTGAAAATCAATGGAGTCACGGACGACGCCATCGGATTAAGAGCCTTCCCATTTTCCTTGAAGGGGAAAGCAAAACAGTGGTTGCAATCTTTACCTAGAGCATCGATTACCACTTGGGAAGAAATGGTTGAGGCCTTCCTTGCCCGATATTTCCCTCCCGGGAAATCGGCAAAGCCGAGAAATGAAATTTCTTCCTTCATACGATCGGAATTGGAGTCTCTTTTTGAGACATGGGAAAGGTTCAAGGACCTTCTGCGCAAATGTCCTCAACATGGGTTCCCCGAGTGGATGGTCATCCACACCTTCTACAATGGATTGAACCCAAGCACAAGACAACTACTTGATGCCGCAGCAGGAGGTACCTTAGGAAGCAAGACCCCCGAAGCTGCCCGCCAACTGATAGAAGAAATGGCTATGAATAGCTATCAGTGGAATGCTCGAGACAAGAGAAAAGTGGCGGGCATTCATGAAGTTGATGCGGTGACATCTCTAGCGGCTCAAGTTGAAGCATTGAGCAAGAAGTTGGATACTTTGGCGAGGCCCATCTAGAATAGGCTGCAGTGATGAATTGTGATAGTTGTGGAGGAGGGCATGTTTCTGCTGATTGCCCTATTTCTATGGTCGGAACAGCACCTGTTGAACAGGTTGATTTTGTGGGGAATGCTGGACGAGGTCAAGGAAACCCCTATAGCAACACCTATAATCCGGGGTGGCGAAACCACCCGAACGTTGCATGGAGTAACCAAGGGCAACAAAGGCCCTCTGCACCCCCCGGATTTCAGCAACCCCAACAACCAAACATGGAGGGCCGAGTTTCAGGGCTTGAGAACCGAATGACAGACTTGGAGAAGGCATTGACCAAGTTCATTCAGTCCTCGGACACGCGCTTCCAAGGCGTGGAGAGTACACTTCGCAATCACACCGCTTCACTACATAATTTGGAAAATCGGGTGGGGCAGATTGCGAAATCTTTATCCGAGCGACCTCAAGGAAGTCTCCCGGGAAATACGAGAGACCAACCCAAGAGAGCAGCTGAAAGCAATCACTCGAGGAGTGGTCGTGAGATTGAGGGTATACTTCCCGCTGAAGAGGTTGTTCAAATTCCTGCTCGAGAGAAAGGCAAGGAGAAGGATAAGGAAAAGGAGGTAGCACCTACACCGTACAAACCAAGGATTCCTTATCCTTCAAGGCTGAAGAATGATAAAAATGATGAGCAAGTACAAGAAGTTTCTGGGCCTTTTCAAGCAGCTGCACATTAATATCCCTTTTGTGGAGGCTCTGTCTCAAATGCCTCGATATGCAAAATTTTTGAAGGACCTCTTAACCAACAAGAGGAAATTGGAAGAGGGTGCAGCGGTGATATTGGATGCATCTTGTTCAGTGTGTTGCGTAAGAATCTACCTAACAAGATGAAAGACCCCGGAAGCTTCATCATCCCATGTAACATTGGGAATTTGGGTGAAGAGAAGGCATTGGCGGATTCGGGAGCCGGTATCAATGTCATGCCTTACTCCTTCTTCAAGAAGCTGGGACTGGGAGAACCAAGGCCCACTCGGATGACCTTACAACTAGCTGACCGTTCCATTCGTCACCCGAGAGGCATCATTGAAGATATTTTGGTGAAAGTGGATAAGTATATATTTCCTGCAGATTTCGTGGTACTGGATGTAGATGAGAATGTCGACGTGCCGCTGATACTTGGAAGACCCTTTCTGCGTACTTCCAAGGCTCTTATAGACATGGATGGCGGGGAGATGACATTGAGGATAGGAGATGAGAAGCTAACCTACCGCCTTGCTGAGGCCATGAGACATTCTCTCAACTTTGATGATACTTTGTATTTTCTTGACACTGCTGATGCTTTGATTGATGATTATGTGCAGGAAATCTTTTGCCCGGATCCGCTAGCTGATTTGTTGGATCAAGAGATGAATGATGACCACAGTTCATCAGTTGACCTGGAAAACAAGGATACATCTACCACGGGTACGGTCAATAAACTAATGAAAAAGCTAAAGAGGGTAAGACATCGCCGCAAGAAACAAACGAATGAACTTGCGGACGTTCCCTCAAGGTCTAAGGATGATATCTTTCTATCTGGTAACAAACTCGATCACCCATCTTCTAAATTTCGGAACTTATGCTCTTCATGTTTCACATTCCCAAGCAGCGAAGTGCTTTCGACCCATGACCCCCCTTGAGTCTAGAGAAGCAGGTACGTCAAGCTAGTGACGTAAAACAAGCGCTTATTGGGAGGCAACCCAATTTTTTTTCTTTTAGAACTCTTTGTTTGTGCTGTAGTTAGTTTTATTTCTGCATTTTTTGTTTAGTTTGTAGTGTGTGGATTTATTGCTGGTAGTGCATTTTTTTTTTATGTGTTCATCGTTTATGGCAAGTTAGGTGGTATTCTTGTGAATTGTGCGAGATTTTAAATCGTAAACGTCTTAGTTTTCAACTTCTGCAGTCGTTCCATGTGTTTTCATTAATTTCTGCAGAGTTTGGACTATTTTTTTGAGTTGAAGAATGGAAGCACACGGCCATGTGGAAATTCCACATGGCCGTGTGGATGAGATTGTGAAGGAATTTTTTCGCATCCAGAGAATCCCCACGGCCGTGTGGAAATTCCACACGGCCATGTGGATTTATTTAGTACAAACCTTCACAATACAGAGAATCCACACGGCCGTGTGGAAATTACCCACGGCCGTGTGGAATTTCGGGAAGTTTGATAAGGCCATACAGAGAATCCACACGGCCGTGTGGAATTTCCACACGGCCGTGTGGGGTATTTAAACTGAAAAAGGGGGGCATCTCTTTATATTCCCCCCCAAGCAACCTTTCATCTTCAAACGCTTCCTCTTCAAAGGTCGCGACGGTTGCTCCTCTCCTTCCATTCTCTCGCTTATTTAAGGGATTTGTGGGCCTTACTCGTTACTACATTGTTAGATTGGACTCATCCTCTCCGGTAAGCCTTCTTTCCCTCTTCTTGCCATGAAACCTTCAATCGTTGTTGTGGATGTTGAATCTTGTGTTTTTGCATGCTATTTTCATGATTAATACTTAGATTATTGCTTAAAGCACTTGTGCTCAATTGTGTGGATGATTATATGAATTGGTGTGGATTCACCATGGCACTTTGGCCATGGTCGAAGATCCACACGGCCGTGTGGAAATTCCACACGGCCGTGTGGATTATCGGGGTGCCCCCCTCGAATTCCAGAGGAGACACACGGCCGTGTGGAAATTCCACACGGCCGTGTGAATTACCTGTTTCTTTGTTTTGGGCAACCCGGGAGGAGACACACGGCCGCGTGGAATTTCCACACGGCCATGTGGAATTCTGGGAACCTATTTTGAGCTCGAATTAACTTGTTTACCCCTCTTATGCACGGGAATGGCCCCAAGAACGAAGAAACTCGCTCATAAGCGCCCTCGTGAGGCTCGTGAGGTCCGGGAGTCCCGTGATCTCTCGCCCGCACCATTCGAGTTCGCCGTGCCCGAACATCAAGCACGGTTTGATCGACTTTCGAAGTTGAAGTTGGCCAGACGCGTATTCCTGACTTGCAAGCTTTAGAGGCAATAGAACATGCGCGTGCAGCCAAGTTGGCGGATGAGGTCCGTGAACTTATTGCTGTGGGCGGGTGGGAGCGACTGTTGTGCATCAAGGACCCAGCCACTCGCGATCTCACTTTCGAAGTCCTCGCGACATTCGAGTTTGATCGCGCCCACACCGACTACCACCGGCCGGACACGGTTCGATTCCGCATCTTTGGGCAATACCACAGCATGAGCCCGACAGTTTTTTTGTCGCCCTCGGCCCGTACGATCGAGACTTCATCCACACGGAGGAGTACGCGCAGCTGCCATTCGACTATCCTTTCCGCGTCACTCCAAGCCGGGTTTGCCGGATGCTTGTGTGGAGACATACAAGACGAGCCCGGGTTGACCAAGGCGTCTTTGCTCCTCCGCCCCGCCCACGGGTACATTCATGCCATCCCGAGCAGGTCTATTGCTGGGCGGGGAGACAAGACCGGCGTATTGGGGCGGTGGACCTCCTCTATTTGTACTCTATGGTCCAAAGCCCGCCCCTGCACACTGGGTTACGTGGTAGCAGATTTTTCGAGGCACCAGGGGACAAGTACGCGCGGATAGGAGTTCTTTTCTCTCGGCCCCTACATCACCCAACTCATCCGAGGAATGGGACCGATTGATGCTTGTTCGGGGAGCCGACAAGGTTATTGTTCCCTCCCCACTTGGCCTTGATACCCCGCGTATGATGGGCATGGTGAAGAGGGCCGCTCCCGGCAGGTATGTACTTGCTTGTTCCATTCCCGGATGAGTCCGAGGAGTCTCGAGGACGAAGACGAAGACTCGGAGGAGACTCGGGCCGGACCATCATCCCAACCCGCACCCATGGAGGCGGAGGACACCCCCACGAGACGAGGAGGTGCCACCGGTGTCGCACACTGCATCTCCCCGGCACGGGAGCGCATAGACAGACTTGAGGCTGCTCGTGGGGACCCCCCAGACCGATCTCGCCGCCATGCGGGTGACTCGAGCAACGAACCACACCGAGGTTCTTGCTCGCATGGCCGAGTACCACTCGGAGATGATGACGCGCATCACTTCACTCCACCGGTTGATAGCGAGAGGCAGCGATTCCACTCCGCCGTCCACACCCCGAGCACCCTACGCCTCCCCAAAGATCCCCCAAGACGGCACCGGAGATACCGACGCTTGATGCGTCTTTCATTCCTTCTTTTTATTCCCTTGTACTTTCTTTTGTGTTGAGTCTTTGTATACTCGAAAGGTTGCACCTTCGAGAGTTATCTTACTGCTTTCTTTTCATGTTCTTTGTTGAGTTTGTGTTTGGCTTGTTTAATTTTTGTACTCTTTTAATCGTAGCTTTTGTTGAAATCCACCGAACCCCTTTTGTGATGTGCGAGATAGACTTGTCAACTTGGTTTTGAGAAATGGTCATAGGCACGGCCGTGTGGAATTTCCACACGGCCGTGTGAGCTTCACAACCCTACGCAACTCCACTTCCCACCTTCACGCTCCATTCAACTACCACACTCGGAGATCGGGGAGTGTTGTTTTTAATCCCCACGCCCTCATGTTTTATTTATATTCTGTTTTGTATGCTTGCATGCGTACAATGAGGGCATTGTACATCTTAAGTGTGGGGGGGAGTTCACGTTGCACACGTTCTCTATGTATGTATGCTCATCACTCATATGCTTATCAAGCCAATGATAGTTCACCTTAAAAGGCAAGGATTGCAGTCTTGAATTTAGGAGAATTTTAAACATCGTTTGTACTCATGCTCTAGTTTACTCGAGAAACTTAGAAATTTTTTGTCTGATTGCATTACTTACACCTTTCTTGCTCTGTTAACCCCGACAACTCTAGTTCGGTGCCAAAAGGACCTTAGTTTTCTTTATTTTAAAAAAAAAAAAAAAAAAAAAAAAAAAAAAAAAAAAAAAGGAAGAATGCCTTATTTGTTTACTTGTTTCCGGAGTGGAAAGAGCTACCACCTATGTTGTATGCAGCTACTCTCATAAGTCGGATACTAGCTATGCCCTAATGAGAGAAAGAGCTATCTAATAGGCCGTGTGAAAGCTAACACTCCCCGGTGGAAAGAGCTACCTCCTCAAAGCGTGAAAGCCGCCTAGGAGGCATCTTAGGAAATGGCTACCTTCGAGGTTGTGTGCAGCTACTGCCTATTCTTTGTCCTCAAATAAATCCTTTTCAATAAGAACTTTTAAGAGTAAATTTAGGGTTGGCATGAGTAAGCAATACACACACACACGCAAGTCAGATTCTATTTTCTTTGTGCTCCGAGTTTTTGCTAGAGCATTGGTTTTTATCTTTCTATGTTGCAAATTGTTCCTTTGTTTAAGAATGCTCTTCTTACATACTTTTTGGTGAACTTAAGGCTAAGCACTTATATCACTCTACTTGTGGTTTTCATTGTATAAATTTTGCTTGAGGACAAGCAAAAGCTTAAGTGTGGGGGAGTTTGATAAGTGCCTGCATGTACATATTACTTGAGATGTTTTTCCATGCATGAGCATCACATTTTTCAGGTTATATTTCTCATTTCGTGTGTTTTTGTGTTCTTTCGTGCAATTAGGGTTGTGAAGAAGGTTTATGCGAAGAAAAGCAAGATTAGGTCATAATGGTGCTATGTGGAGCTCTTTTGTGCAAATACGAAGTCAAGACACAAATCGGGTTCAAATGAGGGGGTATGTGCCAACTTCTAAAGGCTTCAAGACAATTCTTGTAGAAGGACACGAAGGCAGTCATGCTCGCTCGTTCCGATTGGTTCAAAGATTTTAAAAGCTCTCCAAGGTTTCCCATCATCAAGAAATGCCACTTGACCTTTCACATGGGCGTGTGTCCGTCCATGTGACCTCAGGAGAAGAAACGGGCGAAATCGAGGATTGGTATGAAGATTTCACATGGCAGAAAATCCACATGGGCGTGTGGAATTTCCACACGGCCGTGTGGAATTTCCACACGCCCGTGTGGATCCTCGAGATGGCCAATTATAAAGCCGTTCTGAAGCGTTATCAAAAGAATCTGCTTCTAACTTTGGGAGGAGGCGACGGCTAGGGTTCAGGAGGTTCTTGCCACACTTTGGGGGCGCTTCTTCACCGGTTTCATCATCATTCCCTTCCAAGGAGAGCCATTGGGGGAGCCTTCGACGACTCGATTCGGCGAGGTGGGCCTTAGGCTTGGAGGAAGGGACTCTTTGAAGAAGAAGGAGGAGTTCCCATAGTCTATCAACACGAAGCCTAAGGGGGTTTTCTTTATGGATTTCTTGCACTTATCTTCATTTATTTTGATGAACTTGTATTGCTCCATGGAGAGCTAAACCCCTAGTGGGTACTTGGACTTGTAAACCCTAGATTTCCTATGTTTCATTGACTTAAATGCTTTTATTCAATTGGAGTTTGAATTTGAGTTTCAATCTTGCTTGCTTAATTGTTTCTCCCTTAGAGTGACACTAGGGTTGAGGGCTAATACAATCATCCTTTTGACGAGTGACCATCACCATTAGGATTAGATTAATCAAGATTGGAGGGGGTTGAGAGGGTGAGTTGAGAGGTAGCGACACGTCCCCTTTCCCCTCCGGTGTGGTTCTCCCTACCTTCTTATTCCAAGTATTACCTTCGATCTCAAAGAGAGTTAGGCGTTGAGAGAGGCCTTTCCGCCGGGACTTATTTGTGATTAGGGATCTTTCGCCTGGACCAAAGGGATTGATCTATAGTTGGGAATAGGGTTTACCACTCGGAATCCCTAGAGCATAGCGCAGTCATACGTGGTGTGAGGCGTTGAGAGTCTTCTCTCCGCCGGGACCTCGTAGGGGACTAGTCAAGGTTGACCTTAGATTTGGGACCTTGTATCTCTGGATTCCACGACTCTTGAAATCTCTATTGAATAAGAGTACTTGAAGTCTTGCACGTGAAACAAGGATTCTAGGGGGAGCATTGTCCGAGTACCCCATCTTCTTATTGATCTATTTCCCCAACCTAGCTTTCATTTTCAGCACTTTATTTCTACTACTTTCTGATTTTACTTTCTTTCAACAACAATTGGTTTATCTTTGATTACTTGACAACGTGTGATTGTTCTTACGTCTACTCCCTGTGGATTCGACTACCCACCCGTTTGGGTACTTTATTACTTCGACACCCGTGCACTTGCGGAGTACACACGCAAGGGTGTGTCAGGGTGGCATGCATGCACATATGTTCTTTAGCATCAAATTTTTTTTTTTATTATTATTTGTGCATGTCTGTTTTGGTGAACTTAGATGAAATTTATGCATGATTGTAACCTATGATGATGATGATACTTAAGTGTACATTAGAGTAGGACAATGATAAATGCTAAGCTATTGCACACAACCTTGTACTTACTGAATTTTGATCATTCACGGCATTCCATCACATACCTTTTAGCTTGGACCTTGGACACCTAGGTTAGGTTAAATGATAACCTTCGTGACCCTCTTAGTAGCTAACCCATTTTAGTGATACCGTACCTTGACGTGTTAGGCTTCTTCCTAATGAGTTGTCTGAGGGCTTATGTCTCTCTCTTTAAATTGGCAAAAAGAGAAATAAACTGTTGCAAAAAAAAAAAAAAAAAAAAAAAAGAGTTTTATATAGCAATAAGAATGACAATGCTCCTCTACTTGAATAGAAAATTAACTTAGGTTTCGGGCTCCTAAAAAGAGTGTTTCCTAAGCCAAAAGCTAAAAAAGCACGAGCATGTTCATGTGAACTTGTTATCTTCTAAATAAGTTGGGTTTTTGGTGTCTGATCGGCATATATACCCTTCTAAAATGAAGATTACAGTTCATGTTAATCAAAAAAAAAAAAAAAAAAGGGCCAATTGTGTATTTTCGAGAGACAGAAGTGCCTTGTAAATTCATTAGGGGGTTCCCTACCATTTCAAGGTTCGTTACCGCTTTAAGTGGTGTGATGTGCTTCAAGAAGTGGTCCTCGGGGTGTCATTTTTCTCCCTATCTAGGTTACAAGAACCCACGTGAAGAAGGTTGCACACACACAGCATCATCTTGCCGAATGAATGTTTCGAAATTTCCTTTATGGTTGTAGATTAGCATCTAGAGTCTTACACTTGCTATTGTATACTTATACTTGAGCCGAAGGTTGTGTATTTAGTCACTTATCAATTCCTCTTGATCTTCATGTTTGTTTGCTTGGGGACAAGCAAACCTTCAAGTGGGGGGTAGTTTGATAAGTGTCTAAATACACCGTTTTGTAACGGTGCATTACATGTACTTTCATGCATTATTTGAATGAAACCGGTGCCCTTTGATGTGTTTTTCGTGTTTTTCTATTTCAGGGCATCTACGAGCCATCTACGTGAGGAGGAGCATTTAGAGGATGAAAATCGAGGCCAAGGAGCAAAGAAACGAAGGTTAAACAAGCTCCGGACGTCATTCGGGCACTCCTACACGAAACGGGCCTATTCAGGCCCGTTTTCGGGCCCGTGTGCGGACTGTTTGCGGCCGCACACCCTGGGCAGAAGGGTGTGCGGCCCAGTGTGCGGCCGCACACCAACCCGCACACAGGTGTGCGGCCAGGTGTGCGGCCGCACACCAACCCGCACACAGGTGTGCGGCCAGGTGTGCGGGCGCACACTGGCCCGCACACCGCTCGGGTATTTAAGCCCGTTTAGGGCTTTTTCCCAAGGCATCTTGCCACCGACGCCTCCGAACACCCCCACGCTCAAAGCTTCATCAAAGGAGGTTGTTTTGGAGTGAAATCGAGGGAGAGAAGGCGGAGGGACTTGAGGATCATCATCCTAGAGCTTGCTGACGCGGATTCGGCAAGTGTCTTCATCAACCCTAGTCGACACGGTCAAGAGGGAGTTTTGAGTTCTCTTATTGATGTATTCTTATTTGTGCAAACTTCCCTTATTATTCATGTCGAACTAAACCTCCCAAGGCCACCGGGCAACCGGTGAACCTTGAGAGGAATACTTGTTTTGGATGCTTTGCTTTTAATTCAATGAATGGATGGTGTGGATTTTGGTTTCATACATTGTGTGCTTAATCGTAGTGATTTGCATGAGAACTCTGCATTTCATTTTATCGAATGTGCTTGGTTGTGCGAGGTGCGCTCTTGCATTAGATCCACATAGTATGGAAAGGGGCTCATTGTACCGGTACACCGGAGGTTCCGGGTGCCGGTAGCCTCCCGTAGGTTGTAGAGTTCATCTTAGCGAAATTGCTTATAGATAACTCCAACCAAAGCTCCTTAGTCCCAATGGCATCGTGTGAGTATCCTTTGGATAAAGGAATTTGTACTGGATTAGGGCTACACTACGGAGGTTCCGGGGTAGTGGACTCCAGAGCCTAGACGGACCAAAACAATACTCCATGCATGCATTACCTGTTTTTATAGCATCCTTACTTGTATTTCTCCAGGGGGAATCCTCGCCCGGAGCCTTGTCTTCTCTATCTGATTTTCCATTGTTGTGCGCAACTTGTCTTTGATTGAAGTTTCTATCGTTAGTTTTAATTTCATTTCATTACAACAACTTCTGTTTTGATTCGACTAAACAATTGTCGAAGAGGAAGTAATAGTGGATTTCGGGACCCCCGGGAATACGACCCTCATGTGCCCGCACAAGAGGTATTACTTGACGACCCGTGCACTTGCGGCCGGGGAGCCACGTGCCCGCTTCCTAGCGACGCGCGCGGCGACCATCAATGACCAACTCGTGCGTGCGCGTGTGTTTTATTACTTGGCGACCCCGTGCGCTTGCGGGAGAACACCCACCAAGTTTTTGGCGTCGTTGCCGGCGATCGAACCCGGGTCACCAACGTGACAGGCGGGAATACTCACCACTATGTCAGTATTCCTCTGCTTGTAAAATCATTAATGCGTACATGTAGATCTGTAATCAAGTAAGGTGCATGGCTACTGTGCCTGGCCAGCATGTGCATCCTTCTGAAAGATTTTTGTGCAGTCTACGTTAGACGAACTCGAAAACAAAAATTTATTTTTTGACCTTTCGGGCGCCTGAAACCTGTTCTACCTTCACTTGATGTTAAAGTTCTCTTTTGAGACAAGAAGATTTTTAACTGACTATTGAGAGGGTTTTAGCACTTCTAACACTAACTTCAATTTATATGAGGTGAATGGACATCCTGGGGTAATCCAGGGTGCGGAGCTCAGAGTGGGAGTCAGCATACACTCACAGGAACACTTTGAATGAAACAGAGCTGATATTAGTTGTCTATATATTGAACAACTCACTTCTTGATTTCTAACCATGTATGCTTGGGGAGTTCTGTATATTTGAGCTTGAGGTCGTATATTTAGCCATCTATCTTCTTGCCCCTGTTCTTCAAGTTTGTTTGCTTGGGGCCAAGCAAACGATTAGGTGTGGGGATGTTTGATAAACGTCTAAATATACGTATTTGTGTATATTATCCAGTTCTCTTTTTTTTTTAGGTTGATGTCTATTTTCGTGTCTAAAGTTGTTTTATTTGTGGTACAGGCCCTGAATAAGCCAAAATAAGCTCAAGAGCGTATTTATGAAGAAATCGACACCAAGGTTTCGAAAGGACGATCATAAGACCCGATTCGCCCTTTTGTCAAGGAAAACATTCGGCACCATACAAAAGAATGATTGTAATGGTTTGAGAACCTTGGAGTTAGATGAAGTCGTCTTGGAGCTTATTTCTTATGATGGGTGGGATAAAATGTTCTCCATTAAAGAGCCCACCTACAAAGAGCTCACATTAGAAGTCTTAAGCTCCATTGAAGTTGCAAAGCAATGGTGTGCCAGCCCACCAAGTGTGATTACATTTCAAGCATTTGGGGAGAAACACCGGATCGCTCAAGATGAACTGGGCATATCCATGGGGCTCTACACAGAAGTATACACAAACACTCCTGAGTTTAAAGCCCTTGGCCATGACTTACCGTACCCCATTACAAATGAATCCTATTGGTGTTCCATAGAAAATCGCTCGAGGACAAGGAAGACATCCCAACTAGTGAACCGTGCCCATCGATACATCCATGCACTGCTGACTAGACGCATTGGGGGCAGACTGGACTCGACAGGGGTTGTCTCGCGCACGGACCTACTGATGCTGTACAGCATTATCGAGCGTCATCCAATACACATGGGGCATCTTCTCGCCGAAGTCTTAGCACACCATTGCCAGTTTGTTCGCCTTGGAGCAATTTTCGCCGGGCCATATATCACAAGAATGATCAAAGGCATGGGCCTTCTTGAGCACACCCAAGGCATGACAGTTGTTTGTTCTATGGCACCACTCAGCATGCAGACTCTGACTTGCATTGGTATTGTTGAGAAGCGGGCTACCATACACTGGCTTGCACAGCACCAAGGAACACATGCACAAGACAATCATTCTTCGCACGAGACGGACGCCGGTTCAGAGTCTAAGTCCGAGCCAGAGTCCATAGAGCAGAGACCACCACTTGAGGCACAATTTGCAAGATTTCGCACTGAGTTCTACCAGCAACTGCAGACACTTGAGAGAGGACACAGAGAGTTAGCTGCATCACTGAGCCGCATTGAGAGTGCCACTACTGAGATCCTGATATTCATACGCAGCTCTTCATCTTCAGTGGGCACCACCTCCACAGCTACCACCTATGCGCCATCATCACGGCCATCCGACTCTTAGACTCCCAGCATCACGCCACTCGTTGTTGTTACTGATGTTCTTTTTATCTATTTTACTTCTCTACTTGTTGTTTACATTAGTGTTTCTTTTTTAAGTTAGTTAGGGTTTGGACCCTACTAAACTTTCTTTGTTTATTTTGAATTTTTTGTTTTTGCACTCTCCTCTATTATTTTCATTCTGGAGTTGTGATCAGTGTTTTGTATTTTTCCAGGAATTTCTTTAGGAATGTTTCACACTCCAAGCCCTAACCACATGGACCACCCCCAGTACACATGCATTTCATCGACGGAATGGGGAAGTTTCTTACTCCATCTTTGAACTCTTGTTATATATATTTCCCACCCTGTACTGCTGATTTAGGTACATTGGGGACAATGTACAGCTTTAGGTGTAGGGATGGAGTATTATACTGTACTGTATGCTTGAATTACCTATGATAGCTATGATCTTATTTTAAGGATTTCCTAGCTTGGTAGAATGACAGTAGTGAGTAGTACTTTACATGTGCTTGAATGTAGTTTTGTTTCATCTTTAGTGCACATTTATACCTGCTCACTATAACTTTCACTTCTGACTCCCTAACCCATTTTATTGATTTTGTGATAGGATGTAAAATTCTTCTTTCAATTGTGCTTTAAAAACTTTTGAGTCTCCTATTTTTGCTTTAACACTAAGTGAGGTTTTTAACAGGTAATTGATCAGGCATCTAGAAAAACAAAATTAAAAAAAATCAAAAATAAAAAAATAAAATATATTTATAATTATAATAATAAAAAAATAATCTGAAAATGAGTCTATGTTAGTATTCCTCTGTTCGTAAAAGCATGAATGCGTATATGTAGATTTATAATCAAGTAAGTTGGGTGGCTCTTTTGCCTGGCCAGCATGTGCATCATTCGGAAAGTTTTTTGTGCAGTCTACATTAGGCGGACTCAAAAAAAAAAATTTCTTTCTGACCTATCGGGAGCCTGAAACCTGTTCTACCTTCACTTGATGTTAAAGTTCCGTTTTGAGACCAGAAGATTTTTAACTGACTATTGAGAGGGTCTTTAGCACTTCTAACACTAACTTCAATTTATATGAGGTGAATAGACATCCTGGGGTAATCTAGGGTGTGGAGGTCAGGGTATTAGTCAGCACACACCCACAAGAACACTTTAGATGAAACAGAGCTGATATTACTTGTCTATATATTGAACAACTCACTTCTTGATTTCTAACCATCTATGCTTGTGGAGTTCTGTACATTTGAGCTTGAGGTCGTATATTTAGCCATTTATCTTCTTGCCCCTGTTCTTCATGTTTGTTTGCTTGGGGACAAGCAAACGCTTAGGTGTGCGGATGTTTGATAAACGTCTAAATATACGTATTTGTGTATTTTATCCTGTTCTCTTTTTGTTAAGTTGATGTCTATTTTCGTGTCTAAAGTTGTTTTATTTGTGTTACAGGGCCTGAATAAGCCAAAATAAGCTCAAGAGCGTATTTATGAAGAAATCGACACCAAGGTTTCGAAAGGACGATCATAAGACCCGATTCGCCCTTTTGTCAAGGAAAACATTCGGCACCATACAAAAGAATGATTGTAATGGTTTGAGAACCTTGGAGTTAGATGAAGTCGTCTTGGAGCTTATTTCTTATGATGGGTGGGATAAATTGTTCTCCATTAAAGCGCCCACCTACAAAGAGCTCACATTAGAAGTGTTAAGCTAAATTGAAGTTGCAAAGCAATGGTGTGCCAGCCGACCAAGTGTGATTACATTTCAAGCATTTGGGGAGAAACACCAGATCTCTCAAGATGAACTGGGCATATCCATGGGGCTCTACACAGAAGTATACACAAACACTATTGAGTTTAAAGCCCTTGGCCATGACTTACCGTACCCCATTACAAATGAATCCTATTGGTGTTCCATAGAAAATCGCTCGAGGACAAGGAAGACATCCCAACTAGTGAACCGTGCCCATCGATACATCCATGCACTGCTGACTAGAGGCATTGGGGGCAGACTGGACTCGACAGGGGTTGTCTCGCGCACGGACCTACTGATGCTGTACAGCATTATCGAGCGTCATCCAATACACATGGGGCATCTTCTCGCCGAAGTCTTAGCACAATAGGGCCAGTTTGTTCGCCTTGGAGCAATTTTCGCCGGGCCATATATCACAAGAATGATCAAAGGCATGGGTCTTCTTTAGCACACCCAAGGCATGACAGTTGTTGGTTCTATGGCACCACTCAGCATGAAGACTCTGACTTGCATTGGTATTGTTGAGAAGCGGGCTACCATACACAGGCTTGCACAGCACCAAGGAACACATGCACAAGACAATCATTCTTCGCACGAGACGGACACCGGTTCAGAGTCTAAGGCCGAGCCCGAGTCCATAGAGCAGAGACCACCACTTGAGGCACAGTTTGCAAGGTTTCGCACTGAGGTCTACCAGCAACTGCAGACACTTGAGAGAGGACACAGAGAGTTAGCTGCATCACTGAGCCGCATTGAGAGTGCCACTACTGAGATCCTGATATTCATACGCAGCTCTTCATCTTCAGTGGGCACCACCTCCACAGCTACCACCTATGCGCCATCATCACGGCCATCCGACTCTTAGACTCCCAGCATCACGCCACTCGTTGTTGTTACTGATGTTCTTTTTATCTATTTTACTTCTCTACTTGTTGTTTACATTAGTGTTTCTTTTTTAAGTTAGTTAGGGTTTTGACCCTACTAAACTTTCTTTGTTTATTTTGAATTTTTTGTTTTTGCACTCTCCTCTATTATTTTCATTCTGGAGTTGTGATCAGTGTTTTGTATTTTTCCAGGAATTTCTTTAGGAATGTTTCACACTCCAAGCCCTCACCACATGGACCACCCCCAGTAGAGATGCATTTCATCGACGGAATGGGAAGTTTCTTACTCCATCTTTGAACTCTTGTTATATATATTTCCCACCCTGTACTGCTGATTTAGGTACATTGGGGACAATGTACAGCTTTAGGTGTAGGGATGGAGTATTATACTGTACTGCATGCTTGAATTACCTATGATAGCTATGATCTTATTTTAAGGATTTCCTAACTTGGTAGAAAGACAGTAGTGAGTAGTACTTTACATGTGCTTGAATGTAGTTTTGTTTCATCTTTAGTGCACATTTATACCTGCTCACTATAACTTTCACTTCTGACTCCCTAACCCATTTTATTGATTTTGTGATAGGATGTAAAATTCTTCTTTCAATTGTGCTTTAAAAACTTTTGAGTCTCCTATTTTTGCTTTAACACTAAGTGAGGTTTTTAACAGGTAATTGATCAGGCGTCTAGAAAAACAAAATTAAAAAAAATCAAAAATAAAAAAATAAAATATATTTATAATTATAATAATAAAAAAATAATCTGAAAATGAGTCTATGTTAGTATTCCTCTGTTCGTAAAAGCATGAATGCGTATATGTAGATTTATAATCAAGTAAGTTGGGTGGCTCTTTTGCCTGGCCAGCATGTGCATCATTCGGAAAGTTTTTTGTGCAGTCTACATTAGGCGGACTCAAAAAAAAAAATTTCTTTCTGACCTATCGGGAGCCTGAAACCTGTTCTACCTTCACTTGATGTTAAAGTTCCGTTTTGAGACCAGAAGATTTTTAACTGACTATTGAGAGGGTCTTTAGCACTTCTAACACTAACTTCAATTTATATCAGGTGAATAGACATCCTGGGGTAATCTAGGGTGTGGAGGTCAGGGTGTTAGTCAGCACACACCCACAAGAACACTTTAGATGAAACAGAGCTGATATTACTTGTCTATATATTGAACAACTCACTTCTTGATTTCTAACCATCTATGCTTGTGGAGTTCTGTACATTTGAGCTTGAGGTCGTATATTTAGCCATTTATCTTCTTGCCCCTGTTCTTCATGTTTGTTTGCTTGGGGACAAGCAAACGCTTAGGTGTGCGGATGTTTGATAAACATCTAAATATACGTATTTGTGTATTTTATCCTGTTCTATTTTTGTTAAGTTGATGTCTATTTTCGTGTCTAAAGTTGTTTTATTTGTGTTACAGGGCCTGAATAAGCCAAAATAAGCTCAAGAGCGTATTTATGAAGAAATCGACACCAAGGTTTCGAAAGGACGATCATAAGACCCGATTCGCCCTTTTGTCAAGGAAAACATTCGGCACCATACAAAAGAATGATTGTAATGGTTTGAGAACCTTGGAGTTAGATGAAGTCGTCTTGGAGCTTATTTCTTATGATGGGTGGGATAAATTGTTCTCCATTAAAGCGCCCACCTACAAAGAGCTCACATTAGAAGTGTTAAGCTAAATTGAAGTTGCAAAGCAATGGTGTGCCAGCCGACCAAGTGTGATTACATTTCAAGCATTTGGGGAGAAACACCAGATCTCTCAAGATGAACTGGGCATATCCATGGGGCTCTACACAGAAGTATACACAAACACTCCTGAGTTTAAAGCCCTTGGCCATGACTTACCGTACCCCATTACAAATGAATCCTATTGGTGTTCCATAGAAAATCGCTCGAGGACAAGGAAGACATCCCAACTAGTGAACCGTGCCCATCGATACATCCATGCACTGCTGACTAGAGGCATTGGGGGCAGACTGGACTCGACAGGGGTTGTCTCGCGCACGGACCTACTGATGCTGTACAGCATTATCGAGCGTCATCCAATACACATGGGGCATCTTCTCGCCGAAGTCTTAGCACAATAGGGCCAGTTTGTTCGCCTTGGAGCAATTTTCGCCGGGCCATATATCACAAGAATGATCAAAGGCATGGGTCTTCTTTAGCACACCCAAGGCATGACAGTTGTTGGTTCTATGGCACCACTCAGCATGAAGACTCTGACTTGCATTGGTATTGTTGAGAAGCGGGCTACCATACACAGGCTTGCACAGCACCAAGGAACACATGCACAAGACAATCATTCTTCGCACGAGACGGACACCGGTTCAGAGTCTAAGGCCGAGCCCGAGTCCATAGAGCAGAGACCACCACTTGAGGCACAGTTTGCAAGGTTTCGCACTGAGGTCTACCAGCAACTGCAGACACTTGAGAGAGGACACAGAGAGTTAGCTGCATCACTGAGCCGCATTGAGAGTGCCACTACTGAGATCCTGATATTCATACGCAGCTCTTCATCTTCAGTGGGCACCACCTCCACAGCTACCACCTATGCGCCATCATCACGGCCATCCGACTCTTAGACTCCCAGCATCACGCCACTCGTTGTTGTTACTGATGTTCTTTTTATCTATTTTACTTCTCTACTTGTTGTTTACATTAGTGTTTCTTTTTTAAGTTAGTTAGGGTTTTGACCCTACTAAACTTTCTTTGTTTATTTTGAATTTTTTGTTTTTGCACTCTCCTCTATTATTTTCATTCTGGAGTTGTGATCAGTGTTTTGTATTTTTCCAGGAATTTCTTTAGGAATGTTTCACACTCCAAGCCCTCACCACATGGACCACCCCCAGTACAGATGCATTTCATCGACGGAATGGGAAGTTTCTTACTCCATCTTTGAACTCTTGTTATATATATTTCCCACCCTGTACTGCTGATTTAGGTACATTGGGGACAATGTACAGCTTTAGGTGTAGGGATGGAGTATTATACTGTACTGCATGCTTGAATTACCTATGATAGCTATGATCTTATTTTAAGGATTTCCTAACTTGGTAGAAAGACAGTAGTGAGTAGTACTTTACATGTGCTTGAATGTAGTTTTGTTTCATCTTTAGTGCACATTTATACCTGCTCACTATAACTTTCACTTCTGACTCCCTAACCCATTTTATTGATTTTGTGATAGGATGTAAAATTCTTCTTTCAATTGTGCTTTAAAAACTTTTGAGTCTCCTATTTTTGCTTTAACACTAAGTGAGGTTTTTAACAGGTAATTGATCAGGCGTCTAGAAAAACAAAATTAAAAAAAATCAAAAATAAAAAAATAAAATATATTTATAATTATAATAATAAAAAAATAATCTGAAAATGAGTCTATGTTAGTATTCCTCTGTTCGTAAAAGCATGAATGCGTATATGTAGATTTATAATCAAGTAAGTTGGGTGGCTCTTTTGCCTGGCCAGCATGTGCATCATTCGGAAAGTTTTTTGTGCAGTCTACATTAGGCGGACTCAAAAAAAAAAATTTCTTTCTGACCTATCGGGAGCCTGAAACCTGTTCTACCTTCACTTGATGTTAAAGTTCCGTTTTGAGACCAGAAGATTTTTAACTGACTATTGAGAGGGTCTTTAGCACTTCTAACACTAACTTCAATTTATATCAGGTGAATAGACATCCTGGGGTAATCTAGGGTGTGGAGGTCAGGGTGTTAGTCAGCACACACCCACAAGAACACTTTAGATGAAACAGAGCTGATATTACTTGTCTATATATTGAACAACTCACTTCTTGATTTCTAACCATCTATGCTTGTGGAGTTCTGTACATTTGAGCTTGAGGTCGTATATTTAGCCATTTATCTTCTTGCCCCTGTTCTTCATGTTTGTTTGCTTGGGGACAAGCAAACGCTTAGGTGTGCGGATGTTTGATAAACATCTAAATATACGTATTTGTGTATTTTATCCTGTTCTATTTTTGTTAAGTTGATGTCTATTTTCGTGTCTAAAGTTGTTTTATTTGTGTTACAGGGCCTGAATAAGCCAAAATAAGCTCAAGAGCGTATTTATGAAGAAATCGACACCAAGGTTTCGAAAGGACGATCATAAGACCCGATTCGCCCTTTTGTCAAGGAAAACATTCGGCACCATACAAAAGAATGATTGTAATGGTTTGAGAACCTTGGAGTTAGATGAAGTCGTCTTGGAGCTTATTTCTTATGATGGGTGGGATAAATTGTTCTCCATTAAAGCGCCCACCTACAAAGAGCTCACATTAGAAGTGTTAAGCTCCATTGAAGTTGCAAAGCAATGGTGTGCCAGCCGACCAAGTGTGATTACATTTCAAGCATTTGGGGAGAAACACCAGATCTCTCAAGATGAACTGGGCATATCCATGGGGCTCTACACAGAAGTATACACAAACACTCCTGAGTTTAAAGCCATTGGCTATGACTTACCGTACCCCATTACAAATGAATCCTATTGGTGTTCCATAGAAAATCGCTCGAGGACAAGGAAGACATCCCAACTAGTGAACCGTGCCCATCGATACATCCATGCACTGCTGACTAGAGGCATTGGGGGCAGACTGGACTCGACAGGGGTTGTCTCGCGCACGGACCTACTGATGCTGTACAGCATTATCGAGCGTCATCCAATACACATGGGGCATCTTCTCGCCGAAGTCTTAGCACAATAGGGCCAGTTTGTTCGCCTTGGAGCAATTTTCGCCGGGCCATATATCACAAGAATGATCAAAGGCATGGGTCTTCTTTAGCACACCCAAGGCATGACAGTTGTTGGTTCTATGGCACCACTCAGCATGAAGACTCTGACTTGCATTGGTATTGTTGAGAAGCGGGCTACCATACACGAGGCTTGCACAAGCACCAAGGAACACATGCACAAGACAATCATTCTTCGCACGAGACGGACACCGGTTCAGAGTCTAAGGCCGAGCCCGAGTCCATAGAGCAGAGACCACCACTTGAGGCACGTTTGCAAGGTTTCGCACTGAGGTCTACCAAAGAACTCGCAGACACTTGAGAGAGGACACAGAGAGTTAGCTGCATCACTGAGCCGCATTGAGAGTGCCACTACTGAGATCCTGATATTCATACGCAGCTCTTCATCTTCAGTGGGCACCACCTCCACAGCCTACCACCTATGCGCCATCATCACGGCCATCCGACTCTTAGACTCCCAAAGATCACGCCACTCGTTGTTGTTACCGATGTTCTTTTTATCTATTTTACTTCTCTACTTGTTGTTTACATTAGTGTTTCTTTTTTAAGTTAGTTAGGGTTTTGACCCTACTAAACTTTCTTTGTTTATTTTGAATTTTTTGTTTTTGCACTCTCCTCTATTATTTTCATTCTGGAGTTGTGATCGGTGTTTTGTATTTTTCCGAGAATTTCTTTAGGAATGTTTCACACTCCAAGCCCTCACCACATGGACCACCCCGGTCATGATGCATTTCATCGACGGAATGGGAAGTTTCTTACTCCATCTTTGAACTCTTGTTATATATATTTCCCACCTCACTGCTTGATTTAGGTACATTGGGGACAATGTACGACTTTAGGTGTAGGGATGGAGTATTATACTTTGTCTTGCATGCTTGAATTACCTATGATAGCTATGATCTTATTTTAAGGATTTCCTAACTTGGTAGAAAGACAGTAGTGAGTAGTACTTTACATGTGCTTGAATGTAGTTTTGTTTCATCTTTAGTGCACATTTATACCTGCTCACTATAACTTTCACTTCTGACTCCCTAACCCATTTTATTGATTTTGTGATAGGATGTAAAATTCTTCTTTCAATTGTGCTTTAAAAACTTTTGAGTCTCCTATTTTTGCTTTAACACTAAGTGAGGTTTTTAACAGGTAATTGATCAGGCGTCTAGAAAAACAAAATTAAAAAAAATCAAAAATAAAAAAATAAAATATATTTATAATTATAATAATAAAAAAATAATCTGAAAATGAGTCTATGTTAGTATTCCTCTGCTCGTAAAAGCATGAATGCTTATATGTAGATTTATAATCAAGTAAGTTGGGTGGCACTTTTGCCTGGCCAGCATGTGCATCCTTCGGAAAGTTTTTTATGCAGTCTACATTAGGCGGACTCGAAAAAAAAAAATTTATTTTCTGACCTATCGGGCGCCTGAAACCTGTTCTACCTTCACTTGATGTTAAAGTTCCGTTTTGAGACCAGAAGATTTTTAACTGACTATTGAGAGGGTCTTTAGCACTTCTAACACTAACTTTAATTTATATGAGGTGAATGGACATCCTGGGGTAATCTACGGTGTGGAGCTCAGGGTGGGAGTCAGCACACACCCACAAGAACACTTTAGATGAAACAGAGCTGATATTACTTGTCTATATATTGAACAACTCACTTCTTGATTTCTAACCATCTATGCTTGTGGAGTTCTGTACATTTGAGCTTGAGGTCGTATATTTAGCCATTATTCTTCTTGCCCCTGTTCTTCATGTTTGTTTGCTTGGGGACAAGCAAACGCTTAGGTGTGCGGATGTTTGATAAACGTCTAAATATACGTATTTGTGTATTTTATCCTGTTCTCTTTTTGTTAAGTTGATGTCTATTTTCGTGTCTAAAGTTGTTTTATTTGTGTTACAGGGCCTGAATAAGCCAAAATAAGCTCAAGAGCGTATTTATGAAGAAATCGACACCAAGGTTTCAAAAGGACGATCATAAGACCCGATTCGCCCTTTTGTCAAGGAAAACATTCGGCACCATACAAAAGAATGATTGTAATGGTTTGAGAACCTTGGAGTTAGATGAAGTTGTCTTGGAGCTTATTTCTTATGATGGGTGGGATAAATTGTTCTCCATTAAAGAGCCCACCTACAAAGAGCTCACATTAGAAGTGTTAAGCTCCATTGAAGTTGCAAAGCAATGGTGTGCCAGCCGACCAAGTGTGATTACATTTCAAGCATTTGGGGAGAAACACCGGATCTCTCAAGATGAACTGGGCATATCCATGGGGCTCTACACAGAAGCGTACACAAACACTCCTGAGTTTAAAGCCCTTGGCTATGACTTACCGTACCCCATTACAAATGAATCCTATTGGAGTTCCATAGCAAATCGCTCGAGGACATGCAAGGCATCCCAACTAGTGAACCCTGCCCATCGATACATCCATGCACTGCTGACTAGAGGCATTGGGGGCAGACTGGAGTCGACAGGGTTTGTCTCGCGCACGGACCTACTTATGCTGTACAGCATTATCGAGCATCATCCAATACACATGGGGCATCTTCTCGCGGAAGTCTTAGCACATCAGGGCCAGTTTGTTCGCCTTGGAGCAATTTTCGCCGGGTCATATATCACAAGAATGATCAAAGGCATGGGCCTTCTTGAGCACACCCAAGGCATGACAGTTGTTGGTTCTATGGCACCACTTAGCATGCAGACTCTGACTTGCTTTGGTATAGTTGAGAAGCGGGGTACCATACACAGGCTTGCACAGCACCAAGGAACACACGCACTGATGAGCGCATTTCATAAATATGTATTGCATGCTTTACCCTCATCATTATTGAATATTTTGGCTGTAATTCTCCAAGTACGGTGCTATTTGAGGTATTCGTTGTTCGTCATGCAGATATCAAAGTCCTGAAGTAAGAAGAAGAGGTTTTGGGACAATTTAAGAAGCTAAAGGACTTAGGAGAAACCTCATCAAGCTCAGCACTGCTTGAGCACGCCTGTGCTGTTTCCCGTGCAAAGTGCAGGAGAATTCAACCACAACTCAGCACAGCCTGAGTCCGCTGAGCACGGGTGTGAAAACCTCAGCACGGTCGAAGCACGCCCGTGCTTTTTCCCGTGCAAATTACAGGAGAATGCAGCCACAGATCAGCACAGCTAGAGTTCGCTGAGCATGGTCGTGAAACCTCAGCACGGTCGAAGCACGCCCGTGCTGTTCCCCGTGCAGATTACAGGAATGTGAGTTTTCTGAAGAGTTATTTGGCCGTAATCTGCACGGCTTGAAGCACGGCTTCAACACGCCCGTGCTCACATCGAGAAGACTTTAAAACCCTAGAAACTCAGTTTCTAGGGGGACTTTTGGTGGGCGAACTTTGGGAGAAAGAAAGGGAGAGCTTTGGGGGTTCATCCTCCACTTCATCAATGGTATGCCAAGCTTATGGTAGACCGATCGAGAGGAGATTACACGGCATCGTAGATCCTTTGACAACCTCAAGGATGCAAGAAATTAGGGAGTTTTCAATTCCTTGTCTTTTAATTTCTTTGTCATTATGTTTGTTGGTTGTCATCATGAGGGGCTAAACTCTTAAGGGAGCGCCGGGGTTGGTTGTATGACGTTGTAGCTTGAACTCATTGCCTTTACTTGCAGTATTTATGTATGTCTTGTTCCTTTTAATAAATCAAGGTTATTGGCTATCTTGTATGTTGTTTAGTGCTTGATGCTTGGCAGTTAGCTTCTCCTGTCTAGGCTTGTGAATCACTGTTGATTGTTGCAAGTAGCGGGGGTTCAACTTAGGGCTCAGCAGCGCTAGAAACCACATACTTATAGCATAACTAGGTTTAGAACTAAAGACATCTCTGATAAATACTGAGAAAGACCGAGTTAGTGAACGCCGGAAATCCAACCCCGGGGCCCCATCTCCTCCATTGAGTCAAACCTCAATCTTCCCTTGGTGAACTTTCCATTCCCTTAACCTCCTCGAAGTTAGTCCAAAGTCAATTCCTTCATCTTCGGTTTGGTTAGATATTAAGTAGGACGTTAGTATTAGAAGCTATACCAGTCCCTCTGGATTCGACTACCCGACCCTTTGGGTACATTATACTACTTGTACGACCCGTGCACTTGCAGATACGCAAGGGGCGTACCACGCACAAGACCCTCATTCTTCGCACGAGACGGACACCGGTTCAGAGTCTAAGTCCGAGCCAGAGTCCAGAGAGCAGAGACCACCACTTGAGGCACAGTTTGCAGAATTTCGCACTAAGGTCTGCCAGCAACTGCAGACGCTTGAGAGAGGGCACAGAGAGTTAGCTACATCACTGAGCTGCATTGAGAGTGCCACCACTGAGATCCTGACATTCATACGCAGCTCTTCATCTTCAGTGGGCACCACCTCCACAGCTACCACCTATGCGGCATCATCACGGCCATCCGACTCTTAGACTCCCAGCATCACGCCACTTGTTGTTGTTACTGATGTTCTTTTTATCTATTTTACTTCTCTACTTGTTGTTTACATTAGTGTTTCTTTTTTAAGTTAGTTAGGGTCTCGACCCTACTAAACGTTCTTTGTTTATTTTGAATTTTCTGTTTTTGCCCTCTCCTCTATTATTTTCATTCTGGAGTTGTGATCAGTATTTTGTATTTTTCCAGGAATTTCTTTAGGAATGCTTCACACTAAAAGCCCTCACCACAGGGACCACCCCCAGTACACATGCATTTCATTGACGGATTGGGGAAGTTTCTTACTCCATCTTTAAACTCTTGTTATATATAATTCCCACCCTGTACTGCTGATTTATGTACATTGGGGACAATGTACAGCTTTAGGTCTATGGATGGAGTATTATACTGTACTGCATGCTTGAATTACCTATGATAGCTATGATCTTATTTTAAGGATTTCCTAGCATGGTAGAATGACAGTAGTGAGTTGTACTTTACATGCGCTTGAATGTAGTTTTGTTTCATCTTTAGTGAACATTTATACCTGCTCACTATAACTTTCATTTCTGACTCTCTAACCCATCTTATTGATTTTGTGATAGGATGTTAAATTTTTCTTTCAATAGTCCTTTAAAAACTTTTGAGCCTCCTGTTTTTGCTTTAACACTAAGTGACGGTTTTAACAGGTAATTGATCAGGCGTCTTGAAAAAACAAATTAAAAAAAATCAAAAATAAAAAAATAAAATATATTTATAATTATAATAATAAAAAAATAATCTGAAAATGAGTCTGTTAGTATTCCTCTGCTCGTAAAAGCATGAATGCGTATATGCAGATTTGTAATCAAGTAAGTTGGCTGGCTCTTTTGCCTAGCCAGCATGTGCATCCTTCGGAAAGTTTTTTGTGCAGTCTACATTAGGCGGACTCGAAAAAAAAAAATTTATTTTCTGACCTATCGGGCGCCTGAAACCTGTTCTACCTTCACTTCATGTTAAAGTTCCGTTTTGAGACTATAAGATTTTTAACTGACTATTGAGTGGGTCTTTAGCACTTCTAACACTAACTTCAATTTATATGAGGTGAATGGGCATCCTTTGGTAATCCAGGGTGTGGAGGTCAGGGTGGGAGTCAGTTGATAAGTGCTTGATTATATATATTTTATAATATCGGTTTACATGCATTGAGCATCACTTTTATCAGGTTTTAGCATTAACAAGGTGTGTTTTGTGTTCTTTTGTGCAAACAGGGCTTTGGAGACATGACGTATAGGAAGAAGCAAAGATAGGGTGTGATGACACGTTTCAAATCCACAATCAGAAGCTGTGTTCATATGCATGCAGGTGTTGAGGATTTCAAAGTATAGAAAGCCACACACCCTACCACATGAGCGTCTGCCCGACTGTGTGGACTCCAAGGAAGACTTCCCGGGGGGGGGAGGGTGGGGGGAATCACTGTTGCATTTTGGTACGCCCCTTGTGTAACCGCAAGTGCACGAGTCGCACGAGTCGCACAAGTAGTAAAGTGTACCCTTAAGGTCGGGTAGTCGAATCCCCAGGGACTGGTATAGCTTCTAATACTAACGTCCTGCTTAATATCTAACAAGACAGAAGATGATGAAATTGACTTTGGATTAACTTCAAGGAGGTTAAGGGAAAGATAAGTTCACCAAGGGAAGGGTTGAGGATTGACTCGATGGAGGAGACGGGGCCCCGGGGTTGGATTTCTGACGTTCACTAACTCGGTCTTTCTCAGTATTTATCAGAGATGTCTTCAGTTCTAAACCTAGTTATGCTATAAGCATGTGGTTTCTAGCGCTGCCGAGCCCTAAGTTGAACTCCCACTCCTTGCAACAATCAATAACGATTCACAAGCCTAGATAGGAGAACCTAACTACCAAGCAATCAAGCACTAAACAACATACAAGATAGCTAATAACCTTGATTTATTGAAAGGAACAAGACATTCATAAAAACTGCAAGTAAAGAATTGAGTTCAAGCTACAACGTCATACAGACAACCCCGGGGCTCCCTTAAGAGTTTAGCCCCTCATAATGACAAACCACAAGTACAATGCCAAAGAAATTAAAAGACAAGAAGTTGAAAACTCCCTAATTTCTTGCATCCCTGAGGTTGTCGAAGGACAATCCATGTAATCTCCTCCCGATCGGCCTACCATAGGCTTGGCATTTCCTTGATGAAGAGGAGGATGAACCGCCAAAGCTCTCCCTTTCTTTCTCCCTATGTTCGCCCACCAAAAGTCCCCTTAGAAACAGAGTTTCTAGGGTTTTAATGTCTTCTCGATGTGAGCACGGGCGTGTTGAAGCCGTGCTTCAAGCCGTGCAGATTACGGGCAAATAAATCTCCATAAAACTCACATTCCTGTAATCTGCACGGGGAACAGCACGGGAGTGCTCAGCGAATCCTCCTGCAATTTGCACGGGGAATAGCACGGGCGTGCTCAAGCCGTGCTGAGCTTGATGAGGTTTCTTCTAAGTCCTTTACCTTCTAAAATTGTTCCAAAACACTTCTTCTTGCTTCAAGACTTTGATATCTGCATGACAAACAACGAATACCTCAAATAGCACCGTACTTGGAGAATTAAAGCTAAAATATTCAATAATTATGAGGGTAAAGCATGCAATACATATATATGAAATGTGCTCATCAAATACCCCCAAACTTGAATTGTTGCTTGTCCTCAAGCAACTTTATTCCCCTAATAAAGTGATGAGTGCATGACCTCTGATCTGAACAAATTAAAAGAGTTAGTGAAGCTTAAGGAGTTTCTTAGATTAGTGACTTAGTCAATTGAAGGCTTGTAAAAGATTTTACTCTTACTCCGTACTACCGTGTGTGTGTGTCGCCTCCTGGAGCATGTCAAAACTGTTCTTGAGGGGGTCTAGTACAAGCTCTTTCTTCTCAATATTTTCACTGCTGACTCCTAAACTGGGTAGCAGCTTCATACACCCTAGAGGCAGCCATTTCACTTGGTAGGTCATCAAAAATGACATTTGTGATGCCTAAAATCCGACTACTCAAGTGCGCCTTTCGCTTTTTCTAAAGTGATAGCTCATTCTACCATCTTTCTCATAAAAATTGACAGGGCATCCAAAATGGAATCCGACTTGTCACAAAATTCTATTCATTTTCTCACAAAATTCTAGCTTTTATTAATTTGAGTTTGGAGTCAACATATAATTTTTCAGCCTTATAAACTAACCCTTCCTCTAACATAGTAACAACACAACAGAAGGCTAGTGTTAGCATTTGGGTTTCCAAAGTAAGAGCAAAATAAAACTTTAAGTTCAACAAAAGTGCACTAATATGCTCAAAAACTCCTAGCTTAGCAATTCTCAACCAAAAATTTCATAGATCGTCCTAAGTCATGCACAACATCTAATCTATTTAGAACACAAATACATAACCCTACTGTAGCAAAAGTACTGTTGCAGTACTGTAGCAAAAGTACTCTACACACCCGTGTGAAATTTCCACACGGACGTGTGATAATTTTTAGGGATCTTTTCGGCCACTTTCGGGAGACAAGGCGGCGAGGGCTTGGGAAGCTTTCTTTACCAACTTGGATTGATTCCTCCTCCGTCATAGCATCAAGGAAGCCATCAGCGACCTAGATTCGCAGTGGATTCAATCCAGACGTGGAAACTACCCATCAAGACCATCATCACGGATTTATGGGGGTTATTCTTTATGTCTTTGGAACTTTATTCTTAATTTATTATTTGTTTGGTGACTCACTCTATGGAGAGCGAAACCCCTAGAGGGTATTCGGACATGTAAACCCTAGGATTCTTATTTTCATTAGATTTACATTGTGTTTCTATTCGAATTTATAAGTTTGGGTTTTACTGTTGAGTTCTTAATGCTTGTTTGTGCTTTTGATTTCATTATTAATTGCCTTGCATGTTTTATTCAATCTAGTGAAGAGAGAGATCACCACTAGGTTTAGAATTACCAAGAGTAAAGAGGGTTGAGAGGGTGAGCCGTGCGATAGTGGAGTGTCTCCTTTCCCTTCTGACAGATATTTCCTATCTCCATATTCCCTAAGTGTCAAGCAACCATATGTGGTGTGAGGCGTCGAGAGAATTCTCCGCCGGGACCTCGTAGGGGGTTAGGGATCTTTCACCTGGAGGCAGGGTTAGATCTACTTTCAGGAATTGGATAGGCAGAGTGTTAGGAATAGCATATCACAGAATTAATTCCAAGTACAAGGAAGGTGATAAAAACCACTGATAGCAAAACAACTTACCTGTTGGACAACAGCGAGAGAATTAGCACTGCTGCATTTGCCATGGTTGAAGTTTCCACATGTACCATGTGGAGTCCCAAAACTAGCAAATCTAATAGAAGAGATAAGTTGATTAGGATAGGAGCACTCCAAAGTCAGCATCGGCCCCAATCTCCCTCTATTCTGTCGTGAAGAGTTCCAACCATCTACTGGACCAGGGTGCTACTCTGATACATGTGCACACGCGCTTCCAATCTGTTTTGTTGCGAAAGATATCTGTGTAGGATCCCCACCCATCTCTTCAAAAAGAACTAGAGTGTTGCTCTCAGGTTTAATAAATGAACGAGGAACATGGTACCTAGGTACAATCACATACAAGTGAGATTATTTGAGGCTCAGCCAGCCGGATTTTTAAAAGCAGTTTCAGAAACTCACAGTTGCTGAGATGGTTTCCCACAGTTCTTTAGACATTTGTCATCCCTGAAAGCTCCTCCATAATTGCAAGAAGAGCAGCCACTCTGCGGAGCAATGTTTTTTGGCCAATACCGCCCAATGCTCTGTCCATTCACCCATGCCTCACCCTTGCATATTCCAGTGAAGTCTATGGCAGTAGGTTCATTGCCCTCGGGGGCATCAAAGGTTGTCTGCGTAAAGAACATGTGATGGGCCTTTACCGACAATGGTTGAAGAACAATGAGTAAAAAAGACAACCGGATGGGGTCCTTAAGGAGATGAGAACAACCTGCTAGATAGCATTTATAATTGCTTATTGTAATAATTAACCAGTCACCTCCAACTTACGGTTTCGTACACTAAACCAGATTTCAACACAAGATTTGATACACCTTCCACTCCTAGGAGAGTTAAGAAGGCATTTGCCCTCAGTTAGAACTCCAATGTTCACCGTATGTGTTTTACCAACAGTCTCAGAAAATAAAACCTAATAAAGGGGGCCATAGTTTTCCTTTAATTTTCCCCTAGGAACAGTGACAAGAACAAATGAGATGGATCATCCATAATTGGCAGGGACTGCAAATAAGTGTAGTCCTTTGAATGAATACAATTGTTAAAGTTGATTCATTGGCCTCTGCTCAAAGGTGACAGATTGGAGCTCCTTTGCAGATGTATTAACAACTAAGGAGATCCTCGGTGGCAATCCTTGTAGGATTGTAGTTGTGATTTCTTAAAAGTGTACTTATGACAATGGAATGAAAATGTCAATAAACTTTACCTTGTACCATATCAAAGGTTGATTTGCGGGTATGGTCGACAATGACCTCCACTGTGAAGCCGAAAAATCCTCAAATTGACTGGATTGTTCACCTCTAAGTCCAATCTGCACTTGCAAAACTTGAAGATGATAAGTAGCTTACAACCAATCTATAGTAGCAATCAACATAATGTTTTCTCACACCAAACTCAGGATCCAGTGAAGTAATAACATATTCTTTCAAGTTTGGGAGCATGAAACATCATTTTCAACTCATTCAACTAGGGAGTAGTACAGGCATTGCAGCAAGAAAAGCTTGTGAAATTGATACTCGATAATATGATTCACTTTGTAAAATGTAGATGTAGAGGTATATCGGGCTCCATAAGTAAGATGGAGAGTACAAGCATTTCTGCCTAGATCATATCCCGCTCGCCGAGACAACCGACCCGATAAGTCCACTCCTTTGTAGATAAATCTAATGAGCTGCTTTGGCCGTTCAACATCACGAGTCCAAGAATGCCAGCACCGACAAATCAAAAAATGCACCGTAGTTCTGGAAACAAATAAAATAGAATGAGAAAAACTGAAATAAATTCTTAATTCTTTAGTAAACAAGAGGATCCAAAAATGCCATGACCGAAACTTAAAGTCATTCACATCACCCGACATTTGATATTAAATCAAGAAAGAACAATTCAATCGGGAATTAGAACAACCTCGTAGGCCTACGGTTGCACTCGAAGATCAATTGTGTTAATCCCTGGTGAAAGCATAATGGTCTTTTCCGGAGTAACCTTTACATTATGATCTGTTACCTATTCCACCGCCCGCACCAAATTTCCATGGCACTAATAAATTCCAAGAACTAAAAAATGTAAGTACTATTTATTCATGAGGCAAGATGCATGAATGCAGAAAAGCAACTTCACAATATCAAACAATCTTCTTCGTTAACCCAAGAAAAATACAAAGAGTTTTTAGGTGAAGATGAGAAGCTTGCAGGCGGTTTACTCCCATCTTTCCATCATGCATCACCTGAATAGTTTTTATTTATGAAAGCATGAAGGACATGGCCAAGGGATTCCACATGAAGGTTAGAATGGGTCCCATTGAAAAGGAATGGCTCATCACCGCTGATTTCAAGGCTGTGAAACATAAACATACATAAGCAGTAAAAAGCAAGTTAGTTTATCACTTTATTGGATGCTCGGGATGAAATGAAGGGCACCGTTAGCAGCCCTGAAGCATATAACAAGAGTCACGATTCAGAAAGAATGTCCTCACCTAATGGAATACCGAGAGGTAATCACTCACATCAGCAGTAATATTTATTTGCTCATGCAACCCAGGTTTTGCAAATGCATCACTCTTTGAGATACCAATAGGTTCATTAACAAAAGTCCAATCTGAGCGCGTTGGCTTCGGAGGAATGATCAGATTCATCTGCGTGCTTATGTTTTAAATCTTGATATTTTATTTCTAGACTGGTAGTTTGAGAGTTTATCTGTATGGGAAACAAATGTCAGTGGATTACAAATAGGGAAGAAAGATTGGGATTTAACTTTATGAAACTTATATAAGAAAGTCTAGTTTCTGTAAGATAGATGGCAAATGCAGAAGCATCAAATATAGGGCATTTAGTTGAAATATACTCCATGTCTCTTGTTAGCAAGTGATAAATTTTACAATACTATTAAAGGAGAAAAGGTTTGATCAATAAATTCATGTTTACGTATCAAACCTGCCTGGCAGGGTTCTTGGAAATGTAAACAGAACTTCTCAGAAACAAAATAATGTACCTATAGCTCTAACAACAATCAAGAGGCTGGATTCAAGAAAATACAGAAAAAAATAATTAAAAGGAATCAAGTGTGACGTTTATCATGTTGTAGAGACTTGTAATAATCTGCATGGTGATAGTCACGCATGCAAAAAGTGTAGCTATTATGCCAACGTTTGTGTAAAAAGTGAAGGAGAAAAATAGCATTCCACAAAGAATATACATACCAATGTTGTAATCAACAAAATTCTACCATGAACAATAATGAATATCCACTTAATAGGTGAAAGCAAACCTGAGCAGTATTAAGTACAACATTTTGGCAATCGGGCAGTATGCTCACGAGACCATGCTCGGCAAATGAAATGACTTGCCATTGAAAATAACAGTTACATCAAACTAGATTCCTATGTTGGCGAAATGCCGCACGCCCGGTTGTTGTGTTATACACATGGGCCTGAAGCACGGAATGGTTAAAATCTTGCTGAAAAGGCTTGATAAATAATTAGATTTCTCAAGAATATTACTGATAAAAAGAGCAGAATCAAAATTTGAAAGCCATAAAAACCATTACATAAAACTCACAATCATGGCAAGAGACACTATTTGGGGTGCTGCCTTTCACTTTTGAGTAATTCAGTGTCACAAGCATTTATACATGAACTTATGTGAAGCACAGGTATGAAAATCTCAAGTGCTCTTCCAAACTGATGCATCCCTTTTTAAGAATACGTACATAATATCTCTAATCACTTGCAAATATAACATCCTTACTTTATGATGGATTAGCTCATAATCGATTCTTTACATTTGTCTCGTACATCAACTACCAACTGATAGCTTTAGCTACTCTAAGCTCTCAAGTTGAATCTATCAATTTCATTGACCCTAAACATTCGAACCCAGTTAAACATAAATATATAAAGGAAAAAGCTCATATGAAGGAATCATATAACCTGATTCTATGCCTGGTTTCAGAAATAAAGGCATCAGGCATGGGATCTAGAACTTTAAATCTCCAGAATATTTAAATTTAGTGACCATACCTCCACATTTGGAGCAAGAGAACTGGATGTTGGATCAGTTGCGACCAAAACCTTTTCACAAAGCTTTATAGCTTTATGTAGTTCCCTTAGGTGTCCCCATTTTGGTTGCCTTATGATTCCTACAATGTACAAGATAAAATAGAGAAAATCTTCAACGGTAGGCATCCCTATTCAACCTGATGTTAACAGGGGGTTTCACCATATAATTAAAAAATGAAAATGAAAATATGTAATTAAAGATATACATATTCAGGAGTGCAAAGAATTGCCAAATCCCTGATTCATCTATAAAAACCACCAAGAATATACTAGAGTAACTTTAAAAGATACCGCCTAGTAAACCTAACATCTTAATGCTATCCATTGTCATCATCCCCCGATCAATTAAAAATATGAAGAGATGGAAGTTCAAAGACTTTTTCCTGAGTAGATAAACCACTAAATAATAAGGGGCAAAAAACTTGAAATAAAAATGTGAATATACAACTACAAAGGAGATATATAGCACCAACTAACTAATTATGGTTGAAGGAGGTTTTTGTATTTGAAAAAATCTGGGAACCCAGATAAAATAGGCCTCCAGTCTCCATCCATCATACTGGATCGGGCAGAGTTGCTTTTATCACCTAAAACATGTTAAACTCCCAAACTTCTTCAAATTGTAATTTAATTACTCCTTCCTCTAAGTATATAATAAGCACTAGTCATCTGATAAAGACACACTAACAGTGCCAGTTGGAATCCTATGTGGTGTGGTGTGGTGTGGTGTGGTGCGGTGCGGTGCGGTGTACATTAAATTTCTGAAAAGAGTAAACCTAGAGAATATAGCGACAGCATTTCTGCATCAAAATTGATGGCCCAGTTATACTCTTTTTCAACACTTTAAAATAGAAATAAAGACAATGTTAGGATATATGAAACATTCTCTAATGGAATTATACTTAATGGATGAATTGGATTATCAAAAACCATTTTCTCCAAGCCATTGCAAGGCCATAAAAACAGGAAAACCTCTAAATTGATCAAAGTACTATATTTAAAGAAAATAACTCTTCGCCACACTTTTAAGCGAGAAAGGGGTAGGGTATGTTTCTTAAATGAAAGATGAGGCTATGAGAAGCCCTCATTAGTCAAAGTTCAATAACAGAACTATCCTGCCATTACACTTCAAGTTTATGAAAGCAGGTCGTTTGTTCACTCGCTCACACTCTGCAATATTATATAAACCTTATGTCATGACTAAGAGTTGTTTTGTGGCATCACGGACTAATTTTATGGGATGAATATCTATATTGCACCTAATTAATACAATGCATGCAATTACTTGTAGACAGTGATCCTATACTGCATACTAACATAGAATATTTTAGTCATTGAGGGCACTGAGGCAATAATATAATTCAAACATACCATATTCATCGAGAGGAGCATCATAGTCATAACTTGTAGCAATAAATGGGCCCCCTGAAGTGCGACCAAAGTTGGTCCCACCATGATACTGTAAGAAAACATATCAAATGAAATTATAAGTTTCCAATTGATTAAAATAGACAGAAATTATAATACTATAAGAAAATATATCACATGAAATGAGAAGCTGCACACTGATTAACTAGAGAGACATTCCAAAGACCAATTACCATATAGTAATTTTGAAAGGTACCACCTCGCTGGAAAAAACGAGCTACAGCAAATGCAATGTCTTGAACTGGTCTATATGGTACTGCTCCGCCAAAAGAAAGAAACCTGCGTAATCACAATTCAGTCAAATGAAATAAATGTAGGAGAAGTACATAAATAACACATAGGATAAGGCTTTAAAAACAGGGTGCGATTAATGACAGAAGAATATACTTTCCTCCCATAACCTAATAGCTATCAACCTACTGAACTGTTATGATTCTCAAATGTTTATAAAAACCTTACCACCCAGTCCAATTTTCCGTCCACATTTTAGGTTTCATGTTAGAATTTGGAGTGAACTGGTCACAGTAGAACCCGTTGCAAGTGTTAATCTGCAAAAAATACAAGCAGATATGTATGTGGGCATCAAAGAAGGCATCAATAATTCAATAACAAGAAAAAAATCATTTGCCAACTAATTAGAAGGGTAGGTGTACTTGATCTATTTAGTAAAATGAGTTCACATCTATTTCCAAAAGATACATTTTTTTTTCTTTTTATTAAACAGATTGTCTGCTTTCCACTCACTATAGGGTCGGGTGCATCAGCTTGCTGGCACATCACCCATGGTACACCAGTATCAAGAGACGTCGCCATGGATACCGACCAATTAATATATGTTTTAGCTGCTGATCCATAAGCTGACTGGATATTTCCATACTCATTCTCAATCTGCCATGAAAGTGATAGATTAGGCAGTGTGGGATGGAGATCGGAAACTCAGAATGAAGGGCTAGAAATTATGGCAACCTGAGATAAGATAATGGGTCCACCTTGGGATGCATATAGATTTTCCTTCTTCATCATATCCACAATTTTTGCAGTGAATTTCTGCATCTCTGCCTGAAATTGGAGCAAATGTCAGAACGGCCGAAGCAGATGAGAATAGCAAATAAGCATATTTATCACAAAAAATAAAGAAGCAGATAAAGGATGATTCGGACCTTGAAGGGCTCATTGTCTGTCCTAAACCTGATGCCAGGGATGAAATGCAACCAAAGAGGGAACCCACTACATCAAGTTCAACAGTGATTGCAATTATTTGATATAAGACTTTTATATGAAAACCAATTTCAGAATTCAAAGTAATATCTTAACGGCTTGCCCACCCATAGTTCCACTCAGCGCAGACGTAGGGGCCAATGCGAAGATGTACAAAGAGGCCAGCCTCAGCTACTGTCTTCACAAACCTCACTAGATCCTTCCTCCCCTCAAAATCATATTGATGTAAAGCAGATCATGCCATGGCATGAATGAAATAAGAAGAGCTAACCTCAAAATCATCTCTCAAGTAAAGAATGTAAATCCTCACAGCAAAACGAATCAAGAACTTGGAAATTTTAAAAAAAGTTAATCTATTTTACGAAAGAAACGAGATGAAAGCACAACCGATGGTGACCGCTGCTGAACAGAGATATTTCAGTGGGGATGCAAGGTAACATGAAGAGAGAAACATAACTGCGAATCAGCATTAAAGTAAAATAAGTAATACAATTATAATTTTCATCTAATTCGTTGTTATATTTGTTTCAATATAGTGTTTGATTTTTAACGGCAAATATTGCAAGAAAAAAATTCGAGGCACTCCATATTGCCGGAAGCAATTATATTTCCTGGAGCCTCGATGCCATGTTGCATCTAAAGGCACGGAACTTGAGCAAGACCATTGAGGCTGATAATGATGAACCCAATGATAGTAAGGCAAAAGCCTTGATATTTATAAGGCATCATCTTGATGATAGCTTGAAAAATGAATATTTAACGGTTGAGGACCCACAGGAATTGTGGATTTTTTTGAAAGAGAGATTTGAACATCTCAGAATGGTATATTTACCAAAAACACGCCATGACTGGACAAATCTCAGGTTCCAAGATTTTAAAAGTGTGCAAGAATATAATTCCGAGCTCTTTAAAATAGTTTCGGTGCTACGCCTTTGTGGAGAAACAATAACAGACGATATGATGCTCGAGAAAACATTTACTACATTTCATCCTCGAAATTTAACTTTACAACAGCAATACAAAGGCAATACTTTTACAAAATTTTCTGAATTAATTTCTTGTCTCCTGGTGGCCGAGCAAAATAATCAGTTGCTAATGCAAAATTATCAATCTCGACCATCTGGATCAGCACCACTGCCTGAAATTAATTATGCGCAAAGAAAATGGCATGGTCGTAGTGACGGTAATAAAAACCATGGTGGACGAGGAAATCGTGGTGGTAGTGGAAGACGTGGTTATGATGGAGCCCGAAATTACTTCAGACCACGTGATAGTAAGGCTGATGTTCATCAACAAAAACCACAAGACCACAATTGGGATAAAAAATAAAAAGAGACACCTGCTATCGTTGTGGGTTAGAAGGCCACTGGTCCAGAATTTGTAGGACTCCTAAACATTTTGTCAATCTTTACCAAGAATCAGTCAAAAATAAAAAGGGTAAAAATCCTCAGACAAATTTTGCTTATCAACCCACAATAAACTCTGCCAAAAATGATCTTACTACTAGTATAAATAATGTAGAAAATACATATCTAGATATATCCGATTTTTTAGTAGATTAAATTTTGTCAGCGGGTTCGATTACAAGCTGGGAACAGTTGGCCGAAAAGTTTCTTACTAGATATTTTCCACCGGCCAAGATCACTAAACTTAGAAGCGATATCTCTTCATTCCGGCAAGCCGAATCTGAAACACTTTATGATACCTGGGAGCGGTATAAGGAATTGTTGAGGAAGTGCCCGCAGCATGGAATTGTGGAATGGATGCAAATCCAGATATTCTACAATGGACTGAATGTGGCCACTAAACAAATGTTGGATGCCGCAGCAGGAGGCTCCTTGTGTAGCAAAAGACCTGATGAGGCACAGAATTTGATTGAGAACATGGCCTCCAATGGCTACCAGTGGAGTTCTGAGAGAAATAAGGCGGTGAAGACCGCCGGACTTTACGAGGTTGATCTGCTCACTACGTTGGCAGCACAGGTGGAAGCCATCTCTAAAAGGCTGGACACAATGCAAGTCCAACCTCCAGCAATGAACATGAATAATGATAGTGGGGCGAACCAAGCAGGGACCAGTTGTTCTTCTGAGGGAGTTAGTGCCACTAAACAGGTGGATTTCATTGGTCAGAATCAGCGGTACACCAATAACCCCTACAGCAACACTTACAACCCAGGGTGGAGGAATCACTCTAATTTCTCTTGGAAAGACCAGAGTCAGGGGCAGCAGCGTCCCCCTCAGCAACAGCAGCAGCAGCAAACTCAGCCTCAATTTTCGAGGCCCCCACCACCAGAGCAAAAGGGACCATCTCTTGAAGCTCTTCTCGTCCAATATATTCAAGCTAATGATGCCCGAATCACAGGGCATGAAGAGATGATGAGGAATCAACAAGCCTCTTTACAGAATCTTGAGCGTCAAGTCGCACAGATTGCCAAGACGCTTGCTGAACGACCCCCGGGTTTAATACCTAGCAATACTGAAGTTAACCCCCGGGAGTCCCTTAAGGCAGCCACTTTGAGGAGTGGCAAGGAACTTGAGTCCCCACCTTCACAAGCCCAAAAAGAGTCTCAATGTGAATCAGGGGTAGAAGTGCTAGAGAGAGATCCAGGGTCAAGTTCGAGCTTAAGGGAAAAATCGAAGGGTAAAGAGAAGGACCCAGTGGCAGAATACAAACCTACTTTGCCCTATCCTGCGAAGCTCAAGAAAGACCAACAAGAGGCACAGTTTAAAAAGTTTCTGGAGATGTTCAAGACCTTGCACATAAATGTCCCGTTTGTAGAAGCTCTCTCACAAATGCCCAAATACGCCAAATTTCTTAAAGAGCTGTTGACTAACAAAAGGAAACTAGAAGCAGTTTCAACAGTTACATTAAGCGAAGAATGCTCAGCGATCATCTCAAATAAAATCCCCAAGAAAGAGAAAGATTCGGGAGGTTTTATCATCCCATGTACAATTGGAGGGATGAATGATGAGAAGGCATTGGCGGACTTAGGGGCGAGCATCAATCTGATGCCGTTGAAAATTTTTCAGAAACTGGGGCTGGGAGAACTCAAGCCAACTCAGATGACGCTCCAACTTGCTGATCGCTCCACCCGCCAACCTTTGGGAATTGTAGAGGACGTCTTGGTGAAGATTGACAAGTTTATATTCCCAGTCGATTTTGTTATCCTAGATTTTGATGAACAGGCTGAGGTACCTCTGATTTTTGGACGACCCTTTCTCACTACTTCACAAGCCATCATTGACGTGAAGGATGGTCGTCTAACATTAAGAGTGGGGGATGAAGAAGTTGTATTCAAGCTGAAGGAAGCTATGAGACATCCCATGGCATTTGATGATTCTTGCTATTTTTTAGACGCGACTAATGACATTATTTGTGATTGTGTGCAGGAAGTTTGGCAAGATGATCATCTCACTGATTTGTTGGGTGAGGAACCCCCAGATGAAGAGCTCATGGATCAAGAGGAAGCTATCGTTTCTACACCATCGAGCATTTGTCAACCAGAAACGAGGATCAAAATAAGGCAAGACAGGGGGTCAAAGGCCCATACTTGGTGGAAAAAGGTAGAGGAAAGGAAGAAACAACAAGCCTCCCTCCAGCATCATCCTGTTAATGACCTCAGTTCTGGTGAGGCATTTTTGATTAATTCCTTTCCTTCTTTCATGGACTGTTGTTCCGCAAGGCTTCAAGAAGGAAGGTATGTTTTTGAGCCGTCATGAGGTGAGAATAGACCTGTCAAGCTAGTGACGTTAAAAGAGCGCTTATCGGGAGGCAACCCGATTTGTTCATTTCTTTGTTATTTCTTTGTTTTGGTTATTGTTTGGTGTGTTTTTATGTTTTTGTTGCGTTTTGTTGTGAATCCGGCGTGTTTTTCTTCATGAAGGAAGGATCCAGGCCCAACACGGGCATAACACCCCCGTGCTGATGGGGGTGAAATTCACAGGCTTTCCAGGTTTGATCTTTTCCATTCACACGGGGAGAAGCACGGCCGTGCCATGGCCGTGCTGAATCCCGGAGCACGTTGCCCATGCACGCGTCACGGACGTGCTGAGTTCTCCGTTTTTCGTTGAATTTACTTAAGCACGGGCACAGCACGGCCGTGCTGAGGCCGTGCTCAGCGCGATTGTCCCTCTTCCTGCGTTTTTCTCCTTTTTAAACGCGCCGTTCATCCTTTCTTTCTTCTTACCGGCGTCTCTCTTCCCTTGTGCTTTCATTTCCTTGCGTTTTCGCGATTTTGCGGGTGGTTGTCGTGGTTTTTCGGAGTTACATCGCTTCTACTCCTTCTTCAACATTTTTGGTAAGTCGACGAGCCCTAGATTTTTGCTTTCTATTTAAATCTTTGTTTTTATGCTATTATGCTTATCGAAAACATCTAAGTTTACTGTTAGAGACCTCTAGGGTGCTTTTGATTGAGTTTAAATACATTTTTCCCGTCGTTTTTTGAGTTAGAAGCCGTCGGTGCCGAAGCTGGGTTTTAGCAGCACGGCCGTGTTCACTCAAGCACGGCCGTACTCGTGAGAAACCCTATATTTTGAATAACATGGGCGTGATGATTTGAAGCACGCCCGTGTTTCACTGTTGACCTTAACTATTTAGTGTCTTTCTCAAAACAGATCATGCCGAGGAAGGCTACTGCGTCTGGCCCTTCTTCGAAGAGGGCTAGAGGGGAGTCTTCGACCCCAGCCGTTCCCCCCGCGCTGACCCTCGGCACTCCCATCCACCAGGAGCGCCACGACCGGTTGAGCGCGAAGCGGTTTAGCGAGCTGCGAGCGATAGATTGGGAGGTCCTCCACGAGGTGGGCCTCGAGGTTGACGTGCGCTGATACCTCGGCGGGATCGCCTGGACGAGGCTATTGTCCATCACCGACCCCGCCTACCGGGAGCTGTCACTGGAGGTCCTTGCGACCTTTGAGCTTTCCAGAGGTCTCATCAGCTACCACCGCGCCGGCACGGTACAGTTCCAGGCGCTCGGCGAGCTACATCGGATGAGTCTGACAGAGTTTTCTGTCAGACTGGGATTGTACGATGAGGAGTTCACCAGAACTCCAGAGTACGATGCCCTCCTTGTAGCCCGACCACCCGGCGAGTCCGGGAGGCTTGTTGGCAGCGTCTGAGCACGCACCGGGAGTACAACCCCCGCCGGTCCAAGGCCTCCTCCCTTCGTCTCCCAACCCTCAGGTACATCCATTTCATTCTCAATCACTCCATCACAGGGCGGGGAGACAGCACCGGAGTCGTTAGTCGCCGCGACTTCGACTTTTTGCTGAGCATGCTGGACGGATTCCAGATGTACCTCGGCTACGAGGTGGCTTTTAGCATCCAGCACCAGGGACAGGACACCCGAGTCGGCGCCATCTTCTGCGGATCTTACATCACACGGCTGATTCGGGGGATGGGACTCCAGGCAGCCACACGTACGATGCGGATGGTCGGTGGCGTCCTTCCTGTCTCAGTGGACACACTCCGGGCGATGGGGATGCTGCGATCCTCGTCCACATCTCATGGCGCCAGACACCAGGTCCCGCCCGCTACCAGTGTCCCTGATTCTCCACCTGCCGCCGGCCCATCGTCTCCTCGCACCCCACGCCCTCGCGCTTCCACCCACGCTCAGGACTCTCATCCAGCGGGCTCTCCTTCTTTCCGGCGGTGGATGGTCCGGAGCATGCAGCGGTTGGCCTCTCATCTCGACGTCACCCTCTCTCCACCTCCTCGTCGTGCCGCTGGACCTTCTACGTCCCGGAGTGTCGGCGTCGACACCACCGACCTGCCATCGGAGTCTGACTCCGATTCTGAGAGCGCCCGGTTTTGATGTTTTATTTTGTTGTGTTACTTTATTTTCTGTTCTTTGTTTTTGCTTCTGTTGTCGTTTGTGTTCTTGAGTCAGTTAGCAAGGGGAGTCCCCTACTAAACTAATCTCTTTTTAGTTTGATTTTTGTCTTTTTGTTTATGTTCCATCTCTAATGCTTGCATGTGTATCTCAGGCTTCATTGATTGTTTTTCTTGATGGTTGTCTCAAACGACTCATCCCTCATCGGCGATCAACACCCGCCTTTGTGTGCCATCGAATTTCTCGTCGGCACCTCTCCTTTAACTTGGTGAAAATTCCCAACCCTTACTTTTACTTGCACTTATTTTCTTTGCTTGCATGCTGATATCTTTAAACATTGAGGACAATGTTTCATTCAAGTGTGGGGGAGAGTTGTGCATTTGTCTCCTAGATGTTGTGCATGACTTAGGACGATCTATGAAAATTATTTTGGTTGAGAATTGCTAAGCTAGGAGTTTTTGGGTATACTAGTGCACTTTTGTTGAAATTAAAGTTTCATTTTGCTCTTACTTTGGAAACCCAAATGATAACACTTAGTCTTCTGTTGTGATGTTACTCTGTTAGAGGAAGGGCTAGTTATAAGGCTGAAAAATTAGAAGTTGACTCCAAACTCAAAATAAATAAAAGCTAGAATTGCGTGACAAGTTGGATTCCATTTTTGGGATGCCCTGTCAATTTTTGTGTGAAAGATGGTAGAAAAAGCTATCACTTTAGAAAAAGCGAAAGCCGCACTTGAGTAGTCGGATTTTAGGCATCACAAATGTCATTTTTGATGACCTACCAAGTGAAATGGCTGCCTCTAGGGTGTATGAAGCTACTACCCAATTAAGGAGTCAATAGTGAAAATTTGAGAAGAAAGAGCTTGTACTAGCCCCCTCAAGAACAGTTTTGACATACTTCAGGAGGCGACACACACACACGGTAGTACGGAGTATGAGTAAAATCTTTCACAAGCCTTCAATTGACTAAGTCACTAGTTCTCAGAAACTCCTTAAAGCTTCAGTAACTCTTTTAACTTGTTGAGATCAGAGGTCATGCACTCATCACTTTATTAGGGGAATAAGGTTGCTTGAGGACAAGCAACAATTCAAGTTTGGGGGTATTTGATGAGCGCATTTCATATATATATATTGCATGCTATACCTTCATCATTATTGAGTGTTTTGGCTATAATTCTCGAAGTACGGTGCTATTTGAGGTATTCGTTGTTCGTCATGCAGATATCAAAGTCCTGAAGTAAAAAGAAGCGCTTTTGGAACAATTTTAGAAGCTAAAGGACTTAGAAGAAACCTCATCAAGCTCAGCACGGTTTGAGCACGCCCGTGCTGTTCCCCGTGCAAAATGCAGAAGAATTCAACTGCGATTCAGCACAGCCTGAGTCCGCTGAGCACGGGTGTGAAAACCCCAGCACAGTCGAAGCACGCCCGTGCTGCTTCCCGTGAAAATTACAGGAGAATGCGGCCATAGATCAGCACAGCCAGAGTTCGCTGAGCACGGTCGTGCAAAGCCTCAGCACGGTCTAAGCACGCCCGTGCTGTTCCCCATGCAGATTACAGGTTTGTGAGTTTTCTGAAGAGTTATTTGACCGTAATCTGCACGGCTTGAAGCACGGTTTCATCACGCCCGTGCTCACATCGGGAAAACTTTAAAACCCTAAAAACTTAGGTTTTTGGGGGACTTTTTGGTGGGCGATCTTTGGGAAAAGAAAGGGAGAGCCTTGGGGATTCATCCTCAGCTTCATCAAGGGAATGCCAAGCGTATGGTAGGCCGATCGGAGGGAGATTGCACGACATCGTAGAGCCTTCGACAACCTCAAGGATGCAAGAAATTAGGGAGTTTTCAATTCCTTGTCTTGTAATTTCTTTGGCATTGTGTTTGTTGGTTGTTATCATGATGGGCTAAACTCTTAAGGAGCCCCGGGGGTGGTTGTATGACGTTGTAGCTCGAACTCGTAGTCTTTACTTGCAGTTTTTATGATTGTCTTGTTCATTTCAATAAATCAAGGTTATTGGCTATCTTGTATGTTGCTTAGTGCTTGATGCTTGGTAGTTTGGTTCTCCTATCTAGGTTTGTGAATCTTTATTGTTCGTTGCAAGCAGAGGGAGTTCAACTTAGGGCTCGGCAGCACTAGAAACCAAGTGCTTATAGCATAACTAGGTTTAGAACTGAAGACATCCCTGATAATTACTGAGAAAGACTGAGTTAGTGAACGTCAGAAACCCAACCCCGGGGCCCCATTGCCTCCATCGAGTCAATCCTAAATCTTAACTTGGTGATTTTTCCATTCCCTCAACTTCCTCGGAGTCAGTCCAAAGTCAACTCCTTCATTCTCGTTTTGGTTAGATATTGAGTAGGACGTTAATATTAGAAGCTATACCAGTCCCTATGGATTCGACTACCCGACCCAAAGGGTACATTATACTACTTGTGCGACCCGTGCACTTGCAGTTACGCAAGGGGCGTATCACCGTGAGTGTGAAATTGAAATTCAAAAGATCATTAAATTGCAGAATATTACAAATGAAATACCTGATGGATTCACTGATACTAAAAGAGTAACCAAGTTATATATACCAGCTGCCACTGCTCCTGCAAGAATTGAGATTCCTAAAATCCCATTACAAGAGAAACAAATAGATGATAGACCACGTCAAAAGCGTGGAAGACCAATTGGCGCCAAAGATTCAACTCCTACAAAAAGGAGGCAAAAAAATAAAACTATTGAAGAGGGGGATCTCCCACGTGAGAGGGGAAAAGAAAATGTGAAACCCTTAGACTATGAAAATGAAGCAATAGGAAATGATGTTCCTGCAAATATTGAAAATTTAATTTGTTCTGCAGGTGATCATAAAATAATAAATCGGTATGAAACCGAAGTAAATGATGTATTCATTTACAATGTGGCCATGGATATAGAAATGAATACAGATAATGATCCAGAACCACGATCCATAAACGAATGTAGATAAAGAAATGATTGGCCAAAATGGAAAGAAGCTATACATGCTGAGCTAAACTCCCTCTCAAAACGTGAGGTATTTGGGCCGATAGTGATTACACCAAAGGGAATAAAACCAGTCGGTTATAAATGGGTCTTTGTGAGAAAAAGAAATGAAAATAATGATATTGTAAGATACAAAGCAGGACTGGTTGCTCAAGGTTTTTCCCAAATGCCTGGTGTTGATTATGAGGAGACATATTCTCCCGTAATGGATGAAATTACTTTTCGATTTTTAATTGCCATGGTAGCAAGTAATAAATTAGATATGCAGTTGATGGATGTTCTTACAGCATATCTTTATGGGTTACTTGAAAATGATATATATATATATATATATATATATATATATATATATATATATATATATATATATATATATATATATATATATATATGAAAATCCCTGAAAGATACAAAACTGCAGAAGTTATATCTAGCAATGAGTTACAATCTATTAAATTACAGAGATTTTTTTATGGATTAAAACAATCTGGACGGATGTGGTATAACCGTCTCAGTGATTATCTTATAAAAGAATGATATCAAAATGATAATATATCCCCGTGTGTTTTTATTAAAAGCTCCACTAACGGGTTTGTTGTGATAGCAGTATTTGTAAATGATTTAAATCTTGTAGGTACTCATGATGAAATTGCCAAACCAGCATCATGTCTAAGAAAAGAATTGGAAATGAAAGATCTGGGAAAGACCAGATTTTGTCTTGGCATACAGATTGAACATTTACCGTATGGAATATTTATCCATCAGTCAACCGCGAAAGCCAGATGACCATTGAAATCTTGAAGACGAAGATACAGTCGTTGGAGGCCGAGGTCGGCCAACTCAAGGAAGCTAGCACTTCACCTGTCTCGTAGGAGGCGCCCACGAGAGTGAAGGTCCCCGAACCTTCCCCATTTGATGGTGGACGGAGTGCCAAGAAACTGGAGAACTTTCTTTGGGACATGGATCAGTACTTTAAAGCTGCAAGGGTACCGGGCCATGAGCAAGTCCCGTTGGTCGGGATGTATCTTACTGGCGATGCGAAGCTATGGTGGCGAACTCGTCAGCAAGAAGACGTTCAGGCGGGTCGGACAAGTTCGAACTCGTGGGTCGAGTTGAAGAAGGAATTGCGGGAGCAATTCTTGCCTTGCAACACTGCTTGGGTAGCTCGTACAAATCTGAAGAAGCTACGGCAGACAGGCACTGTCCGGGAGTACGTGAAGGAGTTTTCATCCCTGATGCTGGATATCAGGGACATGTCCGAGGAGGACAAGTTGTTTAACTTCCTTACGGGACTCCAGAGTTGGGCCCAGATCGAGGTACGGAGACAGGGCGCGAAGGACCTCACCTCCGTGATTATTGCAGTAGAAGCACTGGTGGACTTGTGAACCTTACCCGGTGGAGAGGGTGAGAAGGTGAAGTTCAAATTCAAAGACAAGAAGCCAGTTGAGAGAAGGGCTGGAGATGGGTTCCAGGGGAGGAAGCCCAACGGCCAGGCCAGATGGAACAGACCCAAGGATGATGGGAAAGCAGTGAGTGGATCCGGCAAGATGAGTGGATGCTTCATTTGCGAAGGACCACATATGGCAAAGTATTGCCCTAAACGCGAGAAGTTGGCCGCGTTTAGAAATGAACCAGAAACGATTCGGATGACCCAGCAAGAGTGAGTCCTTTACAACTGTTGGGTGCCTTGAAGACTGTCAAGGGTGACGGGGCGGTGAATTCTCTGATCTATGTGGAACTGACCTTGAATGGGAAGGCCATAACAGGGATGGTGGACACAGGCGCAACTCACACATTCATCAGGAAGGATGTGGCCACTCGGTTGGGACTCACACGAGCCGAGTGAAAGCAGTCAACTCTCAGGCACTGGCGGTGACTTAGAAGATCTCTGGCGTAACCGTTCACATGGGCGGATGGCAAGGGAAGATTGATTTGCTGGCGGTCACATTAGATGATTTTGAGTTGATACTGGGGATAAAGTTCCTAAAATCTGTGAAGGCCGTCGTTGTTCCACATTTGGGTGGTCTTCTTATTATGGATGAGAAGAACCCACGCTTTGTAGCGGGAGTGGCTGCAAACGAGAAGAAAGGGAAGGAACCGATGCTTTCTGCGCACCAGGTGGTGCAAGGGCTCAAGCATGGAGAGTCCACATATGTTGCTACTTATTGGAAATGCAGGATGATCCGGTGAGTGATCTACCCTCAGCAGTGGCTGAAGTCTTGACGGAGTTTCAAGACGTGATGCCGCCGGAACTACCCCGTCAACTCCCACCCCAGCGTGCAATAGATCACCAGATTGAGTTAATGCCGGAGTGCAAACCCGCTGCCCGGGCTCCCTATCGTATGTCTCCGTTGGAGTTGGCGGAACTGAAGAGACAATTGACCGAGCTTCTTGATAGTGGCTTCATTCAGCCGTCAAAGGCTCCGTATGGCGCACTGGTACTGCTCCAGAAGAATCAGGATGGCACTCTTCGACTGTGCGTGGACTACCGGGCTTTGAACAAGATCACGGTCAAGAACAAGTACCCAATTCCTCTCATACAGGACTTGTTCGATCGCTTGGCGAAGGCAACATATTTTTCCAAGCTGGATCTGCGCTCGGGGTACTGGCAAGTCAGGATTACAGAGGGAGACGAGTCCAAAACGGCGTGTGTGACACACTATGATTACATCGATGAGTTTGTGGTGGTGTACTTGGATGATGTTGTCATTTATAGAGAATCCATGGAGGATCACCTTGTTCATCTGAAGCAGGTACTATCAAGATTGAGCGAGCACTAGCTATATGTGAAGCTGGAGAAATGTCATTTCGCTCAGCAGGAAATTAAGTTCCTTGGGCACATCATTTCTCGGGGTGAAGTCCGAATGGATCGGACTAAGGTGGCGGCGATTTTGGACTGGCCTGCACCGTCCAAGGTACCGGAGTTACGATCTTTCCTCGTCTTAGCCAACTACTATCGCCGGTTTATCGAGGGATATTCAAGAATGGTAGGGCTCACTGATTTGTTGAAGAAGGACCAGCCGTGGGGCTGGGCGGAGAGGCAACAGGCTGCATTTGACAAGATCAAGAGTGCAATTGCAAGTGAACTAGTCTTAGCATTGCCCAACTTCGAAGAACCTTTTGAGGTCCACACCGATGCGTCAGACAAGGCCGTTGGCGGTGTCCTTGTTAAGAACGGGCATCCGGTGGCGTTCGAGAGTTGGAAGCTGAAAGACGCGGAGCAGCGCTATTCGGCGCATGAGCGGGAGATGCTCGCCGTTGTTCATTACTTACAGGTATGGTGAGTGTACCTTCTGTGCACTAGGTTTCTTGTCAAAACAGATAATATTGCCAATGCATTCTTTGCTACTCAAAAGAAGCTGTCGGCTAGACAAGCTCATTGGCAAGAGTTCTTGCAGGAATATGACTTTGAATGGCAGCACAAACCGGGGAGACACAACCAGGTGGCGGATGCGTTGAGTCGCAAGCAGATGGTTGAGTACGTGGCTGCGTTGGCGCAAGTGGAGAATGACTTGCAAAGTCGTATCGAGGAGGTAGCAAAGACGGACAGTCAGTATTTGAAGCTGATCAAAGATGTCCAAGACGGAGTCGTGCGCAAGTACTGGGTGGAGAATGGGCTTCTCTACGCCAAAGGCGACAGACTCTATGTGTCGAAAGGAGGGAAGATTCGGCAGGAGCTCTTGAGAGAGCATCATGATGTTCCATGGGCGGGACATCCCGGTCGTGAGCGAATGAAGGCCTTGCTCACAAGACATTATTATTGGCCGGATATGGGCGAAGACATTGAAGCATATGTGAAGACGTGTTTCGTGTGCCAACAAGACAAGTCGGAAAGAAGACGGGAGGCCGGTCTTCTCCAGCCGTTGAGTATTCCGGAAAGGCCATGGGCGTCAATTTCCATGGACTTTATCTCCGGATTTCCTAAGGTGGAAGAGATGTCGACATTGATGGTGGTCGTGGACCGATTCATAAAGTATGCGGTATTCATACCCGCACCGGTAGTGTGTTCAGCAGAAGTGGCTGCTGAGTTGTTCCTAAAACATGTGGTGAAGCACTTTGGGGTACCGGAAGACATCATAAGCGATCGAGATGCTCGCTTTACTAGGCGGTTCTGGACGGCGTTGTTCTGGTTGTTGGGCACAGAGTTGAAGTTTTCAACAGTGAATCATCCGCAGACGGATGGACAGACGGAGAGGATCAATGCTCTGTTGGAAGAGTATCTCCGGCACTATGTTTCCGCTTCGCAGAAGAATTGGCTAAGTCTGCTTGATGTAGCGCAGTTTAGCTACAATCTTCATCGGTCTACATCAACGGAGAAGAGTCCGTTTGAGCTTGCATACGGATACCAACCTATTACTCCTTCAGAGGTGGCGAAGAGGAGGACAGGAGGAAAATGTCCTGCCATGTATCATTTTGCTATTGATCGGCAAGAGATGATAGAGAGTGCTCGGGATAGCCTCGCCAAGGCGGCTCACCGGATGAAGAAGTATGCAGATCAAGGGAGACGTCTTTTGGTGTTCCAAGTAGGGAACAAGGTTTGGTTGAAGCTCACTCCACAGGTGTGGAAGAAGTTACATCGGAAGGATGTACACAAAGGCTTAATCGCGAGGTATGATGGGCCTTTTGTTATTGTCCAGTGGCTAGGCAACGTGGCATATCGTTTGGATCTCCCCGATCGGCTAAAACTCCATCCAATTTTTCATGTGAATTTTTTGAAGCTATGCCACGAGGACCCCACGGATCCATCGAGGGTGAAGAAGAGTCGGGCTCCGCCGACTATTCGCAAGGAGTTCAGCAGGGTGGCTGAGCGGATCCTAGACCGAAGAGTAGAAGGCCAAAGCAAGAAGAACCGCAGGGTGTTTTTCCTTGTCCAATGGAAGGACTTGCCTATGTCAGAGGCAAGCTGGGAGCGCGATACTACTCTTTGGCAGTTCGAGGAGTTGGTGGAAGACTTCTTGAGTTTGAGACCGACGAGGACGTCTGGTTCAACTAGTGGGGGTGGTTTGTAAGGGTTGATGACCTTACACTTGGTCAGCGGGCATACATTATCACATAGACCAAGCCACGAGGGCGCACAGCTGCGTGGATTTGGTAGCGCGCGCAGGTGGCGCGGCGCTTGTGTTGTGTCGGGACCAAGGGCGGGTTAAATACCCCGCATGATCATGGGCCGAGACCGTGAGGCGCACGCGCGCTAGACCGTGGGCGTGCGCGGGGCCGATGAGCGAGTGGGGCAGGCGCGCCCCTTACCAAGAGTCAAGTGTCACAGGACTTCATCATGTAGAGTGTTGGATCTCTAGCAAGTCTAGGCGGGGCGGGACACTTGATCAGGCCGGTTGACCGAGAGCTGATTCCGGATCTGACAAGGCATTACACAGGCGTATGCAAGTAGGCACGTGGCCGGGAGCGTTGCCGAGCCAGGGGCGAGGATGGCAAGCGATATTACCCCGCGTAACCGGTACTGCTGCGCGCTGTGACCAAGGGTGGCTGGTTAAAGCTACAGTCGAGTCAGAGGACACTGCAAGCTAAGTGAAGTCAGGGAATTCACGCCAGACCGGTATTGGGCATGGGGCTCAATCAACCTTGGATTTGGGGTAGCTCTTGTAATAGGGTCAAATGTGTCTTTGGGAGAAGACAAGGCCACTTGGTGTTGGTTTTGGCCATGGTTGTAAACATTTCTCAATCTAAGAGAGTTTTATGTTTTTCTCTCTCAAAATGGTTTTCCTTGTGTCGTGTTTCTCGTACCGAGGGGTTTTCTGGATTTGCTCACTTCTTCTTATTTTCGCTGTACTTTGTAATGCAAACAGGATTCTGTCACGCCCCGACCCTCGGGTCCCGGTCCATGGCACTACCGCCACGACAACCCAGGGGAGGTCAACACCTGCCTCAACCCCAGGTCGCCGTAAGGCTAACCTGTTACTTGTACGATATTAACATTACCACAATAATACTCTAAATCTAAGGTATTCAATCACAACCCTGTACAAGATCAACAGACTCACACATATATGTACATATATCCCTGGAAATCACAACACCAATGATCATGGACACAATCATAGTTTTTCACAAACACTGGATATAGACTCATACAACCTAAGGTCCTGACTGAACCAATCAAGATTATACAAGATCAAATGGAAATACGAAAACATAGGTCCTAGTGGATCCTTCTTATGCATGGCGACAATGTTTATGAATCATACACTAGTCAAAGGTAAATGCAAGAATAGATGCCAAGCACTATCACTTCTTACGCCCCGCTGCCGTGCTAACACCTGAAAAGGGGAGAAGGAGAATGGGTGAGTAACTAAGTTACTCAGTGAGGGGTTGAACATGGAGCTATAACTCACACAGGTGTAAAGAATGATATGCCGAAAACATATGTAAATCTTTAACAATCACAACTTACAAAATGCTTTAAATACACACTTCAATATAACAAGCTTTCCAACTTTCTCAAAGAAAGGCATCAATAAGTCTTTGAAAATCTTTTGTAAAGAGATTCAATACTGAAAATTCAAGTTAAGAATACTCGTCAAAAGATCAAAAGATCAAACCCATCGAAATAAGAATTTATAGTGCAACGCATGCAGAAATCCTTTATCGATAGCATCAACAATAGCCTATGAAAAACCCTCCATCACTAACCATGGCCGTGGTTAGGTCAAGAGCCACCAAGATGCACGTATCTTGGCGTTGGCCGTTGAGTATCCCGTGTGGTGACTCCGGGTACCCAACAACACAGCACCTTCAGGTTCACTCCGCGCCTCCCGTAAAGGGCTCATCGCCCGAGAACTCCACGCCACCCCATAGGTCGGTCCGTGGAGACTCGCTTCGCAGAAGACGGGGATCCTCCCCAATGTCACCATCGAAACATTTGGGATATCCTATCCCGCCCGTAGGCTCATCATGAACACATCATATATCTCATCAAGAGATCACAAATAGTGTGCCCGTAGGCTCAACATAAACGTATCATTATAAAATCATATATCTCAACAAGAGATCACAAATTCGCATAAAATACAACTCTTAATCGAAGAGTAAACCCTTTTGCGAAAGCATCGACAATAATGTCATTTTCATCAAGAAAATCAACACAAGAGTATTCTTTGAAAACTCATTTCAAATACGATAACATCGTGGAAAATCTCAATTTGGTTTACATAGACCCTTATTCGGTCAAAATAACAAGAACATCGAATTCTCAAATTCACAAATCTTGAAAACATGTAGTTCAAACCATAGGATTATCCAATCCACATCAAATATAAATAATCAAGAATTTAACAAGATCATAAACATCAAGATTTCTAGATCTCAAGGAAATCATCTCATGAGTCATTTGTAATAGAATCAATAGTTAAGCAAGATCATAAACATCAAGATTTCTAGATCTCAAGGAAATCATCTCATGAGTCTTTTAAGATGAAATCAAGAATTAAAAGGATCATATAGTATCATAATTTCAGTTTTCAAGAAACATTTCAAGAATCCATTGAAATCAAGAATTTCTCATTTCAAGGCATGCATCATTAAACAAGCAAGATCATAGCTCTTTAATTAACAATTCCCACTCACAAACTTGGCGAGATCGAACACTTGGATCACTCGCCCACTTGATCTTTACCCTTGCCTTTAGATCCACCTTCTTGAAGCCATTAACCATCCAAGAAAAACAAGAATCAAGCACAACCTTATCCAATCAATAAGAGAGGAAAGAATGCTCCAAAATTAGATCTCAAGGCTTCTAGGGTTTACTAAGTGCTCTAGATGCAAGAATTAACAATAATAGAATCCTTAAACCCATAAAATCAAAATGAAATCAAGAACATCCTAATTGGGTTCGGATCTACAAGAATCAAAGGTTTAGAGATCAAGGATCTCCTCCATTCTTCACCAAAACATGAAATCAAGGCTCCTATACCATTCAAACATTAGATCCATGGCTAAATTCCAATTAAATAGTAGATCCATACTAAATCCACACTAATTCTCCATGGATCTAAAAAGAAATGAATAAAAGAACAAGGAGTTGAAGAAGAGAATAAAACCCACCTCAATTCTTGCTAGAACTAGAGAAGATTCACCACCAATGGAGAAGAGGGGAAGATCAACACCTTTCTCCTTTCTTGGAGCTCAAGAATGGAGATCTAATGGAGGGGGAAATGGGGATTCAAGATGGGGAGAAAAAGAGAGGGAAATGGGGTCTTATATAGGCCCTAAGAGTTTGAAAACGCGTAACTATAGACCCAAAACGCGGGAGGGCTTGCGGGCTCCCTTGCGGGCGCAAGGGAGGCCGCAAGGCCTCCACCAGGGAGCCATAACTAAGATTTTCATTCTTGAGAAAAACTAAGATCCCAAAAAAGCCCTCTCCCCCAAAGATTTTCCTCCTCTTTAACACTCTAAAAAGAGCCTTAACTAAGATCCCAAAAAAAAATAAAGCTCGACAAAAACTTAAACACACAACTTCTACACAAGAAACAAAGCACAAGAGAAGCGAAAAGGATCGAACTTCCACAATTCACTAACTGTTCTTGCAAGGAAAGGCTGACCTGTCGCTATGGTGCATGTCAGGTGCCGCACGGCCGAAGGTGATCGGTTGAGGCCGTGAAACTATCCATGCTGAGCTAAACTCCCTCTCAAAACGTGAGGTATTTGGGCCAATAGTGATTACACCAAAGGGAATAAAACCAGTCGGTTATAAATGGGTGTTTGTGAGAAAAAGAAATGAAAATAATGATATTGTAAGATACAAAGCAGGACTGGTTGCTCAAGGTTTTTCCCAAATGCCTGGTGTTGATTATGAGGAGACATATTCTCCCGTAATGGATGGAATTACTTTTCGATTTTTAATTGCCATGGTAGCAAGTAATAAATTAGATATGCAGTTGATGGATGTTCTTACAGCGTATCTTTATGGGTTACTTGAAAATGATATATATATATATGAAAATCCCTGAAGGATACAAAACTGCAGAAGTTACATCTAGCAATGAGTTACAATCTATTAAATTACAGAGATTTGTTTATGGATTAAAACAATCTGGACGGATGTGGTATAACCGTCTCAGTGATTATCTTATAAAAGAAGGATATCAAAATGATAATATATGCCCGTGTGTTTTTATTAAAAGCTCCACTAACGGGTTTGTTATGAAAGCAGTATATGTAAATGATTTAAATCTTGCAGGTACTCATGATGAAATTGCCAAACCAGCATCATGTCTAAGAAAAGAATTTGAAATGAAAGATCTGGGAAAGACCAGATTTTGTCTTGGCATACAAATTGAACATTTACCGTATGGAATATTTATGCATCAGTCAACCTATACTGAAAAGGTACTGAAGAGATTTAATATGGATAAAGCCTATCCATTAAGTACTCCAATGGTCGTCACAAATAAGATTAGTACTTATTCGTCACAAGAAACAAAAGCAGCAAAGCAACAACTTAATTATAAAAATAACAAATAAATAATTCATGAGTGATGTGTGTAACAGTGCAAAAAGGTTAATCCACAATTTGCCTGAGATATTATAGCCAAATGAAATAATAAGAATACTAATTGTCTTTTACGAGAGCAAATGAGTGAAGAAGAATGTTGAAGGCCAGAAGAAGACCATCATTGTTCGTGAATTGGAGCACAATTAATCATTAAGGTAAGAAGCTAACCCAAGGAAAAAAATTATGAGACCATAAATATATTCATATATTGATAAGGTGACCAAAAATCGAAGCCACCAGATGAAAAATAAGTTTAGTCTCCTATTTAAATACAAAACCAAGAAGAAATTCATACTCTCACTATATAATATCAAGGAAGATGATCATAGCTGTATTTATTTTTCATACGCCAGAATGAATACATAAATAATCCATGTATAGTGAACAACATAAAAAGCACGTGCAGGATTTCATTGAAACATGATCTGTCAGGATGTTAAGGCATTTTGAGATAAAAAAAACTATAGAGCAATATGCATAGCATAACAAATTATATAGCACAAGATAACAAGCTAGAACCAAAATCTTGATATTTAAGGCTTTAAATTAAGAACGTAACTTGTACAACAAGAGTAATTGCCATCACAGAACAATAATAAAGATATCAAACTGAGCATACACGCATAAGCAGGACCACACACAATAGTGGAATGAACTCAATATTGCTCCATAATTTCAAGCAACCATGAACAAAAAAACGAGAAAATCGCAAGTGCATAATGTGATCCTAGCCATAGAACCAATAATAGAGCCACAAATGAGTATTAAAACAACCTATCCTTTATTTCAAAACAAGGATATAAGAAAAGAAACTTTATGTTAAATTTATGTTCTTCAAGGCACATGAAGAAGGTTGAAAATTTTCAAGTTTATACCTCTATCGTAGCCTTTGATTTGGCAAACTTATTTCATTTAGCTAATATTGGACATCACATTATTGGTAAAGTTTAGCATTTGTTATACACGCTTAATCATTATCATCAGAGCAATGTTTAATATTCTTACTTAGAAATTACATTAGCAGGATACCAGGTGTATACTAAGTTGACTAGGAATTGATCTGCAACACAGATACAACTAGATTAACATATTGGACCTTTACGAAGAAGAAGATGGGTGTGGTTTTTGAAAATAATGAGTTGTTTTGGTGTCTACCTTGTTTGTATGTTATGTTTTTATTTGTTAATTAATGCAATGTTTGTATTTAAATTTTTTATCATTATGTTTCAATTTTTATTGAAATTATCACAAATATGTTTATTTTAAATTTAATAAATATTTATAGCAAATACAAAAGATAAAAAATTAAAAGTAAAAAAGAATTGAAAGATAACAAATATATAAATTGTAAAGTGTAAAGAATATTCTTAGAATATTGTGTTTTGGAGTAAAAAAATAGAGTTGTTGGTTGGAGAAACTTTTACTATGGAAGCTGTATTTTTGAAGCTGAAAGCTTCAAATATAGAGTTTTGGGTTGGAGATGGCAGTACCTTTGTTTTAATATTTATGGTAATCGGAGTGCGTGTAAATATATCATTTTTTTAGTGAAGCTTACCTTTATGAATGTAATTATAAGCATAGTTTCTTTTAAAAATCTTAATCTTGCAAGGGATTTTCAGTATCATTCTTGATCTTTTCCCATAATTCAGGCATTTTAAATCATGATGTTTTCATTTTTGGCATTTTTGGTTTAAATTGAAATTCTTTTGCAATGAAAAAAATAAATGGTCATGTTTCTTTTTAGTTCACATAGATGCTTATTCTAGTTAATGTTGGTATTTTTCCACAAATATTTTTTTTGAGTAAAGTAAGATGTGGCCATAACTTTTCGGGGATTATTACTTTGTTTATTGTTTTAAGTTCAAACTTTCGGTGGTATTATAGTATAGTGTCTACCTGTTTGTATAGCTATTATTTTGCTGTCTACTCGTGTGGAATTTCGTTTTTCAATGCATGTTGACTAAATACTTGATGTTTCCTGATGTACTATGAAAGTTCAATTTTTTAACAATTTTACGGGATTTCCTTAGTTTTCCAGTGCATCTGACTTCCCTGTATCAAGGAACCTAATTGTTAATCATAAAAATATGCCCATGTTTCAGCTTTCAGTGGCATCAGATTTCCGTCATGACCTGGGTTAATGAAAAATATGAACCTGTCCCATTCCTTTGTACTGAATGCTTGTTTTCAGATATCTTTGTTAAGACCTCATAGTTACCTAAGTATGTGCATAATATTAAAGATTGACCATCGAATGGCATTTATAGGATTGCGAAAATATATTGGATGGAGTTATTTAGGTGAATCATGTTCACGTGTCTATTGAAATAAAATTAACAATGTTATTCGACAAAGTTTCAGTGTGGTGGAATCTGTAGTTTTAGACTTTCATTATGTGATTTCTGTCATTTCAACTTGCATGCCTGAATCTTGAATTATGTATTAAACATGATAAGCAACAGATTGTTGTATTTAATTGGTTCATGCCTCAAATTGTAGTGAAGGGCTTGCAGTGATATCACGGGATGAAGGGATACCATCAATTAAGGTGAGGAAGAGCATGGCCATCATTATATCTTGATGTGCACATCGAAGTATGCCCCTTTTGGTTTACTATGTCTTAACTGTCATGATTGACATGTGTTGCTACCTTTAATTTTGTTTGTTGAGCATCGTGAAAGTTTCAAAGTCCGTCATTTGAATTATATATTAAGGTTTTGACATGCTTGTGCACTTAAGACATAAAATTATAGTTAAATCATGATCCCAGTATGCATAGGAGCTTACCACTAATTTTCTCAACCATCCTATTTCATGGGCAAGAATCCACTAATTGCCAATCTTCAGGACAGAGCTCAACACAGTGAAGAACTTGAAAGCCTTTTTAGTAGATTAAGAGAAGTTTTGGTTTAAGTGATAAATTTGAGCTCTAAGTGGGTCATTGTGCTTGTCTATTTGCGCTAGAGATGCACAAAATTACAGCTAGGGCTATATCAACATATTTGAGGACTCATCTCTTATCATTTTTCTTTTAATAATGCTTGTGAGATTTGATGGTTGCATGTCTTTTACATCTATCCTAAAGACATTGTTGATGCTTAGGTGGAAGGGTTCTTGTTATTATCTTGCTTGATCCTCAACAAATTTGACATTGTAAGCAAGATACTTTTTATTTACAGAACAAGTATGGTGAATGTTTTAATAGTACGGTGTACTTGTGTTTATGCCATTTATTTTTTATTTATTAAACAAGTATGCTTTATATTTCAATGGCTCAATGTACTCATGTTTGGGTGAATCTAAAGTTAAGTATAGCCCTAAAGATTATTTCTTGTTGTACTAATCTGTGAAGCACCACATCAGCACTTAACATGCTTTATACCACAACTTAGAAAAAGTGATGGAATGATCAAATTGAACATCTGTTCTCAATTGAAAAACTAGAATTAACTATTTTTGCCTTAAGAGACAAAAATATACAGTCAGCCCCACTTAAGAGACAAGTTGTGGCTTTAACCTTTCAAAATAGGAAACGTTATAGGTCATATTTAGAAGGCATAAGGGCTTGTAATTCTTTTGATATAGCAAAAAAGATTAGAATTTTTCTGTTAACTAATTGTTCCTCATCTGCACAATCCTCTTAGGAGCCGTTTGCTTCGTGGTAATGTGAAAGCATTACCGGGAATCTAGCAGCAATATGTTCAGGTTACCATGTTTGGTTACTGTAGCAATGGTAATGTTAATGGTAATGTGAGATTACCAATAGTGAATGGAGTTACTTGAACTATATTGTTGTTATACTTTTTGTGGTTTTGTTGGTAATAGGGTTGGAACCCGCATGCTGTTGTAGGGGGCCCCACTAGCAAGCCTTTAGAGTTGGCAGCACGGGCAGAAGTAAGTTACAAACACTGATCCCAATGCAAGCACTGGCAGAAGCACGGGGGTGCTGATACCCTTGCACTTTACAAAAAAAATCAGGGCAAGAAGAGCATGGCTTCTTTGCCCCTAACACCACTGTGCTTTTAAAGCATGACAGTAAGAACCGGCATGCATATGTCCATGTACTTTACAGGTTGAGCTACAAATGAGTAAAAAATAAAGCCAAGACACTCTGAGAAGAGCACGGTCCAGAACATGGTCCGAAGTACACCCGTGCTTGCTTTGGGAACTACGTTTGAAGCCCAAAATGACTAAAAATGTGCCAAAATGCAAGACACAACTATTCTAAGATGGTTTAAACAACGACGCACGTGTGAAAAGGCTGAAACACTACATGTTGTGCCAATGCCTCCACCGTAAATGTGTATCGCTTGCACTGTCTTCACCTGGAACGGGCGTACATTTCCATCTTTGGATGCATGCACTCGCCACTGGCAATCCGGAGTAGCGCACTTGACAGTTACCCGGATTTTATTATTTTTTACAAATGTAAAGTTAAAATTTTGTCTTATAGTAGTGTTTCATAAGACATCTTTGAACTAGTCTACATTCTCAAAAGGTTGGTCTGCTTTCAATGTCAATCCATCATACGTTTGGCAACATCCGGCAATACTGAGCGCCTAGAGGGAGGTTGTTGGCAAGAAAAGTATCCAAGTCGACGTTCATGCTTTCTGAGAATGATTCTCTACACGGCAATGCATATTACAAATGGAAAAACAGTTAACAAGTGACATACAATACACATGAGACTAAAGCTAAGTAGAAACACATATAACAGAAACCATGTATTTTACATGGGAGTACGATGTAATACACATGAACAAGTAATAATACACACAAAAGAAAAATAATTCACCGGAAAGCTTTTCGATACACAGGAACGCACAAAAAGAAAAGCAACAAGCATAAGCACTCCTTGGTGTATTATGATGGGATCAAGGAGTATGAATTTCCATCCGCTGAGCCACTCACATCCATGATGGTGATGTCGGCGACAGTCTTATTGAAAGTGTGACATATATGACACATGCATTGGAAGTCGGCATCCGACTCAATACTGCAAAGAGTTTTGTATGAGTTCTATGTCACGAACTTCACTCTTACCTGAGAAACATATAGTGCCCAACGACGGCATATTTAACCCATGACTGTCTCCCATAAGCTCAACATGGAGAATTAAAGCAAACGTCTTTCTCTTGTGTACCGCGCCATAGCACCGAAAGTTTTCATTTATGATGAACACCTGCAAGAGATTTTCAAAAGCTGGTAAGGTTATTAGCTGTTAGAACCACTCTTACTATAAAACTGAAGACGATGAAGATGAAGAAGGAGGACAACATCAAAAGCTTTTGACATGGATGCCTTTTTGGGATTGTCTCCGTACACCAAACTCATGTCCAATGTAACTTAGTGGAAGAAAGTCCATTGGTCAATTACTTAAACTAGAGAGGGCATTTTCGATAACTTATATGGTATTAACTAGTGGTGGGCACGGGCTGGTTAACGGACCCGGCAGGCCCAACCCGGCTGGTTGCGGTTCACCGGCCCCCGACCCGGACACGGACTCGGCTCGGCAGGGGCGCGGAACCTGCCAGGCCGGGTTGGCCCATCTGACCCGGCGGGTCTGGGTCACGGGGAGTTGGACCCGGAACCAACCCGGCTCCCTATTGACCCAGCGGGCCGGGTCAGCCCTCCAGTTGACCCTGCAGGTTTGGCCCGCCGAGCTAGTTTAGGCCTGTCCATAAATAAAAATAGAAAACAATCCTTAAACATTCCATAAAATTTTGAAAAAATAGGGAAAATTAAATTAATTACCAAAAAAAAGTAATTTAATTTTAAAAATTCAAACCCGACCTGGTTCCATACCGAGTTTCAACCTGGTGGGTAGCTCAGCGGCTCAACTCGCCGAGTCACAGGTTGGAGAAGGCCCAACCCGTAACCGCCCCGTCTACAAGATGGGCCGGTTACGGGTCAATGAACCGACCCACCGGGTCATTGAACCGGCAGGCCGGTTCCGGTTTTCCGGACAGCCCGTGCCCATCTCTAGTCTTAACTGACGGATTTAACAACAGGGACTTCATCGGAAAGTGCTGAATAAATGAGGAACTAAATGGAATATCAGAAAATCAGAGGGATTAATCTGGAAGAATTAAACTTTTCAAGAATTAATAAGTAATTTCCCTTCTTAAAATATTGAGACCATGAACGAAAATATTATAAAGCATAATGTACATTCTATTGTAAAAGCAATTAATAATTCATCTTCAATATAAAAGTATATATATATTTCCATAAATAAGATAAAAGAAAGAGAAAGAGAATATCGAAATACCCACACTTCAGCTTCTTCTTCTCTTATTTCTTCTTCTCTATATCTTCATAATACAAGAATAAGGTGGTATTTATAGTATTTCAAAAATGGATGGACGGTCGAGATTGATTCAATCCAATGGTCCATAACATTTTGGTAGGTGGAATAATGAAAGTTTGGCGGCTGCTACAGTATTCCCGTGGGAGGCTGCTACAGTAGAGGTTTTGCTACAGTAGGCATCCATTATTATATATTTTATAACACTCCCCTTGGATGCCTACGACCAAAGGATATGCCTCATTAAAACCTTACTAGGAAAACCCAGTGGGATAAAAACCTAGTCAAGGAAAAAGAGTACATAATCCTTTCTAAATTTGAGGGTTACTGCCTCATTAAAACCTTGCCTCGGAAAAACCCATTTGGGATAAAAACCGTAGCGAAGAGAAAAAGAGTACAGTCTATCCCCTCAAATAAATAACTATATATATCGGAATCTTTTCATACCGATGTTGCGAACAAGCCGTTGATGTATACATTTGGAGAGCGATTTTGTAAATAAATCGGCTTGATTCTCAATAGATTGAATCTTTTGAACTTCTATAACACCTTCTTTTTGTAGATCATGGGTGTAGAAAAATTTTGGAGAGATATGTTTTGTTTTGTCTCCTTTAATATATCCCCCTTCAATCTGGGATATACAAGCAATGTTGTCTTCATAAATTACTGTTGCATTTGTTGTGATTGATGGTAGTTTGCATGATGACTGTATATGTCCGATACCATTGGCATTCCTGGCTTACTTCATGAAGAGCCATAATTTCAGCATGATTTGATGAAGTAGTTTGTTTTGTGGAACGCCATATATAACCGTGCCATTATAAGAAAATATATACCCGGTTTAAGATCTTCCTCTGTGAGGATCTGATAGGTACCCGGCATCAGCAAAACCTTGGAGATTGGATGAAGTCTCTTGTGGATAAAATAGGCCAAAATCTGTAGTTCCTAAGGCATGGAAGCTGCTTATCTATTCGTCTGAAAACAAGATCATACAAATCCCAAGCCTGAAATTTTGAATGCAATTTACCACATGAATTTACATTAATCATGTAAACTACAAACTATACAAGTAAGGTTGAAGTCATTTAGTAAGGGAGATGAAAAACCTGAGTAACTTCAGCATCCTTCCCAGTTCTACCATACTTTAAGCAACATACAAGGGCTTCCAGTAATTCACGACCAAATGCCTGCAAACATAAAGAATTTAAATATTAACTCAAGCATTATTGAGATACAACGATGCATGATTGCCAGACAAGGAAAAATGTGAATACTGAAGACCATATTCCGTACTATTAAGCCAAAAACATATAATGTATAACACAAAAGAGGAACATGTGAGTCATGAATAATTCTTCGCCATTTTACACTGATAGTGCCGCTTCAAAAGATAAATGACAGCAGTTACAAGCTTAAAACAAAAATCATTTCTTGAAATTGACATAAAAATACTTATAAAACTAGAGTTCTAAGTAACAGAAACACTAATTTCGATAAGCATAGGTAAAACTAAAACGTGCATGTTCACCAACCATCCTCAAAAACATAGCACATGAACATGTGCAAAGCTTGGAAATGCAAATAGAAGCAAACTACCTGTATAAAGGCAATCTCTTCCAATGTTTCTGGGCCCTCCTTGAGCCACAAATGCAAAGGGTCACGTGGAGCAAGCATTCCCCCAATGTTTTGCTCGCCAAAATACAAACGGCTAGCTTCTTTGAAAGCCTTATGCCACATCTTATGCCACAGAATTGCAACCCTGATCAACTCCTTTGAAACAACCTGAGCCTAGAAGAACAAAGTAATGCAAACTTAGAAGAGGAGCATAAATGGGTCAATATCCAAACCGCAGATAAATCATATTTTTAAGTTAGAAAAAAATAAATAAATAAATGCATATGTTTTTATATTTTTGTTCATGTTTTGGTTTCCATGAGGTGCTGTCACGAAACTATATGTGGCTATTTTTGAGATCAATAAACTCCAAGTGATGGTTGTCTCCTCCAGTTTTTGGAACGTAAGACTCTGGTATACCACAAACCCATAATATATATATATAGTAATTTTGAGGAAAAAAGTAGAAAGAAAAGTAGAACATGCATCAAAAATACATATATCTCTTTCAAACCACACATTCCATAGAAGAGCTTTGGAGAGTAATCCTTAAATTTCTTCAATTAGACCTCTAAGTTGGGACATCTTAATTCGCACATGTCCGTAAAGGAGCTGGGAAGGTTGAGCAATCCTAGGCTTTGGCTAAAGTGAGACCATGATCCTAAAATCTTCTTATCATTATACATGTGTATTATTACAAATTTCCATACTATTTCTTCACAAGCCAAGACCGAAAAATACTGCTATACTCAACAGTTTCCTATTAAGATAAACTTAGGATATAGAAACTATGATTATTAAGTACAAGAGATCATCTAGAAGTATATACCTTGGTCTCAGTTTCCAAATATTCTTCCTCAAGAAACTTCTGTGGATTAGTATCTACCGCACTGCCCACAACCGGTTGCATCTCTTTAGACCTCCTAGACATAACACAGAATCAACAGTTGAAAATGTCAATCCCCTCACATGTACAAGTGTAGAGATATATCTGATAGAGAGAATCAATACCTCTCATTCAATGTCCTCAGATTATCCACAAATGTCCTGATACGGCTGATAGAAGGTTCCAACTCTTCCTATGAAGGAACAGAACATAATCCCAACGATTTAGCAAATTCAAATGAAAAAATATGGATGGTACTATTCGTAAATCAATATCTTCAAAATCACCAAGATGGTTGAAAAGGCAAGAGGAATACCTTGTATGCAGCAAGAAGCTGTTTGGTCAGATACAGAAAATGGCCTTCATTTCTCTCTAGCTCATCACTTCATGATCAGAAAACACAACCAAAAAATGAAGAATTAAAATGATTGCAAAGACATGATAAATTGACCAGGAAACAGAAACAAAATTCTTGGACAACAATCTCCAATCATCTATTCCTTTTTGGAAAATTGTGATCTTTTATTATTATTATTTTCCTCAATATTGATTGATCCAAAATAGAACATACATACTCGATCAGCTTCTTCTTCAGTTCTGAATTTGAGAACTGGAGATTCCATGTACCATCTAAGAAATCGATCCATGTCTGAACAAAATTTGCTTCAACTTTGCATGAGGCAACAGATCTAGAAAGCTCATTACCCTATATTTTGTAAAAAATAGTCAACTTCAGTCCATCTTTTATCTTCAAAATTGGAGAAATATCCTTTTAGTGAAATCGGGGAAAAGCACCAAAATCAAGGGGAAAAAAAACCTTCAAACCATTGCTTCCAAATGCAAAACAATTTGATTACTAGCCTCATTAAATTGATCTCTCTCCTCCATCGTCTTATTAAGGCGTGACATAGCAGATGCCAAAGAGATATTGACCTACAAAATTCAGTAAAAATATGTAAATCAATATTCAAAGACCCATCTATAAACAAAACTGTAAATGCTAATGATAACAGAATAGCTAGTAGCAAAATTAGCCAGGAACAACCAGCATCACGCTCTCCCTCATGAAGTAAATAAAGACTCCTAGCTCATGGGATTAACAATGAGAATATATAGAAAAATTGCAGCCAGGATATCAGAAGTCAATAATCCATAGAATAAGAAAAAATAAGTTTGGATCCAAGAATTTTTATCAGCAAAGAAATATATCATGCTGAGATTTTAAATTTGCATCCCCTAATAGATAGTAAGGATGAAGCTTACTCAACCTGCCATTATCACAAGCTCGTCATCCACAACATCATTATGCATAATTAACCAAGCATTATCACCAAGTATTTACAACTTAAATAGAGGGAACTCCATGGTGTGTGAAGAAGACGAAAAAGAAAAGAAAAACAATAGAAATAAAAGATTTATAAATATAACCAGAGAATGTAAAAAGATGAAAAGAAATAACCTGACACAGCCGTCTAACATACTTGACAAGGATGATGGGTAATTTGAAAAAAGCAAAATGGGAGAACAAAGTAGATTTACCCATTCAGGCAAAGATCTAAATGGTAGGCAAAGATCTAATTAAAATAAGCACATCATTTAGTCCTCTGACTCTATAGGCTGAATTGTTCACAAGAACGTGGAGACAAAGGCAAGGAGGCTTACAACATGGCTCCAACTAATCAAATTGAAACGATAGCGATGTGGTTTAAGTAGGTAGGAACTATCATAACCAAGTAGAAAAAATCAACTCTAATACAAACAAGAATTTTCCATGAGAAGCAACATAAAACCTTCTTAAGTTTAGCCTCAAGTCCATCCCTTTGCTTCTCAAGTGCTGCAATCTCAGCTCCCTGTTCCTGAAATCAATGAACCAGAAGTCTTGATTATCAGAACGTTGAGAAGATGAGACATAAACAATGCAACAGAAAAGAAAAGGAAAAAAAGAGGGAAAAATAAATAATGCCACTAAGAAGGAAGAAAGAGAAAAATCAAATATGAAATCCGTAGGTAACCGAACTAAAAGGAAAGCAACATGAATTTTTTTCAATATATTACCACACTATTTATACTTTATAGGATATTGTCTGACATAGGCACTTCCAATGCTTTTTGTCTCTTTTGCTTAAAAAAGAAAGCACATTCTCATACGTGTCATCACTTCCGAAAGTAGTTAAACAAGTCATAATTTAACCAGAGCATGAACAACCTTCTCAATCTCACTAACTTCATTTTCTTTGACCACTCGAAAGTTGAGTGCTTCCTCTTTCTGATGCCTGCATTAGTCAAAAAGAAAAACTTAAAATGCTCATCCATTTAGAAATCATAATTGTTTGTGAACCCATCAATGAAAGATATAAAACCTAACCAATACCGCTAAAGAAGAAAGACACCCAAGTCCTCGTCAACTAATCAAGGTTTAGGTAATAGAATGAATGAAGAGGATAACCAAGCTAAGCCATACATATAAAACTTTTCAGGCCATAAGGAAAAAAAAATGGACAAAGTAATTAACAAAATCCACTAAATTAAGATTATCTTGAAGGACAAAACAAATTCTAATGTGTACTCCTTAAACCATGACAAAATGCTGAAGAAGATTCCTGGACAGAAAACACTAGTTATTAAACCTGTGATCTGCGATGCGCTTTTGAGCCTTTGCAGAGGAGTTGCCAACAGATTCTCGCCAAGCCCTTCAGCTTATCAACCTGCCATTTTGAAGATAAAATATCACCAACCACATTTTGATTTAAAACCAGTCCAAGCAGTTCTACTTATGCTATGAAGGGTAAATACACCAATTCACATTGTGCAAAATAATACACAGGCATATCATCTGATGAATAGCTTAAAGTGTGACTCCACAAAAAAACAAAAGACATAGCTGCAGAAAATTTTCAAGAGAATGCACCAATAACTAGAAGTTCAGAACTGAGAGACCATACTTCCACAGAGAACAGAGAAAAGTAAATGACATAAACAACCCAATATTAACATAAGCGCACATATCAATCAATAAAAATTTATCAACAAGAAAACTTTGAACTTTCATTAACAAATACTGTTGACCAGAGTAGCTGACCTACTGATGAAAGACCTAATAAAGTGAAGCTCCAAAATAGCATGCAGAAATATGTAACAGAGCATGTGTTCACACTAAAACTTGCATTAACCAACTGTGATTAAACAAATATTGGAATAAAAGCAGAATACATTGCAATATGTACCACATCATGACCTTACTGAGAAGTTGAAAAAAAAGTGTTGAGATCTTTTCCTTTTGCATATAATTCCTCTGCAATTTATTTTAGAAATTAAGTCTTTCCAGAATAGTTTCTTTCAGATAGACTAACAGCATAGAGAGTACAAGATTCGATACCAATTAGTTGTAAAAACATGAAAGAATACTTATAGAAGTACTTATGGATTTTGTCGCTCAGAAATCATTAAATGAACATGCCTTTTGAGAATGGATCTCCAATGAGTCGCCACAGTTGATGGATTGTTTCTTCAATAAAAGCGCTTCCAGCTTAGATTATAGACGAATCTCTAAAAGTGCACTTTTCAAAGCCTGCGAGTTAAATAAAAAAATTACAAACAGAGAGCCAAAGTAGCATGAGAAAAATTGCTAAGATAGGCAAACAAGAGTACTGAACAAAAAACCTGATATTCATGCATCTATGTTCAGTCATTATGTTGATGAAATGATTCTAACATAGCAAACAGAATACCTTTCGATACAACTAACTTGCCACTCTGACAAGAAAAAAAGCATTTGAACGAGAGCAGAAATCTTGCTCCAGTTGAAAAAACAGAAATGAAAACCTCCCTAGAAGGATTCCTTTTCTTTTGAACTATGACGATATTTCATCATCATAAGGAGAAATTGTTCACACTTCCAGCTATAATTCGATTAGCACAAAGTTCTCTTTGTTTTTTGTTCACTCATAATATCATCCTATTTACTTCCATCAAATAAGTCATCAAGATATAATCGCAACAAAGAGTCAAGTCAATAATTCAATAACGTCATACCTAAATAACTGAATCAGAATTCTACAATCAGAATTCTAAAAAAAATAAAAATGCAAAACACAATTAAAATAACACAATATTGAATAAACAATCGTTAGATACGTTAAACACAATGTTAAAGAGTGTTTATGACGATTCTCTACAAAAGATTTATTCATGCATACTCACATAAAACATACCCATGCATCCGAGCACTTAGTCTTACCCAACAAGTTTATGGGCACAACAAAGGAAAGTATTAACAATAAGAATGCCTCCACTGACGGCAGAGCTGCCTTTCCAGTTTTTCCATTATCATCTACATCTAATGGAACTTGCAATGCTTTTACTTTGTTGATCTTTGGCAGCATTTTTGAAACTTCCGCATCTATTCTGAAAAACACACACAAACAAATAACAAATAACAGAGAATAAAGTCGCCTAACATGTATTTCGTTCCCTACATCACAATAAACTTATTTCGTTCCAAATAACAATATTGAGTATGATCAAATAAAGAAAACTCAGTAATAGTACAGTAGAATCAAGCACAAATACAACAAAAAACTTTATGAACCTAGAACTTCCTCTTTTCCAAAACTAAGAAATTCACCAGGTAATTTTCTCTTCTGAAGTAGACTGCAAACATATGGGCACTTAACCAGATGACAACATATTTTGCATGAAAGAAGAAACTAATAGGAGTTCATGAACTCATAAACAATGCACCAAGGCGAGAAATGCATACAAAAACATACTGAAAATAGACGCACCCAAAAGCACACCATCACTCCCTGCTTGAGCCCTGCCCTTTTCAACAATATCATAATATCTAGCTCAGGTTAACATCATGTCCCAAAGTATAACAGTGTATCACTGCTCAGAAACCAAGTTGATAATTATGCCAACTAGTGATGCTATGTTGGCTGCACAAATCAGTATATTAAAATTCGTAAAGGATACTATTTTGCATACCAAAAGAACAACCAAATAGTCTGATTGATCATACAGTGCTACATCAGCATTTACTTTCAGCCCAGTAATGGCACTCTGTGCAAATTGAAGTAGCTCTTCTCGCTTTACCTGATTATAAACCAAGTGAAGAGATGTAAAGCGTGTTCTGCATTTTTTTTTCTTTTTCTTTAGAAACACAGTAAATCTTTAATAAAATTTTTAAAAAAAATCACCATTAATACAGCATTCGGATACCCAAATTGTTGTACAAATCATAAGAACATCACCGGAAAGCTATCACACAATGTCATGACTTAGTTAATAAACATTCCTGTTAAGGCAACTATATCAGCTTTCCAAGGCTTCAACTTCAATATCCGGTGTGATTACATAACATTGCATATTCTCATAAGATCAGATCAATTCCTATTAAAAACAAAACAGAATATGCCACTAGTTCAGAATTTCATATTTCCAGATCAAAATCTCTGAAGTACATCTTTTTCTTTTAAACACACAGCATAAAGCTTGATACATCTGTTTAATTCATGTTTTCATAGTTTCTGAATTAAATTTGCCCATAGATATGGCACACAATCCAAGAGTGACCTCACCAATTTTATACGTTTAGCATGCACATTCACACATTGAAACATTCATGAGTGCATACACCCCTTTATAATGTCCTGATTATACCTTGAAAAGAAGAAATGAAAGAACATATGTGACAGACATACCAACACTTCATCCTGATAGCTTGAGAATGCCTTTGCCAAGTCTTGAATGCTGTTAACGATGGCATTATGAACTTCCTTTCCCCCTGTAATACAAAGTACGCATGTGATAAACCACCAAAACTGTTAAAATTATAGAATTTTGCAGGAAATGGCTAAAATGTGAACTTGAAAATACAACTTTTACATACTGAGGAAACAACATTTTGTGAACTCACTGGAGAAAAAATTCAAAAGCTTTATCATATTTAAAATGACATTTGAGATTCTGACTCAATGAAGAATGATTATTCCAAGGATGTTTAGTTCTAAACCCTTAATCTGATATTCACAATTAATTTTCTAGATAAGAGAGGTAGTGAAAAAAGAAGTAATAGCTAAGTAGTTATGACTTGAGCATTAAGCCAGGGTGTGGCACGCACAAAGGAAACCAAGTTGGGACACAAGACCATGCAAAAAGGAAACGTAGACCACGGCCTGCATCAATTTCCTGAATGAGTGGAGCCAGAGACTAGATTGGTTTAACTGAAGTTACATAAATAGGGTTGCCAAAATGGCAGCCTGTTTACACTTAGAATCATACCCTAAATAAAAAATCAACTTAGATAATTCTGAGTATGGAATAACATGACTGGAAGAGTATTACAGCATAAGATGACCATATGAGCCTAGACTCACCCAAATATCTCCAAAAGCAAAGAGACTTCTTCCTCAGTTGATGCTTCCAGAATGTGTCACAGAATAGAATTAGCCTGTGGTAAAATGGCCAAAAAATTCCCAAAAGTCACATGCATTCAGAAAATAAAGACTTGACTCAACATAATCCATGTGCTGCTCAGGCAACATCCAGAAAGTCAACTATTTCATTCCTTGTTTAGCTATCATTGCAAAAAATTAAGTTTGTTTGAGTAACAAAAGGTAAAGATTTAACACAACATTATCCATATGCTGCTCAGGCAAAACATCCAGAAAGAACACTATTTCATTTCTTGTTTGGCAATAATAGCAATAATTTTAAACTGGCCCTTGGTGACCACCAACCACACAGCAAGAGACAAGAAATGACCACCTAATCACTACTAACAACTTCATACTTTGTAAAGTAGGTTGGTTACTGTTCTTGCCTTGTCATGTTGAGCAGCAGAGAAAGCTATGTATCTTCTACCTGTATCCCATCTTGCCTATACAAAGAAAATTGATGGCAAATAGACTAAAGCACAAACTTACCATGGATATTGTCATGCCTTCAAGAGCTTGGCTATAAAGAAAAACATCACGGAAGTTCATGGGCTCGCCTTCCATTTCTAAATCAAAAAGTAAGACCTGTTTGCAACAACAAAGAGCAGCATGAAATAAGTTCACTATAATCATGCATGTGAACACCTAGAAATTTCTAAGTTATCTCTAATGCAATCAACCAACAAGGGAGAACTTATTCCCCAACATGATGTATCATGTGTCTGGAGATCAAGTTAAAGAGTATGAAGCAACGAAATGTATAGCGCTCTACAAATGTATAATCAATCCGCTTGCAGATACTATTAGAACTTCATAATTACAAAAAGAATTTTGAATTTCCTTATCTGCAGGTTTAACAAATAAAGCAAGTAAAATTCAATGCTACTTATGCTCAAGCATGCAAAGCAAGTATGCATGCAGATATATCTTAGCAAACTGCATTAATAAAAATAAAGATATTTCAGAAAAATAAAAAAGAAGTTAGAATTCATAATAATCTTTGATGCAGGTCTAGATTAATGAAACCATACTGCAGGATAGATTTGTAGAAAATGAAAATCAGAGATATAAATGCTCAAGAACAGTTATGTGCATATGAATTATTAACAAGCACCAAACATAAACGATGGAACATTAACATATTTTGGATATACCAGTATCTATTGTTATAACAATCTGTAATGAAATGCTAAATACCAAAAACCAGAAATCTGTACCTTACATGTTAGTTAAACTTTTAAGTTCTGATCCAATTTGGGATTGCTGTAAACTAATGGAATTTAAAAGTCCATAGCTTTCACTGTTTCCATAAAGTACTTCGGGTGCCACATGCTACTACTGTATCCAGATACAAGGTTGTCATTTCATGTGCTCCAAACACTTAAAAAGTTCAATAATGTTAATCATTGGACAAAATGATGATAATGTACAAGTTGATCAAGAAGCTTATGTGAAGATTGTCATCCGCTATGTTAGACTTGCACAAACAAGTCTCTGGTAAGAATCTTATTCCAACAAAAGAAAAAGTCAACAAAAAGCCAAAACACATGATGCGGAACACTAAACAATAACAGAAATATTATCAGACAATAACCAAAAAAAAAAAACGTAGAAACAATAACAATAATAGAAACAAAAACAATAACAATAACAATAAAACAGAAACGTTAACAATAACGTTAACGGAGAAATTAACAGGAACAATAACAATAACAAACGCAAACAAAAACAATAACACTAATAACACTAACACTAACACTAGCAACAACAAAAACAAAAGCAAAAACATTAACAGAAACATTAACATTAACATTAACACTAGCACTAACAATAAAACAAAAACATTAACAGAAACACTAATAATAACAATAACAAACAAAAACATTAATAGAAACAAAAACAATAACAAAAACTGAAACAATAACATTAACTAAAACATTAACAAACAAACAATAAAACACAAACAGTAATATTAACTTTAACATTAATATCAACCAAAACAATAACAAACATAAACATAAACAACAGAAATAGAATTAGAAACATTAACACAATAACAACACTATTTTATGAACCAAAACAACACTAACAATATCACTAATAACAAAAATAAAAACAAAGAAAGCAAAAGCAATAACAAAAACAAAACCAATAACAATAACAAAATAATGAAGAAATCAATTGTTTTTTATACCTCACCCCACCCCCACTCAATTTAAGAAGAAAAAACAACAACATCAACAACAACAATAACAAAAATTGATGAAAATCAATTGTTTTATACCCAATCCCACCCCACTCAATTTAATAAAGAAAAACAAACAACAACAATAACAATAAAATAATGAAAATTAATTGTTTTATACCCAATCCAACCCTCACTCAATTTAAGAAGAGAAACAAACAAAAATCACACTAATAACAACAACAATAAAAACAACCACCACAAAAACCTAAACAAAAACAATGACAATAACAATAGCAATCAAAAACAAAAACAATAAAAGTAAGAAAAATAATAATAATTACAAACAGAAACATTAACAAAACAATAACAATAACAAAAAAAAAGAAAAATTAACAAAAACAACAACATTAACAGAAACAATAACAATAATAGCAATGTTAATAGAAACAATAACAATAACAATAATAAACAAAAACAATAACATTAACGGAAACAATAACAATGATAATAACAGAGACAATAATAATAACCATAACAATAACAATAAAACATAAAACATAAATTTAAATGTTAACAATAACATTAACAGAGAAATTAATATAAACAATGACAACAACAAACATAAACAAAAACACTAACACTAATAACACTGACACTGACAAAAACAGAAACATTAACCGAGACAATAACGCAAACATTAACACTAACATTAACAGAAACAGAAACAATAACACTAACAACAAAATAGAAACAAAAGCATTAACATAAACAAAAACAATAACAGAAATTGAAACAAGAATACCATAATGAAGAAAACCCGAGCTTTAACCAAACCAAAATTGCACTAAAATTGCAGTAATATGCCACTATGCTATGACGACATCAATGATGCCATTAGAATAAGATACGCTGCTAAAGCAGCAGGAGGTCACTTGATAACAGTGTCATGATCTCGAAACTCAAACAAAATCACATAAATATAAATCATGTTTCGCTTTTTAGCTGTTTACAAGTTCCAATCTCCATAATTTGATCTTATTTGGCAAGTTCTTTGCCCGCAGTATGACATCCTTAACAAATAGCTACATATGCCTAAAACTCAGTCCTAGAAAGCACTAAAACTAAAAGTAAAATAACCACCAAAATCAAAAATAACAAAAAAGAACATAGCAAAAAGAAAAAATAATGAAAATCAATTGTCCTATTCCAAGTCATTTGATATACCTAATAACATCCCCCACTTAATTTAAGTAGAAAAAAGCAACAACAATAACAATAACAAAAGAACGTAGCAAAGGAAAAATAACGAAAATCAATTGTGTCATTCCAAGTCATTTGGTATACCCAAATCCCACCACCAACTCAATTTAAGTAGAAAAAACACAAACAAAAACACACACAGAAGCATAAAAACACGCGCACACACACACACACACAAACACAAACACACTAACACAATTACTGACACACACACAAACACATTAACAATAACACTAAAACTAACAATAACAACAACAAAAAAATAGTGAAAACCAATAATTTTATTCCAAAGTCAATTGGTATACCCAACCCAAACCCTCACTCAATTTAAGGAGAAAAAAAATAACAATAACAATATCAATAATAAAAGAACATAGCAAAGGAAAAAAATAGTGAAAATCAATTATGCTATTCCAAATCATTTAGGATACAAAATCCCACTACCCACTCAATTTATGAAGAAAAAACACTAACATAAACAATAACAATAACCAAAAAAACATAGCAAAGGAAGAAATAATGAAATCAACTGCCTTATTGCATGTTATTTTGTATAGGCAATCCCACCCCCCACTCAATTTAAGAGAAAAAACAAAAATAAAAACAATCACAATCACAATCACAAAAACAAAAGAACATAGCAAAGGAAAAAAATAATAAAAATCAATTGTATTATCTCAAGTCATTTCGTATACTCAATCCCAACCCATTACTCAATTAAAGAAGGAAAAAAAAACAACCACAATTACAATCACAATGACAACGACAATCACAATCACAATCATAATCACAATCACAATAATAAGAACAATTTCTGAAACAATCACCAAATTTGTGTACCAACTAACTCACAAAACAACAAGCATAACTAATGTTGTCCTACCTAATACTAGAAAACTACCAACAACGAGATCTTGCTAGTTTCCTGGATCGGGCTTTCAAATAACCTGGAAGAGAAGGAATGTCACACTGATTAGATGTTAAGATGAAACTCATCACAAAGGGCTTGAACTTAATTATATCAAGTTGCCTACGTATCCTTCAGAGGAATCAAAGCCCACGTAGTTCTTTTATTTTTATTATACATATTTCTAGTGACTCTACTCTTTGTTTTTACTTTCTAATAAATTCATGATCAATTCATTTTATAAAAAAAAAATATAGTTTACAATTGAAATGGCAAGCTCACATGAACAAGGAAATTCAAATAGTTAAATACATATCAAAAATGAATATCACTGAATATTCTGTCTGAGTAAGTTACGTCCCATGGTACGTATCTTCCAGGAAGATGTGCAATAGGATCCCTTTAGGTGAATAAAGAAGTAACCGAACTAGGCCGGGCCTCCTTATTAGCCTTGTAATCCTTGGCTTCCTTCTTACAGATAATATACCAATGGAAACCTCTTATCTTACGTCTAAAATGAGCAATACTGACATTTAGCAGATTTATAACAGCAAGCATACTTTCTAGAACATTTAAATACATATCATCCTAATATATCGTATTGTGTTGTATACAATTAAAGGATGAGATGTTGTAGACAGCAAGATTGTCTAAGTTCATCAAATTATAAACATGTACAAGAAGAAATTAACATCATGATACATTCAAACATACACAAAAAAAACAAAAATAAAAAAAATAAAATGACAACAGAAAATCGGGGGCAAAAAAAAAACAACAATGCGAAGGTAGACAACTGAAACAATACTTCCCTGAACTCCGAATGCTGAATTTGGTAGAGTCTCAATCGCGGAGAGTTGAGTTCATACTTGCAGCAACTTAGAGAAGAGCATTGTAAAATTCTTTTCCTGCCCAAGATAATTCACCTTATGAAAGAACAAATTGAATTAAATTTCAAAATAGTTAATGATTAAAGGAAACATAAAGTGCACCTTCAAGATAGTGCAGAATGAAAAATTAAAATATTCTATATACATGACAGGTTGAAGAAAATTATCTGTTTAAATATTCTAATTAATCATAGCAAGTAAATGATTTCAGATGCAAATAATAAAACACTAAACCTCTTCAAGCCCATAAAGAACATATTCATTGACGAACACCTATGACTTCAACCTACTGGATGCTCCAAACATATCCAGAAGTGCTATTTTCTGGCTTATGTCCTGCTCACACAACCAAATGAAAACACAAAAAACCTTATATGTACCCCAAAGTTATTAACAGGAAGTGAGATAGATAAAAGACGAAGAGGAAAACAGAAGTTGCATTCAATCATAAACTATCACTAAATTCAAGGGGAGACCTATAACAAGTGCCATCTTCCAATGACCACTAGTGATTAAAAATAAAAATCATCCTAAAGAAGACAGTAACTCCCAAGCATAAAAAATATAATAGTTTTGTGTCACTAGCATACAAAATATGCCTCAAAAACTGAAGATATTGACAAATGAAAATAAAATCTGCAAGTGAAAAAAATTGCGTGTGACCTAGATTCTCCATACCTCAATTTTTGTCACAATCAAGCTCCCCATCATCGGAAGAGTTGACACTAGAGGTCTATGACCACAGTGTCTTAAATAAATTCTTGAACCTATGGATGACAAAAAAAATTAGACCAGACTTGACATTACAAATGCAGAGGAAATAATTAAACACATCATCTAACAAGCAACAGTTTAATCTAACAGAACAAATGGCATTATATAATTCTCTATAGATGGCAAAATAAATGCATGCGGTGTGCATATACATACCAGCTGTTCCGTGCGAGTAAATATTTATTTCCTTGACCAAATGGGGTGCGGTAGAATACTTAATTTTAAGTCAAAACGTGGCTATAGATGCAAGGAAATGGCATAACTCATCTACCTAAACAAATATGGCTTAAACTGACAAGATGGATGACATTATTGATTACAACTCTCTGTAGATGGCAAAAATCATTGCATGTACAGGTGGCTCAGTCAGATTATGTTCATATTTTAAAAATATAGCCAAAAAAAAACTGTATTTCGGCTGTAAAAGAACAAGTAGTGTGTGAAAATGAGATATAACATTGTCTAATGAATATCATGCTGAATTATTAGGATAAAAAAAATTATGCCGCATAATCGCATTGCTAAAAATAGCCTACTTGGACCAGCTCACTTCTCAATTTATCCTCATCATACCCATCAAGCTCTTTTTTAACGCACAATTGATTGCATGTTTACTTCTTACACAGCATCTTGGTTAATCTCCAAATTTAAATGCAAATCAGCGCCACTCTCCTGCAAACAACAAGGGTTTCAAAAAAATATATGGGAAAAGAATACTGAAAAAGCTAGCACAAAACATTGTGTGCATTTTAATCCAATTTGTTGATGCTGACGCCAACGACTTCATGCAGAACGCTAAAGTAATAAATAAAGAAATCAAAATAAAAAAATTTGTGAACTTTTCATCCACTTCTGAACTGTTCAGTACGTGATTGTTAAACCGGTTAGGGTAACTGAATCTTAAACAGGTTTCAACGGATATATCACACTCCCACATGTTTCAGAGAAATTTATCAGTATTCTTATCCTCCTACAAGCAACCATATAATAGGAAAACTCTCCACATAAAGGGGATAGCTTCATAAATTTTTCTGCATTGTCAGTTAAGAATTATGTGGCATATATGAATCTAAGCTATTCTAGCACAAATCAAACAAACTGCGAAAATCCAGATAGATAGTTCCTTCAAAGAAAAGAGCAACTATCAAGTAATACAAATCGTGTATCAATAGTGGGAAAGAAGGAAACTTGAAACCGTTGAAATATATAAAGAGGATATTCATTGATGGATACCTGCAAGTTCAATCTGGTGATTGCAGCCAGCATCTCTTGGAAGTGCCATCTTCTTGCTTTGCCCTGCCCATAAAACCATTTAAAAAAACATAAATCATGTTCTGTATTTTGAAGTTCAAAGAAAAATCAATAAACTATTTAATAGTCCACCAAAAAACATTTAAAAGATGTGGAATCGCTGAGATCAAATTTAGTAACCCAACGTTTGATTGATTGCCAAACTAGCAGTTCCCATGACACAGACACAGGATCGATGGTGTACCAATCAATTTCGTTGGGAAGATGGCCAGGATGAAAGAAGTCACTCAAGAGAGATAAATTAATAACTTTAGGCAATATAAAAAAGACCAGGTTCTGCAATAGAATATAATATATTAACTAACCCTCCCACCTGAAAACAATAATCATGTCCTAACAGCATCTTTAAGTTTAAATATAATCCCATCTAATTCATCATAGCTAACAAGACAAATAAATAAAAACTTAAATGAGTCAAGATTCAATATATATCCTACATGTAGGGTATAAAAATAAGACCAGCCTCTGTTCGAGAATATAATATATGAAAAACCACTATTACGTGAAAACAATAAGCATGTCCTTACGGGAGCATTAAATTCAAATATAATCATATCCAATTCCGCAAGTAAAATTGTTATACAGACTTCAAGAAGAAAAAAAGCGACAAATGGAGACATCATTATAAAATAAAAATCAGAAATTAGCTATATGAAAGTGCTAAGGTAAATTGAAGATCAACACACACACAATTACAACATAAACCCTAGTTTCATATTCATGAACACGAATGGAAACCTCAGAATAAAATCAAAACCAGAAATACCTGAAAGCATAAGATTCAAGGGGTTTTCACATAGGAACTTAGGTTCGTGTTCTCCAAGTCAAAGTGCAATGTTCTCCGTACCAAAGCCATTGGACCGGGCCAGGCCTCAAAACCAGTGGCAAGTCGAACCAGTGATTTTATGTGAACTATAAACCCTAGTTCCAGAAAACCATATGGCAAGAATGATAAGTACCATAACATACCATGCAAGGACACATACACATATAAATTATATCCATAAACCTATATCTTCTGCAGGAACAAAGAATAACTTATAAAATTAAAATTGAAATCTTCAAACTATATGAAATGGACAACAAAATTAGCTAGTGGCAGTGTTAATGTAAATTGAAGAACAACTCACACAATTAAAACAAAAACCCTAGTTTCATATTCATGAACAAGAAAAGAGACATCATTATAAAATAAAAATCAGAAATTCGCTATATGAAAGTGCTAATGTAAATTGAAGAACAACACACACATCATTACAACATAAACCCTAGTTTCATATTCATGAACAAGAATGGAAACCTCATTATAAAATCAAAACCAGAAATACCTGCAAGCATAAGATTCAAAGGGTTTTCACATAGGAATTTAGGTTCGTGTTCTCCAAGTCAAAATGCAATATTCTCTGTACCAAAGGCATGAAGTTACTGGACAAGGCCAGGCCTCAAAACCAGTGGCAAGTCGAACCAGTGACTTTATATGAAATATAAACCCTCATTCCAAAAGACCATATAGCAACAAGATAAAGGTTAGTACATGGATATTTCTTGTGGCATCTTTATAACCTACAAATTTGATGATGTGCTTAAAATGAATTTGAATTGAGTACTAAATGCACATTCTGAAAATAACTAATCCATGGTAATAGATAATGCATGCCATGTGGAGTCTCATTTTTGGTCAATGCTAAGAAGCAAGAACACTAATTTAGTTTGCTGAAAAAATTATCATTTCACTATAAATTTGTACAACGTAAATCGAATAAATATAATAAGCAAGTACCACTTCACAAGGACATCAACTTCTGTACATATCCATCTAATGACCTTTGACAAAAAACATCCTAATTTCCCAAATGACAACCCTTAAAAGGCACATCATATTCCTACGACTCTTTCCTTCCATTGAAATGAATCCTAAATTCTCCAAGGAAATTTTGCATCATTTGTATTCATTATTAGATTAATGCTAAGGACGAGTAAAAAAAACATCTGATTACCTCATCATATTAGTGCTAAAATGAGTCAGTATTAATATGTTTATAACTAAAGGTAAAATTTAAATTAAATATGATTGATTGGAGAATTGGCCCCATGAAGAGACAACTATGAGTATACGATAATAATTTATCTGGTAGTGGTGCTAATTCGTAGCTAGTAGATGACGACATGGGGCCATCTTCCTTGACAAAAAATAAAGAATACCCACCATAGCAAATAGTAATCTAGAAGTACATTAACCTGAAAGCTTTAGAAGTTTTACTCCTTGAATTGCAATTCTAGCAATATTCGCTTAATCCAACCTCAGCTGCATTGTCTTGCTTGAGAATATCTGAAGTTTTATGAACCTCATAAGCAATGGGAGTGCAAAAAGTGTATGCCTCTGCAAAGAAAATGGTCACATGATACATTAATCTAGATATTTTAAAAATAGTCGACAAATCAAAGTGATTAAAAAAGCAAGACAATCATAAGGCATCAACTAATGGTATAGTGGAGCCCTAAACCACTAAACCCTTAAACCCAAAACCAAAAACCCATCAACCCTAAATCCTCAACCTGGGACAACCTAAACCATTAACCAGAGACCCCAGACCATTGAACCCCGAACCATAACCTTAACCACTAAACAATAAACTCTAAACAAACTAGCTCCAGTGTTACTAGTGGTATGCTAACGCAATATGCTCCACTATACCATTATGTGATTTTCCGTAAAAGAAGAAAATAAACAATAACGCAATTGGATAAAATTTGAGAAAAAAGCATCAATAAGATACTCCCAGATGCTGTTTGGAAAATCGACACGAGGATTTTCCACGACAACATGAAACATCTGGACGCAACAGAAGTTTTTCAGTTTCGATGCATATTGAGCAATTGATTTCACTCCAATGAACGCTGCCACCTTATTCATGTCAAGATTAAATGACCTGCATCCAAAGCACAAAAAACAAGCAAAACACATAACCTATTAGTTCATAAATAGTCCACCAAGAAACATTTGAATGATGCACACTACTGTAAACTTGCATCCTTATCTGGTAGTGGTGCTCATTCGTAGCTAGAAGATGACCACATAGGGCCATCTTGATTGAACAACACTTTAACAATGTGGAAAAGAAAGAATTTTCCTGCAAAGTCATGGAAGCCTTAGGTTACTGTTCTGAACAAGGTTAAATCATAACAAATAAAATCAAATGTCTAGGCTCACAAGCATATAGAATTGCCATTAGCTTTCAATGCAGATACATTTGGAGGGCTCAAAAAGAAAAAATGGTAAGGCAGGATAGCATATATATTACATGCAGGATACATACCCATCAAAAATTTTTTCCTTCTTTAACAGGCAGTTGATTAGGCTGCATTGTAACTCACGGTGTACGTTTATTTCTTTCACAGAATCTTGGAAACTCTCCCCGCTGTGGTGTAACGCCTTATCAGTCTCCTGCAAACAACAAGGGACTCAAAAAATTTAAGGGAGCAGAATACTGAATAAGCAGCACATATCACAAAATATACTCACACGAAATGGATGTGCATTTTAATTCCCTTTGATAGACAGCTATACTAGCACAAATTAATGTTCACACCAGTGACATCATGCAGAAAACTAAAATAGAAAGAAGAAAAAAAAACACTAGTGAGATGAACCCATTATCCGATTTTGAAATAGTCAATATGTGATACCTGATACCCGTTCGGGTCTCTAAATCTTGAATAGATTTCAATGGAAGTACCACATGCTCCCAAACATTTTCAAAGAAATCAGAACATTCCATTTTCTGCTAGCATGCCCGGAGATGTTAATGAGTACTCTTATCCTCCGACAAGCTCAACATATAACAAGAAAACTCACAACAAAAATGGGACACCTCCATAAACTTGAGTGCATTGTCAAATAAGAATTATGTGTAACATATATAAAAGCGAAAGATTCTAGCAGTAATCCAATGGGTTGACAAAATACACACGGGTGATTCCTTCACAGAAAAGAGATCAAGTAACGAGTGATAGAATTTATCTATTAATGGTGTGAAACATGTCACTTATACTTACCATGGAAGTAGCTGCGTCACTCGATGTATTAAGCCCGTCTGCCCTCCAACCAATCAACTATCAGCTAGTGCATAACTGACTACTCTCAGTCATTCTGTATATTTAGTTAAGGCTCAATGAATACAGTAAGGATTATGGAAATATGAGAGTAGCAATAATATGACCAGTAGTAAATGCAAACTTAGAGAAAAGCATTGTACTATTATTTTCCTGCCTAAGATAATTCACATTATGAAAGAACAAATTGAATTAAATTTCAAAATAGTTAATGATTAAAGAAAACATAAAGTGCACCTTCAAGATAGTGCAGAATGAAAAATTATAATATTCTATTTACATGACGGGTTGAAGAAAATTATTTGTTTAAATCAAAGATAAATTAAGCTTCTTTTCTTATTCAGACAAAAACAACCAGCGCATTACATGAAACCTTATTCTCAATGATTATTCTAAAGAGATGAAGGTTCATAAGATTGGATTAATATAGGTACAAGCTTTAATGAAGATGAAAGGAATTTCTGCGGTTAAATGTTGTAATATCTTACCAAAAAGAGAAAAGCATTCAACAGACAACATACATTTGCAATGTATTCTACCATTGTGAGAATGTCCAGTCCCCTACCACAGAACACAAATTTGCCCCACCATTACCAGTGCTGCAAGGGTATAGAAAAATTTAAGCCAAAAATGTAGCAAAGATTAATAACAGAGGCGTACTAACTGACCTTCGAAATAGATATTTCACAACTAGGGATGGTTGCCATTAAGTCGTTCATCTACACCAACACTCGGAATGAATTAAACAGCGAGTCTACAAATTTATTAGCTCAAATAAATTAAGCTGCATATAGAAAACTCCAAACTCACCCAAAAAAGAAAAAAGAAAAAGACTAGAAGTTCCAACATTTAGAGACCATATACATGCCTTACATGAAGGAATTTATAATCTTCGTTCCTGGTGTCTCGGTGGTTTTCTAGCAAGGTTTTGACTAGACCAATGAATTGTTCCACGACTTGCATGAAATTGCAGATGTGAAGGTGTTTGATAAATAGCTATTGCATCTAATTAATCACAGCAAGTAAATGATTTCAAATGCAAATAATAAAACACTAAACCTCGTCAAGCCCATAAAGAACATATTCATTGACGAGCACCTATGACTTCAACCTACTGGATGCTCCAAACATATCCAGAAGTGCTATTTTCTGGCTTATGTCCTGCTCATACAACCAAATGAAAACACAAAAAACCTTCTATGTACCTCAAAGTTATTAACAGGAAGTGAGATAGATAAAAGACGAAGAGGAAAACAGAAGTTGCATTCAATCATAAACTATCACTAAATTCAACGGGAGACCTATAACAAGTGCCATCTTTCAATGACCACTTGTGATTAAAAATAAAAATCATCCTAAAGAAGACAGTAACTCCCAAGCATAAAAAATATAGTAGTTTTGTGTCACTAGCATACAAAATATGCCTCAAAAACTGAAGATATTGACAAATGAAAATAAAATCTGCAAGTGAAAAAAATTGGTGTGACCTAGATTCTCCATACCTCAATTTTTGTCACAATAAAGCATTAACAGAAACAAAAACAATAACAGAAATTGAAACAATAACAGAAACACAAACAAAAACAATAACACTAACAACAAAATAGAAACAAAAGCATTAACATAAACAAAAACAATAACAGAAATTGAAACAAGAATACCATAATGAAGAAAACCCGAGCTTTAACCAATCCAAAATTGCGGTAATAGGCCACTATGCTATGACGACATCAATGATGCCATTAGAATAAGATACGCAGCTAAAGCAGCAGGAGGTCACTTGATAACAGTGTCATGATCTTGAAACTCAAACAAAATCACATAAATATAAATCATGTTTCGCTTTTTACCTGTTTACAAGTTCCAATCTCCATAACTTGATCTTATTTGGCAAGTTCCTTGCCCGCAGTATGACATCCTTAACAAATAGCTACATATGCCTAAAACTCAGTCCTAGAAAGCACTAAAACTAAAAGTAAAATAACCACCAAAATCAAAAATAACAAAAAAGAACATAGCAAAAAGAAAAAATAATGAAAATCAATTGTCCTATTTCAAGTCAATTGATATACCTAATAACATCCCCCACTTAATTTAAGTAGAAAAAAGCAACAACAATAACAATAACAAAAGAACATAGCAAAGGAAAAATAACGAAAATCAATTGTGTCATTCCAAGTCATTTGGTATACCCAAATCCCACCACCCACTCAATTTAAGTAGAAAAAACACAAACAAAAACACACACAGAAGCATAAAAACACGCACACACACACACACAAACACACTAACACAATTACTGACACACACACAAACACATTAACAATAGTGTAACACTAACACTAACACTAACACTAACAACAAAAAAATAGTGAAAACCAATAGTTTTCTTCCAAAGTCAATTGGTATACCCAATCCAAACCCTCACTCAATTTAAGGAGAAAAAAAATAACAATAACAATATCAATAATAAAAGAACATAGCAAAAGAAAAAAATAGTGAAAATCAATTATGCTATTCCAAATCATTTGGGATACAAAATCCCACTACCCACTCAATTTATGAAGAAAAAACACTAACATAAACAATAACAATAACCAAAAAAACATAGCAAAGGAAGAAATAATGAAAATCAACTGCCTTATTGCATGTTATTTTGTATAGGCAATCCCACCCCCCACTCAATTTAAGAGAAAAAACAAAAATAAAAACAATCACAATCACAATCACAATCACAATCACAAAAACAAAAGAACATAGCAAAGGAAAAAAATAATAAAAATCAATTGTATTATCTCAAGTCATTTCGTATACTCAATCCCAACCCATTGCTCAATTAAAGAAGGAAAAAAAAACAACCGCAATTACAATCACAATGACAACGACAATCACAATCACAATCATTATCACAATCACAATCACAATCACAATAATAAGAACAATTTCTGAAACAATCACCAAATTTGTGTACCAACTAACTCACAAAACAACAAGCATAACTAATGTTGTCCTACCTAATACTAGAAAACTACCAACAACGAGATCTTTCTAGTTTCCTGGATCGGGCTTTCAAATAACCTGGAAGAGAAGGCATGTCACACTGATTAGATGTTAAGGTGAAACTCATCACAAAGGGCTTGAACTTAATTATATCAAGTTGCCTACGTATCCTTCAGAGGAATCAAAGCCCACGTAGTTCTTTTATTTTAATTATACATATTTCTAGTGACTCTACTCTTTGTTTTTACTTTCTAATAAATTCATGATCAATTCATTTTATAAAAAAAAAAATATAGTTTACAATTGAAATGGCAAGCTCACATGAACAAGGAAATTCAAATAGTTAAATACATATCAAAAATTGGATATCACTGAATATTCTGTCTGAGTAAGTTATGTCCCAAGGTACGTATCTTCCAGGAAGATATGCAATAGGATCCCTTTAGGTGAATAAAGAAGTAACCGAACTAGGCCGGGCCTCCATATTAGCCTTATAATCCTTGGCTTCCTTCTTACAGATAATATACCAATGGAAACCACGTATCTTACGTCTAAAATGAGCAATACTGACATTTAGCAGATTTATAACAGCAAGCATACTTTCTAGAACATTTAAATACATATCATCCTAATATATCGTATTGTGTTGTAGACATTTAAAGGATGAGATGTTGTAGACAGCAAGATCGTCTAAGTTCATCAAATTATAAACATGTACAAGAAGAAATTAACATCATGATACATTCAAACATACACAAAAAAAAAACAACAATAAAAAAAATAAAATGACAACAGGAAATCGGGGGCATAAAAAAAACAACAACAATGCGAAGATAGACAACTGAAAGAATACTTCCCTGAACTCCGAATGCAGAATTTGGTTGAGTCTCAATCGCGGACCGTTGAGTTCATACTTGCAGCAACTTAGAGAAGAGCATTGTAAAATTCTTTTCCCTGCCCAAGATAATTCACCTTATGAAAGAACAAGTTGAATTATATTTCAAAATAGTTAATGATTAAAGGAAACATAAAGTGCACCTTCAAGATAGTGCAGAATGAAAATTTAAAATATTCTATATGCATGACTGGTTGAAGAAAATTATCTGTTTAAATCAAAGATAAATTAAGCTTCTTTTCTTCTTCAGACAAAAACAACCAGCGCATTACATGAAAACTTATTCTAAAGAGATGAAGGTTCATAAGATTGGATTAATATAGGTACAAGCTTTAATGAAGATGAAAGGAATTTCTGCGGTTAAATGTTGTAATATCTTACCAAAAAGAGAAGCATTCAACAGACAACATACATTTGCAATGTATTCTACCATTGTGAGAATGTCCAGTCCCCTACCACAGAACACAAATTTGCCCCACCATTACCAGTGCCGCAAGGGTATAGAAAAATTAAAAGCCAAAAATGTAGCAAAGATTAATAACATAGGCGTACTAACTGACCTTCGAAAGAGATATTTCACCACTAGGGATGGTTGCCATTAAGTCGTTCATCTACACCAACACTCAGAATGAATTAAACAGCGAGTCTACAAATTTATTAGCTCAAATAAATTAAGCTGCATATAGAAAACTCCAAACTCACCCAAAAAAAGAAAAAAGAAAAAGACTAGAAGTTCCAACATTTAGAGACCATATACATGCCTTACATGAAGGAATTTATAATCTTCGTTCCTGGTGTCTCTGTGGTTTTCTAGCAAGGTTTTGACTAGACCAATGAATTTTTCCACAACTTGACTTGACTTGACTTGACATTACAAAAAAAATTAGACCAGACTTGACATTACAAATGCAGAGGAAATAATTAAACACATCATCTAACAAGCAACAGTTTAAACTAACAGAACAAATGGCATTATATAATTCTCTATAGATGGCAAAATAAATGCATGGGGTGTGCATATACATACCAGCTGTTCCGTGCGAGTAAATATTTATTTCCTTGACCAAATGGGGTGCGGTAGAATACTTAATTTTAAGTCAAAACGTGGCTATAGATGCAAGGGAATGGCATAACTCATCTACCTAAACAAATATGGCTTAAACTGACAAGATGGATGACATTATTGATTACAACTCTCTGTAGATGGCAAAAATCATTGCATGTACAGGTGGCTCTGTCAGATTATGTTTATATTTTAAAAATATAGCCAAAAAAAAACTGTATTTCGGCTGTGAAAGAACAAGTAGTGTGTGAAAATGAGATATAACATTGTCTAATGAATATCATGCTGAATTATTAGGATAAAAAAAATTATGCCGCATAATCGCATTGCTAAAAATAGCCTACTTGGACCAGCACACTTCTCAATTTATCCTCATCATACCCATCAAGCTCTTTTTAACCCACAATTGATTGCATGTTTACTTCTTACACAGCATCTTGGTTAATCTCCAAATTTAAATGCAAATCAGCGCCACTCTCCTGCAAACAACAAGGGTTTCAAAAAAATTTAAGGGAAAAGAATACTGAAAAAGCTAGCACAAAAAATTGTGTGCATTTTAATCCCATTTGTTGATGCTGACGCCAACGACTTCATGCAGAACACTAAAGTAATAAATAAAGAAATCAAAATAAAAAAATTTGTGAACTTATCATCCACTTCTGAACTGTTCAATACGTGATTGTTAAACCGGTTAGGGTAACTGAATCTTAAACAGGTTTCAACGGATATATCACACTCCCAGATGTTTCAGAGAAATTTATCAGTGTTCTTATCCTCCTACAAGCAACCATATAATAGGAAAACTCTCCACATAAAAGGGACAGCTTCATAAATTTTTCTGCATTGTCAGTTAAGAATTATGTGGCATATATGAATGTAAGCTATTCTAGCACAAATCAAACAAACTGCGAAAATCCAGATGGATAGTTCCTTCAAAGAAAAGAGCAACTATCAAGTAATAGAAATCGTGTATTAATAGTGGGAAACACATCACTGATACTTACATTGAACTAGCTGTGGCACTTCATGTCTACACCAGTCTGCCCTCAAATCAAGTAGTACTATGAAGGAATTTTTCCAAGAAGCACTACGTAACTGGCTAATCTTAGTCATTCCATATATTTAGTTAAGGCCCAATGAATATGGCAGGGGATATGGATCGCAAACTTAAAAATGCATTGCATCTATTGTTTTCCTGCTCAAGGTAATCCATCTTGTATAGGAGCAATTCAAATTAAATAATGAAATAGTTAACGAGCAACGGAAACATAAAGAAAACCTTCAATGTAGTGCAGAATGAACAATCAAAATATTTTATTTCCATGACTGGTTGAAGAAAGTTATTTATTTGAAGGTTAAACCCAGGCAGGATAGTGTCATGTGCATCATCAGACACAGTGAACTGAACAACCTGTTTACACATTTAGTGACTCGAATAAATAAAGCCATAGAGCCATATACAGGAAAATCCAAACTCCACAAAGAAAGGAAATTTTTTTCTGATAAATAAAAGAATATATAGGCCAGAAATTGTAAGAATTAGAGACCAAAAAAAGTACCTTACATGTTAGTATTCTTAATCTTCTTCTCCGTGCGTCTCAATGTTGTTCTTAAGGTACTGACTAAACCAAATAATTGTTCCACAACCTGCATAGAATTCTAAATCCATAAGATGTAGGTAATAATAGAATCTAAAACCAGCAAAATCTTCCAATCGGAAAATTCTCCGTTCTCCATTTCGAGGAAGAACAGCAATGCAAAACTTTCCGTCACCTGAAAAAACTGAATCAGTCATTTTGTCTCACATTTAGATACATAATTCCATGTGCGAAGGTGTTTAATAAATCACTAGTTCACTAAGTAAATGGTCCCATAGGCAAAGAGGGAAACTTGAAACCATTGAAATATATAAAGAGGATATTTATTAATGGATACCTGCAAGTTCAATCTGGTGATTGCAGCCAGCATCTCTTGGAAGTGCCATCTTCTTGCTTTGTCCTGCCCATAAAACCAATTAAAAAAACATAAATCATGTTCTGCATTTTGAAGTTCAAAGAGAAATCAATAAACTATTTAATAGTCCACCAAAAAACATTTAAAAGATGTGGAATTGCTGAGATCAAATTGAATAACCCAACCTTTGATTGATTGCCAAACTAGCAGTTCCCATGACACAGACACAGAATCGATGGTGTACCAATCAATTTCATTGGGAAGATGGCCAACCCAAACTTTGATTCATTGCCAAACTAGCAGTTGCCAAGAAACAGACACAGGATCGATGGTGTACCAATCGATTTCATTGGGAAGATGGCCAGGATGAAAGAAGTCGCTCAGGAGAGATAAATTAATAACTTTAGGCAATAAAAAAAGACCAGGTTCTGCTATAGAATATAATATACTAACTAACCCGCCCACCTGAAAACAATAATCATGTCCTAACAGCATCTTTAGGTTTAAATATAATCCCATTTAATTCATCATAGCACAAGTGAAAATTGTTATCCAGAGTTAAAGAAGAAAAAAGGAGAAAAGAAGACATTGTCTAGTCAGTTTTCATCAATTGTACTAGATGAGAAGAAAAACAAAATTGGAACCAAAGGAGAACAAACTGACCTGATAAATTTCACTAACAAGTTCCAAAAGAGATGCAAAAGGCTGATTATAAATGGAGGAGCACAGACCCAAAAAATAATATAAATGAAGGAGCTATGTCTTTAATTAATGTAGGATGAATACCTATGTCGTATTCCGGAATCAATCCCCCAATAGCGTACGTGGGTTGGAATGTTAACAAGTTCCTTCACCTCTGCTGGCTGGATGAGATAATGAGAAAGATTTGCCAGATCAAACACAAGGGTTTATATACACTGGGGTGATGCTATATATGTGATTCTTACAAACCTGGCAAACCATGGCAAGTAGCGTGTTGGCTTCTCCACAAGCTGAAGCCATTTGGTCCATGACCCCACAAGGAGCACCAACAATACGGTTCTCAACCTGCCGAAGATTTTCAATGGAATAAGTCACTGGGACTTACATGGAAGTGTGTAAAGCAAACAGAGAAGAAAAAAAAAGTTCTTCAATTATTGATAAGTACCTTTTGACACAGAATTGCTAGTTTTCTGGGGTCAATATTAAGCCCTGCATGCAGAAAATTAGTCAGCAAAATTATTCTCATATATAGGTTCAGGCCTTCCACATATATTGCAACTTAAGTAAAACTTAAAGGAGTTGTGAATGGGAATTGCAAATGATGTTTCAATCCAAGTAAATAATTAATAGTAGGTATTAAATCAGGAGTCTTTTCTGGCACAAAGCACTAACCATGTGCTGCAACAATGGCTGACATGGTGGCAACTTCCACTGATGCGGAAGATGAAACACCCTTGCCTTCTGGAACGGCAAAAGAAACTTGAAAAATCATGTGCAGACACCAAATGATGAATGCGCATATCTCTTGACAAATAATATCAAAAAAGCTGAAAACATTTTACTTGGGGTAGCTGATTAATTTCATCTGAGAAACTTCACAAGACAATCAACACTCCAATCATGATATTAGCATGTAAGATATAAGATATTGTGCCTTATTAGTAACAATATTAATAAATGAAATGTTTCCATGATAGTTAGTTCAAAGTCTTTAGTTTTGTTCTACTTCATTTTTCTTAATTTCCATAGTATTTTCGTATGAGCTATAAAGGAAGAGAGCTTTCTGGTGATGCCACTGACTGCAAGAAAGCCGTGAAAAGCATTCTTCAATTTATGATACACAATCTCTGAAAATCAACTAAATTATAATTTTCTCTTTATATAGTTCTATGCCATGTGAGATAATATATTTTAATTACTAACTAAAACCTTTATTTATTTTCAAGAAAACAAATAATTTGTGTCAAGGACTCAAGGCAAAGGAAGACATCACACCAGGATGCTGATACTTTCAGTGAAACGCACACCCAATTCAATCATCAAGACAAGAATTGTTCCGGCAACATATGATGCCCACTTGAATGAAAGAGAACTATATTCAGTGAACCAAGAAAGGACAGTAAAATGAAACATATCAACTAAATGAGAAGAACATACTTCTGGGAGGGATCTTGGGAGAAGTATTTATATGCCTCTTCATAAGAAATTGGCTGATCACCATCAAGGAAATCTGACAGGTCCATGTCGAAAGTTGGTGCTCGGTTACTCAATTCTGAGCCAAATGATACCTGCAATAACCAAGGCAATAACAGGAAAGCTCAAAAAAAGAAAGCACGTCTCCATAATCATTCCAAAAAAAAACAGAGAGATCTCTGAAATAGCAGATTAAAATCCATAAATATTTCTCTTTGTCAAGTCATATGACCTCAAATACATGGACTACTAAGCATAGCAAGTTATTGAGAACCATATACCAACAAATTGATGCAGATAAAATAAATAAATAAATACCTAAAATATCTTTCAACCATGATAGTTGATTATCAACAGGCATGTTCAGTTTAGTCACCAAGAATTCTCTTTTAATGTACCACTTGTGAGTGAGGAGAAAAGACTCGTAAGGTGGCAATTATATTTAAGAGAATGATATTAAGATCCTAGCGTTCTTCAATGACCTACACTGAGCATATTATTAATAAAGAGAAAATAGAATTTAGGTTCACAACATACTATTTGCAGAATCGGTCCCTGCCCTTTAGCTTGGTGCCGTGCTTCAGCATGTTTCCATAGCTTGTGTTTGGACGGATGGTTTGTCTGAATAGCAACATGGCAAGCCTCTCTAATTGGCATCTGTCCAGAAAGGAAACAAAAAGTGTCAAAGCTTCCAGTACTAAACTAAAACGTAAGAATACTTATTTCTGCTCCAAATGTGACACTATGACAAGGATATTTATGAGGTTCTCACAAAGTGAAAAATTCTCCTAGTAATTGTACCTGGACTTTCTGCTCATCTATAGGGAAAGAATCTTCTTATTTTTCAAAGAAGAAGTTTTCAATATCAAAAGCTTACCTGCAAAACATGGCTTCCTGAATAATCAGCAATCCCTCCCATTACATCCAATCTCCCAGGAGCTCTCGCAACATATATTTTCTCCTATAAGAAAAAGACAATGTCAAACAAGGATAAAAAGAGAGCTAAAACTAAAGATGCAGGGAACAGTAAACACAGGGTTAGATCAAGACCTCCCAATCAAAAAGTACAGCAGCAGCCGCTCGCTCCCTCATCGGGCGCTTCTCAATGCCCTTCCCTGAGTCAGTTTCAGTATGTAGAGCTGACAAGCTCTTCAAGAATGCCATTGTATCAGGTAAACCATGGAGATCACCATGAAGTATCTCAAGATTCTCAATGCGCCTAAAGAGACAAGCTCTATAGGTCATCAACATACACAAGACCGATGCATTAAAAATAAGTTATAGACTTCTGCGCATAGCCACTCACGATTCCACAAGGGAGATGTTCCCAGTTATCTCATTTTCTGTAACTGCAGGCCGAAGGCCAACCTCATTTTCAGCAAGTGAATACCATTCGAGAATGCAGATATCTCTACCTGGAGCTCTTTGTAGTTGATATCCGAGTACTATGGCATCACGCAACCTCCTAACTCCACTTAACTGTGTTCTCAAAAACACCAAGTTAAATGAGCTGGCCATCAAATAAGTTCCCATGGGAAAAACATAACAGAAGGGTAAAACATATAAAGAAAACCTTGTCAAAGGCCAAAACATTAAAGATTATATGTTGTGTCAGAAAACAGGAAAACCAGAAGGGTAACTAAAATGAGATGTTGCATTAGTCGCAAATTCTTCATTCAAAATAGACCAGCAGGTATTGCTAAATTCTGTGCTTCACTCCTCCGAAAGACAAACATACCTTGTCTGATGAATAATTTTTCCCAGCAGCTGTTTCTTGCAGTATAAGAGCAGCCACCTGAGGTTACAGTCATTGCAAACAAAAGTTAGACAGACAAAAGATGTCAACCCTAGGAATAATATTTTCCTTTCAAATGACAGTTTCTGCATTGTTTGGCACTCCAAATCCCTTGCTGGAGGCCAAAAATATGATGATAATCAGGTTACCTTCTCATTTTGAAACCCTATTGAAAAGGTCTAGGGTTAGGGTTGAGAACAACTCAAGCCTTCTCCCTTCTCTCTCAACCTTGGGCACAGTTTTAAAAATTAAATATTCCAATCAGGACAATAAGAAGATGAAAGAGAATACCTCACCACCATTGATGCCTCCCTCATAGCATGGACTAAGTTTGAGAGCACGTTTAAGATATGGTTTCCAATGCCCAACAAGTAAATCTCTCCTAATCATTTCAGCCCCTCCATGGTAATACTGCACAAAAGAATAACTTAAAAAATAAGTCCAACTAAAACAAACTCCGTAGTATATGATATTTTGTCTCCATGAACTATAGAACTAAAAACGAATATGACCTCAAGCATATTTCTTAAGAATGGTTCCTTATTGAAATAATCTCTGCGCACAAAGACAAATGGCAATTTGTAGGCCAAAGCTTCACTCACAGTCCCATAACCAATCTTTCCTGGAATCAAAAGTGGTTAAGAAGAGCTGAAGATAAACATTATATATCACCCATTGCAAAACCTTACCAAGCATACAGTCAGATGCTGCAATCAGATCAGGCGTGTCGGCATCTTTTGGAAGTCTGATGAAGTTTGGAGGAAGTATTTGGTTGTCAGATGCCCCACAGACCTTCAGTGAGACAGACAGAATCCAATCAGCAATCTCCGTTGCTTCCAAGAAAAGAACATGACAAGATGTAACTAATTAGAAAATCATACCTGGCATAGCCAGCCAGCAGGCAGCCATTCTTCCCTCAGTTTCCAACCAGCTGGCTACACATAATAAGGAAGAACGCAAATTTCACTTAGAAAAAATAATAGCCATTTTAGGAGAAGAAAAATCAAGTAGTTAAATAAATCTCGTAACACAGGAAATAAATGAAGAATATGCAATTGCCAAGCAATGGATGTCAATGGCTCACACGTGATTCCAGAAAGAGAGAAAAAGAAATTTGGACTATCGAAACAAGTCAAAACTCACTTAGAAAAAATAATAACCAATTTAGCAAAAGAAAAATCAAATAGTTAAATAAATCTGGTAACACAAGAAATAAATGAAGAATATGCAATTGCCAAGCAATGGATGCCAATGGTTCACAAGTGATTCCAGAAAGAGCTCAAAAGAAATTTGGACTACTGAAACAAGTTCCAGCAAAGTAAATATGACATGCCAGTCCACCAAAATTAAAAATGACCACCTTCACATCCTCTGCAATGCCAAGATCCTTCCTCACCTGAAGCAACAAGAATATAATCAGGGAACCAAAGAAGGAAATTGCATTTGTGCAAAATCTTTGTCATATTGAGAATTTTTAACCTCAGATGGAGGTTTATGAATCCTTCTGACCACCAAAGGTACATCAATAACGTCCCTGAAAGCAGGCACTGGAAAATCCATAACATTAGCTGAGTTGTTTTATCAAAACAAAGTCCTATAATACAAGTCAAAAAAAGGGAGAGAGATCAAGGAATGTGTTCTTTTATACTTGGGCAGTAACCAGGAAGTCGAAGTAAGAACTCGCAGTGAGAATAATCTTCAGCTATCTGCAACAATTACAAGCAAAAGAATGAGCTAAATTTGAATGAAAACTCAATAGTATATGAAATTTGAATGAAAAGCAATGGAAGAGTAGCAAATACAGCTTTTGAAATTCCATGCTCTTCACATTTACAATACAATGTAATCACAGATTCTTCTTTATAAGACATTTAAAATAAATAATACTGATAGGCCGAGCAGTGGAATGGCTACCACAATGTCAGGTCTAGAAGGATTATACACAAGTTAAAAATAAATATAAATATATAAATAAAAATAAATGAAGAAGACAAGAATGATAAAGAAACCACATTATGATAAATAGATTCAATAATAATGGTTGAAACAATTACCTGCCAAACAATATACCGGTGATTAAGTCCATTTGCCATCACATACTCGCATAGATAAAATCCCAACCGCAAAAAGTGCAGTAGCAATTTGAGCATTATGATTTTGGAAGTAAATATATTGATTTACAACCAAACCAATAACAAATCAAAGACTCATTACGAACAATGAGATCTCGCTTGGTCGGGCGCTAAACTCTTGCTAAGAGAAGTGGACATATTTATATTCTCTGGATTACTTGTTCACAAAATCAATATCAAATTATCCAGGGTCAGGCTACAACGACTGCAACCAGATGCAAAGAAGCTTATGCTTTTCTAAATGACCATGTTTTGTCTTATCCTATTGCTGCCTCTAATTTAAGTCTTAATGGTAGAATTCTTCAACCAATCATCCAAAAAGAAGGAAAAAAAACGAAAGAATACAGCATTTTTAACACCATCAAAGCACATCTAGGACTCATAAATCACTCATATTTCTGTCAGTATGTGATGGCATGCTGAGAGACAAAACACTAATATTTCTGTCAGCTATAATAAAAGTACCCATAAAGTAGTCTTATTTCAACTTTTAAAAGTACTCATAATTACTGGTATTATTATAAAAATAGAAAATATTATTATTATAAGATCTGGATACAATTCTAATTACAAAGATTTACACTCATTGTTACAACGATTTACAGTTATTATTACTATTATTATTTTCAAATTAAGAAGTTAACTGTAATAGATTTCAAGGACTTTTATGCAAACCTGATAAAAAAAATAGAATTAAATAAATATATGAAAAGATTTCAAAGATTTGTATTAGATAGATCATAGCTACCTCTATTTGAAAATATAGGCTCTGATTAAAATTTAAAGATAATTATGATTACCAGGTTTTTAGATAGAATTTATATTACAAAGATTTACAATTATACCATTATATCTTTGGAAAACCAATTTAAAACTGATTTATAGAAGAAGTTCAAAAAACCCTAAACCCTAAGAGATCTGAAGGTGTTCTATGCAAATGAAACACATAAAAAAAAATTGAATTACATAGATAGATCATCAGAGTCCAGTATTGAAAAGAAGATGTTTTAGTTACAAAACTTCTGTTGTATTACTAGAACCTTGCAGTATAAACCATTCAAAGATTTGAAGAAACAGACTTCAAGAAGAAATATAACACATCATCTCATGAAAACCATTCCAAAAAAACAGACATCAATGACCACCCAAAGTTTTCAAGAAGCAGAGATCATATAAACAAAGAACTAAGCACTCTTACCATAACCGGAGTCATAAGATCCCATCGATCATATCAGAAACCGCAAATCCTCGGAAACCCATCAGAGGAAACGCAACAAAAAATAGAAGAGGAAATGGATGAAGGGGAAGATGACGTCGTTGGCTCAATTCTCGATCAGCCCCACCACAGTGCCTGCAGCTCCAACACCCCCCCTCGGGGTCCTCCTCCATTGTCGCTCCCCCCCGGCGCCCCCGTCCTCCTCCATTGTCCCCCCCCGCGCGCGCGTCCTCCTCCATTGTCGCGCCCCCGGCGGCCGTTCTCCTCCATTGTCGCTGCAACCTCCCCCCGCCCCCGCGGGCGTACTCCTCCATTGTCGCTCCAAGCTCCCCCCCCCCCCCCGGCGGCCCTCCTCCATTGTCACTGCAAGGACGAGGCAAGGAAAGCTAGGTGACCGTTTGCAGGGGTTTTAAAGATTAAACCATGATTACAAGAGCTATATGACCGTTTGCAAGGGTTTTAAAAATTAAACCATAATTACAAGAGCTATATGACGTTTGCAAGGGTTTTAAAGATTAAACCATAATTACAATAGCTATATGACCTTTTCATGGGTTTTCAATAAATACGTGTTTTTAATTTTCATGATTAATTTTTAATTTAGAAAAATAGGTGTTTATTATTTTTTTTCTTTAACAAATTTAATTTAAATTCGTCTATTAAATTTGTAAAATTATTTTATGTATGATATTATGGTCTTTTTTGGTAGCCCAATTTGCATTTAAATTCGTTTATGACAAGCACGAATAAATATTTTCTTACCATCAAGAACTTGCCCATATAATATGTGATGCTATATTGTTCGATATTTTTATATTTTTTGATATCCATGACAAGCATGATAAATACTTTCTCTGTAATGCCCCAAATTTTAAAATAAAATCCAGTTAAAGTTGCGTTGTTATACTTTCAATGGGAAAATTTTAAGGAAATGATTGTTCCTATTTAAATGATTTTAATAAATAATTAATTATTTGAAAGTTTGTAAATAATTTTCGATATGGTAATAATTACCATATCTAAAATTATTTACAAACTTTTTCTCACAGGAAAGAAATTCTAATTTACATAAATATGTCAAAGATATTCTTAAATAAATCAAGCTTGAATTATTTCTCTAACAGTTAAGAAGGTGTATTATAAAGTTTATAAATAAAAAATTAGCAGGTAAATATAGAAATCGCTACTTGGCATATCTTTCCAGTTGAATTGTTTTTCACTAAAATAATTATATGCATGTACTAGCAAAAAATTAATAGGTTTTTCATAAACCATATTATACCATTATTAGAATAAACAATTTAACTTTCGTTAAAAGTTTATCTCAAACCCTCATGACCGCTTTATGTGTTTAAAACCTGCGCAATTGACAAGAAAAACCGATAACCAACCTAGAGGAGGAATTCACACCTTAAACAAAAAACAAAAAAAAAATAGCTTGCAACACCATAACACACAATAGCACCGAATTTGCGAACCTGAAATTACAATAGAGATTACGTGTCACTCTTTATTACATGACAACATGATAAAGCACACAATAGACAATTCAGTGAAGAGGGAAGAATACGAATGTCATTGCACACACCCACAAGGAAAAATATCAACTTTTATATTAACTAATAATACATGAGTCACAAATGGCCAAGTACATTCACAAATTGTTGCTTCCAAATCCAGAAGGAAATGAGGCGCCTGTAGCTGAAAAAATCCGCCCATCCAATAGCACAAGTGCACTCCCCCATCAGCAACATGGCTCAGGTCACATTACTGCCAAAATCACACGTCATTGGCCCAACTTGAAACCATTTCTGTTTACAATCTCGACATACACACACTTGCGAAGAAACAAATTTGAACACACCGATAGTATAAAGAATCAAATAGTGCACCCACTTGAGTGAAAAAACTATCGAAACGTAAAAAAAAAAAATCAAGGTTTCCAATACTGACAGACTAAGGAAACATACACAAAAAATTATGCCTCCCAAGCAAAATCAATTTAGTTGAGAAAACCCAAGACGACAAGATATCGGGAAAACATAAAAACATTACCCCAAACATTGACTCCTGACTGCAAGAGGTTGGGTTGCACCCCCACAATTGCCCCGCTTGCGGCCATACTTAGAGAAAAAAATCGAGTTGGTCAAACAGCCTTCTCATCTTAAGAAAAAAAACCTTCGAACAAAATTAAATCCAGCAATAGGACAGATACACAAAAACCCACTTACATGCAAAAAAAAATCGCGAGATATTAGAATCGACCAATATAGAAATAGTTTTCACCAAAAAGGGCTCCAGCATGCATCTGGCAACAAAACAAAGAGTTTATCCCGTTCATTGCCTCACCAATGCATTACACCGCCACGTGAACCATGCCTCAGTGCCTTAAAATTAATGCTTTGCTCATCATTGCCTTGGCAGGAAGACCTACACCATGCCTCAGTACCCTTTTTTTTTAATTTCTATAAAATACTAACAATAACAGTGCCTATAGGACCAATATTAGTATGAAGAAAGCCCTGCCAATAGTAGCATTGAACCCAATCCCATCATTAGATCCAATTCTATCCTTTTAGGTCGGTTATAGAATTCAATATATTTTCGATTATTTTGTGACTATGTAACTAATAAACTATTACTTTTCTTCCAAACACTAACCAATTGTGTCTTTAGGACCCATTCTAGTACAAGTAAAAACAATCCTAGTACTAATGGTAGCATCATACCCGATACTATTGGCAATATAGCCAATTTTGGAACTATTGGTAGCATCGATCAACAACGTTAGTGGTAGTTGTGAAATTGATATTCTCTAAAATACTTATAAAAGGCCGTTTGGTTCACAGTAATGATATATTAGCACGGTAATGAGATTACTGTAGTAATGAAGTCGGGAATGTTATATGACCAGGAATGTTGTGGTAATATAGGATTACTATGTTTAATAAAAAACTTAGATTACTGGTAATCTTTCATTACCATGTTTGGTTAATCATGGTAACTGTCACGGCCTCAACCGATTACCTTCGGCCGTGCGGCACCTGACATGCACCATAGCGACAGGTCAGCCTTTCCTTGCAAGAACAGTTAGTGAATCCTGTTTGCATTACAAAGCACAGCGAAAATAAGAAGAAGCGAGCAAATCCGGGAAACCCCTCAGTACGAGAAACACGACACAAGGAAACCCATTTTGAGAGAGAAAAACATAAAACTCTCTTAGATTGAGAAATGTTTACAACCGTGGCCAAAACCAACACCAAGTGGCCTTGTCTTCTCCCAAAGACACATTTGACCCTATTACAAGAGCTACCCCAAATTCCAAGGTTGATTGAGCCCATGCCCAATACCGGTCTGGCGTGAATTCCCTGACTTCACTTAGCTTGCAGTGTCCTCTGACTCGACTGTAGCTTTAACCAGCCACCCTTGGTAATACCGCGTGCCATCCTCGCCCCTGGCTCGACAACGCTCCCGGCCACGTGCCTACTTGCATACGCCTGCTTAATACCTTGTCAGATCCGGAATCAGCTCTCGGTCACCCGGTCTGATCAAGTGTCCCGCCCCGCCTAGACTTGCTAGAGATCCAACACTCTACATGATGAAAGTCTTGTGACACTTGACTCTTGATATGGGCGCGCCTGCCCCACGCGCTCATCGGTCACGCGCACGCCCACGGTCCAGCGCGCGCGCGCCTCACGGTCTCAACAATGATCATGCGGAGTATTTCACCCGCCCTTGGTCTCGACACAACATGAGCGCCACTCCACCTGCGTGCGCTACCAAATCCACGCAGCTGTGCGCCCTCATGGCTTGGTCTATGTGATACTGTACCTACGCCCGCTGACCAAGTGTAAGGTCATCAACTCTTACAGTAATCATAAATTCAAAGGATCATTAAATTGCAGAATATTGCAAATGAAATACCTGATGCATTCCCTGATACTAAAAGAGTAACCAAGTCATATATACCAGCTGCCACTACTCCTGCAAGAATTGAGATCCCTAAAATCCCATTACAAGAGAAACAAACAGATGATAAACCACGTCAAAAGCGTGGAAGATCAATTGGCGCCAAAGATTCAGCTCCTAGAAAAATGAGGCAGAAAAATAAAACTATTGAAGAGGGGGATCTCCCACGTGAGAGGGGAGAAGAAAATGTGAAACCCTCAGACTATGAAAATGAAGCAATGGGAAAGAATGTTCCTACAAATATTGAAAATTTAATTTGTTCTGCAGGTGATCATAAAATAATAAATTGGTATAAAACCGAAGTAAATGATGTATTCATTTACAATGTGGCCATGGATATAGAAATGAATACAGATAATGATCCAGAACCACGATCCATAAACGAATGCCGATAAAGAAATGATTGGCCAAAATGGAAAGAAGCTATCCATGCCGAGCTAAACTCCCTCTCAAAACGTGTGGTATTTTGGACGATAGTGATTACACCAAAGGGAATAAAACCAGTCGGTTATAAATGGGTGTTTGTGAGAAAAACAAATGAAAATAATGATATTGTAAGATACAAAGCAAGACTGGTTGCTCAAGGTTTTTCCCAAATGCCTGGTGTTGATTATGAGGAGACATATTCTCCCGTAATGGATGGAATTACTTTTCGATTTTTAATTGCCATGGTAGCAAGTAATAAATTAGATATGCAGTTGATAGATGTTGTTACAGCATATCTTTATGGGTTACTTGAAAATGATATATATATATATATATGAAAATCCCTGAAGGATACAAAACTGCAGAAGTTACATCTAGCAATGAGTTACAATCTATTAAATTACAGAGATTTTTTTATGGATTAAAACAATCTGGACGGATGTAGTATAACCATAAAAAAATCTGGACGGGTTGGGCCTTCTCCAACCTGTGACTCGGCGAGTTGAGCCGCTGAGTCACCCAGCAGGTTGAAACTCGGTATGGAGCCAGGGCGGGTTTGAATTTTTAAAATTAAACTACATTGTTTTGGTAATTAATTTAATTTTCCCTATTTTTTCAAAATTTTATGGAATTTTTAAGGATTGTTTTCTATTTTTTTTTTTATGGACAGGCCTAAACTAGCTCGGCCGGTCAAACCTGCGGGGTCAACTGGAGGGGTGACCCGGCCCGCTGGGTCAATAGGGAGCCGGGTTGGTTCCGGGTCCAACTCCCCGTGACCCGGACCCGCCGGGTCAGATGGGCCAACCCGGCCTGGCAGGTTCCGCACCCCTGCCGAGCCGAGTCCTGGTCCGGGTCGGGGGCCGGTGAACCGCAACCAGCCGGGTTGGGCCTGCCGGGTCCCTTAACCAGCCCGTGCCCACCACTAGTTAATACCATATAAGTTATCGAAAATGCCCTCGCTAGTTTAAGTAGTTGAATAATGGACTTTCTTCCACTAAGGTACATTGGACATGAGTTTGGTGTACGGAGACAATCCCAAAAAGGCATCCATGTCAAAAGCTTTTGATGTTGTCCTCCTTCTTCGTCTTCAGTTTTATAGTAAGAGTGGTTCTAACAGCTAATAACCTTACCATCTTTTGAAAATCTCTTGCAGGTGTTCATCATAAATGAAAACTTTTTGTGCTATGGCGCGGCACAAAAGAGAAAGACGTTTGCTTTAATTCTTCATGTTGAGCTTATGGGAGACAGTCATGGGTTAAATATGCCGTCGTTGGGCACTAGATGTTTCTCAGGTAAGAGTGAAGTTCGTGACATAGAACTCATACAAAACTCTTTGCAGTATTGAGTCGGATGCCGACTTCCAATGCATGTGTCATATATGTCACACTTTCAATAAGACTGTCGTCGACATCACCATCATGGATGTGAGTGGCTCAACGGATGGAAATTCATACTCCTTGATCCCATCATAATACACCAAGGAGTGCTTATGCTTGTTGCTTTTCTTTTTGTGCGTTCCTGTGTATCGAAAAGCTTTCCGGTGAATTATTTTTCCTTTGTGTGTATTATTACTTGTTCATGTGTATTACATCGTACTCCCATGTAAAATACATGGTTTTTGTTATATGTGTTTCTACTTAGCTTTAGTCTCATGTGTATTGTATGTCACTTGTTAACTGTTTTTCCATTTGTAATATGCATTGCCGAGTAGAGAATCATTCTCAGAAAGCATGAATGTCGACTTGGATACTTTTCTTGCCCACAACCTCCCTCTAGGCGCTCAGTATTGCCGGATGTTGCCAAACGTATGATGGATTAACATTGAAAGCGGACCAACCTTTTGAGAATGTAGACTAGTTCAAAGATGTCTTATGAAACACTACTATAAGACAAAATTTTAACTTTACATTTGTAAAAAATAATAAAATCCGGGTAACTGTCAAGTGCGCTACTCCGGATTGCAGTGGCGAGTGCATGCATCCAAAGATGGAAATGTACGCCCGTTCCAGGTGAAGACAGTGCAAGCGATACGCATTTACGGTGGAGGCATTGGCACAACATGTAGTGTTTCAGCCTTTTCACACGTGCGTCGTTGTTTAAACTGTCTTAGAATAGTTGTGTCTTGCATTTTGGCACATTTTTAGTCATTTTGGGCTTCAAACGTAGTTCCCAAAGCAAGCACGGGCGTACTTCGGACCATGTTCTGGACCGTGCTCTTCTCAGAGTGTCTTGGCTTTATTTTTTACTCATTTGTAGCTCAACCTGTAAAGTACATGGACATATGCATGCCGATTCTTACTGTCGTGCTTTAAAAGCACAGTGGTGTTATGGGCAAAGAAGCCATGCTCTTCTTGCCCTAATTTTTTTTGTAAAGTGCAAGGGTATCAGCACCCCCGTGCTTCTGCCCGTGCTTGCATTGGGATCAGTGTTTGTAACTTACTTCTGCCCGTGCTGCCAATTCTAAATGCTTGCTAGTGGGGCCCCCTACTACAGCATGCGGGTTCCAACCCTATTACCAACAAAACCACAAAAAGTATAACAACAATATAGTTCAAGTAACTCATTTCACTATTGGTAATCTCACATTACCATTAACATTACCACTGCTACAGTAACCAAACATGGTAACCTGAACATATTGCTGCTAGATTCCCGGTAATGCTTTCACATTACCACGAAGCAAACGGCTCCTAAGAGGATTGTGTAGATGAGGAACAATTAGTTAACAGAAAAATTCTAATCTTTTTTGCTATATCAAAAGAATTACAAGCCCTTATGCCTTCTAAATATGACCTATAACGTTTCCTATTTTAAAAGGTTTCCACAACTTGTCTCTTAAGTGGGGCTGACTATTTATTTTTGTCTCTTAAGGCAAAAATAGTTAATTCTAGTTTTTCAATTGAGAACAGATGTTCAATTTGATCATTCCATCACTTTTTCTAAGTTGTGGTATAAAGCATGTTAAGTGCTGATGTGGTGCTTCACAGATTAGTTCAGCAAGAAATAATCTTTAGAGCTATACTTAACTTTAGATTCACCCAAACATGAGTACATTGAGCTATTGAAATATAAAGCATACTTGTTTAATAAATAAAAAATAAATGGCATAAACACAAGTACACTGGACTATTAAAACATTCACCATACTTGTTCTGTAAATAAAAAGTATCTTGCTTACAATGTCAAATTTGTTGAGGATCAAGCAAGATAATAATAAGAACCCTTCCACCTAAGCATCAACAATGTCTTTAGGATAGATGTAAAAGACATGCAAACATCAAATCTCACAAGCATTATTAAAAGAAAAATGATAAGAGATGAGTCCTCAAATATGTTAATATAGCCCTAGCTGTCCTTTTGTGCATCTCTAGCGCAAATTGACAAGAACAATGACCCACTTAGAGCTCAAATTTATCAGTTAAACCAAAACTTCTCTTAATCTACTAAAAAGGCTTTCAAGTTCTTTACTGTGTTGAGCTCTGTCCTGAAGATTAGCAATGGGTGGATTCTTGCCCATGAAATAGGATGGTTGAGAAAATTAGTGGCAAGCTCCTATGCATACTGGGATCATGATTTAACTATAATTTTATGTCTTAAATGCACAAGCATGTCAAAACCTTAATATATAATTCAAATGACGGACTTTGAAACTTTCACGATGCTGAACAATTAAAATTAAAGGTAGCAACACATGTCAATCATGACAGTTAAGACATAGTAAACCAAAAGGGGCATACTTCGATATGCACATCAAGATATAATGATGGCCATGCTCTTCCTCACCTTAATTGATGGTATCCCTTCATCCCGTGATATCACTGCAAGCCCTTCACTGCAATTTGAGGCATGAACCAATTAAATACAACAATCTGTTGCCCATCATGTTTAATACATAATTCAAGATTCAGGCATGCAAGTTGAAATAACAGAAATCACAGAATGAAAGTCTAAAACTGCAGATTCCACCACAATGAAACTTTGTCGAATAACATTGTTAATTTTATTTCAACAGACATGTGAACATGATTCACCTAAATAACTCCATCCAATATATTTTCGCAATCCTATAAATGCCATTCAATGGTCAATCTTTAATATTATGCACATACTTAGGTAACTATGAGGTCTTAACAAAGATATCTGAAAACAAGCATTCATTACAAAGGAATGGGACAGGTTCATATTTTTCATTAATCCAGGTCATGACGGAAATGTGATGCCACTGAAAGCTGAAACATGGGCATATTTTTATGATTAACAACTAGGTTCCTTGATACAGGGAAGTCAGATGCACTGGAAACTAAGGAAATCCCGTAAAATTGTTAAAAAATTGAACTTTCATAGTACATCAGGAAAAATCAAGTATTTAGTCAACATGCATTGAAAAACGAAATTCCACACGAGTAGACAGCAAAATAAGAGCTATACAAACAGGTAGACACTATACTATAATACCACCGAAAGTTTGAACTTAAAACAATAAACAAAGTAATAATCCCCGAAAAGGTATGGCCACATCTTACTTTTAAATAAAGACTCAAAAAAAATATTTGTGCAAAAATACCAACATTAACTAGAATAAGCATCTATGTGAACTAAAAAGAAACATGACCATTTATTTTTTTCATTGCAAAAGAATTTCAATTTAAACCAAAAATGCCAAAAATGAAAAAACATCATGATTTAAAGTGCCTGAATTATGGGAAAAGATCAAGAATGATACTGAAAATCCCTTGCAAGATTAAGATTTTTAAAAGAAACTATGCTTATAATTACATTCATAAAGGTAAGCTTCACTAAAAAAATGATATATTTACACGCACTCCGATTACCATAAATATTAAAACAAAGGTACGGCCATCTCCAACCCAAAACTCTATATTTGAAGCTTTCAGCTTCAAAAATACAGCTTCTACAGTAAAAGTTTCTCCAACCAACAACTCTATTTTTTTTACTCCAAAACACAATATTCTAAGAATATTCTTTACACTTTACAATTTATATATTTGTTATCTTTCAATTCTTTTTTACATTTAATTTTTTATCTTCTGTATTTGCTATAAATATTTATTAAATATAAAATAAACATATTTGTGATAATTTCAATAAAAATTGAAACATAATGTTAAAAAATTTAAATACAAACATTGCATTAATTAACAAATAAAAACATAACATACAAACAAGGTAGACACCAAAACAACTCATTATTTTCAACAACCACCCCCTTCTGGATCTAATATGTTTAATGGGTTTTTTGGTGACATCGGTGGAAGTGGCGATAACATACTAGACTATTAGCCCATCTACTGTCAACTTCATTAGTTGTATTGTGTGTTGTGGTTTTTTTATTGTTGTCAATGTCAATCTATGTTATTTTCTGTGTTTTTATTTTATTGTTCACGTATTTTGTGTTAATTTTAATGAATTTATATTTTGGTATTATTTTTCTAATTTTTATTTTTATTAATTTAAAATATAAACTTAAATTATAATTTATTAATTTTATTAAAATGTGAAATTATAAATACAAATTTTATAATGATATATATTTTATGGGGTTAAAATTAGACCAAAATTATAAATTAATAACCCAAAATATATTAAATAACTATTAAACTAATAAATATAAAAATAAAAAAAAAAAAAAAAACTGGCTATAGTGCCACGCAATTTCTTGCCTGGCACTGTAGCTAAATGTAAATTTGGCGTGCAGAATGGCGCTCATTGGAGCGCCATTCTGTGTTGTTAATGGCGTTTAACACCATTAATAAGTACGCGTTGGAGATGCCCTTAGGGAATTGAGTTTCAAAAATACCTAAAAGATGCATCACATATTACCTTGTCATTCCACAATATGAAGACCATAAAATATGTTTGTCTGGCGCTTGTCGCCCTATCTCAAAAAAATAAAAATAAAAAATAAAAAAAATAAAATATGTTTGTCGTTAGCATGAGGTCACCAGAATATGAATGGACATAAATGGTTTAAATAACATACATACACAAATAATGCTGCTCAAAACCAACAAAAATTCACTACTTCTGCTAAGATTGCACAATATATTTTTTCCAATTATTGAGCTAAAATTGGCTAATATCACAGTGTATTTCAATCAACAATATATAAATATGCCATTTCATGAAATACTCATAACATCCATGTTTGGAACTTAATGGACTGGTAGTTATCATAGTAAACACTCAGATACTAAATAGATTTGCTCAGTTATTGCTGCCACCATTTGGTTCATCTGGAAAGCAAGATGCAACTATATATTCAAAGACACAACCTAACTTCAGTTTGATCCCTACAAATAAAGGAGGGCTGCAAAATTCTGAATGAGGATGTTCTTACTAAATCCTAGTTCTTGTCAAATGCCTCTTGGATGTAACAAGCAACTGAAAAGGAGAATGAGAAGGAGGAGGGTGTGCAGGAAAAAGAGAAGAGGAAGGGGGTGAGAAAGGGGGTGGGCACTAACTGTGGAATGTTAAATGCAGGGTGCTGCCATATCCACATGGACTCAAGTTTACTTGCTGAGATTATGGCAATGCAGGATGCACACCCATGCCTGTGCTTGCCAGTTGAAGATTGTTAGTGCCTTACCGATTGTACAAGACACTCTAAGCTCTAAACCACACAAGAAGTTGCTCCAACTGGCACATTAGGCAGGAGCTAATGTAAACACAGCCACCACTTTTTGAAGCTGCAAACAGAGACGTTGATTGGATTTCAAGAGGCTGAAAATCTTTTTGATGGGCTGGCAGCCCTTGGGAGAAGATCTACAACTTTGTCATTTTTATCACAAGGGAATAAAGCTCCTGAGATGGCTCATGATGGCAGCCAATAGAACTAGTTTTTACTTTTAATTTAGCACTCCTGAGCCATGTTTAGATTTTCTCACACTTTTGTCACTCATTAAAAATAAAAAAAACAAGTAAAACCTACAAATCCAGAGGAGATTAGAAAATATACTATTCTTTGCTTGACTTGCAATTGTAACGACTGTTTCTTTATAAAAGATCAATCATCATTTATAAAATTAAGTACATCTGCTTAAACGAAGATGTCACTATTGAAACATTGAGTTACGCTTTAATAATAAGGTTTGCCGTTTAATATGCCGCGTTCTCGTTTAATATTAGGTGTCTCTGGTTAAAGTCTCCTGGTGCCATTTAAATATATGTGTAGTCTCCGTTTAACTTTCCTTGTCTCTGTTGACTATACGGAGTCTCTATTTAGTAGAAAGTGTCTCTATTTAGTAGAATGTGTCTCCATTTATCTCTGTTTAAACGACGATGTCTGTATTGAAATATTGAGTTACACTTTATAAATAACATTCTCCCTTTAATTTTCAGAGTCTCCATTTAACATTAGGTGTGTTTGGGTAAAAGATTGTGTCGCTATTTAAGATTACTAAGTTGCAACAGAAATAATTGAACTTTTAAATGAAGATAACAAACTTGCATTTAACAAACAACATTAACAAAGTAACACCCAGCGAGGGTTCTTATTTTTCAAAATAAAAACAAAGGGGAGTAAAACTATCACTCAGCTCTTTTTGTCTCCTTTAGAGCTTGGAGCAGCTTTTCCACATGGGCCCTTCGCTTTTTTATTCCTTCGAGTTTTGCAACAGCAAATACTTCTTTAGCTGCTAGCTCATAAAGGAAGTCTTTGAAGAATCACTCCAACTCTTCATTGCTGGAGTAATGTGGACCGGATGAAGGCCTTGTAATGGGGACATCAGCGGCAGTGGCGGGAGGCACAGCGGAAATAGCGGGAGATACAGCGGGAGACACAGCGGGAGATAGAGCATCTCTGTCCTATCCCACTGGACGAGGGACAGAGCTACTTGAACACCAACTCAGCAGCAAGGTTTTTGGCCTGCTTGGAACTTGTCGCAGGCTCAGTACTGGAGAAAGAGGTACCATCGACCGACACCGTCATCACAAAAACGGGGCTGTGGTCGGGGCCTTCCCTGATGGTGGAGTATTCCGGCGAGGGCAGGCGCTTCTTCTGGCAAAGCTCGTTGAGAAGAGACTTATACATTTTCTTCGTTCTGGATATATCTGGATGTTTCTCTCACCATTACCAACCACATGAGTTATACATATATGGTTAGACCGGCTCATGGGGGACGTTGATCCTCCACCGTCTCATCTCACCCACCCTTTGCTTCATCTTTTTAACTACTACCTATTTTTCTATCTATTATTACAATTTCAAATTTCTCATATTTATTATTTCTTTTTTTTTAAAAAAAAAATTGCTTGCTTTTGCATGGTTTGGTAATGCCAAAATTTGTTATTAACCCCATACCAAAGGAGTACCCAATATTGAGGCAATAGGTATGGAAAGGAGCCAAAAATATATACTGCTGGAGACTATATCAACTTACCATAATTAATATATCTTTCGGAAGTTCTAAGAATGACTCCTCAAACCTCCCCCAAAAATGGCATATATACCTACACATTAGGACATAAGAAATTATAACATGCTACAAAAAAGAAATAACAAAAATACTGATAGATGCAATATACTAGGCAATTTCATGAATGAGTGACGACTCTAATCAGATATTGATGTGGTGAAAAGAAGAGAAATAATGCAAAAGTCTTGTCTGTCTTAGGTAAATGAATTAATTAAAGCAATTGCAGACTGTCTTCACAGGCACCTCCTCCATGTGAATCAAAACTCCTGTTTTCACCAAATGGGTTGGATTAAAGTCTCAGCACTTTCAACCTAATAAACAAGATTAATCTCAGTTAATAAAAACAATAATAAAACACTTATGTACAGACTCAGACACTATGAGATTTATATGTATTTGAAAAGCTCAAAAACAAAAAGAATCAACAAAATCAAACACAGAATATGTTGTGGAACTTCTTGAAAATGAAAAAAATGTGGAAGAGAAACTAGTTTCTTTCTTTTTTTTGAGTCAGAAAATTTAATCGAAACAAACTAGACTAGACTAGACGTTCAAAATGGCGAGCTGCAACTACAAGAAACATGCAGCTCACATTCTCATTGAGGATGCAGCTAAAGTAACTCATTTCACATTATTAAAACTGACAATCGATCAAAGATTGAATAATGCAGGCAGCATTTGTAAGACATTCATCAGCGCTTGCTACGGCCGCCACCACCAAGCTTGGGTTCTGCTTTTGGACCTTCAGCCTTCTCAGTTCTCCTCTTTTGAATCACTTCCAAGGTAGCACCAACAATAGACCTTGAGTTTGGCTTCTTTGTGGTACGGCGCCTCTTCTTGTGCTGCTTCCTGTACATAGCAGTCCAGGTAAGCTTCGCAGGCCTCAGACGGTTGTGGAAATAGCGCTTGCATTTTGAGTTAGCAAACAGAAAAACCCGAGAGTCAGCTCGCCCGAATCTAATACCCTTCTAGGGTATATCTTAGCACCACTAAACCGACAAAGTTCCGTCTTGAGAACCATCTCTTCGGGCTTGAGAACCCCTCAACAACTTCTTCCTGACGCCCCAGCAGCGGCAGAGCGAGAGATGAACATTGAACCATGTTGGATCAGTTTAATATACTGAACATGAGAAAATGATAAAAACTCAATAGGAAGTAAGCAAGAAATTTTTAACCAAAAAAATCACGAAACCCTTTGGACAAAATGTCACTAGAATATGATGCACAATTTGCATTCCAAATACCATACCTCAACCAAATATTATAACTTCAAAGCAGTCTTAAACAAAATAGTATGCAGAAGTAACAGGAAGAAAGACAATAAATAACTGGAACAAATGCATTACATTAAGTACCTCAAAAACAGCTGAGACTAAATTTTGCAAACCACACATGATAGCCTCCCACCAAAATCATGAATAAGAGTCACAAAAAGTGTGGTGCTTACTACAAGTTTTGCAAAAAGTTTTAACTCCCATTCTTAATTTACCTCCGGTGAGATTGGTGAATCTTTTTCTTTTCCCCAAGCTAGATTTTCAGTTGCAAAAGGTGATAGCTTCTTCACTAGGCAATTAAGGATGCAGCAACTGAATACTTAAGACTTAAATAAAGAAAACAAGCCCTGTACCACATTTGCTGGATTTAGCAGTTATATAACTTGGCCGAATGAACTTAAAAGTAAAGCTACTTATGTGGCGAATAGACCAAGTTTCTTTTGATTGTTTTTATTTTATTGAATTCATACAACTGAATAAAACTGTATGGATTAAACTAGGCATACATAGGTTTTTTGTCATTGAAAAGCTATAGAACAAGGTTATCACAATCATGGCCCCTTCAACAGCTCACCATCCTTTTGCACAATCCTAAAAAAAAACCATAAAAGGTTGGGAACAATATTAATGATCTTAAGAGCCAGTATGGCATCATCAACTTTTAAAATTTATCATGCTAGCTTTGCATATTATACTAAAAAATATGAAAGGTACATAATTGCCATCCACTGAACAGACATAAAAAATTCTTTATGCTGTGCTACCTCAATTAACATACTCGAATAAATAAATAAATAAATAAATAAATAAATAATATCATATAATATAATAATGGCAACTGGATATTAATTAGCGGTTGAGTAGAAATCAAATTGCATTAATTTGGAATGAGAAATATGAGGGAATCATTTGATAGAGTTCATGATGGCTACAGCTACAGAGATCACAATAGCAACTGTCCTAAATGGATAAAACATTTGAAATCATATGCAAACATCAAAACCTATTAATGCTTGAAACATGTTCCTAAAAGAGATTGTTAAAGAATGCCAATAAACATGTTCCTAAACATAGCAGGAGATATAAATAACCTTGGAGTTCCACCGCATTGACTTTGGAAATGAAATATCGGAAATAATCTTTGGCAAATCTTCAGCCAACACCTACACAAAAAACAAGCATACAACATAGAAGAATATCAAAATGTAACACTTCCCAAAGCACAATAAAGACTCATAACAAACAATAAGCTCTGTAGAATCCAATCAAAGTAGCACTGGAAACATGGCAAGGGCAGAAACAAAATGCGAAATCTGACTTGAAACACAACAGAGTGGTAGACTCATACTGATCATAATAATGATCTTTGGCCAGTAAAGAACGTGAAAGAAGAATAATCAACAGTGGCTTATGTCACTTGAGTTAAACATGAGCCTTCTAATTAGATGGATTTACCATAAGTCATGAGGTAAAATTGACTCCTTAGTCTTAGTGTGTATATACAATGACAACCTAAGAATTCTCAGAAACAAATGCTTATCTATTCCTTCATATATGAGCTCAAGAAATGCTTACCCATAACATGCCAAACTATATGTACACAAGTATCTCCTGCTATGTCCGTGCATAAGAATTCATGCATTTAACTCAAGATTAGCAATTTAGTATTGCTACTAGAAATAGATTAATCCAAGCAATAGGAAAAATTCTACAGCCACTCTTTAAAATTGAGAGACAGAGAGAGAGAGAGAGCACTGACAAAAGGCAGCATGCCTATTTTACCTCCAAAGCAAATTGTGCAGACTCATTTACTCGAATTGAAGCATACTCTGTCTTGCCTGTAATGATGGTTAAAAAGAATCAAACACTAAACAAATAGTAATTTGTTAGTGTTTGCAACATGCAAGACAAATTCAGTCAAGCAGCAAATTGCTTTTGCATGGTACAAGGCAACTTGACATTTAATTCGCAGTGTACTAACTTGTGCCCATATATGGCACACTTTACTCCACCATCCATTTATAATGAATCTGCTACTCATAGAAAAACTCTACATGGACAAGTATAGATGCTCAACTCATAATCAATCAGTACACAAAAATAAATTATTAATAAGAGAACAAATTAACAAATTTGAGTTGAGAATTCAACAGGAATTTTCTTCATCATGAAATATCACATCTATTTAATATTCTTCAAGTCGAAATAACAACCTCAAATAAAGTAAATAAGCAGGAAAAATCCACCAACTCTGCAGGGTTGCAATTGACAAAAGAACAAGTAAAACCACCTGCTATATAATTACCACCTTTATTTAATGCCACAAAAGTCAAAATACAATCCCAAATAAAGTATATGACAAGGAAAAGTCCATCAAGTCCCCAGCATTATCACTGTCATAAGGCCAAGTAAATATATCTACACAAACAGACATCGGAGGCAAGGCAGTGACAATACAGATGATAATGATGCTCAAAATCATACAATCAATACAATAGGACTATACTAAGTATGCATCACCACATATATGTTCATACAAAATTCTCTCTATATAAACAAGCACTTGTGCCATCACATACACTACATCATAAAAAACAGCATAGAGAGACAACCAAAATGCTAGTTACAATGCAACCAAACACAAGCACGATAATATGCAAAATATTATGTGGCATTATTCTGAAAGAAGGCGACAAGCAAAGTTATACCAACCATCCAGCTGCTTATACATATCATCAGTAAAAAGGGAATATCCGCGGCAAAAGCCCTCAGTGGCCTGATAAGTAATAGAAACCAAATAGAAGGAAAAGCTATAAATTTAACTATGGACATAAGATTGAAATGTGAAGTATAATTAGAGGTGCCGTACTGGCATACAAAAGTCAAATAGCACATGAAGAGTTTTGATGGATTGTAAAAATTACTCTACCAGGTACAGCATGATCAAATAATTTTTTGCTGTAGGAAAAAAAACGAGGGATTTTGTGCCTTTCTGTTGCAGCACCAAAATTTCCTGTATTACTATTATTATTATTATTATTATTATTCATCCAAAATAGAAGTCTAATGAAATAACACTCAACATAATCCATCAAAACAAAAACAAAAGAATATAACAAAAACAATAACAATAACAAAAGAACATACCAAAGGAAAAAAATAATGGACATCAATTGCTTTATTCCATGTCATTTGGTATACCCAATCCCACCCGCTCTCAATTTAAGAAGTAAAAAAGAAAAAACAAACACAATCACAATCACAATAATGACAACAACAATAATAACAACGAAAAACATAGCAAAGAAAAAAATAATGAAAATCAATTGTTTTATTCCCACCACTTACTCAATTTAAAAAGAAAACAAAAAAACAAAAAACAAAAACAGAAACAAAACAAAGCAAGCACAAACACAAACACAGACAACAACAACAACAATAACAAAAATCATAGCAGAGGAAAAAATAATGAAAATCAATTGTTTTATTCAGACCATTCACTCAATTTAAGAAGAAAAAAACCAAAAAAAAAAAAACACAAACACAAATAATAATAATAATAACGATTTTATTAAACAAGTACCAAATTTGTGTGCCACTTGACTTACAAACCACCAAGCATGATTAATGTTGTCCCACTTAATTCTGAAAATTTACCAATAAAGAGATCTTACGAGTTTCCACGATCGGACTTTAAAATAACCTGGAAGCGAAGGCATGTCACAGTGATTAGATGTTAATATAATACTCATCACAAAATAAGTGAATATTTCCTAATATGGATGCAAAAAATATTTTTTGTGCAAAAAAAATAAACTCTAGGATAATTTGAATAAAAATTATGAAAATAAATACTTTCCCATATGGAGAAGGCATTTCTGGTTAACTTGAAACTAAGCATGACGCTGAAGTCTATCTGAGTTGTTACCATATCAACTATCATCTGGACGCATACTACATTCAACATACCTTTAACAAAAAAAAAAGCCAAAATAAAAGAAAACAACAATTATTCAGAACTTTAAAAAGACAATTTTTATTTACAAAGTGGATTCCAAAGAACAGGAATGATTTTTTATGTTTCTAAAAAGATGAGTTTTCTTAGCCTATTCAATTATAATATAAATTCCCTCAAAGTCTTGTAATCTAACTTCCCAAGTAATACTGATTTATTCAGAAACATGGTAACTCTAGCTTTTACATCAAGCCTATTTTAACCTTCAGGCTTCAACTAAAGAAACTGAGAATCATTATGGATGATTAGTCAAAAGTACATGCAACGATACATAAGCATGCAAATAAAAAATAGAGATATGCAACATTCCATAGTTTGGGGCAGATATGAAAGTAAAACTAAACTTACATAACATTCCATGGTTCAGGGCCTGAAACCCTCCAGAACGTCAAAGGATTTATTGTCCTGACACCGTCTTAAGATATCCACAAAGTACCAACCAAGTTATAGGATCAAAAGAAAGGGTGTAAAACAAGAATCAAGAAATTTCTTCCTCCTGACAAGTAGCTCAAAAAGTAGAACTGAAATTGAGTCATAACAATGGAGAGGTAGGTAGGCATAAACATCCAAATGATTGTAGCTAGCAATTTCTCGATGAGCATAGCAGGTTATCAATTTCTATATGAGCATAACAAGATATTCCAAGAGTTAATTGAAGATATTGTGCAAGATCATATGTAAAACACACGGGTAGAAATCAGAGTAAAATAACGATAAAAAAAAGAGGATTTAAGAACTACCTTGCTAATGTCGCTACCTCTGTATGGCTGCATTGCCTTATGTTACATCCCACAGAAGCCCAACACTCCTATAGTGGACAAGAATAAGGAAAAAACACGCTTTGATCATTTAAGCTTCTAAAATAGGAAAACATATATTAAGAACACACTTGAAGATACGAATTCTAGTATTAAAAAGCATACAACAAAATTGGGTTTCCTGCAGGCCTAACAACCAAATATTTAATAAAAAAAAGAAAAAGAACATGCAAGAAGCCCCAAGAACAAGAAACATAGTTAATGCTAATACTTATGCCATGAGAAAAAAACAACTCAAGGGAAAAATATTTAAAACTAAGAAGCAAGCATTTAAAACCTAACGATTTGATTTCCAACATGACAAAAAAACATTAAGGATTCGAATCAGTACCACTAGATGCCTTGGAGTATCACATGCAGAAACTTCGCCATGTGCCAATCGTCATTTGTCTAGCATTTGCAGAATTGATATTTCGAGCTGAAATAGTTGAGAAAATTTGAGGTTGACATCAACTAGCTATCTCTATAACAAAAAAACAATTATCAAACATATGCATACCGTGCATTTAAGCAAAGAAAATAATCATATAAGATTTAGGAGAACACAGACGTTCATAGACTTATTACACATCCACTTCATGACATAATAAAAGTCTAACATGGAAGGACAAGAAAATAAAGAAAGCATACTTGCTCATTTGCATCGATGACATCGTTCGGTGGCATTTCTTCTGTTAAAATCTCAAGCACAACAAATTTTCTGCGATCTAACTCCCGCCTGTTGATTGACATACAAGACACTTGTCAAGCTATAACTTGCAATGATGAACAATGGAAGGCTTTACTAATGATAAAAAAATGATTAGAATGTCAATTCAAAACTAAAGACTTCCACGACCCTCACCAGAAAAATGGCGACAGATTAAACTAAAACGCAATGGAAATATTTATACGGAAATACAAAAGAGGAATATTAAGTTTGCGATTCATAGGCAGAGTGCAACATAACAGTTCCTTGTTGTGTGACAGTCAGTATCTAAGAAAATTAATTTCAAAGTTATTTGCCAAGTTTGCCAAAAATAGTAGTTTGAATCACTGTCATGCGTATTAAGATAAGAAGCGCTTTAATTGTTGAAAATTTGCAATGTCGTCCATCTTGCTCACCCAAAAGCATAAATTATCTGGTGTTTTTCATTCTAGAGAACATCAGCAATACATTCACACAATTAGCTACATCTATAACAATCTAAAATGATGTTTTATTGTTGACAAGTAACAAAAGGATATTATGTTGTTCCATTAAGCAAAAGCAACAAGCAATCAATTAAAGAAATCAAAACCTGTATTTTCTTACTGCCTGACCTTTTTCACTTCTTCTTTAATAGTTTTGAGGAGATTCATGCGATTTACTTCATAACAAATGCCTCACCAAGAGTTTCTCAGGTCCTAACCCAAAGTCGAGCACACTCACGACCCATTCTGACGATCACAAGATAAGAAAGCAGCATAAAACAAGTACATTATAACACATCGCAGAGCTGGAATGCTCATGAAAAAAATAGAGAAAGTGGCATACATGTGACATGTCTTACTCAGATGACCAAATAATATTATGGATACTTCTCAGTTAGAAGATCATGATTAACAATATCACTTCTTGAATAGAATCCATTAAATACAAAATCATTAAAAAACAATGCACATTACTTTTTGATCAAATTGAAGAGTAAAGAATCACTACATAACTATCAAAATTGTAACACACATTGTTTCCCAAGAGGCATCACTAGCTTGTAGATGAAAGTTTTTTTTAATGGAAACAATAATAAAGTCTCACCTACGCATGTGGCCAAAATACCGAGCACGTTCAATGACACCAATAAAACCTCTGGAATCCAAAATATTTAAGGCATGAGGTGTCATCGGAAGCTGATCGTACCTAATACAATGAAGAGTAAGTCAAACATAAGTTAAAATGTTATTGCAATCCTAAGAAACAAACCAAAGTAACTGATTGTGTTTTAACATACGCAGGAATTGCTAATCCAAGTGATAATAGCGCTTCAGCTTCATCCTCAAACTTTTCAAAGAGATTTTGTATATTACCAATGTTGGCATGCTCAAGATATTAAGCACTCATTTAATTTCTGCACAAAGAAAACCATGAATATTGTTGTACTCCACACTCACTGATCAGATAAACAAAATCACCAACTCCAAAAAACCAGGAGCAAATTCTATAAGAAATATGGATACTCACTCAAGACCTATTGTAGAAATTTTTGTCACTATTTTGATGTGAATTTTATAAGGGAAGTTTAAAGCTTCAAAACTTGAATAATCAACTTATTCGGTACTTGCTTCTTTAAATCAAAATCTGCACTAAGATGTAATACTCAAATGATATTTATAGCAATTGTTAAATAGTGTATGCATAGAATATATATATTGTCCACTAATTTTCAATAGAGTATGTTTTCAGGCAACGAGGCCTCCTACAGAATACAAACATAATAAAAAAAGGCTACTCGATAAATTGATGCCATAACATTTATATGCTTACATTGAAGCTTGCCAATTTACTACAAAGTTTTGCACATCAGATCTGGACAAGCTATCATAAGATTTCCATATAATTGTTATCCTTTTAATAACATCAAATTCAAAGAAAAACAGATGATACCAAAACCAGACAGTCATGCATAATTCATAAAAAAAAAAAATTAAAAAAGTAATAATAAATGTAAGCAGTGCATGGTTGCATTTACTTGTCCTCCAAAAATAGCTCGCCATATGTAATTCCATCAACATAGTTAAGTTTCTTGAAGTGATCCATCCCCTGCATAGTATGAATAATCCAAAGATATAAAGATGCAGGATTCATAGAACAGATTGAACGGAATGTACTAGCCCGAAGAAACATAAGAATTCGCTCATGACTATAATCTCCTCAGATACGGGAAGCAATGGAAGACTTCCAGCTTGAATAGCTATTAAAAAATATTAATCATCATGTACTACAAACGTAGAAGTTAAAAGAAACATATAAAACTTATCACACACAAAATCAGAACAATCTAACTAAGATGTTGTAAATAGAACGTGAGGCAGCATGATTTGCAAATAAGGCAATTTGCTTTATTAACAAATTTGGGGAAAAAAAATAATTCGATTGTTCTTTGATGCATACACCAAGCTAACAAAATATTCAAACCATACTCACGGTATAAGGTTAAAAGAAGTGACCAGAGAAGATAAGTTATAAGCAAAAAATCAAATCAAATCTAAATTCTAGTCTCTTAAGAGCTAACTTATGATGCATTAAGTTATGTCGATCCTATCCATCAATACTTTATAGTGTATACAAGAAGATACCAATTGAATACTCAAACCATCTTTTACAGCTTACATCTAAAATAAGTGGCAAGATATAAGGCACAATAAATGGAAAAATATAAAGTGAATTCAGGTCTCTAATGGTCTAATTTATGAACCACAACTTTAACCTTTAAACTCATACCTGCTGAAAATATGTAAATTGTGTTATCTCCATCCTGTCCATCCATACTTCCCGGCCTAATCCCCAAGCACCAAGAACCTAAGAGCAATTAATTTTAAAGAAAAATATAACAAATTACCAAATAAAGCTCTCAAAAGTAAGCATATTGCTCCATAACATGCAATTTTGCATATTGATTCTCCTGCTGCCAGGTTAAGCAAAAACAAAACGAAAAAAAACATTCAAGCACATGCAAGTTCATCAGTATGATTAAGTAGGGTGCATATGAAGGAAAAGGGCAAACAAACTTTTCAAAGAGAAACTTCAACGGACTTTCCCAAGTGTCTTCGACAAAGCGTATATCATGCTCATTGACATCAATTCCTGATTTAAAAAATAAAAAACAACCGTTCATGAAATTAGAGAAAATGCACTTTCACATATAAAAGTTACTTGACTAGCACCTTACAACTTCATGCACAAGCATTTGAGACTTGCATAATTTAAAATTATGTCATCCATCCAATTCGAAGACCAATGGTTATCACTAATTAGTAATCTTTTTGAAGAGATAAGAACAACCGTATTTTTGTAATAAAAAGAAAAACTTGAGTGGATGACAGCAATGCTAATACTTTTGATATAATTAAAGTTAAGATAAGAATATCTGTGAATGTGAGCTGCAAGTTTACCAAGGATGATATGTCCTTAAATTCTAATTGTGTTGACAAATCTAAGGAGATTAGTTTTTATATTGCTTATTTGAGCATTGAAGTAGTGAAAGTGATTTTGGGGGAGATATAATGCCATATATTCTAAAATTTTAACTACCAATTTATACAAAATCAGTCAATGTTTGGGACAGACATAAAACATACTTCACTATCATTAAGAAACTATTCCTTTACTAATTTTCAGATTAATTCTCCATGCATTCTTTATTGCAACTAGTCATGCAAAAGACAAATGAGAAGCACATGTAAGCATGCAAAATTGAAAATGAAAACACTAGCTAATCCAAGAACATTTCCAGATGAAATATATACTTACGTTTAAAGCCTGACAATTTACTAAATTATTTTGCACATTAGATCTGGACAAGCTATCATAAGACTTCCATATAATTGTTATCCTTTTAATAACATCAAATTCAAAGAAAAACAAATGTTACCAAACCTAGAAAGTCATGCATTATTCTTAAAAAAAAAAAAAATAAAATAAAATATATCAAAAAGTAATAATAAATGTATGCAGTGTATGGTAGCATTTACTCGTTGTCCAGAATTAGCTCGCGATATGTAATTCCATCAGCATACTGACACATCACATTCGAACTCAAAAAAGGAAAAATGGAAGTGCGTGGCCTTAAGTTCACCAAAGTGTGCAAGAATAGCATTCTAAAAGTAAGGATGATTTCAAACACCAAATGAGAAAAATCATTGCTCCAGCAAAAACTCAAATAAAAAGGAAATAAAATCCGACAGCGTCTGTGTGTGTGCAAACTCACTCATGTCAACCCAACGTCCACTACTTGAAGTTCTTATTAGTGAGGACTTATCTATAGACAAAAAGAATAGGTAATAGCTGCACACATCCTCTAAGGTAGCCCTTTCCCAAGATGCCTCCCGGGTGGCTTTCACATTTCCGAGGTGGTAGCTTTTTCTACCAAGGGTACTAGGTTTCACTCATCTTATTAGATAGCTTTTTCTCTCATTAGGGCATACCTAGTATCCGACTTACTAATGTAGCTTCATACATCATAGGTGGTAGCTCTTTCCACCCCCTACGTACAAGCAAAACAACAATTTTCTTTTTTTTTCGAGAATACAAGAATGCTACTACAGTCCCTTAAGCAGTCAACTAGAGTTTTCGCGAGTTTAATGAGTGAGTTGTGCACAAAATAAGCAATCGGACAAAAAATTTCTAAGGATTTCAAGTAAAGTACAACATGATGGCATTTGATGTTCAAAATTCTCTTAAACTCTAGAAAATAATCCTTGCACCTAAGGTGAACTGTCATTGGCCACATGAGCATGAATGTGGAAAGCATAAGTAGAAAACATGTGTAATATGAACTCCCCCCACACTTGAGATGTATGTTGCCCTCAATGTAGACGCATACGTTTAATAAAGATAATGACAAGAAAAAGAACAATGTGAAGGTAGGCAATTGAAACAATACTCCCCTAAACTCCGAATGCAGAATTTGGTGGAGTCTAAATCCCGGAGCGTTGAGTTCATGCCTGAAGCAACGGAAAGATGCAAAACTCATAGAATAGATTCAACAGAATGATCTAACCTGAAGCAACATTAGGATACGCTCATTACCATAAGTTATTTCCACTGATATAGGAAGCAATGGAAGACTTCTAGCCTGAATAGCTATTAAAAAAATATTAGACATCATGTTCTACAAACCTAGAAGTTAAAAGAAACATATAAAACCTATCACACACAAAACAAAACAATCTAAATAAGATGTTGCAAATAAATCGTTAGGCAACATGATTTCCAAGTAAGGCAATTTGCTTTATTAAGAAATTTGGAAAAAAAAATAATTCGAATGTACTTTAATGCATACAACCAGCTAACAAAATACTCGAACAATACTCATAGTATAAGGTTAAAAGAGGTGACCATCGAAAATAAGCTACAAGCAAAAAATCAAATCAAACGAAAATGCAAGTCTCTAAGGAGCTAACTTATGATCCATTAAGTTATGTCCATTTTATCCATTAATACCTTATAGTGTATACAAGAAGATACCAATTGAATACTCAAACAATCTTTTACAGCATAAGTCTAAAAGAAGTGGCAAGGGACAAGCCACAAGAAATGGAAAAAGATAAAGTGAATTCAGGTCTCTAATGGTCAAATTTATGAAGCAAAACTTTAACCTTTAAACGCATACCAAATAAAGCTCTCAAAAGTAACCATTTTGCTCCATAACATGTAGTTTTGCATCTTCATTCTCCTACTGCTAGGTTAAGTAAAAACCAAAAGCAAAAAAAAAAAAAAAAAGAAGTAAAATTCAAGCATATGCAAGTTCATCAATATGACTAAGTAGGGTACATATGAAGGAAAAGCGAAAGCAAACTATTCAAAGAGAAACTTTACCAGACTTTCCCAATTGTTTTCGACAAAGCGTGTATCATGCTCATTGACATCAATTCCTGATTAAAAAAAAACAAGAACCGTTCATGAAATTAGAGAATATGCACTTTGACAAATAAAAGTTACTTCACTAGAATATTACCCTTACAACTTCATGCGGAAGCATTTGAGACTCCGATACTTTAAAATTACATCATTCATCCAATTCCAAGACGAATGGTTATCACTAGTTAGTAATCTTTTTGTAGAGATAAGAACAACCGCATTTTTGTAATAAAAAGAAAAACTTGAGTCAATGGTGGCAATGCTAATACATTTCATATAATTGAAATTAAGGTAAGAATATCTGTGAATGTGACCTGCAAGTTTACCAAGGATCTTTTGTCCTTAAATTCTGATTGTGTTGATAAATCTAAGGAGATTAGTTTTTATATTGCTTATTAGCACATGGAAGTAATGAAAGTGATTTTGGGGGAGATATAACGGCATATATTCCAAAATTTTAACTACCAAATTATGTACGTAAAGATACAATATTAGTCAATGTTGGGAACAAACATGAAACATACTTTACGATCATTAAGAAACTATTCCATTACTAATTTTTAGATTAATTCTTCATGCATTATTTATTGCAACTAGTCATGCAAAAGACAAATGAGATGCACATGTAAGCATGCAAAATTGCAAACGAAAACACTAGATAATCCATTAATACATAACGTTTGTAGAGATATTGATCAAATTTTACAAATATCAATGAAAACGTAAGCCATTATAAAGGCTATTTTACGATCAAAGAGTCAAACAATCTCACGTTACTGTAGTTTTAGCCAACCACCCTTAGTCACAGCACACAGCAGTTCCAGTCACGCGCGGTAATACCGCGTGCCATCCTCACCCCTGGCTTGGTCACGCTCCTGCCCACATGCCTAATTGCATACGGCTGAGTAATCCCTCGGTAAATCTGGAATCAGCATCCGGGCTTCTCGGTATGATCAAGTGTCTCGCTCTACCTAGACTTGGTAGAGATCCACTCTCTAAAATAATGTATGCCCACAACACTTGACTCTTGGTATGGGCACGCCTGCCCCACGCGATCATCGGCCACGCGCACGCTCACGGTCTAGCGCACACGTGCCTCATAATCTCAACACATGATCGTGCGGGATTTTCGCCAGCTTTTGGTCACAACACAACACATGTCTCGCTCTTTCCGGCGTGCTACCCAACCCACGCGGCTGTGTACACTCGTGTTTTAGCTTATGTTAAGTTGTTCTTCTAATGACCAAGTATAAGGGCACCGACCCTTACAACAAATGCATACCTTATCCTGTGATATTTGAAAAGGTGGCTTGGAGATCTCTACGACCAAATATCCTAAGGCTAGTTGAAGCCTATATATTATAATAGAGGAATAAACAGAGAAGTAGACAAGCTGCTTTGACCAAACCAACCAGCCCAACAAATTGGTTCCAAGTGCAATAGTTAGGTGTGCAAGTGGCAAATGGGCACCTGAAATACTGACCCGAACTGTATGAAGTCTAAAATTTGGAATTAGATTTTTTAAGGCCTGATTTGTAGTCCTAGCTCAGAGAAGACAGGCATAATTTGCATAAACAAATGTCATGATAAATTGCGCTAGGAGGCGGCTGGTGTGTTTGTTTATGGGGCTCAATCAGATTCAATCAGACATCAGCCATGGACTAGATAGACTATTGACGTCCACATACATCAAAAATTTGCAAGAAGTGTTACTTGCAGCTAATATCAACAATTATCATGCTCTTCACTTTGCATTCTTTTCACCTAATAATCTCAGACACCTGCTCTTGAGTTACCCATAGTAGGTTTTTTCTTCTCAACAAATGATTGTGAAATTCTGAGGGAATTCCTGGACTGCCAGCAATGCTTGGGCTGGCACAAGCCCATCATATGGCTCTTTCAAGCTGACCTTCCACTGACACAGAAGTCCTTTCACGATCTTGTAAGCACCTTGTCACAATTGCTAATGTTGAAACTGAAGACTGAAGCTTTTTCAATAACTTTGGCCTGCTCGAGTTTAAGATTGTTACGTAAAACTTATCATCACCAAGAATACTTTGAGATAAGACCTTGCTTCTCAGGGTATGAGGCAAGGAAACGTCATGCAACCATTCCATCTGAACAATTTCTAAAACCAACTTGCCAAGAGATTCAGTAAGCTCATTCACCAGCCTTTTCCTGAGGGAAATAGCAGATTTAGCAGCCCTGGCATTCTCATGTACATTACAGTATTCCTTGAGCATAAAGTGAACTTTCTTCACTGGTCCTTCATCCTGTTTTAATTTATCTATATCTTTTCTTATATGCACTACGTTCTCAATTTGTTTTTCCAATTCTATCATGAGAGCAGGAGCCAGTCTTTCTTTCAAGTACCAGCTGACATGATTCTGCAGATGAATCTTGAGCTTCTTCTTGACCACATTGTAAAGCTAGTCGAAACCTAGGTTTTGATCGATAAAAGATGATATATTATGTATGCATAAATCAAGCATAGATTCCAGAATTCCAATTTTCCAAATGAAGAAAGAATGGTTCCCTCGTAAGCTGGTCAACCTCCATGTCGGGCCGGACACAAGAGAACCGAAGCAACGAGTTGCAGCAACATTATTTGCGAGACTCATCTAAATAAGAAGCCCCATAAGATGACAAGAACATGGTCAACTGATTCCAGCTCAAAAAATGGCTTCGCAAGAGCTGCAAGAAGGCCCTTGCTTCCTCCGATATGCAGCTCATTGCCCTGCTCAGGGATTATTAAAGTTGAAAATAATCTTTCACTAGAAGCAAGTGAAGTTTTAATATCAGCTTCTAGCTTTTTCAGAGAAGCGCTTCGTATATCTTTCTCATTCCAAGTTTTCTGAAGTATATCCAAGTTGGCTCTGCAAGCTTCTTCTTGAGATGCTAATTCCTCTGCTTCTTCCCAGGACAGATTATCCCGACCTTTAACCGCAGCCTCTTCAAGAGCTAACTGCTGCTCTGTGATGAGTCCAAACTTCACAAAATAGTTCCTTTCAAGCTCCAACAAGGAAGCCCTCTCCAATTCGACCTCCACAAGTTTTTCAAGTGCAGTATCAATGGACCCCCGAATTTGGGACACCAATCCAAATGGTTCCATTAATTCTGAATTGTAAGAAATGACTAACTTGATAATATCTGGTAGAATAACTTCAGTCATTTGTTCAATTAATTCCTTACTGGAAGAAAGACAAGCCTGAAAAAGAGAAGGCCAGTTTCCTTCAGATACAAACTGCACGTTCTCCGTAGTTATATCAGAGCCAACAAGTTTCCAAATTTCATTAACAAAACGAGAAACAAAAACACATTTTTCTATCTGCTGCTCAAACTCATCATGCATGACTGACTCATGTTGCTCAAAATCATCCTCTATCCACCTAACTCGGAAAGAAAAATCATTCAAGAAATTCAACAACTTGCCTTTAGCATCCTTATATATCTCATTTGCTGCAATCTGCACAAGAGATAGCACCCTGATTTCCGGTCATCAAGATCTTCATGTACATTAAAATCCTTGGTGACATGATATTTCTGCTGTCCTTCATGATGAACAGACGTATCAACATCATTCTTTGAAAATCCTGAAGACTGCATATATTTTGTGAAGGCAGATAGCAACTTCTCTTTTAATTTTACTTCGGTATCTGAAGCACTAGAACTAGTGAGTCCTGAACACTCAACATTAACCTTGTCTATCTCTGTTGCATATATCTCCATTTTACAAATGAGATCATGATGCCTCTGTTTAAGAGAACCAGAGAGGTCATCTTTTGCCTTTGCAATAAGTTCAGCTTCTTGTCTTTTTGCAAGTGAGAGAGTATCAGATGAAAGGCTATTTATTAATAGTTGCAGAAGTTGTGCCCAACCGCTGACAGGGGTTGTTGTAACATAATTTAGTGGTAGAACTCTTTGCAATAATAAGGCATATTCATGAAGTGCTTCCAATGCGCAAGAAAGCCCTGTTTGCAGCTCTGCAACAAGCTGGGAAACTTCTCTATCTACTTCATGACACTGTACTAGTGTTGGCTCTGGAACAACAAGAATCGGAATTCCCGAGCTCGGAACAGCAGACTTGAGAGACAAAGCATCTTCTAGACCGCTTAATCTTGTACAAGCCTCGACGTCTGGGATAGAACCATTTTGTAATGCATCAAGCACCTTTCCATGTTGCTCTACCCAGAAAACTGATTCTTGGGCTTTCTCGGTCACCAAAGCTTTAGCTTGTGCAAATTCATGACTTTGAATTTCAAAAGAAGCACAGGTTTTTTCTGAGATGGAGTTCAGTTCAGCTAACACAGCCTTTGCCGACCTTTCATGTCCGTAGAAGGTTCAACTTCTCATTGTCGACATGACAATAAATGGCAGATATGATCTCGTATTGATTAAGCATACCCAAAAATCTCTGACATATGTTCACCATAAAAAGAAATTAGTTGGCCCGACTCTCATGCTCTACCTATACTTAAAGTGATTTGCAAAAGAACATACCGCTACATACCTTGAGTGCAGATTCAGCTGCTGGTAATGTTGACAGCAAAAGATCATGATGTTCCCTGTTCCGGGAGGAATGTAAATACCAAATATTATTAACTACCTTACCCAGATAGGATCTTCCAAAATATGTTACAACTCATAGCCATTTTCAATTACAATAATTGACCATTCTAAGGAACTTTAATAGTTGAACGAAAGAAATGTAAGTGATTGGAAACAAATGAATAACAAAAAATAGATAACAGATATATCAATGATGTTCAAAGAAATATGCATAGGGCATCCTGAACTTTCAACCAGTCATGTGGTCAACAACTCTCAGAAGGCAGTAAGAAAAGCTTATGATTGATTTGCCAATAATTTATGCATTATTCAAAGCACAGCCCTGCAAGATTTTATTCATTTGAAAGTTGTTAAATTCAGATACAAGCACAATATGCTTTATAACATATAAACATATGGGAAGCAATCAACAAACTTTTCAAAAATAGAATACTTGGAGTGGGACACGGATTTCCTGAATCCTAGATGCAAACAAACTCAAGCTGACGGCCAATTCCATTCCCTTCTTTTCTTCACCGCCAATTGCTGCTTCATCATGGTTATCTCCACGTGTCCACTCCACTAATGGATCCCAAACAAATACCTCCAACATCATTAATACAATGTCTTTATCTTTTCGAAGAATAGCTGTTACAGCCTCGCGGTTAGACCTGAAGATACCTTGTGTTCCAGTCAATCCTAAAGCAGCTTCAATTATTTGAGTAAGCCGAAAGGGAACAATTTCAGGAATCTTTAACCTTTTGCCTTTATCAAAACAGACATTGTAATCTATATGAACAACATCACCACTGAAGAGATCAATTAGGATGTTATCCAAATGTCAGTCCCCTAGGCCCAAAATGTGGCCCACCATGCTCATGGCTGCTACACTAGCAGAAAACCTGAAATTTAAAAAGGGCCACCTCAGACTACATTCCATAGAATACAGATCATGAGTGCAACACTATTCTACATCATCATGTGAATAACAAAAACAACAAAGTAGGTGGCCTTTTAAGTGGTTGAAATCATCTTATATATCATTTCAAATAAAAAGAGAGCATTGTTCCATCCATCCTCATTTGACTTTATAGATATACAAGCTCCAATCTGTTCTATTCAATAGGACTACTTAATCTGCGAAAGACACACCCAGCTCTTGTAGCTTACCTGGTCCTTGCAAACCTATTTGTAGTAGCACATTATGAAAAAATAGAAGCATGGAGAAAGATAAATCTGAACCTTTTGGCCTTCAGATTAAAACCTTTGAATCCTTCACTAGCACACCACATTTCCTGCCAAAGCAGTTGCCTTGGAGTCTCTTGCATAAGCTCTAGAAGAACTTTTCTTTTGACTTCATGAGGCCAATCCTTCCGTGAAATTACTCTTCTCAAGCCTTTCTCTGTAAGAGCTGGTATGAGTTTTCCATAGAACATATCAATCGGATGAGGGGCAGTTGGCACTATGTCCTTCACATTACCAGGACCAAGAGCAGACAGTTGTGCTAACTGGGAACGGTTTTGCCATGACTTGAATACACTATATATACTCGTTACATTTTCTACCCATTGGATTAGGCCAGCTCTACCACTGATTGGGGTCACAGTATAGTATCGAATGGCAAGCGATCGTCTACGAGTATCGCTGCACGTTTGTAAACACGAGTTAATTGCTTGCAACAACTGCATGATCCTAGCATCCAATCGTAGGTCCTCTCGGCCTTTAAGAAGGTATGGATAATTCTGACCATCTGAGCCTCGTAGCACAATCTTCTTGGGCCTCGTCTTTGTTGATAATATAGTTAACTTTTCAGAGAAGGAGGATATGGTTATAATGCTTTGGGTACCAATGCTAGTGTTTTCAGATATATGAAACACTGAATTTTGCTTCTCAAGACCAGGCATGGGGACATCAGAAGATGAAAGCAATGCCAGGCATGGAGCCACTTCACTCAAAGATATAGATGACTTTCTCTGGTAAGATGCTAAAGATGTTGCTATTGTGCCAAATGGCCACCATGCTTCTCCTAGGGCTGCCGCAGATCCAGGGGGTGTTTTCAAAGCTGAGATGGCTAATTCCAGATGCTCTTGATATTCCTTCTGAAACCATATCTCATAAGCTGTTTCTGGAGCACGAGATGTTGCTGCCAAATGACGCTCTAAAACAACAATAACTGGAGCCATCAGAGCAGAGTATTTTGCTGCATTTAATTTCCTCTTTTCACCATAACTAAGGGTGGGATTTCCAGCAATCTGTGCAGCTTCATCTTTTAGTACACTTATGCGCCTTATTACATCTGAATTACAAGAAAGAAATTTAACTATTCCACAACCAGTTTGATATGTGCAAAATTTCAACATGTATAATATTCATCCAATAATGCATGCAATCACATGACCGTTCAACAATATATGTGAAACATGATTTTTCTTTCTTTTTTCTTTTTAACATTGAAGAAATTAAAAAAGGGAAGTCGACTTTGAAGTAAAACAAATTTGGCATAAATATTCCAACCTAGCTGATACATGCAAAAGTTCACATTATGTTCCAGACTCAATTCAGCAAAATAGACATGATCGAAGTCATACATACAGACTTAGTGACATGTGTACAACATTCTCTTTAAGACAGTTCTTTGTAATGACCTGGAGATCCTTTGTCTTTCGAGAAATGACATGTTGATCGTTTCTGCTGAGCTGGCAGTAGTGACCAAATTCATATAATAGTCATGAAAGGACTCAAGAGGGAGTAGGAAAAAAGTGACATTTGAATAATTCCAAATTCTTTCTCTCTTTGAAATTCTTTCTCTATGTGTTCTTCCTATATTCTCTATCTTTTATCAATTTCCCTCTCTCCTACCAATACCTTGGGAACCAGTTAACAATGGTATCAGAGAGACTGGCCCTCAGACAGGAAGCCTGAAACACAGACCATTGTAGAAGGAACCTGTCTCAAAACTCTTGAAGACCAAGTCAATGAACAAAAAATATGTCTACAAACTTCAATGGATCCCACGAATATGGCACTTAAGTCAATTGAGAAGAAAATAATTCCCAATTCCACAGGAAGAAAGCCTTCATGACCAATATTGCGGTCTAGATTGGGGAAAGTGTCAGGAGTTCTCCGCAAGATAATCCTTTATTCCCAAGAATGCCTAAATTAAATTTCCCAAAGTTTTCTGAGGGCCAGATAACAGAGTGGTTTCAGAAATGTGAGACATTCTTCCATTTATACTAAATTGCTGTTGGCCAGAAGGTGACGATAGTGGAGATTTATCTGGAAGGAAAAGCAAATATCTGGTTTCAAGGCCTCAAAGGGAGAAAGGAAGCCTTGGGATGGACTGAGTTCAAACATGAGGTGAATAGAAGATTTGGAGCTTTAGAAGATGAAGATAGCGTAGAAGAGTTCAACAAATTGTAGCAAACATCCATTGTGATGGCCTATCATGAAAGATTCAAGGAGTTAAGGGTTGTGGCACTACTAAAGAATCTTCGAATGAGTGAGACTAACATAGTAATAAGGGTTTAGGGTTTAGGGACCATTTGGTCATAAATGCTAGTGATATGCCAAATTACACTTAGGGACCGTTTGGTTCGCGGCAATGGCATATTATAACGTAATGAGGCTATCACAATAATAAGGTCAGAAATGTTATATGCCTGAAAATGTTGCAGTAATTTAATATAACCATGTGTAATTTAGAACTTATATTACTGGAAATACTTCATTACCACATTTCAGTGGCTATAGTAATCAACTGGGTAAAATGAAAACTGTGGGAGACGTGTAGATTGACACATGGAAATGAAAATAACATCTCCTGTGTTTTTGAGTTGTATGAGAAACTGTTGGAGGAGCCTGTTGAAGGAGCTAGATATTTTTCTAGCCAATACTTCTTGATCTGGCCACCCTTCGTCGTTATTGCAAATCTTTTTGGACTCCTTATTGAGGTGCAAAAGCAGGTTGTATTATGAGTTTTGCGAGAATGCCTGATCTTGCTGCTGTTCATGCTCGCGTGCTTCGCCTGTCTTCTAAATCCACATCTCCATCGCCTGTTCTGTCCTCTGATCAGTCTGTCTTCCTAGCTTCTCGTGGGACTGGTAAAGGTTCCCCTTGTAATGGTTGAGGAGCCAGCTGTGGTGATTCTCGAGGTAGGTTTGTGTGTACGTTCTGTTGACGGACGAGCCACATTGAGGATAGCTGTTGGGATCATGGTAGACTGCCAGTGGTCAATACTAGTTTAAGGTGGCCGATCTGTCACCCATTTTCGATGCTAAATAGTTAGTCATTATCTCTTAGGCTGACGTTGCGCGGTTCCAGCAACTACAGAGCACAACTTCTCATGCCACAATCTATTCTCTTGTTTTCTCACGTAATGCCTTTCTTGCTTATAGGGACAGTTCCTTGATTACTGACTCTGGGGCCTTCTCTCGCATGATAAGTACAAAATATTTTTTTTCCAAAATCTTTCTCCATATGTTTTTTGTTCTATGGCAATTGCCGATGGATGATCGTGCTTCGTGTTTGGAGAGGGAGTTATGCAGGCTTCCTCACAGCTTAGACTAAATGGTGTTCTTTCAATTCCAAAATTTCCCGTCAACTTGTTATTTGTTTTTGCAATCACTAAACATTTGAATTGTAGTGTAACCTTTTTCCCTTTTCACTGCATTTTTCAGGATTTGCAGACAGGGATGAGTATTGGTTTGGGGCGTAATCATGGTTACGGCATGTATACGTTGATGCGTGATGATATTCCTCGTGGTTTGGAAGCTTCTGTTTCTAACTCCGAGTCATCACTCATATGACACTGCAGATTGGGCCATCCTTCTCTTAGTTGTCTTCAGCAGACTTTACCTTGGATTTGGATCGAGTCATTTCAATATCAATCATGTCAGTTGGGTAAACATCATCGTGCTACCTTTAAATGTTTTACTCTAGTATCCAGTTGGTCCTTATTTGATCTAGTTCTTATGATAATCTTCATCCGTCCTTCCGCACTTTTGCTCTTTCTTTCTTTGCTGAGTCAATTCCCAGGAACTACCAGGATGCGCGTTTGTTTTCACAATGGCAGATGGCAATAAATAAGGAAATGGAAGCCTTGAGATCTCGTGGTACATGGGAGCTTGTGCCTTACCCTGCTAATGCCAGCATGGTCACTTGCCGATGGGTCTTCTCTGTCAAGCACAAAGCCGATGGCACAGTTGATCGTTACAAAGCCCTGTTGGTGACTTGTGGTTTTACTCAGACTTATGGTGTCGATTATGCTGAGACTTTTTCACTGGTTGCTCATCTGAATTCCATTCGCATCCTACTGTCGGTTGCTATGAATCGATCGTGGGCACTCTATCAACTTGAGTGTATGGAGCAATCTCCAAGGTATGTTGCTAAGAGGGGAATCTAGTTGGCCAGCTTAAGAAAGCGATCTATGGTCTGAAACAGAGTTCTCGTACATGGTTTGGAAGGTTTAGTGTAATTGCAGCTGATGATAGTTTTTGTGGGTGCAATGAGGATCACTCTGTTCAATAAGAACACCTCATCTGGATGTGTTATAGTTGCGGTATCTGTCGATGATATTTTATTGACGGATAGCGATTGTGAGTTCATTCAGAGAACTAAAGAGCATTTAATGAAGCATTTCATTACACGAGACATTTGACAACCCAGATGCTTCCTTGGTATTGAGTTTGCATATGCCAAGTAAAGATGATGCTCTTACAGCGGAAGCATGTGCTAGACTTACTTGAGGAGACTGTTAAACATGAGAGTACACCTATTGAGCAGTCACCATCCTTCTGGGAGACATCTTCCCCATCTCTCAAAGATCCGGGTCAATACAGACGTCTGATTGGCAAGCTCATTTATCTAACAAGTACTCATCCTGATATATCTTACGCAGTTGGACTCCTTAGTTAGTGTATGCATGAGCCACGAGAAGTTCATTGGCAGGGTTTCCTGAGGGTGCTTGCATGTGTTAAAAGAGCTCTCGGCAAAAGTTTTCTCTACAAGAATCATGGTCACTTGGATGTTGCAGCATATTCTGACTCGGGTTATGTTGGCGATATAGGAGACAGAAAATCTACATCAGGCTTCTGTACATATGTCGGTGGAAACTTGGTTACTTGGCGAAGCATGAAGTAGAATGTGGTTTCGAGATCGAGTGCCAAAGCAGCGCATAGATAGATGGCACAGACAGCTTGTGAGATGGTTTGGGAGCCGTCTCTTCTATCTGAGTTAAGATTCCCCATCACAATACCTATGCAGATGTTGTGTGATAACCAGGCCGCCATCTTTATTACCAATAATCCAACATTCCATGAGCGTACCAAGCATGTGGAGGTTGATTGTCACTATGTTCGTGATATGATACTTAAGGGAGTTATCTCTATGCTAATATGGCCCATTAACCAATCTAAACTATAACATAACTCTAACACTCCCCCTTAAGCTGGATCATATATATCTAGCATGCCTAGCTTGTTACAAAGATTATTAAAGACTTTAACATTTAAACCCTTAGTGAAGATATCCGCCAATTGCTCAGAAGACTGGGTATATAATATGGCCCATACCACAAAACCCTAATAATTCTCTATATATATCCTTGTACTCTTTTCTTAATAGGGGTATACAAACTATTTTTCCTATCAGCACATTAACGATGGTAAAACTTCATAACATGGTGATACAATTGAAAAAATTTAGTTTTTTTTCACAAAAAGAACTATAAGCATAAATAGTCTGTGACAGTGACGATGATAAGGAGGAAGATAAGCAAGTCCAGATCCAAGTTAAGAAAAAAGCATAATTCATACGCAAAAAAATACAAGAATTTATAATAGCATCACTTTGAGCATACATAAAAGCAGAGAAGTTTATGCTAAGAAAGCTAAACAAGCAAACATTAATGATTGAAAATTTAAAGCATACATATTATCATGCATTTCATCCGAGCTTAAGTATATCAGGGATAAAAGGAAACAATGTAGAGGGGTCATTAATGATCAAAAATTGTAGTCAAGGAAATTATGCGGAATGCACCACAGCTGTCATTAGATTTTAGATATGAAAATATTATCTACCAAACACAGAAGTTAAATAATATTGGTGGTAGTCTTTTCAATGCACAGGAAAGCCTTCCTAGGATAACTTAGGCTTAACAGCCCATCATCAGCATAACATGATCCAGCAGAATTCTGCAAGAATAAATGCATCCTCTTTGAATGAAAATAATCAAAATGGAGAATGAATTCATTAGCATTAAGAAAGCTTGGAATGCACAACGTCATCCTTATAAGAGTGTTAGATTATTTCTGCACCACAAAAAGAATGTGAGAAAGAAAAGTTTGAAATATCAAAATGCACCTAAACAAGAGATATTGAAATCACTTCTCATAAAAGGGCAGAGATTAAAATATCAAAATGCAACCACCTTTTTTAAAATAATATACTCCTAACATCGTCGAATTTCAAAGAATTCATAGTGTTATAAAATATAAACTGGACACACTTAATATGTAAACTTAAAAAACTTGAATGAACATCCATTAGACTGAATATGTTTCCAATTGAACTTAAAGCAGTCGAGGCAATCTAAGGAACCACCATAATTGATACTTGTCAGAACTACATCAAGCGCTCATCAAATCACTATATTTTGGTTAAGAACTTAGGAACCGTAAATTAGAGAAAAGGACACTTCAATGGAAGAAGTAAGAAGACTCTACCCAAGTAGTTATCCAAACCACTGCATGTAGGGTAAAGATTCAGGGACCGTAAATAAAAGAAGAGAACACTATAGCTGAAAAAAATAAGAAGACTATCCAAGTCTAAGATAATAAAGCATGATGAGAAACCAACCACATCAATTAGTGTGTGAGCCTCTTTCTTCAACATAAAAAAACTTGTCCTTGACAGTTCAGCATGTTCTCTATCAATTGGTGAATTTGAACAAAAAGACAACGTTTCTAAAAAAAAAACAAAGTGTAGAAACATATACCCAGGAGCCATTATTCACAAAATAAAAAGTAAAATAGCAACCTTGTGAAGACTCAAGGCATCATGTCCATCTTGTTCCTCATGAAACATGAAGTGCAACCTTGATGGATGCACATCTGGACAAAGAATACTATGGTGATCCTGAAAAATTTTAAAAGTAATGCGTATTAGCTGCACGAAAAAAATACTCCAATATTAGAACAGCTTAAAACTAAATCCGAGAGGGTGCTTGTGTCAGCTTATAAACCAATAAAGAAATAGATTACTATACTGTCTTCGTAATGCTTCAGATGATTCATTTCTTGGAATACACATTATAAGCTTAAATAATATACAATGCCAAGATCCATTTGATAGCTACTTTGGTAATAAAATATCAAGGCATTTTATGTTGTCAGAATCCAGATCACCTGATGGAAACCAAGTATTTTGGTAATAGCATATGCAGCTTAGCCATGTATGTGAGTGCTTCCTTCAACAAGTCCAGATGGAAACCAAGTACTTTTAAACAAGTTACAATGTGCAAAGAAATAAAAAAGAAAAAATATGACACTTACTTGGGTGACTATGAAAGCCATTTTCAAAGAAGAATCAGGTGAAGCTGGCACTAAGAGATGCGTCAAGCAACCTGCGGTATTTTTCTTTTATAAGAATTGATTTTATTAAAAAGACTTATTTCAAAGAAAACCAAAATTTTCCACTGGAAAAATAATTGAGAGCGATTGTCAGGAAATGACATTCTTCTAGATATGGAGATCGGAAACATCAACGGAACATCTCAATCAAAACAGCTTAATGTCCTAGAAATTCCATCTGCAAATCAAATAGACAATACACACATCTGATTATGAAAAGGCTACATACCTCCACGATTTGAGTCCACCCGATTAGCATATGAAGTTGGACTGCTTGTTCTTCAAGATTCTTATTGTATCACCTCCTCATGTCAACAACTGCTGAATGGATTCTCTTAATTCACCCTTTTCACCCTTATTAAAGGAGATATCAAAGGATCATCTCAATCAAAACAGCCTATTGTCCTAAAAATTTAATTTGCAGATCAAATAAACAATACGCACATATCATTAGGAAAAGACTACCAACCTCCACTATCTGAGTCCACCCAATTGACATATGATGTTGGGCTGCATGTTCCTCAAGTTTCTTGTTAAATCTCCATCCCCATCTCCACAACTGCTGGACGGATCTCTTAATTCACCCTTTTCAATCTCATTAAGAAGACTAGTTGTGGATTGCGACAATAACAGATTTGAATAAATCATTGAAAGAAACAAGTGGGCATCAATATATATATTATACATGCAATCAGAAGATATAACAAGATTACACAATGAAACAAATAACATAAAACCAGCCAAAGTTGTTCATAGAAGCATCTAGGTCAATCAAGCTATCCCCACTAGCCTTCTAAGAAAGAAAATGATAAATATTAACAATTTAACTACAATGAGTTGAAGGCAGAAGAAAAATCTGAGTAATTAGTAGATCGAATGGCCTCCTGGTTTACTTCAAACTAAAGAAAATATGCATCAAGAAGAAAAAAAAATCTCTGGAAATAAATGTCAACTAACCATTCAAAGATTCAAAGTAATGTTGGAAAAATAAATAATAGAAATAAGGGGGGAAGAAAGGAAAGCAAACTGATCCAAGAAAATTTAATGTCACCTTTGCAATATGCCAAAATGCAAGCCAAAGAGTGGAAGCCTTGGTAGGATGCAGTAGCACCGGGGTGTGGTTATTATGTATCGGCTCAAAGGAAAACAGGTTCCTTGCTCTTCTGAAAGCATAGAAATTAATTCTGAAGGTTTCTGTACCATCTCTTCAATATAAACACAACATCCATATAAAGATGAATCATCAGCCACCTGAGGAATAATAATGTCTGATAAGAATCTATGGACTGCAAGGGTGTTAAGGCTGCACATTCAGAAAAAAAAAGACCGAATTGAAGCCAAATCATACTCTTCACATCAGAAAACAGACGAGAAATAAATCATCATCAATTCATGTTATTGTATCTCACAATACGAATCCTCGGCAGAAGCAAAAATGAAGTAGATGTACTACTACAAGTTCAAATTATTTAGCATCCCAAAGTAATGGAATTGTTAGAGACATCATACATAAGTGCCGCATTCTACTAAGATAAGCATTGACAGCTCAAGATAACTACCATACATGATAGAGGCGTTATGAGAGCTTCCATGTTCCAATGGAGGGAGGGGTACGAACCAGTCCGTAATGATTCCCATGTTTAAATCAAAATGAAATGAAATGGTTTGAAGTTAAAAGGCTTACATGATAGTGTACTGTCAAACCTTCCGGTCCGTACTGGTACCAATTTTTAAATCAAGCTGAATGAAATAGTTTGAAGTTACTGTGAAGAAGACTAGTATACTGTCAAGCCTCATGATTTATGACATAGAAAAAAAACATCCACAGTAGTCAATGAAATACTGCATCAATTCAGGATAATACAAATAAATTTAGATGTAAAACCTAGTTCAAGAGCACATCACCACATCCAGATAATTAACAAAAAATTCCATGCCACGAAAAACCATAGTATCTTCCGATAGTGGTAACTTGAGAAGACCGACACCCTTCATGAGATCAAATGACAAAACCAAATAGCAAACAACAAAAATAGAGACATAACAATCGTAATATTTGGCAATAAAGAACAAAATGCGCAACAAATAGTATCAACAGAGATACTAAATCACCGTAGGCGGAACACGAAGACAATTCACTATGCTTGACTTGCTCCTGCAGAAAGGGCATTGCTCATGAGACCATATTCATGATAGCACAACATACAATAGAAGCAAAACCATCTTAAGGCAATTAAGAACAATTAGAGGTCGAATACAGTATCTAGGATACAGCTCAAGTAAGACATAGATGCATTTTTCCTAGTTTTACTATGCAATTGGGCATTAAAAAGAAAAAAGAAATTAATTCGAAGCTTACTTACCTGGTTGAGAAGAATTTCATTCAACTCAATCAGTGAAGGAGTTCTTTCTACTGCATGAACTAGAAATAAGAGTAGTCATTTTTAATACCATAACTGCAACACTGCCTTGAAATCCAGATAATTTAGTGAGCAGAAGAGATGATCACGAAAGAAGAAAGGTCACTGATAAGTAAGAATAATGAACAGTAAAAAAGGGGTTACTAAAACAAAGTTGGAGAATATCTTACAAACTAGCAAAAAGCAAATGCTAGAGAACTCCAAATAAGCAGGACGTATAACACACTGACACACAAATTTCTCATGAACAGATATGCCCCGATGGAAAATGCACATTGTAAATACTTTTATGCTACCTGCCATTAGATGATCCCAGACTGCACATATTAAAAGAGTAAAGCTATGTTCCTTTTATTAAATCAAATCCAGGAAATCCCATCAGATAGGGTGTGCCCCTTTCTGTAGAGGAGAACTAAGTATACAATTTTCTTTTTAATGAAATCATTTAGTTTGTCAAAACAAGATAAATGTGAACCAAAAAGTTGGCTTCGCAAAGAAATTTCCAAGTTAGAATGCACAAAGGGATGATCATTATAACTTGTGATCAAAATTAGCATCACAAAATAAAGTACCAAACCTCCAGGCCACCGGGAAAGCAAAAAGAGAGAAGATCCTTATACTTGAGAGGTAGGTTTTTTTTTTGAGGATACATGAATAAAATCTGAAAAGAATAAAATAAAAAAAAAATCAGTTAGTCAAGATTTTGTCCTGCAAGTCTATTCGGTAAATGGAAGGCAACAGCAATATAAGCATTATAAATATATCCACATGAAATTGGAAGCATTAATGCAAAATTTGAAAAGGCATGTCATATAGAAAGTAATATATTGGCAAAATGTGGAAGTAAACCAAATATGAATGAAACTCATATCAATAATTTGCATATGAAAAAGGACCTGGGGTTCAAAATTTGGTTCAACATGAACTTGCTGATGAAAATTAAGCATGCTTCTAGATTTCGTTTGATCCTCATTACTTCTCTCCAATACATGCTTCTCAAGAGCTCAAACATCAGTTCTTGGATGAAGTCCAACAACAACTATGCTCTCAAAAAGCTTTGATGGTTCTTTCACCAACCTTTGATCCTGCTCAAAACAATCTTTGTATGATCAACATAAAAGGAAGGAACAATCTTTCAGGTGCAGAAAACAAAGACGTATATTCTCTAATATACAGATGGAAAAGAGCCACGAGAGACTTGATGTAGTTGCACATGGCAGTCTACCAACATCAACCAATCAAATAATCTTGATTCTTAACCATTTCTTGTCCAGTGATTAATAAAATATGACATGAACAAACTTGTTCATATTTTGCAGTGTCAGAGTTCACAAGTACACAACAACAAACATGAAAAATGAAAGGAAAAAAAGAGTTGGCAAAGCACACACGGAAACCTGCATAAACTAGAAGAGTAAAAGGGCAACCAAAACCTCTGAAACATGAAAGGGATAAGCATACCAAGGTTTGCAACTGAAAGTTTGCCCACTGCCATTTTTGGCTGGTGAGTATTTCTGGACTATACGTTGCCTTTTTCACTTCTGGTGGAGGTGAAAATCCCTTTAAAACGCTTATAACCCGACGTTGCAGTTTCTGAAGCTGGTTATTACCTTAAAAAGTAAGAAGACTTTATCCAAGCCCTAGATAATAAAGCATGATGAGAAACCAACCACATCAAATAGTGTGTAAGCCTCTTTCCTCAACATGGAAAAATTTGGCCTTGAGGAAAGAGGACAACGTTTCTCAAAAAAAACATGTACCTATTTGATGTGGCCAAGCCAAAGATAATTTTTCAGTATGTTCTCTATCAATTGGTGAATTAGAAACAAAAAGAACAACGTTTCTCAACAAAAAAAAAAAAAAAAAAAAAAAAAAAAAGAAACATGTTCCTAGGAGCCATTATCCACAAAATAGAAAGTGAAATAGCAACCTTGTGAAGACTCAAGGCATCATGTCCATCTTGTTTCTCATGAAACATGAAGTGCAACCTTGATGGAGGCACATCTGGACCAAGAATACTACGGTGATCCTGAAAAATTTTAAAAGTAATGCATATTAGCTGCACTAAAAAAAATACTCCATTATTAGAACACCTAAAAACTAAATCCAGAGTATGCTTGTGTCCGCTTATAAATATATAAAGAAATAGATTACCATGCTGCCTTTGTAATGCTTCAGATGATTCACTCTTCAGAATACACATTATAAGCTTAAACAATATAGAATGACAAGATCCATTTGGTAGCTGCTTTGGTAAGTAAAAAATCAATTCATTTTACGTTGTAAGAATCCAGATTTCCTGAGCATAAAAATCTTTCAACTTGCAGCTTAGCCATGTATCTGAGTTCTTCCTTAAATAACTTCAGATGGAAACCAAGTATTCTTAAACAAGTTACAATCTGCAAAAAAAAATGAAAAAAAGAAAAATTGACACTTACTTGGGTGACTATGAAAGCCATTTTCAAAGAAGAATCAGGTGAAGCTGGCACTAAGAGATGCGTCACGCAACCAGCCATATTTTCCTATTATAAGAATTGATTTTATTAAAAAGATTTATTTCAAAGAAAACGAAAATTTTCCACTTGAAAAAAAACATTGAGACCGATTGTCAACAAACGACATTCTTCTAGATATGGAGATCGGAAACATCAAAGGAACATCTCAATCAAAACAACTTAATGTTCTAGAAATTCCATGTGCAGATCAAATAGACAATACACACATATAATTAGCATATGAAGTTGGGTTGCTTGTCCTTCAAGATTCTAATTGTATCTCCACACTCATCTCAACAACTGCTGAATGGATTCTCTTAATTCCCCCTTTTCAACATCATTAAACGAGAAATCAAAGGAGCATCTCAATCAAAAAGGCTTAATGTCCTAAAAATTCAATTTGCAGATCAAATCAACAATACACACATATCATTAGAAAAAGACTACCTACCTCCACAATCTGAGTCAACCCAATTACCATATGATGTTGGGCTGCATGTTCCTCAAGTTTCTTGTTGTATCTCCATCCCCATCTCCACAACTGTTGGATGGATCTTTTAATTCACCCTTTTCAATCTCATTAAAGAAGACCAGTTGTGGATCGAGAACATTATAAATTTGAATAAACCACGGAAAGAAACAAGTGGGCATCAATATATATTTTATACATGCCATCAGAAGATATAACAATATTACATAATGAAACAAATGACATAAAACCTGCCAAAGCTCTTCATGTTATGCCCACGCTCAAAAATAGATGTCATTAACTGCGGGTGTTGCGGGATTTTTTAGTCGGTCTTCCACCTTAAAGAAAGAAACTGAGTATGCCGAAAAGTATGGACAAATATAATCAACCCACCAGGAATAACAAAGTTAAATGGGCTTCATTTTTAAACATTGACATCAACAGAGAAAACTTTGATGTGACATCAGGAGATTTAAGTAGGGCAACCTCAAGCAATTTAAGCACCAGAAAAGAGAAAATAATGACAATAACAACAATAGGAACAACAACAATGATAACAATAACAACAGTAACAAGAATAACAACAAGAACAAGAACAATAATAACAACAAGAACAAGAATAACAACAACAGCAGCAAGAACAACAGGAACAACAACAACAACAACCAAAAAAACAAGAACAAGAACCGAATAAACAGGCATATAGAAAGGGCATATCATAAAAAATATAAATGGGAAACTCTAGCTTCCAAAACCCTGTCACACGACAACAGAACAAAACAAAAGCATCCAAACAATGTCCAATGCAAAGAAGATGTTTCAGCGACAAAACTTCAGATTGGAAGCCGCTCTATTTGGTATTACTAGAACCGTGCAGTATAAACCATTCAAATTGACATCGGGAGATAGAAATTGGATAACCTCAAGCAATTCAAGCACCAGAAAAGAGAAAATAATAACAATAACAACAACAAGAAAAACAACAAGAACAACAATAATCACAACAAGAACAATAACAAGAACAATAACAATAACAATAAGAATAACAATAACAATAACTAGGCAATGAAAAAAGAAAAAGATAAACTCACTACCCTAGCAACAACCGACGGCATCATAGTTGCTGAATTATCTGTGCTACAACAAGGTACAAGTGATGCACACAACACTCAATGAAATACCTAAAAAGTAGACACTGTCTAGTCAGTTTTCATCAATTGTACTAGATGAGAAAAAAAATAAAATTGGAACCAAAGGAGAACAAACTGACATGATAAATTTCACTAACAAGTTCCAAAAGAGATGCAAAAGGCTGATTATTCATTTGAGCTTGCTGCTGTGAACCAAAACCATTGCCATCCATGAAGTCATATGGTCCCAAAAAGATGGATGGCTAAAGGATATGCATAGCGTTCTTTTTCATTTCTTTCACCTATTGAGAAAATGGTTGAAGTAAATGTAATTATCATTAGGAAAAGAACCTTTAGCAATTTCAACATGAATCCCTAGCTTGTTAAGCCAGCCTAAGGATTTGTAGGAATTTAAACAGTAGAGAGAATTCCCCTTTTGTCGAGGACCATAGAATTCCACCTACAAGATCAATATTGGCCGACCATAGTAAATTAATTGCATAAGGAATACGAAGGAAAAGGTTGGTGCATGGTGAGAGGTTACATGAGGCAAAAGCAGAATGATATTTACACAAAACTGAACCAAGGCGAAATTTGATTGCACCTTGGTAATTGTGAAAGTAAAGAAGGACTAAATTTCAAAATGTCCAATTGATGACCTTTCCAAAACGTTGAAGAGACATACTAATGCATTTTATTATAGAAAATTCAAGCCAAGATAACCCAATAATAAAATATTTTACCACAGGAGATTTGGTTCCCATTGACGCTGACATGCTATACGAAAGAACGTCAGCGTAAGGGCCAGAGCACAAACGGCCTTGTCCTCGGAAACGGGCGGGCAAGAAAGCACATCAATTTATGCAAAAACAAATGCATGACATATCCCCAACCTCATTCTGCATCAAAAAATGTAAAATAAATTAGAGGATCCCGGGATGGATGAATGAAGTTGAATCAAATGACAAAGAACAACATTTAGTCTAACAAAAATAGGCCCATCAAAATCTGAACAAAAAGTAAGTGCAGTAAAATATTGTCTTCAGTAAGGGGGTGAGCAACAAAGCACATCAACTTATGGAAGCACCCATGTTCAACATATCCCTAACCTCATTCTGCATCAAAAAAACGAAAAAAAAGGTTAGAAGATCAAGGGATGGATGAATGAAGTAGAATTAGATGATAAAGAACAACATTTAAACTAATAAAAAACTGGCTCCATAAAAATCCGAACAAAAAGCAAGTTTAGGAGAATGGGGGTGAGCAAGAAAGCGCATCGACTTATGCAAGTACCCATGTATGATATATTCTCAACCTCGTTCTGCATCAAAAAAGCCAAAATAAAGTTAGAGGAGCAAGGGATAGATGAATGAAGTAGAATTAGATCATAAAGAACAAGAGTTAATCTAATAAAAAAATATAGCTCCATCAAAATCTGAACAAAAAGCAAGTGCAGGAAAATATTATCTTTAGTGAGGAGTGAGCGAGAAAGCACATCAACTTATGCAAGTACCTATGTATGCTATATTCTAACCCTCATTCTGCATAAAAAAAGATAAAATAAATTAGAGGATGAAGGGATGGATGAATGAAGTAGAAACAGATCATAAAGAACAACATTTAATCCAATAAAAAATAGCTCCATCAAAATCTGAACAAAAAGCAAGTGCAGGAAAATATTGTCTATTGTAAGTGGGTGACCAAGAAAGCACATCAACTTATGCAAGTACCAATGTATGATATATCCTTAACCACATGCAGCACCAAAAAGAGCAAAATAAAGTTAGAAGATCAAGGGATGGATGAATGAAGTAGAATTAGATGACAACGAACAAGAGTTAATCTAATAAAACAATTTAGCTCCATCAAAATCTGAACAAAAAGCAAGTGCAGGAAAATATTATTTTTAGTAAGACGGTGAGCAAGAAAGCACATCAACTTATGCAAGTACCCAAGTATGATATATCCTCAACCTCATGGTGCACCAAAAAAGGTAAAATAAAGTTAGAAGATCAAGGGATGCATGAATGAAGTAGAATTAGATGATAAAAAACAACAGTTAATCTAATAAAAAAATAAAGCTCCATCAAAATTTGAACAAAATGCAAGTGTAGGAAAATATTATCTTTAGTAAGCGGGTGAGAAACAAAGCACATCAACTTATGCGAGTACCCATGTATGACATATCCTCAATCTCATTCTGCATTAAAAAAGGTAAAATAAAGTTAGAGGATCAAGGGATGGATGAATGAGGTAGAATTAGATCATAAAGAACCAGAGTTAATCTATAAAAAAATATAGCTCCATCAAAATCTGAACAAAAAGCAAGTGCAAGAAAATATTATCTTTAGTAAAGGGTTGAGCAAGAAAGCACATCAACTTATGCAAGTACGCGTTTAAGATATATCCTCAGCCACATTCTGAATCAAAAAAGGTATAATAAAGTTAAAAGATCATGAGAGGGATCAATGAAGTAGAATTAGATGATAAAAAACAACATTTAATATAATAAAAAATAGCTTCATCAAAATCAGAACAAAAAGCATCTGCAGGAAAATATTGTCTTTAGTCAGGGGGTGAGCAAGAAAGCACATCAATTTATGCAAGTACCCATGTATGATATATTCTCAACCTCATTCTGCATCAGAAAAGGTAAAATAAATTAGAGGATGAAGGGATGGATGAATGAAGTAAAATCAAATCATAAAGAACAACATTTAATCCAATAAAAAAAAGCTCAATCAAAATCTGAACGAAAAGCAAGTGCAAGAAAATATTGTCTGTAGTAAGAGAGTGAGCAAGAAAGCGCATCAACTTATGCAAGTACCAATGTATGATATATAACCAACCACATGTTGCACCAAAAAAGATAAAATAAAGTTAGAAGATCAAGAGATGGATGAATGAAGTAGAATTAGATGATAAAGAACAAGAGTTAATCTAACAAAAAAATTTAGCTCCATCAAAATCTGAACAAAAAAGCAAGTGTAAGAAAATATTATCTTTAGTAAGCGGCTGAGCAAGAAAGCACATCAACTTATGCAAGTACTCAAGTACGATATATCTTTAACTTCATGTTGCACCAAAAAAGGTAAAATAAAGTTAGAAGATCAAGGGATGGATGAATAAAGTAGAATTACATGATAAAGAACAAGAGTTAATTTAATAAAAAAATATAGATCCATTAAAATCTGAACAAAAAGCAAGTGTAGGAAAATATTATCTTTAGTAAGCGGGTGAGCAAGAAAGGACATCAACTTATGCAAGTACCCAAGTATGATATATCCTCAAGCTTATGCTGCACCAACAAAGGTAAAATAAAGTTAGAAGATCAAGGGATGGATGAATGAAGTAGAATTAGTTGAAAAAGAACAAGAGTTAATCTAATAAAAAAAATATAGCTCAATCAAAATCTGAACAAAAAGCGAGTGTGGGAAAATATTATCTTTAGTAAGCGGGTGAGCAAGAAAGCACACCAACTTATCCGAGTACCCATATATGACATATCCTCAACCTCATTCTGCATCAAAAAAAGTAAAATATAAAGCTAGAGGATCAAAGGAAGGATGAATGGAGTAGGATTAGATGATAAAGAACAACATTTAATCTAACAAAAAACAAGCTTCGTCAAAATCTGAACAAAAAGGCTCAACCTGAAACAACCTAAACAATCAACCAGAGACCCCCGACCACTCAACCCCGAACCATAACCTTAACCACTAAACAATAAACTCTAAACAAACTAGCTCTAGTGTCACTAGTGGTATTCTCACGCAATATGCTCCACTATACCATTATGTGATCTTTCGTAAAAGAAGAAAATAAAAAATAACGCAATTGGGTAATATTTCATAAAAAAGCATCAATAAGATACTCACAGATGCTGTTTGGAAAATAGACACGAGGATTTCCCAAGACAACATGAAACATTAGGACACAACAGAAGTTTTTCAGTTTCGATGCATATTGAGCAATTGATTCCACTCCAATGAACGCTGCCACCTTATTCATGTCATGATTAAATGACCTGCATCCAAAGCACAAAAAAACAAGCAAAACACATAACCTATTAGTTCATAAATAGTCCACCAAGAAACATTTGAATGACGCTCACTGCAGTAAACTTGCATCCTTATCTGGTAGTCGTGTTCATCCGTAGCTAGAAGATGACCACGTAGGGCCATCTTGATAGAACACTTTAACAATGTGGAAAAGAAAGAATTTTCCTGCAAAGTCATGGAAGTCTTAGGTTACTGTTCTGAACAAGGTTAAATCATAACAAATAAAATCAAATGGCTAGGCTCACAAGCATATCGAATTGCGATTAGCTTTCAACGCAGATACATTTGGAGGGCTCAATAAGAAAAAATGGTAAGGCAAGATAGCATATATACTACATGCAGGATATATAAAAAAAAGACCAAGTTGTGCTAGAGAATATAATCTAATAACTAACCCTCCCACCTGGAAACAGTAATTATGTCCTTACAACAGCATTCAATCTAAATATAACCACATCCAATTCATCATAACGCAAGTAAAAATTGTTATCCAAGGTCAAAGAAGAAAAAAAGAGAAAAAATATGAACCATAAATAATAGGAATGTAGAAATACTTTAACCTGCGAGCTTTAGGTTTTTTGCGCCTTGAATTGCAAAGCTAGCCATCTTGGTATAATCCAACGCCGGCTGCATTGCCGTGTTTCATAATTTCTGAAGTTCTACGAACCTCATAAACAATGGGAGTGGAAAAAAGGTATGCTTCTGCTGAGAAAGTGGTCATATGTTACTTCAATCCAGATATTTTGAAGATAGTTAACACATAAAGGAGATTAAAAATTGAATATAACCATGAGGCATCTCGTCAGCGTTGATCTTAGTAGTTACACCAAAATAAAATCATCCTCTGACCTTCCAACCAGCTGCTCAGAAGCTTCCCGCCATCTTGGACTCCATCAACACAACTGATAAAGCATGGAAAAGAATCAGAAAATGTCAAATAAATAAAAGGCCATGAAGATATAGAATTAGAAAGAAAAAAAACAAACCTTTCAGGTTGTAGCTGATAATGCAAATAAAAAAAATAGAGGCAAGATAACACATATAACTTACATGTAGGCCATAAAAAAAAGACCATGTTCTGTTAGAGAACATAATATATTAACCAAAACTATAACCTGAAAACAATAAGCATGTCTATAGAGGAGCATTAAATTCAAATATAATCAATCTAATTCATCATAGCGCAAGTAAAAATTGTTATACAGAGTTCAAGAAGAAAAAAGGCAAAAAAATACCCACCATAGCAAATAGGAATCTAGAAGTACTTTAACCTGCGAGCTTTAGAAGCTCTACACCTTGAATTGCAATTCGAGCAGTCTTCGCTTAATCCAACCTCAGCTGCATTGTCTTGCTTGAGAATATCTAGAGTTTTATGTATCTTATAAGCAATGGGAGTGGAAAAGGTGTATGCTTCTGCAGAGAAAATCGTCATATGTTACTTTAATCCAGATATTTTCAAAATAGTCGAGACATTAAAGAGATTAAAAAAGCGAGACAATCATGAGACATCAGCTAAGGGTATAGTGGAGCCTTAAACCCAAAACCCTAAAAGTTTCAAACTTTCAACCCTATAAACCCTAAAACCCTAAACCACTAAACCCTTAACCACAAAACCAATAACCCATCAGCCCTAAACCCTAAAACCCTCAACCCTAAACCTGAAACAACCTAAACCATCAACCAGAGACACCAGACCAGTAAACCCTGAACCATAACCCTAACCCCCAAACAATAAACCCTAAACAAACTAGCTCTAGTGTCACTAGTGGTACGCACACACGATATGCTCCACTATACCATTAGGTGATCTTTCGTAAAAGATGAAAATCACAAATAACACAATTGGGCAAAATCTCACAAAAAAACCATCAATAAGGTACTCCCTGATGCTATTTCGAATATCGACACGAGGATTATCCAAGACAACATGAAACATTAGGAGACAACAGAAGTTTTTCAGTTTCGATGCATATTGAGCAATTGATTTCACTCCAATGAACGCTGCCACCTTATTCATGTCAAGATTAAATGACCTGCATCCAAAACACAAAAAAACATGCAAAACACATAACCTATTAGTTCAGAAATAGTCTACCAAAAAACATTTGAATGATGCTCACTGCAGTAAACTTGCATCTTTATCTGGTAGTGGTGCTCATTCGTAGCTAGGGCCATCCTGTTTGAACAACACTTTGACAATGTGGAACAGAAAGAATTTTTAATGCAAAGTCATGGAAGTGTTAAGTTACTGTTCTGAACAAGGTTAAATCATAACAAAGAAAATCAAAGGGCTAAGCTCACAAGCATATAGAGATGCCATTAGCTTTCAAATAAAATCACATCTAATTCCGCCTCTAAAAATTGTTGGGCTAAGGATCCAATTCAAGTTCCAACGGGACCAGTGACGAGGGCTCGAGCTAGAAGATTTAAAGAGGAGCTCAGCAACTTGGCATGGAGAATTCTACAACAAGAAGAGAGCGTGATCACTACTGATGGTGAACAAAAGCTGGTCCTACTCATCCAAGCCGATTCCACTTAGACGCTTGATGAAGATTTGGTTGTCATTTGGTGATGAGTTTAATATGTGAACTAGAGTCTTTTGTGAGTGACTAGTCTTGTTGGGCTTTGTGAGCCTTTGGGCTGAAGTTGTTTTTTTTTAAGTTGATTGTTTCTTTTTTATCTTTAAGGGTAGTTTTGAACTTTTACTTCTTAGAAGTTCTCTAGGGTTTTGGGCTATATATATAGCCGCATGTAGCAGCCATCAAACAATTTTGATGAATGAGAATTTGTGAGGTTTTCTTCTTGTTTTCTTGAAGAGACTTTTAAAGAACTTATCAAGGGTTTTTTCCTTGTGGCGTTCAACTGACTTATCAATTGGATTTCCATCTCCTTTTGTGGCGTCATTCCCTTACCAAGGTTCGTGCTTCGCTAAGCATTGGGTCGAGGTGTCCATCCGTTCCATTTGAATCCGTGACTTTTCTTCTTCTTGCCAAATTTGTTTTCGGGTCTCGTCACGATCGTTGGCGGGGTTCGTAGCAGTTGGTATCAGAGCTAAGTTCATCCTTTTGACCTATCTTCCATTGATTTCTGTTCATCTCTCTTACAAAAAAAAAAAAAAAAAAAAAACAAAAAAAAAAAAAAAAAAAAAAATCTAGAAAGGTATTGAGATTTTCATTCTTGAATTGTCAAAATTTCTTGATTTGTTTTGATTTAAATTGCCAATCTTGAATTGCCATTCTTGAATTGTCAAGATTCCTTGATTTTTGTATTGCCAATCTTGGATTGCCCAAAATTTCTTGAATTGCCAATCTTGGATTGCCAAAGATTTCTTCAATTGCCAAAATTGCTTGAATTACCAAAATTTCAGCCCATTTCCAAGAAAACACATCTTCCATCAGTTTTGGTTTGTCTTCGGTTTGAACCCTTTGATGATGGTTTTTAATTAGTTTTGAAAGAACTCAAAGAAGAAAACGAGTGGAAAAAGGCAGCGAGGTGAGATCATTTGAGGGTAAAAGCCAAATTGAATTGAGTGATACAAGAGTGGATTTGAGTGAATTTTTTTCTTGGAGTGAAATACGTGAGCTTTGGGTGAGGTAATTTTTTTATCTAACATTGCGTTGCAGGTTTCCATCATGTCTCAAATTCCAGAGAGAAACACAAGCGAGGAGAGTACCCCTCCAACTATTCCGAATTTGCAAGTGCAAGCTATAATTGGGGAAATGAGAAGGATGATGAGGGCGGAACTTGAGCAAATACATGAGAGGATGGATAGGGTTGAAGAGGTAGCACAACGGGGACAGCCACCGATTGTTCCAAACCTCCCAAGGAGAAATAGGGTGCCCCAACGGGAAGTTGAAGGTGTGGGGGCGTTTGGAGTGGAAAATTTCGATGAAGACTTTGAGAGGTTGTCAACGGGCAGCCCTAGGAGATATGGTCTAGATAGAGACGCTCGGAATCGTTTAGACAACAACTTGGGTAGTATCAAGATGAGAATTCCGGCATTTCAAGGAAAGAGTGAACCCGAAGCATACCTTGAATGGGAGAAGAAGATGGAATTGGTTTTCGATTGTCACAACTACTCCGAAATGAAGAAGGTAAAACTTGCCGCTATTGAGTTTACCGATTATGCTATTGTGTGGTGGGATCGGTTGTGCATTAATAGGAGGCGAAGTGGAGATTTGCCTATAGAGACTTGGGATGACATGAAGAGGGTGATGAGACGTCGTTTTGTGCCATCTCATTACTATCGGGATCTATACCTTAAGCTTCAAGGTCTTCGACAAGGTTACAAAAGTGTTGATGAATATTATAAAGAGATGGAGATGGCTATGATTCGGGCCAATGTGGAGGAGGATCGGGAGGCAACAATGGCAAGGTTTTTGAATGGGTTGAATAGGGAGATTGCTAACATGGTTGAGCTTCATCACTATGTGGAGTTGGAAGACTTGGTGCATATGGCAATGAAGGTTGAGAGGCAACTGAAGAAGGGGAGTACTAGTGCACGTCCAAGACCCACCCCACAAAATCCTAGTGCAAAACCATGGAGGCCAAATTATCCAACTAAAGATGAAAGTAACTCCCATCCCAAGGCCAAAACGGAGCAAAATTTAGCCACTACTTCCACGGTTTCTCAAAGTAAGATATCCAAAACTTTGTCTCATTCTAGTGAAATAAAATGTTTCAAATGTCAAGGAAGAGGTCACATCGCTAGCCAATGCCCGAACAAGCGGGTTATGGTGATTCGGGAGAATGGT